>CM028670.1:22983135-24305635 GCA_016760335.1 Gastrodia elata | reverse complement strand
TTTATTTTTATATTATTTCATTTAAATTGATTAATATGATCTTATGGGTTAGAGAATTTAATGTTGGATTGATTCACACTAACATAACACTAAGTCCTCATATAAAGGAAGGATGACTATGGATTAAGATGATCCATACAAGAAGATAGCAGCCTCAGGACTAGCTTGGATCCCAATTAGACAACCCCAACTACATGATCAAGCAGCCATGAGCACGAGTACAACAATGTTGCAATTATGGTAAACTCTGACCAAAGTCAATCGACAAAGAACTCAACAAAGTTCTCATGATCAAATTCTCAAATAAAGTTGTGGCGGTCAAGGAATCGATTTCGAGAATTTCCAAGGAACAATTCATATTCAAGACATTAGTAATGAAAATAAAATGATTGTATTAAAATATATTTTATATTATATATAATCTATTTTGTATTTTTATATTGTTTTTGTATGATTTTTTATTATTATAGTTCTAAAAGCGGTTTTTTTCAATATCATAATTTTCTTCAAGTGATGTTGATTTGTCCTTTTGATGTGCATGGCAAGAGTTTAAGATATATATATATATATATATATGAAAAATATTATGATTACATAAAAATATACATCAAAAAGTATTCAGAATCAATTAGATTTTTTTTTTTTTATAATTTTTGTATATATGTCTTATCAAAAGTGCATTCAACTAATAATCTACTTACACATTAGATTGACATATCATCTATATATTTTAATGTATACTAATATATAAATATAGTAATACACACATATATATATATATATATATGGAAAATGTTATGATTACATAAGAATATACATCAAACAGTATTCAGAATCAATTAGATTTTTTTTTTTATAATTTTTGTATATATGTCTTATCAAAAGTGCATTCAACCAATAATCTACTTACATATTGGATTGACACATCATCTATATATTTTAATGTATACTAATGTGTAAATATAGTAATACTCATAAATATATATATATATATATATATATATATATATATATATATATATGCAATATTTGAAAAATAATGTTAATTATAAATATATAATTTTATAGTTAGAAGAGAGAATTATCTACATAATAGTAAAAGTGGTTTTGAATCTAAATGCTAATAAATCAAATGATAATATATGTAGATACTCTTTATCTTTTATTTCATCAACCAATATGGAAAAAAGGTACATCACTCATTATATTCATTATTTGAATATTGTTGATTGAAATATGAATCTTTTATGTATCTTAATATATTGTTTTATAAAAATTGAATGTGCTTACATTTGTATTTTCTCTGCATTTTTCTTTATTGCATGCAGCTTATAGTTTGAAAAATATAAAGTTTGATATCATATGGTACTTAGTCTTACGACTAATCAGTATTCAAATGCCCGCATTTTTGAAACGTGTCAGGCCATGAACTAGTGAAAGGCCTAGTACACTTTGAGTTGTCTTCTCACTCTACTGTAACATCTTTATTTGGCATTATCCTTTCTTTTATTAAAGTATTAAATAATGATGTGAATCTTATGAATGTAATAATTTTTGAATTTTATCTTGGAATATTGAGTAATAATGAAGGATTGAATATTAAATTATTGAATGATTTATTTTTATATTATTTCATTTAAATTGATTAATATGATCTTATGGGTTAGAGAATTTAATGTTGGATTGATTCACACTAACATAACACTAAGTCCTCATATAAAGGAAGGATGACTATGGATTAAGATGATCCATACAAGAAGATAGCAGCCTCAGGACTAGCTTGGATCCCAATTAGACAACCCCAACTACATGATCAAGCAGCCATGAGCACGAGTACAACAATGTTGCAATTATGGTAAACTCTGACCAAAGTCAATCGACAAAGAACTCAACAAAGTTCTCATGATCAAACTCTCAAATAAAGTTGTGGCGGTCAAGGAATCGATTTCGAGAATTTCCAAGGAACAATTCATATTCAAGATATTAGTAATGAAAATAAAATGATGTTAAGTCCATAACTATTCATGCAAAGCCATTTACATAAGCATTACATAAATTATTTAATATTACAACAAAAATTAAAAGTAAGTTCTCCTCTCTAGCTTACTTATTAAACTTAAGCCCCCTTTTCTTTTCTCAAATTGCTCTTCTTATGTTCAATTATTAAAATCTAAAAATTTAATAATATTTGTCCGCTAGACAGGAGTAAGTATATTATTCTTATAATATTACTTTTTAGCATCCCATAACAGGTGTTGTAAGGACCCACTTAAGTAGTAATAAGTGAAACTCTTAAATATCGAGGCGCCTTTTCAGATAATGGTGGAGTTCCTAATAAAAACTCCAAAGTTAAGTATGTTCAAGTCGGAGCACTCTCAAGATGGGTGACCTACTGGGAAGTTATCTTCTGAGGGCATAACTGTGAAGCCTTTCTGGCCAAAGCAGATAATACCTTGGCACTTAAGAGTTTGGACTGTTACAAATGATATCAGAGTAGGTCATAGGGTGTCAGATAGAAGCTATGTGTCTATAACAACCTTGGGTTGTTACCCTAGCTATAATTAGATTAATTAAGCTAAACCAAGGTTTGATTTTGGTTCCATTGAATTCAATAGGTCATTTAAACTTAAACCTAGAAATTTGAAATCAATCAGAGCTAAATTGGAGAATTTGGTATTTTTGGCTATTTTTAAGTCCTGAAAAATACCTAAATTATTTTGATCTCCAAATTAAAATCTGATTTCATTTTTGAATTCCTCATACCCTAATTAGCTAAGGGTAAATTTTTGAGAATTTTTGGAGCTCATTTGGTCTTAAATTGGATTTAGATAATTTAAGATAACTATATATTATTTAATTGGATTTATTTAAATTAAAATTAATTAAATTAAATCCTGAGATTCTCTGTCGGGACCGCGGCAGATCCGCTGCGGGGTCCCGACAGCGGCGTAGGGCTTTGCACCTGTAGGATCGCTAGCACACATCTCAGCGCGTTTCGATCCAATGACTCGCGCCTTCGACCAGATCCGTTAGATCTCGACCGTTCCACGGTTCTGAGATCTGATCCAGCGACCCACATTTCGCGCGCTGTGATCTAATCCTACCCGCCCGATCGGCATCTCAGATCGGACGCCCGAGATTTAATCCGCGGTCTGTTATTTAAAAACCTCCATCAAGCCGTCCAAACGCAACGGCTTCGCAGATCAGACGGCTCTGAGGCCCCCAGCCACTGTGGATCATCTTCCACTTCCCGTCTCCCCACGCGCGCTGGTCCCCCGACAGCCGAATCATCCCCGCCCCGTGGCAGTACGGAAAATTATCCCATCCTTCCCCAATTGCCCTCCGGTGCAACAGCTGGTCGGCAGCGCTCTCCCCAATCTGCCTGTTAGACTCATCCTCCCCTTCGGGCCGAGCCTCACACTGGGACCTGAGCCTCAGAGTCCACCCTAAGGGCTCCCTCGACCTATAAATGCCTCCTCTGATCCCACAGTGAGCTCCTTTGCTCAATGTGAAGCTTACCTTGCTCTCTCCCTCTGTTTCCGGTGCGTTTCCAAGCTCTCTCGGTGATTGAACCTACTTCGTTTGCTGATAGTGGGTGTGGTTTAGCATTTAAACCTCTAGGCTTTAGCTAAGAGCTCAAGGCGCTAGGCTGGTCGTCTTCCCGATCTTCAGCTACAGCCCATTCATCCCATTTTCTCTGTCGAGCTGGATTCAGCTCGACTCCTTCTCGCTCAAGCCATAGATGCTGTGCTAGGACCCTCCCTTAGCTCCTAGCTGTCGTCCTGGACCTCTAGTGAGCCTTGGCAGTGTGCCAGACAGTCTAAGCACCGTATAATAACACACTGCCAGTCAGGCTAATTGACGCAGATGCGGCGTGCTCCCGAGCCATTTAGCCTCTGATTGGTGTCGAAAACCTCAGGGCAATAACTATAAGCTGGTATCGAGGGTTAGGTTCGACCAGATCAATCAATTCGATTGGACTCGATCGATCCAGACGAAGCCCTGAACGACAAAATGCGCCGAGTAGCACCCCACCTATCAAGACCACCTCAGAACCTCCCGAGTCGACCTATCGCTCCCTCTTCGATCCCTGAACGTGTAAGGATCGAGATATCGGTGACTCGTGGACTCTGTGAGGAGAATTATCTCCTCACATGTGCGCCAGCTGAAGGGTTTCGACCGAATAGGCATCCAGCGATCCAGAGCTTCCCAGTTAGGGCTTATGGGTTTAATCAACGCGTCTAAGGCCAAGGAACGTGTAGCCATCGAGATCAGGGCTTGGCGTGGCATGTGCATGACGAATTTTGTGATGGAAGGTAACCCTAGGGTTCGAGCTAACGCGGGTGGAAGAAAATAGCGATTTTGGGCCGGGCCGAGCCCCGACCCGCGCGGTTTGGAATTTGGGCCGCGTTTATTGAATAATTTTAGGAATGCATTTTTAATGATTCCAAATTTAATTAATTAAATCCTATGATTCTAATTTAAATAAAAATACAGATTAAATAAATTAAAATAACTTTAGTTATTCAGATCCAAATGATATGATCCAATATACTATTTGAATTAGAAAAATTCAAGGAATCTAAATATAAAATAAAATCTTAGATCCAATGGTTGGATTAAAAATTATTTGCAAACCTTTTCTATTCTTAAATAAATCATATAAAATCTCTTAAATATCCAAATTGTGAGTTTAAGGACTCTGATTACTCCTTGTACCCTAAGGAACAATTCCAGGCCTTTAAAATTAATTTTGGATAATTAATTTTTTTAATCACTCTTTAATCACCCTAATCAAGGATTAGTGAATTAAACCCTAATTAAGCCTCTGATTTGGGTGGGTATGGTTCTTAATATCGTATTAGACCTAGTATAACCTAATTGTAAGGTTGGATTGCCCTAAGGTGCCTTAATTTCACTAATCACCCTAAGTGGCTTAATTAAGTGATTAATGCTAATTAAGATCATTTAGGTCATCAAAACCTAAGTTAAAGGTGTTTCCCACTTCATTAAGTAATTTGAATCACAGTAAAATAGATTAGACCAAATTTGAGTAAGTAAACCATGAAATCCCAATTTTAGCCTTAAGAGGGGCATTTTGGTCATTTTGACCAAAATGTGATTTAATGTTCCTCAAAGATTGAAAATTTTAGTAAACCACTATAAAATAGATTGGAAATGTTCTCTGAAGTCCTAGAACAAGGGTAGTGTTAATGTGATCCTTAATCCATGAAATCCTCATTTAGTCCTTAATAAAGATACTTAAACCTTAAGCATTCCTTAAAAAGATCATTTGGCCTTAAACTTATTTAATTTAATAATGAAAATGGTCAGCTATCTCATTAATGAGTTCAGATAAGATAACATAAGAATTAAGTGTTAAAAGAAAAGAAATTGGAAATGTCTAAGTAAAATTCTTAGCTTAAGTCTAAAGTGATCAAAACTCAGATCCCTTAGATCTTAAGTGACCTAAGAAGGTCAAAATGAGTTTAATGTTAATTTAATACTTGGAATTATCCATTTTAACCTTAATAAGCTCCTTATTGTTAATTATGAAACTAGATTCTAAAGAAAATCACAAATGAAAACTCTTAAGTCAAAACTCTAATTAGAAGTCTAAAGTGATCAAGCTTCAGATCTTTAGATCTTAGATCTTAGACTTAGATCTTCAATTTGAATCAAACCACCTCCAATTGAAATTCCTTAATGACTGATTGTTTAATCTTTTGAAACCTTCCATGTGGATATATGATGATTCAATCAATAAGATAATGAAATTATCTTAAAGATTGAATATAGAGCTTAGATTCTCAAGTTCTTAATTTATTATTTTATCTTATAATTAGTATAATAACCTTTCACTAGGATCTTAGTTCCTGAATATTTTAACTTATAGGATTCTTTACATTCAAATTGGGCATTAAGTGAGAAACCTAGATCCTATTTAGAATATCACCTAAGATTTGGGACTTGAACTCAACATAGGGTTTAAGTTCTAAATTCTTAAATCTTGATTTATTGATCAAGATTTGGGTAAGAGAGTAAAATATTCATAAAATCAGGTCGTTGATTTGCTTATTTAAACTATATAGTCATCACATGATTTTTTGGATTAGAACTTGTTAAGTTCTAATATTTAACTTTAAGGACGTAAATCTGAGATTCTACTCGATAGCTGGATATTGGAGATCCTAAGCTTGTACCTTCTCAGAGTAGTTAGATTTGGTAATTATATAACAATAGATATCACATAAGTCTAGATTGAGTCTCTTACTTACTTTGACTAGATTGCTTTGCATACCTTGGATTTTGAGCTTTAGCCCTTGAGCATAATAGGAAAAGCTTAGGATGATGCATCCTAAGCTAGTATTAAAATTACATATCATTCAGTTTTGTTTTGTTTGCAATTAGTAGAATATGACCTAGCTTAGTCTGCCTCTTCTGTAGTAGTATTGTATAGACTGGACTCAGACCTAGCATATTTGGATGGCTAGGCTGGGGATTGATTGATTAATATTGGAGGCCCTGTATGGCCTATTGGCTGGTATGACAGTACTAGGACTTAGGATTATTACTACTTTAGCTGTATTATATTGTTTTGTTTCTGGTTTGCTTTGCCACATGCTTCAGTGGCCTTATTTTCAGTAATTGTTCATTTTGCCACATGTCTCAGTGGCTTCACATGTTATATATTGCTTTGCTTTTGCCACATGTCTCAGTGGCCTTCCTTTTCATCTTAAACTGCATGTTGTATGTATACTTTCATGGCTTAGATATATATATGAATGGCATGTTTAGGATGCTAGAATTTTATCGTATTCTGTACTTGTGTTCTTTTATACTCAGCATGTTTTACCTTGATCGTAATCATGTTAGGATCATGTTTATTCAGTAGCTACAGTTATTTTGCTTTTAGCCTTACCGTGCTTATTTAGTGTTTTGTATGTCACTTCACATACATGTTGCATGCTATAAATAGATAGTTTATAGTAATCCATTTCTTTTATAGCTTGTTGCCCCTTTACTGCTTGCATGTGTAGTTAAATTAAATGTGATATCCTTTAATATTCAGTTCATTTAAATAGCCTAAAATGTACTTAGACAATTGTCTAACTGTAACATTTTTATTTTGTTGGCTGGGGCCCTGGCATTTGTGATACCGACAAATGTCAGATTCAGACGTGTTCGTGGGCAGTGTCGCGGAGGAGAAGCCAGTTCAGGAGGAGGACCTTCCCGCTGCTGTTTAGATAGTTTTGCATTGTTTATTTTAGTGAGGACGAGAGTATTTCATTTTTTAGTTATTCATTTCAGTTTGTAATAATTAACTTTCTGGATGTACTCTACTTTCTGCATTGTGATGAGTTATTATATTGCATTTTCCTTTTTCTGCTATGTATGCTTTTGGATATTACTTTATTTTATACTGCTTCTGCCACTTTGATATTTATATTGAGGATGTTATAGCACTTGGTGACAAACCCTTGACTTAAGGCAGGTTGGGTTCGTCTAACTTTACTTAAGTTGGGGATTTGCCACAGTTGGAGCACCGTACTTTCTTATTACCAGTATGGGGGCCCCACAGTGTCATACATGGCAAAGTACCACTTCATGTGAGCAGCCTCTTAAACTCATGATGGTTAAGGTGCTACATAGGTTGTGGGTACCTCTTGAGCCTGTTGGGGTCACCTCTAGTCCTATCTACCCAATGGATGGTTTTTGGATCTGTGTGTAGATACTGACGAGAACGTCAGTTACTTAAGTTTGGGAGATTGTAAAGACCCACTTAAGTAGTAATAAGTGAAACTCTTAAATATTGAGGTGCCTTTTTAGATAACGGTGAAGTTCCTGATAAGAACTCCAAAGTTAAGCGTGCTCAGATGAGAGCACTCTCAGGATGGGTGACCTATTGGTAAGTTATTTTCTGAGAGCAAAACTGCGAGGCCTTTCTGGCCAAAGCGGACAATACCTTGGCACCTAAGAGTTTGGGCTGTTACAAATAGTATCAGAGCAGGTCATAGGGTGTCAGATAGAAGCTATGTGTCATACAGGGCAAAGTACCACTTCATGTGAGCAGTCTCTTGAACCTATGATGATTAAGGTGCTACATGGTATGGGTACCTCTTGAGTCTGTAGGGGTCACCTCTAGTCCTATCTATCCAATGGATGGTTCTTGGATCTGTGTGTAGATAATGACGAGGATGTTAGTTACTTAAGTTGGGGAGATTGTAAAGACCCACTTAAGTAGTAATAAGTGAAACTCTTAAATATCGAGGCACCTTTTTAGATAACAGTGAAATTCATGATAAGAACTCCAAAGTTAAGCGTGCTCAGATGAGAGCGCTCTCAGGATGGGCGACCTATTGGTAAGTTATTTTTTGAGGGCAAAACTGTGAGGCCTTTCTAGCCAAAGCGGACAATACCTTGATACTTAAGAGTTTGGGCTGTTACATATATAAATCAATGTAAAAGTTGTATGAATATCTTTACATCACAAGGAAATGTAAATATTTGCCAATTGAAACTAGTTTTGCCTTGCATGTTTGAATTTCGCATGAAATAAATCTCATCAAAAGCATTATGTGACATAAAGTCGAGTCCGAAGACCCATCCTTAGCCCAAATGGGTAAACTCATAGGCATAGCCTTTAAGAAGCTTTCTCATTGTGGTGCCCCGTACCCTCCGCGTCCATGCTAATACTGATATTAGCATAAACATGGCAAATCCCCAGCTCAAGTAGAGTCAGGTAAGACCCAACCCGCCTTAAGCCAAGAACTTGTCACCTGAAACTGTAAACATAAATCAATATATCAATATAGCGGAAGCAGGAAATAATATAATATAACATCCACATCACAGCATGGTATAAAAGAGTAAAAGAAATAGTAACTCAGCTTAAGTGCAGAAAGTAAATACATCCATAATTTAATTATTACAGACTAAATTAAAAGAAAGAAAATATCTTTCAAAATCACTTAAGGGGTCACCTCTAGTCCTATCTACCCAATGGATGGTTCTTGGATCTGTGTGTGAATACTGACGAGGACGTTAGTTACTTAAGTTGGGGAGATTGTATAGACCCACTTAAGTAGTAATAAGTGAAACTCTTAAACATCGAGGTGCCGTTTCAGATAACGGTGAAGTTCCTGATAAGCATTCCAAAGTTAAGCGTGCTCAGGTGAGAGCACTCTCAGGATGGGTGACCTACTGGTAAGTTATTTTATGAGGGCAAAACTATGAGGCCTTTCTAGCCAAAGCGGATAATACCTTGATACTTAAGAGTTTGGGATGTTATAGGTATAAATCATTGTAAAAGTTGTATGAAAATCTTTGCATCACAAGGAAATGTAAATATTTGCCAATTGAAACTAGTTTTGCCCTGCGTGTTAGACATGAATTTAGCATGAAATAAATCTCATCAAAAGCATTATGTGACATAAAGTCGAGTCCGAAGACCCACCCTTGAGCCCAAATGGGTAAATGTATAGGCATAGCCTTTAAGAAGCTTTCTCACTGTGGTGCCCCGTACCCTCCGTGGCCATGCTAATACTGATATTAGTATAAACATGAGGAGCACGGTGCTCCAACTATGGCAAATCTCTAACTCAAGTAGAGTCAGGTAAGACCTAACCCACCTTAAGCCAAGGACTTATCACCTGGAACTATAAACATAAATCAATATATCAATATAGCAGAAGTAGGAAACAGTATATTATAACATCCACATCATAACATGGTATAAAAGAGTAAAAGAAATAGTAACTCAGCTTAAGTGCAGAAAGTAAATACATTCATAATTTAATTATTACAGACTAAATTAAAAGAAAGACAATACCTCTCAAACTCACTGCAGAAAAAGGAAAAGAAAATCTAGCTAAGCGGCAGTAGTAAGATCCTCCTCCTGCACTGGCTCCTCTTCTACAGAACCACTAATGAACAACTCCAAATCTGACATTGGTTGGTATCACAATTGCCAGGGCCCCAGCCAACAAAAGAAAAATGTTACAGTTAGACAAATTATCTAAGTATATTTTTAGCTATTTAAGTGAACTAAATATTTAAAGATATCACATTTAATTGCTTTAAATATGTTGGCATTATAAGGTGCATCAAGCTATAAAGAAAATGATAGCTATAATTATTCATTTATAATTGAGCAACAAATATGTATAAAACTATGAAAATAAGCAAGGTGAGGCTAAAGAGCAAAATTAATTGCAAGTACTGAAATAAATTGATATGAACATGCTTATGGTCACATGAAGACATGCTGATTTTATAAAAGTAAATTATACTAAAAGGTGCTGAAATAAACATATGAAATTAACATCCTAAACATGCCAATATTTATTAATTACTCAATAAGAATATATATACAAGCATGCAGATTTAATATATAAAATGCCACTGAAGCATGTGGCAAAAACAAGCTAAGAGCATAAATGCTAAAAAAAAAAGTAACATCGCTGAGACATGTGGCAAAGCCAAATAAAGCACTAAATGTATGGCCACTGAAGTATGTGGCAAAATAAAACAAAGCACTAAAACTGAACTGAAGTAAAAGTAAGCTTAAAATATAGTACTGCCATATCAGAAAGAAGCCTTACTTGGCCTTTAAATAGAAAGTTCAACATGTGTCCATCCTAGGCATCATCATAGCTAGGTCCGAGTTAAACTCATAGAATAAGACATGTATCCATCATAGCTAAGCACTGGGCTAGGTTCGAGTCTATTCTACAATGAAACTAGAACTGAGGAGGCAGACTAAGATAGGATAGAATTGAGGAGGCAAACTAAATGCACTAAAAGAACTGAGTGAATGTTATGCTTTGCAATTACTAACTTAGGATGTATCTTTCATATCCTAAGTTGTCCTATTATGCTCAAGGAACAAGGCTCAATATTCAAGGTATGCATAGCAATCAAAGTTAAAGTAAGCAAGAGACTCAACTAGACTTATATGATATCTGTTATTATATAAATTATCTAAATCTAACTATTTTGAGAATATACAAGTTTAGGATCTCCAAAATCCAGTTATCGAGTATAATCTCAGATTCACAATCTTAATGTTAACATTAAAACTTAACAAGTTCTAATTCATAATCAAATGATGACTATAAAAGTTGAAGTAAATAAATCAACGACCTAAATATTGTTATTATACTCACTTAACAACATAGCGGGGACCACCGTCTGATGGATCGACAGTTGGTTCCTGTGAAGACCCACTTATGTAGTAATAAGTGAAACTCTTAAGATATCGAGGCGCCTTTTCAGATAACAATGGAGTTCCTAATAAGAACTCCAAAGTTAAGCATGCTCATGTGGGAGTACTCTCAGGATAGGTGATCTGCTGAGAAGTTATCTTCTGAGGGCAAAATTATGAGGCATTTCAGGCCAAAAAAAATAATACCTTGGTGCTTAAGAGTTTGGGCTATTACAATACATGTCTGATTATATAAGTTCAACTTAGACATAGCTCTACAGTTGCCTTAGGGGGATACATGCTGAACTTTCTATGCAGGGGCCCTGTTAAGGCGGTACTTACTTACTTAGGCACATTTCTACTTTTAATTTTAGTATAGTTTTCTGCCTTAGCTTTAAGAAGCTAAGTGTTATGCAAGATACAGTTCAGTTATAGTTCAGTGTCTAGATAACCAATTCTTCTGATATGGCAGTATTACATGTTACATACTTTTTTTGCTTTTTGCTTACTTTTACTATAGTTTAGCTTTTGTTCAGTACTTGCTTACTTATGTATTTGTGATGCTAGTTGTTGATTTAGTTTACTTATATGTATCACAGTTCAGTTTACTTTTGGTTAATGTACATAATTTTATATGATCATGAGCTTGTTAGGATGAGTCTTCTTTTTAGTATTTATAATTCTTATATTTATATGTTGCCTAATATTGTTACAACTTTTGGGTTGATATATGTTCTTTTACCTCTTTGATTAAGTTATAAATATGTTATTTATAACTTTTCATATTATTTCATAGCTTATTACACCTATTTGCTTGCTTTAGTTATTAAAGTGAATGGTGATATCTTAAGAGATTAAGAAACTGACAATTAAACTTAAAATATACTTAGACAATTTGTTTAACTAAATTTTCTTTTTTTTAGCTGGGGCCCTATCATTGTGAAACCGACAATGACATATTCTGAGCATTTCGAGGTAGTTGAGTCAGGAGATGAGCTAGTTCAGGAGGAGGAGCATCCTATTATTGAAGATCATTATTTTTCTTTGTTATTAGCTTATGAGACTGAGTGTTTATTCTCTTTTCAGTTAAATTTATTCAAATGTTGTAATAATTTAGGTTATAGATGTATTTTCTCTTACTGCACATTTTTTGCCGAGTTAGGCAATTTCTATTTATGTATTATGCTTAAGTTGATGTTGCTTGTTATTTACTTTTGCACTATAATATTCATGTATAATCATTTAGTAAAAGATTTCAGTTAGTGGCAAATTTCTTTGTTATACAGGATTATGGTGAAAACCAAATCTAAGTATAAATGAGGGGTCTTATGGGCCCCGCACCCTCCGCGGCCATGCAAATACTGATATTAGCACAAATACGAGGAGTGTGGTGCTCCAATTGTGGCAAATCCCCAACTTAATTCAACTCAGGTAGGACCTAACCTACCTTAAGATAAGGACTTGTCACCTAGAACTGTGAACATACATCAATACAATTCAAAGTGGCGAAAGCAAGAAATAGTATAATATGACATCCCAGCATAATATAGAAAAGTATATAGGAGTGTAAGAGAAATAGTAACTCAATTCAAAGTGCAGAAAAGTAAATACATCTAGAGTTTAATTATTACAAACTAAATTAAATGAAAGTAAAGATCTCTTAATCTCACTGCAAGAAAAATGAGAATCTTTCTAAACAGTCGTAGGAAGATTCTCCTCCTACACCAGCTCCTCTCCTGCAGCACTGCCTACGAACAGCTCCAAATCTGACATTTGTCGGTATCACAAATGCCAGAGCCCCAGCTAACAAAAGAAAAAGGTTACAATTAGACAATTTGTCTAAGTACAGTTTAGGTTATTTAAGTGAACTGAATATTTAAGATATCACTTTAACTACTTTAAACATGCAAGCAATATAGGGTGCATCAAGATACAAGGAAAAGGGATAGCTATAAACTATTCTTTTATAACTAATCAACAAGTATATAAAATAACATACAAAGCAGTAACTAAACTAGGGTGAGGCTAAAAGAGAAAACAACTACAACTACTAAAATAAATCTAATCCTAACATGCTTATGATCACATAGATACATGCTGAGTATATAAAGAACATAAGTGCTGAAATAAACATACAATTCTAGTATCCTAAACATGCAAATAGTTAATAACTAACTAATAAGAGCATATATACAAGCATGCAAATTTAATATGAAAATGACCATTAAAGCATTTGGCAAAAGCAATTAAGTATATGAGCTAAAAGTAAGGCTACTGAAACGTGTGGCAAAGCAAGCCAAGCACTAAAGTAAGGCCACTAAAATATGTGGCAAAGCAAAATAAATGCTGAAAATTGAAGTGAAGTAGAAGTATGCCTAAGACATAGTACTGCCATAATAGAAATAAGCCATACATGGCCTTTGAATTGAAAGTTCAACATGTGTCCATCCTAGGCATCCACTGAGCTAGGTCCGAGTTGAACTAATAGAATAAGGCATGTATCCATCCTAGACATCCGCAGAGCTAGGTCTGAGTCTATTATATAACAAAACTAGAACTATAGAGGTAGGCTAAGCTAGGACATACTCCACTAACTGAAAGCACTGAAAGAATTGAATGAATGCTATGCTTTTCAAATACTAACTTAGGATGTATCTTCCATATCCTAAGTTTACCTATTATGCTCAATGAACGAGGCTCAATATTCAAGGTGTGCAGAGCAATCAAAGTCAAGTAAGCAAGAGACTCAACTAGACTTATATGATATCTATTGTTGTCTAATTTATCCATATCTAACTATTCTGAGAAGATACAAGTTTAGGATCTCCAATATCCAGCTATCGAGTATAATCCCAGATTCATGACCTTAATGTTAACATTAGAACTTAACAAGTTCTAATTCATAATCATATGATGACTATAAAGGCTTAAAGTAACTAAATCAGTGACTTAATTATTATTATTTTCCTCTCTTAACCCAAGTCTTGATTCAGTAAATCAAGATTAAGGATTCTAGATCCAAACTCCACTTTGGAGTTCATATCCTGAATCCAAGGTGATATCCTGCTAAGGATCTAGGGTTCACACTCCAATATAATATAAGTGTGCAATACCTTCTAAGCTGAAGGATATAGAAACTATGATCTTAATGAAAGGTTATTCTAATATTATAAGATAAAATTATCATTTAAGACTTAAGAATCTAAGATTCTATATTCAATCATTAGAATAATTATATTATTCCCTAGATTGAATAAATCCTACACCCACAAGGAAGGTTTCAATTGATTAAATAATTAAATTAAGTAAGGAATTCCAAATAAAGGTAATTCAATTCAATTAGATGATCTAAAGGTTAAGATCTAAGATCTAAGATCTAGGGTCTGAAGTTTGATCCCTTAGATCTAAACTAATAAGTTTAAGGGTAAGGTTCTTTAAAACTTTTGCTTTTACTTCTTTAAGACTATAATTCATGAATAAACTTAGGTAAGATAACTAGGATTAGAAACTATAACATTAATATTGATTAAGCTAGGTCTTTTATGAAGGGGTCTTAAGATCACTTAAGATCTTAATAGCTTACTTAAGGATTTTAAGATTTAAACACTAGGATTCATTCAAGAAGTAATACCACTTAGCAATTGATGTTAATGCATTACATTACTAATTATTATTACTTTAATTGAGAATTCTAAGTTTTAAGGGTACTTAAACATATTTTGGTCAAAATAACCAAAATACCCCTCTTAAGGCTAAAAATGGGACTTTATGATTTAATCATCTAAATTGGTTCAAATCTATTTTAATGAGCTTTATATTGATTAATGAAGTGGAATAAACACTTAACTTAGGCTTTCAATAACATTAATGACTTAATTAGCACTAAATACATTAAGAGGCCAAATAATAAGATTAAGGATATAATTTGATACTAATACGATCTAAATGCTTTTATAATCTCTAATACACTTAAGAAGGCATTAGGAACTTAGCTCCCCAAAATCTGAGTGCTAAATAGAGATTAATTCACTAATCTCTGTTTAGGGTGATTAAGAGGTGATTAGCCAATTTAATGATCTTAAATTACTTTTAATGGTCTAAATAGATTCTCTATAGTCTCATGAGCCATCAAAAACCTTAATTAATATTTTTGGATAATAAATAAATTTATTATGATTTAAATAAAAATAGAGAAAGATTAAGCAATTATTTTAAATCTAACTATTAGATCTCTAATTTTATTCTATATTATTATTCCTTATATTTTTCTGATTAAAATGGTATATTGGATCATCCTATTTGGATAAGTATAACTAAAGTTATTTAAATAATTCATTATGTATTTTTATTTAAATTGGAATCTTAGGGTTTTATTTTCTGAATTAATTTCCTTAAGGAAATTAATTCCAGAAATCCTTTAATTAAATGGCGGCCCAAAATCGAAACCGCACAGGGCGGGGTCCGGCCCGACCCGGCACTAGTCGTCTTCTCCGCGGCTGAGTCCCGATACTTGAACCCTAGGGATTGCTTCGACTGTGAAATTCTCCATGCTCAGACCACGCTACGCCAGGATATCAACAGCTACACCTTCAGGGAACTAAGATGCATCGATTGAGATAAGAACCCCCGTTTGGGTCATGCTGGATCGTCGGGGTGCTACTCGACCAAGACACCCGGAGGAATGAGAGTTGGGGTTCACTATGAGGGAGCAATTCACCTCACCGAGGCTACTAAACGGACGGGGCTCGATCCCTACACCATCAGTGAGGTGAGGTGAGTCGAACCCCCAAAAAATCATATCCTGGGGTGCAGTCGATTGCTGGGTCCTTACTTAGACTCAGTCATGGCTTGACTGCTAGCTCGATCGATCGATACGAATCGATCGAAGCTAGGTCAGACCCTGGGAATGATCGGGTTAGGTTCCTAGAGGGCTAAGGGAGCTAGATGACATCCAGAGGCAATAATTGAAGAGATAAAATCACAAAGTAAGCTTATACAGCTCATTGGGAAGAGGCTGTACCTTGAATAAGGGTTACAGACCCAGTCAGGAGAAATTGAAAGTGGTTAAGGCTTCCAGACAATCACAACAGCTATCAAGGGGTCTGAACGCTAGACACACACCCACTATCAACGATTCGTAGCACTGGAATCACCGGAAACAGCAGGCACCTCGAATGGGGATTGACCGGGAAGAAGAAGAGAATTCACGGGAGCTTAAGTGAGCAAAGGAGCTCACAAGGTTGAGGGAGGGCTATTTATAGCCAGAGGGAGACTTAGAGGTGGCTGCTAAGCCTCAGGTTTGAGGAATTGGCTCGGGCCAAAGGTAAGGGATGGATGCAACGGCCGGGGGCATTCAAGGGTAGAAACAGAAGAGGCAAACAAAGGTCGTGCTGTTGAGGGGGGGGGGAGACCAGACTCCCGGACGAGCGAGAGGCAGACGAAGGTCCATAGTGTTCAGGTTGCTCCGGGCCATCCAATCACCGAGCTGTTGGGATTTGAAGGCTGTGATGCGCTACTTAGTTGTTTAACCGTGGATCAAATGCTAGTCATTGAATGCGCATGATGGATATGATGCCTAAGATTAGATCTTAACCCGGAGGTGATCCCGCCGTTGGATTAAATGCACTGAGATGTGCGTTATGGCATCCATTGGCTAGAACCCATGCGCCACTATCGGGACCCCATAGCAGATCTGCTGCAGTCCCGACAACAAATCTCGTATATATTAAAAATATATAATTTAATTTAATTAATATTAATTCATTTAATAATTAACTAAAATTCTAATTAATTATATAAATCCAATTTAGGATTAAATGAGCTCTAAAAATGCACAAAAATTCACTCTTATCTAATTAGGGCATGAGGAATTCAAAAATAAAATTAGATTTTAATTTGGAGATCAAATTAATTTAGGTATTGTTCAGGGCTAAAAAATAGCCAAAAATACCAAATTTCTCCATTAAGCTTCGATTGATTTCAAACTTCTAGGGTTAGGTTTAAATGACCCATTGAGTCTAATGGTATCAAAATTAGGACTTGATTTAGCTTAATTAATCCGAACTTAGCTATGGTAACAACTAGGGTTGTCACAGGTCTATTGTGGTGGCTTCCCCTTAATCATCTAATATTAAGTGGTGGCTGTCATTGGGGAAAACTTCACTTCGCATTAGATTATGAATAAATATTCCTAATCTAATGTTAAGGGAAGGATATGCTCTAATAATAAACTAAATGAGACAATCACTGAATGAGCATACTAAAATATCAGAGCGTGGAAGAAAAAACTAAAATGATAACTTCCATGATAAAATAAAGAACTATACAACTTAGAATAAATAAGCAGGAAAGAAAATGTAGTTTAGGACCTATATTATTACAAAATATTTAAAAGTTTTAATAACATAAAAGAAAACACTCACTCCTCACAATAGAAAGTAAAGAAGCTTAAGATCTGCACCGACACACTCCTCCTCCTGAACAAGCTCTTCAACAGGTCCTACCTCAAACAATTCGGAGTCTGCCATTATCGGTATCACAATGACAACGCCCCAGCCAAAAGAAAAGAAAATCTGATTAGACAAAATATCTAAGTACATTTTAGGTAAAGCATTTTATGAATTAAATGATATCACAAATTATCTAAGCAATTTAGGAGCAATAAAGCAAGAAAGAAACTGGTGGAAGTTATAATTAATCTAATTATAACTTGAACAAAGTGTGAGGTAAGCACATACCTCAACTCAAGCTGCAGAAGAGGTTAAGCAACATAATAATGAAAATCTACTAAATACAAGAAATATCCTAAGTAATATGATCAATTCTACTTATGCTAGTTTGTAATACAAAATGAAAATACTGAACTGACATAAAATTCTAACATCCTAACATGCTTTCATATGTAAACAAAACTACTGAATAAACAAAATTTATAGGAAATACTGTAAATACAAAAATACTACAAATAAATAAAAGTGTTGCATAAAGAAATATGCTAAGAATATAAAGTGAAAATACTATCTAATATGGGCATATTCTTACTGTCCTGCTAAAAAGTAAATACCACTTTAATCTTTCTGATTATTTAGGAGAAATATCCCAAATTAAATATCATCCTTCTAAAAGAAATATCCTAGATAAATACCACTTTATAGGGGAAATACCCTAGATCTAAATATGCTATCCCACTATCAAGGCAGATTAAGTAAGACATATTCCACAAAATTTTAATAAAATTCATTACTTTAAATTATTTCTTTCAAATATGAATATACTTTATGAATGTATCAAATTTGACATAGAATATCCATCAAATATACTATGTTCCATCTAATGTGTCAAAAACATAAAGGTCCAAAATAAGGAAGTAAAGCATTCAATTTTAAGGTATAAATAGCACTAACTAAACTTTGTGATATCACCTATTTTCTAATTAAATCATTTTATCTAATCCAAACTTATGCAAATTTAGAATCTCCAACATCCAGCTATTGAGTATAATTTCATAATATTATTCCTATTAAGTTAAAAGTAATTAGAACTAATCAAGTTCTAACATATTCCAACAAATGATGCTTATTTAAGTTAATAAGTAAATCAAATGTCCTAATTGATGATGTTAGATAATCCTAAGCCAATCTTGATTATTACAAATCAAAATTGGTAGATTAAGATGTTAAACTTCAAGTATTGAAGTTTAACATATTAATCCAATAGGTTCTAATACTAGTGGTATAAAGTTAAACCCAATTCTCCCGATCTATAATTAGGGTTATCGTATTAAGAAAAATCAAACTTAATAAGATGGATCTCTAAACTTAATCTAAAGTTTAAATACAAAATAATCATGAATAAAGGATAAAATTCTATAAAGCTATAAACCCAAGGTTTCATCCATTAAGTAACTCATTACCTTAATGAATGAATTCTAACCTAAATCTTTAGACTAATTCCTAAGGGATAAGATCCTAAAGATTTTAAAGAAAAGTCCTAATGAATGGATTTAAGATAAAAAGAATATTCAATTCTTGAATTTATTCTTTCATTCTCATATAATTATCTTATGGAAGGCATAAGGTGAACTAAATTCACCTTATGAGGCTTAATTTAGGACTTAGAAATATTTTAAGTTAATTTTAGGGTTTTCTTTAAAATGAGAATTTTAAGGAGTTTAGACATCCTAAATGATTTCAAATCAGTTATAACACTAATTTTTAGAGATTTAATTATGAATTTAAGGTTTAAGGATGCTTAAACCTAAATTTGGGCAAAATGACCTTTTTGCCAAAACTTAAGGGTCAAAAATTCATCTTTATGAATTAGGGCTCTAAATTAGAATTTATTAAAGGCAAATGATTACTTAATGTCTAATATGAAGATAGATAGTAAGTACATCAAATTTGGATAAATATTAAGCCTTATGAGATCAAATTAAGAAATTTAACTCATAAGGACAATTTGGTAATTTGACTTAATGAAATCTAAATTTTCTATTGATTTATTAATGCTTACTGCCTAAAGTTTCCATAGAACCTTAAATTTCTAAATTCTGATATGAAATGGCCAAGTTATGGCCAAAATAAGTTTAGGGTTCAAAAATGTAAATTAGGGTTTCATAAATGGGGGTCAAAAACCTAACTTTTCTAATT
Organism: Gastrodia elata; assembly: GCA_016760335.1. Taxonomy (NCBI): domain Eukaryota; kingdom Viridiplantae; phylum Streptophyta; class Magnoliopsida; order Asparagales; family Orchidaceae; genus Gastrodia; species Gastrodia elata. Next base: position 24,285,781 of record CM028670.1, on the reverse strand, counting down.
GAAGTTCAAATTTAGCAAATTCAGTGGCTATAGCTATCTTATAACTCACTAAGCTACTTTAACTAGGAGTAGACCCAAATTAGACCTTATTTGATTAAGTTATGGCTTAATTAGGGTTTAGGTAATTAGTAAAATTAATCACCGAATCATAATATTAACCACACAATTATGTTCTATTCTACTCTATGAGCTATTAAAAACTAAAATTACTCAATTTGGATTATTAATCATGCTAATATTCACTAATTAAGTTTTAAGGTGATTAGGGTTGATTAAGAGATCTAGCCATTAGATCCTAAATATTTTTGTAGTTTATTATTTAATAGGCCTGCTTGATCAAATAATATATCTGAAACCCTAGTTTGAAGCTCAATTGACCAAGTCATGGTCAATTGAAGTTCTAGGGGTTATTTGGGTTAGGTACTAAAAGTGATTAAGCAAACCCTAATCCAAATAGAGAAATAAATACAATATTATATTACTCTAGGGGTTTTCTCTCACTTTAAGACCCATGTTGACTATATTTGGATTAATGTATGAAAGGTTATGAGCCATGGATAGTTAGGGTTGGGTCCTAAAAGTGATTAGTCAAATTAGGCTTCAAACAAAAAAATTAATGCTACTAAAATATCCCTGAGGTTTTCCTAATTAATTTAAGACCCATATTGAGTATGTTTGGGTGAGTGTACACAGGGTTATGATAGTTTGAACATTCATGGCATTTAGGGCATTAATTAGGGGTCCTAAATATCACTTTATGAAATACATGTCCATATGGAAATATGATAGTGCCATAATGATCCTCTAATTTTACTGATCAAAATGACATATAAATTTAGTATATTTGGAGTTAGGGATCTTAAGTTATGAATGAAATAAGGTTATATTAATTAGCTTAATTAAAATGACTTTAATTTAATCGAATTAATATAACAAATTAAAATTCCTTTTTCAAGTATACGGCAACGGGTTCCACCTTGCTTAATTATACGTTAGAGGAGGGCCCCACGGTCATTGACCGTGGAACTCACACGGGTCAGGATGAGCCTGACCCAGCTCGGTCCAGAAAGGAGGGTTGTCTCCTTTGATAGGTGTCGAAGACCCGAGATTAGGGTTTTGCCCGGTGCGCCTAATAGAGCTCCTTGAAGATAAATACCCAAGATGACAGTACATATGCAAACTGGCCAATCTAATGAGCGCAGAAATTCAACGTTAGACTTCCCTAATTGAAGATAATTTGATGCTCTAATTTCTTAGGGCTAAGGATTTTGATAAATTCCTCAATTGATCTTACTAAATGATTGCGATAACCATAATGACTCAGAAAGTAATTGAATGAAATAATTAAATTTCAATTTCGAAGGAGATCAATGCATATGCTGGAGTGAGGTGAGTACCTTGTGAATTGCTGAGATGGTTTGAAGGTTCCTCCAGAGTGTATTCAACTTGACTGCAGACAAAAATTAAGCCTAGTCTTCGACTATACGAATCCTAATTGGGTTAAAGTGATGTCTCGAGGGTTCTTAGGAGGTGACTAACATGCGGTTGGAGCTCTACACGCCACGCATTGTCTCTCACGACATGCGGAGAATCGGTCGGGCAAGACACAGGCCTACCGTCTGATCTGATGATGAGATGGTCTTGATTTGCCTCTAGACTTATCGGTAAAAGGAGACGGCGGCATAGAAGGTTAATGGCGCCATTTATTTATTTAAATATAGTAATAATTAAATAATTAAACTACAATTTTATTAATTAAAATTAATCAATTAATTGTAGTCCAAAAACTTCCGATAAATCACCCCTAGCTAATTGGGAGGTGATGAACGCAACGGCAAAATCAGATTTTCGATATGATGAGTATTTAATTTTCTCATTTTCTGGGGTATTTAAATAATATTGAAATATTTGACAAAAATCCAACGACTTCTAAATGCCTTCAAAACATCACCCCTAGTTAATTTGGGGTGGTGAACGTAATGGCGAAGTCAGATTTTTGATTTGAGATCAATTTAAATATGTCAATTTTTAGAGTTTCTGGAATTTCCCAATATCAAAATTTGATCTATTTGATTCTTGATTTAGACTGGATCTTAGTAGTGAGCTTTTAATGACTTAATTAAGGCACTAAAATCATAATTAGGACTTGGATTAGTCCTAATTGACCTAAGTAACAACCTTAGTATTACAGACTCCCGCACTTAAGAACGATGTCGTCCTTCGACATCACTCAAGTGAAAAGAATAAGACATAATGAAAATGATGAATTGAAATGAGAAGAAGATAAAGAAGTACTCGAACTAAAAAGATTAGGATATTTTTGGCGCATATCCACTTCTTTTTCCCAAATAGACTCTTCTCATAAATGGTTCTTCCATTGAATCTTAACCATTAGAATGGACTAATTTCTCAGCTTTCTCTAATGGCGAGCTAAGATTTTGATTGGTTCTTTGACATAAGAGAGATCTGGCTGGATAAATACAGCAGGAAGTTGAATGAGATGTGAAGGACTTTGAAGACATTTTTGCAATGATGAGATATGAAATATATTATGAATAGCAAAAAAGTCTTCGAGAAGCTTTAATTTATAGGCAGTAGAGCCTATCCTTTCTAAGACTTCAAACGGACCGATATAGCGAGGGCTAAGTTTCCCAGCTACACCGAATTGAAATACTCCTTTCATAGGACTGACCTTAAGATCAGCAAAATCTCCAGCATTGAAATTTAAAGGACGATGATGAGCATCGTGATATTTGCTTTGACGATCTTATGCTATTTTAATTCTCTGCTAGATTAATTACATCGTTTTATTTGTTTCAGTAACTAAATTAGATCTAAGAAGTTGAACACTACCAGTTTTAAACTAAGCAAGTGGAGTGCTACATTTTCTACCATATAGTGCTTCATAAGGTGCTGTGTCAATGCTTGCTTGATAGCTATTATTGTATGAGAACTCTACAAGAGGAATGTGGTCTTCCCAGGAATCACCAAAATCCAGAATGCATAGATGTAAAATATCTCCAATAATTTGATTAACCTGTTCTATTTGCCCATCTGTCTATGGATGAAATGCGATGCTATGGCCAAGGTAGTACCCAAGTCTTGATGCACTACTATCCAGAACTTGAAGGTGAATCTACTATTATGATATGAAATAATTAACCTTGGAATACCATGAAGTCTGACAATTTCTCTAATAGATAGCTTTACCAATTTCTCCACATAATCAGTCTTTCTCATTGGAATAAAATGGGTTGATTTGGTCAGTCGATCGACTATGACCCAAATAGAATTAGCACCAGATCTTATCTTGGATAAACCCATAACAAAATCCATGGAAATATCAAACCATTTCCATTCTGGGATAGCTAGAGGATTAAGAGTTCCTCCAGGCCTTTGATGTTCTACTTTAACAAGGTTACAAGCATGACATTTTACCACAAATTCTATTACACTCTTTTTCATACCAGGCCACCAAAATGATTTCTTCAAGTCTAGATACATTTTAGTGCTCCTAAGGTGAACTTGATATCAGAATTATGGCCTTCTGTAAGAATCTCTTGATGCATGGATTTGAGAATCCTTAATTGATTATCTTAATAAATTAATGTCCCATGCATTTGCAATTCTTGACAGTGACCACCTTCAATATCCATTTTAAACTTTAAATATTCATCATCTTTAGTCTGAGATATAGAAACATCTCTATGAAAACTGGAATAATTTCCATTTTTGAAATTCTTCTGTTAGCGAACTTGTAGCAATCATAGTTGATAGTGTAGCACAATAACTGAGGGCATCTGCTACAATATTTGCTTTACCAGGGTGCTACTGAATATCCAAATCATAATCACTAATCAATTCAAGCCATCTTCTTAGATAACAATTCAATTCATGTTGGGTGAAGATGTACTTTAAACTTTGATGATCAATGAAAATAGAACATTAAACTCCATATAAATAGTGATGCCAGATTTTTAATGCAAAGACTACTGCAGGAAGCTCCAGATCATGCACAGGGTAATTTCTCTCATGTGGTTTTAACTGATAAGAAGCATATGCAATAACCTTTCCCTCTTGCATTAAAACACATCCTAGTCCAATTCCAGAGGCATCAATATAGACCTGATAATTTAAGCCTTCCTTTGGTAGAACTAGCACTAGGGTAGAGGAAAGTGCATCCTTTAAGGTTTGAAATGCATTTTCACATTTCGAAGTCCAAATAAATGGAACAACTTTCTGAGTCAATTTGTCAATGGAGAAGCAATTTGAGAGAAGCCTTTAACAAATTTTTTGTAGTAGCCTACTAAGCCCAAAAATTTTCTTATATCATTTATTGACTTTGGTTGTACCCAATCTTGGATAGCACTTATTTTCTATTAATCTACATGAATTCCTTGGGCATCCACTACATGGCCCAAGAAAGCTACAGATTTTAGCAAAAATTCATACTTCAAGAATTTGCATATAATTCATGATCACGCAAGGTTTCCAATACTGTTCTTAAGTGATTTTCATGATTGTTTAGGGTTTTGGAATATATGAGAATATCATCTATGAATAAAATAACAAAGTTATCAAAATATGGTTTTAGGACTCGCTGCATTAAGTCCATAAAAAATTAAAGGTGCATTGGTGAGTCCAAAAGACATCACAAGAAATACGTAATGTCTGTATTGTGTGCAAAATACTGTTTTCTCAATATCTGAATCTTTTGCCTGTAATTAAATCAATCTTTGAGAATACAACCGCACCAGATAATTGGTCGAACAAATCATCAATTCTAGGAATTGGATATTTGTTCTTAATAGTGACTTTGTTCAATTCTTTGTAGTCTATACATATTCTCATAGACTCATCTTTTTTTTTAACAAATAAAACTGGTGCTCCCCAAGGAGACATGCTTAGTTTAATAAATCCTTTATTTAAAAGCTTTTGCAGTTATTCACTAGGTTCCTGCAGTTCCTTAGGAGCCATTCTATAAGTGCTTTAGAAATTGGTTGTGTACCGGGAACTATATTAATTGCAAATTCTACTTCCCTTTATGGAGGTAAACCAGGCAATTCTTCTGGAAATATATCAGTAAATTCCTTAGCGACTCTGATATCAGAAAGTGGAATATCTTCTTTATTTTAACCAATCATAGTGACTATGAATGCCATACAACCTTTATTTACTAGCTTTTCTGCTTGGATTGCATTGATTAATGAGCTTTGGGTACTAAACCTTCCTACGAAGGTTTCAAAAGTATCGTGTGATTGCAAGGTGATCTTCTTTTGTTGATAATTTATTGTAGCATTATGTGAACTAAGCCAATTCATACCTAATATGATATCAAAATTTGTTATAGGTAGAACGATCAACTTAGCTTTGAATGTTTTCTTATTTAAAGGTACTTGAAGATTGCAGAACTAAGTTGTGTTGAGTTTGGGTTCCAGAAGGAAGTCCAACATTTAAGGTTCTAGAAATCTTATAATAGAGCAGATTTAAGTTCTTAGCAAAACTCTCAGATATAAAAGAATAACTAGCTCCCGTATCAAATAATATTTTGCAAGGGTTGCCATTAACACAAATTGTTCCTAAATTAATCATAATTAGTGATAAATAATTCAATTTACTAATGCTTGAAAATAAAAATTTATGATTATATATATGTACCTGATATGATGTTGTTATCTTTAGTAGCCTATAATAGAGTAAGGGTATAAATCCTAGGAGGTCCTGTGAGTTTCTTATTATATGCTTGCCTTTGAGGATGTTTGGATGTGCTGGGTTGAGCTATGAAACCTCCTTCTTTTCTTGGAGCTAGAGTTAAGATTGTGGAGAAGGCATAATAGTCAGTTGTTGGCTTCTACAATTCACCATAGTTGGATTGAAAACTTGTTTTCTCCTAGGACAGTCAATACGTGAACTATTAATAGTCATATCGTAGTTGCATTGCTGAAAGAAGTGACCCTTTCTACCACATGTATAGCAGCATTGCTTATTGTGGTAGCATTTCCCAAAAGGATGGGGCCTAGTACACCCATTGCATAATCTACTGGTGTGGAAACTGCTTCTATCTGATATACCTTTTCTGAGAAAAACCTAGCTTTCCTGGAGTTATTATCCTTGTATGAAGATAAGTTGAATGTCCTTTTGTAATCTTTTTGAGATTGATGTTGATCTATCACACGAGCTGTCTCAATAAATTCAATAAAATTTGACAGCCTTAATGGCACAACGTGATCTTTTATCAAATCACGTACTCCACGCAGGAATCGAAGGTAATGAGCACCTTTTGTTTGTACCATATTTGGTGCAAATCAAGCCAGTCGCCAAAATTCTGATTCATATTCAGATAGAGTACGGTTTCCTTGCATTAGTCTGAAAAAGATATCCCCCAAATTATTCTATACTGAGGGAGGAATATATTTTGCTCTAAATTCTTCCATAAACTCATCCCAAGGAATTTTTTTAATGTAATAATCGGTGAATAGCGTATGATGGAGATTATCCCACCAATATTCAACTTCATCCTGAAACATGTGAGTAGTTAATCTAACAGATTCAGCATCTGGACAATTGATGCTTGTTAGATTTTTCTCAATTATCTTTAGCCAGTTAGTTGTATCCATTGTTGACATGTTTCCATTAAAAATAGGAGTTCTTAATTTGATAAAACTTTGTAAGAGTCCATATGTTGGTTGATGATACTGCTGAGAGGGATAGTAAGGTACAAGATTTACAGATGCTGGTGATGGATTATTCAGCATTGCAATTAGTCTTTCTATCCTTTCAGATTGTTTGACATTAGTTTCTGCTAATGTTTTAACTGTATCCAAGAGTGCATTGAGCTCAGAAGAATTACTGCCAGATGCAGTATGAGTTGTAGATGATTGCCCAGGATTCATCTTGTTCCTGTATTTGAATAACATAACATTCTAAGAAAAACTAAAAGAAGCGAGTTTATTTTATTACTTATTTCAAAATAACTCAGACAATAAAAAGAGAGTATAATGAACTTCTTTATTATAACATTTATTTAATATATTCAGTTGAAAATGCTAGACAAAAGTCATCAAAATTGACTTCTCGATGTTCCCTATTTCGCATACATGTGAGTTTTTGGAGAGTGACATCCCACCAGTCCTCAGCTTGATCTTGAAGTAAGATGGATACTAATTCAACTTTAATATCTTCTGGGCAATCTATGGAATCAAGAGCATGTTTCACACACTTTAGCCATTCTTTGGCTAAAGGAGGAAGGTCAAATCCTCTAAAAATAGCATGATGAAGCATCTGATCTAATACTTGTACTTCTGGTTCTGATACTCCTTCAACATATCTTCCATAGTGTTGCCCAAACTAGAAGTCAAGTTTCTATATTGCTTCAAATCTACTAATGTAGTCCCAAAAAGATATTCTCAAGTATTTATATATCTTTTAAGTTTATCATGTCCAAATAATTCAGTCGAGTAATCTATATTTCTTAAAGTTTCTAATATATGAATTTTAAAGTTAAGCATTTTATCTTAAGTATATTAGTGTTTTCATTTATGCCTAATATTCTGAGTATTTGATTATGGTAATATGGATGTCACTCAAGTATATATCTAGTGATTGTATGATAGAAGAACTATCCATTTGGTAAATAGGATTATAAATTCCAATCTGACACCTTATGGGGTTCTCAGATACCAACTGTGACGACCGCCCCTTAATCATCTAAGATTAAGTGGTGGTCGTCATCGACCAAACTGCACTTAGCATTAGATTATGAATAAATATTCCTAATCCAGTGTTAATGGAAGGATATTCTCTAATAATAGAGCAAATGAGACAATCACTGAATGGGCATACTAAAATATCAGTGCGCGGAAGAAAGTACCGAAATGATAATATCCATACATCCATAATGAAATAAAGAACTATACAACTCATAATAAATAAGTAGGAAAGGAAATGCAGTTTTGAAATTGTATTATTACAAAATATTTAAAAGTTTTAATAACATAAGAGAAAACACTCAGTCCTCACAACAGAAAGTAAAGAAGTTAAAGATCTGCACTGGCGCGCTCCTCCTCCTGAACAAGCTCTTCAGTAGGTCCTACCTCAAACAATTCAGAGAGTAACAACCCAAGTTGTTATTTAGGTCAATTAGGCCTAAACCAAGTCCTAATTATGGTTTTAGTATCTTAATTAAGTCATTTAGAACTCACCTCTAAAATCTAGTCCAAATTAGGGATCAAATGGATCAAATTCCTGATTTTGGGAATTTTCAAAAACTCTAGAAATTGACCTATTTATTTTGATCTCAAATTAAAAATCTGACTTCGTCATTGCATTCACCACCCCCAAATTAGCTAGGGGTGAAGTTTTGGAGGCATTTGGAAGTCATTGGATTTTTGGTTAATATTTTAATATTATTTGAATCCCCAAAAAATCAAATAATTAAATACTCATCAAATTAAAAATCTAATTGCGTCGTTGCGTTCTTCACCTCTCAACTAGCTAAAGGTGATTTATTAAAAATTTTTGTGATGCATTAAATCGATCAGTTTTATATAAAAAAAATCTATTTTTTTAAATAAATTAATTAATAATATATTTATATTAAACCTAAACGGTGCCGTCAGCTGATTAACCCACACCGTCTGAATACCCTCACATCATCTAAGCGGGATTGAATATGGATTGTCTGATCTAAGATCAGACGGCCGAGCTGCATCTTGCCCATTTGTTCTTCTGCGTGTCGCGAAGAACACACGCAGCAAGCTAAGCTCCATCACACTCCAACGTAGCCTTCCAGATGGATGCTCCCACCGACACTAAGCACCGCCTAAGATTCAATTAAAACCCTCGATCGCCTCAGTTTGCTGGCTTTTACGAAATCGGATCCTAAAGAATCAAGGGGACCCTATATTGAACCTTGAGCATTCAGACTATTAAAATAGAGGTACTCCTTCGACCCTAATTCTTTCATTCTCACTTTGTTTATTCACTCACGATAATCTCGATTATGTATCAATTGCAATTAGACTTAAGCGCATCTGAGATTTGCTTTCATCTATTGTATCCTATCATGCTAACTGTAGAGGAAGAAAACCTAGGGTTACAAATTCGAAAAAGATGCCTTAGTCAATTGATAAAGTTAATATATTGCATAGATAGATCACATTCATAGCTTTAAATTGATCTATTGCAAGCCATCTATCTCGATCTGTGCTGTGAGAATCTTCAAGCCCTACTTTTTAGGGTTTCAATCCCCGTCGGGGATGATCTGCAGCGATCGGTCCAGGCCGGATCGGTCTGGCTCATTCTAAATCGATCTGGTTTGAAGTATACCAAACCACGTCTCATATGCATGACATGCGTCCTCTGTAATGAGTGGGGTAGACCCCGCTGGGACGCGTGTCGGGCACCGGATACGAATGGTGGGCCCGCTTTCCACACTTCAACCTATAGTATGGTGCCGCGTGTCGCGTGGTCAACTTTGGTCGCTATCGCTGTCTTGTGGAGCCTACTACCCATAGAAATTTAAGAATTTAATTATATATATGTATATATTAAGATTAAAATAATTAGTTTAAATGACATCTGAATAATTGAATTAATCTAATTAATATCTAAACTTTAAATATCCATAACTTATAAAATATAAGTCCAATTAATACAAATAAATATACCATTTAAATCAGCAAAAATCAAGGAATTTATTGGCACCATTTAATTTTCAGTATGATCAATATTTTGTGTAGTGATATTTAGGTGTTTAAATAATTCTAAAAATATCACAAAACTTCAATTAATCATAACTTTGTGTGTGTTTATCCAAACATACCCAATATGGGCCTTAAAGTGATCAGTAGAATCTCTAAAACAACCTAGTAGTGTGAAATTCTCTATTTGGATTAGTTTTGGCTTAATCACTTTTAGGACCTATCCCTAATTACCCTAATTAATCCTAGATCTTCAATTGACCATAACTTGGTCAATTGAGCTCCAATTTAGGTCTTCCAATATACCATTTTGATCAGAAAGACCTAACTAATAGTAAAATACAAAAATATTTTATATCCAATGGTTAGATCTCTTAATTAACCCTAATCACCTTAAAAATAATTAGTGAATATTAGCATAATTAATGATCCAAATTAATTAATTTTAATTTATAATTACTCATAGAGTAAAGTAAAACCTAATTATGTGGTTAGTTTAGTGATTCTATGATTAATTTCACTAATCACTTACTAATCACCTAAATTTTAATTAAGCTATAATTTAACCAAATGAGGTCTAATTTGGGTCTACTCCCAATTAAAGTAATAAGTGGATTATAGGGAATCTATATCTACTAAGTTTACTAAATTTGAACTTAACTTAGAAAAGTTAGATTTTGACCCATTTTAGGAAGCCCTAATTTTCCTTAATTAGTCCTAATTCTTGTATTGGCAATAACTTAGCCAATACTTATCAGAATTTAGTGATTTTAAGTTCTATTGAAACCTTAGACAGCAAGCTATAATAAACTTATAGAAAATTTAGAATTTATTAGGTAAATTATCAAATTGCCCTTATGAGTCAAATTCCTTAATTTGATCTCATAAGGCTTAATAATCATCCAAAATTGATGTACTTACTATCTAACTTCATATTAAAGAGTAAGTAATCATTAGCCACTAAGAATTTCTAATTTTGAGCCCTAAATTAAAAAGTAGACTTTTGACCCTTAAAGAGGGGCAAAATGGTCATTTTGCCCAAATTTATGGTTAATTGTTTTTAGGCCCTAATTTTATATTTTAATTATTAAAATTAGTAAATAAAGAAATTTAGAGAGAAATTTCATTATTTTAAATAATGATTTAAGTTTTAAGCAAAATCATCATTTTCCTTCCTTAGGAAAATTCATTGTAATTCATTAGTTGTATGATGTGAGATTCATCTCACATCATACCTCTTCTTTAAAACTCTTATTCATTTCCTTAATCCTTCTTATAACATTAGTTAGGTTGAATGTCTGAGAGTTCATCTTAGTATTTAAGAGCTTATTCCCTTAGGATTAGGATTAGTTCTTAGGTTAGATTTCATCTATTGAGTAAATGGGTTACTCAATATGTGAAGCCTTGATTTTGATAGTTTATAGATTTTTATTATTTATTGTTAATTTTTCAATCTTTTAACTTTAGATTTAAGAATATAGATCTATCCTATTAAGTATGACTTCACTTAATAGGATTTGCCTTAATCTTTAATTCATGAGATTGGGTTTTAAACTTAGTCTTTTAGGTTCACCTTTGAATTAAGTAATTGAACCCCAATATTTGAGTTTAATTCTTGATCCATTCATCTTGATTTGGCTAATCAAGATGGTTTGGGTATTTCAAATTTATTAAAATAGGACAATTGATTTATTATTCAACTTATGGTCGACATCAATTTATTTATAATTAGGACCTAGCTAGTCCTAATTATTTTCAACTTATAAGGTCGTAAATCTGAGTTACACTCGGTAGTAAGAATTAGAGATCCTGAACTTGTGTAACTTAGAGTAGATAAAATGAATAAATTAGACAACAATGGTGTAACAACCTAAGTTGTTACCCTTGTCAATTAAGACTAAACTCCATCCTAATCTTGATCCTAAGTATTAATTAGGTCATTAGGAGTCATCCACTAAGACCTAGTCTAAATCAGGAGTCAAATAGATCAAATCCTAATTCTGCAAAATCCAAAAACCCTAAAATTTGACCTATCTAAATTGACCTCAAATCAAAAATCGGACTTTGTCATTGCGCTCATTGCCCCCACATTAGCCAGGGGTGATGCTTTCAAGTCAATCGGAAGTCTTGGAAATTTTGACGAATATTTTAATAATATTTAAATACCCTAAAAATTGGAAAATAAAATACTCGTCAGAATTAAAATCTGACTTTACCGTTGCGATCCTCACCCTCAAGTTAGCCAAAGGTGAAATTTTGGGATTTTTTGGAGCACCTTTATAAACTCCAAATTTTTCTTTATTTTTAGAATTAAATTACTTAAATTAATCAAAATATTTCATTTCCCTCTTCTTTTCTTCAAAGCTGCTGTTTCCCCCTCTGTTCCTAGAAGCTTCTTCCCATCCCATGCACTCAAGTGGCTACTGCCATTTTTCTTCCCATCCATGCTAATGGGAAGGCTCTTAATGGAGCCTTGTTCCCCCTTATCTTCCTTAAATGCAGCTTTAGCTCCTCTTCCTCCTCCTTTGCCTTGCTGAAGCTCTCCCCCTACTTCACATTATTGCTGTAGCTACTGCTGGAAGAAACTTTAGCCCCTTCCTCTTCTTGCTAGTAGTTAAAGAAGAAGAAGAAGAAAGGACCCTCAAGCTCCTAAGCCCCTGCAAAAGACAAAGTTTCCTCCTCCTTCTTCTTCCATTTAAAACCCAAGGTACTTCCTTTCTCCCATTGAATATATTCAATGGCTACTTCATTTCACTTTTATGCATAGTTTGCATCCTTAGAAATATGTATTTAAGGTATGGAGTTCATTAGTGCTCATTAAGGTTGTGATTTTAGGAAGATAAAGCTATCCTATTTGTTTTCCTTTCTGCATACCTAGTCATTTAACCCCACGGTTTGCACTGATAACTTAATCTTTTAGTGCTGATTTGGATATCAATGGAAAGGTCTCAGAAAGAAATTTCCAACAGTATATAGCACCACATGTGAAGTGCTCTAGGTTGAGATTATTTGAGCCCGAAAGTAAACCCATTGCTGTTTTCGCACAGGCAAATCCACCGTCTGGCGCTACAGCGCCCCAGTTTCGTATTAGGGTCCGCTATAGCGCGCCATAGCACCTAAGTTACAATTTTGGGTCTGCTACAGAATGCTTCAGCGTGCTACAGTGCTCAAGTTTCATGTAGGGTCCGCTCGCTCCGTAGCACTTAAATTGCGAATTTGAGTCCGCTACAGCGCGTCGTGGCGCCCAGAAAGTTTAAAATGACCATAACTTGGTCATCCGGACTCCAAATTCAGAAATTTAAAGTGCTAGATAGATTAGAATTTTGGTGCCAACAATAACATAAAATAACATTTAGGTTTAAAATACTAAAAAAATTAGAAATGACCAAAATACCCCTAACCATAATTAAGTCATAACTTGAGCAATTGAAGTCTAATTTGGGTCTACTCCCAATTAAAGTACTTAGTGTGATATAGGGAAGCTATAGTCACTGAGTTTACTGAATTTGAATACCAAATGGAAGAGTTAGCTTTTTGACCCCTCTTAACTTAGAAAATTGCCAATTTACCCTTAGAAATTCAAATGGCTATAACTAATTCATTAGACCTCAGAATTTAGTGTTCTTAAACTCTATGTAATCCTTGAATAACAACCAACAATAAACTGAATAAAAATTTAAATTTTATTAAGTGAAATTTACTAAAATGCCTCTTAGGTCAAAAACCTAGTTTGGACCTATATGACCCATTTCTTATTCAAATTTGGTGTACTTATTGTCTATCTTTATGTTAGACAGTAAGGAATCATTTGATAATAAGAAATCCTAATTTGGAGCCCTAAATCAAAAAGTAGTTTTTTGGACCCTTAAGTAGGGGCAAAACAATCATTTTGCCCAAAATTTAGGTTAAGTATCTTTAACTTATAGATTATCTTCTAAGTCAATAAAACAAGTATTAAAACTATATTAGAATCCTCTAAGTGAGTAAAATTAACTATTAGGTCAAACTTGTTAAAATCCCAAAAATTTCTCTAAGTCTTTTCCTTAGGAAATTCAACACCTCACAATAAGATTATTCTTAAGATTAGGGCTGGATCATAGGATATATTTCATTCATCGAATAATGGGGTTATTTAATGAATGAACCCTTAGTTTTACTAGTTTTCAGATTTTACAACTTATTTAGATTATTTTGTCTTTCAATATTAGATTTAGGATAGGAGATTCATCCTATTAAGTCTGATTTGCTTAATAGAATTTGCCTCAATCATTAGTTCACATTTAGATTTAACCTAGATCTTATGTCTTATCCTTTTTGAATTATGTGATTAAGTCCAATCTCGTGGTGTTTAATCCATAATCTATAATTTAGTAGATCTTGATCAGATCTTAGGTAGAACGTCTAAATCCATATAATTACGATGTAGTGATTTGTTTCTTAACCCATAGTCTGATTGAATTAGATTAGAACCTAATCTGTTCTAATCCTTTTAAAACTTATAAGGTCATACTTCTAAGTTACACTCGATAGTAGGAATTGGAGATCCTAAACTTGTGTAACTTAGCGTAGTTAAAATGGTTAAAGTAGAAAACAAATGATATATCCATGCTTAGTAGAGTCCCTTTCGTACTATTTGACTTTGTGCTATGCATTCCTTGAATTTTGTGCTTGTTTTTCTTGGACATATCATAAAAGAAAAATGTTGTTGTATGAAAGTTAAACTTAGAATATTAGGAGAACATTTGCATTTGGGTTCAGTTTATGGTGGATTATGGTGCGCATTTAATCCAATGGACAGGGGTAAGGTGAGATCAGGATGCTTAACACCACTCATTGAGGAGAGTGTCTTAAGCTTGGGACCCATTTAGTCTTGCATATGTGCTTGACTCCTCAGTTGTTTCTGAAATTGTCTACAGAAACAAAAGTAAAATAACTAAAAGATATTTGCATAGTATTATCTGCCTCTTCAGTTATACAGTGTTATATTTTGATATGATTGCCCTAGCCCATAAAGGCTATGAGGATAAATATATATATATATTAGGCCAGATTGGCCAATTCTTTCTGATATGGCAGTTATACATTCTTTCTTTATAATTTTTTAGCTTATTGTTTATTATGATGTTGATGCATATTATTTGAATCAGCTGTAGATATATTGTTTTACCTGCTAACTTGTATAGATACATGTATAGGATGCTAGAATTTACTGCTTATTATATGTACTATTTTCAAATTAATGTTTTAAATTAGCATATATCAATGATCATCAGCATGTTTAGGTTTAGATTTTTCTTTTCAGTATTTTCACTTACTATATTACATATGTATGCCCTACTTTGTTTAGTTTACTTGAGGTATGATTTTGCCTCAATTCTAGCTTTATTATAAATATTACATTTATAACATATCCTCATCCCCTTGTATGCTTACTTGCTCCCATACTAGATAGATGTTATATTTGGTTTAGAGTAAAATAGTGATATTAACAAATGCTTAATAAATTACTTGCCTAAAATGTACTTAGACATTTTGTCTAACAAGATTTTTCCTTATTGGCTGGGGCCTTGGCATTGTGAAACCAACAATGTCAGATATTGAGCAGTTTGAGGATCCTGTGCCTCAGGAGGAGCCTTACTTAGAGAAGGCGCAGCAGCATGGACCAGAAGATACTCAGTTCCATTTTATCCCATAGTGAGGATAAGAGTTATTTATTTTATTTCATAAACTTTACTTAAAATATAATACAGGTACTATGACTGTGTTTACTTTCTGCACATTACTAATTTCTGAGCTATTTCATTTTATTTCATATCTGATGTATGGTGAATGGATGTAATATTTACTTCTTTTTCGCTTCCGCACTCTGTATGTATGTTAGACTTAGTGACTGATTCTCTTATTTATTCTGTGCACATCCTTCCCTTAGCATTGGATTATGGATCTTACCTGATCCAATGATAAGTGAGAGATTTGCCAGAGTGGCACACCGCTCCTTAGACTAATAATTGTAGACTTAAAGAGTGGGGAGCCACAGTCGGTATCAGAGAATTCTATAAGGTATCAGATTGGAAATCGTATTCCACTCTACCTATTGGATGATTCTTCTGCCAATCAGTCATTAACTATATACAGAAGTTACATCCAAACACCATGATGAAGAGCTCAAAATAATAAGAGTTTGGAAATGGAAATGCATGCACAAGTAACATATCAGTAAACTAATGTGACTAATAAAAATACTAGACGTACAAGGATGACGCTTAGGTGGCATCACCAACAATTTGAAGATAGGTGGGAATACATCGTCCAACTTCATCAACAGCAGGAGAAGTACGTAGAAGGATTGTTTGACCCCGAAGTTCGTATGCTGAATCAATTAATCCAAGAAAGTGTATTCATGGGATAAGATAACCCTATTGCAGCTATGGAGTGGCTGAAGCGGGTAGATTTTGTGTTTGGAATTATTAACTGCCCAGACAACATTAGAATCCCCATTATATCCCGCCTCCTACATGACAGAGCCAAGGATTGGTGGAGCGTGACCCTATGAGCACTCACCCGCCGATGTGAAGGATTGTAAAAGGAGGTCACCTGTGCGGACTTCCACCGTGCCTTTACCGCTAGATATATCGGATAGATCTTTTAGCTTTCATTTTTATGCTGATTTTTCCAAGGCCTTCACTGAAGAATACATAGGATAGACTCTATTTTCCTAGTTACTGTCTTTCATTATCTAATGTTCTATCTACTATTTCTGATGATGTAGTTTCATTTTTTTTTTTATTAATAAAAGAGGTGAAATGTTATGATCCCCTATTTTCTGAATTTCTGAAAATATGTTGTTTTTAATTTAGACTCTAATAGAAGACAATGAATCCTAGACAAAGCTTTTCTCCTACTCCCTCAAGTACTTCCTCAAGTGAAGTAAGTGCCTTACTAGAGGCAGTCAAAATTATGGTGGAATCCCACCACAAATAAGCGAAATCCAGCCAAAGATAGGCTAAGAAGGTTGCCGATACTCAGGCCAAGCCGGCTGAGAGATTGGAGCAATTGCTGGTAGCTCAGATAAGCTAAAATTGTACCACAACTAAAGTTACACCAACATTACAGTACTCCCATCAACATCACATTCAGTCCGTAGATGGACTGCTGCACAGTTTCCTCTACTTGAGACCCCCCACCTTCAATGGGAGTCTCTCTACAGTTGACACAACCACATGGATAAAAATGGTGGAGAAGAACCTGACAAACATAAAATGCCCTGATTCAGAGGTGGTCCGTCTCACTACCCACCTCCTACAAGATGAGGCCGAGTACTGGTGGGACACCACCCGTAGCACGCAGTTTGCTAGGGTACTGTTAGAGGACATCACATGGGATGAATTCATTGAGGCCTTCCAGTCCCACTTCATCGCTCTATCTACCAAACAATGCTTGGGAGACATGTTTCTGAAGTTATAATAGGGTGGCCGATTTGTAATTTCATACAAGGTAGAGTTTCGTCGCCTTGCCAGGTTTTCCACTAGCTTAATTCCTACTGAGCCAGATCGCTGCCACTATTTTCAGAGTGGCCTGCGACCCTCCATCAGGAGCCAAGTAATCCCTTTTTGCATAACAGACTTTGTGGAGCTACTTGAAACTGCCAAAGTAATAGAGCAGGACCAGGCCAAGAAAGGACCCAAGAGGATTATCGGGTCCACATCATTCCAGCAGATTCTCCCCAAATGAGCCAGTGTATACTAGCTCGAGGCCGAAGTTCCTCTTACCGATTTGTTCAATGGGTGCACAAAACCACACACGTATGGTCGGTGTTACCACGGGAGTCATGTCTGCTTTACTAGCGGACGGCCAAGCCATGGATTCTACCACTGTACGACTACGACAATAATTGATGGAGATCAAATCGACCATTCCAAGCACCGCCAAGCCTTTGACTTGATTCAGAAACCTGCGGCAACACATCCAGCACCACCCTCTACTCCAGCTGTGAGGCGTGAGATAGCTAATGTCCCTTGCCCAAATGCATCTCGACCACCTCCACGGCAGACCTATAACAATAGGCCTGCTGACCCTACATTTGTATACACCCTCACACTGTTGAGGCTACTAAAGACAATCATGTGGTATCAGGTACACACTCTCAAACCTCTTTTATCTCTATAATTATTACTTGATTTACATAGTTAGTAAATAATTACCTCTGCAATTAGGTTTGATTTGCATAAATAACAAACCCTGTAACATTCTATTTGACACTGGAGCTAGTCATTCCTTTGTGTCTGATGGCTGGGCAAAATCGCTTAACCTACTCTTGTATCGCCTGGCCAATCCTCTTAACGTTGGGTTAACTTCTGGAACCTAATTTCCAGCTCGCCAGTTCTGCAAGTTACAAATTCCAATTGAGAATAAGAAGTATGAAGACAAGTTAGTAGTTCTTCCAATAGCCAACTTTGATGTAATATTGGGCATGAATTGGCTAAGCCAACATAACGCCACTACCAACTGTACAAAGAAGAAGATTACCTTAGGAAGTGGTAGTAAGGCCAGATCCTTTATTGGTAACCTTAGCACTCAAGCCTCACTAATCAATGATATAAAAGCAAAAAGGTTAGTTCAAAAAGGTTGTGATGCCTTCCTAGTAACAATACTAGGAGAAAAGAAAGAAGGCGTTTCCTTATCTGAGAACCCCATCGTCTACAAATTCACCGGCATTTTCCCAGAAGACTTACCCGGTCTTCCTCCTATACGGGAAGTGGAATTTGCAATTGACACCATTCCAGGAACGCAGCCCATCTCTAAAGCTTCTTATCGAATGGCGCCTAAGGAATTACAAGAACTGAACAAGCAACTGCAAGAACTATTGGAGAAAGGTCTTATCAGACCTAGTTCGTCCCCATGTGGAGTACCAGTTTTTTTGTCAAGAAGAAAGATAGATCAATGCGAATGTGTATCGACTATAGAGAGCTAAATAAAGTAACAGTAAAGAACAAGTACCCATTGCCCCGTATCAACGATCTGTTCAATCAATTAGCAGGAGCAAAGGTATTCTCGAAAATCAATCTACGATTGGGCTATCGTCAATTGCAAGTCAAGGACTCAGATGTCAAGAAGACAGCCTTCAGGACTCATTATGGACACTACGAGTTTTTAGTGATGTCATTTGGGTTGACAAATGCACCTTCAATATTCAAGGACCTAATGTAGCGTATCCTTAAACCATACCTTGATTAATTCGTAATCATTTTCATTGATGACATCTTGATCTACTCCAAGGAATAGAAAGAGCATGAAGATCACTTAAGAATAGTGCTAGAAGAACTATGTAACCATAAACTTTATGCTAAATATTCCAAATGCGAGCTTTGGCTCGATTCAGTAGCTTTTTTGGGGCATGTGGTAGATGCCCAAGATATTAGAGTCGATCAGAACAAAGTCAACACTATTCAGGAATGGGTTCAGCCCAAGACAGTGACCGACATCAGAAGCTTCTTAAGCTTAGCTTGTTACTACAAGAAATTTGTAAAGGGCTTCTCCCACATAGCTTCCCCACTGACTAATCTAACCCAGAAAGCAGTGCCATTCAAATGGTCTCCAGCATGTGAGGAGACCTTCCAAGCATTAAAGGATGCACTAACCACCGCTCCAATTCTAGTCCTTCCTAAAGAAGGGGTGAACTATCAAGTCTATATTGACAACTCAGGTATAGTATTAGGTGCCGTATTAATGCAAGAAGGAAGAGCCATCGTGTATGCTTCTCGTCAGTTGAAGCCCCATGAAAAGAACTATGCAGTTCATGATCTCGAGTTAGCCGCTGTAGTGTTCGCCCTAAGAATCTGGCGTCACTATCTCTATGGGATTCAGGGCTCAATCTTTATAGATCACCAAAGTTTGAAATACATATTCACTCAGTGAGAGCTAAATTGCAGATAGAGAAGGTGGCTAGAATTAATCAGTGACTACGACCTTGATATCCAGTGTTACCCTGGAAGTGCGAATGTTGTAGCTGACACTCTGAGCCGTCATGCCACTCTCAAAGCTCTTATCTCCAAGAGTTCTCTAGAAGAGGAATTCTGTAAAATAGACATCCTATCAGCACATAGTGACCAAGTGAGTTCAATGCTCTCAATGATTAATGTGGATCCCAAGTTCCACAGAGATGTATCCATTACTCAAACTAAAGATGATGAGTACCTAAACTTCAAACAAGCCATCGAAAGTGGTCGTCGTACTTATATTCAATTTCATAAAGGTGCCATCTAGCAAGGAGATCGCTTATGGATACCTAAGTCCATGCATCAGAAGGTGTTAGTTGAAGGTCCTAATTCCAGATACCAAGTTCATCCGAGGAGTTCAAAAATGTACCAAGACCTGAAATAATATTTCTGGTGGCCAGGGATGAAGAAAAGTATAGCTGAGTTCGTCATGAAGTGCCACGCTTGCAATTTAGTCAAGGCAGAGCATCAGAGACCCAGTGGTCTACTTCACCCACTTGAAATTCCTGAATGGAAATGGCTAGATATATCGATAGATTTTATTATGGGTTTGCCTCGCACAAGATCTGGAGCCGATGCTATTTGGGTAATAGTTGACCGATTGACTAAGTCTGCTCATTTCATTCCAGTTCGGAGACAGATTTAGTTGAGAAACTTCCAAAACTCTACATCAAAGAGATAATCAAGCTCCATGGGATTCCCAAGTCAATCATATCCAATAGAGATAGTCTATTCACCTCCAAGTTCTGGCAAGCCGTGCATCAAGATCTAGGCACAACTATAGCGATGAGTACAGCTTTTCATCAGCAGACAAATGGTTAGATGGAATGAGTAAACAAGGTTCTCGAAGACCTACTCAGATTGTGTATACTTGACTTTGTTGGATCTTGGGAAGATCACCTCCTACTAGTGGAGTTCGCCTGCAAGAATAGTTTTCAAGCTAGCATCAAGATGGCTCCATATGAATCCTTGTATGGCAAGAAGTGTAGTACTCTGTTGGCATGGTCAAAAATAGGCAATGTTCAGCTGTATGGATCTGAATTAGTAGAAGAGACAAACAAGAAAGTCCAGTTGATTCAATAGCAAATTCATGCAGCCCAGATCGTCAGAGTAAATACCACGACCTTCATCATCGTCCTCTGGAATTTAATATTAGAGACTTTGCATACCTAAAAGTTAGTCCAATGAAAGGAGTCTCTAGATTTAGCATAGCTAGGAAACTTAGTCCCCGCTATGTTGGTCCTTTTGAAGTAGCAGCCAGAATAGGTTCTTCTGCCTACAAACTCAATCTTCCAAATGACTTTGCAGTAGTCCATAATATATTTCATGTGTCATCACTAAGGAAGTGCCTCAAAGATCCATCTCACCTCATGTAGTTCCCAGAAATTCAGATCCAGCCTGATCTATCATACACCGAGGAGCCAATTCAAATTCTGGCCCGTGATCGCAAGCAACTTAGGAGTCGTGCTATCAATGATCAAAGTGCAGTGGAGGAATCATTCTCAGAATGAAGCCACTTGGGAGAAGGAAGCTGATATGCGAGTCAAATATCCTAGACTCTTCGAGAATCCAGGTATTCCTTCTTAACATTGTAAACTTCAAATTCAATTCATGTTTTTATTCTTGCCTTTTCTTTCCACTTGAGTGATATCGAGGATGACATCATTTTTAAGTAAGGAAGTCTATAACAACCCAAGTTGCTACCCTTGTTAATTAAGACTAATTTCCATCCTAATCTTGATCCTAAGTATTAATCAAGTCATTATGACTCATCCACTAAAACCTAGTCTAAATCAGGAGTCAAATAGATCAAATCTTAATTCTTGGAAAATCCAGAAACCCTAAAATATGACCTATCTAAATTGACCTCAAATTAAAAATCGAACTTCTCCATTGCGCTCATTGCCCCCAAATTAGCTATGGGTGATGTTTTTGAGTCAATCGGAAGTCGTCAAAATTTTGATGAATATTTTAATAATATTTAAATACCCCAAAAATTGGAAAATTAAATACTCGTCAAAATTAAAATCCGACTTTTCCTTTGCGATCCTCACCCTCAAATTAGCTAAGGGTGAAATTTTGGGATTTTTCAGAGCACATTTATAAAATTCAAACTTTTCTTTATTTATAGAATTAAATTACTTAAATTAATCAAAATATTTCATTTCCCTCTTCTTTTCTTCAAAGCTACTGTATCCCCCTCCCTTCCTAGAAGCTTCCACCCATCCCATGCACTCAAGTCGCTACTATTATTTTTCTTCCCATCCATGCTGATGGGAAGGCTCTTAATGGAGCCTTGTTCCCCCTCATCTTCCTTAAAATGCAGCTTCAGCACCTCTTCTTCCTCCTTTACCCAGCTGAAGCTCTCCCTTTACTTCACATTTTTGCTGTAGCTACTACTAGAAGAAACCTTATCCCCTTCCTCTTCTTGGTAGTAGTTGAAGAAGAAGAAGAAAGGACCCCTCAAGCTCCTAAGCCCCTGTAGAAAATAGAGCTTCCTCCTCCTTCTTCTTTCATTTGAAACCCAAGGTACTTCCTTTCCCCCATTGAATATATTCAATGGCTACTTCATTTCACTCTTATGCCTAGTTTTCATCTTTTGAAATCTATATTTAAGGTATGGAGTTTATTAGAGCTCATTAAGGTTGCGATTTTATGAAGATAAAGATATCCTGTTTGTTTTCCTTTATGCATACCCAGTCGTTTAACCCCACATTTGCATTGATAACTTAATATTTTGGTGTTGACTTAGATATCAATAGAAAGGTCTCGAAAAGATCTTTCCAACAGTATATAGCACCACATGTGAAGTGCTCTAGGTTGAGTGTAATTGAGCTCGAAAGTTGACCCATTGCTATTTTCGCACAGGCAAAATCACCGTCTGGCGCTCCAGCGCGCTGCAGCGCCCCAGTTTCATATTAGAGTCCGCTATAGAGCACCATAGCACCTAAGTTGCAATTTTGGGTCTGCTACAGCATGCCGTGTAGGGTCCGCTATAGCGCGCCATAGCACTTAAATTGCGAATTTGGGTCCGCTACAGCGCACCGTGGCGCTCAGAAATATTAAAATGACCATAACTTGATCATTCATACTCCACATTCAGAACTTTAAAGTCCTAGATAGCTTAGCATTTCAGTGTCAACCATAATCTAAAATAACATTTAGGTTTTGAACCCTAGAAAAATTAGAAATGACAAAAATACTCCTAACCATAATTAGGTCATAACTTGACCAATTGAAGTCCAATTTGGGTCTACTCCCAGTTAAAGTACTTAGTGTTATATAGGAAAGTTATAGCCATTGAGTCTATTAAATTTGGACACCAAATAGAAGAGTTAGCTTTTTGACCCCTCTTAACTTAAAAAATTACCAATTTACTCTTAGAAATTCAAATGACTATAACTAATTCATTAGACCTCAGAATTTAGTGTTCTTAGATTTTATGGAATCCTTGAATAGCAACCAACAGTAAATTATATAAAAATTTATATTTCATTAAGTGAAATTTACTAAAGTGCCTCTTAGGTCAAAAACCCTAGTTTGAACCTATATGACCCATTTCTTATCCAAATTTGGTGTACTTACTATCTATCTTCATGTTAGATAATAAGGAATCATTTGACGATAAGAAATCCCAATTTGGAGCCCTAAATAAAAAGGTAGCTGATGAATCCATAAATTATATCTAAATTAAAAGGAAATTTCATTCATTTTTGATCTTAAACTGCTCCCTTAATCAAATTTTGTCTATCCTTTCGGAAAAAAATACCTATCCAAAAAATTTTGAGCCATTGGTGCAATTTCTCATTTTTTTCAAAGGAGACTGCTGCCGCGTGCTGCAACGTGCTACAGCGCGCTGCAGCGAGTCATTTTACAAAATCAAGCGCTGACACGCGCGAAAGCGGGTCTGTTTGCAAACCACGGGCACGTTCGCGCACTGCAGCGGTTCAGTTTACAAAATTGCGGGCACGATCACGCACTGCAACGGGTCATCTTGCAAACCGCACCGATCGTGCGCTGTAGCGGAGCATTTTGCAAAATGCTACCACTACAGCGCACTGCAGCGGTGCTATTTGCAAAATGCTAGCGCGGTCGCACGCTGCAGTGGGTCACTTTGCGAAAAACAAATGCTGGCAGCGCATGGCAGCGGGACACTTAGCAGATATTACCTTGCGCCATTGCACGATGCAGCGTGCTGCAGTGGCCCACCACAATTTTCTCTGGCAGAAGCATTTAATGCGACTGGGACAAGACCCCCAGCCAACATCTTGTCTCCATCCATCATTGCCTCTGCAGCTGCTATGTTTTTAATTGGAAAAATGGATTTTGATGTGATGAGAAGGATAAAAGAATGGAAGATATTGGTCACCTCACTTTCAACTTACATTTGCCATCATTACTCAGAATTTTTATTAGCATTGCTGGTTATTGAACTTAAGTATGAGGATGCAGCCCCTCTCCTATAAATATCACTCCTCTTGACTAGAGGAGGGTTCCAATTTTTGCTCAAATCACTTAAGCAAGGAGGAGGGTTGCATAGTGGAAGAGATGAACTCCCCAAGGGTGGAAGAGCCAATTTACTAAGGAGAAGAAGAAGGAAGGCAGCACTAGCAACCTAAGAGAGAAACTTCAAGAAGAAGAAGAAGGATCCAGAGAACTTCTAAGGAACGTTCCTAGTATCTTCTAAACTCTTCTTTTGTAATTTCTTTTCTTAGTTGATCATGAAAGGGTCTTTATCCATGTATGTGTTCTTTTTCATCTCTTTTGTAATGGATAGCTAAATCTCCCTTGGGGAGGGTTGGGGTAATCCCATGTGTTTGATAGTTACATTTTAATTATATGAAGTTTTTCTCAAGTATTAATAAAGTGTATGAACTCAATGCCTTGCTCAAGAAATGATTATTATTACTATAGTCTTGATTGTGAATTAAAAGAAAATAAACTTATGAACTCAAGAACTAAAGTGTCTTGTGCTCCATAGCTCACCTTTGGTTAGATGCTAAATTTATGAGTGCATGAGAGCTTAGAACTATGTGAGAAAAGTTCTTGAGCTTAGTGCACCTTAATCTAAGCTCAACTAAAGTGTTGATGTGTGTGATGCTAGGACCCACTAAGTGAGCTCCTAGCTCAACATAATTGAGGGAGGGAAAGAAATAGTTGTGTGCTCATGAACAAGGTGACATAGTCATTGAGCCCAACATATTATTCCCTCATTTCAACTATGTACGATGCAAGTGACGCTTTTAGTGGAATCAAAGCTTATAAGATAAAAAAAAAACTTAATAATCTTTATCTCCTTGATCAAGAGATAAGATAAAAAAAACATAAAACCTAAAATTTTATAAAAATCTTTATGCCAAAATAGAACTGACTGTGTGTTCATTTTGTACACAAGATTTGAACTTGTGAAACCTTGAGATAAAACTCAAGGAAGAACAATGTGCATTGGATTTAATTTAAAGTAAATGAAAGACAATGCTTGAGGCATCATCATGCATTAGTAACTTTTCATGACATACGGGATGAACCCAACTCTCCTCTTCCTTTTATCTGACTTAATTTCTACTTAATGATTATTGTGCTTAGTTTAGAACCAACTCAAACCCATTACTCATAGATTAAATATTAGTGAGAATAGATAAACCTTAGCAATAAAACAACCAATTCTCTGTGGTTCGATAAATCCTGGAAACTAACACTTTCCACTTATTATTTCAGACCATGTACACTTGCGTGCAAACGCAGACATGTATTTATAGTCTGTCAAGTTTTTGGCATCGTTGCCGGGAGTTGGAATTTGTTTTGTATTAAGGATAATCTATAAATAACTAATGATTTAAGTATTTCCTTGCATATACTCTTAGTTTTTGATTTTTGTAATTATAGGCACTAACAACTTACCTTTCTGTTTCTTTTCTATTTCTTTTACTGAATTTCTGAATATTATTGCTAATTTTTTCTTGATAGCCTAATTATTGTAGTGTATGAGTAGAAGAGTTTGCACAAATTATCTGATTGACCTAGAAATTGAAAGAACCTATTTGCAAGCTAGGAGAGAACAAAACCTTTCGAACCAACAAGCCATTATGGATAATGATAATAAAAATCTTGTAGAGCCATTAGGAGAGCTAGTAAGAGTGGCTAGGGGAAGAGCACTAAGAGATTATGCACTTCTCATTATTAGGGGAATCCCCCATATAATTGTTAGGCCTAATATTGAAGCCAATAACTTTGAGATCAAACCCTCCACACTGAGTATGGTGCAAAATAATTAGTTTAGGGGATTAGCCACTGAAGATCTGAATTCACATATTTCAACTTTCCTTGAAATATGTGACACCTTCAGGTTTAATAGCGTCTATGAAGACGCGGTTAAATTACGGCTTTTCCCATTCTCTTTACGAGACAGAGCCAAGTGTTGGCTCAGCTCTCTTCCAAACAATTCCATCTAGATGTGGGATGATTTGACTAAGAAATTCTTAGCCAAATATTTCCCTCCGACGAAAACTGCTCGGTTGAGAATTGAGATAACCAACTTTATTCAGTTGGAAGGGGAGACACTCTATGATGGATGGGACTGATTTAAAGAATACCTAAGGCATTGCCCTGATGTAAGTTCAAACATTTTACAATGGATTGAACGCCCCTACAAGGACACTCATTGATGCAGCTGTCGGCGACTCTCTTAGTTGTAAAACCCAATTGGGGACCTCTTGGATGAAATGGCAAACAATGCCTATCAATGGCCTCTCCATAGGAATGATCACCATAATAAAAATGAATGTAAATCACTCAGATATTCACAACAAATCCTTGAGCTCCAAAAGCAAATCTCTCAACTCATTAAAAAACTAAAATGTGGGTATGTAAATTCTTATCATGAGGAAGATGGTGAGTTAAGAAATGTCAATATAATTTTGAATCATGGAAGGAATAGAGAGAGATTAGAAAACTCACTTATCAAATTCAGAACCTCTACAACCGAATTCATGAATAAAATTAATGCCACCTTAAACAGGCACAAACACACTATGTTAAGGCAAGAAGATTCTATAAAAAGAATAGAACAAAAGCTAAATGAAATCATGAAACAGTTAGAGCAACCTTCATTAGTGGGAGTCATTAGTAAGTATGAAGAGGAGTTAGGAAACACAATAACCCTAAGAAGTGGAAAAATTACCAAACTGGTTGTGAGAAAGGGAAATTAGGAAAACATAGAGATAACTAGAGAGGAAAAGGAGGAGGAAGAAGAAATAATCAGAAAAGAGAGGACTGACGTTCGAGATGAATAAAGGGAAGAATCTAGAGATCAACTTAGGGCAATCCCTAATATACCTTATCTTCAATGTATAGCTAGGGAGAAACTTAATGTCCAATACCACAAATTCTTGGAAATTTTTAAAACTCTTCATATAAATATCCCTTTTGCAGAAGCTCTAGAACAAATGCCTAGTTATGCTAAATTTATGAAAGATATCCTCTCCAAGAAAAGAAAAATTGATGAAAAAGAAACTGTATCATTAACAGAAGAGTGCAGTGCAATCCTTCAGAAAAAAGTTCCCATCAAGAAGAAAGATCCCGGGAGTTTCACTATCCCTTGCACTATTGGAAGCCAGTCCTTCCAAAAGGCCCTCTGTGATCTAGGAGCGTCCATTAATTTGATGCTTTTTTACATATTTAAGAAGTTAGAAATTGATCACTTAAAACCCAGCTCTGTTCTTCTCCAATTCGCTAATAGATCCGTAAAATCCCCTTTAGGAATAGTGGTAAATATGCTCGTAAAGGTTGACAAATTCATCTTCCCTGCTGATTTTATCATCTTGGATATGGAAGATGAAAATCAAGAAATTCCTATTATCCTAGGTAGACCTTTCTTGGCCACCGGAAGAACCTTGATTGATGTAGATAAAGGGAAATTAAAGTTACGATATGGGGAGGAGGAGATTAAGTTTCATGTGAATGATTCTATGAGACACCCATCTAAACCCAATGAAGGTTGTTGGAAAATCAATTCAATAGAAGAAGCGTGGGTAATGAAAGATACGGATGAAGAAGGACTGTTAGCAGGGGAGAAAGATGAGGACCCCACGAACATGGATGTAATTGAGGAGTTGGTTAAGGAGAGAAAATTAGTTCAGCCTTCTATAATCCTCCCTCCAGAATTAGAATTGAAGCCTCTTCCCTCACATTTAAAATACACTTATATAGGGGAAAAAGAATCCCTTCCTGTAATAATCTCCTCCCTGTTAACCCAACATTAAGAGAGTCTTCTATGTGAGGTTTTGAAAGTGCACAAGAGAGCAATCAGTTGGAGTATAGCTGATTTGAAGGGGGTTTTCCAACTCTTTGTATGCACCGAATCCTTTTGGAAGAAAACTCCAACCCTTCAATTGAGCCCCAACGAAGATTAAATCCCAACATAAAAGAAGTAGTTCATAAGGAAATCATTTAACTCTTAGACACTGGAATCATTTTCTCAATTTCTGATAGTTCTTGGGTTAGTCCTATACATGTGGTCCCCAAAAAGAGTAGGATAACAGTTGTTCTTAATGAAAACCATGAACTAATCCCCATTAGAACCGTGATCAGATGGAGAGTGTGTATTGATTATAGGAGATTAAATAATGCTACCTGTAAGGACCACTAACCTCTTCCTTTTATTGACCAAATGCTTGATAGATTGGTAGGGAGCCCCTATTTTTGTTTTCTTGATGGGTATTCAGGATATAATCAAATCTATATTTCGCCTGAAGACTAAGAGAAAACCATTTTCACCTGCCCCTTTGGGACATTTGCCTTTAGAAGAATGTCATTCAGATTATGCAATGCTCCAGCCACCTTTCAACGCTGTATGATGGCTATTTTTTCTGACATGATTGGGGAATTTTTGGAAATCTTTATGGATGACTTCTCTGTCGTCGGGAGCTCTTTCAATCATTGCCTAACTAATTTAGAAAAAGCTGTAAGAAGATGTGAAGAATTAAATTTAATCTTGAATTGGGAAAAATATCACTTCATGGTCAAGGAGGGCATTGTTCTTGGGCACTTTATTTCAAGAAGAGGGATAGAAGTTGATAAGGCTAAGGTTGAGGTAATTGAAAAACTTCCCCTTCCCATTAATGTAAAAGGAATTAGAAGCTTCCTTGGGCATGCAAGTTTTTATAGAAAATTTATCAAGGACTTCTCAAATCTAAGTATGCCACTCTGTAGATTACTAGGGAAGGATGTCGAGTTCAACTTTGATGAAAATTGCTTTAAAATTTCAATGCCATAAAAACTGTTTTAATCTCTGCTCCAATAATTTCTACTCCGAATTGGGATTCACCTTTTGAAATTATGTGTGATGCGAGTGATCTTGCAGTTGGTGCTGTCCTTGGGCAGCGAAAGGAACTAACCTTCTATTCAATCTACTATGCTAGTAAGCTCCTAGATGATGCTCAAAAAAATTATGCTATCACAGAAAAGGAACTTTTAGCTATCATCTTTGCCTTTACTAAATTTAGGTCATATCTCATTGGGTCAAAGACTATTGTTTATACTGATCATGAAGCTATTAAGTATCTCATTCAAAAGAAAGAAGCAAAACTGTTCTTAATACGTTGGGTGTTGCTCTTGCAAGAATTTGATCTTGAAATCCGAGGTAAGAAAGGAAGTGAGAATGTGCTTGCAGATCATTTATCTAGATTGACTCACCTGGATAATGATAAGCTGACCAAAATTTGTGAATCATTCCCTGATGAGAAACTTTATGCTGTCGCTTCAAATTATTCTCCCTGGTTCGCTGAAATTCCAAATTATCTCGCAGGAGGAGTCATACCAAAAGACATGAGCTACCAACAAAGAAAAAAAAAATTTACAAATATCAAAAATTACTTTTAGTATGATCCGTTTTTGTACAAGTATTGCAATGATAAACTCCTAAGGAGATATGTCCCTGACTCAGATATTAGAAATATTCTCTATCATTGTTACACATCTCCGTATGGAGGGCACCATGGGATTCAGTGAACAGCTGCAAAAGTTCTTCAATCCGGATTCTTTTGGCCCCATTTGTTCAAAGATGCTGCCAACTTTGTCAAAATCTGTGACAAGTGCCTGAGAACCGGGAATTTAAGCAAAAGGGATGAGCTCCCTTTAAATGGAATTTTTGAAGTGGAGCTATTTGATGTGTGGGGAATCGACTTCATGGGACCATTTCCCTTGTCCCAAACCAATATGTATATTATTGTGGTGGTTGAATATGTGTCAAAATGGGTAGAGGCATTAATATGTGTGAACAATAATGCTAAAATTGTTATTAAATTTCTCAAGGAGCACGTGCTAGCTAGATTTGGGACACCCAGATTTTTAATCAGTGATGGGGAAAAACATTTTTGCAATAGGCAGTTGGAAAATGTCTTAAAAAGCTATGGGATGAGGCATATGGTGGGTACTCCATACCACCCTCAAACTAGCGGGCAAGTTGAAGTCTCCAACAGAGAGCTTAAGCAAATTTTAGAGAAAATTGTGAACCAAAATAGAAAGGATTGGACTTTAAAACTTCAGGATGCCCTGTGGGCATATAGAATTGCCTTTAAGACCCATTTAGGAATGTCTCCTTATAAGCTCATTTACGAAAAATTATGTCACCTTCCCGTAGAATTGGAGCACCGAGCTTTTTGGGCAATAAAAAAGTTAAACTTTGACTCCCAAAAAGCAGGTGCGCAAAGAATGCTGCAATTAAATGAACTTGACGAATTTAGGTTAAACGCTTATGAGAGTGCCAAGTTGTATAAAGAGAAAACAAAAAAATAGCATGATAAGCTGATTAAGCCAAAATATTTTCAACCTAGAATGAAAGTACTGCTTTTTAACTCAAGATTAAGACTATTTTCAGGAAAACTGAAATCAAGATGGACGGGACCATTTCCTATCACGAAGGTTTTTCCTCATGGAGTTGTTGAAGTCGCCTCCAAAGATGGCACTTTTAAGATAAATGGAAATCGTCTGAAGTTATACTTGGAGGAATAAATCTTTCAAGAAAAGGGTGGATGGACCCTTCAGGACCTCCCGGATGAGGGTATCACATAATGTTCTTTCTCGTGTCAGGCTGAGACATTAAAATAAGCGTTGATTGGGAGGTAACCCAAGAATAAATAAGTTATATATTTTCTTTCTATTAGTTGTTTTTTCATTGCATTTTTTATTTTGTGTGTTTTATTTTTGAGATATTAATTTATGAACTCTCATCTTCCCTAATTTTTCTAGTATCCAAAAACAAATTGACAAATTTTTCTGAGTTTTTAACAAAATGAAAGTCACAAAATTTTGATAAAGATAAGGATATGAAGTAAAAGGGTGTTTAACATAAAAATGATCAAATGCATTGATAGCATTAAAACCTTTTAACCAAGGAATGAATTAAGGTTAATCTAATCTCTAAAAATTTAAATCATGTTATGAGCTAAATATGGGGGAAAGTATTAAACTAATGACTAGAGATTATGGTGAATACTCTAAAAAGAGTGTGCTAAGCTCATGTAAGACTTCATGATCATAAAGAGGTGAATTAGGGATGAAGAAAAGTATCTCTTCCTAAAATTGAAAAAAAAAATTGAAAAAAAAAATAGAGAAAACATAAAAAATGGATGATAAAAAATATCTCTCCCTATTGAATGAAATAAAAAAAGATGATGAAAAATATCTCTCCTTTAAACTATTTATCTTTGTAATTCATAAGAAGGGGCACATATGGCACAATACTCTCGAGTATTTCACTACCTCTCTAATCTAAGTTTTCCATGGAACCTCCCTCATTACCTAGTAATATGCATAAAAAAATAAAATACTTGGAGATTAATTGATTAACCTTACTTCATATCCAAGGTTAGAACATCTTAATGCTAATTGATTTGAATCACTTTAGTTAAGCACATGTCTTGACTTACATATCAAAAATTTAAATTGATTTCTTTTGTTGACTATCATACCTAAAAAAATAGAAAATTTTCCTTTTTTTTTCAAAGAAGACCGCTGTCGGCGCACTGCAGCGGGTCATTTTGCAAAATCAGGCGCTGACGCGCGCGACAGCGGGTTTATTTGCGAACCATGGGCACGATCGCGCGCTGCAGCGGTTCGGTTTGCAAAACTGCGGGCGCGATCGCACATTGCAGTGGTTCAGTTTGCGAACCACGGGCGCAATCGCGTGCTGTAGCGGGTCATCTTGCAAACTGCGGGCATGATCGCGCACTGCAGCGGAGCATTTTGTGAAATGCTACCGCTATAGTGCGATGCAGCGGTGCTATTTGCAAAACGCTAGCGCGGTCGCGCACTGCAGCGGGTCACTTTGTGAAAAATGAACGCGGCAGCACACGGCAGTGGAACACTTAGCGGATATTAGCTTACGCCGTTGCACGCCGCAGCGCGCCGTAGCGGCCCGCCGTAATTTTCTCTGGCAGAAGCATTTAATGCGGCTAGGACAGGACCCCCAGCCAACATCTTATCTCCAGCCATCATTCCCTCTGCAGCTGCTATGTTTTTAATTGGAAAAATTTATTTTGATGTGATGAGAAGGATAAAAGAATGGAAGATATTGGTCACCTCACCTTCAACTTGCATTTGCCATCATTACTCAAAATTTTATTAGGATTACTAGTTATTGAACTCAAGTATAAGGATGCAGCCCCTCTCCTATAAATATCACTCCTCTTGACCCTGAAGTTTGAATGCTGAATCAATTAATCCAAGAAAGTGTATTCATGGGATACAATAACCCCGTTGCAGCCAAGGAGTGGCTGAAGTGGGTAGATTTTGTGTTTGGAATTATTAACTGCCCAGACAACATTAGGATCCCCATTGTATCCCGCCTCTTACAAGACAGAGCCAAGGATTGGTGGAGCGTCACCCTACGAGCACTCACCCGTCCGCATGAAGGATTGCAAAGGGAGGTCACCTATGCGGACTTTCGCCGTGCATTTATCGCTATATATATCGGATAGATCTTTTAGCTTTCATTTCTATGCTGACTTTTCCCAGGCCTCCACTGAAGAATACATAGGATAGACTCTATGTTTTTCCAGTTGCTATCTTTCATTATCTGATGTTCTATCTACTATTTTCAATGATGTAGTTTCATTTTTATTTATGATTAATAAAAGAGGTGAAATGTTATGATCCCCTGTTTTTTGAATTTCTGAAAGTGTGTTATTTTTAATTCAGACTCTAGAAGAAGATAATGAATCCTAGACAGAGCCCCTCTCCTGCTCCCTCCAGCACTTCCTCCAGCAAAGTAAGTGCCTTATCAGAGGTGGTCAAAATTATGGTGGAATCCCACCACAAACAAGCGAAATTCAGCCAAAGACAAACTAAGAAGGTCGCTGGTACTTAGGCCAAGCAGGCTTAGAGACTGGAGCGGTTGCTGGTAGCTCAAATAAGCCATAACCATACCACAACCCAAGTTGCACCAACATTATAGTACTCCCATCAACATCACATTCAGTCCATAGATGGACTGCTGCATAATTTCCTCTGCTTGAGACCCCCCACCTTCAATGAGAGTCTCTTTATAGTTGACACAGCCACCTGGATAAAAATGGTGGAGAAGAACCTGATAAGCATAAAGTGCCCTGATTCAGAGGTGGTCCATCTCACTACCCTCCTCCAACAAGAAGAGGCCGAGTACTGGTGGGACACCACCAGTAGCATGCAGTTTGCTGGGGTACCGTTAGGGGACATCACATGGGATGAATTGATTGAGGCCTTCCAGTCCCGCTTCATCCCTCTATCTGCCAAACAGTGCTTGGGAGACATGTTTCTAAAGTTACAACAGGGTGACTGATATGTAGCTGCATACGAGGCAGAGTTTCATCGCCTTGCCAAGTTTTCCACAAGCTTGGTTCCTACTGAGCCAGACCGCTGCCACCATTTTCAGAGTGTCCTGCGACCCTCCATCAGAAGCCAAGTAATCCTTTTCGCATAACAGACTTCACAGAGCTACTTGAAATTTCCAAAGTAATAGAGCAGGACCAGGCCAGGGAAGGACCCAAGAGGATTATCGGGTCCACATCATTCTAGCAGATTCTCCCCAAACAAGCTAGGGTATACCAGCTCGAGGCCGAAGTTCCTCTTGCCGATCCGTTCAATGGGTGCACGAAACCACACCCGTATGGTGGGTGTTACCATGAGAGTCGTGTCTACTTTACTTGCGGATGGCTAGGCCACGGATTCTACCACTGTACGGGTATGGAAACAATTAATGGAAATTAAATCGACCATTCTAAGCGCCGCCAAGCCTTTAACTTAGTTTCAGAAACCTGCGACAGCTCGTCCAGCATCACCCTCTACTCCAGCTGTGAGGCACGAGACATCTAATGTCCCTCACCCAAATGCACCTCGACCACCTCCACGACAGACCTATAACAACAAGCTTGCCGGCCCTGCAGGTGTATACACCCTCACACAAGTTCAGGTTGCTGAAGACAATCATGTGGTATCAGGTACACACTCTCGAACCCCTTTTATCTCTACAATTATTACTTGCTTTACGTAGTTAGTAATTAATTACCTTTGCAATTAGGTTTGATTTGCATAAATAACAAACCCTGTAATATTTTATTTGACACTGGAGCTAGTCATTCCTTTGTGTCTGATAGTTGGGCAAAATCGCTTAACCCTTGTATCTCCTGGCCAATCCTCTTAATGTTGGGCTACCATCTGGAACCCAATTGCCAGCTCGCCAGTTGTGCAAGTTACAAATTCCAATTGAGAATGAGAAGTATGAATCCAAGTTAGTAGTTGTTCCAATAGCCAACTTTGATGTAGTATTGGGCATGAATTGGCTAAGCCAACATAACGCCACTATCAGCTATACAAAGAAGAAGATTACCATACGAAGTGGTAGTAAGGCCAGATCCTTTATTGGTAACCTTAGCACTCGAGCCTCACTAATCAATGCTATAAAAGCAAAAAGGTTAGTTCAGAAAAGTTGTGATGCCATCCCAGTAACAATACTAGGAGAAAAGAAAGAATGTGTTTCCTTATCCGAGAACCCCGTCGTCTACAAATTTGCCGACGTTTTGCCAGAAGACTTACCCGGTCTTCCTCTTATATGGGAAGTGGAATTTGCAATTGACACCGTTCCATTAACATAGCCCAGCTCTAAATCTCCTTATCGAATGGCACCTAAGGAATTACAGGAACTGAACAAGAAACTGCATGAACTATTGGAGAAAGGTCTTATCAGACCTAGTTCATCGCCACGGGGAGCGCCAGTTTTGTTTGTCAAGAAGAAAGATAGATCAATGCAAATGTCTATCGACTATAGAGAGCTAAATAAAGTAATAGTAAAGAACAAGTACCCATTGCCCCGTATCAATGATCTGTTCAATCAATTAGCAAGAGCAAAGGTATTCTCAAAGATCGATCTGCGATTGGGCTATCATCAAGTACAAGTCAAGGACTCAGATGTCGAGGAGACAGCCTTCAAGGCTCGTTATGGACACTATGAGTTTTTAGTGATATCATTTGGGTTGACAAATGCACCTTCAATATTCATGAACCTAATGCAGCGCATCCTTAAATTATACGTTGATAAATTCGTAATCATTTTCATTGACGACATCTTGATCTACTCCAAGAACCGAAAAGAGCACGAAGAGGACTTAAGAATAGTGCTTGAAGAACTACGTAACCATAGACTTTATGCTAAATATTCCAAATGCGAGTTTTGGCTCGATTCAGTAGCTTTTCTGGGCCATGTGGTATATGCCCAATGTATTAGAGTCGATCAGAACAAAGTCAGCG
Organism: Gastrodia elata; assembly: GCA_016760335.1. Classification (NCBI taxonomy): domain Eukaryota; kingdom Viridiplantae; phylum Streptophyta; class Magnoliopsida; order Asparagales; family Orchidaceae; genus Gastrodia; species Gastrodia elata. The sequence goes on along the minus strand of CM028670.1, from coordinate 24,250,305 downwards.
CTATCCAGGAATGCATTAAGCCCAAGACAATGACCAACATCATAAGTTTCTTAGGCTTAGCTGGTTACTAAAAGAAATTTGTAAAGGGCTTCTCCCAATTAGCTTCCCACTAACTAAGCTAACTCAGAAAGTAGTGCCATTTGAATGATCTCCAGCATGTGAGGAGGCCTTCCAAGTATTAAAGGAGGCACTATCCACTACTCCAGTTCTAGTACTTCCTAAAGAAGGGGTGAACTATCAAGTCTATATTAACGCCTCAGGTATAGGCTTAGGTGCCATATTAATGCAAGAAGGAAGAGTCATCACGTATGATTTTCATCAATTGAAGCCCCATGAAAGGAACTATGCAGTACATGATCTCGAGTTAGCCGCTGTAATGTTCGCCCTAAGAATCTAGTGTCAGTATCTCTATGGGATTCAGTGCTCAATCTTTACAGATTACCAGAGTTTGAAATACATATTCACTCAATGAGAGCTAAACCACAGACAAAGAAGGTGGCTAGAATTAATCAGTGACTACGACCTTGATATCCAGTATCACCCTGGAATGGTGAATATTGTAGCTGACGCTTTGAGCTGTCATGCCACTCTCAATGCTCTTATCTCCAAGAGTCCTCTGGAAGAAGAATTCCATAAACTAGACATCCTATCAGCACTTAGTGATCAAGTGAGTTCAATGCTCTCAATAAATAATGTGGAGCCCACATTCTAAAGAGATGTATCCATTACTCAAACTAAAGATGATGAGTACCTAAACTTTAAACAAGCCATCGAAAGTGGTCACTGTACTGATATTTAATTTCATAAAGGTGCCATCTATCAAGGAGATCACTTATGCATCCCTAAGTCAATACATCAGGAGGTGCTAGTTAAAGGTCATAATTCCGGATACCAAGTTCATCTGGGGAGTTCAAAAATGTACCAAGACCTGAAATAATCTTTCTGGTAGCCAGGGATGAAAAAAAGTATAGCTGAGTTTGTCGCGAAGTGCCACGCTTACAATTTTGTCAAGGCAAAGCATCAGAGACCTGGTGGTCTGCTTCACCCACTTGAAATTCCTGAATGGAAAAGGCTAGATATATCAATGGATTTTGTTATGGGTTTGCCTCGCGCAAGATCTGAAGTCGACGCTATTTGGGTAATGGTTGACCGATTGACTAAGTCTGCTCATTTCATTGTAGTTCGGCAGACAGATTCAGTTGGGAAACTTGAGATACTCTATATCAAAGAGATAATCAGGCTCCATGGGATTCCCAAGTCAATCATATCCGATAGAGATTATCGGTTCACTTCCAAGTTCTAGCAAGCCATGCATCAGGATCTATGCACAACTCTAGCAATGAGTACAGCCTTCCATCCGCAGACAGATGGTCAGACAGAACAAGTAAATCAAGTTCTCGAAGACCTACTCAGATTGTGTATACTTGACTTTGCTGGATCTTGGGAAGATCACCTCCTACTAGTGGAGTTTGCCTACAATAATAGTTTTCAAGCTAGCATCAAGATGGCTCCATATGAAGCCTTATATTGCAGGAAGTGTTGCACTCCGTTGGCATGGTCAGAAATAGACAGTATTCAGTTGTATGGATCTAAATTAGTAGAAGAGATAAACAAGAAAGTCCAGTTGATTCAACAACAAATTCGTGCAGCCCAGGACCGTCAGAGTAAATACCACAAACTACATCATCATCCTCTGGAGTTTAATATTAGAGACTTCGCATACCTAAAAGTCAGTCCAATGAAAGGAGTCTCTAGATTCTGCATAGCTGGGAAACTTAGTCCCCGCTATGTTGGTCCTTTCGAAGTAGCAGGCAAAATAGGTTCTTCTGCCTACAAACTCAATCTTCCAGATGACTTCGCAGCAGTCCATAATGTATTTCATGTGTTGTCACTAAGGAAGTGCCTCAGAGATCCATCTCACCTCGTACAGTTCCCAAAAATTTAGATCCAGCCTGATCTATCATACGCTGAGGAGCCAATTCGAAATCTGGCCATGATTGCAAGCAACTTAGGAGTCGTGCTATCAATATGATCAAAGTGCAGTGGAGGAATCATTCTTAGAATGAAGCCACTTGGGAGAAGGAAGCCGATATGCGAGTCAAATATCCTAGAATCTTCGAGAATCCAGGTATTCCTTCTTAGCATTCTAAACTTCAAATTCAATTCATGTTTTTCTTCTTGCCTTTTCTTTTCACTTGAGTGATGTCGAGAACAACATCATTTTTAAGTAATGGAGTCTATAACAACCCAAGTTGCTACCCTTATCAATTAAGACTAATCTCCATCATGATCTTGATCCTAAGTATTAATCAAGTCATTAAGAGTCATCCACTAAGACCTAGTCCAAATCATGAGTCAAATAGATCAAATCCTGATTCTTAAAAAATCCAGAAACCCTAAAATTTGATTGATGAATCCAAAAATTATATCTAAAATAAAGGGAAAAATTCATTTATTTAAGATATTTTTGCTGCTCCTAAATCAAATTTTTCTATTTTTTTCAGAAAATGGAATCCAAAGGAGCTCTAGGGCATTTCTGTAATTTTTCTAAAAAAATAAACAAAGAATTCGGCTACAGCGCACCGCAGCGGGCTGCAGTGGAAACATTTAAACTTATTAAACTGGCTCCCCACTAATTGAATAGTGATTTTTGCAGAATTCACCGCTACTACGCGCACTCACGCACTGCAGCGGTTTACTGTGAAAATACTTATGATTATTAAAAGGGGGGCTCAACTAATTGAATAGTGATTTTTGTGGAATTCACCTCTATAGCACGCGGTCGCGCGCTGCAGCGGTTTATCGCGAAAATACTTATGATTATTAAAAGGGGGGCTCAACTAATTTAATAGTGAATTGTGTTGAATTCACTGCTATAGCGCGTGGTCGCGCGCTGCAGCGGTTTACTGCGAAAATACTAAACTTATTAAATTGGGCCGCCCAACTAATTGAACAGTGTTTTTCACGGAATTCACTGCTACAGCGTGCGGTCGCGCACTGCAGCGGTTTATCATGAAGGACTTGGCTATATAAATCGGGCCTCCCAACTAATTAAACAGTGTTTTTCGCGAAAATTGACCGCAACAGCGCGCGGTCGCGTGCTGCAGCGGTCTGCCGCGGAAATATTTCTCTCTTTAAAATCTGGAAAAAGAACTAATTGAACAGTGTTTTTCGCAGAATTCCCCGCTACAACGCGCGGTCGCGCGCTGCAGTGGTCTACAACAGAGGACTTGGCTAAAATGCTAAAGACCAGGGTATGCTAAAGTACGCCGCAGCGCGCTGCAGTGGCCCGCCAAGATTTTTCCCAGACAATGCATTTAATGAGGCTGGAGACATGACCTTTATCCTGAATGTTGTCTCCAGCCATCATTTCCTACAGCAGCCATTTTTGTAAGCTTTGAAGTGATGTTGTGGCTAAAGAAATGAGATTATTATCACCTCACCCTAAATTAAAAATGAATGTAATGATGAATTCAGCATTTTTATGGAAATTCTAGTTGCTTATGGAAGAGAGGAGTATGTAGCCCCTCCCCCCCCCCCCCCCCTCCTATAAATACCCCTCCTCTTGACTAGAGGAGGGTTCACAATTTTAGCAAAAATTCCCTAAGTAAGGAGGAGAGCCAAAGGAAGAGAGAGCTCCCCAAGGGGCAAGGCAAGCTTTTGCAAAGGGAGGGGAGGAAGAAGGCAGCACTAGCAACTTAAGGAGAGGATAATTAGAAGGAGAAGAAGAATTCCGGAAAAATTCTACGGAGCGTTCCTAGTATCTTCTAAACTCAATCTTGTATTTTCTTTTTAGTGATCATGAAAGGGTCTTTATCTATATATGTGTCTTCCTTAATTTTTTATGTAATGAGTAGCTAAACTCCCCTTGGGGAGGCTTGGGATGAAGTCCCATTTTGCATGATGTAATATTGATGTATGAATGTTTTCCCTCAAGCATAATATATTTGTAATTTAAATGCCTTACTAAGAAATTTCTATCTAATTAGTCTTGATGTGTTTATTAGAAAAGAACTAAAGAATCTAAGATCTAATTGTCTTATGCTCCTTAGCTCACCTTAGGTTGGATACTAGATTTTGAGTACATGAAAGCTTAGATCCATGTGAGATGGTTCTTGAGCTCAATGCACCTCAATCTAAGCTCAACTAAAGAGTTGATGCAAGTGATGCTAAGACCCACTAATTGAGCTCCTTAGCTCCACATAATTGAGATTGAGAAATGAAGTGTTGAGTGCTCATGAACTAAGTGACCTAGTCATTGAGCCCAACATGTGATTCTCTCATCTCAACTATGTGAGATGTGAAGTGATGCTTGTAGTGGAAAATCAATACTTGTGAGATCTTAAGATTTAAGAAAATTTAAACTCTCCTTAAATAAGGAGAAAACGAGTTAACTTTAAATCTCAAGAATCTTACAAGAATCTTTGTGCTAAAGTAGAACCGAATGTGAGTTCATTTTGTGCATGAGATTTGAACTTGTAAGCCTTTGAGCTAGACTAAAGGACAACAATGTGCACTTGATTTTAATTAAACTAAATGATAAAGCTTGAGAAACAAATCTACACAAGTATTATATCATTGCATGTGGGATGGGCCCAACTCTCCTCTTTCTTTAATCTTGCTATTTTACTTAGTGAATATTCGTGCTAATTTTAGACCAACCAACTAATGCACACTATAGCTTAAACATTAGTGAGAATAGATATACTTTAGTGCCAAATCAACCAATTCTCTGTGGTTCGATAAATTCCCGGAAAGTCACACTTTCCACTTATTACTTCAGACCACGTACACTTGCGTGCAAGCGCAGACGTGTATTTATAGTCTGTCATTGACTTATCTAAACTTACCTCAAATCAAAAATCAGACTTCGCCATTGCGCTCATTACCCCCAAATTAGCTAGGGGTGATGTTTTCGAGTCAATCGGAAGTCGTCGAAATTTTGATAAATATTTTAATAATATTTAAATACCCCGAAAATTGGAAAATTAAATACTCGATAGAATTAAAATTCAACTTTTCCATTGAGATCCTCACCCTCAAATTAGCCAAGGGTGAAATTTTGGGATTTTTTGGAGCACATTTGTAAAATTCGAATTTTTCTTTATTTTTAGAATTAAATTACTTTTAAATTAATCAAAATATTTCATTTCCCTCTTCTGTTCTTCAAAGCTGCTGTCTCCCCCTCCCTTCATAGAATCTTTCTCCCATCCCATGCACTCAAGTGGATGCTGCCATTTTTCTTCCCATTCATGCTGATGGGAAGGCTCTTAATGGAGCCTTGTTCCCCCTCATCTTCCTTAAAATGCAGCTTTAGCTCCTCTTCTTCCCCCTTTGCCCAACTGAAGCTCTCCCCCTACTTCACATTCTTGCTGTAGCTACTGCTAAAAGAAACCATAGCCCCTTCCTCTTCTTGCTAGCAGTTGAAGAAGAAAAGAAAGGACCCCTCAAGCTCCCAAGCCCCTACAAAAAATAGAGCTTCCTCCTTCTTCCATTTAAAACCCAAGGTACTTCCTTTCTCCCATTGAATATATTCAATGGCTACTTTATTTCACTCTTATGCCTAGTTTGCATTCTTAGAAATCTGTATTTAAGGTATGGAGTTGATTAGAGCTCATTAAGGTTGTGATTTTATGAAGATAAAGATATCCTATTTGTTTTCCTTTATGCATACCCAGTCATTTAACCCCACATTTGCATTGATAAATTAATATTTTGGTGCTAATTTAAGTATCAATGGAAAGGTCTCGGAAAGAGCTTTCCAACGGTATATAGCACCGCGTGTGAAGTGCTCTAGGTTGAGTGTAATTGAGCTCAAAAGTTGACCCATTGCTATTTTCGCACAGGCAAAATCACCGTTTGGCGCTCCAGCGCGCTGCAGCGCCCCAGTTTCATATTAGAGTCCGCTATAGAGCACCATAGCACCTAAGTTGCAATTTTGGGTCTGCTACAGTGTGTCGTGTAGGGTGCTCCAACTGTGGCAAATCCCCAACTTAAGTAAAGTCAGGTGAAACTGAACCTGCCTTAAGCTAAGGACTTATCACATGAATACTATAAACATTCATCAATATATATTTATACGTACATCAAAGTGGCAAAAGCACAAAAATATAATGTAGCATCCACAAGCACAACATAGTAGGATGAAGAGAACAAAATAGTAACTCAGCTCAAGTGCAGAAAGTAAGGTACATCCATAATTTAATTATTACAAACTGAATTTAAAAGAAAATATAAATGTCTCTCAATCTCACTAAAATCAAAATGCAAAATCTATCTAAACTGCAACAGAATGATCCTCCTGAACTGGCTCCTCTCCTGCAGCACTACCCATGAACAAGTTTGAATCTGACATTTGTCGGTATAACAAATGCTAAAGCCCCAGCCAACAAAATAAAAAAGGTTACAGTTAGATAATTGTCTAAGTATATTTTAAGCTATTTAAATGAACTAATTAATTAAATATATCATATTTGATTAATCTAATATGCAAGCAACTTTAGGGTGCAACTAGCTATACAAGAAATGGGGTAACTATAAACTAACCATTTATAGCAATCAACAAGTATGTGAAATAACATACAAAACATGAAAGTAAGCAAGGTGAAGCTAAAAGCAAAAGTAACTACAACTACTATAATAAATCTGATCATAACATGATTATGATCACATTAAAATATGCTGAGTATAAAAGAACACAAGTACTAAATATAACAATAAATTCTATCATTCTAAACATGCCAATATACATAGCTAATCCATAAGAGTGTACATACAACATGCAGATTGATATGAAAAGGAAAGGCCACTAAGATATGTAGCAAAAAGCAAAACAATCAATGCACTATAAAGCCACTAAGACATGTGGCAAAGTAAGAAAGTACTGTAAGAAAGTACTATAAGAAAGACCACTGAGACATGTGGCACAGCAAGAAAAACTAAAAACTAGATTAGAGTAGCAGTAAGCCTAAGACATAGTACTGCCATACCAGACAATAAGCCATACAGGGCCTCTGAACTGAGAGTTCAACTATAACCATCCTAGACATCCAATACGCTAGGCCTGAGTTGAACTCATAGAATAAGTCTATAACCATTTTAGACATCCAATACGCTAGGTTTGAGATTATTCTATAATAATACAAGAATTGAAGAGGTAGACTAAGCTAGGATATACTCTACTAACTGAAAGCACTGCAAGAACTAGATGAATGATATGCTTTACAAATACTAACTTAGGATGTATCATCCATATCCTAAGTTCTCCTATTATGCTCAAGAAATAAGGCTCAATATCCAAGGTATGCCAAGCTATCAAGTCAAAGTAAGCAAGAGACTCAATCTAGACTTATGTGATATCTGTTGTTATCTAATTTGTCCAATCTAACTATTCTGAGAAGATATAAGTTTAAGATCTCCAATATCCAGCTATCGAGTAAAATCTCAGATTTACGATCCTAAAGTTAATATTAGAACTTAGCAAGTTCTAATTCAAAATCATATGATGACTATAAAGTTTAAGCAAATGAATTATGACCTAATTATTAATTTTTTTCTCTCTTACCCAAATCTTGATTAAGTAAATCAAGATTTAAGGATTTTGGACTTAAACTCCACCTTGGTGTTCAAATCCTAAATCCAAGGTGATGTCCTAATAAAGATTTAGGGTTCATACTTAATTCTCAAGTTAAGGATAAGAAATCTTATAAGCTGAAAGATCCAAGAGCTAAGAACTTAGGGAAAGGTTGCTCTACTGATTATAAGATAAAATAATCAATTAATAACTTGAGAATCTAAGATCTATATCCAATCTTTTAGGATAATTTCATTATCCTATAGATTAAATCAATCTTATACCCACATGGAAGGCTTCAAAAGATTCAGACAATAATTCATTTAAGGAATTTCAATTAGAGATAGTTTAATTCAAGTAAAAGATCTAAAGTCTAAGATCTAAGATCTAAGATCTAAGGTTTGATCACTTTATACTTAAATTAGGTTTTCAACTTAGACTTACTAAATGTGTTTCTTTTAGAATTTAAGCCCATGAACTAACTTAATTGCACTTATTAAATTGAGATTTAACATCTAAAATTATTAAATTTAATTATTAAGGCAAAGTGACTCATTTATGATCACTTAAGATCTAAGTATCTTAATTAAGGCTAAATGAAGATTTCTTAACTTAATATCCATATTCTTAACATCATTAGTCTAAGAGTTCAGTAGAACATTAATAATCTAGCTAAGGGTAACTTACTGAATTTTCCAATGTTTAAGGGCACTTAAGCATATTCTGGTCAAAATGACCAAAATACCCTTTTTAAGGCTAAAAATGGGATTTTATGGTTTAATTATCTAAATTGATTCTAATCTATTTTGATGAGTTCCAAAATCATTAATGAAGTGGAAATATCCTTATCATAGGTTTTGGTAACCTAATTATTCTAATTAACACTAATCACACTTTTAGGCCAATTAAAGTGATTAAGAAAGTTAGGGCATTCTAAAGCAATCCAATCTTATCCATAGGTCCTATTACACTTAAGGTAGCATTAGGAACTACACTTATCAAAATTAGAGGCTTAATTAGGGTTTCATTCACTAATTCCTAAGTAATTAAGGAGTAATTAAAAAAATTAAATATCCAAAATTGGTTTTAAGGGTCTAAAATTGTTCCCTAGGGTCATATGAGTAATCAGAGCCCTTATTTTCCATAATTAGATATTTATTGAATTTAATATGATTTAATTAAGAACAAAAAAGGATTGGGCAATTATTTTAAATCCAATCATTGGATCTGTGATTTTATTTTATATTTAGATTCCTTATATTTTTCTGATTCAAATGGTATATTGAATCATACCATTTGGATCAGTATAACTAAAGTTATTAAATTAATTTATTTTGTATTTTTATTTAAATTAGAATCATAGGATTTAATTTCCAACTTAATTTCCTTAAGGAATATAAATTCAAAAATTCTAATATTATCTACCGGCCCAATTGCAAAACGCGTGGGTCACGGGTCGGCCCGACCCGTGACTTCGTCTTCCTCCTCTCGACGGCTCCTCCTCAGTGGAACTTCCACACCGTAATTCTCCATGCACCGGCCACGCCATGCTTAGCTCTCGATGGCTACACCTTCAGGAGACTCAAATGCACCGATTAAGGTAAGAACCCCCATCTGGGTCCTTCTGGATCAATGGGGTGCTACTCGACCGAGACACCCGCTTCACAGACGATTAGGGTCCTTATTCGAGCTCGGTTGTGAGCTCGAGGTGCAAACCAGACGATCGTAGGATCAAAATAGGCTAGCCTAAACCCTATGGACAATCACACTAGGCTTCCTAAGTGACTATGGCTACTTCGAAGACATCCAGAGGCTTAATTCAGAGACAAAATGGAGGATTGAATCAACAGAATTCAATGGCAGAAGGTTGTACCTGAATTGGGAAGAAGGCAAGCCGAGCAATGCCGCAGGTCCTTGGCAAGTTCCTGAGCTCCCTCTACTGTAGCATGGGGGGTTCGAACTCCAAACCACACCCATTATCAGCAGATGAAGCAGGTTCAGTCACCAGAAGAGCTGGGAGCACCAAGACAGAGGGCAGAGGAGAAATTGAGATTCACAGTGAGCAAAGGAGCTCATTGTGGGATCAATGGGGGGTATTTATAGGCTTTAGAGGTCTTGGGAATGGATGCCAGAGCTCGGGTTTGGAACTTGGATCAGCGCGAGAGTCCTCCCATTTTTTGAAATTGGGAGGGTCCAGGCTCAGCCATCCTCGAAAGATCCTAACGGTCTAGGGGACAAGACAGGAGGGAGTTTGGGACAGCGCTGGTGTGGCACAGTACGAGCAAATTTTCTGTCGGGTTGGCGATCAGGTGAAGATGATGATCCACAGTGGCAGGGTCCGTCTCCAGCGTATGATCGTGAGACCGTGGAGGATTGACGGCCTGATGCGGCTCCCGATTAACAGAACCGCGGAGATGATCTCGAGCGCTGGATGCTAGATGTCGATCGAGCGGGTAGGATACGATCACGGCTTGTGTTATGAGAGCCGTTGGATCAAGAGCGCTAAGATGCGTGCTATCGCATCGGGTGGCTCCACTCGGTGCCCCGCTGTCGGGACCCCGCAGCAGATCTGCCGCGGTCGCGACAGTAAATGCCGCCGTTTATATTTTAATTAATTATATAATTTAAATATAATAAAAACCAATTAAATAATATATAATTATTCCTAAATATTATAAATCTAATTTAGGACCAAATGAGCTCCAAAAATTCACCCTTAGCTAATTAGGGTATGAGGAATTCAAAAATGAAATCAGATTTTGATTTAGAGATCAAATTAATTTAGGCATTTTCTAAGGCTTAAAAATAGCCAAAAATACCAAAATTCTCAATTTAGCTCTGATTGATTTCAAACTTCTATGGCTAGGTTTAAATGACCCATTGAGTCTATTGGAATCAAATCAAAGCTTAGTTTGGCTTAATTAATCTAGATTTAGCTAAGGTAACAACTAGGGTTATTACACATAATTAGGTCATAACTTGACCAATTGAAGTCCAATTTGAGTTTACTCCAAGTTAAACTACTTAGTGTAATATAGAGAAGCTATAGCCACTGAATTTGCTGAATTTGGACATCAAATGGAAGAGTTAGCTTTTTGACCCCTCTTAACTTAGAAAATTACCAATTTACTCTTAGAAATTCAAATGGCTATAACTAATTCATTAGACCTCAGAATTTAGTGTTCTTGGACTCTATGGAATCCTTGAATAGCAGCCAACAATAAACTATATAAAAATTTAGATTTCATTAAGTGAAATTTACTAAAATGCCTCTTAGGTCAAAAACCCTAGTTTGGACCTATAGGACCCATTTCTTATCCAAATTTGGTATACTTACTGTCCATCTTCATATTAGATAGTAAGGAATCATTTGACAATATAAAAACCCAATTTCGAGCCCTAAATCAAAAGGTAGCTTTATGGACCCTTAAGTAGGGATAAAATAGTCATTTTGCCCAAAATTTAGGTTAAGTATCCTTAACGCCTAGATTGTCTTCTAAGTCAATAAAAGAAGTATTAAAACTGTATTAGAATCCTCTAAGTGAGTAAAATCAGCTATTAGGTCAAATTTGTTAAAATCCCAATAATTTCTCTAAGTCTTTTCCTTAGGAAATTCAACACCTCACAATAAAATTATTCCTAAGATTAGGGCTAAATCATATGATAGATTTCATTCATCAAATAACAGGGTTATTCAATAAATGAACCCTTGGTTTTACTAGTTTCTAGATTTTACAACTTATTTAGATTATTTTGTCTTTCAACATTAGATTTAGGATAGGAGATTCATCCTATTAAGTCTGATTTGCTTAATAGGATTTGCCTCAATCATTAGTTCACACTTAAATTTAACCTAGATCTTATATCTTATCCTTTTTAAATTATGTGATTAAGTCCAATCTCGTGATGTATAATCCATAATCTATAGTTTAGTAGATCTTGATCAGATCTTAGGTAGAACATCTAAATCCATCTAATTAGGACATTGTGATTCATTTCTTAACCCATAGTCATACTTGATTGAATTAGATTGGAACCTGATCAGTTCTAATTTTTTTAAAACTTATAAGGTCGTGCTTCTAAGTTACACTCGATAGTAGGAATTGGAGATCCTGAACTTGTGTAACTTATAATAGTTAGAATGGTTAAAGTAGAAAACAAATGATATCCCCTTGCTTAGTAGAGTCCATTGCTTACTATTTGACTTTGTGCTATGCATTACTTGAATTTTATGCTTGTTTTTCTTGGACATATCATATAAGAAAAACGTTGTTGCATGAAAGTGAAAACTTAGAATATTAGGAGAACATTTTCATTTGGGTTCAGTTTATGGTGGATTATGGTGCACATTTACTCCAATGGATAGGGGTAAGGTGAGATCAGGATGCTTAACACCACTCATTGAGGTGAGTGTGTTAAGCTTGGGACCCATTTAGTCTTGCAGACCTGCTTGACTCCTCAATTATTTCTAAAATTGTCTACAAAAACAAAAGTAAAATAACTTAAAGATATTTGCATAGTATTATCTGCCTCTTCAATTATACAGTGTTATATTGTGATATGATTGCCCTAGCCCATACAGGCTATGGGGATAGATATATATATTAGGCTGGATTAGCCAATTCTTTCTGATATGGCAATTAATGTTCTTTATTTATAGTTTTTCAACTTAGTATTTATTATGATGTTGATGTATATTATTTCAGTCAGCTGTAGATATATTGTTTTATCTGCTCACTTGTATAGATACATGTATAGGATGCTAGACTTTACTGCTTATTATATGTACTATTTTTAGATTAATATTTTAAATTAGCATATATCAATGATCATCAGCATGTTTAGGTTTAGATTTTTCTTTTTAGTATTTTCACCTACTATATTACATATGTATGTCCTACTTTGTTTAGTTTACTTGAGGTGTGCTTTTGCCTCAATTCTTGCTTAGTTATAAATATTGCATTTATAACATATCCTCATCCCCTTATATGCTTACTTGCTCTCATGCTAGATAGATGTTTCATTTGGTTTAAAGTAAAATGGTGATATTAATAAATGTTTAATAAATTACTTGCTTAAAATGTACTTAGACATTTTGTCTAACAAGATTTTTCCTTATTGGCTAGGGCCCTGGCATTGTGAAATTGATAATGTCAAATATTGAGAAATTTGAGGATCCTGTGCCTGAGGAGGAGCCTTACTTAGAGGAGGTGCAGCAGCTTGGACCAGAAGATACTTAGTTCCCTTTTATCCAATAGTGAGGATGAGAGTTATTTATTTCATTTTATAAACTTTACTTAAAATATTGTAATAATACAAGTACTGTGACTGTGTTTACTTTCTGCCCATTATTATTTTCTGAGCTATTTCATTTTATTTCATGTCTGATGTATGGTGAATGGATGTAATGTTTACTTCTTTTTCGCTTCCGCACTCTATATGTATGTTAGACTTGGTGACTGATTTTCTTATTTATTCTGTGCACATCCATCCCTTAGCAGTGGATTGTGGATTTTACCTAATCTAATGATAAGTGAGAGGTTTTTCCTGAGTGGCACACCGCTCCTTAGACTAATGATTGTGTACTTAAGGAGTGGGGCGCCATAAATGAATATCACCTGCGTACTAGTAGAGTCTCTTGCTCACTTTGAAGTTTGATGCTTTGCTTACCGTGTTTTGAGCCTTATACCTTATTCACATATATTAGACATAAGATATTTGATGAGTATCTCATGTCATCCTTGAATTTTCATAAATAATATTTGTATTTTTATCGCTATTTCCAGTTATGTAGAGTGTAATCTAATTAGTCTATCTCTTGGTTCCACTTATCTCATCTTATATTTCTTATGTGGCTGTTGGCCCAGTTCCAATATGGTAGTACTAGTTTTAGGTGCACTTCTACTTAGTGGTTTTGCCTCTCGGTTCCACTTATCTTATCTTATACTTCTTATGTGGTTGTTGGCCTGGTTCTGATATTGCAGTAAGTGAGTTCTTATATTTTCCTTTTAGATGGCAAGTTTGGTCAGTGCAGTGTTTCAGCTTATACTTTATGTTTCCATTTACTTTACTATACTTCCAGCACTTTCTTATTTACTGTTTTACTACATTACTAGCCTTATTTACTTATAGGATGCTAGTCTTACTTGTTGTTTTCATATACATAGGATGTTTGTCTCATTTTCAATTACTTAATTATTTCTTATGTACAGTTTACTTTATGTCAATTAGCATATACTTATATTGATCATAAGTATGTTTAGGTTGAGTTGTCTTTCATTTATACTAGTACTTAGTCCTTATTTTGAACCTTGTTATAGCTATACTTGGAGGTATGCGCTTACTTCCTATTTTATTAAGTTATCGACTTATAGTTTATAACTGCCTTTTTCTTTCATACGCATTCTGCTCCTTTACGGCTTGTTTTAAATTTAAAGTGTATGGTGATATCTAAATTAACATAATTAAATTTGTAGTCCTTAAATTTTGTCTAATTAGATTTTTTTTTTGTTGGCTGGGGACCTATCATTGTGAAACTGACAATGGTAGACTCTGAACTTTTTGAGATTGTGGAGCCTTCTGAAGATAGGATTCAGGAGGAGATCCAAGCTGTTGAAGAACCTTAGCTTTTCTTTCATGCATTGTGAGGATGATTGGCTTATATTTCTATTTTCTGCTTAACTTTAAAAATCATGTTGTAATAATATATGGTTAACTTTATTTATTTTGCTACTTTACTTATTTGTGAGTTGAATGTTTAGTTCTTGATATTGTAATGAATGGATGTTTATTATTTTTGCTTCTGCACTCTGCCTTCTAGTACCTTTCATTTAGTGAATTATACTTAGAAATGGCAAAGTCTTTAATTATGATGGATTAGCATATGTACCTAATCTAATTATAAGTAGAGACCTTATCATTTAGGTGACCCCTCCACCATAATCATGTTAACTTTAGAGTTAACAGGACGACAGCAGGCTGGGCTGCCACAGTTGGTATCAGAGAACTCCATAAGGTGTTAAATTGGAATTTGTATTTCTCTCTATTTTATGGATTGTTCTTCTGCCATTTCATCACTAAATGAATACTTAAAACAACATCCATATCATTATGAGTATCTTAGAATAAAGAAAGGAATGAGAAAACTATAGTAAACCTTAAAGTATGGCTATCTAAATAATAATATATGCTCAACAAACTAAAGGGATTTAATGATAATTATAGGCATAAAAGATACTTAAAAATGGCGTTCATGAGTTACTTAAAAGAATTCGAGATCATTTGGAGAAATGAATTTCAACTGGGAAAGTAAGGAAGATCTATAGAAGGAGGGTCAAATGAAGGAGCTCAAGTATTAAATAAACTACTAAAGGAAGGCACCTATAGAGGGCTTGATTTTCCCATTTTGGCTAAGGAATGGCTCGCAAGAGTGAACCATATTTTTAGCACTTTGGAATGGCCATATAATATTAAAGTATATGTAGTGTTATGCCTTCTGAGAGATCTTGCAAGAGAATGGTGGATTGATACTTACAAAAGTTTATCCAACGAACTTCGAAGAGAGCGTCGCAAACTCACTAATGAAGATTTTTGTATAGCCTTTTCCGCTAAGTATATAGGCTAAGGTCCTTAGTATAATAAGAATTCTGCTTTATGTTTCTTAGGTTGTAATAACTTTTATGTTTTAAGAATAATGAAATGTTGATGATGTTCTAATTCTTTTTCAATAAGATTAAGAATGCTGATTTTTTATAGAAAATGAATCCCACTACTTCTCCTAACCATACTCCAACTAATTAGGTCCCAACTTCTAATAATCCCCTAAATAATGCTGTTGCGATACCTAATGACAATAATGCGGAGGAATCAGTCTCTATGAGAAGTATTATGAATACACTAAACCAACAGGCACTAGCCATACAAAAGCTGGCATCTGCTCTTCCATCGGTCAATGCCAGTACTTCATCTGCATCATCAGTGGCACATACATTTAATCCCAACCGATTGTAAAGTGATGGAATGCTACACAACTTCTTAAGACTGAGACCACCTACATTTGATGGAACCTTATCCCCTATTGATACAATGGCATGGATAAAAATGATAGAGAAAAGTTTGGTAAGTCTCAGCTGCCCAAATTACCAAACTGTACGATTAGCCACATACTTGCTCTAAGGTAAGGCTGAACACTGGTGGGATAATATAAGAGGAACTCATTTTGAAGGATATGAATTAGAAGATATAGAATGGGGTTGGTTTGTAGAATCATTTAAAGAAACCATCGTACCTCCGTCTTCAAAGAATGTTATCGGCGATTCCTTATTAAAGTTAGCTCAAGGTAGCCAATCTGTGGCAGACTATGTTGCAAAATTCAGGAAACTGGCACATTTTACACCAAATCTAGTGCCTATGGAAGAAGACAAGTGCTATCGATTTCAAAGTGGATTGCATGAATCCATCAAGGATCATGTCGTCCCATTCCAAATAACTAACTTTGAGAAGTTAGTGGAAACGGCAAGGGTGGTCTAGCATCACCAATCAGCAAAAGATTTTAAGAGAAAAGCATTTAATCCTTCTCATCGATATGAAAGTTTCAAGCACCACCATCCCAATCAAGAGATAGCCTATCAGATGGAAGCTAATGAATCTGTTAACCAAAATCAAGAATGTCAAAAGCCCCATCCCTATGGGAAGTGTTACCATTTCGATCTACGATGTTATACATATGGTCATCAGGGCCACAGATATGATCAATGTAATTCTTTTAAGACCATCGTTGGAGTTATAATAAATCATTCTAGTCAAAATCAAGTATTTAGACCCACTCCTTTGAACCAGAAGGAGCCAAGGATGGCCTTAATGCCACCTCTAGCCAAGGAGAACTAGACTCCCTCAAAAATTCAGACAACTACCTTTTGACCTCCAGTTCCAAATCAAGCAAGGGTCCAAGCAACCAATAATAGACCTGCTGGGACAGCCAAAGTTTATAATCTTACTCCGATTCAAGCCACTGAAGACAACAACGTGGTTTCAAGTACACATCCTTAATAATTCTTTACTTATAGTATTATAATATTTATTAAATGCTTTTTCATTTAAATGGTTAATTAGGCACCATAATTATAGAAGAAAAGCCCTGTAGTGTATTATTTGATACTGGGGCTAGTCATTCTTTCATCTCAGAAAGTCTTGTTTAACAATATGAAATTTCCATGTTATAAACTTACCAAAACCTTAACTGTTGGACTTCCATTCAGAACTCAACTAAGTGTAACTAAGTTCTACAATCCGTAAGTACCGGTGAATAAAAGACCCTTTCAAGCTAAGTTAATAGTACTACCCATTGCGAATTTGACATTATACTAGGCATGAATTGGCTTAGTATGCATAGCACCACTATAAATTGTCAAAAGAAGAAGATTATTCTACAGTCATCTGGTATCTCAAAAACCTTTGTGGGGAGGTTTAGCACCCAAGGTTCTTTAATAAATGCACTCCAAGCAGAAAGGTTAGTGAGTAAAGGTTGTATGACATTTCTGGTAACCATGATGGGAGACAGTAAAAGAGAAGTTTCTATTGCTGATATTAAAGTAGTTAAAGAATACACAGATATATTTCTTGAAGAATTATCTGAACTACCACCTGAAAGAGAAATAGAATTTGTCATTAACTTAGTTCCAGGTACTCAACCATTATCAAAAGCACCCTATAGGATGGCTCCTAAAGAACTCCAAGAATTGAATGAACAATTGAAAGAACTTTGGGATAAAGGTTTTATAAAACCTAGTATGTCCCCCTGGGAAGATCCAATATTGTTCATCAAGTAGAGGGATGGGTTTATGCAAATGTGCATAGACTACAAAGAACTAAATAAAGTAACCATTAAAAATAGGTATCCTCTTCCTCGGATTGACGACTTATTTGATCAGTTATCAGGTGCAGTTGTATTCTCAAAAATTGACTTGAGATCTAGATACCATCAATTGAAGGTGAAAGACTCGGATGTTGAGAAAATAGCATTTCGTACTCGCTATGGGCATTATGAATTTCTAGTAATGTCCTTTGGCCTCATTAATGCGCCCTCAGTCTTTATGGATTTAATGCAGTAAATTCTAAGACCATACTTAGATAAATTTGTTATAGTCTTTATTAATGACATTCTTATATATTCAAATCCCAGAAAGAATACGAGAATCATTTAAGAATAGTTCTGGAGACTCTGCGAGAAAATAAACTATATGCTAAATTTTCTAAATGTAAATTTTGGTTAAGATCAGTATCCTTTTTGTGGCATGTGGTAGATGCTCAAGGAATCAGAGTAGATCAACAGAAGGTCAGTGCCATATAAGATTGGGCTCAACCAAGATTAGTTACAGAAATTTGTAGCTTTTTGGGGTTAGCTGGATATTATAGGAAATTTATTAAAGGTTTTTCCCAAATTGCATCTCCTTTAACAAAGTTAACCCAAAAGGTAGTTTCATTTATTTAGTCAACGGAATGTGAAAAATCATTTAAGACTTTAAAAGATGTGTTATCTTTTGCTCCCATGTTAGTTCTTCCTAAAGATGGTGCTAACTATTAGGTATACACAGATGCATCAGGAATCAGCTTAGGATGCGTATTAATACAAGAAGGCAAAGTTATAGCATACTCATCTCGACAGCTTAAGTCTCATGAGAGAAACTAAGTTGTCCATGATCTGGAACTTTCAGTATTAGTTTTTGCCTTAAAGATCTGGTGCCATTATCTGTATGGAGTTCAGTGCTCCATCTTTACAGATCATCAAAGTCTGAAATACATATTTACCCAAAGAGAGCTGAATTGTAGACAGAGAAGATGGCTGGAATTGATCAGTGATTATGATTTGGACATCTAGTATCATCCAAGAAAAGTTAACATAGTAGCTGATGCTTTAAGTCGTCAGGCTACTATTAATTCTATAATTTCAGAAATTTTATTAGTGTTCGTAGGATGGATATTACACCAATTCGCAGCAACTTGATGAGTATAATGATATCTATGAATAATATAGAACCCACTTTTCATAGAGACGTTTCCATTACTCAGACAAAGGATGATGACTACTTAAATCTTAAAGTGGCAATAGAAAGTGGTCGTCGCCCAGAATTGAAGTTTAAGAAAGGTGCTATTTATATGGATAATCGCCTCTAGATTCCCAAATCCATGCAAAAGGAGATCTTGGTTGAAAGTCACAACTCAGGATATCAGATACATCCAGGAAACTTTAAGATGTATCAAAACTTAAAACAATCATTCTGGTGGCCAGGAATGAAGAAGAGTGTGGCAGAATTTGTTGCAATCTGCCATGCATGTTGTTTAGTAAAAGCAGAACACCAAAAACTTGATGGTTTATTGCATCCACTAGAGATTCCAAAATGGAAGTGGATAGATATATTTATGGATTTTGTTATGGGTTTACCTCATGCTAGATTAGGAGCTGATGCAATATGGGTTATAGTTGATCATCTTACTAAGTTTGCACATTTTATTCTAGTCCGTCAAATTGACTCTGTGGAAATGTTAGCAAAACTGGACATTAAGGAAATAGTCAGATTGCACAGAATTCCCAAGACAATTGTGTCTGATAGAGATAGTCATTTCACTTCAAAATTTTGGCAAGCTGTACATCAAGATTTGGGTACCACTTTGTCCATGAGTACAACATTCCACCCACAAACTGATGGCTAAATAAAAAGTGTTAATAAGGTATTAGAAGACCTTCTCCTATTATATATGTTGGATTTTTTAGGATCTAGGGAAGAGCACATTCCTTTAGTGGAATTTGCTTAGAATAACAGTATCCAGTCAAGTATTAAAATGGCACCATATGAAGCCTTATATGGTAGAAAGTGCTCCACTCCACTAGCATGGTCTGAAATAGGAGATACTCAATTGTATGGTTCAGAGTTAGTGTAAGAGACAAATAAGAAAGTAAGACTCATACAACAGAGAATCAGAACAGCTCAAGATAGACAAAGTAAATATCATGATAATCATCATTATCCTCTTGAGTTCCAAGAAGAAGACTTAGTATACTTAAGAGTTAGCCTAATGAAAGGAATTTATCATTTTGGAGTTTCAGGAAAACTTAGTCCAAGATATGTGGGACCATTCAAGATCATAGAGAAGATTGGATTAGCAGCATATGAACTTGAATTTCTAGAAGATTTTGTTGCTGTTCATAATGTATTTCATGTATCATCATTAAGAAAATGTCTTTGAGATCCTTCTCATCTTATTCAACTTCTAATAATAGAGATTCAACCTGATCTTACTTATGCCAAAGAACCAGTTAAAATCTTAGATCATGATCATAAATAATTAAGAAATCATTCAATTTCAATGATCAAAGTTCATTGGAAGAACCGTTCGTGTAATGAAGCCACTTGGGAGAAAGAAGTATATATGCGACGAAAATACCCAAGTCTTTTTAATCAAGGTACTTCCTTAATTCTAGCATATTTCGATTCATTATTCTGTATCTACTTTATTTCTTTCCACTTGAGTGATGGCAAGGATGACATCGTTCTTAAGTGGGGGAGTCTGTAAAAGCCCAAGTTGTTACTTAGGTCAATTATGACTAATCCAAGTTCTAATTATGGTTCTAGTATCTTAATTAAGTCATTTAGAACTCACCTCTAAGATCCAGTCTAAATCAGAGATCAAATGGATCAAATTCTTAATTTTGGGAATTTTCAAAAACCTTAGAAATTAACCTATTTATTTTGACCTCAAATCAAAAATATGACTTCACTATTGCGTTCACCACCCCCAAATTAGCTTGGGGTGAAGTTTTGGAGGCATATGGAAGTCATTGGATTTTTAGCAAATATTTAATATTATTTAAATCCCCTAAAAAATCAAATAATTAAATACTTATCAAATTAAAAATCTGATTGCACCATTGCATTCCTCACCCCTCAATTAGCTAAGGGTGATTTATTAAAAATTTTTGGGATGCATTAAATCGATTAGTTTTAATTAACAAAATCTATTTTTTTGAAATGAATTAATTAATAATATATTTATATTAAACCTAAACGGCGTCATCAGCTGCTTAACCCGCGCCGTCTGAAACACCACATACCGTCACCTCTTATCGTCTAATCGCAGGGATTGAATCTGGGCTATCTGATCTAAGATCAGACGGCCAAGCTGCATCTTCCCCATTTGTTCTTCCGCATGTCGCGAAGGACACGCGCAGCAAGTTGAGCTCCATCGCACATCAACATAGCCTTCCAGATGGATGCTCCCACCAATGCTAAGCACTGCCTAAGATTTAATTAAAACCCTTGATCGCCTTAGTTTGGTGTCACTAAATCGGATCCTAAAGAATCAAGGGGCCCTATATTGAACCTTGAGCGTTCAGACCATTAAAATAGAGGTACTCCTTCGACCCTAATTCTTTTATCTCACTTCATTTATTCACTCATGATAATCTCGATTATGTATCAATTGCATTTAGATTTAAGCACATCTGAGATTTGCTTTCATCTATGGTATCCTATCATGCTAATTGTAGAGGAAGAAAACCTAGGGTTGCGAATTCAGAAGAAATGCCTTAGTCAATTGATAAAGTTAGTATATTCCATAGATAGATCACATTCATATATTCAAATTGATCTATTGTATGCCATCTATCTTGATCTGTGCAGTGAGAATCTTCAAGCCCTACATTTTAGGGTTTCAATCCCCGTCGGGGATGATCTTACGCAATCGGTTCAGGCCAGACCGGTCTGGCTCATTCCAAATCAATCTGGTTCAAAGTAAGCCAAACTTTTGTCAATTAGCATATACCTGTATTGGTTATAAGCATGTTTAAGTTGAGTTGTCTTTCAGTTATACTAGTACTTAGTTTTTATTTTTAACCTTGTTGCAGCTATACTTGGAGGTATGTCTTACTTCTTATTTTGTTATGTTATAAACTTAAAGTTTATAACTGCCTTTTTCTTTCATACGCATTCTGCTCCTTTATTGCTTGTTTTAATTTTAAAGTGTATGGTGATATCAAATTACCATAAAAAAACTTGCAGCCTAAATGTACCTAGATATTTTGTCTAATTAGATTTTTCTTTTGTTGGCTAGGGCCCTATCATTATAAAACTGACAATGGTAGACTCTGAGCTTTTTGAGGTCCAAGCTGTTGAAGAACCTTAGCTTTTCTTTCCTGCATTGTGAGGATGAGTGGATTATATTTCTATTTTCTGCTAAACTTTAAAAATCATATTGTAATAATACATGGTTTACTTTATTTATTTTGCGACTTTACTTATTTCTGAGTTTGATGTCTTATATTGTAATAATGGATGTTTATTATTTTTCCTTCCGCACTCTACCTTCTAGTACCTTTCATTTAGTGAATTATACTTGAAAATGGCAAAGTCTTTAATTATGATGGATTAGCATATGTACCTAATCTAATTATAAGTAGAGACCTTGTCATTTAGGTGACCCCTCCACCGTAATCATATTAACTTTAGAGTTTACAGGACCACAGCAGAGCTGGGCTGCCACACGAAGTCTGCCATTGTCGGTATCACAATGACAGGGCACCAGCCAAAATAAAAGAAAATCTGATTAGACAAAATGTCTAAGTATATTTTAGGTTAAGAATTTTATGAATTAAAGGATATTACAAATTATTTAAGCAATTTAGGAGCAGTAAAGCAACAAAAAAAGTGGTGGAAGTTATAATTAATCTAATAATAACATGAACAAAGTGTGAGGTAAGAACATACCTCATCTTAAGCAACAGAAGATGTTAAGCAACATAATAATGAAAATCTAGTAAATATAAGAAATATCCTAAGAAATATGATCAATTCTATATATGCTAGTTTGTAATACAAAAGGAAAATATCAAACTGAAATAAAATTCTAACATCCTAACATGCTTTCATATATAAGCAAGACTATTGAATAAACAAAATTAATAGGAAATACTGCTAAAATATTGCAAATAAATAAAAGTATTGTATAAAGAAATATGCTAAAAATATAAAGTGAAAATACTATCTAATATGGGCATATTCTTACTTAGTCCAATCAAAAAGTAAATACCACTTTAATCTTTTTGACTATTTAGGAGAAATATCCCAAATTAAATATCACCTTCTAGGAGAAATATCCTAGATAAATACCACTTTCTAGGGGAAATACCATAGATTTCAATATGCTATCACACTGTTAAGGCACACTAAGTAAGACATATTTCACAAATTTAATAAAATTCATTACTTTAAATTGCTTCTTTCAAATATGAATATGCTTTATGAATGTATCAAATTTGACATAGAGTATCCAACAAATATCCTATGTTCTATCTAACATGTCAAAAATATAAAGGTCCAAAATAAAAAAAGCAAAACATTCAATTTCAAGGTGCAAATAGCACTAACTAAACTCTGTGATATCATTTGTTTTCTAATTAAATCGTTCTATCTAATCTAAACTTATACAAGTTTAGGATCTCCAACATCCAGCTATCAAGTATAATTTTATAATATCAGTCCTATTAAGTTAAAAGTAATTAGAACTAATCAAGTTCTAACATATTCCAATCAATGATGCTTATTTAAGTCAATAAGTAAATCAAACATCCTAATTGATGATTTTAGAGAATCCCAAGCCAATCTTGATTATTACAAATCAAAATTGGGAGATTAAGATATTAAACTTCAAGTATTGAAGTTTAACATTCTTAATTTAATAGGTTCTAACACTAATGGTATGAAGTTAAACCTAATTCTCTCGAGCTATAATTAGGGTTATCTTATTAAGAAAAATCAAACTTAATAAGATGGATCTCTAAACTTAATTTAAAGTTTAAATACAAAATAATCATTAATAAAGGATGAAATTCTAGAAAGCTATAAACCTAAGATTTCATCTATTAAGTAACCCATTTACTTATTAATGTATTCTAACCTAAATCTCTATGCTAATTCCTAAGGGATAAGATCCTAAAGATTTTAAAGGAAAGTCCTAATGAATGGATTTAGGATAAAGAGAAAATTTAAGCATTAAATTTATCCTTACTTCATAATTTAATTATTTTATGGAAGGCATACGGTGAACTAAATTCACCTTATGAGGCTTAATTTAGGACTTAGAAAAATTTTAAGTTAATTTTAGGGTTTCTTTAAAATGAGAATTTTAAGGGGTTTAAACATTCTAAATGATTCCAAATCACTTATAATACTGATTTTTAGAGATTTGATTATGAATTTAAGGTTTAAAGATGCTTAAACCTAAATTTGGGCAAAATAACCATTTTGCCCCTACTTTAGGGTCTAAAATTCAACATTATGAATTAGGGCTCTAAATTAAAATTTTATAAAGGAAAACTATTACTTACTATCTAATATGAAGATAGACAGTAAGTACATCAAATTTGGATAAATATTAAGCTTTATGAGATCAAAGTAAGGAATTTGACTCATAAGGATAATTTGGTAATTTGACCTGATAAAATTTAAATTTTCTATCAGTTTATTAATGCTTACTGCCTAAAGTTTTCATGGAACCTAAAATTTCTAAATTCTTATATGAAATGGCCAAGTTATGGCCAAAATAAGTTTAGGGTTCAAAAATGTAAATTAGGGTTTCATAAATGGAGTCAAAAACATAACTTTTCCAATTGAAGTCCAAATTTAGCAAACTCAATGGCTATAGCTTTCCTATAACTCACTGAGTACTTTGATAGGGAGTAGACCCAAATTTAACCTGTAACAATCCTAGGTTGTCACCCTAGCTAAAACTAGATTAATTAAGCTAAACCAAGGTTTGATTTTGATTCCATTGGATTCAATGGGTCATTTAAACCTAAACCTAGAAGTTTGAAACCAATCGGAGCTAAATTGGAGAATTTAGTATTTTTGGCTATTTTTAGGCCCTGAAAAATATCTAAATTATTTTGATCTTCAAATTAAAATCTGATTTCATTTTTAAATTCCTCATACCCTAATTAGCTAAGGGTGAATTTTTGGGAATTTTTGGAGCTCATTTGATACTAAATTGAATTTGGGAAATTCTAGAATAATTAAGAATTAATTATTATAGTTTAAATTAATTAAAATTGAATTTTATTAAATTTTTATTCCTGGGATTCACTGTCGGGACCGCGGCAGATCCGCTGCGGGGTCCCGACAGCAGCGCACGGCTTTGCGCCTGTAGGATCGCTAGCACGCATCTCAGTGCGCTTCGATCCAACGGCTCGCGCCGTCGATCGGATCCAGCAGATCTCGACCATTCTGTGGTTCTGAGATCTGATCCGATGGCGCTTAATCCATCCACCTTAAATAAGGCGATCACCCGTTCGATCCACGGATTAGATCCGACGGTTGATCTGATCCCCAAAATCAGCCGTTATTGGTCGGGTGATCAGGACCGTTCCATCGCAACTGAAAACGTATCAGACGATCGTGCCCTTGCCAGCCATTGTTGACCTTCGTCTCTGAGAGATTCAGCCCGACATAGGCAATTTTCGCCGTTGCGCCACATCATTTTGTCTGCCACTCCCCATTGCCAGGTCATCTAGGTCGTTATCTCCTTTCCAATTATAGCCGAGCCTCCTAAGGTGAGCCGGGGATGGGAGAACCCCATTTGAGGGAGCTAGAGGTACCTCCTCAGCCCGAGCCTAATGCTCGAGCCTCATCCATGGTTCCTCCTTCTCTAAGCACCCTCGGCCTATAAATAGCCATTCCCCCAGTTCAATGAGCTCGTTTGCTCACTAAAATCCCTCGAAGTTTTGTTCGTTCCTCTTCGCATTTTCCCCGCTTCCTCCAGGCGTTTGGACCACTGATTGTGGGTGAGTGTCTAACGTTCAGACCCCTAGTTTGTCCCTGCAATCACTTAGAGCTCCGGGGTGGCCTGCGCTACCTTCTTCACTGCGAATCTTCGAACCGAGGTACCAGCCATTCCTATCTCCTCTATCGAGCTGGATTCAGATCGACTTCTCTTGCTCAAGCCATATATGTTGCGTTAGGTCCCTTCCTTAGCTCCTAGCAGTCGTCCGGTGCTTCCTATGAGCTCTGGCAGTGCGCTAGATGGCATAAGCATCATCTGAAATGCACACCGCTAGCCGGGCCACTTTTGCTCGATCTCGCATTCCCTCGGGCAATTGGGCCTCCATTCAGCATCGATACCACTCGGCAATGATTGTAAGTGGGTATCGATGGTTGGTTGCGACCAGATCAATCAATTCGACCGGAATCGATCGATCCAGTTGCGAGCTTAAACGGCAGAAATCACCGAGTAGCACCCCAAGGATCCGGACCACCTCAGGACCTCCCGAGTCCCCCTATCGCTCCCTCCTTGATCCTTGAACGTGTAGGGATCAAGATCGAGGCGACTCGTGCACTCTGTGAGGAGAATTTCCTCCTCACAGGTGCACCAACTGGAGGATTTCGGCTGAGTAGGCATCCAGCGATCCGGAGTTTAGTTAGGGCTTCGTAGTGCAATCGACGCGTCTGAGGTCAGGGAGCGTGTAGCCGTTGAAATCGCAGCGTGGCGTGGCTAGAGTGCAGAGAATTCAACGCTGGAAGTCGCCTCTAGGGTTTAGTCCGCGGGCGCAGTCGGGAGGAAGACGAAGGCGATTTTGGGCCGGGTCGACCCCCGACCCGCGCCTTTTTGATTTTGGGCCGCGGTTATTATCGAATTATTGAATAACATTTTTAATGGTTTTGAATTTAATAAATCAAATCCTATGATTCTAATTTAAATAAACATTCAGAATAAATTAATTTAATAACTTTAGTTATCCAGATCCAAATGGTATGATCCAATATACCATTTGAATCAGAAAAATTCCAGGAATCTGAATATAAAATTAAATTCCATATCTAATGGTTGGATTTAAAAATATTGGCTAAAACTTCTATGTTTTTAAATAAATCATATAAAATCATCTAAATAGCTAATTTATGAGTTTAAGGGCTCTGATTGCTCCTTGTACCCTAAGGAACAATTCCAGACCCTTAAAATTCATTTTGGTTAATTAATTTTCTTAATCACTCCTTAATCACCCTAATCAAGGGTTAGTAAATTAAATCCTAATTAAGCCTCTGATTTGGGTAGGGATGGTTCCTAATATCATATTAAACCTAGTAAAACCTAAGTGTAAGACTGGATTGCCCTAAAGTGCCTTAAATTCACTAATCACCCTAAGTGCCTTAATTAGGTGATTAGTGCTAATCAAGATCATTTAGGTCATCAAAACCTAAGATAAGGGTATTTCCCACTTCAGTTAGTCATATGAAACACTTTAAAACAAATTAGAACAAATTTGGACAATAAAACTTTAAATTCCTAATTTTGTCTTAAGAAGGGTATTTTGGTCATTTTGACCAAAGTATGATTTAATGTTCCTTAAGGATTGAAAATTTTAGTAAACCACTATAATGTAGGGTGGAAATGTTTCTCTGAAATCCTAGAACAATAATAATCACCAATCCATGAAATCTTCATTTAGTCCTTAATAAAGATACTTAGATCTTAAGTTTTACTTATAAAGATCATATGGCATAAAACCTTAAAATCTAATAATTGAAAAGGTCAATTATCTCACTAATAAGTTCAGTTAAGATAACTTAAGAATTTAGTGCTAAAAGAACAGTAATTGGAAATGTTTAAGTAAAATCTTAGCTTAAGGTCTAAAGTGATCAAAACTCAGACCCTTAGATCTAAAGTGACCTAAGAAGGTCAAAATGGGTTCAAAGTTAATCTAATGCTTGAAATAAGCTCCTTATAGTTAATCATGAAATTAGATTCTAAAGGAAATCACAAATGGAAACTTTTAAGTCAAAACTCTAATTAGAAGTCTAAAGTGATCAAACTTTAGATCTTTAGATCTTCCATTTGAATTAAACCACCTCCAATTGAAACTCTTCAATGATTGATTGTTTAATCCCTTAAAACCTTCCATGTGGGTATAGGATGATTCAATCAATAAGATAATGAAATTATCTTAAGGATTGAATATAGATCTTAGATTCTTAAGTTCTTAATTGATTATTTTATCTTATAATCAGTAGAATAGCCTTTCATTAAGATCTTAGTTTCCTAAATCTTTCAACTTGTAGGATTCTTTACCTTCAGATTTGGGTATTAAGTGAGAAACCTAGATCCTATTTAGAATATCACCTTGGATTTGGAATTTGAACTCAACATAGGGTTTAAGTTCTAAATTCTTAAATCTTGATTCATTTGATCAAGATTTGGGTAAGAGAGTGAAATATTCATAAAATTAGGTTGTTGATTTACTTACTTAAACTATATAGTCATCATATGATTTTGGATTAGAACTTGTTAAGTTCTAATATTTGACTTTAAGGACGTAAATCTGAGAATCTACTCGATAGCTGGATATTGGAGATCCTAAGCTTGTACCTTCTCAGAGTAGTTAGATTTGGTAATTTAGACAACAACAGATATCACATAAGTCTAGATTGAGTATCTTGCTTACTTTGACTAGATTGCTTTGCATACCTTGGATTTTGAACTTTAGCCCTTAAGCATGATAGGAAAAACTTAGGATGATGTATCCTAAGCTAGTATTGAGTTTACATATCATTCAGTTTTATTTTGCCACAGTTAGTAGAATATGACCTAGTTTAGTCTGCCTCTTCAGTAATAGTATTGTATAGACTGGACTCAGACCTAGCATATTTGGATGGCTAGGCTAGGGATTGATTGATTGATATTGGAGACCCTGTATGGCCTATTGGCTGGTATGGCAGTACTATAACTTAGGCTTATTACTATTTTAGCTGTATTGCATTGTTTTCTGGTTTGCTTTGCCACATGCTTCAGTGGCCATATTTTCTGTATTTGTTCATTTTGCCACATGTCTCAGTGGCTTTACATGTCATACATTACTTTGCTTTTGCCACATGTTTCAGTGTCCTTTCTTTTCATATTAATCTGCATGTTGTATGTATACTTTTATGGCCTAGATATATGTATGAATGGCATGTTTAGGATGTTAAAATTTTATCGTATTCCATACTTGTGTTCTTTTATACTCAGCATGTTTTACTTTGATCATAATCATGTTAGGATCATGTTTATTCAGTAGCTGCAGTTATTTTGCTTTTAGCCTTACCTTGCTTATTTAGTGTTTGGTATGTTACTTCACATACATGTTGCATGCTATAACTGAATAGTTTATAGTATTCCATTTCTTTCATAGCTTGTTGCTCCTTTATTGCTGACATGTGTAGTTAAATTAAATATGATATCCTTTAATATTCAGTTCACTTTAAATAGCCTAAAATGTACTTAGACAATTGTCTAAGTGTAACCTTTTTATTTTGTTGGCTGGGGCCCTGGCATTTGTGATACCGACAAATGTCAGATTCAGACGTGTTCGTGGGCAGTGTCACGGAGGAGGAGCCAGTTCAGGAGGAGGACCTTCCAGCTGCTGTTTAGATAGATTTGCCTTGTTTATTTCAGTGAGGACGAGAGTCTTTCATTTTTCAGTTATTCATTTTAGTTTGTAATAATTAACTTTCTGGATGTACTCTACTTTCGGCATTGTGATGAGTTACTTTATTGCATTTTCTTTCCCTATTATGTATGCTTGTGGATGTTACTTTATTTTACTGCTTCTGCCACTTTGATATTTATATTGATGGATGTTATAGCACTTGGTGACAAGTCCTTGACTTAAGGCAGGTTGGGTTCGCCTAACTTTACTTAAGTTGAGGATTTGCCACAGTTGGAGCACCGTACTTTCTTATTACTAGTACGGGGGCCCCACATAACCTTATTTGGTTATGTTATGGCTTAATGAGGGTTCAGGTGATTGGTGAGTGATTAGAGGAATCAATCACAGAATCACAAAACTAACAAGACCATTAGGTTTTATTCTACTCTATGAGCTATTAAAAACTAAAATTACTCAATGTAGATTATTAATTATGTTATATTCACTAATCAAGTTTTAGGGTGATTAGGGTTGATTAAGTGATCAAGCTATTAGATCCTAAATATTTTTATAGTTTACTATTTATTAGGCCTTCCTGATCAAATAATATATTGGAAGATCTAATTTGAAGCTCAATTGACCAAGTCATAGTCAATTGAAGTTCTAGGGCTAATTAGGATAATTAGGGTTAGGTCCTAAAAGTGATTAAGCAAACCCTAATCCAAATAGAAAAATAAATACTATCAGATTACTCTAGGGGTTTTCCTAATCACTTTACAATACATATTGACTATATTTGGATTAGTGTGTTAAAAGTTATGAGCCATAGAAGGTTAGGGTTGGGTCCTAAAATTGATTAGTTAGATTATGCTTTAAACAAAAAAATTAACACTACTAAAATATCCCTGATGTTTTGTTGATTAATTTAAGGCCCATATTGAGTATGTTTGGGTGAGTGTACATAAAGTTATGATAGTTTGAACATTAGTGGCTTTTAGGGAATTAATTAGGGGTCCTAAATGTTACTAAGTGAAATACATGTCCAAATGGAAAATTGATAGTGCCATAATGATCCTCTAATTTTACTGATCAAAATGACCTATAATTTCAGTATATTTGGAGTTATGGATCTTAAGTTATGAATGAAATAAGGTTCTATTAATTAGTGTAATGAATATGACTTTAATTTAATCAAATTAATATAACAAATTAAAATTCCTTTTTCAATTATACAGTAGCAAGTTCCACCCAGCTTAATTATACAATAGAGGTGGGCCCCACAGTCATTGACCGCGGCACTCACGCGGGTCAGGATGAGCCTGACCCGGCCCGGCCAAGAAAGGAGGGTCGTCTCCTTCGATAGGCGCCAAAGACCTGGGATTAAGGTTTTTCCCGGTGCGCCTAATAGAGCTCCTTAAAGATGAATACTCAAGCCATTGATACACATGCGAACTGGCCATTATAACAAGCATAGAAATTCAACTTTAGACTTCCCTAATTGGAGATAATTCGATGCCCAAATTTCTTAGGGCTTAGGATTTTGATAAATCACTCAATTGATCTTACTAAATGATTGTGATAACCATAATGACTCATAACGCAATTGAATGAAATAAATAAATTTCAATTTCGAAGGAGATCAATGCATATGTAGGAGTGAGGTGAGTACCTTGTGAATTGCTGAGATGGTTTGAAGGTTCCTCCGGAGTGTATTAAACTTGACTGCATACAAGAATTAAGCCTAGTCTTTGACTCTATGAATCCTAATTGGGTTAAAGCGATGTCTCAAGGGTTCTTAGGAGGTGACTAACGTGTGGTTGGAGCTCTGCACACCGCGCATTGTCTCTCACGACACGCGAAGGATTGATCGAGAAAGACACATGCCTACCATCTGATCTGATGATCAAATGGTTCTGATTTGCCTCTAGACTTAACAGTAGATGGAGATGGCAGCATAGAAGGTTAATGACATCTTTTACTTATTTAAATATATTAATAATTAAATAATTAAATTACATATTTATTGATTAAAATTAATCAATTAATTGTAGTCCAAAAACTTTCGATAAATCAGCCCTAGCTAATTGAGAGGTGAGGAACACAACGGCAAAATTGGATTTTCGATATGATGAGTATTTAATTTTCTCATTTTCTGGGGTATTTAAATAATATTAAAATATTCGATGAAAATCCAACGACTTCAAAATGCCTTCAAAACATTACCCATAGCTAATTTTGGGGTAGTTAACGCAATGACAAAGTTAGATTTTTGATATGAGGTCAATTTAAATAGGTTAATTTTTAGGGATTTTGGAATTTCCCAAAATCAAGATTTGATCAATTTGATTTTTGATTTGGACTGAATCTTAGTAGTGAGCTTCTAATGACTTAATTAAGGCACTAGAATCATAATTAGGACTTAGATTAGTCCTAATTGACCTAAGTAACAACCAGGGTTGTTACATCTATCGTGGCAATCGTTCTACAGTAATGAGTTAACACGTGTGTTAACAGGACCGCAGTAGTGCAGGGCACCACAAGTTTTTCTTGACCTAGTGTTGCTATTGCAGGTATGTGTGTCTGGGAACATAAATGTTCGGGTCAACCCGCGCTACATCGGGCCGAACGTGTGCTGTCCGCGTGGCTAAGTGTCGTGTCGCATGGGGCCCGCATTGCGTTAGCTCTACGGGGCCCATTCTTGGCTATCAGGTCTCTGCACGTGGGGCCCACCTGTCAGCTATCGTTGCTTTATTGGGTCCCACCGCTATTTGAAATATGTTGAATTAATTATACTAAGGAAAATTAATTGAAGCAGTTAATTTAATTTAATGATTAATTAGCAGAACTTAAATTATCCATAACTTTTAACCAGTGATCCAAACACCTTGATGTTATATCTCATTTTAATCAAAAAGGTATGATGAATATTATGGTGATATCAATTATTCTTTTTGATGAGTATTTCTATTAGAACATTTAGGACCCTTTGCTAAATGACCTATTTTAGATTAAACCTTCCAACACTAATAACTTGTACCCTTAGCTCCAAACATAGCTAATATATATCTCATTTTGCTCACGAGAATGCCAAGACTGCCCTGATAGTATTGGTTTTGTTGTTTGGAGTGTAAATTAACCAATGGCTTTTAGGACATATCCTTAATAACGCACTTAAATCCTATAAATTCATTTGGCCATAACTTGACCATTTTAGCTCCAAATTAAGTGATCCAAGATACCATTTAGATTAGGAGAATGTGCAGATCAATAAAAATTGTTAAATATTTCAATTTTTGTAATTAGGTTCCCTAATTAACTCTAATCACCCCAAAACTTGATTAGTGAATATTAGCATAATTAATTAACCAAATTTTAAAAATTAAGTTGTTGTAGACTCCTAGGTATAGTATAACACATTAGCGAAGGTAACTATCCACTTCTAAGATTAATTTCACTAATCACTCACTAATCATACTAAAATCTAATTAGGGCATGAGTTAAGCAAATGAGGAAGAAATTGGGTATTGTAACAACCCAAGTTGTTACCTTTGCCAATTAGAACTAATCCAAGTCCTGATTTGCTTTCTAGCGCACTAATTAAGTCATCAGAAGTTCGCCACCAAGACCTAGTCCAAATCAAGGGTCAAATAGATCAGACCCTAATTTTGAAAATTTCAAGAACCCTGGAAATTGACCTAATTATTTTAACCTCATATCTAAAATCAAACTTTGCCACTGCACTCATTGCGCCCAAGTTAGCTATGGGTGAATTTTAGGATTTTTCAGAGATCATTTATAAAATATGATTTTAGAGATTAATTAATGTATTTTATTTAAAATCCATTTTTAATTTTCCCTCCTTTTTCCTTTTTTTTCTCTGGATGAACCCCACCTCCCTTTATTTCCTTCTGAAATTTTGGCTTTTTCGGAGATCATTTTTAAAATATAATTTTAGAGATTAATTAATTTATTTTATTTAAAATATATTTTTAATTTTCCGTCCTTTTTCCTTATTTTTTCTCTAGATGAACCCCACCTCCCTTTATTTCCTTCTAAAAATTCAGCGCCTCCCTTTTCCTTTCTCTTGCTCCTGCCATGCTTTGTTCCCCCTCTCCTCTCAACCTTCTGCCACCCCTCTTATCTCCACAGCTAGGATGGGACAACTCATGCCCATCCCATCCAAAGCCATGCTTTCCCTTCCATTAAAAGAAGCTCAGCTCTCCTCACTTCCTCCATTTGCTACCAAGCTGAGCTCCCCACCTCTCATTCTTCCTCTATTGATGTGCTGCTGAAGAAGCCCTCAAGCTCCTAAGTTCCTGCAGAAAACAAAGCTCTCTTCCTCCATCTTCTTCCATTTGAAAGCCAAGGTACCTCCCTTTCCCTCATTGAATAGATTCAATGGCTATTTCATTTCGCTCTTATGCTTATTTTGCATCCTTAGAGATCTGTGATTGAGTATGGAAGCCATTAAAGTTCATTAAGGTATTAAATTTCATTGTAAATGAAATACTCTATTTTTCCTCCTTTCTGCATACCTGAACCTTTAACTCCATTGTGTGCATAGTTAGAATAATTTTCTTGTGTTAATTTTGGTATCGATGGAAAGGTCTCGGAAATACCTTTTTATCGATATATGGCACCGCACGTGAAGTGCTCTAGGTAGAGAGAACTTGAGCCCAAAAAATGATTTGTTGCAGTTTTCGCATGGGCGAAATCACCGTCGAGCACCGCAGCGCCCAAGTTTCAAAATTGGGTCTGCCATAGCGCGCCTCAATGGCATAATAATTTGATTGAAACATAAAAAAAAATTGATGAAATTAAATTTACCTGTCGCAGCGCCTGAAAGCGCTACAACGCGCCACAGCGCTTCAATCCACTACAGCGCACCGTAGTGCCTAAAAGCACTGCAGCGCGCTGTAGCACGCCACATTAGCCGTAGCTCCTGGCTTTCAGCCAGAAGGCGCCTTAGCGTGCCGTAGCGCCCAGAACTGTCTGGAACTGCCCAGAACTGTCCGAAATGGGCGAAACTTCATATTTTTTGCATTTTAATGACCCTATAACCCAAATGGGAACAAAATATATCAAATTTAAACCTAATTTTAGTAAAATTAAGCATTACATAAAATTGTAGGTGATTTTTGAATATGGAAAAATTAGGTTTTGACCTCCATTTCAAGAAAATAGAACCTTAACATTGAAATGACCATAACTTAATCATTTGAACTCTAAATTAAAAAATTCAAGATGCTAACTAGTTATAAATTCTGTGATAATAGTAAATTGAAATAAAATTTGGGTTTTGACCACTGAAAACCCTAGGTTGACCAAAATACCCCTAACTCTAATTAGGTTATCATTGGCCAAATGAGGTCCAATTTGGGTCTACTCCTAATTAAAGTACTTAGTGTGATATAGGAAAGCTATAGCCACTAAGTTTGCTGAATTTAGATCTCAAATAGAAAAAATAGATTTTTGACCTCTCTTAATCCTAAAAATAACATATTTACCCTTAAACTTAGAACACTCATAACTAATCCAATATACCTCATAATTTAGTGTTCTTGGACTCTATGGAATCTTTGAATAGCAAGCAATAATAAACTACACAAATTTTTTGATTCCACGAGGAAAAAGTTTCTAAATTTCCCCTTGGATCAAATTCCTTAGTTTGGACCTATAGGACCCATTTCTTGTCCCAATTTGGTGTACTTACTATCTATCTTCATGTTAAATAGTAAGAAATTATTTGGTAGTAAGAAATCTAATTTGCAGCCCTAAATTAAAAAGTAGCTTTTTGGACCCATAAGTAGGGGCAAAATGGTCATTTTTCCTAAAATTTAGGTTAAGTATTCTTAACCCTTAAAATATCTTCAAAATTATTAAAATAGTAATAAAACTGATTTAAGATCAATTTAAGTCTTAAATCCATAATTTGAATAATTTGTCAAACATCTTAATTTATGCTTGAAAAGCTCTAAGTAAGGATAATATGCATTTGCTAAAATTCATTATTAATTTCCATAATTAAATAAAAACAACAAATTAAGTTAAATTAAAATAAATTCAATCAATTTGTAGAATCTCTCTAAGTCTTTTCATTAGGAGCTCATTAGAAATCTTCACTTCACTTTAGGACCTTTTCCTTAGGAATGGGAATAAATCCTAGGTTAGAGTTAATTCATTGAATAAAGTGCATTATTCAATGAATGAATCCTTGATCTTATTAGTTTCTAGATTTTCATACTTTGATTTTGATTATTTTATCTCTTAACTCTAAATTAAGAATAGGAGAATCATCCTTTTAAGCTTGATTAGACTTAATAGGATTTGCCTAAATCTGTTCACTTTTAG
Organism: Gastrodia elata; assembly: GCA_016760335.1. Classification (NCBI taxonomy): domain Eukaryota; kingdom Viridiplantae; phylum Streptophyta; class Magnoliopsida; order Asparagales; family Orchidaceae; genus Gastrodia; species Gastrodia elata. Next base: position 24,214,933 of record CM028670.1, on the reverse strand, counting down.
ACTTAAAAACCTTAGATCTTATATTTGACCCTTGGATTATGTGATTAACTCTAATCTCAGTGTTTAACTCATAATCCCTAGTTTATTAGATTTTCACAGATCTTAGCCTAGAACATCTAAATTCATCAATTAAGGATGTGATGATTTATTATTTAACTTATAGTCAATTCTGATTGAACTAAATTAGAACCTGATCAGTTCTGATTACTTTTGACTTATAAGGTTGTACTTCTAAATTATAGTTGATAGTAGGAATTGAAGATCCTGAACTTGTGTAACTTGGAATAGTTAGAATTATTTAATAGATAACAACTAATGTCACCATGTGCAGTAGAGTCCCTTACTCAGTATCATTTTACTTGTGCTTTCGCATTCCTTGTATTTTATGACTTATTCCTTGAACATGTCATACAAGATAATGTTGTAGCATGAAATGAAAACATAGAATATATAGGATAACATTGCAATGGGTTCAGTTACTTATTGATCTGGCGCATTTTACTCTATTGGATAGGGGTAAGGAGAAATAAGGAGTACTTGGCATTACTCATTGAGGAGTGTTGTGCTAAGTTTGGAACCCGTATAGTCTTGTAGACGTGCTTGACTCCTCAGCTATTTTTGGTCGTGTCCACAGAAGTAAATTAAATAACTAAAATATTTGAAATTACTGCCTCTTCAGTTCAGATTCAGTTCTGTTATTCTGGCCTAGCCTCAGATGAAGCTAGGAATATTTTGTCGCCTTAGCCTCTGCATTAATGCTAAGAATCCTTTTTATATCAATAGGCTAAATTAGCCCTCTTCTGATATGGCAATACTTACATACCTGTTCACTGTTTACTGTTTACTATTTATTGTTCGTTGTTTCCTATTTACTATCGTACTTGACTTTAGTATACCTTACTTTACTTGTTTACTTATATATTATAGGATGATAGGCCTTTGTTGCTTACTTATATGTACCATTATTGGATTAATTTCTCTTAAATTAGCATATGTCATAAGATCATCAACATGTTTATGATTAGGTTTTTTTTTTAGTACCTTTACTTACTGTACTATGCATGTATGCCTATTCTTGCTTAGTTTACTTCAGGTGTGCCTTTTTGCCTCAAATCTTATTTAGTTATAAATATTGTATTTATAACTTATACTTTTCTTTATATGCTTACTGCTCCTATACTAGTTAAGATTTTTGTTTTGTTTAAGTAAAATGATGACATTAATAACATATGAAAAATATTCAACATAAAATATACTTAGACAATTGTCTAATAAGATTTTTCTTTTATTAGCTGGGGCTCTGGCATTATGAAACTGATAATGTCAAAACCAGATAGATTTGAGGAGCTTGGTGCTGAAGAGGAGCCTTATACAGAAGTAGAGCCATATCTTTAGGAGAAGCATCAAAAAAAGGCTAAAGCTGTTTAGTCTTTTCTGCTTATTATGAGGATGAGTGATTTCATTTCAGTTCATTTAAACTTAATTAATATTGTAATAATACAGGTACTATTTGATAATGTTTTCCTTACTGTACTATTTATTCTGAGTGGTACGCTGCATTTTCTCTATATATTGTGGTAAATTTGATGTATGTTTACTTTACCTTGCTTCTTCACTCTAATTATATATTTGTTTAGTGCTTGATTACATAGCATGTATGCATTGGCTTATATCTTCCTTACTAGTGGAATAGGGCTTACACCTAATCCAATGTTAAGTGAGGGATTTGCCAAAATGATTCACTACCCCTTAGCTTAATCTTATGGATTAAGGGGTGGGGCACCACAGATATACTCCCAATCATTGTACTCAGTATATTATAGGGAAGCTATAGCCACTGAGTTTGCTAAATTTAGATATTATTTGGAAAAGTTAGGTTTTTGGACCTTTCATAAGCCTCCTAAATAACCTTATTGAACCCCAATCTGATTTTCACCATAACTTGGCCAAACAATATCTGAATATAGTGATCTTAGACTTTATGGAATCCTTAGACAGTAATTAATATAAGTGTAATAGAAATTGTATATTTCCCTAAGTAAAATTTCTAATCTAATCCTTATGAGCTAAGACCTTAATTTGAGCTCATTAGCTTTAATCCTTGTCCAGTTTGGGTATACTTATTAGATATCTTTATATTAGATAGTAAGTAACCATTTGACATTAATAAATTTTTATTTGAAATCCTATATCAAAAAGTTGTATTTTAGACCCTTAAATAGGAGCAAAATGGTTATTTTGCCCAAAATTAGATTTAAGCATTATCAAGCCTTAGAAACCCAAATTAGTTAATAAAATTAGTAATATAAGTGATTAGAATCAATTAAAATTCATTTAAGCTTATTAAACTAAACTTCTAAACCAAATCCTAAGTCCTTCCTGGATTAAGTTCTTCCTTAAGCCTTAGGAATATTCCTTAGGGATTAGATGTTGACTTAGGTTAGAATTTATTTATTGGGTAAATGGGCTACTCAATAGATGAAACCTTGGTTCTTATTAGTTTCAAGATTTCATCCTTTATTATGATTATTTTGTATTTAAACTTTAGTCTAAATTTAGAGATCCATCTTATTGAGCTTGACTTTGCTTAATAAGATAGCCTTAACATGTACTCCATGAGAGTTGGGCTTAACAATATACCCTTAGTCCTTTGAACCAATTGGATTAAGAGGTTAAACTCTAATATTTGGAGTTTAACTCTTAATCTTGATTTGTATTAATCAAGATTGGCTTGGGGTTAATTAAATTCATTAATTAGGGCGTTGATTAATTATTCAACTTATATATGCGTCATTGATTGAATTATATTAGAACTTAATTAGTTTTAATTGCTTTAAACCTCTTAGGATCGTAACTCTGAGTTTATACTGGATATTATGATATTGGAGATCATGAGCTTATAAAATCTCAGATTAGTTAGAACGAATTAAATTAGAAAATAAGTGATATCATAGATTTTTGAGTAGTGCTATGTATACCTAGTCTTGTATGCTTTGCTTCTTTATTTTGAGTATTTACATTATGGCATAATAGAAAAAACATGAAATATTTGATGAATATTCTATGTTAGCTTTGAAAATTGCATAAGGCATATTCATAAATAATCAGATGAAATGAATATATGGATAACTCAATAAAATATATAACATTTCTATTGGAATGTGTCATACTTAGTATGCCTCTATAGTATTGTGGTATATTGAGATTCAGAATAGTTCAGTGCCTAAGTATTTGAGTCATGGAGGATATATATGTATTTGATATGATGATATGGCATATTTTCAATGAACCTGTCGATTTAGGCATTATTATCCTGGATGCTTCTAAAGATTATATAGTGGCTAGATGAGCCATTATTTTCTGTTATGATAGGTCTAAGTAAGCATATGTCGATATGAGATAGTATTTTTATTATATACTTTCAGTTTGATATTCTTTAGTATTTATGCAGCATTTTTGTATTTATAGTATTTCCATTATTTATTTATATGATCAGTAGTTTTTTTTTTCATATGCAAGTATGTTAAGATGCTATATTTATTTTAGTTTCATTTATATTACTTTTATTTAAAAAATTAGCATGAGTAGAATTGATCATATTTGCTTATGATGTTTCTTGTACTCAGTAATTTTTACATATAAATTGCTTAAACTTTTCTGCAGCTTTGGGTTGAGGTATGTTGTTTACCTCACATTTTGTTTAAAGTCATAATTGAATGATTAAAACTTTTATCATTTTCTTGTGATGCTTTGTTGCTCCTAAAATGCTTATGATGTTTATAATATCACAAAATGCAAATAATAATAGTCTAAAATGTACTTAGATAAATTGTTTAACTAGTTTTTCTTTTTTTTTGTTGGGGCCCGGGCATTGTGAAATTGATAATGTCAGCTTCTGAGCATTTTGTTGAGATAGCACCTGAGGAGGAGCAGATTATGTAGGAAGAGCACCTAGTAGCTAAAGCGCCTTAGCTTTCTGTGAGGATGAGTGACTCTTTCTATTTTGCTTAGAACTTAATTTAATTATTGTAATAATTTAGGTATTCTTTGTATTTTCCTTTACTGTATATTTTATTCTGAGTTGTAAGTCTTCTATTTTTGCATTATGGTTCCAAGGATGTAAATTATTATTTCTTTTCTTTTGCACTCTGATATTCATGTAATTTCATCTATATAGTGTACATCCTTCCCTTATTAGTGAATTAGGGATGAAAATCTAATCTAATGATAAGTGAGGGATTGCACAATGATAACCACCCCACCTGCTTGGGGGTGAGCGCCAGAGTTGGTTTCAAAGAATATCATAAGGTGTCATATTGGAATTTGCATTCCTATCTACCTAATAAATTGTTCTTCTACTATATAGTAACTTAATGAATACTTGAAGGACATCCATATTACCATAATCATATGCTTAGGATAAAAGACAGAATGAAAATACTTATATAAATAACATAAAATGCTCAAGTTTAAAACTCAAATACTAATAACCTTAAGAAATGATAAACATCTCAATTTAACTAATGAAACTTCATTGAACCTGTAGGATCAAATGACGCTTAAAATGTCAAACTTGGAATACCTTAAGAAGTTTAAATCTCTATGGAAATTTGATTTCCAAATAGGCAAGAGATATGGGAGGCATGTAGATGGAGTCTTCGAGCAAGGAATATTAGTACTGGATAAGATGCCTCAACATGCCATATTTAGAGGATTATATTTTCCTATCTTAGCCAAGGAGTGGCTAAAGCATGTGAGTTCCATTCTTGAATTGATGCAATGCCCAGACAATATACAAGTCTTATAATATACCCATAGCCCCCTCAGTACTTAATGTATACCATATCTCGTAATATAAAGAAGAAATAATCATAAGGATTTATGAGCTTAATAGCATGTTCATGTAATAAATGGCAACAATATATAAAATAAGAAGTAATAAAATTACCATATTCTATGTACATGTAACTTAACAATAATATGGAGAGAAATAATTCTCGTAGCAATCTCACCAAATCAAGTTTTAGTAGTACAGTTCTCATAAATATTATATAGTAAAAATATATAATATTACAAATTCATTACAATGAAAAGGTTATATTCAGTAATATTATAGACCGCATAATTTATAAGGTTTAAAAATAAAGGATCTAACATATATATAAGTGAACTCTAAGTCTTAGATATTAATAAACTAAGAAATGTACTAATTCTTGAATTCAAGAACAAAGTTGATTAGGCTTTCCAAAAGCTGATATCAACTAGTTTTTCAATTAAGACTTCACGCCCAGATTTTAGATCCTTAGATTCATTGATAATAAGGGCCTAGTAAAGAGTAACATAATCATATCTCTCTCTTACATCAAGATATATGTAATACACTAAAGTTTCTTATTTGAGGAAAATTCCATAGGTAAAATCAAACAAATATCATGTGATAATCATTAATAATGATATACTTTCATCAACATCACCATTAATGCAATAATCAAAAATTTTAAGTAATAGTTGGATTAAGTCAAGCATTCTAAATAGTTAAACTTATCTGCCAATCTAGTGATGGCAAACCTTAAAGAATTACTATCAATATAATTTATCATATAGACTCGTGATCAAAGATTAACAATAATTCATCTAATATTCAATGCAACACTATAAAATCAAACCATCACTCCTTGACATGTTTTAGGTTAATATTTATTAGAGGTTATAATTCATAATTAAGCGATCCATTTATGATAATGATATTGGAAGAAAATTCATCTTCCTAAATATAATGGAATTATCTTGATAAATCTTGCCTTTTATGTTCCCTACTATGATCATTGAACATTTAAGATATTCTTACTCTCTCTAAGCTCAAATTGATTTTATCTAAATCTCAACATGTTGATTATTTTAATAAAATAACTCAAATACTTAAGCATCAAGGTATTACCACTTTTGCCTAAAAATCTCACGGTTCTACCCTCAGAAGATAATTTCCCAACAGGTTACCCATCATGGGAATACTCCCACCTGAGTACGCTTAACTTTGGAGTTTTTATCAGGAACCTCATCATTTTCTGAAAAAGTGTCTCAGTATTTAAGAATTTCACTTAATACTACTTAAGTGGGTATTTATATTTAATGAATTAGCTTAGGTGGTAGAAGATCCTTTTAAGTAGAAAACTATGTATTGTTTGAATTATATTGTCTTTCAAAACTATGTAAGTTTGACCTTAAGCTATCCGTACATTACCAAATATGGCTAATTATTGTATGGAAAACATGCATATGAGCTTAGCCATTTTAGGTACCTGATATAGAGTGGCTATCAACCAATAAAGGAGAAGAAAATTGATGCCACTGACCTACATTCTTAGCTTGGTATCTTCTAACTTGAGTCCTTCTACCAGGTCCTTTAGAATAGGTCTGGTCAATCAAAAAATCTAAAATCCTTATTAAATTGTCACCAATTAGAAGAGCTTTCAATTAGATATAGGATGTAAAATCTCTCCATCTTTTTTCTCTGAATACTATCCATTTCACATATTCTTAGTTATGCATTTCATCTAAAGTCAAGCCAAAAATTTTTAAGGTTTGGTCAAAACTAGAAACACAAAATTACTGATTTCTTGCAAGATAGTTTGATAGACTTAATTGAGCTATTCTCTTGTTTTATATAGCTTGATTGTTGCTTAAGCACAATTTGATAGTTGCCACAATGAGCCGACCTGTAACGATGATTGGTCGTTACTAAGAAATGCGTTAACATCCCCGTTCAATTCTAAATGTTCGTTAAATACCCATTATAGTTTATTTTGCATTAATACCTGTGAATTTCTAGTTTTCTGTTGATTTTTTTTGCCAAATTTCATTTTACGTTGATATTCCACCAATTTAGTTCTACAATTATTACTAATTTTATTCAAAAAAAAATGTAACAATAATATTTACCATATGAGAACTCTCAACTGCCGATTCATCCTCTACCGCCACATCACAGAAACAATGTCTCCATAAGGCGCGACATCTCCTGCGGAAGAGGGTGATGCTTTGATAAAAATGACTGATGGTGTATTTAGGAAATTGGAACCTATGACACGTGAACATTAAACTATAGCAGCTCTCATGCAATCCCAACACTCCGTCTCCTTCTTAGCTCTTGACGGCATGGGAGAAGTCAGATCTCGAACCGCTCCCTACCCTTTGGGAATGAAGCGACTATTGAAGAGGATCATCGGTGCCTATGATTCTCCTCCCATTTGATCGTTGTTCATCAACAAAGATTGACTCGTCTGTTAGCTTCAAAGGCAAGCTAGATCGCCACAGCTCAATCCGCTAAAGCTCCTTCTGATTACCTTTGTCCAATCCCAGTTCTTCATCTCTGAGCCATATGCCTCTTCTGCCAACCGATTTCATATGTATGAGCCGTCCCCTTAAATTTTGGATTTTAGTTGCCATTTAAAAATACATAATGCTTATGTCTGAATAAAATTGGATAGTTTTTTTAGTGATTTGGAACTAGTATTTAAGCTTAGTAGAACATAGTTGCCATGATTAAAGGATATCAAGAACAATTAATTATGTAAAGCACTGAGAAGTGATACGGGTTGCAATACTAAGAATGAATTGAAAGATATTAGAAGTAGCTTGATTATTGAATCAATGAGAATGTAAGAAAAAGTCATGAACTAAAATTAATGATGTAGATGTATCAATTTACCAAAGTTTTAGACATACAATTTGATTCTTAATTTAAGAAAAATCTCAATTTTGAACATTGGGGTATAATTCGATTGATTTATTATTCAACTTATAGTCAACATTAATTTATTTATAATTAGGACCTAGCTAGTCCTAATTACTTTCAACTTATAATGTCATACATTTAAGTTACACTTCATAGTAAGAATTGAAGATCCTGAACTTGTGTAACTTAGAGTAGATAGAACAAATAAATTAGACAACAATGGATATCACCTGTGTCCTAGTAGAGTCTCTTACTCACTTTAAAACTTGATGCTTTGCTTATCGTATTTTGAGCCTTATACTTTGTTCACATATATTGGACATAGGTTATTTGATGAGTATCTCATGTCATCCTTTAATTTGCATAAACAATATTTGTATTTTATCATTATTTCCAGTTATGTGGAGTGTAATCTAATTAGTCTATCTCTCTATTTCACTTATCTCATCTTATATTTCTTATGTGGCTGTTGCCCTGGTTCTGATATGGTAGTACTAGTCTTAGGTGCACTTCTACTTAATGTTTTTGCCTCTCAGTTCCACTTATCTCATCTTATACTTCTTATGTGGCTGTTGGCCCGATTCTGATATGGCAGTAAGTGAGTCCTTAAATTTTCCTTTTATATGGCAAGTTTGGCCAGTGCAGTGTTTCAGCTTATACTTTATGTTTCAGTTTACTTTACTATAATTCTAACACTTTCTTATTTACTATTTTACTGCATTACTAGCTTTATTTATTTATAAGATGCTAGTCTTACTTATTGTTTTTATATACATAGGATGTTAGTCATATTTTCAGTTACTTAAATGTTTCTTATGTACAGTTTACTTTATGTCAATTAGCATATACTTGTATTGATCATAAGTATATTTAGGTTGAGTTGTCTTTCAAGTATACTAGTACTTTGTTTTTATTTTTAACCTTGTTGTAGCTATACTTAGAATTATGTGCTTACTTCCTATTTTGTAAAGTTATATACTTATAGTTTATAATTGCCTTTTTCTTTCATATGCATTCTGCTCCTTTACTGCTTATTTTAAATTTAAAGTGTATGGTGATATCTAAATTAACTTAATTAAATTTGCAGTCCTTAAATTCTGTCTAATTAGATTTTTCTTTTGTTGGCTGGGGCCCTATCATTATGAAACTGACAATGGTAGACTCTGAGCTTTTTGAGGTTGTGGAGCCTTCTGAAGACAGAATTCAGGAGGAGGTCCAAGTTGTTGAAGAACCTTAACTTTTCTTTCCTGTATTGTGAGGATGAGTGGATTATATTTCTATTTTCTGCTTAACTTTAAAAATCATGTTGTAATAATACAGGGTTAACTTTATTTATTTTGCTACTTTACTTATTTTTTTGAGTTGGATGTTTAGTTCCTTATATTGTAATGAATGGATGTTTATTATTTTTTCTTCTGCACTCTACCTTCTAGTACCCTTCATTTAGTGAATTATACTTGGAAATGGTAAAGTCTTTAATTATGATGGATTAGCATATGTACCTAATCTAATTATAAGTAGGGACCTTGTCATTTAGGTGACCCCTCCACCATAATTGTGTTAACTTTAGAGTTAACAGGACCACGACGAGGCTGGGCTGCCACACGAAGTCTGCTATTGTCGGTATCACAATGACAGGGCCCCATCCAAAATAAAACAAATTCTGATTAGACAAAATATCTAAGTATATTTTATGTTAAGAATTTTATGAATTAAATGATATATCAAATTATCTAATCAATATAGGAGCAGTAAAGCAAAAAAGAAAGGTGGAAGTTATAATTAATCTAATTATAATATGAACAAGGTGTGAGGTAAGAACATACCTTATCTCAAGCTATAGAAGATGTTAAGCAACATAATAATGAAAATCTACTAAATACAAGAAATATCCTAAGAATATGATCAATTCTACTTATGCTAGTTTGCAATACAAAATAAAAATACCAAATTGAAATAAAATTCCAACATCCTAACATGCTTTCATATGTAAGCAAAACTATTGAATAAACAAAATTTATAGGAAATACTGTAAATACCAAAATACTGCAAATAAATAAAAGTGTTGTATAAAGAAATATGCTAAAAATATAAAGTAAAAATACTATCTAATATGGGCAAATTCTTACTTAGTCCTATCAAAAAGTAAATACCACTCTAATCTTTCTAACTATTTTGGAGAAATATCCCAAATTAAATATCACCTGTTATGAGACATATCCTAGATAAATACCACTTTCTAGGGGAAATACCCTAGAATTCAATATGCTACCACACTGTCAAGGCACACTTAGTAAGACATATTCCACAATTTTTAATAAAATTCATTACTTTGAATTGCTTCTTTCAAATATGAATATGCTTTATGAATGTATCAAATTTGACATAGAGTATCCATCAAATATCCCATGTTCCATCTAATGTGTCAAAAATATAAAGGTCCAAAATAAGAAAGCAAAGCATTCAATTTCAAGGTGCAAATAGCACTAACTAAACTTTATGATATCACTTGTTTTCTAATTAAATTATTCTATCTAATCTGAACTTATACAAGTTTAGGATCTCCAACATCTAGCTATCGAGTATAATTTTATAATATCGGTCCTATTAAGTCAAAAGTAATTAGAACTAGTCAAGTTTTAGTATATTCCAATCAATGACGCTTATTTAAGTCAATAAGTAAATCAAACATCCTAATTGATGATTTTAGACAATCCCAAGCCAATCTTGATAATTACAAATTAAAATTGGGAGATTAAGATGTTAAAATTTAAGTATTGAAGTTTAACTTCTTAATCCAATAGGTTCTAACACTAATGGTATGAAGTTAAGCCCAATTCTCTCGAGCTATAATTAGGGTTATCTTATTAAGCAAAATCAAACTTAATAAGATGGATCTCTAAGATTAATCTAAAGTTTAAATACAAAATAATTGTGAATAAAGGATGAAATTCTAGAAAGCTATAAGCCTAAGATTTCATCTATTAAGTAATCCATTTACTTATTGAATGAATTATAACCTAAATCTCTAAGTTAATTCCTAAGGGATAAGATCCTAAAGATTTTAAAGGAAAGTCTTAATGAATGGATTTAGGATAAAGAGAAAATTTAAGCCTTAAATTTATCCTTACTTTATGATATAATTATTTTATAGAAGGCATATGGTGAACTAAATTCACCTTATGAGGCTTAATTTAGTACTTAGAAAAATTTTAAGTTAATTTTAGGGTTTCTTTAAAATGAGAATTTTAAGTAGTTTAAACATCTTAAATGATTCCAAACCAGTTATAACACTGATTTTAGAGATTTAATTATGAATTTAAGGTTTAAGGATGCTTAAACTTAAATTTGGGCAAAATGACCATTTTGCCCCTAATTAAGTGTCTAAAATTAAACGTTATGAATTAGGGCTCTAAATTGAAATTTTACAAAAGAAAATTATTACTTACTATCTAATATGATGATAAATAGTAATTACATCAAATTTGGATAAATATTAAGTCTTATGATATCAAAGTAAGAAATTTGATTCATATGGACAATTTGGTAATTTCACCTAATAAAATCTAAATTTTCTATCTATTTATTAATGCTTACTGCCTAAGGTTTTCATGAAATCTAAAATTTCTAAATTCTGATATGAAATGGCCAAGTTATGGCCAAAATAAGTTTAGGGTTCAAAAATATTAATTAGGGTTTCATAAATGGAGTCAAAACATAACTTTTCCAATTGAAGTCCAAATTTAGCAAACTCGGTGGCAATAACTTTCCTATAACTCACTGAGTATTTTAACAGGGAGTAGACCCAAATTTAACCTCATTTAGTTAAGTTATGGCTTAATTAGGGTTTAGGTGATTAGTGAGTGATTAGAGAATTTAATTACAGAATCACAAAACTAACTACACCATTAGATTCTATTATATTCTATGAGCTATATAAAAACTAAAATTACTCAATTTGGATTATTAATTATGCTAATATTCACTAATCAAGTTTTAAGGTGATTAGGGTTGATTAAGAGATCTAGCTATTAGATCCTAAATACTTTTATAGTTTGCTATGTATTAGGCCTTCTAGATCAAATGATATATTGGAAGACCTAATTTGAAACTCAATTGACCAAGTCATAGTCAATTAAAGATCTAGGGCTAATTAAGATAATTAGGGTTAGGTCCTAAAAGTGAATAAGCAAACCCTAATCCAAACAGAGAAATAAATACTATCAGATTGCTCTAGGGGTTTTCCTGATCACTTTATGATTCATATTGACTATATTTGGATTAGTGTGTGAAAAGTTATGAGCCATAGAAGGTTAGGGTTGGTCCTAAAAGTGATTAGTCAAATTATGCTTCAAATAAAAAAATTAACACTACTAAAATATCCCTGAGGTGACTGGCGCGCGGTTGGAGCTCTGCACACCGCACGTTGTCTCTCGCGACACGCGGAGGATCGGTCGGGGAAGACACAGGCCTATCGTCTGATCTAATGATCAGACGGTCCTGATTTGCCTCTAGACTTAATAGTACAATGAGACTATAACAACCCATGTTGTTACTTTGCTCAATTAAGACTAATCTAAGTCTAAATTAAGGTTCTAAGTCATTAATTAAGTAATTTAGAACTCGCCTCTGAAACCTAGGTCAAACCAGAAGTCAACTGAGTAAAATCAGACATTCTGGAAAATCCCAAATCCTAGAAAATTAATTTTTTTATCTAGACCACAAATTGAAAATCTGACTTCACCATTGTGTTTAGAACACCCAAATTAGCTAGGGGTGAGGTTTTGGATGCATTTGGAAGTAGTTGATTTTTTGGCGAATATTTTAATAATATTTAAATACCTGAAAATTCTAATAATTAAATATTCGTCAGATCGAAAATCCAATCATGCCGTTGCATTCCTCACCCCTCAATTAGTTAGGGATGATTTATCAAAAAATTTCTGAATTTATTTTACTACCTAATCCTAAAATATGAGATCAATTGAAATTTTTAGAATTTATAATTTAAATATTAAAGATTTAAAATACTTAACGGAATTCCGTTAAGAATATAAATCACCGTTTCCTTCTTTTCCTCGCACTGTTAGACGGGACGGAACATCCTGCACCGTCGGATCCTGGAATCGACGACAGACGATCTTCGTCTTCGCTCCCTCGATCGAGACCTCCGCGTGTCGCGAAGGAGTAATGCCTGGATGCTCGGGTTGCCGCGTGGTACCTCCACCACTTGTAAGGCAGTGATTTTAATCCTCTCTCATTCTAAAATCGCTCAGCATCTTCATTTGGAGGGTTTCGACGGCAGATAAAGACAGAAACAGATCCTCATATTCTTCTTTCTAAAGCTTCACTGAGGTACTCTACGACTCAATCTTCTTAGCTTACTCAATTCAAGTATCGTTCATTGCTTATTGTGATCTCATTAGGGAAGCAAAGTATGAATTATACAACTTTCTTTCTTTTTTGAGTTTTCGCAAATCTCCACCCAGTTTTACCTAATCAATCCTTATACATAGTGAAGCAAAGATCAATTAATTAAAACCCTACCTGTGAATCGTATGTTATAAACGAATAAATATTTAAATTAGAAATGGAATGATACGCCAATTTGTATTTCAAACTTGTGAAATTTTTAGTTCCCCGCTTCCTTCTTGGCGTCTAGGGCATCAAATTATTCTCAGTTTAGCTTATCTCCATATTTGATCCATATACCCATAGCTAGGTCTTCGAATCCTCTTCATTTTGGCGTATGGACCGAGCCTTCCACTGTCGGCGTGCTACTCTAAATCCGTGGCCCTAATTGCTCTGGCACCGAAAACCTTTGGGACGAAGGCATGCCTTCGATCCCAGAAAGTTCGAGGGGGCGCTGGAATCATCGAGTGGGCCCCTCCACAGTCGCAGCCTCCAGTCAAACGACGGATCTCAGCATGTGGGTCCCGCCAGTGGATGTACCACCCACCACGTGTTTAATTATCTGCTGTGGTTGGAATTTTACAAAACTGCCATCAGATAAAATCAAAAATTGACATATAATTTTATGATTTGATTAAAATAATAAATTAATTATATTAAACTTTAAACACTCATAAAATTAAATATATAAATTCAATATTAGTAAAATTATATATCCCTAAAATCAGAAAAATATAAGGAATTTATTGATGCTAATAATTTTGCTGTAGGACCTGTATTTAGCAAAATGATATATAGGGTCTAATTAAGTTCAAATTTATGTCACAAATCTTATTTAGCTCATAACTTTGTGTAGATTGATCCAAATATACCCAATATGGGTCTTAAAGTGATCAGAAAACCATATGGATTATTTTGGTAGTATTCATCTTGTTGTTTGGATTTGTTTTTGCTTAATCACATTTAGAACCTAACCCTAATTACCTTATTTAACCCTAGAACTTCAATTGACCATAACTTGGTCAATTGAGCTCTAAATTGGATGATTCAAATATCAATTTAGATCAGAAGATCCTAATTAACAGTAATATGTAAAAATATTTTAGATCCAATGGTTAGATTTGCTAATCACCATTAAGTACTCTAAATCTTGATTAGTGAATATTAGCAAATCTAATAGTTCAAATTGAGTGATTTAAGTTTCAAAGGACTCATAGAGTCATTTAGAACCTAGCTGTAAGATTGAATTAATGTTTGAGTAATTAATTTTATTAATCACTCACTAATCACTCTAAATCCTAATTAGGTCATAACTTAGTCAAATTAGATCCAAATTGAGCCTACCATATGTCATTGTAATCAGTGGACTATTTTTAAACTATAGCCACTGATTTTTCTCAATTTGGGTACTAATTAATAAAGTTAGGATTTTGACCCATAAATAAGGTTCTCTTAATTATCCCTTTTAAACCTAAGTATTGTATTGGCCATAACTTGGCCAATACTTATCAGAATTTAACAAATTTTAATTCTATGGAAAGCTTAGGTAATAAAGAACAATAATCTGAAAGAAAATTTAATTTTTATATAGCCAAATTACTAATTTGCCCTTATGAGTTAAATTCACTAATTTGATCTAATTTGGCTTAATAATAACCCAAAATTAATTTAGTTGCTGTCTAATCTTACATTAGACAGTAAGAAACTCTTTCCAAGAGAAAATTTTAGAATTTAAGCCCTAGATCAAAATTTGATCTTTTGAACCTTTAAGTAGGGGCAAAATGGTCATTTTGCCCAAATTTAGGGTTTAGCCTTTAAAAGTCCTAATTTCAGTTTCTAATCACTAAAATCAGTAAATAGAATGATTTAGAACTGAAATTAATCAAATCCAAGTCTAAATTAGATTTTGATTTAAATCTCAAAATTTGCTCCTTAAGAAAATTCCTAAGTCCTAAGTGAGTGTTCTCATTCTTTAAATCATTCTTAGATCTATCATTAGGTCTTTATAACATTAGTTAGGATGTGTGTCTTGAGAGATACTGTTAGTAATTAAGAACCTTAATTCTTAAGATTATGAATAGATCTTAAGTTAGAATTCATCTATTGAGTAAATTGGGTTACTCAATAGGTGAAACCTTGAGTCTTCTAGTTTATAGATTTTCTTAATTTATTAAATGATTATTTGATCTTTAAACCCTAGAATTAGGAATAGAAAATCTATCCTAATGAATTAATTTATCATTAGGACTTGCCTTAACTTAATCTGTGAGATTTGGGTTCTAAACCTTAGATCTTTAGATTATACATTTAGATTAAGTGATTAGACCCCATCCTCTGGAGTTTAATTCTTAATCTTTTCATCTTGATTTGGCTAATCAAAATGAAGTTGGGATGAATTAAAATACAAAATTAGGTCGATGATTTATTCATTTTAACCAAATAGTCGTCTTTTGATTAAGTTATAATTAGGACTTGGCCAGTCCTAATTATCTTCAACTAGTAGGATTCGTGATTCTAAGTTACAGAATGTGTAAGAATTGATGATTCTAAAACTTATGTAACTTAGAGTAGATAGAATGAATAAAGTAGATAACAATGGATATCACCTGTGTTTTAGATAGGTTTCTTGCTCACTTTGATTTTGATGCTTCGCATTCCTTGAAATTGAGCTTTATACCATGAACATGTATTATGTACTTAAGATATTTGATAAATATCTTATGTTAATTTGGAACATTTATAAGCAGCAATATGTTTTCGTCTCACAAGTGGTTTATAAGGTGTAACTTGATTAGTATACCTCTTCGATCAACTCGTTCGGGGTCGGCAACCTTTCGAGGGTTTAATATCCGACAGTCTATTGGCCATGCCTAGTTCGAGTGACAGGATGGATAGACTCCCTGCCCTACTGACTATAGAGTCAGGATTTTGATATGGATATACTAATTCAAAAACACTTACATTCAGTGCTATCTTAGCTCATCAGGCTAAGAGTTTTTAGTGACGTTCAGTTCAAAGTTTCTTAGCTCATCAGGCTAAGAATTGCTGAGTATATTTTCAGTTTGAGTGACTTAGATCGTCACTGCAGTTTCCATTTTTAGTTACTGTTTTACTTATATATTCTACACTGTAGTACTGTTTTATTTACAGCTTTCCCACACGTGTTATATATAGGATGCTAGTTTTACTTACTATTTTCTTATGCTCACCTAGGATGTTAGTTGTTTTCAGTTTTATACTGTTCAAATTATGTATGTCACCTAGCATATTCTGTTTGATCATAAGCATGTTTAGGTTGTACTTTTCTTACAGTTTTGTTTAGTCTTTTGCTTACCTGTCTTTGTTGCAGTTGCTTGGAGGAGGTATGTATTACTTCCTAGTTGCTTTAGTTATAAACTATTTGTTTATAACTTTATACTGTCCTTTTGTATGCTTTTCTGCATCTATTGCTTCAGTTCTGGTTTATGGTGATATTCAAGTAACTTAATAAAATTGTTTGCCCTAAAATGTACTTAGACATATTGTCTAACCAGTTTTTCTTTTGTTGGCTGGGGCCCTACCATTATGAAACTGATAATGGTAGGTTCTGAGTTTGTTGGAGCAGCAGATCCAGTGGAGAGCTTACCTTTGGGAGAGGAGCCCATTCTTAAAGATTTATAGCTTTAGTTTTCTTTCTTTCTGTGAGATTGAGAGTTCCTTTCAGTTTTTTTAAACTTATTAATTATTATAATAATACAGGTTTATATTTCTTTTTCAGCACTTTACTTATTCTGTATTATTGTATTTATACTGTATTGGATGGATGTTATATTTTATGCTTCCGCACTCTGAGTTCATGTATAGCCATTTAGTGATAGTTCTTATGTATTAAATGGCAAAGTTCTTATTTAAGTTGGATTAGAACACGTGTCTAATTCAATTCTAAGTGGGGATTTTGTCATTTGGTGACCCCTCCACCGTAATCATGTTAACTTAAGGGTTAACAGGACCACGGTGGGGCAGGGCCGCCACAGAGACGGCAGCATAGAAGGTTAACGACGCCATTTACTTATTTAAATATATTAATAATTAAATAATTAAATTACATGTTTATTGATTAAAATTAATCAATTAATTGTAGTCCAAAAACTTTCGATAAATCATCCCTAGCTAATTGAAAGGTGAGGAACACAATGGCAAAATTGGATTTTCGATATGATGAGTATTTAATTTTCTCATTTTCTAGGGTATTTAAATAATATTAAAATATTTGACGAAAATCGAACGACTTCTAAATGCCTTCAAAACATCACCCCTAGCTAATTTTGAGGTAGTGAACGCAATGATAAAGTCAAATTTTTTAGATGAGGTCAATTTAAATAGGTCACTTTTTAGGGTTTTTAGAATTTCCCAAAATTAGGATTTGATCTATTTGATTTCTGATTTGGACTGGATCTTAGTAGTGAGCTTCTAATGACTTAATTAAGGCACTAAAATCATAATTAGGACTTGGATTAGTCCTAATTGACCTAAGTAACAACCTGGGTTGTTACATCTACCGTGGTGATTATTCTACAATAATCATGACCGCGGCAGGGCGGGACACCACAGGTTTTTTCTACCCTAGTGTTGATGTAGCAGGTGTGTGTGTTTGGGAACATGGATGTTCGGGTCGACCCGCACTACATCGGGCCGAACGTGTGCTGTCCGCATGGCTGAGTGTCGTGTCGCATGGGGCCCGCATTGCGTCAGCTCTGCGGGGCCCGTTCCTGGCTGTCAGGTCTCTACACGTGGGGCCCACCTGTCAGCTATCATTTCTTTATTGGGTCCCATCGCTGTTTGAAATATGTTGAATTAATTAAACTAAGGAAAATTAATTAACGCATTTAATTTAATTTAATGATTAATTAGCAGAACTTAAATTCTCCATAACTCTTAACCAGTGATCCAAACACCTTGATGTTATATCTCATTTTATCAAAAAAGTATGATGAATATTATGATGATGTCAATTATTCTTTTTGATGAGTATTTCTATTAGGACATTTATGACCCTTAACTAAATGACCTATTTTAGATTAAACCTTCCAACACCAATAACTTTGTACCCTTAGCTCCAAACATAGCCAATATATATCTCATTTTGCTCAGGAGAATGCCAAGACTATCCTGATAGTATTGGTTTTGTTGTTTGGAGTTTAAATTAACTAATGGCTTTTAGGACATATCCTTAATTATGCTTTTAAATCTTAAGAATTCATTTGGCTATAAATTGACCATTTTAGCTCCAAATTAAGTGATCCAAGATACCATTTAGATTAAGAGAACATGTAGATTAGTAAAAATTATTAAAATATTTTAGTTTTGGTAATTAAGTTCCTTAATTAGCTCTAATCACCCCAAAAATTGATTAATGAATATTAGCATAATTAATTATCTAAATTTAAAAAATTAAGTTGTTGTAGACTCCTAGAGTATAGTAGAACACCTAAGTGAAGGTAATTATCCACTTTTGAGATTAATTTCACTAATCACTCACTAATAACACTAAAATCTAATTAAGGCATGAGTTAAGCAAATGAGGACCAAATTGGGTATTGTAGCAACCCAAGTTGTTACCTTAGCCAATTATGACTAATCCAAGTACTGATTTGCTTTCTAGCGCACTAACAAAGTCATCAGGAGTTCGTCACCAAGACCTAGTCCAAATCAAGGGTCAAATGGATCAAACCCTAATTTTGGAAATTTCAGGAATCCTGGAAATTGACCTAATTATTTTAACCTCATATCTAAAATCAAACTTCGCCACTGCACTCATTGCCCCCAAATTAGTTAGGGGAGATGTTTTGGAAACAATCGGAAGTTGTCAAAATTTGATCAAATATTTTAATAATATTTAATTAATAGGAAAATTGAGATATTTAATTTGTCCTAGAAATCAAAATCCAACTTTGACGTTGCATTCCTCACCCCCAAATTAGCTAGAGGTGAATTTTTGGGATTTTTTGAGATCGTTTATAAAATATGATTTTAGAGATTAATTAATTTAATTTGTTTAAAATCCATTTTTAATTTTCCCTCCCTTTTCCTTTTTTTTTCTCTGGATGGACCCCACCTCCCTTTATTTCATTCTGAAATTTTGGTGCCTCCCTTTTCCTTTCTTTTGCTCCTGCCATGCTTTGTTCCCCCTCTCCTCTCAACCTCCTACCACCCCCCCTTATCTCCACAGCTGGGATGGGAAAACTCATACCCATCCCATCCAAAGCCAGGCTTTTCCTTCCATTAAAAGAAGCTCAGCTCTCCTCACTTCCTCCATTTGCTGCCAAGCTGAGCTCCCCACCTCTCATTCTCCCCACCTCTCATTCTTCCTCCATTGATGTGCTGCTAAAGAAGCCCTCAAGCTCCCAAGTTCCTACAAAAAACAAAGCTCTCTTCCTCCATCTTCATCTATTTGAAAGCCAAGGTACCTGCCTTTCCCCCATTGAATAGATTCAATGGCTATTTCATTTTTCTCTTATGCTTATTTTGCATCCTTAGAAGTCTGTGATTGAGTATGGAAGCCATTAAATTTCATTAAGGTATTAAATTTCATTGTAAATGAAATGTTCTATTTTTCCTCCTTTCTGCATACCTAAACCTTTAACTCCATTGTTTGCATAGTTAGAATAATCTCTTTGTGCTTATTTTGGTATCGATGGAAAGGTCTCAGAAATACCTTTTCATCGGTATATGGCACCACATGTCAAGTGCTCTAGGTTGAGAGTATTTGATCCCAAAAAATGACTCATTGCGGTTTTCCCACGGGCGAAATCACCTTCGAGCGCCGCATCACTCGAGTTTCAAAATTGGGTCTGTCGTAGCGTGTCGTGGCGCACTACAGCGTGCCTCAGTGGCATAATAATTTGATTGAAGCATAAAAAAAAATTGATGAAGTTAAATTTACCTGTTGTAGCGCCTGAAAGCACTGCAATGCGCCATAGCACTTCAATCCGCCAAAGTGCACCGCAGTGCCTAAAAGCGCTGTAGTGCACTGTAGCACGCCACAGCATGTTGTAGCTCCTTGCTTTCGGCCAGAAGGCGCCACAGCATGCCGTAGCACCCAGAACTATCCGGGACTGCCCAGAACTATCTGAAATGGCAGAAACTTCATAATTTTCGCATTTTAACGACCCTAGAACCCTAATGGGGCCAAAATATATCAAATTTAAACCTAGTTTTAGTAAAATTAAGCATTATATAAAATTGTAGGTGATTTTTGAATATGAAAAAATTAGGTTTTGACCTCCATTTCAAGAAAATAGAACATTAACATTGAAATGACCATAACTTGATCATTTGAACTCTAAATTAAAAAATTCAAGAGGTTAACTAGGTTAGAAATTTAGTGACAACAATAAACTAAAATAAAATTTGGGCTTTGACCCCTAAAACCCTAGGTAGACCAAAATACCCCTAACCTTATATAGGTCATAACTTGGCCAAATGAGGTCCAATTTGGGTCTACTCCTAGTTAAAGTGCTCAGTATGATATAGGGAAGTTATAGCCACTAAGTTTGCTGAATTTAGATCTCAAACGGAAAAGTTAGGTTTTTGACCTCTGTTAATCCTAGAAATAACACATTTGCCCTTAAACTTAGAACACTCATAACTAATCCAATATACCTCATAATTTAGTATTCTTGGACTCTATCGAATCTTTGAATAGTAAGCAACAATAAATTGCACAAATTTTTAGATCCCATTAGGAGAATATTACTAAATTGCCCCTTGGGTCAAATTTCTTAGTTTGGACCTATATGACCCATTTCTTGTCCCAATTTGGCATACTTATTGTCTATCTTCATGTTAGATAGTAAAGAATCATTTGGCAGTAAAAAATCTAATTTGGAGCCCTAAATCAAAAAGTAGCTTTTTGGACTCTTAAGTAGGGGCAAAATGGTCATTTTGCCCAAAATTTAGGTTAAGTGTTCTTAACCCTTAAAATATCTTTTAAATCATTAAAATGGTAATAAAACTAATTTAGGATCAATTTAAATCTCAAATCCCATAATTTGAATAATTTGTTAAACATCTTAATTTATGCTTGAAACGCTCTAAGTAAGGATAATATGCCTTAGCTAAAATTCATTATTAACTTACATAATTAAATAAAGATAATAAATTAAGTTAAACTGAAATAAATTCAATCAATTCATAAAATCTCTCTAAGTCTTTTCATTAGGAGCTCATTAGAAATCTTCACTTCACTTTAGGACATTTTCCTTAAGAATGGGAATAGATCCTAGGTTAGAGTTAATTTATTGAATAAAGTGCATTATTCAATGAATGAATCCTTGATCTTATTAGTTTTTATATTTTTATATTTTGATTTTGATTATTTTATCTCTTAACTCTAAATTAAGAATAGGAGAATCATCCTATTAAGCTTGATTACACTTAATAGGATTTGCCTTAATCTTTAGTTCACTTTTAGACTTAAAAACCTTAGATCTTATGTTTGACCCTTAGATTATGTGATTAACTCTAATCTCATAGTATTTAACTCATAATCCCTAGTTTATTAGATTTTTATCAGAAGCCTAGAACATCTAAATTCATCAAATAAGGACATGATGATTTATTATTTAACTTATAGTCAATTCTGATTGAACTAAATTAGAATCTGATCAGTTCTGATTGCTTTTAACTTATAATGTTGTACTTCTAAGTTACACTTGATAGTAGGAATTAGAGATCTTGAACTTGTGTAACTTGGAATAGTTGGAATAGTTTAATATATAACAATTGATGCCATCATGTGCAGTTGAGTCCCATGATCACTATTATTTTACTTGTGCTTTTGCATTCCTTATCTTTTGTGCCTTATTCCTTAAACATGCATACAAGATAATATTGTAGCATGAAATGAAAACATAGAATATATATGATAACATTGCATTGGGTTCAGTTACTTGTTGATCTGGCACATTTTACCCTACTGGATAGGGGTAAGGAGAATAAGGAGTACTTGGCATTACTCATTGAGGAGTGTTGTGCTAAGTTTAGAACTAGTATAGTCTTGCAAATGTTCTTGACTCCTCAGCTATTTCTAGTCGTGTCCACAGAAGTAAATTAAATAACTAAATATTTCTACATTTGTGATTACTGCTTCTTCAGTTCAGATTCAGTTCTATTATTCTGGCCTAGCCTCAGATGACGCTAGGAATATTTTGTCACCTTAGCCTCCGCATTGACACTAAGAATCCTTTTGATATCAGGAAGCTAGATTAGCCCTCTTCTAATATGGCAATACTTACATACATGTTCACTGCTTACTATTTACTGTTCGTTGTTTCCTATTTACCATCGTACTTGACTTTAGTCTACCTTACTTTACTTGTTTACTTATATATTATAGGATGTTATACCTTTGTTGCTTACTTATATGTACCATTATTGGATTAAATTCTTTTAAATCAGCATATATCATAAGATCATCAGCATGTTTATGATTAGATTTTTCTTTTAGTACCTTTATTTACTGTAATATACATGTATGCCTATCCTTGCTTAGTTTACTTGAGGTGTGCCTTTTTGCCTCAAATCTTATTTAGTTATAAATATTGTTTTTATAACTTATCATTCTCCTTCTATACTTACTGCTCCTATGCTAGTTAAGATTTTTGTTTTGTTTAAGTAAAATGGTGACATTAATAATATATGAAAAATGTTCAGCCTAAAATGTACTTAGACAATTGTCTAATAAGATTTTTCTTTTATTGGCTAGGGCTCTAGCATTGTGAAATTGACAATGTCATAATTGGATAGAATTGAGGAGCTTGGTGCTGAAGAGGAGCGTTATCTAGAAGTGGAGTCATATCTTGAAGAGAAGCAGCTTTTTAGTCTTTTCTGCTTATTGTGAGGATGAGTGAATTCATTTTAGTTCATTTAAACTTAATTAATGTTATAATAATACAGGTACTATTTGACTGTGTTTTCCTTACTGTACTATTTATTCTGAGTAGTATGCTGCATTTTCTCTATTTATTGTGGTAAATTGGATGTATGTTTAGTTTACTTTGCTTCCGCACTCTAATTCTATATTTTCTTAGTGCTTGATTACATAGCATGTATGCATTGTCTTATATCTTTCTTACTAGTGAAATAGGGCTTACACCTAATCCAATATTAAGTAAGGGATTTGCCAAAGTGACACACTACCCCTTAGCTTAATCTTGTGGATTAAGGGGTGGGGCACCACAGGTATACTCCCAGTCATTGTACTCAGTATGTTATAGGGAATCTATAGCCACTGAGTTTGGTAAATTTGGATATTATTTGGAAAAGTTAGGTTTTGGACCTTTCATAAACCTCCTAAATAACCTAATTGAACCAAAATCTTATTTTCACCATATCTTGGCCAAATGATATCAGAATGTAGTGATCTTAGACTCTATAGAATCCTTAGAGAGTAATAAATATAAGTATAATAAAAAATTTATATTTTCCTAAGTAAACTTACTAATCTAATCTTTATGAGCTAAGACCTTAATTTGAGCTCATTAGCCTTAATCCTTGTCCAATTTGGGTGTACTTATTATATATCTTCATATTAAATAGTAAGTAACCATTTAACATTAATAAATTTTAGTTTGGAATCCTAAATCAAAAAGTTATATTTTAAACCCTTAAGTAGGGGCAAAATGATTATTTTACCCAAAATTAGATTTAAGCATTATTAAGCCTTAGAATCCTAAATTAGTTAATAAAATTAGTAATATAAGTGATTAGAATCGATTAAAATTCATTTAAGCTTATTAAACTAAACTTTTAAACCAAATCCTAAGTCCTTCCTGGATTAAGTTCTTCCTTAAACCTTAGGAATATTCCTTAGGGATTAGATCTTGATTTAGGTTAGAATTTATTTATTGGGTAAATGGATTACTCAAAAGATGAAACCTTGGTTCTTATTAGTTTCTAGATTTCATCCTTTATTATGATCATTTTGTATTTAAACTTTAGTCTAAATTTAGAGATCTATCTTATTGAGCTTAACTTTGCTTAATAAGATAGCCTTAACATACAGTTCATGAGAGTTGGGCTTAACATTATACCCTTGGTCCTTTGAACTTATTGGATTAAGAGGTTAAACCCTAATATTTGGAGTTTAACTCTTAATCTCTTAATCTTAATTTGTATTACTCAAGATTGGCTTGGGGTTAATTAAATTCAATAATTATGATGCTGATTTATTATTCAACTTATATATGCATCATTGATTAAATTATATTAGAACTTAATTAGTTTTAATTGCTTTAAACCTTATAGGATCGTAACTCTGAATTTATACTAGATATTATGGTATTGGTGATCCTGAGCTTATATAATCTCAAATTAGTTAGAATGGATTAAATTAGAAAATAAGTGATATTATAGATTTTTGAGTAGTGCTATGTATACCTTGTCTTGTATTCTTTGCTTCCTAATTTTGAGTATTTACATTACGGCATAATAGAAGATACATGAAATATTTGATGAATATTCTATGTTAGATTTGAAAATTGCATATGGAAAATTCATAAATAATCAGATGAAATGAATTTATGGATAATTGGCATTGTGAAACCAACAATGTCAGCTTCCAAGCATTTTGTTGAGATAGCACCTGAGGAGGAGCATATTATGTAGGAAGAGCACCTAGTAGCTAAAGAGCCTTAACTGGGTTGCCTTTTATTTCTATGAGGATGAGTGGCTCTTTCTATTTTGCTTAGAACTTAATTTAATTATTGTAATAATATAGGTATGCATTGTATTTTCCTTTACTGTATATTTTATTCTAAGCTACATGTCTTCTATTTCTGCATTATGGTTCCAAGGATGTAAATTATTATTTCTTTTCTTCCGCACTCTGATATTCATGTAATTTTATCTATATAGTGTACATCCTTTCCTTATTAGTGAATTAGGGATGAAAACATAATCTAATAATAAGTTAGGGATTGCACAATGACAACCACCCCACCTGCTTGGGGGCGGGCACCAGAGTTGGTATCAAAGAATATCATAAGGTGTCATATTGGAATTTCCATTCCTATCTACCTAATAAATTGTTCTTCTACTATACTGTAACTTAATGAATACTTGAAGGACATCCATATTACCATAATCATATGCTTAGGAAAAAAGACATAGAATGAAAATACGTATATAAGTAACATAAAATGCTCGAGTTTAAAACTCAAACACTAATAACTTTAAGAAATGATAAACATCTCAATTTAACTAATGAAACTTGATAGAACCTATAGGATCAAAAGACACTTAAAATGTCAAACTTGGTAAACTTTAAGAAGTTCAAATCTCTATGGAAATTTGATTTCCAAATAGGCAAGGGATATGGGAGGCATGTAGATGGAGTCTCCGAGCAAGGAATATAAGTATTGGATAAGATGCCTCAACATGCCATCTTCAGAGAATTAGATTTTCCTGTCTTATCCAAGCAGTGGCTAAAGTGTGTGAGTTCCATTCTTGAAGTGATAGAATGCCCAGACAATATAAAAGTCTTGTAATATACGCATAGCCCCCTCAGTACTTAATGTAAACCATATTTTGTAATATAAAGAAGAAATAATCACAAGGATTTATGAGCTTAATAGCATGTTCATGTAATAAATGGCAACAATATATAAAATAAGAAGTAATAAAATTACCATATTCTATGTACATGTAATTTAACAATAATATGGAGAGAAATAATTCTCATAGCAATCTCACCAAATCAAGTTTTAGTAGTACAGTTCTCATAAATATTATATATTAAAAATATATAATATTACAAATTCATTACAATGAAAAGGTTATATTCAGTGATATTATAGACCGCATAATTTTATAAGGTTTAAAAATAAAGGATCTAACATATATATAAGTGAACTCTAAGTCTTAGATATTAATAAACTAAGAAATGTCCTGAATTTAAGAACAAAGTTGATTAGGCTTTCCAAAAGCTGAGATCTTTAGATTAAGTGATAATAAGGGCCTAGTAATGAGTAACATAATCATATCTCTCTCTTCCATCAAGATATATGTAATACACTAAAGTTTCTTGTTTGAGGAAAATTCCATATGTAAAATCAAACAAATATCATGTGATAATCATTAATAATGATATACTTTCATCAACATCACCATTAATGCAATAATCAAAAATTTTAAGTAATAGTTGGATTAAGTCAAGCATTCTAAATAGTTAAACTTATCTGCCAATCTAGTAATGGCAAACCTTAAGGAATTGCTATCAATATAATTTATCATATAGACTCATGATCAAAGATTAATAATAATTCAGCTAATATTCAATGCAACACTAGGAAATCAAACCATCACTCCTTGACATGTTTTAGGTTAATATTTATTAGAGGTTATAATTCATAATTAAGCAATTCATTTATGATAATGATATTGGGAGAAAATTCTTCTTCCTAAATAAAATGACATTATCTTGATAAATCTTTCCTTTTATGTTCCCTACCATGATCATTCAAAATTTAAGATATTCTTACTCTAACTAAGCTCAAATTGATTTTATCTAAATCTCAACATGTTGATTATTTTAATATAATAATTCAAATACTTAAGCACCAATGTATTACCACTTTTGCCTAAAATATCTCATGGTTCTGCCCGTGAAAGACAATTTCCCAACAGGTTACCCATCATGGGAATACTTCCATCTGAGCACGTTTAACTTTGGAATTTTTATCAGGAACCCCATCATTTTCTGAAAAGTGTCTCAGTATTTAAGAATTTCACTTAATAGTACTTAAGTGGGTATTTACATTTAATGAATTAGCTTAGGTGGTGGAAGATCCTTTTAAGTAGAAAATTAAGTATTGTTTGAATCATATTGTCTTTAACAACTATGTAAGTTTGACCTTAAGCTATCCTTACATTACCAAATACAGCAAATTATTGTATGGAAAAAATGTATATGAGCTTAGCCATTTTAGGTACCTGATATAGAGTGGCCATCAACCAATAAAGGAGAAGAAAATTGATGCCACTGACCTGCATTCTTAGCTTGGTATCTTCTAACTTCAGTCCTTCTACCAGGTCCTTTAGATTAGGCAGGTCAATCAAAAAAGCTAAAATCCTTATTAAATTTTCACCAATTAGAAGAGCTTTCAATTAGATATAGGATGTAAGATTTCTCCATCTTTTTTCTCTGAATACTATCCATTTTACATATTCTCAGTTATGCAGTTCATCTAAAGTCAAGCCAAATATTTTTAAGGTTTGGTCAAAACTAGAAACACAAAATTACTGATTTCTTGCAAGATAGTTTGATAGCCTTAATTGAGCTATTCTCTTATTTGTATAGCTTGATTGTTGCTTAAGCACAATTTGATAGTTGCCACAATGAGCCGACCTGTAACGACCATTGATCATTACTAAGAAATGTGTTAACATCCCTTCTCAATTCTAAATGTTCGTTAAATACCCACTATAGTTTATTTTGCATTAATACCTGCAAATTTCTATTTTTCTGTTGATTTTTTCCATCGAATTTCATTTTACATTGATATTCCACCAATTTAGTTCTACAATTGTTACTAATTTCATTCAAAAAAAAATGTAACGATAATATTTACCATATCAGAACTCTCAACTATCGATTCATCCTCTACTGCCACATCACAAAAAAATGTCTCCATAAGGCGTGACATCTCCTGCGGAAGAGGGTGATGCTTCGATAAAAATGACTGATGGTGTATTTAGAAAATTGGAACCTATGACATGTGAACATTAAACTATCGCAGCTCTCATGCAATCCCAACACTCCGTCTCCTTCTTAGCTCCCGACGGCATGGGGGTCTGATCCCGAGCCGGTCCTTGCTCTCTGGTAATGAAGTGGCAATTGAAGAGGACCATTGGTGCCTCCGATTATCGTCTCATCTTATCCTTGTTCATCAACAAAGATTGACTCGTTTGTCAGCTTCAAAGGCAAGCTGGATCGCAACAACTCAATCCGTTAAAGCTCCTTCTGATTACCTTTCTCCAATCCTCATTTTGCATCTCTGAGCCATATGCTTCTTCTGCCAACCGATTCCATAGGTATGAGACAATCTCCTTAAATTTTGGATGTTTGTTGTCATTTAAAAATAGATAATGCTTATGTCTGAATAAAGTTGGGATACTTTTTTAGTGTTCTGGAACTAGTATTTAAGCTTAGTAGAACATAGTTGCCTTGATTAAGGGATATCAAAAATAATTAATTGTGTAAGCACTTAGAAGTGATACGGGTTGCAATACTAAGAATGAATTGAAAGATATTAGAAGTAGCTTTATTGTTGAATCAATGAGAGTGCAAGTAAAAGTCATGAACTAAAATTAATGATGCAAAAGTGTCAATTTACTAAAGTTTTAGACATACAATTTGATTCATAATTTAAGAAAAATCTCTATTTTGAACATTGGGGTCCAGTTGAAGAGTATAAATAATAGTTTGAGAACTATTGAAGGCTCAAGAATAAGATAAAAATAGTTGACTACTTGAAATTAGAAATGAAGTAGAACTTAATTTTTGAAGACTCATAGGGATTTCTACAACCAATGCATCTAAGGTAGTAACCTTAGGAAATCAATTAAGATTTTCGGAGATGGAAATATCAATTGGTAGCCTAAAACTTCTCATTTTTGAGAAATTTTTAAATTGATTCAGGGTTTAACTTAGAGTGCTTTGGGATATGGACTGTTTTATGTTATAAAGATAGAAATTAATCTTTGTTTCCTAGCCTTGTGGTTTAGAACTGGGTGGCAAACAACCAATGTTTGAAATTAAAAATAGCCCATGTCTAGTGCTACAATGAGAATAATGTTACTAATTCTTAATTGCCAACAGAAGAGCTACTAGGATTGAAGAAGGTTTAGAGGCATTTGGACTATCTTTTATAATTGTTATATGCTCCATTATGGGATATGCTTAGGAAGAATGTTGTGGCGCCCCGTACACTCCGCGGCCAAGCTAATACTAATATTAGCATAAACACAAGGAGTGCGGTGCTCCAACTGTGGCAAACCCCCAACTCAAGTATAGTCAGGTAAGACCCAACCAGCCTTAAGCCAAGGGCTTATCACCTAGAACTGTGAACATACATCAATCAAAGTAGCGGAAGCAGAAAAAAATATTATATAACATCCACATCACAGCATAGTATAAAAGAGTAAGAGAAACAGTAACTCAGTTCAAAGTGTATAAAGTAAATAAATCCAAAATTTAATTATTACAAACTTAAATAAAAGAAAGAAAAGGTCTCTCAATCTCACTGCAGAAAAAAAATCTAATTAAAAGGTAGTAGGAAGATCCTCCTTCTGCACCGACTCCTCTCCTGCAAAACCACCCATGAATAGCTTCAAATCTGAAATTTACCAGTATCACAAATGTCAGGGCCCAGCCAACAAAAAATAAAGGTTACAGTTAGACAAGTTGTCTAAGTATATTTTAGGCTATTTAAGTGAACTGAATATTTAAGATATCACATTTAAAGGTTTTAAATACGCAAGCATTATAAGGTACATCAAGCTACAAAAAACGGGATAGCTATAAATTAATCCTTTATAAATAATCAACATATATAAAAATAACATACAAAATAATAATTAAATATGGTGAGGTTAAAAGTAAAATAACTACAACTACTGAAATAAATATGATTCTAACATACTTATGATCACATGGATACATACTGATTTGTTAAAAGTAAGCTGTACTAAAAGTGTTGAAATAAACATACAAAACTAACATCCTAAACATGCCAATATTTAATAACTAGTCAGTAAGAGCATATATACAAGCATGCATATTTAATATGAAAAAGGCCACTGAAGCATGTGGCAAAAGTAAGCTAAGTACATGAATGAGCAAAAGTAAAGCCACGGAAACATGTGGCAAAGCAAGCCAAGCACTAAAGTAAGCCCACTAGAGCATGTGGCAAAAGAAAAATAAGTACTAAAAATTGAACTAAAGTAGAAGTAAGCCTAAGACATAGTACTGTCATAATAGAAACAGGCCTTACAGAGCCTCCAAACTGAAAGTTCAACATGTGTCCATCCTAGGCACCTGCAAAGCTAGGTCCAAGTTGAACTTATAAAATAAGACATGTATCCATCCTAGGCATCCACAGAGCTAGGTCCGAGTCTATTCTATAACAAACTATAATTGAAGAGGCAGACTAAGCTAGGACATACTCTACTAATTGAAAGCACTGAAAGAACTGAATGAATGTTATGCTCTTCAAATATTAACTTAGGATATATCTTCCATAACCTAAGTTTACCTATTATGCTCAAGGAATAAGGCTCAATATTCTAGGTGTGCAGAGTAATCAAAGTCAAGTAAGCAAGAGACTTAACTAGACTTATGTGATATCCGTTGTTGTCAAATTTATCCAAATCTAACAATTCTGAGAAGATACAAGTTTAGGATCTCCAATATCCAGCTATTGAGTATAATCCCAGATTCACGACCTTAATGTTAATATTAGAACTTAACAAGTTTTAATTCATAATCATATGAAGACTATAAAGGCTTAAAGTAAATAAATCAACGACTTAATTATTATTATTTTTCTCTCTTAACCCAAATCTTAATTAAGTAAATCAAGATTAAGGATTCTGGATCTAAATTCTAGTTTGGAGTTCAAATCCTGAATCCAAGGTAGTATCCTAATAAGGATATAGGGTTCTCACCCAAATATAATCTAAATGTATAGAATCTTATAAGCTAAAAGATTTAGAAATTATTATCTTAATGAAAGGCCATTCTAATATTATAAGATAAATAATCACTTAAGAACTAAGAATCTAAGATCTATATCCAATCTTTAGAATAACTATATTATCCTATAGATTGAGTCAATCAAATGATCTAAAGGCTAAGATCTAAGATCTAAGATCTAGGGTTTGGAGTTTTGATCACTTAAATCTAAACTAATAAGTCTAGTTTAGGGATCTTTAACGCTTTTACTTTTACTTTCTTTGAGACTATAATTCATGAATAAAATTTACTAAGATAACTAGGATTAGAAACTTCAACTTTAATATTGATTAAGCAAATGCTTTTATAAAGGGTCTTAAGATCACTTAAGATCTTAAGAGCTTACTTAAGGATTTTGTAGATTTAAACACTAGGATTCATCCCTGAGATGATGCAACTTAGCAATAGATGTTAATACATTTCATTACAGATTATAATACTTTACTTGAGAATTCTAAGGCTTAAGGGTACTTAAACACATTTTGGTCAAAATGACCAAAATACCCCTCTTAAGACTAAAAGTGGGATTTTAGGATTTAATTATCCAAATTGATTCAAATCTATTTTAATGAGCTTCACATTGATTAATAAAGTGATTAAAACACTTATCTTAGGTTTTCAATAACATTAGTGACTTAATTAGCACTAATTACATTAAGAGGCCAATTAATAAGATTAAGGGAATTAGGGCATAATACTATGATCTAAATACATTTATAAATTCTAATACACTTAAGAAGGCATTAGGAACTTAGTTCAACAAAATTAGAGGACTAATTATGGTTTAATTCACTAATCTCACTTTAGGGTAATTAGGGAGTGATTAATAAAATTAAAGATCCTAAATTACTTTTAATGGTCTACATAGGTTCTTTATGGTCTCATGAGCAATCAGAGACCTTAATCATCATTTTTTGGATAATTAATGAATTTATTATGATTCAAATACAAATAAAAAAGGATTAGGTAATTATTTAAAATCTAGCCATTATATCATTGATTTTAATTTATATCATTATTCTTTGCATTTTCTGATTAAAATGGTTTATTGGATCATACCATTTGGACATGTATAACTAAAGTTATTAACAAATTTATTCTGAATGTTTATTTAAATTAAGACCATATGATTTGATTTTCCAAATTAATTTCCTTAAGGAAATTAATTCGAAAATGCCTTAATTATTATCAGCCCAAAAAGCAAAAGGCGCAGGTCGGGGTCTGACCCGGCCCGAAGTGCCAGTCGTCCTCTCCATGGAGACACCCCGACACTCGAACCCTAAGGTTACTTCCACCGCTAAGATCTCCATGCTCTGACCATACCACGCCAGGATCTCGACGGCTACACCTTCAGGAGTGTGAGACGCATCGACTGAACCCAAAATCCCCATTTAGGGTGCGCCAGATCGTCGGGGTGCAACTTGGCCGAGACATCCTTTTAAGGCGCACATGTGAGGTTCAAATTCTCCTCACAAATCTAAGCTCTATACCTACACATTCAATGATAGAAGGGGCAGCGATTGGCCAACTCAGGTGGTCTCGAGCCTGGATGGATCAATGGGGTGCTACTCGCAACATTTCACGGACGCAGGCTCACTCTGAATCGATTGATCCCAGTATAATCGATCTATCAGATCGACCCCAATGATTGAATTTAGTTTGCAATCACCTCAGGAGGCTTTAGAGTTTCAAGATAGGGCTCAAAACCTCAAAAAAACACCAACATTCAGCATCTTAAAGATCGGTTGCCAGTGCACACTCAAACGCGATTACACCATCTGGTCCACTGCCAGTCCCTACCAGAAGACTTAGACACATACTAGGGAGCTAAGGTGAGGTCTTATCGCAGCATCTAGGGTCAATTGAGTGCGAGTCAAGCTAAAACCAGCTTGACAGAGGGAAGGGATCGGAGGCTGTACCTTAAGCTAGGAATGGCTGCAATTGAGATGAAGGGAAAGGCTCTGAGTACTCCAGATAGTTGTAGAAGCTGGCTGGGGGTCTGAACACCAGATACACACCCACTATCAGTAGTACACAGCGGGTTGAGATGCCGGGGTCACTGAGAGCCTTAGGGGAAAGCAGCTGGGGACTTAGGGGGATGGTAGTGATCAAAGGGGCTCACTGTGATTCTTGGGAGGTACTTATAGGCGAGGGAGATCCTAGGGGTGGTACTGAGGACAGGAGCCATAGCTCAGGTTTGGCCCGAACTGTCTTCGCAGCCTGACCTCCATGAGGATCCTCCCTAACCTCCAGACTGCCAAGGTGGCTCAGCCAAAAATGGAAAATCCCTAACGACCTAGGTGACCTGGCGAAGGAGTAGCAGATAAGGTTTAAGTGGCAGGTACGGGCGAATTTCTTCTATCGAGCTAGGATCTCACGGGGACGAAGGTGAACAGGGTGGAGATCCCATCAGCCGTCTGATCATGAAGACATTAATGATGGATGGCCTGATGCATCTCCCAAATAACAGAAATGCGGATTAGATCCCGAGCGTTGGATAAACGATGTCGATCAAATGGGCAGGATTAGATTGTGGCGCAGATGATATGAGCCGCTGGATTATGAGCGTTGGATGCGTGCTAGAGCATCCTGTTACTAGCATAACTGAGCCGCTATCGGGACCCCACAGCGGATCTGTCGCAGTCCTGATATTGAATCTATCGCGATCCCGACAGCGAATCCTGGCCTAATTATTTAATTTAATTAACAATTAAATACTTAAATCCTTATTAATTAATTAATAATAATTCATTAAAATTATTAAATCTAATTTATGACTAAATGAGCTCCAAAAATTCTCAAAAATTTACTTTTAGCTAATTGAGATGTGAGGAACAAAAATAAAATCAGATTTTGATTTGGAGATCAAATTAATTTAGGTATTTTTTAGGATTCAAAAATAGGCAAAAAACCAAAATTCTCAATCAAGCTCCAATTGATTTCAAACTTCTATGGTTAGGTTTAAATGACCCATTGAGTCTAATGGAATCAAAATTAGAACTTGGTTTAGCTTAATTAATCTGAACTTAGCTATGGTAAAAATTAGGGTTGTTACAGACTCCCCCACTTAAGAATGATGTCGTCCCCAACATCACTTAGTGAAGAAAATACTATAAGGATTGAAAATTTAAATGGAACAGATAAGAGAGAAAAGAACAGTATTTGGTCTTGCAAAAAGCTGTGAATATTTATTGCACATATCCACTTCTTTCTCCTAAGTAGATTCTTTCAAAGATCGATTCTTCCACTGGACCTTGACCATACATTTTCTTAGCTGTTTCTGATCACGAGCTAAGACTTTGATAGGTTCTTCAGCAAAAGAAAGATCAGGTTGGATTTCTACTGCTGGAAGTTGAATGAGATGAGAAGGGTCTCTGAGACATCTTCTTAATGACGATACACGGAACACATTGTGAACAGCTGCAAAGCCATCGGGAAGATTTAACCTGTAGGCAGATGATCTTACTTTGGCCAGAATCTCAAAAGGTCCAACATAGTAGGGATTGAGTTTCCCTGCTACACCAAATCTGTAGACACCATTCATTGGACTGGCTTTCAAATAGGCAGAGTCGTCAATATTGAATTCTAAGAGACGATGATGAGCATCATGATACTTGCTCTGATGATCTTGAGCTGAACGAATTCTCTGCTGAATTAATTAGATCTTCATATTAGTTTCTTCAACTAACTCAGACCCAAAAAGTTGAACGCTTCCTGTTTCTGACCAAACCAGTGGAGTACTGTATTTTCTACCATACAATGCCTCGTACTGAGCCATTTTAATGTTGGCCTGATAGCTGTTGTTGTAGGCAAACTCCACTAATGGAATATGATCTTCCCATGAACCGAAAATCAAGAACACAAAGCCTAAGCAAATCTTCCAAAACTTGATTCACCCTTTCTGTCTGACCATCCATTTGAGGATGAAAAGTTGTACTTATAGTTAGAGTAGTACCCAGATCTTGGTGCACAGCTTGCCAAAACTTAGAAGTAAATCTGCTATCTCTGTTGGATATAATTGATTTTAGAATACCATGCAGCCTAACAATTTCTTTGATATAGAGTTTTTCTAACTTCTTTATAGAGTCAGTCTGACGGATAGAAAGGAAGTGCGCTGATATAGTCAAATGATCTACTATAGCCCATATTGCATCATCACCAGATTTTGCATGAGGCAATCCCATGACAAAATCCATAGATATATCGAACTATTTCCATTCAAAAATTTCTAATGGATGCAGAAGACCACCAGGTCTTTGGTGCTCAGCCTTTACCAAATTACAAGCATGACACTTAGCCACAAAATTGGCTACATCCTTCTTCATACCGGACCACCAAAATGATTGCTTTAAACTCGGGTACATCTTGGTAATGCCTGGGTAAATGTGATACACATAACTATGACCTTCATTCAATACTTCATGGTGCATGGATTTAGGAATCCACAAACGATTACTCTGATAAATTACGTTGTTGCGCATTTCCAAATCATGACAACTACCACCTTCAATATCTACTTTGAATTTCAGATACTCATTATCTTTAGTCTGTGAGATAGAGACATCTCTATGGAAGGTAGGTTCTAAACTAAAATTTACTAGAAGCGAACTTAGCATATCACCAATTATTGGAGAAATTTCTAGCTTACAAAATTCTTATTCTAAGGAGCTGGAGGCGATTATGGAAGATAAAGTAGCACGGCGGCTAAGAGCATCGGCCACAATATTTGTTTTTCCTAGATGATACTGAATGCTCAGATCATAATCACTGATAAGTTATAATCATATCCTCTGATGACAATTCAGTTCTCTTTGAGTGAAGATATAGTTCAAGCTTTGATGATCAATGAAAATTGAACACTGAACTCCGTATAAATAGTGACGCCAAATTTTTAGAGCGAAGATTACAGCGGTAAGTTCAAGATCATGAACTGGATAATTTTTCTCGTAGGGTTTTAACTGACGAGAGGCGTAAGCGAATACCTTACCCTCTTACATTAACACACAACCTAGACCAATCCCAAAGGCATCTGTGTATATCTGATAGTTCAAGCCTTCCTTGGGCAGAATAAGTACTGGAGCGGTAGAGAGTGCATCCTTCAGAGTTTGAAATGCTTCCTCACATTGAGAACTCCAAGTGAATGAAACAGCTTTCTTAGTTAACTTAGTCAAAGGCGAAGCGATCTGGGAAAAGCCTTTAACAAAATTTTTATAATATCTAGCTAATCCCAAGAAACTTCTAATATCAGTGACTGAATTAGGCTGAACCCAGTCCTGAATAGCGCTTACTTTGTTTTAATCTACACGAATACCCTGGGCATCGACTACATGTCCCAAGAATGCAATGGACTTAAGCTAAAACTCATATTTAGAGAACTTGACATACAGTTGATGTTCATGCAGAGCTTCTAACACTAATCTCAGATGATTTTCATGATCTGTTAAGGTTCAAGAATAAATGAGGATATCGTCAATAAAGATAATTACAAATTTGTCTAAATATGGCTTCAAAACTTGCTGCATCAAATCCATGAAGATTGATGGCGCATTGGTGAGTCTGAAAGACATCACTAAGAATTCAAAATTACCTTAGTGAGTACGGAAAGCGGTCTTTCCTACATCATTTTCTTTTACTCGCAATTGATGATATCCCGACCTCAAGTCAATCTTAGAGAATATGACAGCTCCAGACAATTGGTCGAACAAATCATCAATTCTAGGCAATGGGTATTTATTCCTTATGGTGACTTTATTTAGTTTGTGATAATCCATGCACATTCGCATAGATCCATCCTTCTTCTTTACAAATAGAATGGGTTCTCCCCAAGGAGACATACTTGGCCTAATAAAGCCATTATTCAAGAGCTCTTGCAACTGTTCGCTGAGTTCTTGAAGTTCCTTAGGTGCTATTCTGTACGGAGCCTTAGATATAGGTTGGGTACCCAGAACTAGTTCAATAGAGAACTTCACTTCTTTGGGAGGAGGTACACCAGGCAAAATCTGGGAGTACATCGGTGAAATCCTTAACCACTTTACAATCAGAGAGAGAGGTACTTTCTTTTGCTTCACCCATCATAGTGACTAGAAAAGTGTCACAACCCTTACTGATCAATTGTTCAGCTTTAATAGCATTGATTAATAATAGTTGTGTACTAACTTTTCCTATAAAGGTTTCAGACATGCCCTAGGAATGAAGAGTGACTTTCTTCTTAAGGTAGTTTATCACAGCATTATGGTCACTGAGCTAATTCATCCCAAGGATGATAGCAAAGTTTGCTATTGGCAAAATGATTTATTTGGAATCAAGCTCCTGACCATTTAATGGGATTTTGATATTACATAACTTATGAGCACTGAGTTGGGCTCCAGATAGAAGTCCAACACTTAATGATTTTTCCAAATAGTACGGGTGTGGTTTAAGAATATTGGCAAAATGTTCAGAAATAAATGAGTGACTAGCACCAGTGTCAAATAATACATTGCAGGGCTAATCATTAAAATATAGTGTGCCTAATTTATTCATACAAATCGCATTAACAAATTGCAATAATTAAGGTACCGAAATCCATTTTAAAAGGAGAAGTTCAAAAATTTGTACCTGAAACCACATTATTGCCTTCTGCAGCTTCCAGAGGCATTAAAGCATAAACTCGTGCAGGACCAGCAGGACAATCATTTACCTACTTCCTGGGATTGTTATGGGGATTAAGAGATGAGGGGCTACTCTGGAGCAACTTCAGTCATAAGGGCTGGAAATTATTGCCAAACCTGGTTCTCTTCTATTCAGCAGAGTTGCTCTGAATACTTGGTTCTTCTGATACTGCTTAATCTGGATTCCATCCACTATCTCTATATAGGTGCAATGATAGAATAGGTGGCATGGACACCCACAAGTGTAGCACTTATGGCCAAAGTGGTAACACTTGCCATAAGGGTGAGGTTTGTTACAGCCTTGGATTAGTTCAGTCGTGAGTGCAGCTTTGATTTGGTAGACCTTTACATTCAGCTTTTTGGTTCAAAACTAGTCGAAGAAACCAGTAATAAGATAAAATTGATTCAGCAGAGAATTCGTTCAGCTCAAGATCGTCAAAGCAAGTATCATGATTCTCACCATCATCTCCTAGAATCCAATATGGGAGATTCTGCTTATCTAAAAGTCAGTCCAATGAAAGGTGTCTTCAGATTTAGCATAGCTGGGAAACTTAGTCCTCGCTATGTTGGACTTTTCAAAGTTTTGGCCAAAGTAGGATCATCTGCCTATCGGTTAAGCCTTCCTGATAGCTTTGCAGCTGTTCACAACGTATTTCATGTATCCTCTTTGAGAAGATGTCTTCGAGACCCTTCTCACCTCGTTCAACTTCCAGCAGTAGACATTCAACCCGATCTTTTGTATGCCGAAGAACCTATTATAATCTTAGCCCATGATCAGAAACAGCTAAGGAATCGTTCAATTCTTATGGTCAAAATTCAGTGGAAGAATCGATTGTTAGAAGAATCTACTTGGGAGAAAGAGGTGGATATGCGCAATAAATATCCCCAGCTCTTTGCAAACCCAGGTAATGTTCTTTTCTCCTCTATCAATTGTATTTAAACTTGTATTTTCTTCACTTAGGTGATGTCGGGGACGACATCGTTCTTAAGTGGGGGAGTCTGTAACAACCCTAGGTTGTTACTCTAGCTAAAACTGGTTAATTAAGCTAAACCAAGGCTTAATTTTAATTCTATTGGATTCAAAGGGTCATTTAAACCTAACCCTAAAAGTTTGGAATCATTTGGAGCTAAAATGGAAAATTTGGTATTTTTGGCTATTTTTAAGCCCTAAAAACTACCTAAATTATTTTGATCTCCAAATTAAAATTTGATTTCATTTTTGAATTTTTCACCCCAAAATTAGCTAAGGGTGAGTTTTTGGGAATTTTTGAATCTCATTTGGTCATAAATTGGATTTAGGATATTTAAGGATAATTATATATTAATTAACTGATTTTATTTATATTTAAATTAAATTTTAATTAAAAATTAAATCGGCGGGATTCGCTGTCGGGACCGCGGCAGATCCGCTGCAGGGTCCCGACAGCGGCGCATGAGTGTAAGCCACCCGATGCGCTATCATGCATCTCAGCGCGTTTAATCCAACGGGTCGCATACTGCGCGCCGTGATCTAATCCCATCCGCCCGATCGACATCTCAGATCCGACGCCCGGAATTTAATCCGTGGTTCAGTTAAGTAAAAGCCGCATCAGGCCGTCTATCCCCAACGGTCGCTCCATCAGACGGTGGAGACGAACCCGAGCACTGTGGATCGTCTTCCTCGCCTCGCCCGCCTGCGGCTGGTCCCCCCTACAACCAGAATCCTCCCTGATGCGTGGCAGTACGGGAAAATCACCGAATTTCCTCTCCTGCCCTCGACGCATTCATCTGGCCGGCTGCCTTCTCCCCAAATTGCCCGTAGTCGTTAGCCTGACCATTCCCTTCGGCCCAAGCCTCTCACCATTGCCCAAGCTCTGGAAATCACCCCCATCACCCCCTTGGCCTATAAATACCCCTGGTGATTAATAGTGAGTCCCTTTGCTCACTATGAACCCTCAACTTCCCCAGCTGATGCCTCTAGAGCTCCCATCTTCCTCGGCAAATTTCGGCATTTCCAGAGCTTAGAATAATTAATAGAGGGCCCGTCTGGTGTTCAGACCCCCTGTGAAGCTTCGTCTGCTGTCCAGGAAGCTTCCGCGCACCTCAATTCTCCTCGGCTAAGCCTGCAGCCCGACCACAGGTACTGCCTTCCTCCATTGAATTTTCCTTAAGCCCATTTCCATTCTGTCCTCTGGATTGAGCCCTGGATGTCGTCTAGGTTACCTTAGCCATCTAGAAACCCAATGTGATTGTCACCTGGGGCTAAGCTAGCTCGAGTCGATCGTATCGATCGACTGAGCTAGCAGCCGAGCCAATGGCTGTGTCCGAGTAAGAACCCAGCGATTGGCTGCACCTCAGGTTAAGATAAGTTGGGGGTTCGACGTGATTTCCCCCTCACAGTCGGCCTAAGATGCCCGTATCGATGGCGTCTCGGTCGAGTAGCACCCCGTCGATCTAGAGGGACCCAGATGGGGGTTCTTGGTCCAATTGACGCATCTTGACTCAGGGAACGTGTAGGGATCAAGCCGAGCCGCCGTCATCGTCTATGTACCGAGAATTTCAGCGCCAAAGTTCGGCGAGCTCGGGACCCGTCGAGAGGAAGAAGACGAAGTCGTGGGTCATAGGCCGGGCCGACCCGTGACCCGCGCCTTTTGATTTTGGGCCGCGGCTAATTAAATAATTATTGGAAAGCATTTTTAATGATTGCGAATTAAATTAATTAAATCATATAGTTTTAATTTAAATAAATATTCAGATTAAATTAATTGAATAACTTTAGCTATATTGATCCAAATTATATGATCCAATATACTATTTGAATTAGAAAAATTCAAGAAATCTAAATATAAAATAAAATATCAGATCTAATGGTTGGATTAAAATTTATTTTCCAAACTCTTTACTGTCATTAATTAAATCATATAAAATTATTTAAGTATCCAATTTATGAGATTAAGGGCTCTGATTTCTCCTTGTACCCTAAGGAATAATATCAAACCCTTAAATTTAATTTTGGATAATTATTTTTCTTAATCACTCCTTAATCACCTTAAATAAGGATTAGTGAAATTAACCCTAATTAAGCCTTTGATTTGGATGGAGGTTGTTCCTAATGCCATATTAGGTCTATATTAGCCTAAGTATAAGGTTGGATTGCCCTAAGGATGCCCAAATTTACTAATCACCCTAATTGGTTTAAATAAGTATTAGTGCTAATTATGATTAATTAGGCCATCAAAACCTAATATAAGGGTGTTTCTCACCTCACTAATCAATATAAAACTCATTAAAACAAATTACATCTAACTTGGGTAAGTAAACCCTAAAATCCTAACTATACCCTTAAGAGGGGCATTTTGGTTATTTTGACCAGAATATATTTAAATGCTCCTTAAAGCTTGGAAATTTTAGTAAACTATCCTAAGG
The DNA here is from genome assembly GCA_016760335.1 of Gastrodia elata. NCBI lineage: Eukaryota > Viridiplantae > Streptophyta > Magnoliopsida > Asparagales > Orchidaceae > Gastrodia > Gastrodia elata. The sequence continues at coordinate 24,173,958 of CM028670.1, read as the reverse complement.
TAGATTAGAAATGTTCTATGAACCCTTAGACTAATAGTAATGTTAATGTGATCATTAATTCAAGAAATCTCCACTTAATCTCTAATTAAGACACTTAGATCTTAAGTGATCCTATAAGAGTCATTTGGCATTAATCCTTGGATCTAATAATTGAGATGATTAAATATCACCTTAATAAGTTCAGTAAAGTTAACCTAAGAGTTAAAACTTAAAAGAATGTAATTGGCAAAGTCTAAGTTAAAATCTAATTTATAAAGCTAAACTGATCAAACCTCAAATCCTTAGTTCTTAAGTAGCCCTAAAAAGGTCAATATGAGTTTAATGTTAATCTAATGCTTAGAATTATCAATTTCAACCTTAATAAGCTCCTTATAGTTTAATTATGAACTTAGATTCTAAAAGAATCACAAATGAAAGCTCTTAAGATAAAACTCTAATTTAGAGATCTAAAGTGATCAAACGTCAGATCTTTAGATCTTAGATCTTAGACTTAGATCTTCACTTTGAATCAAACCAACTCAAATTGGAATTCTTTAAATGATTGATTGTTTAATCTCTTGAAACCTTCCATGTGGCTTTAGGATGATCAATCAATAAGATAATAAAATTATCTTAAAGATTGAATATAGATCTTAAATTCTCAAGTTCTTAATTGATTATTTTATCTTATAATCAGTAGAATAACCTTTCAATAAGTTCTTAGTTCTTGGATCCTTCAGCTTATAGGAATCTATACCTTAAATTTGGGTTATAAATGCCCTAGATCCTAGTTAGGCCATTACCTTGGATTTGGGATTTGAACTCAACATAGGGTTAAGTTATAAATCCTTAAATCTTGATCTACTTAATCAAGATTTGGGTAAGAGAGTAAAATATTAATAAATTAGGTCATTGATTTACTTACTTAAACCATATAGTCATCACATAATTTTGGAATATAACTTGTTAAGTTCTAATGTTAACTTTAAGGGCGTAAATCTGAGATTCTACTCGATAGCTGGATAATGGAGATCCTAAACTTGTACCTTCTCAGAATAGTTAGATTGCATAATTAGATAACATCATATATCACATAGTCTAGATTGAGTTTCTTGCTTACTTTAACTAGATTGCTTTGCTTACCTTGGATATTGAGCCTTATTCCTTGAGCATAATAGGAAAACTTAAGATATGGATGATACATCCTAAGTTAGTATTTGAATTGCATATCATTCAGTTTTATCTTGTTTGCAGTTGGTAGAATATGTCCTAGCTTAGTCTGCCTCTTCAGTATTAGTATTGTATAGACTAGACTCAGACCTAGCATATTTAGATAGCTAGGCTAGAGAATGATTGATTGATATTGGAGGCCCTGTATGGCCTATTGGCTAGTATGGCTGTGGGGCCCCTGTACTGACAATAAGGAAGTACGGTGCTCCAACTGTGGCAAATCCCTAACTTAAGTAAAGCTAGGTAAACCCAACTTTCCTTAAGGCAAGGACTTGTCACCAAGTGCTATAACATTCATCAATATAAATATCAAAGTGGCGGAAGCAATATAAAATAGAGTAACATCCACAAGCATACATAGTAGGAAAAGAAAATGCAATATAGTAACTCATCACAATGCAGAAAGTAAAGTACATCCAGAAAGTTAATTATTACAAACTGAAATGAATAACTGAAAATGAAAGGCTCTCGTCCTCACTGGAATCAACAAGACAAAACTAGCTAGACAGCAGCTGGAATGTCCTCCTCCTAAACTGGCTCCTCCTCAGCAACACTGCCCACGAACACGTCTGAATCTAACATTTGTCGGTATCACAAATGCCAAGGCCCCAGCCAACAAAATAAAAAGGTTACAGTTAGATAATTGTCTAAGTACATTTTAGGCTATTTAAATGAACTGAATATTAAAAGATATCACATTTAATTTAACTACACATGCAAGCAGTAAAGGGTGCAACAAGCTATGAAAGAATTGGAATACTATAAACTATCTATTTATAGCATGCAACATGTATGTAAAGTAACATACAAAACACTAAATAAGCAAGGTAAGGCTAAAAGCAAAAATAACTGCAACTGCTGAATAAACATGATCCTAACATGATTATGATCGAAGTAAAACATGCTGAGTATAAAAAAACACAAGTACTAAATACGATAAAATTCTAGCATCCTAAACATGCCATTCATACATATATCTAAGCCATGAAAGTATACATACAACATGCAGATTAAGATGAAAAGGAAGGCCACTGAAACATGTGGCAAAAGCAAAGCAATATATGAAATATAAAACCACTGAGACATGTGGCAAAGCGAGCAAATACAGAAAATAAGGCCACTGAAGCATGTGGCAAAGCAAATCAGAAACAAATAATTCAGCTAAAGTAGTAATAAGCCTAAGTCCTAGTACTTCCATACCATCAAATAGGCCATACATGGCCTCCAATATCAATCAATCAATCCCCAGCCTAGCCATCCAAATATGCTAGGTCTGAGTCCAGTCTATACAATACTACTACTGAAGAGGCAGACTAAGTTAGGACATATTCTACCAATTGTAAACAAAACAAATCTGAATGATATGCAATTTCAATACTAACTTAAGGATGTATCATCCATATCCTAAGTTTTTCCTATTATGCTCAAGGAATAAAGCTCAAATACACGGTGTGCAAGGCAATCTAGTCAAAGTAAGCAAGAGACTCAATCTAGACTTATGTGATATCTGTTGTTGTCTAATTACCAAATCTAACTACTCTGAGAAGGTACAAGCTTAGGATCTTCAATATCCAGCTATCGAGTAGAATCTCAAATTTTCGTCCTTAAAGTTAAATATTAGAACTTAACAAGTTCTAATCCAGAATCAGGCGATGACTATATAGTTTAAGTAAGCAAATCAATGACCTAATTTTATGAATATTTTACTCTCTTACCCAAATCTTGATTAAATAAATCAAGATTTAAGAATTTAGAACGTAAACCCTATGTTGAGTTCAAATCCCAAATCCTAGGTGATATTCTAAATAGGATCTAAGTTTCTCACTTATTACCCAATTTGAATGTAAAGAATCCTATAAGTTGAAAGATTCAGGAACTAAGATCTTAGTGAAAGTCTATTCTACTGATTATAAGATAAAATAATCAATTAAGAACTTGAGAATCTAAGATTTATATTCAATCCTTAAGATAATTTCATTATCTTATTGATTGAATCATCCTATACCCACATGGAAGGTTTTAAGGGATTAAACAATCAATCATTGAAGAGTTTCAATTGGAGGTGGTTTAATTCAAATGGAAGATCTAAGTCTAAGATCTAAGATCTAAAGATCTGAAGCTTGATCACTTTAGACTTCTAATTAGAGTTTTGACTTAAGAGTTCCCATTTGTGATTTTCTTTAGAACCTAATTTCATAATTAACTATAAGGAGCTTATTAAGGTTATAATTGACAATTTCAAGTATTAAATTAATATTAAACCCATTTTGACCTTCTTAGGTTACTTAAGATCTAAGGGTCTGAGTTTTGTCACTTTAGAGCTTAAGCTAAGATTTTACTTAAACTCTTTCTAATTACTTTTCCTTTAACACTTAATTCTTAAATTATGCTTACTGAACTTATTAATAAGATAGCTGACCATTTTCATTATTAAATTCAATAGGTTTAAGGTCAAATGATCTTTATAAGGAATGCTTAAGATTTAAGTATCTCTATTAGGGACTAAATGAAGATTTCATGGATTAATGATCACATTATCACTATCCTTGTCCTAGGACTTCATAGGACATTTCCAATCCATTTTATAGTGGTTCACTGAAATTTTCAGTCCTTAAGGAACATTAAATCACACTTTGGTCAAAATGACCAAAATACCCCTCTTACAGCTAAAATTGGGATTTTAGGATTTTAATGTCCAAATTTATTCTAATCTATTTTAAAGTGTTTCATATGACTAACTAAAGTGGGAAACACCCTTATCTTAGGTTTTGATGACCTAAATGATCTTGATTAGCACTAATCACCTAATTAAGGCACTTAGGGTGATTAATGAATTTAAGACACTTTAGGGCAATCCACTCTTGCACTTAGGTTCTAATGAACTTAATGTGAGGTTAGGAACAATCCTCACCCAAAATAGAGGCTTAATTAGGGTTTAACTCACTAATCCTTTATTAGGGTGATTAAGGAGTGATTAAGAAAATTAATTATCTAAAATTAATTTTAAGGGTCTGGAATTGTCCCTTAGGGTACAAGGAGCAATCAGAGCCCTTAAACTCACAATTTGGATATTTAGCTGATTTTATATATTTTATTTAAGAACAGAGAAGGTTTGGCAAATAATTTTTAATCCAACCATTAGATCTGGGATTCTATTTTATATTTAGATTTCTTGAATTTTTCTGATTCAAATGGTATATTGGATCATATCATTTCAATTTGTATAATTAAAGTTATTTAATTAATTTATTCTGAATGTTTATTTAAATTAAAACTATAGGGTTTAATTAATTAATTTCGCAATCATAAAAAATGCTATCCAATAATTATTAATTAGGCGCGGCCCAAAATCAGAACCGCGCGGGTCATGGGTCGGCCCGGCCCAGAACCCGCGACTTCGTCTTCTACCTCTTGACGGGTCCCGAGCCCGTCGAATTTCAAAGCAGAAATTCTCGACGCTCCGGCGACGGCAGGGGCTCAAATCAATCCCTACACGTTCCTTGAGTCGAGACGCGTCGATTGGACTAAGAACCCCCATCTGGATCCCTCTGGATCGATGGGGTCTAGCTCACCCGAGACGTCCTTCTGCGAGACGTCTCAGGTAACCTGTGAGGGGGAAATTCTCCTCACAGGGACCTCGATTCAACTGGATTTTGATCCCTACACGTTCAGGGAGACCAGACGCGTCGAAACCCCAACCTATCTTAACCCGAGGCGCAGCCAATCGCTGGGTCCTTACTCGGACTCAGCCATTGGCTCGATGGATAGCTCAGTCGATCAATACGATCAACTCAAGCTAGCTTAGCCCTGGGCGACAATCACTAGGAGTTTCCTAGGTGGCTAAGGCTGCTTAGACGACATTCAGAGCTCATTCCAAAAGACAGCAATGAAAGGAGCTTCAGAAAATTTTAATGGAGGAAGCTGTACCTGACTTCAGATTTACTGGCCTAACTGAGGAGAATTGGAGTGTCCTTGAGCTTCCTGGTCAGTAGACGAAGCTCCACAGGGGGTCTGAACACCAGACGGACCCTCTATCAGCGGTTCTAGCCTTCAGAAATTGTCGGGAATTCGCCGAGGAAGGTGAGAGCTCTACGGGGTTCTAGCCGCTAATTGAGGGATCACAGTGAGCAAAGAGGCTCACTGTGATTCACTCAGGGTATTTATAGGCCCAGGGGCCATGGGGAGTGGCTCCCAGAGCTTGGATTGGGAGGAATGGCTCGGCCCTAGGGGGTCCTTCATTTTTCCCGAATTGGGGGGTGGACCGAGCTTCGGGCTTGGCTGGGACTGCTCGGGAAGCAAGGGCAAGGCCGCAATGGTCTTTCTGACATGGCGCGGGAGTGGCAGACCAGCTGGAGGACGTGGCAGTACGAGAGGATTCGGGTGTCGGGCGCGGGCTGAGGGAAGGAGATGATCCACAGTAGCGGGAGCCGTCTGATGAATCGTTGGTTGATGCGGAACGGTCCAGATCTTCCGACATCTAACGAACAATCGAGGATAAAAGATTGGTCGTTGGATCCAATCGGGGAATCTAACGGTTGATCGAAGGTATTTACGATGGATCGCTTAGATGCCGTCGGATCGGGATCTTGAAACCACGGAACGGCGGAGATTAGATGGATTCATCCAACGGTGCGGGACATTGGATCAAGACCGCGAAATGAACAGCCCAGATGGTGCCTGCGGTTTGGGAAGGAGCCGACCGTTGGGGAAGGGTAGATTTGCAATTTGGAATTGTCTAAAACCCTAATTTGCAATTAAACCAATTTAAATTAAATCCAAAATATGACTAATGACCTCCAAAAATTCCCAAAATTTTACCCTTAGCTAATTTGGGGGTGGGAAACTCAAAAATAAAATTAGATTTTAATTTAGAGATCAAAATAATTTAGGTATTTTTCAGGGCTTAAAAATAGCCAAAAATACCAAATTTTCCAAGTTAGCTCCAATTGATTTCAAACTTCTAGGTTTAGATTTAAATGACCCATTGAATCCAATGGAATCAAAATCAAACCTTGGTTTAGCTTAATTAATCTAGTTTTAGCTAGGGTAACAACCTAGGGTTGTTACAATGGCAGTATTATGTTTTAGGCTTATTGCTACTTTAGCTGGATTGTATTGTTTTTGATTTGTTTTGCCACATGCTTCAGTGGCCTTATTTCCCATAATTGCTCGCTTTGCCACATGTCTCAGTGGCTTCATATTTCATAGATTGCTTGCTTTTGCCACATGTCTCAGTGGCCTTTATGTTTTTTCCTACTCTTAACTAGCATGTTGTATGTATACTCATATGGCTTACTTATATATATTGGCATGTTTGGGATGCTAGAATTTCACGTTTTCAGTACTTGTGTTTCTTTATATACTCAGTATATGTTAACATGATCATAAGCATGTTAGGTTTAGAATTGTATTGTAACTGTTGTGTCCTTTAGCTTTTAGCCTCATCATGTTTATTTTTGCATTGTATGCTGGCTATAAATGGATAGTTTATAGTTACCTATTTCTTTCATAGCTTGTCGCACCTTTACTGCTTACATGTGTAGTTAAGTTAAAATGTGATATCTTTAAATGTTCAGTTCATTAAAATAGCCTAAAATGTACTTAGACAATTGTCTAACTGTAACCTTTTATTTTGTTGGCTGGGGCCCTGGCATTTGTGGTACCGACAAATGTCAGATTCAGACGCGTTCGTGGGCAGTGTCGCAGAAGAGGAACAGGTTCAGGAGGAGAACTGTGCTACTGCTGTTTAGTTAGATATTGCCTTTTTATTTTAGTGAGATTGAGAGACATTCTTCTTTCTCCTTAAACTTCAGTTTGTAATAATTATTTCTGGATGTATTTCATTTTTGCATTGTGATGAGTTAATATATTGCATTCTCTTTTCCTACTATGTATGCCTATGGATGTTACTCTATTATTTATTACTTTCGCCACTTTGATATCTATATATTAATGAATGTTATAGCACTTGGTGACAAGTCCTTGGCTTAAGGTAGGTTGGGTTTACCTAACTTTACTTAAGTTGAGGATTTGCCATAGTTGGAGCACCGTACTTCCTTGTTGTCAGTACGAGGGCCCCACAATAGTCTAGCATCTGATCTGTTACTATATTAACCCATAGGGACTCCTGACACTCTATGTGCCTTAGTACTGACTGTACTCGGCTCAACCACTCATGTGCGTAGATAGGAAAGTCAAGCTCTCGGTATACGATTTGATGTACAAGTTTGTCCAAGACTAGGGTTCCTTTTGTTGAAACTCCCTTGATTTTCCATTTGCTCTCCTGTCTCCATTTGAAACTATAACTCCAAGCCAACTCAAAGGCATGCAGATAATATTCCAAGTCGGACTCTTCATGATCCATTTGATCCTAATAGTAGAATGTACTGGTTTCTATTAACTATAGATGACTAGATTTGTAGGATATAAGTATTTTCATTTTACATTTTTCAAAGAGTTACTGATAGTACTATGTTATGGATGTTATATCTTGGTGTTTGTATTTTAAAAGAACGGTCCATTAGGTAGAAAGGAATCACAGATCCCATTTTGACACCTTATGGTGTTCTCTGATACCAACTGTGGTGCCCCGTACCCTCCGCAGCCAAGCTAATACTAATATTAGCATAAACATGAGGAGTACGATGCTCCAACTATGGTAAACCCCCAGCTCAAGTAGAGTCAGGTAAGACCCAACCCGCCTTAAGCAAAGGGCTTGTCACCTGGAACTGTGAATATACATCAATCAAAGTAGCGGAAGCAAAAAAACAAGATAATATAATATCCACATCACGGCATATTATAAAAGAGTAAAAGAAATAATAAATCAGTTCAAAGTGCAAAAAGTAAATACATCCAAAATTTAATTATTACAGACTGAAGTAAAAGAAAGAAAAGGTCTCTTAATCTCACTGCAAAAAAAAAATCTAACAAAATGGTAATAGGAAGATCCTCCTCCTGCACCAACTCCTCTCCTGCAGAACCACCCATGAATAGCTCCAAATCTGACATTTGCCAGTATCATAAATGTCAGGGCCCCAGCCAACAAAAGAAAAAGGTTACAGTTAGACAAGTTGTCATAGTACATTTTTGGCTATTTAAGTGAACTGAATATTTAAGATATCACATTTAAAAGTTTTAAACATGCAAGCATTATAAGGTGCATCAAGCTACAAAGAATGAAATAGCTATAAATTAATCATTTATAACTAATCAACATATATGTAAAAATAACATACAAAACAATAACTAAATATGGTGAGGTTAAAAACAAAATAACTGCAACTACTAAAATAAATTTGATCCTAATATGCTTATGATCACATGGATACATGTTGATTTGTTAAAAGTATGTTGTACTAAAAGTGTTGAAATAAATATATAAAACTAACATCCTAAATATGTCAATATTTAATAACTAGTCAATAAGAGCATATATACAAGTATGCAGATTTAATATGAAAAAGGCCACTGTAGCATGTGGCAAAAGGAAGCCAAGTACACGAATGAGCAAAAGTAAAGCCACTGAAACATGTGGCAAAGCAGGCCAAGCACTAAAGTAAGGCCACTAGAGCATGTAATAAAAGTAAAACAAGTACTGAAAGTTGAACTGAAGAAGAAGTAAGCCTAAGACATAGTATTGTCATAATAGAAATAGGCCTTACAAAGCCTCCGAACTGAAAGTTCAACATGTGTCCATCCTAGGCATCCGCAAAGCTAGGTCCAAGTTGAACTTATAGAATAAGACATGTATCCATCCTATGCATCTGCAGAGCTAAGTCCGAGTTTATTTTATAACAAAATTAGAACTGAAGAGGCAGACTAAGCTAGGACATACTCTACTAATTAAAAGCATTGAAAGAACTAAATGAATGTTATGCTCTTCAAATACTAACTTAGGATATATCTTCCATATCCTATGTTTATCTATTATGCTCAAAGAACAAGGCTCAATATTCAAGGTGTACAGAGCAATCAAAGTCAAGTAAGCAAGAGACTCAACTAGACTTATGTGATATCCAAATCTAACTATCTGAGAAGATACAAGTTTAGGATCTCCAATATCCATCTATCGAGTATAATCCTAGATTCATAACCTAATGTTAACATTAGAATTTAACAAGTTCTAATTCATAATCATATGATGACTATAAAGGTTTAAAGTAAATAAATCAATGACTTAATTATTATTATTTTCCTCTCTTAACCCAAATCTTGATTAAGTAAATCAAGATTAATGATTCTGGATCCAAAATCTACTTTGGAGTTCAAATCCTGAATCCAAGGTAGTATCCTAATAAGGATTTAGGGTTCTCACCCAAACATAATCTAAATGTATAGAATCTTATAAGCTGAAAGATTTAAAAACTATGATCTTAATGAAAGACCATTCTAATATTATAAGATAAAATAATCACTTTAGAACTAAGAATCTAAGATCTATATCCAATTTTTAGAATAACTACATTATCTTATAGATTGAGTCAATCCTACACCCACAAGGAAGGTTTCAACATGATTAAACAATTAATCAAGTAAGGAATTCCAAATGAAGGTAATTCAATTCAATCAAATGATCTAAAGGCTAAGATCTAAGGTCTGAGATCTAGGGTCTGGAGTTTTAATCACTTAGATCTAAGCTAATAAGTCTAGTTTATGGTTCTTTAAAGCTTTTGTTTTTACTTTCTTTAAGACTATAATTCATGAATAAACTTTAGTAAAATAACTAGGATTAGAAATTTCATCTTTAATATTGATTAAGCTAAGGATTTTGGAGATTTAAACACTAGGATTCATCCCTGAGATGATACAACTTAGCAATAGATGTTAATACTTTTCATTACTGATTATAATTACTTTGCTTGAGAATTCTAAGGTTTAAGGGTACTTAAACACAATTTAGTCAATATTATCAAAATACCCCTCTTAAGACTAAAAATGGGATTTTAGGATTTAATTATCCAAATTTATTCAAATCTATTCTAATGAACTTCACATTGATTAATGAAGTGAGTAAAACACTTATCTTTGGTTTTCAATAACATTAGTGACTTAATTAGTATTAATTACATTAAGAGGCCAATTAATAAGATTAAAGGAATTAGGGTATAATACTATAATCTAAATACATTTATAGGTTCTAATACACTTAAGAAGGCATTAGGAACTTAGTTCACCAAAATCAGAGGACTAATTATAGTTTAATTCACTAATCTCACTATAAGATAATTAGGGAGTGATTAATAAAAAATTAAAGATCCTAAATTACTTTTAATGGTCTACATAGGTTCTTTATAATCTCATGAGCAATCAGAGACCTTAATCATCATTTTTTGGATAATTAATGAATTTATTATAATTTAAATACAAATAGAAAAGGATTAGGCAATTATTTAAAATCTAACCGTTGGATCAATGATTTTATTTTTTATCAATATTCTTTGCATTTTCCTGATTAAAATGACATATTGGATCATACCATTTGGACATGTATAACTAAAGTTATTTAACAAATTTATTCTGAATGTTTATTTAAATTAAAACCATATGATTTGATTTTCCAAATTAATTTCCTTAAGAAAATTAATTCGAAAATGCCTTAATTATTATCTGCCAAAAAAGCAAAAGGCGCAGGTCGGGGTCTGACCCAACCCGAAGCGCCAGTCGTCCTCTCCACGGAGACACCCCGACACCCGAACCCTAGGGTTGCTTCCAGTGCTAAATTCTCCATGCTCCGACCATACCACGCCTAGATCTCGACGACTACACCTTCAGGAGTGTGAGACGCATCGACTGAACCCAAAATCCCCATCTGGGGTGCGCCGGATCGCCGGGGTGCTACTCGGCCGAGACGTCCTCTTAAGGCGCACATGTGAGGTTTGAATTCTCCTCACAGAGCTGACGATACAAGCTGAGCTCTATACCTACATGTTCAAGGATCAAAGGGGCAGCGATTGGGCAACTCAGTTGGTCTCGAGCCTAGAGGGATCAATGGGGTGCTACTCGCGACATTTCATGGACACATGTTCGCTCTAATTCAATTGATCCTAGTTGAATCAATCGATCAAATCGACCCCAATGATTGCATTTAGTTTGCAATCACCTCAGGAGGCTTTAGAGTTTTAGGATAGGGCTCGAAACCTCGAGAAAACACCAACATTCAGCATCTTAAGGATTGGCTGCCAGTGCACACTTAAATGGGATTATGTCGTCTAGTCCACTACCAGTCCCAAGACTTAGACGCATACTAGGGAGCTAAGGTGAGGTCCTACCTTGAGCTGGGAATGGAGTGTGAGTCAAGCTGAAACCAGCTCGACAGAGGGAAGGGATCGGAGGTTGTACCTTGAGCTGGGAATAGATGCGACTGAGACTGAAGGGAAGGGCTCTGAGTACTCTAGACAATTGCAGAAGCTGGATGGGGGTCTGAACACCAGACACACACCCACTATCAGCATACGTAGCGGGTTCAGACGCCGGGGTCACCGAGAGCTTCAGGGGAAAGCAGCTGGGAACTTAGGGGGATCGCAGTGAGCAAAGGGGCTCATTGTGATTCTCAGGAGGTACTTATAGGCGAGGGAGAGCCTAGGGGTGGTACTGAGGACAGGAGCCATAGCTCAGGTTTGGCCTGAAATATCTCCGCAGCCCGACCTCCATGAGGATCCTCCCCAGCCTCTAGACTGCCAAGGTGGCTCGGCCAGAAATGGAAAATCCCTAACAGCCTAGGTGACCTGGCGAAGGAGTGGCAGACAAGGTTTACGTGGCAGGTGCGGGCGAATTTCTTCTGTCGGGTCAGGATCTCACAGGGACGAAGGTGAACAGGGCGGAGATCCCAGTAGCCATCTGATCGCGAAGCTGTTGATGATGGACAGCCTGATGCATCTCCCAAATAACTGAAACACAGATTAGATCGCGAGCGTTGGATGAACGATGTCGATCGAACTGGTAGGATTAGATCATGGCGCGGATGATACAAGCCGCTGGATTATGAGTGTTAGGATGCGTGCTAGAGCATCCAGTGGCTAGCATTGCTGAGCCGCTGTCGGGACCCCACAGCGGATATGCCGCAGTCCCGACAGCCAATCCTGGTTTAATTAATTAATTTAATTAATAATTAAATACTTAAATCCTAATTAATTAATTAATTAATAATAATTCATTAAAATTATTAAATCCAATTTATGACTAAATCAGCTCCAAAAATTCTCAAAAATTCACTCTTAGCTAATTGAGATGTGAGGAATTCAAAAATGAAATCAGATTTTGATTTGGAGATCAAATTAATTTAGGTATTTTTCAGGGTTCAAAAATAGGCAAAAATACCAAAATTCTCAATTAAGCTCTGACTGATTTCAAACTCTTAGGATTAGGTTTAAATGACTCATTGAGTCGAATCGAATCAAAATTAGAATTTAGTTTAGCTTAATTAATCTAAACTTAGCTATGGTAACAACTAGGATTGTTATAAATGCAAAGAGTGATTTAGTGGTTGCTATTCAAGCTGGCTATTATCTAAACCGCTGATTGGGGGGCTGCACCTAGCGGCTATTTGGAGTAGACATAAAATAGGGACTGAATCTGAGATTTGTTCTTGGATAATGTCCTTAATTTTTTCTTAAACATGGAAGAAAAACAATGTATTGACGATTATATACTTTAGTATCATAAGAAGAGCAAGTGTAGGATGATTTAGAACTTGATTTTACTAGAGATGGGATAGTCACATTAATCAATTACAAGATATAACTGTTAACTTTAATCTAGCTATTAGTATAGGATTCAAGAGTATGAGTGTACTTTTCCTTATCATTTGTAAGTAGTGTATGTATTAGAGGATTACATTAGTAAAAATAATATTCAAGTTTAAAAAATGGTGGAGATGTTTTCTTAATGCAAATCACCACACTCAAGTACTAATAAAACTATGAAAATAAATCAACCTTGCGAGTACTTCCCGATCACCGTCGAGGCAAGGGTACATAGATGTTATTGTTTGCACTAACAAAAAATTATTGCTGCTTGGCTCCGCTTTTGAACTTTATCCCTAGTTATGTTGAATGAATTGCTTATTTAATGGCAAAATAATGTCATATAATGGAATGTATTTGTTATGTATTGTGGATGTTTGCAAGGGTTCTGAAATTGTAGTTGATTTAGTTTACGGATGGGGCTAGTCCATCGGGAGTTATATATGTGCCATCTAGAGTCTTTTAGGGGGCCTAGGTGATGAACATGTGTTATTGAACCCAGCCTAAAGGTTCTTGATTTGCCCAACTAAACTTGTTAATGTTGCTTCATGAAAATAAGACATACTTATATATTTATGGTAGTTCTTATACTTTAAATGAAATGACATGTGGCATTATTATGGCAAGAAAGAAATATGTTTTATTTGCAGATAAATTTCAAACTTATTTTTACTCTAAAAACTTTGAATTCCTGCAATATTATCATTTGCTTTTGCTTGCGACTTTTTGCTAAGTGCAATATCTAATATCTCTTGTACTTAAGATGTGCACTAAGGCATTATTCATATAATGCCAGATCATGTGCAGTTGGAAGATGTTGACATAGCCCGAAGTTATCTAAGAAAATTATGGTGCATAATTGACACCTAAAACTTTTATCCATTTAAGAAACAAACATTTTATTTATGTATGCTATTAGCTTGTAATAATATGAATAATGTATTCTTTTAATTGAATAAATGACAATCTTATATGTTGTATGGCTCTGAAAATTTGAATAATGTCTGAATGATATTTTCACTTAACCGTCAATATGATCCTGCGGAGATATACCCAATGATAATTTAGTTGTTACCTAACCTAACATTATTTGAATCATGAAAATTTTAATTTGAATCCTATGGCTCAAGAATTATTATTCAGATTTTATGTTCAAATCTTATTGGTCACACATTTACTTCAATTTGAAGCTCATCTAATTAATATATATATATATATATATAGATATTGAAAATGCTTTACTCTTAGCACCTAACCCAAAATAATAAATCCTAAATTTATTATAAGGTGTATAGAATGGCATTCTTTTGAAATGATTACTGATGTGGTTAAGATGAGGGTTTTTGTACATTAGTAGGGAAATGGATTTTAATAGTTTCTTAAGTTTGTAAGCTTGATATGAGGTTGAAATATAACAAAAAAACTAATGATACAATACCAATACTTTAGTTATACCAAATAAACAATCATATAAGATAAAAAGCTGCAATGCGCTTCAATGAGCAGTTCCATCCTTTGGCGACTGAAGGTTCGCGACAGCATTGGCAATAGTCCCCTTAAGATGTTTGAGCTCTCGCTCGTTAAGAATTGGCTGCAGCTTTAAATCTAGCTCTGACATTGCATCATCAACCTGTTCACGATTAATCAAATTCTAATTACTGCCATAATTTCAGATTAAGTAAGCTGCAGCAAGAACAGATAGCACCGACACCCTTTTTTAAATTTAAATAAGCCTAACGACCCGTGAGCACAGAAATCATATATTCTTTTCATCATCATCTCGCATTGGCCACATTCCAAAGTTTGAAATCTTCCCAATTAAACAACAAAAAATCGCACAACTATCAAAAACGCATAAATACATCACAAAGTTGTAATCGACAATGCACAGGTGATGCAATGAAACATTGACTTCTTCCCTCAACAGATGTTTAGAATACTACCATTAGGATCAATCCATAATTATACAAAGTAGATAGAGTGGAAAAAGAAGAACTTTTGGAGTATTACGAAGCATGTTTTAACAATTTAAGAATTGGATTAAGGTGGACAAAAAAACTAACCCGATCAATGATAGAATCCGTAAGTGTTGCTCTCTTGTCAACAAACGAAGCAACTTTCGTTAACTTGAAAGCAGCCTCCTTTAATCTTCCACTAGGGAGAGCTTGTGACACTGCCATGGCCGTATTCTTCGTGGTTTCAGCCATTATCTGCACCACCTCCACCACTGAATCCACACTCTTCATCACATCTACGATTAAATATTCATTTATTCATAAAGAGTTAGAGCGAATCATAGAGCACAAATTCTAAGCATATATGCTGCATAGCTTACCTTTCATGCTCAGAACCTTTCTACAGAATGGCAGGGACAAGACGATAACAGCTCCCAACACAATCTTTTCCCTGCAGTATAAAAAAGGCACAAATTCAATTTGTATCACAACAGCAGCACTTGCCCAAAGCCTAAATACAATCAAAAGATTAATATTGCAGCTTGCCATGAAGGTATGCTGATTTGAGGAGTGTTCTGAAGACTAGAATCTGAAGTATTAGTTTGGGAAGATGAATCCGCTTTAGAGGGATGTATCTTCATCCTAAATAATATGCATTAAAACTAACTTATATATGCTCCGAAAAAGATTATCTTGAAGAAGAAGAAGAAGGGCGCTCACTCTGCTGCGTCTTCATTATTCGTTGGTGCGGTTTCCATAGCAGAGGGCGGCTGCGAGACTGAGAAAATCGGCTTTCGGAGCCGTTGAGATGGCCATAAGGCGAGGGTTGTTGGTCTGAGAGGGAGAGTGATTCGAATTAAAGAGGCTTCAAGGCGTTTGATTTGGAGGCTTGATGAATCGGAGAAACAGAGTAACTGAGCCATAAGATCTGTTAAAACTTCATAAACTACTGCTCTTATTTGTAATCATGAAGGCAGGGAGCTGATACATACATATACAATAAATGGATTAGAAAATTGTTAATTTACTAACAAATATATTTAAAAAAATATGAATATTAAGATCAAAGTTTAAAATATATATTTTTATAAGTTTCTAAAATAAAAATAAATTTAATAATAATTTTTAATTTTATTTAACTTTCTAAATTTTAATTATTCATATTTTGTGAAAATATATGAGAACTAAAACTCAGTCTATCCAAATTATTAAATTCAGAATGTTGACTATTCTATAATCTATTGTGCGCAACTTGCATTTCTTATAATACTACGGTTGAGTGGTTGACGTGAGGAATCTAAGGGCTCAGTCAAAAGTATTTTTTTTTTGTTTTAATATTATTTTTTATATTTAAAGTAAGAAAAATATTATACTTATATAAAAATATATATATAAAATCTTCAAGACTAATAATTTTTTTTTTCTTAAAGTATATAAGTTCAAAAAAAAAAAAATTTTTCAAGACAATAATACTTAATATTTTTAAAAAATATATAGTGGATATTTTAAATCCGAGTATTCAAACTTTTTAGAATAAAAAAAAAAAATTTCAACCATACCCATTCAAACACAACACTATGAAAAGAAAATTTCGCTCCTCTAATATACCTATGAGAAATGCGATTAAAACACAACACTAGGTATAGAGAAATGCGATTAAAACACAACACTAGGTATAGGGAAATACTATTTAGATTGACTGATGTAATGCTTAAAAATATTCATCAAATAAAATTTGAATATATAATTCATTACAAATTTTAAAAATAATATTTATATTATTTTAATATAAATAAATAAAAATTAATTAAATAAATTTCAAATTCTATTAAATAAATATTTTTAGATACCACATCAACAAATCTAAATAATATTTCTCAATACCTATAGCCATTTACTTATAATCACAGCTCCAATCATTTCATTCGATTTAGCCAAAAAAAAAATCACACTATATAAGTTTAAAGTCAAGATTTCATAATATAAACTTAAAGCTAAATTTTCAAGTGTTATAATAATAATATATAATATTAAACCCACTGCAGTCGATTTAAATGAAACAATTGTAAGAATATAATACTTCAATATCTCCAAAAATACACCAAATGTTTTCCCTAAATAATTATTTATCCTTAATAAATATTTAATCATAATTTTAATTATTATGAATTAAACATTAATTTTAAATGCTTTAACAATGATTGAGCCATGATAGAGATATGTTTAAGAGCATTATAACAACTAAGAAAAATACCTTTGTAAATCTTTAAAAAAAGACAGGTGGGGCTATTTTTTAGAAGAGCCGCGCAGCAGTCCACCAAGTTTCTTTTACAGGAGAGAAACCACCGTACAGATTTAAAATTCTTCATTGAGGGAGACATTACATTGAACATTTCATTTAGAGCTTCCAGGGGCTAAAAAACAATGGCAGGACAATAAGCCCGGCAAATCATTGTGCAGGCAATTATATGATGCTAAATTTCAATTTAACCCAAAATCAACAACATTAACAATAACAACAGCAATAATACTGCCAAAAGCCTCTGCATCCAATGGAATCCCGAGATTGAACCAAAAATGAAGAAGAAGAATAGGTCTGGCCGACGGCCGCGGCTCTCACCGTCTCTGAACTGGCTTATAGAGAACGACCGTGACAAACTTGGAGCGAAAACGGTGGGTGATGCCCAGAGCGACGACGGACCTAGGGCTCTCCCTGTTCTCAATGTAGAGGTGGTTCAAGGAGACATTTTGAGGGGGCGGGATTCCGCCAAATCCCTCGTGACTGGCCGGGAAGCCCAACAGCGTGTGCTGCAGGTGGGGCGGCGCAAGCGGCGGATCACGCGCCTCGTCTTCGCTCCCAGGGACAGGATTGCTGTAGCTCGACTCCGGGGATCTAGGCACCTCGAATCCCATCACACAAGACCCGCCATCCTGCACGTATCATATAGAGATGACGTCTATTCGCCAAGATTCTCTGTTGGGGAAAACCATAAGAGAGCATATCATAAGTGTGGGTACAATGAACGCATCATACTTGATCTTGTGCGTTAGGGGCATCCATTGTGAGAAGCTAGCTGGGCAGCGCAATCATCAAAGAATGAGGGAAAGTCTGCTGCAAAGGCTGGAGCTTGAAATATCAGCCCTCAAACAAACACAGAATTATGAAATTAAATATATATTTGAATGCAAAACATTTGAGTAATTATTCTATCTATGTCTTGAGACAACCACATTGGCTCCATGATCAAACAATGGGATGATAGGAACATTGGAACAGCAGTGGGTGGAGAAATGATGTGAAAACAATATATAATTAAGGTTGTGAAAGCAGCGTATAGATAAGAAATAATTCCTAGAACCAACTAAGATGATTTAATGATAAAACTAATGTTCCTTTTTTTCTTTCTTGGAGATGGTGGAGCAGGCAAGTCTTCACTTAAAGCCGATCTTACAAATCTATACAACCTTAACTTCAAGAAAAACTCAATTGAAAATAAGTAAACTGAATGCCGTGATATTTTGGTTAAATTTGTGCGAAAGCTTTTAAATTTTTTATACACCTTTATGCTAGGCCAAATTCCATCATATCCCTAAGCAAAGAATATAAACTCATAAACTCACAGTCTGGACCATTCCAAAACCTTAATATCCTTGAGACAACCTTTAGGCCACACAATATTCCCCAAGTTCCAATAACATCATCAAGCCCAGGTCATATCACCATAAGACTCATTCTTGAACTTTTAGAATATCAAAACTGTTGATCCAACTAGATTGAAAGAACTGAGATGGAAAGAGCTGATATCAAACCAGTACATCCAATCAATCAAAAATTATACCCTCAAGGGCATTCCTACTCAGAAGTTGAAGGCCCCATTTAAGCTAAATGAGCCAGTAATCCAGCCATGCATAATAATCAGTTCAAGGCCCAGAGTCGCTAAACTTACCACGCACAAAGGATACAGTCGACTTGTAAAGACCTGAATCCGATGAGAGCAAGGAATGACCGTCGAAGCAGAAAATTCAGGCAATGCGTGTTAAACAAGGTGTAACACTTGGCAAGGTTCAAACAGTTAAGAAAGGTGGCAGAGATGAATCCAATTCGTATTATGGAAGGAATTATTGAAAAATTATTTTAAAATAAAAATTACTCCATAAAAAATAATATGCCTTCTAAGATAATTTGTAAAATTCAAAAAAAAAAAAATCAGTATGAAGTATGCTCATTATGAAGTACTCCTACGATGATAAGGTTTTGAAATGTTCTCGTACAAGGACAAAGCAGTGAGTTCCAGTCTGGTACATGTTGGGTCAAATCAAAGCACACAACATCTTGGATTCTTTAAGTAATTGTGCTACAAATAGAGCTTCTACTGAAAGCAATGTGTTGCATTGCTTGAATGTAATAAAGCGAGAGTAAAGGCTGCATGTCAAATAAGCAAGGGTTTTGACATTCTAGATGAATGAAACTAAAGAAGTTATTCCACAACACTAATTAAGAACAGGTTGTTGGAATATTGTCACTCTCGTTAACAAGCCTTTTGAGCTGGTAAACATTATAATAAATAAGAGGATAAATATTTTATCTGCAAGAAATGAAATGCTTTAGAGATAAATCAAAGAAATCTGATAGTTAAATAGAAATAGTTATAAAAATGACATGGTGTCATCTTGGATAAGAATTTAAGGAATAAATACAATCAAGTTAAGAGTATAAGAGATGAAATTTTAATTTTAAAGATTATAATTGGTAGGATAAATTTCTAATATTGTAAGTATTTATACCCATAAAATAGAATGAATATAAGCACACATAAAAACATAGTATGCCATGAGAAAATATTTTTAATGTCAGGGATTTGAATGAATAGGTTACGATAGCGATTGAAGAGTTCTAATAATATTAATGATGA
Source organism: Gastrodia elata (assembly GCA_016760335.1). Lineage (NCBI taxonomy): Eukaryota > Viridiplantae > Streptophyta > Magnoliopsida > Asparagales > Orchidaceae > Gastrodia > Gastrodia elata. The sequence continues at coordinate 24,154,137 of CM028670.1, read as the reverse complement.
TTCAAGTTTCGAAAAGAAAAATGAAAATGAATAAGTGATTTTGGAGTTTGCATTAGATTGTGATTTTATGATTGTTACAACTTATTTTAATAAAAGTTATGAACATGATATCACTTTTTTTAAAAAACTCTACGAGTCAAATTAGCTATTTTCTTTATTAGAAAATTAAATGCCTACAATGCATAATGATTATAAGATACTCCTTTCTGATTGCTTGACGACAACAGTGATTATTGGTTATTAATTTGAACATTAAAATAAGAAAAATAATATTAAATCTCAACTATTTCAATGAGATAGTGAAATCTTAAAGAGTAAAATAGATATTTTTAAGAGTGAAATTTTAAAAATCTAAATGATGGATTTAGATAGTGAAGCTAATTTTATATGAAATTTTATTGTTAATTACATTGACAAGGTAACTAAAATTATACTTGGTGAATGGAATGAGAGTACCTAATAATAAAGATGTTTGATGATGGAAATAAAAGGTTGGAGGTAGAGATTAAAAAATGATTATAAAAGTAATTTAATTGTAAAATTATGAGAATTAAATGAATTTAAACTTGCTATCATAAATCTATAATAGCAATCCATTATAATTTATATAAAAAATTAAAATTGTAGGGGGGGGGGGGAGACGCATAAGTTAGCAAAATTAATAAATAAGATAACTGCAAACTTGAGAAGTAAAATAACTCAAAATTTATGATAAAAATTCTTTACATGGTGAAGATATTCAATATAAAAATTGAATAAATGTTGTACTAATAGAAATTATAAAATAGTTTAATACAAAAAATAATATCATTTGTACTTTCATTTATCAAGTTTATAAAACTAAAATTTGAAAGGCTTTAAAAAAAATGAATACAAATGTTGGATCGAATAACATCCCTATTGATGTTTGAAATGTTGGGTAAGCAAAATATTTCTTAGCTTACCAAGTGGTTTGATGTAATTTTAGAGAAGATTTCATACAGTAGATAAATTTCATTTGCTATTTTCCTCCTAAACAAAATTCTCCAATAATTTTCCTATTTCATCTTCTTCTCTGAAAGCAGTAAAGTGTCGTTCAACCCTTATTTTTAATTAAATCAGTAACAGCAGTTGCTGTCAGTCAAAACTCTGCAAGCATCAGTAGCAATCTACCCAATGACAAGAACTGAACAATAGCAAACTTGTAATGAAGCAATGGCCAAGTAGCAGGAAAACAATAGCAATGATCATAAAAAGGCAACCAGCAACACAACCAAACAACAACCAGTAAAGCAGTGATCATCTAAAGATTTCAGGTTAGATTGGTGACAACTATATTGGTCGAGTAGAGTTAGAAGTTTCCCACTAGCAGAAAAAAAGTTTTGACCCTTCCTGTTATCACACTTACGATTGTCATGTAATTCTTAATATTACGCCTAATAAAATTTCGTGTCATAAATTTACTAGCTATTCTACTAAATCTAAATAGTCTGCTTTTAAAATATTATCCATTTTTCAGATTCTCATGTATGTCAGTAAATATATCACCAATGAAAAATGCAGCCGACAACAAGCATACACCCACACTTAAATTGTTTTGTGTAAGCATTTATATAACAAATATAAAATATGTGAACTTAGCCACTTCAGGGAGACTTCTAATATTTATCAACGCAACATCATGCATATAGGTGTAATTTTAGCAACCCTTTGCACACATTGTTATGCACCGTATATATTCTCGTGGAGATCAACCAAATGCATATATACAAAATTAATAATAATCAATATATGAAAACTTTTCTCTTATTCTAAACTATTTCACTAATCACAGCAGCAAAATCAATTCCAGAATAGATCTTTATGACACAAAATTAAATAGATTCTTCAATTTGGTGCAACATTTATATGCATAATTTCTATTACTTTTCACAACTTCATTGAATGTAAATATTTAACTGCAATAATCTTCTAAGAAACTCGGCTCTTAAATATTGGTACCAAACATTAATTCTTTAAATACTAGATATTCTCTTAGTTTTTTTAATTTCATCTATAAAAAAAATAGCAAAAAAACCAACACTATCTCCCATAAAATTACTTGCTTATTAATCAATCAAAAAACACCTCAATATGTTATTCAATATACCTTTTATAAATATTTTTTCTTGAAATTCTCAATGAAATATTTCTCAAAGTAACAGTTTCATTATTCTTCGATATTTTCATATAACTAAGATCCTATTATCTTCACTTCTATCGCTTCTTAAAAACTATTATCATTTGCAAACCTATATTATACATATACATACATACATATACATATATATATATATATATATATATATACATATCATTCTATAATTCACAAGTAGAAAGCCTATTATGTATACCATCCACATATGCCACTACCTTATTCAGGCTTCTAATTTTTTCATAAAATGACAAATCTTAATATTGGTACCAAACATTAATTCTTTAAATACTAGATATTCTCTTAGTTTTTTTAATTTCATCTAAAAACAACTAGCAAAAAAACCAACACTATCTCCCATAAAATTACTTGCTTATTAATCAATCAAAAAACACCTCAATATTTTATTCAATATACCTTTTATAAATATTTTTTCTTGAAATTCTCAATGAAATATTTCTCAAAGTAACAGTTTAATTATTCTTCGATATTTTCATATAACTAAGATCCTATTATCACTTCTATCGCTTCTTAAAAACTATTAACATTTGCAAAGCAATATTATACATACATACATACATATACATACATACATATACATATATATATATATATATACATATCGTTCTATAATTCACAAGTAGAAAGCCTATTATGTATACCATCCACATATGCCACTACCTAATTCAGGCTTCTAATTTTTTCATAAAATTGCAAATCCTAATAATATCCACCTTTTGTCACTGTTAAAAACCAGTCTCTTTCTTAATAAACATTGGCACTTGCTTCCTCACTCCACAAGACAATCACCTTACTAATATAGGATACGTTTTTTTGCCTCATAAATTTCTATAATAATCTTGGTATTAGAACCAGGTATCATTTATTACATTGAGTTTGGCTGAAGTAATAAACTCTAATTTGATTTTTTGAGGTACATCCATCGAAATATTTAATAACCATTCCAAGCTCCTATAACATAATCCTATGGCAATTATTAACGGTGATTATTTTAATGAATTATATACACAGTTATAACTGAAATAATATGTGTAACGTTATTCTCATGAAATCATAACCAACCTTTGCCAATGATATTAGTTTTCCCTATTAAAAAAAAGCAATTGGTGATTTAGTGGGTTCACATTTGAATGTAATAAAGTAAACTTTGTATTTATTAAAGCTATAATTTACAATGCAAGGTTTTAAAAATGCAAAATATAGTTTCTCCCATTAAATTTTTATCTCTTACACCAAAGCTATCATGACTACTAACATAACTAATTTGAATAAAACAAACATGACAATTTATGTAATTCTAATGAATATATTTTTCCTGTGTAGATTTAAATAAATCAATAATCACTTTTCAATTTTAATTTTTAAACAAGATTCAAAATTCTAACCTAGCCAAAGCAAAAAAGATTGCTAAATATATCCATTCATTCTCAAATATTTAAGCCCGTAATTATCTTAATGTGCATACCAAATCCAATTAACCTCAACAATTTAATGTTTCAACTTTTTGTTCCAGTTTCCAACATATACTAAATTATAAGCATCCACAATGTCCTCGGATTAATAATAAATTCCATGTAGTACATCTAAATTTAGCTTATGATCGAGTTAACTCTTTCTTATTTTTCACTACAAAAAGGTAATATTGTGTTGCATCACTTATATGTGACATCCTATTCAGCCCTAGTCATGTTTCCACAACTAAATTTTTGTCTGACATTACATTTAGGTAATACCCTAGTTCTACAACAAGTTACATGTGACAATAATTTGAAACGTTGTTATTAATATCTCAGTTTGATGTGGCTCACATGCTAAATCAAAGCATCCTAATTTCCAATCATAGCTTAATCAAACAAGAATTCATATTAGCAAAGAGCATAACTATCTTTCATCAGCTACTGCATCACATTCCTTTTCCTGGTATACCAATGTGCTACTCTTCAATGTTTACTGTTTCAACTGCAAAAGTATAACAAATCTCCATTTTGATGTTTGGAAGAAGAAAATAAAAGATTCATATCAACATAATAAATCTCAATTTTGATGTTTGGATGAGATAAAGGAAAAGCTCATAATAACAAAAGACGAATAAAAAAAATCTCTGGCTCTCAAATATTAAAATAGCAATTTCACTGCAGTAAAAAACCAGCTAATGCATCTGGAACACTTCTGCAGCTTCCTAAGGCGTCACACGCTAAGAAAATAGCTTTTGAAATCAACAAAGGCTAGTTGACCTATTGAAAATAAGCAAAAAACATATGATGAAATTGTCCCACTTCATTTCGAACTTGAATAACATGATCAAAACATGTGGAAATCGGATCTACGGTCAGCATTTACGGTCAGCATAAGCACAGGCAAAAAGCATGTATATATTTTTTTTTTTTGCTAGTGTACTGCTACAGCAGGAATGCGGTGGTGTCGCCATCATTATAAATTCACAAAACAAAGTGTGAGAATTCCTGTCCATCTGTGGCTTCTCAAACATGTGGTCATGAATGTCCCTTTAAGCATAATCCAACAACTAAGAAAGTTAAATTATTCTGCAGGATGACTCATTAAAAGAACCTAGTGTTGTAGCCCAAAAGTTAGGGCTTTAGATATGTGCTCCAGGTCAAGAGTTCAACTCTTGCCGGCTAGATTATTGTTTGCCTCTTAATAAGGCTCATCTTCTTAAGAAAAAAAAATTTGTGTAATTTTAGTATTTTATTATGAGCCATAATATCTATAATTAAAAGAAGTTGTGCTTTAAGAGAACAACTAGTAAATAGATATAAAAAATTTATCTCCTTATTGTGTGCAACTCAAGGTGTGAAATTTTAGAGTGCAAAGCAAGGATTATGAGTTTTTAGATTATCCTTCCTCTTGTTTCGATGTGAGGCCTGAATTTATTACTCAGATAACATTTTTCTTTATATTTTCTTCCTCTTGTTTGTTTTTTTGTACCTTGGAAAATCATTTTTGCATTTTATCTTTATATTAAAAGTTTCTAAGACAATCAACTTTTCCTGTATACAGTTTCATAGACTAGAAACATTGTATCTATAATCTTTAAATATAAATTTTGTAGCTTATATTTAATATAAAAGAATTTATTTGAAAGTTTTGAACAATTGTTTACTTAGCACTCTTCACCTCCTTGTTCAGTATCATGTATAATAATCTTTTAAAATTTGCAAATAGTCTAGGCAGCCTGCTAATGAACCCTAATACTATCATGATCCATCTTGCATCAAATTGTATTAGAACCTTAGGTTCTGCCCAAACTTCTAAGGCAAATCAAATGTTTTTTAAAAGCAAAATAAAATATACAAGTAACCTAGCAAATCTAGAACATCCTAATACCAAGGCCCAAACACAATTGAATGAAATCATGAAAACTAGAAGATAATTTAGAAATAAGTCTACACTTGTTATATATAGATTAAACTATGTTTAGAAGCCAATCAGAAAAATCATGTCATTTTAGAGGTCAGTTCACATAATTCTAATGAACCAAATAGAATACGTGAAGATGCACCTAATAGAAGCCCAAGAGAGTGTCATCGAAAATTATAGAAACCATTGACATTGGTATAATGATGTTGATGATGACATAGCCCGAAGAATCAGAAATGATGTATCCAATTATAATAGTCAAAGTGATCCAAAATTTTAATGATGGATTAATGGACATGGATATTTTCTTTGAATGGCTAGTGATATCATGAAAGCAACAAATTAGATTTGTTAAACTTAAACTAATGAGCTGAGCCAAATTATTCGAAATAAGTGTTGAGAGAAATCAAGAGATATCAATAATTACTTGAAGATATAAAAGCTCACCTAAAAACTAAATACATACCATTATTCTATAAGAATATTTTAGAAGGGTTAAATTTACTGAAATAAGGAACCATAGCAGTCACTATATACTTTAACAAATTTGTTGTGTTACTTGTATGCTCTAAAATCAACAAAACTCCCAAGGTTATCGTTTCAAGATTTAGGATCAAGCTTAGGCTTGAAAATAAAATAGTGAAGATCCCCACACCGTGTTGCCTCAATGGAGTAAACCAATCAACTTGACCTAAGTATTGAAATTATGCTAGAAAACCCCAGCACTAGAGGATTCTTTGCCTTAAATGCAAATATCTTGTCACAACAAGGCACACAAGGCTATCTTGCTTCCACATTAGCTACATCTAAGAAAAGTAACAACATCGTTAATAAGGAGACTGAAAAAAAAAAAGCACAGTAACCTCCTCGTGATCTAGAGTAGGCAAGAAATCCTATTTTAAATGCTCTAACAAATTGGTCCTTATGCCAGTGAGTATCCAACTAGAACTCTTCACGTAAGAATAAATGCAATAGAGAGAGAAATTAGTGAAGAAGATGCAGTGCACATCCGGATCTCAAGTGTTGTAATATTTGCTACTCCCAAAACTAATGATGATTAGAAGCAAACATCAATTTTTAGACATTTTTAAGCATAGGAAAAAGTATGCAAGTTATTGATAAAGGAGTTGTATGAATGTGGTGTCTAAATTTGCACTAGAAATGATGATCTTAAAACCGAACCACATCCTCAACCATAAAAAATAAAATAGGCAAATAAAATTGCAATTCCTGTATCGCAAAAGTGTCTAGCGCACATTCAAATATCCTCTTGCTTGAAAAATATTTGGTGTCATGTCCTACCCTACATATACGATCATAAAGTAAAACACCAAGAGAGGGAAAATGTAAATTCCTTCCACTTTAATAATAGAAGGAAAATTCTAAAATCATCAAGAACTAATCCAAAGGCCGCCCCATAAAAACCAACATGTCAAAGAATTTCAAAAGTACTTAGCACACTGGTATTAAACATGTTTTTGAGAAAGAATATATGTAAAGACAAGCAAGACATGCTTAAGAGGTCATAGATGTAAATCATGACCAAAACAATGAAGAAATAGAATTGATCAAAGATTTGCAAGCCATTATAAAATATTTTAGAAAGATTAGTCCAGAGAAAGTACCTAATGAATTACCTTCACTTGGGGATATTAAGCATACCCAACATTTAGTTATAAGGGATATCTTTACTTAACCGTCTAGCCTATAGGATGAATCCTTCGGAATATGCTGAATTAAAGCACCAAGTAGAAAAGTTATTTAAAAAAAGGTTCATTAAAGAGAGTCATAGTCCTTGTGTTGTCCCAACCCTCTTAACTACAAAGAATGATAGTACTAAGCATATGTGTGGATAGTCAAGCCATCAACAAAATTACAGTGAAATATAGATTTTTTATTCCATGATTTGATGACAAGTTATATAAATACTAAGTGAATACCATCAAGTTAGAATGAGAGAAGTCAACGAAAAAAAGCCTTTGAAGATAAAGATGAGTTATATAAATGACTAGTCATACCTTTTGGATTATCAAGTACACAAAGACATTCATCAGAGTAATGAAGCACATCTTGCCACCATATATTGGAAAATTCTTAATTGTTTATTTAGATGATAATTTGATTTATAACCAAAATAAAAGCAAGCACTTAGTACATCTAAGAAAAGAATTTGAAACTTAAGAACTAAGAAATTATATATATATACATTAAGAAGTGTAATTTTGTACCCTTGTTTGCGATATTCCCACAATTTGTAATTTTAGAGAAAAGCCTAGTTGTAGACAAGTTTTCAAAAAAGGTGCAATGACCCCAAACCAACCACAATCCACAATGCTAAGAGTTTTCACTTTTAAGAAAAAAATTATTTGAAATTTTAATACAACTATGACACTAAGCACTAGTTGTCTAAGAAAGGGACAAATTAATTGTGTAAAAGTGTAAAAAAAAGCATTTAAGAAAAGCGAATATAAAATTACATAGACATCAATACTATGATTATCTAATTTTAAAAATGTATTTAAAGTTGTATTTGGTGCATCAAGCTTGGGAATAGGAGTTATGACTGAAGGTCACTCGATATCATATTTTGGTGAAATTTTGAATAAAATTATGCAAAAATTGCAAACTATGATAAGGCATTTTATAATGCAGTGCAACATCTCATAAATTGGAAGCACTACTTATTATTTAAAACATTTGTATTATACTTGAATCACCAAGCAACACTAGGGTACCTTAGTTCTTAGATAAAGTTAGATTAATGATATGCTTTAAGATTCTAAAATAGATGAGAACTGCTTTAAAATGTTTCCACTGCATATCTTCCATAAGTGATGAACACATAAGTGAAATAAAATTATAGAAGATCTGTTGCAATGTGATGTAAAAATTCATGCTTCTGAATGGGATTTGATTTACAATTTATCTATTAATAGCACTACAAGCATGAGTTCATTTGAAATAGTCACTAGTCGTAAAAATAAGAAACCTACTAACCTAGTAGAACTACATATAGAGTCTAGACCAAGTGCTTCATGTCAATCATTAGCTCAGTCCGTGCTTAAATTACATGAAAAGTTTTGGAAAACAAAATAAGTTCAACTTATAACAAGCTTAAATTTTTTACAAATTTAAAAAGAAGGCAGCTAAATTTATTATTTAAGGTTAGTTTGATGGTGCATATAACTATAGAAAGGTTTCCCTCCATAACATTGAAGAAATTAAATGTAAGGAGAGTGTTCCCTTTTCATATAACCCAACATATTGATACTAATGCTTACAAGCCTAAAATCTCATGATATGTATAATATAGCTGATCTAATTTTGTACCAAGAACTGATTGCCGATACCATGAATTCTCTCTTATTCCTCCTTTTGAAAGTTCACATCCAACCCCATGAAGCTATGTAAACTTTGTTCCAAAAGAAATACTTGCTGGAATAATATTGCTAACAATGAATTCCACATTATTTGACCCATTGGAAAAAGGTAGATTTGAACTTGATGATTCATGGATCACATTGCAAGAGGCTCAAAGAATAAGCCCATTTTAATTGGATGAATATAAAGTATTATATTGTGTTAAATAGATGTGTAAAAGAAGATTTTCCAAAGTTTAAATCAATCATAAAACAAGTTGACAATTTTATAAATCTAAATTTCTTCAAATTAACTTCAAATATTTGCATTTTTGACTACAGAGCATTCACAATTATCACCACATTCAATAAAACCAATACATAATGATTCCCAACAAACAGATCTAACCTCTTTGCTTGATATTCTTTCCAGATCTTTTGCCTCAAAAAACATTTATAAATCACCTCTAAACTAGCCTCTCGTAGAAATATTATAAATCACCCCAACAAAATACTCTTTCAAATTTTTTTCCTCAAGGATGACTAGCCAAATTATTTCTCTAAATGTTCTAATTAAAGACAAATTTCCATCATTAAAATCAATTAAGTTACACAAATTTGAAGAAACAAAATTAACTAGTGATTATTACTTTGTAGTAGGGAATTTTCTAGAATGAATTCCTATTAATAGATTTGGTTAAAAGCTTAAATTAATCACAAAAGAAACACTTTTAATAAAGTGATTACTCATTCTTACTTCATGATTGTAATGCCTTAACAAAGAAAGATAAAGATTTGTAACTTTGTTTCGAAATCACAAAGTTATTTAAAAGTCATGTCAGACTAGGCTACTATGTGTGGCTATCACAAAACAGTTTCAATGTGGAGAAGTGGAAAGTGGAAAAGACTGCAAGTTTACAGTGATTTTGCACTTTACCATAATTGTTATTTATCATCCAATGGAAATCATACAAATACCTCCCAAATCAATGAATACAAACTATTAGGCCTAGATTAATTTCCAATGCATTTCTTTCAACACTTGCATAATATGTTAAAGCCGATATGTTTTGATACTCTACGGATAGGAACAAATTAGTTTCAAGCGCCAAGCGCATAGAGGGTAGCCTCCCAAATCAATGACCTCAAGAAATGAAAATAATGCCTCAGAAACAACAATTTCAAAAGGTTGGGCCATGATTATGTGCCCGCACATTTCTTTCAACACTTGCAGAAAAATTTTAAGCCAAAAAGTTTCAATATTTCTATGATAGAAAATAGTCTTTTCACTAATTGCACCGGCGGTGTAAGGCATAATCATAGACATTACCCCAAACCAAATGGAAAAGTGTACACTAAATAATTATATCATTTCTAAATTTATTTATTAATGAGAAACATTTTGATGAGTACATCATACCATCTAATTATGTTGGATAAAATAATGAAATTGCAAAGTTTACTGAATTCCAAATTCAGAAAAATTGCTAAGTAGGATGTTTATATTTCAATTTGTGTTTGCCATCCTCACACAGAATCAATGTTAATCTTCATTGTGTTAATTAAGTTTTATAAGCATCTCAGAAAAAACTAAATAGAATTTATAAAATAAGTAAAATTAAACAGAGTTCTAGTACACACGTATAACCTAGAAATACTCTAAACTTCACTATAATTTATCCCAACTTCATAGCTATACGTGCTAACTGCTTTATCATTGTATTTATAAGCATCCATCTCTAACACTTGTTCAACAATATTTATAAATTCAAGGCAAGGCAATCACCAAAATCCGCAGAACCTTGAAGGCATTCACTAGATGAGTTTCAGAAATGTTGCCTGCCTAAGAAATGTGCAAGTTGTCAGACTCAAGGTTTGTTTGGGAGCTTTTTGGTAATTTTATTTTTAAGAAGTTGTAATGTTTTTCTTGTTTAGCTCAAGAAGCATCTTTACAGCTGATTCTTAAAGTTTATTTTAAATATGGAGATGTTGAGCCATAGTTTAAAAGCCTATCTCTTGTTTTAAAAGCGCTTTCTGTGTTTCTGTTAATGCTAACTGACCAAAAAATGTATTCATGTTTTTGTAACAATTGTTATTTGTCTCCGTACACGTTGAATGCCTCACAAATGACAATGATTTCATGGTATTTGTCATTTATAACTCATAAACCGCAACTTGATAATAGAGCACCCAACAACACCACATGCTTCAAGCATAACAACAACATATAGCAGCTTTTTGTTACAGCTTCACAACTATATAGTTAAACAGCTGCCGCTATCCAAAACATATCCTTGGTCATTATAGCTTTGTTCATTATAAGCAAATCACATATGACTATGCCTTTTAGTCTATGAGTGTATGAATGTGTTTAGCATTGTCTTTTCTACAAGAGCTTTGTGATCTCCTCTCTAGTTCCTTCTTTTCCTCTCCTGCTTAGGATGTTTTCCTAATTTGTAGATTGCTAATAAGCCAAATCACTTGATTTAAAATTCCTTCATATATTTTTGAAATTAAGGTTACAGGGGAGGAATCGGATTTATGTTAAATCCCCCCGTTATCATTTTAGTTGTCATTTTGGATATCCACAATAAATCCTAATATCATGCAGCCCTAGAAGAGTCATTCTTGTCAAAGTGGTTTAATGATAGTTATTCAAGATAATTTATCGAAAGAATTGTTTATAACATTTTTCCTTCTAGAAGGATCTAAACAAAATGGTAGACCGTTCATGCCAATGTAGTCTGATCAACTCCATAAATCTCAAAAGTTAGACTTGTGTTCAAACGTATGGGAGAATGCACGTGCACATAAGCATAGATAGCTGCAATAGAGGGAAAGAGATGACTATGAAAAATGGCTGAAGTGGTGAAGAGCTAACAGGTGGTTTATCGAGCCTGAGAGTTTGTCTCTATGCTGCATTGAAACAAAAACAGAATTAAAAAAAAAAAAGCATATCTGAGAAAGGAAATAGGAAACTTAAAGTGTAGTTGCTTGAGGAAAGACAACAGTATTCACAGGTGAAAAAATCCATAATAAAAAGGGGATCGATCACGAAATGTATCACTCTCTAACAGCTTCATGGCAGAATATGCCAACGATGCATCGAAAGTGAGGGGGAGAATGAGATGGAGAAATGAGGGAGCAAAGGGGTTACCTCTTTTACATGAAGCTCAGTAATGGATGCATTTAATGGCCAAGCTGTAAAAGGGAGGATAATCTGAATGAGTGGTTCTATATGAAGTTGACCAGACCAGTAAGAAGCAACGTAAAAGCAATAAGGGTGAAGTGTGGTGATCTCGAGGTCTTTCCAGAGAAGAAACTCTTTCAGAAACCCTAGCACAAACAATTGTACAAGATCTTAATCTGAAACCAAACCTGAACTGCTAATTCGGTTATCAAGAGAAGTGAAAATTGAATTGCACAATTACACAACTGTGAAATTATGCATTGTTCGTTTGAACTTTGAGCTGTTGGTTTGCTGCATTTACTTAATCTAAATTGAAATTTTATTATATTTATTTATGTAAAGTAAGGCTTTAGGTATTATTCCCTCAAATTTCTTTTCCACATAAAATTAAATAATTATGTGATCCATGCATCACTAGCCCTAGTCATTCACATACTCCATCGCCCCTCGTAGTCGTTCTCACAGTTCCCGCTAGCCACTAATGGTTGTCAGCGGCCTTGAAAAGTGTTGCTAGCATGCAGGGATGCAGCCAGGAAAAAATCCAGCAGGGTCACAATCAAATTGTATTATTAAAAATAAAATCATGACTACAATGAAAGTGCTCAGATTTCAAATATAAATTTGGAACAAAAACTGAACATAAGTTAACAACACTTAAAATATAAAATAAGTGTGCGTGTGTATATATATACATACATACATATATATATATATATATATATATATATATATATATATGTATATAAGTTGTTAAGATAGTAAAATTCATCATTAATATAAAATACTTGGTCCAGCTCAAAATACATTTTGAGATAAACCACACCAACAAATGTCTACAACAAGCGTTAAGAAATAATAATGCCAAAATCAATAATTGAGAAATAAATTATGTACCAAGTTAATTTAAGAAATAATCCTACCATCAAAAACATTCTCAAAAATATTCTATCAAATGTCACAAGTGAAAAAAAAAAGAGTTAGGGGAGTCAAAACAATAATTGTTACAGCATAGAGCCAACATTCTCATTTGTCTATTTGAACATCAATGAAAAAATGTATTTATCAAAAATTGAGCAAAAAAAAACTATCAAGCATTAACAATAAAGTCAACATTCTCATTCTCAAAATATCTATCAGGCAAGTATAACACATTCTTTGCAAATTTTACTGAGATACCTAAGTAATCTGAACATCAATGTAACTTTTAATAAAATTTTGTTGATAGAAACATCCAACATTTTTCAACAAACATCAAACATCATTTTAGTTTCATTATAAATAAGATTGATTCACCCATTCATTCTCCAAAGCAAAGCAAAATACGGCACTCTCCCATAAATTCACAGATTATCCTTGACATTTTATGCTATTTCTCTAGAAAAAGAGAGAGGCGCAACAATTTCTAAATAGGTTCTATATTTGGTGGGCAACATCATCTTCTAAATATGATCATCATCGCCCAATTACAGAAAGAGAGAATTTTGGAGAATTTATACTTAAGGACTCATTGAAAGCACTTTACAATAATGAAAGTTTCTTTGGTCATTTATATACATAGAGCCAAACTATTCATTTAATTCATTATTTGAGTTAATCATTGCTCGTCATTTTTCGACACTAGTGTTTAGTCCATCAACTTATAAGAATGCCTCATTTGAAATATAAAAGAGCGAACTCCGCAATTCTGAAACTCAAATTTCAATGATTTAAACATTACAATCTAAAATCTCCCGTGCAAAGAGAGATTAAGTGCAAATATAAACAAACAGCCACTTAATTATAGACCATATTCAGATTGAAACATTCAAATATTTTGATTCAATAATATAAAATAATGGCAAAATAAATGTTTTGTAATGCATGATCTAGGTAGGCAGTTCGACCAGCAGTGTTAGAAACATTATGATTTATAACAAATGACCAATAGCCAATCCTTAGACAGAAATATTTCTCATCCACTAATATTAGCCACGAAGAAGAGCGCATCGTTAAATAATTATAATATAGCAAATAAAATCGAAGTAATATTAGATATGAGATGCATTCACTTAAAAAAAACACTTTTTTTATAGTAAAATTGTATTGCAAAAGATTATAGGTGTTTGGTTTACGACAATGTGGTATTGATATTTGAAAAAGGGATCTTTACATACATATCACTTAAAATACACATATTCAGCACACTGATTTTAATATTTACAAAGTACTATCATTTCATCAATTTTAAATTTCTTATAATTACATGTAAATATAAGTTGCATGCACTTCAGAAATGAGAAGACAATGTTGCTCTTTTATAAAAAAAAAAGTTCATAATAATTATTTGGTGTACAGTTAAAATTGGGTGTTAGGTAGCAAAAAATACTTTAACATAGTAGATAACAGCCACAAAGAAGGAATAGTGCTGAAAAATAAAAGCAAACAGATTATTCTATTTTTTTACATTATCATCAACAAAGCTGACTCAGCTAAATAGCCTACAATAGCCCACAAGAGCAACTACTACCCACATATGAGTGAGTCACCTAAATTACTCCCATACTACCAAGGGGCTGTTTGGTTGGATGCTAAGTGCAAAGTTGTTAAATAGCATGCTAGTCAAACAACATGTTGCTAAAATAGCATCATTATTGAAACCTTACAGTGGGTTTTGAGATAACATAGCAGTGAACTCAATTATTATTATTTGGACGTTAATTTAGAAATAACATTACACCCAAATATCAACAAACCCTAAGAGAACAGATTTAGCAGCATTATGTTCTCTAAAGCACCGTTGGAAGCTATACATAATAAATTTCATCATTTTGCCCATTCGGAGTAAATGCAGAGTTAAATCTGTGTGCATTATATTTCTCGTGTGCACTGTATTGTGAAGAAACATTACTAATATAATGTTTATAAATTGTGAAGTTCAAAATTTTTTCATGATTTTATTAAAATATGGCTACTTAGAATCATTTATTAAAATTTTTATTCATACAACCATTGCAACCTGATATCCATGATGTGATGGATTCTAGAAAATTTTTGAAATTAATGTATTTTAATTGCACATTGTTCAATTTGAACTTTCAAATTTGAAAGGCATGCAATCTACAGAATTTTGCATTGCTTCCTTTCTTGATTTTGTAACTATTGTACCTAACATTCGTTTGAAAAATATTAAAATGTATCTGAGTTTGAAACTGATGCAGTTCCTCACAAATATTTGGTGCATTCTTTCACGTAATTTCTAGCAAAAACTTAAATGTTACAAAACCAATATAAAATCTAACTAATTAGAAAGTTTGAAGCTCCGTATATGAAAGAGAAAAATTCTATTGCAACGGCATTGCTGATAAATACTAAATCATCTACATGCGATTTCATAAATTAACAATAAACATGAGAAAGTGGAGAGATTCACACCCTTGCAAGCTGGTCCGGTGAAGAAGAAAACAATGGACGAAGAGAAGCTCGACCTAAAAAGCAAAAACCGTATAAAAGAAGAGTTCAACCCAGGCAAGCTGCTCCGGCGAGAGCTTGAGGGATTTTTTATGAGCGTCTGCGAGACAGAGAGCAAATAGAAGAAGGCATCGGCCAGACAAAGCCACTAGAGCCAATCGATGAAGGCGTCGGCGAGACTGAGCCAAAATCGGAGAGGATGATTTAGGGATTTTCGGAGGGTATCGATTGTAAAATTGCATCTAGCCTAACAATATAAAAAAAAATTAAAAAATTTACTCACATAATACTAAATTTTTTAAACATTATTTAAAACGCCTGAACTTTAAAATTTACTCACCCAATAAATATACATTTTTTGTAATGGAATTATACAGAGAATGTGACAATGCAGTCAGTACCTACAAGAGCTTCAAATAGAATGCTGTCTATACACCCGCCTCAATCTTTGCCCTCCCACTTCCAACCAGAATACTACATTACAGTTCCATATGCTATATTATGATAGGAATGCTCTATTTAGATTCAAGCAGAATAAGAAGGCTAGCAATGGTGAATCCTCATCAGTGACATTGAGCTACCTTTCCACTTATCAAATCTTTCAAAAAGTGCAGCAGCAATAGTTGCTCGCTCATGATTCTATAAAGTAGTCATCTTCAATGGACACATCGGTCTCTAATATGACAACTCATCATCATTCTCGATGCATGCTGTGAAGGCCCGATGCTGGTTCAGCGAGAATTATTCTGACATCAGGTGTTCACATATTGCAAGATCTTATTGAGCAATTTAAAAAAGAATAGATACACATATAAAGATTAAATGATATTTCTTACTCATTAAAATTACAAATTACAAAAATCTCCAATGTTCATCTCATACAATGTTAATTTTTATAAAGTGAAACTAAAAAAAAAATAAAAAGATAAGTAAATGCAGTAAATCCATCAGCATATTTGAAAATTAAAAAATTATTGTTTTTGTGCGAATTCTCCCAGAAGTATCTGATCAGATATTGTAAAGAAAATAATATAGAGATTGGAATTTCCAGTAATTAGATAATACTCTAAGTACCTCAGTAAATAATAAAATATTATATTTTATAATAACAGAGATGCGATTAGCGAAATATGAGTATAATAAAAATGTAAGAAAAATAAAGCAATAGCGCAAACGGGATAATTAATTTCCAGCAAAAAATATTATCACAAATATGTTAGTTAGTGATGTTTTTCCAGTAACAACAATGAATATTACTGATGTCATTTTTTCAGTAACTAACCACAAATGTTACTGATGTCATTTTTTCAGCAACTAACTATGAATGTTAATGATATCATTTTTTCAGTAACTAACCACAAATATTACTGATATCATGTTTTCAGTAATTAACCACGAATATTAATGATATTATTTTTCCAGAAACTGTAACAACCCTAGGTTAATCATGCATTAATTATAGTTTTATTATATTCAATATATCATTTTAAGCTAATCATGAAAGTTTGAATTCAATCGAACTCCTCTAAGTTAATTAAGTAATTTGTTCAATTTAGATATTCTAAATAATAGCTAAAATATTTTGACATAAGATTCAAAATCTAATTGTATTTTTGAATTTCTCACTCCCAAATTAATTAGGGGTACAAATTTGGGAATTTTTGGAGGTCATTTAAGCCATAATTCAATTTAAACTAAATTGAAAAAATTGCACATAAGGGATCCCAACATTTTATAATTGCAAACCTACCCTTCAAACTAAATTAACTGTCGGGCTCCATTGTGCGGACTGCAGGTAATCCGCTGTGGAGCCCAGGTCACGCGACAGTGGAGCCCCCGCTCATCTCATCATCGCGCTACTTGGTCCTACAGCTAGGATTTAATCCCGCGAGATCGTGAATCCATCGTTGGATCCATTCCTCAGATCCCACAGCTCGGATCACTCCAAATCCGACCGTTAAGATCTGGATCATTAGGGTTGTTCTGCGGCTCTAATCGATAGATTAGATGGCCCATAGTACACATACATTGTGGATCTTCGTCCTAATCGTGCCCACTCTCAACAAGGGAGATTCCCTCATACGCTAGCTACTCGCCTTATCCCCCACTACCTCGTCCACCTTAGTAGGCCGTTGGGGATCTTCCCTCAATGGAATAGCATCCCAAATGGGCCCTGTGGCCCGGTTAGCTCCAATTGGGAAATTGGGGCTCAGCCATGGCCCAAGCTCTCTCGGGTCATCCTAGCTCGAACCAATCTTCCCATGCTTCTCCTTATGGCTATAAATAGCCTCAGGATCCCTTCTATGAGTCATTTGCTACTCAATTGGAATTCTCTCTCAATATCCATTGTTGGTCTGTATGAGCTTCCCCAGGCGTCCCAGCTGCTTGCGAACCACTGATTGAGGGTACTCCTAATATAGTGCCCCGCCCCGTCGCCGTGCGCAAAAGATAAATATTATGTGTATATTCAGCGGCGGAGCGGTGCGCTACTTAGGAGGACGGGTATACAAGCAAAAACCCACCTTCCCGAATAGGCAGGTCTAAGACTGAGCCATGTTGAAGGCTGCTGACTCAATCCTAAGAGTAGGATCGAGAGCCAATACTTAAGATAAGAGTAGAATACTTACCTTAAGTATTAGACTAACACGTACATTGGATTTAAAGAACGAGTGAGGATCCAATATACGTCATCAATGTATCAGCATTTCTAGTATGCTGGTCACATCACAATACTAAGTATAGTAGTATAACAGAGTGCGGAAGCTAAAAGTAATACATCCAAAATACATTCATCACAGGCAGTAGTAAACATCTGTCTCAGAAAAAAAAAGTAAAAGATGCATCCAGAATTTATTACAGACTGTTTTAAATGCAAAAAATATGAAATAAAGCTGAAAGTAAAGGTACATGTCTGATCCACTAAGACTCCACATACTCTTCTTGGATCTCCTGTGTGTCCTTCTGCCCTGTCTCTATAAGCTGCTCAGGATCTAGCAAATTACTGGATCCCAAAAATACCCCATATTAGACAAGAAGTCTAACACATCGCAACTAACTATACAGTAATAAAGCTAAATACAAGTAACAAGTAAAGTAAAGTATAATTGCAGGAAAACTGGGGAAAAAAAACTAAGTAAGGAAAAACTGAAACAGCTGAGTAAGTAGGACAATAAAGGCTGAATAAGTAAAACTGTCACACAAAAGAGAACTGAAAGTAAAGGAAACATCTAATATTCATAAATCAAAATGAAAGAAATATCAAATGCTGTACTGTATGTCATTGGAAAGATGCACCCAAATATGCCACACCACATATGTCACGGATATGTCACTGAACTATCACTAAAAGACTATGACTAGTACGATCCAATATAAACATACACCCGGTTGGGAATACAATATAGTGACGCAGATGTACCCCGAAATTCCACAGTATGTGTATGTAATATTCTGTAACCCATACTTCATCACTGATGCTCATACGTTACCGCTGAAATAATACTTCAAGTTCATGCTCATACTTATGCCTATGTTCCTATTCTATATGAGTAAAAATCCAAAAATCCAAGAAATATTGGAATGCTGATAATGAATTCTAAGTCTCCACTGTGCAGAATCCTGCTAAGAGGATTCTGGCTCCTAACTTCTAGATCGATAAATAGTTAAAGTTGCAGATTTAATTAAGGACTATTATGTAGAATGATGGTATACACATACTTAGTGTCATTGCAAGGAAGGTAATTCTCATCACTTAGTTTGATTAAGCTACCCTAACAAAGCGATCTTCGATAAGAGGCATCACCCGTTGGCGATTTGTATCTCAAGCTAAGTTATTAAGATACCCCACTCACAATTACACTTAGTGTTTCAAAGGAGGTAACGTCAGTTACTTAGTTTGTTTGAGCTAGACCTATTGAAGTGATCTTCTCTAGGAGGTATTGCCCGTTGGCAAATTATATTTCAATCAAATTAAGGAATGAATACCCATTTAATACACTCTTTAGGTTTGAATGGTTTATTCTAACGGGACTATATTCGTCTAATCCCTCAGGTTAGCACCCGCTCATAAGTCCCTATTAGAGTGAATCAACCAATCTTGAATAATACTAGGAACCAGTAGTATCGGTATACTATATTACACCACCCAAATGATCAATATTCAATCAAGTCTACTTAATAAAGCAAGGAATTATTAAGACTACCAAGGCCTAAGCTAATGGGTAAGTCCTATACAAGATTTCACAAAATGGTGATCAAAGATCACTTAATATGGATTCTACCACAAGGAGAAGTATCTTTCTAATATCTTAAGTGATTTCTACCACGAGGGGATAAGATCAATCTATAAGATTATGGGATCTTCTAAGCTTCTATCTCAAAGAGTCATACAAGGTCTCTTACCTCAAAGTATATGAATTTAGGTCTTTTAATGTTTCAGCACGATCTTATGAAAATATGCTTAATACTCCTCATTCTAACTTTTGCTATTAATATATTGGGTTCCATTTCATAATTAGGTTTAGAATGATCAGATCAGATGATCAAGTCACCTGATCATAACTTAATCTAAGATTATTGGATTTAAATCAGAAGATGTTATTAAGATTTTAGATCAATTATTTAATCAAGATAATTTTATTAACCTCTTATGCTAATCCTCTTACTTAGGAGAAAATCAAGGATCTTAAGGTCTTGATTCAGATTAGGAAATCACATAGAGTTATTATTAACCTTATCATGTCTAAGTTGAATGTTTAGAGTCAATATCAAATCAGATGCATTATTAGAAAATGTGAAATTCATTGTCTTATAATCAAGTCAATTAAGTTAAGTTTTAAGGATTTGGATCCTTCTTAAGTAGATTAGGGTTTAATCCCTTCTTATGCCTTAAGTAAAATTAAGTGTGTGTTTAAAGATCAATATCAAATCAGTGGATTAATTATATATTATTGGTGGCAACCTCAGACCTAGATCAAGTTTTAAAAGCTTGATCCAAGTCTTAAGATTTCTTAAGTTAATTAAGGAGGTTAAGATCTCCAACTTTGTTTTGTCCAAATTATACATTATGGATTAATATCTAAAGTTTTCAATACATTTATCCTACTATTACAAAGCATAAAAATAGAAAAGTTTACAAAGACAGAAAGTAATCAGTGCTAATCAAACCCTAAATCTATTCAAATGGATTAGCACTTAATTACAAATCTAGCCATTAAAACTAGTTGCAATTTGGCACACAAGTTCTACTCAATAATATAATTAATTAGAGCCTAAGTTTGTTAAGATCCAATAAGTATAAACCTTAATTTTCACTAATTATATTTTAACAATATTAAGACATATTTTGAAATACAAAGCTCAAAAAACTAAACTACTTAACACATGTATTATACTCACCACAAGTAAACT
The DNA here is from genome assembly GCA_016760335.1 of Gastrodia elata. Classification (NCBI taxonomy): domain Eukaryota; kingdom Viridiplantae; phylum Streptophyta; class Magnoliopsida; order Asparagales; family Orchidaceae; genus Gastrodia; species Gastrodia elata. Next base: position 24,133,160 of record CM028670.1, on the reverse strand, counting down.
AAAGGCATCCTAGTCATGCAATTTGGTTAAGTATATTTGCTAAATCATCCTAATTAAGTTTCATTATAATTAGGCAATAATAAAAAATCCAACTATCAGATGTTAAATTTTATTTTATATTCAGATCCCTGATAAGTTTCTGATTATTTTCATATATAATATCATAGGGTTTGATTTAGTGGATTAAAAGTTATGCAATTAATACATTATGTATTTTTATTTAATTAATTTCCTATGATTTGAATAATTGAATTATTTTCCTTAAGGAAAATAATTCTAATTATTCGAATTTTAATAAAACGGGCTCGGCCCATTAGCCGAACCGTGCAGGTCGACCGGGGCCTGAAGACCCGGGACGGTCGCACCGCGCGGGTCACAGGCTGCCCCGACCCGCACAGGGCTTCGTCCCCGCACCGTCGTCCCGACGAAGAGGGCCGATTAGGGAAATCCTAATCACCAAATTCCGGTGCAACCAGACCACGCCAGGCGCGGCAAAAGATCGCCACACCTTCACCATGACCAGATGCACCGAATGGGACCCGAAGCCCTCTGTGAGACAGTTTGGATCGGCCGGACCTTACTCACCCGAGAGCTCCTCTAATGGAGCTACTGTGGAGAGGCAATTCTCCCCACATAGACCACGCCAGATCCCGGGCTTGATCCCTACACCATTAGGGAGGTGAGGCGGATCGAAGCCCTCGGGTCTGAGGGTCTGGGAGAGTCTGGATCGTCAGGTCCTTACTCGACCAAGACGATCCTTAAGCAACTTAGCCCGATCCGATCGATCGGGGCTAGCTTAGGTCCTAGCTTTGATTACATTAGATTCTAATTGACAATACGCAAGCATACGAATCAATGGGAAGGAGGTTCAAGCCTCAGTGGCTTGAAACCAGCAATTGGGGTACCTGGTTCGACGAGGGAGCTCAAGACGGTCGATTGGGACTTCGGCTGGCCTTGGCTGAGCTTCCAGACACTTCAAAGGGTCATGAACACCAGGAGAGCCTACTATCATCGGTTCAGAAGCTCCTGGATCGCCTGCGCAAGCTCGGGCAGACGGCAATGGCGAAGAGAAGATAGTGGAGAATTGAGGGCAATTGAGCAGCAAAACGATAGAGGAAGGATTGCTGAGGCTATTTATAGCCTTAGATAAGCTTAGGGAAGCTTCTGGAGGGGGACATTGGGCTTGGGAGGATCGAATTGATCGGGCCATGGTCGAGCTCTCAATTTTCCAAATTGAGCTCGGCCGGGTCACGAGGCCCCCGATCGGGGGTCCTTGACATTTTGGGAGATGCCTCAACGGCTTTGCTGAGGTGGATGCAGGAGTGGGGGACAGGCTGGGCAGCTGGCGGTATGGGAGATTGCTTCTGTCGGGGACAGGCATGCTCAGGACGAAGGTCCACAGTGGCAGGAGACTTCAGACACCATCTAATGGATCGAAGAGAACGCGCTACGTTCCAGATCCACCAGATCCTAACGGCCGGCTCGGATTGAATCAGAGCCGTAGGATTAACGAGATGCATCTAACGACTAGATCCACAGTTTTGTGGAACCAGATTCGGACCGTGGAATATAAGGGTTCGACGGCGAGATCAGCGGGACCCCACTATCGCGTGACTCAGGCTCCACAACAGATCGCCCGCGGTCCGCACAACGGATCCCGGATGTTGATTTGGTTTAAAGGATATTTATGCAATTATGAAATGTTGGAAACCCTTAAGTGCAATTGGACCATTTTAATTTAAATTGAATTATGATCCAAATGACTTCCAAATTGCACTAAAATTTTACCTTTAGCTAATTTGGGGGTGAGGAATTTAAAAATAAAATCATATTTTAATTCTGAGGTCAAAATATTTTGGGTCTAGACTAGAGCATCTAAACTGATCAAAATATCATTTTTGGATTTAAGGGAGTCCAATGGACTTCAAATTTTCAAGATAGGTTTCATTTAATGTTCTAAAAACAATGAAAAGAAATAATGACTACTTAAGCTATAATTTAGCAGAGTAACGACCTAGGGTTGTTACACCTAATGTTCAGGGAAGAGCTTCTCTGCAGCTCAACTAAGTCTCCAGTAGTGCATGTGTCCTCTCCATCAAAGCAGGTACCCCTATCTGCTGAATTGAGCTATTAAGGCTCAATTCCTTCCCTCTGCAATTTGTTCTGATGCAATTAGAGTAGACGAACCCAACACGATCGAATGCAGGGCATAAGCTAGCCCCAATCAATCGTATCAATAGATTGGGTTAGTCCCTTTTGCAAAGTCTAGGTCCGAGTAAGTACCTGGTGATCCAGATCACCCCAGACCCTGATGCCTGAGGGTTTGGATCCATCTCACCTCCCGAGAAGGTGAGAGATCAAGCCCTGGGTCAATCGTGGCCTCTGTGAGGAGAATTAACTCCCCATAGTAGCTCTATAGTGTGAGCTCTAGGGTGAGTAAGGTTTGGGCAAACTAGACCTTCTCACAGGGGGCTTCGGATCCCAATCGGTACGTCTGGGCTCGGGGATGGATTTACGGCCGACCCGAGGCCATGGTGTGCTCTATCGACAAATAATTTCACTGATTAAGGTTTCCTTAATCGGCCTCTATCGGGTTATGGTGAATGGGGACGATGGCACTGTGCGGGTTGGGTCATGTGGCGACCGGGGATCGAAGTTCAAGAGTCTTTAAAGAATAATTCATCTCAATTGAAAATTTATACATTTTTATAAATAGGACATAATAATTTACAGTCCTTTTATACATAGAGCCAAAACATATATGAAAAGTTACAACAGTTTGAATTTTTACAAAATATGAAATAGAATATCTACATTCTTCTGCTTCTTTAATTTCTTCTTCTTTTAATTTGATAGATCTTCTAAGCTTTTTAATTATCAAAACTTGAAAAAAATTCAGTTTACCAGTCAGGTAGGAGTACACAAATTGTTCTTATAAGAATAAATCTAGCATCCTATAATAGGTATGAATCACATATGAAATGACTGAAAATCTGCATGTAAATAAAGCAATTGCTAAATTTAATTTCTGCCCTGCAAAATAGCTGTGAAAATCAACATTTATGAAATAAATTTTATCAAAAGCATTTGTAACAATAAGTCGAGTCCGGAGACCCCTAAGCCCAAATGGGTAAACCCATAGGCATAAATCTGTATGAAGCTTATCTCGCCACCCGTCGGTAGCTTACTCAAATAATAATTATTGGTGTGTCTTTCCTCTGGATTTGCCTACTTCCTACAAGAGGCTAAATCCCTCCATATAACTCCCAGGGGCTGCCAGCAGGCCCAATCTGTACAGATTCTCAGTGTTGCGTTCCACCCTCCAAAGACAAACACCACAAAATATATATACTGTGTTTCATTCTTTTTGTTACATGCTATTTGATATAAATCTTTTGCAAATTAAAATGCGGTAAACAGTGCAAATAATATTCAAATGGAAAATGGCTCAAATAAGAATATTGAAATAAGACTTATAAGTAAATTTGCGTACCTGACTTGTTTTGATAAAAATCAACCAAATTTAATTTCCTTGATTTGCCAAAATAATGAAATTTATTAATCTAATATTTTTATTATTATTTGTAGTATTAGGCTTATAAAATGATTATTTTGATTTATTTGAATTTATTTTTATTAAGTTATATAATTATTTATGTCTTATAAGGTCAAATTAGGAATTTGATTTTATAAGAGTATTTTAGTAATTTTACCCTTAATAAAATATAAAATTTATGTTAGTTTATTATAGATTATGTTTTAAGATTTTTTTTATAGAGTCCAAAATTATTAAATTCTGATATGAATTGGTTAAGTTATATCTATTCTAATTTGGAGGGTTTAATAATAAGGGTTTATTATAATTAGAGAGTGATTAGTGATTTTATTCACAAAATTATTAAACTAATTATACGTTTAGGTTCTAATTTACTTTATAAGTTATTTAAAACTGAAATCACTTAGTTTGGATTATTATATTTGCTAATATTAAGTAATTAGGGTTAATTAGGAGATCTAACTGTTGGATCCTAAATATTTTTGCAGTTTACAAAAATTTAGGTTCTTCTGATCTAAATATATATTTAGATCACCTAATTTGGAGCTAAATTGATTAACTTATGGATTTTTGAAGTTCTATGTTAAATTAAGTTAATTAGGGACAGGTCTTAATTGTGATTAGTTAAATTTTAATCCAAATAGAAAAACAAATACTTCTAAATTATTCTTTAAGCTTTTCTGAGTATTTTAAGACCTATATTTAGTATATTTGGATTAGTAGTTTATAAGTTATGACTAAATTAAATTTTATGATTTTTAGGGTTCAATTTAGGGATCTAAATGTCACTATGTTAAATATTAGTCCAAATGGGAATTTAATACTTCTAATAAATTCCTTATTTTTTTCTGATAATTTTGATATATTTATTTGTATAATTTAGTTAAATATTTTAAGAGTTATGAATTTATAAAGTTTGCTAATTTAACTGATTTAATTATATTACACTAATATCTAATATTTCTATTTTAAAATCATATATATCTTAATAAATTTACTGTTCTAAACTATTTAAATCTATAAAAGTGTTTTGCATTTTTATATATATGTTTATATATATATATTTATATATTTATGTTAATTATTTATTTTATTTTATTTATTTTTATTATTTTATAATAATTAATATTACTTTTCTGTAAATATATATCTGTTTATTTATGTATTTATTTTAATTATTATATTTAAATATATTATTTTTATTTAATCTGTTTTATTTAATTATATTATTTTTTTATTTAAATTTTCTGTTTTTTATTATTTGTTATATTCTGTTATTTAATTTATATTATTTGATTTTTATTTTATCTAATATTTTGTTTTATTATTTACGTATATCTATATATATAAAAGATTTATATATTATAAATATATATATTTTATCATAATTATTATTATTACTGCAGGTTTTTAAATCGGCGGCGGGCCCACCAGTGCCACGCGGCACTTTGCTATTCGCCGAGGTTCAGTGTGTGGGTCCCACACGACAGAAATTTCTTCTAGAAGGTCCACGTGTCTTCTTCTTACTCGTGTGGCGGCTGGCGTGGGTCCCGCGATTGAAGAGATAAGCGGCCGGTTCGATGCGTCGCAGTTCAGGACGGGACCGGTCTGGCCTGGACCGGTCCAGTTAATGTGGATCATCCCCGATTTTGAGCGAAAGGAAGATCAGGGAATCCATCTAGGGCACTCCATACGGTGGCCCTAAGGTCGCGACCAGAAGTCGAACCACAAAGTATCAGGTAGGGAATACCAAGCTCTATCTAACGACACCTAAATCATCGACAGAGGTGACCTAAGTTACTAGAAACGTCTAGCCCTAAATCTAGGTTAGCGCATAAAGGATAATGAAGCGAGAAATTGCCTCACTTCAGCTTCTTATCATCAATTCTATTCTCTTTTGACTTATAACATTCACTGTAATTATCTGAAGTAAAGAATTCGAATATGAGTAGTCTTGATTAATCAATTGGGATGAAACTTAATATTGAACTTCTTCTTTCATTCATGCTTATTAGTTCAATTGCAGACTTAAATGACAATAACAATAGTTATATAAAGAGAATCAATTGGATGTAAAAGAGAGAAGATTTAGTACATAATGAACTCAACTGCAGGAAGAAACTTTATGAAAAGAACAATAACCTTGGGTTCCTAGATTTCAGGGGATCGATCAGAACTATTAAGGGCTGAAGGATAAGAGGTCATAGGAAGATAAGAGAAGAGGCTTTGCGAGGCATTTGAGCAGTGGGCGAATCTGGCAGAACGCGGCGATGGACATCTGGCGAAGGAAGAAGACGCGCGTCTGCGGGTCGCGAGCTCAACGCTACACGCGTTGAATGGTGAGGACACGCGGAGTTCTCTAGCGGGGAAGATGGGCTCGGACCGTCCGATCCTTCGATCGGATGGTTCGCGTGATTCGTATGTCTTAATAGGAAGAAGGGAACGGCGTTCATTTATGTAGACGGCGCCGCTAATATATAATTAATTATATAATTATTTAATTTAATTTAATTAATTTAATTAATTAAACTTAACTTAATAATTATATTCCAAAAATTTTAAAAATATCAATCCTAGCTAATTGAGGTCTTCTGAACGCAATGGCGCACTCGGATTTTCGATCCGATGAGTATTTAATTACTCGAATTTTCAAGTATTTAAATAATATTAAAATATTCGTCAAAAATTTACGTCTTCCAAATGCATTTAAAACTTCACCCCTAGCTAATTTGAGGGTGGTGAACGCAATAGCAAAGTCAGATTTTCAATCTGAAGTCAAAATTATTTAAATATAATAAACAATTGTGAATGAAATTTTGGTATTTTACAGGTCAGCCCATGACCCGCGCTGTGCGACAGTGCCGGGTCTCCCTGGTCCCGGCCGACCCGCGCCTTTTGGATAATGGGCCGAGCCCATTTAATAATAAGAATATTATTTTGAATTATTTTCCTTAAAAAAAATAATCTGATTAATTGGACATAGGAAAATTTAATTAGAAAAATGCATAATGAATTAATTGAATAACTTTTAATACACTAATCCAAATTCTATGAAATTATATATTATTTTGTTCAAAAAATCATAAGAAATCTAAATATAAAATAATATTACACTTTTAATAGTTGGATTTTATGATTTTTCCAAATTACTCTAGAACTTAATTATGGCTGATTATTGTCTATGCTTAGCCAAATCTCTTGATTTAAGTGCCATTATATTTCTAATGCTTTGTAGAATGCATGTATTATGTGGATTAATTTTCTGATTATTATATTTTAAATTATGCTATAATCTTAGAAATGCGTGATTAGTAAAAATTAGGATTTATACTTAATTAAAATTAGCGAACATAGTTTTTGATTATTCACATGGTTAAATAGAATACATTTGCTAAGTTTCATAAATTTTCAATAGTTGAATTTGTAATTATGTGCTAATCAATTTTTACTTGATTTAAGGTTTGATTAGCCTTAATTAATTTTTATTTTACTTAATTAAAGTTCTTATGCTTCAATAATAGTAGGTTGAATGTTAGAGAACTCTCTTACTCATTTGGACAGTTTAATTGATTGAATTGATATAAATTAACATTTAAACCCATTAAGCTTAAGAAGTGGCTAAGTAAATCAATGATTGAACTTGAACTTGAATTGAACATCAATAATACATTAATAACCCACGGATTTATCATTGATCCATAAATTAAACTATTGATCTTGATTCATTAAGTTATGTGGCACCCCGCTTCCACCATAGTCATGTTAACTCTTAAGTTAACATGATTATGGTGAAGTGGTCACCAAATGACAAGTTTCTCATTTATAGACAAATTAGACATTCATCCTAATCCATTATAATTAAGAAGTTTGTCATTTATAGGAGCTATTTACTAAATGATAATACATGAAATATTCAGAGTGCGAAAGAAAAATATATACATTAATTTCATCACAATTCAGTAAATAAATACATCCAGCTCTGAATAAGTACAATAAAAGAAAATATAATTTAAATATGAATTATTATAAGCATCAAGAAGTTTAGTAGAACTGAAATAAAAGCACTCATCCTCTCTTAGCAAAATAAATAAGAAACTAAGCTAAGGATCTCCAACAATAACATGCTCCTCCTCTTAAGCCAAATCTTCAGAAGGCTCAACCACCTCGAAGAGCTCAAAATCTACTATTGCCAATTTCACAATGATAGGGCCCCAACCAAAAAAGAGAAATCTTGTTAAACATATTATCTAAGTATATTTTAGGCTGATTATATTTCAAATTCTCTTAAATATCACCATTTTAATTTAGCAACTAAATAAGAAAATATAGGTGCAGAAAAGCATATGAAACGAAAAAGGAAAATCATAAATAATAAGTTTATAACTTAAGCAAAATAAAGTAAACACATACCTCCACCCAAAGCTACAACAATGTTAGACATATAAATAAATATAAAGCAAATAGGTAAAGTATCGAAAAGAGAATTCATCCTAAATATGCTTATAATCATGTAAAATTATGTTAATTAATATAACATAATTAAAAATGTGATATATATAAGCAAGCTGAAAATAAGTCTAGCATCTTATATATAAACAAATAAGCAAGATTAACATCTTAGTATATAAGTAAGCTAGTATCCAAGTAAAAATAGTAAGTAAGTGCTGAAATACAACAAAGTAAATGGAAATAAATAAAAAGAAACAGGAAAGCTACCATGGCTAAACAAGCCACTGAACTGAAAAGTACATAATCTCACTTAGCCTGTTAGGCTAGGGTAAAAAAACTGAGTTGAAAAGTAGAAGTGTACCTAAAATTAGTAATGTCATATAAAAAACTGGCTAAATGAAGCCATTAAACCAAAACATCTAATGAATACTATCTTAACCAACCATGGAGCCAGGCCTGGTTAGACTTATAGAAACAGATAAATACCATCCTAGCTAATCATAGAATTAGGCCTGGCATGTTCTAAAGCAAAAGCACTGAACTGAAAAGGCAAACTAATTAGGTTGCACTTTACTGAACTGAAAATCAGTGAACTGAGAGCACCGTCAAAGATGCAACAATATTTATGTAATTCAAAATTGACATATGATATTCATCAAATATCCTATGTTCATCAAATATGACTAATGTGTAAAGCTCAAATACAAGGTATTGCAAAGTATCAAATTTCAAAGTAAGCAAGAAACTCTACTAAAACACAGATGATATTTGTTGTTATACAATTTATTTATTATAACTATTTCAAGTTATATAAACTCAGGATCTCCAATTCCTACTATCAAGTATAACTTAGATTCATGACCTTATAAGTTGAAAATAATTAGAACTGATTTAGTTTTAATATGATTTAATCAATGTCAACTATATAAGTTAAATAAGTAATCAATCATTAAATTTTAATAAGTTAAGCAACCCAAACCCATCTTGATTAAGACAATCTAAGATGGAAGGATTAAGAATTAAACTCCAATTATTGGGATTTAATCACTTAATCCAAAGGTGATTCTAAGGACTAAGGCTTAAAACCCAAATCTCATAAATTAAAGATTAAAGCAAATCCTATTAAGTAAAATTAAACTTAATAGGATGGATCTCTAATCTTAAATCTAAGGTCTAAAGATAAAATATGAAAATTCTAGAAACTAATAAAACTAAGATTTCATTCATTGAGTAACCCATTTATCCAATGCATGAAAAATAACCTAATTCTATTCCTAATCCTAAGAAAGGGATCTTAAGGAGGTAAGATAAACACTCAAACACTAAAGCTAATGGATCTTATTAAACTTAATTACTGATTTAAAGAACTTATGAGGGATATAATGTGAGATTAATAATCAATTATGAATGACTTAGGATTTTATATAAAAATCTAATTAACAGCTTAAATTATATGAATTTAATTACAAATCACATTATTTACTAATTTTAATGATTAGACTATGATTCCAAGGTTTAAGAATGCTTAAACCTAAATTTAGGCAAAATGACTATTTTGCCTCTACTCAAGAGTCTAAAAAGTTACTTCTGATTTAGGGCTCCAAATGGGAATTTATCAATAGAAAATAATTACTTACTGTCTAATATGAAGATAGACAGTAAATACACCCAATTTGGATAATAATTAAGTCTTATGAGCTCAATTTAAGGAAATTGACTCAAAAGATCAATTTGGTAATTTTTCCTATTAAAAATTTAGTCAATTTTTTGATGCTTATAGTTCAATGATTCCATAAAGTCTAAGAACACTGAATTTTGAGGTCTAATGATTAAGTTATGATCAAATCAACTTTAGGGTTAAAATATGTAAATTTAGGGTTTTTAAGAATAATCTAAAATTCTAATTTTTTCATTTGATGTCCAAATTCAGCAAAATTAGTGGCTATAGCTTCTCTATAACACACTAAGTACTTTAACTAAGAGTAGACACTATTTGGTTAAGTTCTGATCTAATTAAGGTTAAATGTGATTAATGAGTGATTAGTAAAATTAATCATAAAATCACAGAACCAACCATACCATTAGGTTTTAATATACTCTAAGAGCTATCAAAAACTTGAACTACTCAAATTGGACCACTAAATATACTAATTTTTATTAATCAATATTTGGGGTGATTAGGACTAATTAAGAAATCTAATCACCAAAACCTAAATATTTTTACAGTTTACTATTAATTAGGTTTTTCTGACCTAAATAGTATATTGGATTACCTAATTTAGAGTTCAATTGATCAAGTTATGCTCAATTGAAGTTTTCATGAAATTAGGATAATTAGTGAGGGGTCCCAAAAGTGATTAGTCAATTTATAATTCTAATAGAGAAATTAATACTATCAGAGAACTCTTGATGATCTCCTGATTAAAATGAAATATATATTGGCTATATTTAAATCAGTGTGTGCAAAGATATGGCAAATGAAAGATTAAGGTCAAATTGGTCATTAATTAGAGGTCCTAAATGTCACTATATGAAGTACACCTTCTACAAAAAAATTGATAGCGCTATATTATTCCTTTCATTTGTTTTGATTAAAATAAGATATATATTTAATATATTTGGATTTATATATTGCAAATTATGAGGGTTTAAAGTTTTTATAATTAAAATAAATTAAATTTAAATTTAATAATTTATTCAGACTTAATTACATTTGAATTAATTCTTTCTGTTATGATGGTGGGACTTACAACCAAGATATAGGACAACAGGCGAGCCCCATTACACGAAACTGACGGGACATGTGGCACTGACCTGTCAGAGCTGATGGGGATAGTGGGTCCCACCCAATGTGGCTACTGATGAGACCACCATGCCTCGCTCTGAGAAGCTGATAGCTCATCTTGGCGGACCCCACAACATGGCGCTGGATCGACCACAACAGAAATGAAGCGCGACGAGTTGACCCGACTCGGCCCGAGCTGAGCCCTCATCTTCATCGACGAGTCCCGGCACCACACAACTAGGGCACCCGATTTGGTGACCCTCTTGTCGACGTCGATGGCTAGCCCACACACCATTCGAAAGAGCACGTCGAGACCTAATTACAGGTGGGTAGATTGAAAGTGGAGGTGACCTGAAACGGCGGATGTAGCTAACCCTAAAAGGCTACACGGGACATGTGCGAGCTTCACTGTTGAACACTGTAGATGCCATCTTGATTAGAACCGATCAAACTCATTTGAGTTCTATCAAGACTGTTAAATCGACAATCAAGCGCATGCAATTGAGAAATGCAACAAGAATTACATAGATTAAATGAAGATCAAGGGTATATAGGTGTACCTGATTCAACGACTAGAAAATTGGAGTTCGAATTGCAAGCACTTAGGTCTTCTCGGTGTTCCAGGGAAAATGAAAACAGATCATAGAGGCTTAAGCAGGGACTTAATGGAGCTCATCCCCTTTGGATTGAGTAGTGGGAGGCTCGCACACACGGCCGGTCTCTGCCGCGTGTGAGACACGCGTCGACGCACGATGGAGATAACCCACGGACCGTTGGATCGCGATCTATCGATCAATGGTCCGGATCAGATCTCACACTTAATGGGTTAGACCCGTTATGGCATCATGGATATCAAATAACGGGAAGCGGGCGTAGGATCCGGCCCGATAACTCTAAAGCGGGTCCGACCAATCGATCAAATAAATAATTAAATAATAATAATTTAATTAAAATTTCTTATTTAATTTTGGGTTAGTAAATGATTCCTGAAAAATCCCAATACTTTACCTCTAGCTAATTGAAGAGTGAGGAACGCAACGACGAAGATGGATTTTCATTCCGACAAGAATTTAATTTTCTCATTTTTTTGGATATTTAAAATTGTATTAAAATATTCGTCAACAAATCCAACGACTTCAAAATGCCTCCAAAACATCACCCCTATCTAATTTGGGAGTGATGAGCGAAATGATGAAATTAGATTTTTGATTTGAGGTTAATCTAAATATGTCAAATTTCAAGGTTCCTGAAATTTCAAAAAAATCAGGATTTTGATCAATTTGACACTTGATTTGGACTAGGCCTTTGTGGTGAACTCTTAATGTAACAACCCTAGTGTTGTTATTCATCAATTAGTGACATAATTAACTTTAATCTTTTTTTATTGGTCTTATAATAGTATTAGAAGCTTCCATTTTAATTTTTATGCGAATTGGAGATCGTTTGTCAATTTCTAGCATTTCCTAATTTTCTGATAATTCTGAGAATGCTTAATTTATTTAGACCTCAAAATAAAAAATAGAGTCCGCCATTGAACTCGGCAACTTTATTTTATCTAGGAGTGATGTTCTGAGAATTTTGAAAGTCGTTGAATTTCCCGGATATTTTATTATATTTCAAACGCTAATTAAATATGTCGAAATCAAGATCCCAATTCAAGTCAAATAAAAATTTAATAAATATGTCCTCTTATAATGCCTTTTGAAGGGATCCTACTGTGAAAGTTTAAGCGCGTTTGGGATCTCGGATTGTCCTAAATAAATTCATGAAGTTTAAACTTTAAAGGCTAATAATAAGAAAAATATAATTCGAAATTTGAAAGTTTTTGTATATTTATGTTATGCATCAATTAAGGATGATATGTTTTAAGTTTCGTTAATTTTCAAGCTCCCGATTTATCGTAATTAATTTTCAAAATTTTTCACTTAAAAATTAATATAAAATAAAATACTCATCGAAATTAAATAATTTTTAGTCGCGTGCGTTCGTCTCGTAGAGACGCTCGTTTTGATATCTATTTTGTAATTTTTGGAGTTTGATTGGCTTCAGATCATAGCTCAGGACATTTCAACCGTTTATTTTAAATCCAACGGCATAATTAGATTATAGATTTGCTTATATATCCCATCTAACCAAAGTCTCTAAGTCAGTCATAAGCCGATAGCCCTAAAACAAAAAAAATCGTAAGTCCTCCCTCATGATTGAGGATGACCCCTTCCTCGCCTCCTTTGAGTAGATCGAAGCTCCTCCTCCTCGCAGCATCGACTTGTCGATCCTCCACTTTCGTCTTCACACGCATCACTACTCCATCCTTCAACTTGCCATCTTCCTCTTCTAGCAAGCACCGTTGATCGCCTTAGGAGGTGTTGTGGCGGCCCTTCCCCGCCGTGGTCCTGTTAACTATTAAGTTAACATGATTACAGTGGGGAGGTTACCTAAATGACAAGGTTCCTACTTATAATAAGATTAGGCACACATCTTAATCCATCATAATTAAGGACTTTACCATTCTCAAAGTAAAATTCATTAAATAAAAAGCAGAGTGCGGAAGCATTAAATATAACATCCATTCATCACAATATAAGAAGAACTAAATATCTAACTCAGAATAAGTAAATCTGTAAAAAAGTAAAATTAATCTTGTATTATTACAATTATGATTTACAAGTTATGGTAGAAATAAAATAAATCGTTCATCTCACAATGCAGAAAGAAAGCTAAGGATCTTCAGTAATATGCTCCTCTTCCAAAGGCAGATCTCCTGAAGGCTCTACAACCTCAAATAGCTTTGAGTCTACCATTGTCGGTTTCACAATGATAGGGCCCCAGCCAACAAAAGAAAAATCTTAATTAGACAAAATGTCTAAGTACATTTTAAGCTGCAATTTTTATTATGTTAATTTAGATATCACCATAAACTCAACTAAGCAACAATATAGGAGCAGAAACATATATAAAATAAAAAGGTATCTATAAACAACAAGTTTATAACTAAAACAAAAGGAGAAGTATACACATATCTCTCATCATAGTTGCAACAAGGTTAAGCATAAGAAAAGTAAATACTAATAACTGGAGTAAATCTCAATCCTAAAATATGCTTATGATCAATACAAGTACATGCTAATTTACATTTAAGTAAAAACACATGAAATAATTAAGTAACTGAAAGTGACATCCTATGAATGTAAACAATAAGTAAAACTAGCATCCTATAAGTAGAAGTAAAGTTAGTAAATGCAGAAGAATAGTAAATAAGAAAGTGCTGAAATGTAGACTGAAATAGAAAGTATGAAACTAAAATTACTATGACTTAAACATGATAATCAACTTAAAATAGAAATGCACCTAAATTAGTATTGCCAACAAAGGGAAAAAGGATACAAAGTATAAAGTCTAACGAATACCATCCTAGCCGGTCTTAGGCCTAGGCTTGGTTAAACTTGCTTTAGATAGACGAATACCATCCTAGCCGGTCATAAGTCTAGGCTTGGACTGTACTAAAGTATAGGTACAGAAAAAGGCATACTAATTAGGCTACATTCTAATAATCATATGTTCAACTCAATAATGATAATGACATATGCAAATGCTATTATGCAAAATAAGTTTGACATGAAACACTTTTCAAATATCTTATTCCTAGTATATGTGACCAAGGTATAAAGCTCAAAAATAAGGAAAGCATAGCATCAAATATCAAAGTGAGCAAGATACTCTATTAGGATATAAGTGATATCCATTTGTTATCTAATTTAATCGTTCTATCTACTCTAAGTTACACAAATTCAAGATTTTCAATTCCTACTATCGAGTGTAACTCAGATTCACGTCCTTATAGATTGAAAATAATTAGGACTAGCTAGGTCCCAATTATAAATAAATTGATATCGACTATATAAGTTAAATGATAAATCAATATACCTATTTTAATAATTTAAGCAATCCCAAGTCATTTTGATTAGCCAAATCAATATAAAATGACTAAGAATTAAACACCAAATATTGTGATTTAATTACTTGATTCAAAAGGTGATCCTAAAGAACTAAGTTTCAAATACCCAAACTCACAGATTAAGTTAAGGCAAATCCTATTAAGTGAAGTTATACTTAATAGGATAGATCTCTATTCTTAGATCTAAAGTTAAGAGATTGAATAATCATTAATAAACTATAAAAATCTATAAACTATAAAAATCAAGGCTTCACATATTGAGTAACCCATTTTACTCAATAAGTGAATTTGAACTTAAGAGCTAATCCTAATTCCTAAGAATTGAGCTCTTAAACCCTAAGATGAACACTCAAGATAAGGGGTAAAAAGGTAATTTAGGATTTCTTAATTAAGGGTCAAAAATCCTAACTTCTCTAATTGGTGTCTAAAATAAGCAAAATTAGTGGTTATGGTGCACAAATGACCCACTGATTATATTGACTGGTAGTAGGCTCAATTTGGACTCTAAATGGCCATGTTATGACCTAATTAAGGTTTAGGGTAATTAGTGAGTGATTAGTGAAATTAATCACCAAATCACTAAACTAACTACACCACTAGGTTCTAGTAAACTCTAGAAGCTCTTTGAAACTTAATTTATTCAATTTGGATCATTAAATTTGCTAATCTTCACTAATCAAGATTTAGAGTAATTAGGGTTGATTAAGAAATCTAACCATTGAATCCTAAATATTTTTGCATTTTACTATCCTTTCTTAAGCCTTTAGGAATCCTCCTTAAGAATTATTGTAGACTTATGTTAGAATTCTTTCATTTAGTAAATGGGTTACTCAATGGATGAAACTTTAGTTTTATTAATTTCTAGATTTTGTCCTTTATTATGATTATTTTGTATTTAAACCTTAGTTAAGACTAGAGATTCATCTTAAAAGTTTGATTATGCTTAAAAGATAGCCTTAACAAGTAGTTCATAAGAGTTGGATTTACTTTAAATCCTTATTCATTAGTATATTTGGATTAAGAGGTTTAACCCCAACATCTTGGAGTTTAACTCTTAATCCCTCAATCTTGATTTATTTTAATTAAGATTGGTTTGGGTTAATTAAAATCATTAATTAAGATGTTTAATTTATTATTTAACTTATATAAGCATCATTGATTGAATTATATTAGAACTTGATTAGTTCAAAATGCCTTAAACCTTATAGAACCGCAATTCTAAGTTTATACTATATAGTAGGATATTAGAGATCCTAAGCTTGTATAATCTCAGATTAGTTAGAATATTTAAATTAGAAAATAAGTAATATCACAGTGTTAGTGTAGTGATATTTACACTTTATTTTATATGTTTTTTTTCCTTGTTTTGAACCTTTATGGTTTTGGCATATTATATGAGACAGAAAATTTGATGAATATTCTATGTTAGCTTTGAAAATTACATTAGGCATGATCATAAGTAAATTAGATGAGAGGAATTAAATATGAATCAATAAATTATATAACATTTTAATGGAATGTGTCCTAATTAATCCGCCTCTACAGTATTGATGCATATATTGAGATTCAGTGCAGTTCAGTTTTTAGGCATTAGTGTCCTGGAGGATATATATATATATATATATGAGATTATGATATTTTTTAGTGAACCTGTTGATCTAGACATTAGTGTTCTAAATGCTTCAGGAGCTTATTTGGTGGCTAGATGAGGTAACATTTTTCTGTTATGGAAGAACTAATTAGGCATATGTCAATTTTGAAGATAATGTTTCATTATCATGCTTTTAGTTCAGCATTCTTAGTATTTTTGTAACATTTTTGTATTTATAGTATTTCTATCATTTATGTATTTTTGGCAGTTTCTTGTTATATATGCAAGGGTGTTATGATGTTAGATTTATTCCTGTTCTATTTTTATTGCATTTCATTTATAAAATCAGCATAAGTAGTTTGATTATATTTGTTTAGGATCTTACTTGCTCTTAGTAGTTTTAATAAAATGCTTAACCTCTCATTGCAATTTTGGGTTGAGGTATATCTTTTTACCTCATACTTTGTTTAAGGTATAAATATATGATTTATAGCCTTAGTCCTTTCAATTGAATGCTTTGTTGCTCCTAAAATATTTAGGATAGTTTGTAATATCATAAAATACATGAAAATTATTAGCGTAAAATGTACTTATACAATTATATAACTAGTTTTTTTCTCTTTCTTTTGGTTGGGGCCCTGTCATTGTGAAACTGACAATGTCAACTTCTGAGCATTTTGTAGAGATAGCACCAGGGGAGGAGTAGAGTTATGAGGAAAAACGTCTTGTTGATGAGGAGCCTTAATTATGTTGCTCTTTTATTTTCAGTAAGGATGAGTGACTTTCCTACTTTTATTAAACTTTAATTAAATATTATAATAATGCAGGTATTCAGTTGTATTTTCCTTTACTACATATTTTATTCTGAGTTGAATGTTATTCTAATTCTGCATAATGGTTACATGGATGTTAATTATTATTTACTTTTGCACTCTAATATTCATGTATGATTATTTAGTGAAGAATTCAATTATATATGGCATACTATTCTCTTATTAGTGGATTATGGATGAAAACCTAATCTAATGATAAGTGATGGATTGCACCGTGACGACCACTTCACTGTAATCGTGTTAACATGCGTATTAACATGACCATGGCGAGCGCGGGCTGTGGCGCCCCGCCCCGTCACCGTGCTAAAGGGGGAAGATCATAATTCGGCGGCGGAGCGATACGCCACTCAGGGAGGAATATCCCGTCTCCCCAAAATAGCTGAAAGCACCAAACCCATCTGAAGGGCTGCTAACTCAGCCTCAATGAGGGTTGGGAACTAATACTTAAGATAAGAGTAGTATCCTTATCCTAAGTATTAGATAAATATAGACATTGGATTTATAATATCATAGGAATCCAACATATGTATAAGATGTCAGCATTTTCAGTATACTGATCACATTATAATACTAAGTATAAGTAGTATATAACAGAGTGCAAAAGCTTAAAGCAAACATCCAGAAAATATTCATCACAGAAGATGAATGAAAATATTCGTCTCAGAAAAGAAAAGAAAATATATCCAGAATTATTACAAACAGTTTATTGAAATAAAACTAAATACTGAACTGAAAATACTAAGCAGAAAATAAAACTGGAGGAGAGTCCACTATTGCTCCACGGGCTCCTCCTGAATCTCCTGGGTGTCCTCCTGACCTGTCTCAATATACTGTTCAGGATCTAGCAAATTGCCGGATCCCAAAAGTACCCCGTGTTAAACAATAAGTCTAACACATCAAAACTAATCTAAGAGTTCTAGTTATTCATTTAACATTTACATAATATAATTAAATTTGCAAAAATACTGTAAAAGTAACTGAAAGTCTAAAATTGTATAAAACTGTACAAAATTGAAGCAAGGTAATGTAAAACTAAACTGTAACTGAATACTGAAAATAAATGAAAACAGTGCTGAATCTGAAGCTGAGTAATCATAGGTAAAATTATGCTGTATGTCACTGAAATTATGCATCTGAATATGCCTCAACACTGTGTGCTACTGATATGCAACCAAAATATCATTGAACTGCTATGAGTAGTACGGTCCAATGTATACATACACCCAGTTGGAAATACTGCTTACTGATGATGCCGATACATCCTGAAATTCCCCAGTCAATGTATGCAATATTCCGTAACTCATAAATCATCATTGATACTTATACATCATTCTGATACTCACACATAATTCTGATACTCACACATCATGCTTATGCTCATACTCATGCTTCTAAACTACATAAGATAAATCCAGAAAATACTTTAAAATCTGATAATGAATCCAAAGTCTCCATTGTGCAGAATCCTGTTATAAGGATTTTGACTCCTAAATTCTAGTCTCGATAATTTGTTAAAGTTGAGAGTTTACTTAAAAATCATTAGCTGGGGAGATTGTATACACATATTTAGCATGTTTGCAAGAAAGGTAAATTTAACCCTTAGCTTGTTTAAACTACGCTTATCGAAGCGCACTATGATAGGAGGCAGAACCCGGTCACAGTTTACATCTCAAGCTAAGCCGTTAAATGCCCTAATTACAAGCATACTTAATGATCTACGCAAAGTGACTTAAGATACTTAGTTAGCTTAAATTGCACTTATCGAAGCGTACTACGATAGGAGGCAGAACCCGGTCACAGTTTATATCTCAAACTAAGGATCTTATTCACTAATTGTAACACTCTTAGTCTTGAAGGATTTACTCTAACGGGACTGTATTCATCTAATCCCTCAGGATAACACCTGGTCATAAGTCCATATTGGAGTGAATCAACTAATCCTGAATACTACTGATATAATCCAGTAATATGGGTATACCCTACTATACTCAACCAATAATCTGAGTTCAAAATGTTCTATTTAATTAACAAGGATTTATCAAATCTATTAATTCTTACTCTAAGTAGGAGTGTCATACACAAGACTCCAAGGATGTGATTAGAGGATCACTCAACATAGATTACTACCACAAGAATAAGTCACTTTCTAAGTACTTTAGGTGATTCTTACTACAAGGTATCAAGTTCAACTTCTAAAATTATGAAGGATCAAAAGGTTTCTACCTCAATAAGTTACAAAAATCCTTCCTACCTCAATGTATCATTAGTTAAGGTCTTTAACCATTTCAATAATAATCCTATAGTAAGACCCTTAAGATCTCACTTTTCTACTTCTTAAGGTCTACTTATTTTACTTAGGTTAAGGTGATCAGATCAGATGATTAAAATTCATTTGATCCTTTCCTATTCTACAATAATGAGATAAAATCAAAGATCTTGTTAGAGTTAGATCATTGCATAAATCATTACAATTTTATTTCCATCTTAAGCTAATTGTCTTATATAAGAGAAAATCAAAGATCTAAAATTTGGATTCAGATGGTTCAATCACACATATTCAATGTTAACCTTAGCACTTCTAATTTGATGATTTAAGATCAATATCAAATCATATGCATTATTAGAATAATATCAATTGAATTATCTTATAATCAATTTAATTAATTAAGTGATTAAAGTTTAAATTTTAATCAAGATAAGTTATGATTTAACCCCTAGCCTTTCTATCATTAAGACCAATAGTTAATTTAAAGGTCAATGACAAATCTATATATTATTAGTATATTATTGATGTCAAACTTTAGGTTTAGATTAAGTATAATATACTTAATCAAATTATCAAGATTCTTATATTCTAGTTTAGTTTAATATCCACTAAGTACATTTAAGAGTCCAAATAATTGTTAAGGTTCTCTAACATACACCCTAAGATGCATATAAATGGGAAGATGTCATAAAATAAAAAGGTAATTAATGTAATTAAATCTTAAAACAAGCAAAGGGGTTAGCATTTAATTATAATTAAAAAAGATCTAAGTTTCATGCCATTTAGGTTATTAAGGTTTACCTATTTGATATATACTTTCAAGGGTTCTATTACTTAGCATTTGGCATGACATATATTTAAAGTACATAGTAGATTGTTGAGCACATTAAGAATGATAAAATTTCAAATTTAATTTCAATATAAAATTTTATGCAATGTTCAATTTTAGCTAAAATAGGTTCAAATTTGATATAACTTAGCCCCACTAGGGTCCTGGGGACCTAAAAATACCAAAACAGTGAAATTTTAGCCATTTCAGCCAAAACTTGGCAGTTTTAAAGAAAGTTCTGGGAATTTTGCAAGTTTGGGCGCTGGAGCGCTTTTCGAGTGGTAGCGCCTTTCGCGCGGCAGCGCACTGTAGCGCTTTCAGCGCGGCAACGCGCTGTAGCACTTTTAGCGCTGGAAGTGCGCTGCGGCGCGCTAAGGAGCTGCTGCAGCAGTTCAACTTGCGAAATTCACTGTTCAATTAATTTATTTTTCATATTTTCCTTAAGTTTTTCCAAAAATTTTCGCTGCAGCCCGCTGTAGCAGTCCATTTTACAAAATACTGTTCAAATAGTTTAATTAATGTTTTTATATATTCTGCCAAAATCCCACTGCAGCGCGCTACGCCTATTTTGCAATTTCTGGCGCTGCAGCACCAGACAGTGATTTTCGCTGGGACAAAACCTGGAATGCCTATTTTCGTGCTCAATTACTCCCAATTTAGAGCGTTCCATGAGTGATGTCATATATCAATGGAAAGGTCTTTCCGATACCTTTCCATTGACACCAAAATCGGCACAAACGAAGTATCCCAACTATACAAAAAATGTGGATAAATGCAAGGGAATACAGAATAGATAAAAACATAGCAATTTTCTGTGATGTTTTTAAAAGTTTTAATGACTTTCATACATGCTTATGAACTTCAAAAGATACATTCAAGCATTATAATTAATATGAAAAAGATAAAGAGAAGAGCAAAGGGGTACCTTTTAGTCCTTGGAAGGAGAGGAAGAAGAGGACAATTTGTTTCCTTCAAGACCTTTGGAGGAGCTTTCTTCTTCAGCACAAAGACTTAGCAATGGAGGGGGAAGGAGATGAGAAAATTTCAGCAAGGAGAAGAAAATGGCCTGAGCTCTCTTTTAAAGGAGGAGATGGAGAGTAGGGAGCCATTATAAGCTAGGGGCTAGGATGTGAAGAGCCATCCTGCTTGCCTAGGGAGGGCATGGCTAAGAGGAGAGGGGAGGGATGGCCTCAAGTGACTTGCATCGGGGGAAAAATGGCCAGCCAAAATTAAGGAGGAAAGAGGAATTAAATGCAAATTAAGGAATAATTAATTATTATTCCTAAATTCAATTTATTAAGAATTCTGATTAATTAAACGTGCTCCGAAAAATCTCAAAAATTCACCCCTAGCTAATTTGAGAGTGAGAAATTCAAGCGAAGTCGGATTTCAATTCCTATAATTATTTAATTATTCCATTTTCCGGTGCATTTAATTATATTACAATATTTGCGAAAATTCGACGACTTCTAAATGCGTTCAAAACATCACCCCCAGCTAATTTGGAGGTGACGATCGCAACGGCGATGTCGGATTTCGATTTTGAGGTCAAAATAAATACCTCAATTTTCTAATTAATTAAATATTAAAATAATTCAAAATATTAGATTTAGCTCTCAATTGCTCCAAACCTTCAGAGTTTGATTCTAAAAGCTAGATAAAATTATTAGAATAATAATTAAAATATGATTAGGCTCAAATTAAGTTGGGTAACAACCTTGTGTTGTTACACGGGCACCACACTAGTTTAGGTACACGTCCAATTAAAAGGGAAATGATTTTAAGTTTAGTTATTTACAGTTCAGTTTTGTTCAACTTTCATCATTTTCTATATTTATATATTTTAAGTAGATTTTTAGTTTTATAAATATTTTTCTGCAAAAGCATGTTAGTATGCTAGTATCAGTAATAATTTACATATTTTGCATTTTTATCATTAAAACTAGCATGTACAATTGATCATATCTGTTTATGAATTTTTTTGTAATGTATTAGTTTTATATATACAAAATCATTAATCTTTTTGCAATTATTAAGTTTTGAGGTATGTTTACTTATCACATATTTTGCTTAAATTATAAATGCATTATTTATAATTTTTTCTGTTTTAGTTGTTACTTTATAGTATATTTACTGGTTATGATGATTTGTGATATCGTACAAATTTAGTAATAATTTATCAGCCTAAAATATACTTAGATAATTTGTCTAACACAAAATTTTCTTTTCTTAGCTGGGGCCCTAGCATGTAAGAACCAACATGTCACATTTAGAATGTTTTCAAGATCCAAATTCAGGTGCGAAGCAAGAGCAAAACAATGACCCTTTTGCAACTGCTTAATATTTAGTTGTTATTTTATTTTGGGAGAGAGTGATTTTTATTTCAATTTTTTATTCTCTTAACTTTCATTAAATCGTGATATGTAATAACTTAATTCTGCATTTTTATGTTTCTATTTCAATATTGTATTGTATAAGATGTACTAGTCATATTGTTTACTGTTTCATTTCTTGAATGTCATGTATGGATGTATTTCATTTATGCTAGCTTCCACACTTTGTTCATCTATTACACTTATTTAATTGTACTCCAAATTATCATTATCATTATATGATAATTTGGGGAATAATTTTATGTCTAAGTAATTGGTTAGACATCTCAGTAGGAATAATGTTGGTAAAGCGAATGGTCTCTTAGTAGACACTTATTTTGTTAGCACTAATCCAGGGTTATCATCTAAAGTGATGACCCATCCCGTCGTTAATCCATACTTTGTTTGCGCAAAGCAACGAGGCGGGGCGCTACATCAAGAAAGACAAAAATAATACATTGATGCTAGTCATCTGCATATATAATTTTTTGTTGGAGATTTTGTATATCTTTAAGTTAATCCGTTCATAGGAGTTTCAAGATTTGGAATTTTTAGAAAGTTAAGTCCAAGATACGTTGGTCATTTTGAAGTTTTGAAGCGAGTCAGTCAAGTAGCATATCAAATTAAACTTTCATGACACATAATCCTAATGCATGATGTATTCCGTATCTCGATACTAAGAAAATGTTTATCAAACCAACTATGAAAGTTGAAGTGGATGATAATAATTTACAACCAAACCTTAGCTACATGGTTGAACTAGGAGAAATTTAAGATCAAGATGTAAGAAAATTTTGTGAAACAAATCCATTCTCATGGTAAAAATTTGATTGAAGAATTGTTGAAAGGAAGAAGCTACATGTGAGAAAAAATTTAGCATAAATAAATCATACTCTCAACTATTTTCTAGTAAGTAATTCATAAGCTTTTTTAATATTATCAAAACTTTAGATTAAGTATAAGTAAATCACAAAATAATTGAAAGTTAATTTTTATTTATTCTTATTTTAGTTTAAGTAAATCACAAAATAAAATTATAAAATCGTTACGCATAATTTTAGAAATTTTTTGGTAAATTTTGGGAATTTCAGTTTTTGAATTTTTCCTAGTTAGTTTAGAAAGAATTTTATTTACTTTAATTTTATAATTTAGTTATTTATAAAAATCAAAATATTTTGCCATTTTTAAATTCAACGTGTCCAAATTAGTTATGAGCAATATTTTCATAATTTTTTGTGTTAAATTGATTGAATTTGTTATATTAAAAATAAATAAATATTTATAAAATAATAATAATTTATAACTAAAAAAAAACGGCGGAACGACACCGTTAACGTTGTCAACAATGGAGGTTAACATCATCTATCCTTAACGTTCAATTCAATAGATATGGTCGTTTGCCGCTCAAGCCGACGGTTCAGATCTCGTCAGCCATCTAATGGCGTTAATGGCGAAAGCGATAGATCTAACTCCGTTAACGGGCGAAAAGATGTGAAATTTGAAATTTTCAATGCAAAATGTGACTCAACTGCTTATCCGAATTGGGCACATTTAGTGTCTATAGATTCCTCTTAACAAGACCTTTCATTTAAGAACGTTTATTTACAGTTTGGTTGAATCTATAAAATTATTTGAGGAAAAACTAAATTTCACATTTTAGCCACTTTGAGGGTAAAATTGCATGCAACTCCTTAACTTAATAAAACCCATTGTAATTTCTTAACTAATTAAAGGCTTATATTTGTAACATTCTTAATTTATTCGTTTATATGTAACCGTAACCGAATACATTCAGTCATATATTTGCGGATGTACTCATGAAATTATTGAAGCAACATGCAATATTCTCCATTTTATTTCAGTACTTACACTTACTAAATGATCTCTCATGTCCCTTTGCTTCGTTCTCATGAGGCAAACTCGCCACTTTTATGTGCCTCTCCTAATAGCCGCCCCAACCCAGCGTCAGCTACACCGAAAGCATACGGTCTCTAAGGCTTAGTGACCTATCTGATTTATTTTGCCTTTTGTTATAATTTTTGAATATGAACATGATAAAGTTGAATGATTTGCTTTAAATGTTTGATTGGAAAATAAGCAAGTTATGGTCATACAAATCGTGTGATGGTTATTTTTATAATGAATGTTTATGCTTTTTTCTGAATTTCAAAATCTTTAGGTAGTGTTACATTTTTTGTGAGTTTAGGATGATTTCAATTTCGTAAGATTGATTAAACATGTGGGAAGATGAAGATATGCTATGCAATTTAAATGAAGAATAATGCACAATCTTGAAGCCTTAAATGCGATTATTTAAATTCACAATGCACTATTGTTGCTAAAAACTCTAAAGAGCAACAAATGCAATTAAAATTCATAAAGAAATAAGAAATGCAAGATATGAATTTAGGCTAACTTTAAATCAAATTTAAATGTAAGTTTAATCAACTCCACAGAGTTTGCTAAGACGATGAGATCAGGACTTTGGTGAGGTTGCTCGCTCACGCGGCTTTCAGAAAAGCTTGCCAACATAAACATTTTATGGCCTGTTGTTACCACCTTGGATAGTTTGTGTTTAAATTAAGTGGCTTCCTTGGTTTTCCAAGAAGTTTTTTACGGGTCTTTTTCTTTTCTTTAAAGAGTATGAATTGTAATAAGACCCGAAAACAAATTTGTTATCAATGATAATCAACAATTTTGAAAAAAAAAAAAAAAGATTCTATGTAAATGATTTGAATAAAAAAGAGAATTTTAAATTTTATGACTCACAAACAAAATAATTACTTGTAGCTACAATGTAATTTTAGATTAAATAAATGCTATGTTGCTTTTTGAATATGTTGGAACATAGCAATCTAACCACATTATGGCTTCAACTTCAAACATTTAGAGTAAATGATAATCTACTATTTCAAAAGTTCTTAATAGTCCTAGGAAAATTATGCAATGAATTGATAGTTCTCCGTAAAAAAATTCAATAACAGTTAACCAAATTCTAAATTCATGACACTTTTAAAGATTTGTGTGCCTCGAATTATTTATTCATCCAAAAAAGTAAATGAAAAATTATAATTTGGTAACAAAAATATTTTTCTACTCAGGATTTTAATAGAACTCTTAGAAGTGCAATAGTATGGGAGAACTTTTCATGATACAATTGTATCCAATCCAAGGCAAGCTTGTAGTTGTTGGTTTTGACTTGAGATTCCCTTATGTTTTGGCAAGATGAGAGAGGGTTTTGCACAAGTTGCCAAGGTTTTTATGAAACACATTGGAATGCCATAATGGCATATGCATCCCCAAAGTATAACCCAAGACACTTTTTAAATTGTTAGGTGTTTTTAGATCCAATCTAAAAAACATAACTTCATATTGAAAAGTACAGTTTGGAGAACAATGAGTACTGATCTAAATGTATCATCATACAATGCATATTGTAACTAGGAAGGAGTATCATGAAATTTATAGATTTTTAAACTTGTCAATAAGAATGATGGCCAATTAAGTGTACGTAGTTGTTATATATTGTGAGTATTTAAATATTTAATGTATCCAATATTATTTTTTCTTTTCTTACTTTTATCTATTGGTAAGCTTGTTTACACAACATTGTTTTTATGATATGTATGAACTTAATAAAAATGTGCTAAAGGCAGTTAAAAATGAGGAGGAGGAGGTGAAACGATTTACCAAGAAAGTTCAAGCCTTGGGCACATTCAAAAGGATTCCCTTAGAAATCTATTAGAACTTAAACTATAGTGCTAAACGCACTTGTTATACATGCAAAAAAGACCAAGAATCATACAAGTGATTGGTAGAATCTGAATGTATGACAACAAAGAACTCTTGAAGATATTTCTTGTGACACTGCTACCTATCACAGGCATTCTATCCTCCAAATTTAGAGATTAAAATTTTGCACAATTTAACTTATTCTTTATTTTTTGGTGCAAATTGATAACAAAACAAACAGTATTGATAATGAAGCTAGCATAGCTCTTGGAGGTGTCCCATTGAAGTATGATGATGATATCTTAGCTAGTGGCATGCTGGCATAATAGAATTGAGCTTGAGGAGTTTGGAGTTTGCTCGTCTCAGCCAGTAGGTCGGATGGTATCACTCGACATTGGCATGGATGACTCAACAAGACAGGAAGGATTGTTGGATGTCAGTAGAGGCAAAGGAACTTGTGTTTTGGATGCCAAATCAATAACTAGTTTTGAGGTGCCTCGACGATACTCACGAGGACTTGTGCATGTGAAAGGTCAAGATGCGGTGCAAATTTTGTTACGGAGTGGAAACCAATTGGACCATCAAGAGAAGTGCAAATAGTGTTCTGGTGGATTCCGGGACTGACCTACAATAGCCAATAATGAGACAAACGCCCTGGTACCTAGGTGCCCCAGAGATAGCAAACCTGACGCCCGGGCGCCCCCAGCAAACAACAAGCCTGGAGCCCCGGAGACAACAAACTTGACGCCCGGGCGCGCCCAGCAAATAACAAGCCTGGAGCCCCAGAGACAGCAAGCCTGGCTCCCAAGCGCCTAGCATACACAAGGCAAGCGCCTAGGGGCCCTCAAACACTCGGGATATCCCAGTTCGAGATGTACATGCCCAAAGCTGTTTAGGGCACTTTGGGACTAGTTTGGAGTTTCATATTTTAGCTAATATGTTATGTTAAGGTTATAGTGAGTGTCATTTTTGTGGGAGAGCTTGTAAAGGCTAAGAAGCTTGAAATCCTAAATTGAGAACAAAGAGAAATATGAGAGAGAAGAAGAAAAAGTTCAAAGGCGATGAATCATTTCTTCATTTAAGTGATTGACAAGTTTTTTGTAACTCTGTAATCATCTCTCTGATAGTCAATTTTTCTTGTGATCGTGTGGCTCCGTAATTTTTCCCATTTTTGAGTTTTCCACTTAAAACATTGTGTTCGTATGATTGCGTGATTGAATGCTTGTGCAGTGATTTTTTGATAGCTAGTGTTGGTTTATATTTTCAATTTTGCTTTAGTAACTCAGCGGTCAAACCTCGATCCTAAAGATTTCGTTGGTGATTTTCATATACATAACAAATTTTGAGCACAACAAAATCGCATTTACCAAGCTCCGGATTCACCATTGCAACGAGTCAATTTTGTGATCTCTCGGTACAATATTGATGATACCCCAAAAATCAACATGGCATTGTTGATTCTAATTTGTCCCTTGCTTGCCCTCATCCTCATGGAAGTGGACATTAGAAAATGATTACTCGGTTCAGATCCTGATAGGCTCTAGAGCTTCCGGGTTCTAGCGATTAATTATATCGAAAAACTTGCACGTTTAATTTTGAGTGGTAGAGCCTCAAGAGCTTTGGAGTGAGCATGTAACAATCAAAGATTTGTCGGAGAACCAAATGCGAGACAGACTTGTTTTGTAGCAAAAATTATTTGGGAGCCTTTGCATGCCATAACGTTGAGCGCTTGGACGTGCCAAAGCATCATTCCATGCATGGGTACAAGCTTGGGCACCTAGGCACGCCCAAACACCAGCCAAAGATTGATGAAATAAATATTTGGGCTCCTGGGCGCAACCAAGCGTTGTATACTTACAAAAAGAACTAAGCAATCAATGGCCAAGCACACCTGAGAGCCAAGGGTGACGAGACATAACCGAAAGCGAGTGTTTGAGGTGCTCAAGCACATGCATTTAGCTGAGCTAATCAAAGTCGTCGGCGCTTGAGCACACCAAACAGAGCGTAAACCACACATGCTCACTCCCAAACATTTATTTGGGGCCATATTGGAATGTTTGTTGCCAAATATAAATACAATCATGCTTAGAGTTTAACAAAGCTGATTGTATGCATGCAAATGTAATGGTTATTGTGGGGGAGAAGTTTTCCTTTTTGTATGAGAGAAAGATTTAGTGGCCGCAAAATAAAGCTATTATAGATCTCATGTGGCGACTTGTCATAGAGTTAGTAGGACTAATCCAGCGTTAGGCACTCACATCCCAGGATCCTATTGTGACTTAGTATAACAATATATGAAATAAGACATTTCAATATCCAGAAATACCAGAATAATAGAGGAGATACATTCATTTAAAAATAATAATAATTTTTACAAAATTCAGTACACGACAAGTTAATTTTTCATCAAACTGCTACTTGCTCCTACATTTGCTCCTCTTCAAATACTTGGACCTTAGACAGTTTCTGATCTACCATTATATATATTATTTATTATTTTTTCTTGTGTGGCCAGTTGGATTTGAACCCATGACCTGGGATAACAAATCCTGAGCCCAACCACTAAGCTGCAACACCATATGTATATATATATATGTGTGTGTGTGTGTGTGTGCGCGCGCGCGAGCGCGCACGCCAGGATAAACCAAGGAAATTAAAATAAATTAAAAAAAAAAATTAATTAGACACAGAGGTCAAAGTAAATTTTGTAAGATATTACTATTTACATGTGATAATAAATTATGTACCTTTGAAATGACATATAAAGATATAAAGGCAAGGAAAGATATATAGATAAATTAAATACTATGCAATATTGAAATATAAACATCCATGCAAAAATTATCAAAATTGAATATAATACAAATATACAAAAAGTGTGCTCAATTTGAAAGAAATGCCAGTAATTATAATATTTATTCTGTTTAGCAAAGTCACTGAATAACTGAGTCAAATGAGTCTAACTATCTAAGACGTAAGGTTCTTGATTAACTACACACCCCAACAAAGGATATGTGTAGTCTCCTTGTTCCTCCAGATATCAATCTATTCTGACCTAACATATTGTCTGTACGAACCTGAGATCTACCTGTATGAACCCTTGGTACTGAATTTTGTTTATTTTATTTCAAATTTTGAGCACAAAATCTCATATGATTATCAAAGTGGAATATCGCTCAATAGCGATGCAGAGAAGCGGCGAACAAAGCAATTAGATGTTAAAGGATATCTTTCATTTTTCTTTATTATAAGATAATAAAAATGACAATAATAATGATAATAATAAGATTAAAAGTGACTTAATCATAATAGAGTTATTAAATAAAAATGACAATAATTAAAAATAAATAAACTAATAAAATATTAATAATAATAATAATAATAATAAAAATAATGATAATAATAATAATAATATTCATAACACTAATAAAAATAGTAATAATAACAATGATAATAACATTATTATTATTATTATTATTGCTAAAAATTAAGATTCAGCGAGAAAAATAAAAGCTTCTCTATCCTCTCCCTCTCCCTCTCTTGTTGCCGAATGGAGGGGGCCTTTGGCGATTAGAAGGGGGGTCGCTGGCGCCAAAGACAAGGAGGGGCGTCGGTGGTGGAGAGGGAGGAGGGAGGTAGTGATCGAAGGGGGACTATGTGAGAAATGGAGGGAGATGGGGGTTAGGAAAGTTGATTTATAGAGGTTGGGAGGAGAATGTAAGGTTTCTATTGGTAGGGAGGGGGCTTTTATAAGCAATCCCGAGCTACTTGGTTCATGGGTCAATGCCAGGAGTCGGGGCTTCGTCTGCCAATTATTGCTTGTGATAGGACATGGCGTGGGATGGGCAAATAACTTGTGAGGGGATATGGCTTATGAAAAGGACATGACATTGTGATAGAACATGTCATGTTATGAGACTTGGCATGTGATTAGACATACCTAGCTTGATGATTGTTCTTGATGATGACTAATTAAAGGCTGACATGACTACACATGGTGTGAAATTCAAAGAAAAATTAAAAGCTCACATTACTACTCATTGTATGAAATTCAATGAAGAATTAAAAGCTGACATAATTACTCAATGTGGAAAAAAAAGAATTAAAGGTTGACATGGCTACTCATAGTGAAAAAAGAACTAAATTATGACATGACTATTCAATGAAAAAAAAGAATTAAATGTTGACATGACTATTAATGATAGAAAAAGAAGAATTAAATGTTGCATGATTATTAATGGTGAAAAAAGAAGAATCAATTAATGATGTTTTATAAACATAGTATTATTATTAAACCTTAGTATTTATAAACTTGTGTATTATAATTACAAAAATATGACATTCCCAACAACATTTTTTATTTGAAATGATTTTGAATTAGCTCAAGATACTGATTTTTGAGTCGAGTTTAGTCCCAATTAGCCTAGCAATGACATCAGAATGTTACATCTCATATATTCTTCTTCATTGACAACGAAATTCTTTTTCGTAGTAGTGACTTCATGATTTTTCATTGTCTTGAGATTTTTCACATAAATTGATTTGTGTTCTTTGGTTTTATTTTTTTTATCTTGTGTGTTGTTTTGGTATTGCATATTGACCTTTGTTATTTTCTTTATCAATAGTTATTCTCATTGACACGGTGGATGGAAGAGCCAGCACAGTTTTCTTCACCATGGAGGAACCAGCATAATGGCGGAGCTCCAATGAATAGCACAGCGGAGGTGTATGCAGCCAAAGAGGACCAACACACAATTTATATAGGTATATTTCAGCAAATAAAGCACCTTCATTTTTAATCAAGGCTCTTTTCAAGTTCTCATTTTCTAATAGTGTTAAAATTCAACCAGTTTATATGAGATGTCTTAAGAAGCTAAGTAAACATTTTAGAACCTTTATTTTCTATAATCTTAATTTCTATGACCTATAATTTTAAATGTTTTAGCCTATGCAATCAAGCAATCACGTGAAAATAAAGCTGAAATTGTCTCTTTACATGAGAAGAAAATCATCATTCGTTTTATCTATTATTATGTACTTCACTTATTTTAACCACATACTGCTCTCATTATAACAACTTCTAAGGCATGAACCGCTTGTCTGGCACGTGAGCCGTTATGCGCCTAGACCGAATTTCAGATCCTCTCGCATGCGGGGGCGTTCAAGTGATAACACCTTAATTTTCATATTTATGATCAAAGCCTGACAAAACTTCATACAAAATAATTGCACAAATTGATTAATCATATCTACCCAAGTGACCATTAGTTGAGTCTATTTGCAATATTTATTCAATTTATTGCTTGCACATTTAGCTCACTAATTAAACCAAAAAGTTCTTTGTTTTTTTTGGACCTTGGCAAGCGTTAGCTTTAACGAAATTGACCTTCTTTTCTTATTGCATTTTGCATTCATATGAATCTGAACCTCTGATACATAATATTGACATTCAGTGTTATCTGTCAACATATGATCGATACAAAAAATATGAATGCAAGAAAATACTGAACTATATCTAATAAATTTCTAAATCGTCTCTTCTCCTCTGCACTATATCTCAAAGTATACACAGTTCGTTTAGGCTTATTTTCCTTCATAATACCAGGTGCATGCCCACAATTTATCCGTACAAAATCATAAATCGGTGCAATAAATATAAAGTGATTTATGTACATATAAAATAACACGAAATGTGCAAGAAAAGAGTACATTTTAAAGAAAAAGAGCATTGATGCTGCGAGCTCTCAGCAAGCGAGAGGGCATCAATCAGATGCATATAAATCTAAAACCAAACAACAAAATTGTATAATATAACACAACCTTTTTCGCATGCAGATCAATACGAAGAAATGTAGAATTGAATGCTCTCACCTGCTGAGGGGGATTTCTGCGACTTAGGACTGAAAATTGGTGGGGAAATTAACGGCTTCCTGTAAATGCTTCACAGCGTGATCGTAATAGAGAAATCCCATGAACCAAAATTCGTGGTTATCAACTGAGACCATCTGGATGTACTTTTCAGAAGAGTTCACCTTGCTAGCTGAAGAACTGACGGATCTCAACTGGCGCAGAGGAATGACAACCTGATTTTTTCAGCCAAAAAAAAAAGGTCACTATAAGTACGTAATAGAAAAAAATCGTAACAATCGGTGGCACACGATAATACTACCTTTATTGTCTGTATTAGCAGTAATTGTCTCCATAACTTAATATCCATTTAATTCCTTACAAACACCCTTGAATGTTTTGTAACATCTTATCCCTCGTTATGCTTTTAAGAAAATCAGCCGGTAAAAGGCTACTTGTGAAAAATTTGAAGCTAGTCGAGTTCATTCATTACATGAACATAAATCACCTCCGTTGGTGCTTTTCTCCAGAATTGTTGGCCAGGTTATCCTCACAACAGATTACAAGATGTTATTTCTCTTCATCTCTACCCAAATTTGAATCCCTTGTATATGATTTGGGTAAAAATACCAATCATGTGTCTTTTGTGACTTTAACCACTTGCCACTA
This sequence comes from Gastrodia elata, assembly GCA_016760335.1. Lineage (NCBI taxonomy): Eukaryota > Viridiplantae > Streptophyta > Magnoliopsida > Asparagales > Orchidaceae > Gastrodia > Gastrodia elata. The sequence goes on along the minus strand of CM028670.1, from coordinate 24,100,276 downwards.
TCCTCTTTCTTTTGAACTAGTTCATTTAGATATATAGCCCTAAACTTGATTTTACTCGTCAAGAAGTTCACTATTATAGCATATGGATTATTTACAACAAACTTGGATTTACTATCATAATGTTGATTAGAGATCGTCCATGTATTTTAAAATATTTATCAAGAGATAGCAGTTCAATTTTTCAACCTTAATCAAATTTTTTGGCATTGAGCATGCCTAATTTATAGTCTTAGTTTGGCCCCTTCGGTTCTATTAATAATATTATTTATAAAAAGCCAAAACCATAAATTTCTTAATCTTGCAACGCATCAATGCTTCATAAGATTGTCTCTCGTCAGTTCAAGGAAGATGCTGTCATGACAATCTACCACCTCATCGAATGCATCTTTCTCTTATCAATTTTATTTCACCTATATACATTAAGTTGATTGATGTAATTTCCCCAAAAAATTGGATATAGGTGCTTTGTTCAATCTTTTCATTCATCTTGTATTCTATTCTCATGCTATTTGGTGTGCATTGCAAGGTATTCTTGCACACAAAGAGGTTACATTATTATGATCCCTTTACTCAACAACTATAGACTCCTATAGCATCTTTTCATGCATTATTTGGTGGCCCTTTACATTATTACATTATTCAATCCTTTTATCCTTTCATGGGCCACCTTTTCTTTTTTCCTTCATATACATCTAAGATAATTTCACCACATTCTATTCCTCTTCTTACATTATTTGGTGTGCCTTTATATTATTCGATCCCTTTATCCTTTCATGAACCACCTTTCCTTTTCTCCTTCATATACATCTAAGATAATTTCACGACATAATCTAATCCTCTTCTTATATCTACCTCTACTCTCTATAGATTTACGGTTCATTTTGAGCGATTGTTGCTGTCTAAAGAAGTTGCAACAGAGATAGATACAGTAGATAAAGTTGTTGTTTGAATGCCCTACTATCACAGTGTTGTGTATGACATGAATAATGGACAGTGGTAACCAACGAACAAATGGTGGGCAAGCAAGCGATCGACAGTGGTGGCCAACGAATAATTGGTGGGAAAACAAACGCTTGACAAATTGGTGAGCATTGGTGATCATGGATGGCGAAAAAATGTAATTTCATATGCTGGTTAGTAAGTAGCCAAACTGCACATTGAAAAATGCTTCCTAAAAATGCTTTTTGAGATCTTGGTTCCTAACAAAAATTTACCCATATTTATAGAATAGACTGCAGATAATCATAAGCTGCTTAACATAACTCTACCAAAATTCTTTCATATGTGGCAATCAACCAAAAAATAGATGTACTATGCTACAAATAAATGTGGATAAGATAAGAGCTTGTTTAGAAAAGTTCAGTTTTTTCCCATTAGCTGGCCTATAACACTGAAAGAGGCAATCCTTTTGCCATAAATATTTGTATGCAATCATAATTTCCATGAAAATATTAAATATATTGAGCTTAATTGCATTCCATATATTTGACAAGCTTTCCCGAAAAATGTTAGCCCACAATTTTTCGGATTGAAAGCAAAAACTAATATCTTACCAAAGCTTTGAGCCACCTACTTCTGGTTAATAATTTGAGTAAAACCTAATAAATATATATATATGCTCAAAATAGAAAGAAATGAAGATGGGTTGTCATTAGGAAGTTTTGTGTAGTTCTTTAAAAATAGTTGCTTTTAAACAATAAATTTTATCAACTAAATAAAGGATATTCTTCACTTTTTACATACATAACACAAATTTATTCTTATTTTACATATTTAACATAACTTTTTTAAATATTACAAAAAAAACATATTTTAGCTCAAACTCGCCAAGGCAACAGCTCAGGGACAACAAGATCAGGCTTGATCGCCTAGCAGTGGTGGACACCCTCTGAAACCTGGTAGCAATGAAGGTGAGGAAGAGTTTGAGTTAAAATGTTATTTTTGTTGTTTTTTAAAGAAAATTTGTATTTTTTTGTAATATTTAGAAAAATTGTGTTAAACGTGTAAAATAAGAGTAAGTTTTTGTTATGCAAGTTTGTATTATGTCTATAAAAACCTTAATTAAAAAATACATAAGTAAAAATATTTTAATGCAAAATAATTTTAGATAAAATATATGCAATGTAAAAAGTTTTTTGGTGTTAACTTTTTACGATATAATTAATTTGTTATGTTGAATGGATGGAAGATGAAAGTAAAGTAATAAAAATTAATAAAATTAAGTCAACTAGATCCAACAACAATTGCGACCAATCACACTAAGGGTTCACAGGGCTGGCAGGGCTTGACAACAGCCAGGGGTGCAAGTGAAAAACCTGCTTGAGCTTAGGTCGCTAAAAAAACTCATGAGCTAAAAGCTTATAAAGCTTCAAGTTCCAAATATTATTCAAGCTCGAGTTTTACATGGCTCTAATTCATAGGCTTAATGAATAACTTCATTAACATCAACAATATATAATAATTAAACTATACAACAATATGTATTAACCTAAGTCCTAATTGGTCAATGATCCCAACAATTAGCTTAATCATTGAACTCAAGCAATCCAGCAATTCCACCCCAACATAAAAAACGAGAAATAGCCAAGCACTAAAATTACTATTCCCAAGTTAGCACTTCATCCTTTGTAAGTTGGAGAACTTGAAAACCTCTCCACAATCACCCTCACAAATCTTATTACCATAGTCGTTGATAGAAAATTCATAGATGGGCTCGCCTTCATTTGCATGCAATATCTACACTTTACAGATTCATAACTCACAGGTTCTACACTTTTCCACCCATCTCTCATAGTCTCATCCTCCAACATCACAATGATGATAGCACGGATCTTCTCTATAGCGCTCTCTAGCACCTCCAAGTTTCCACTAGCTATTGCTCTCCAATCATTCACCAACGTTTGCATTCTCCCTCGTACAAGCTAAAATCTGTAGTATTAAAATAATTTTGATATTTTCATTTTGGAATATTTTTATAATATCTTGTTAAAAAAAGAAAAAACTAGGGCCTATTTGTTTGCACTGTTTTTGCAAGATTAAGGCAAGCTTTAAATTCATCATGTAAACAAGTTTTGGTAAAAAAAATTTTAATTTTTAATTTAACAAAAAATTTTATTTTATTTTTCAAAATTTTATTCAGCAAATTTTGTATAATTTATTGTGTTATTTATTATTTGTAATAACAAAAATTTTATCCTCCAAAAATTTTTGCACAAATTTTGTGTTAAGTTAAACATAATTACAGCTTTTATAGACACTGAAAAACAAGAAAATGATGAATTTGCTATCTTTGCTGTTAAAGATAAACTCATAATACTTGCAGCGCTCAAATAAATTTTAACCATAATGACAATATTATAAACATTAAGATTGTTAACAAAAATGCTAGAGAAAATTTGGAGATATTAATGCAGATGGAAACCCTATTTATAGAAAAAAAAAATTAAAACATATAAATTTAGGGATGAGTTTTAGGAGATTATTCTACCTGACAATGAAAAATATTGTGAATGAAATTGAAGCTCTTAACTATAATCAGTGTCATATCGTATAAATTTTGGACTGAGAGAGAAAGGCTCTGGTCGAGGCTTTACTTTGGCTATAATCGTTTTCTGTAGCGTGTTCTGTTTGGCGGTTAGTTGGTTTCTGCAGTTTTGTTTTTGGATATCCTGATGCATAAGCCCTTTGTTTAGTGAATCCACTTTTCAAAGACTGCTACTTAATTATTATATATTTAGTGGCAATAAAATGAGCTCAGATTTAGCTCAAGCTTGAGCCAAGTCATAAATGCATGAGCCAAGCTCAAGCGACAAGCTCAACTCATCTTGTTCGCACCCCTACAAACGACGTTTTAAACCAGATGCCGCATGATGTGTGCTGTGTGTGTGTGGTAGCGGCAATTTTGAAAGGGTCAGGCGTGTTGCTTGACCTTCACATGCAAAGCGAGATGTGTCCGACAACATTCAAATCCTTTCGAGAAATACAAACAAATACCACATCCACGGTAGATTTTATTGGGATCAAACTCATAATCCGTCTTCGAGGTAAACCTGCCCTTATTCCATCAGAAAATGAAATGCAAGCTCTAGCAAACTGCTCGAGTTTACCCTGATTGGAAAGTTTTCAAGTGTTAGACCATCAATGTGTGCTATCAGGAAATTTTTCAATAACTTGGGCGTATTTGCTGACTCCCAGGTCGGGTTAATCGATTCACGGCATGTGCTTATCAAGTTGTCGAACGAAATGAATTACTCCCCAATTTTCGCTAGGGGGATTTACTTCATGAAAATTGGCGAATGAAAATATTAAAATGGACAACGTTATTTGATCCTATACATGCAAACAGCTGATTGCACTAGTATGGACAATTTTCTACTCCTTAAGGTGCAATTGATCACCCATTCAATTCTCTATGATTTGAGCCATATTTCGGAAAACCTTTAAAAGTAGATTCCGCAACAACTAATTTGACAGGGCCATCAGTGGCACTGGTTCTAGTGGAGATAGATTTAAAATAAGAATTTGAATCCAAAATATGGATCGGAGATGATAGAAACGAATACTTTCAAGAGTGCGTCCTTGAAAACCGTCCGATCTATTATTGACATTGGTTGATTATTGACCATGATGATTTGCATTGTTTCAAACTTAACCCTGAGTTGAAGAAAAAAAGATTAGCTGGCAATGACAGTTGCTTCCGAAGGCTTGAAAAAAAAAACAAAACTTGTATATGATATATATCATTAAACATATTAATTGTCCCAAAGTGAAAATTATTAGTGTTCTGAAAAGTATTTTTAATTAATTTATGTGATACTTCAATTTGCATTTGATAATGACTTATTATTGACCCGAGTAGACCCAGAGTGCTGAATGGGTTTCGCGAAGTCAACTAGCAGCCATTAAAATCCAGCAAATCAGCTGGCACTAGTTCACAGTTTGACTGGCTGTGTCTAGTTAGAGTCTAAGAAAAGTTATGTGAATCTAATAAGCTTACCTTATAGTAATGAAATAACCTCAACAAGCAAAATAATAAATCTCACTCTTTTGTAAAGTTCCATAATGTTTTGAAAATTAACAATATCGCAGATACTTCTATTAATTATTTTTTATATTTTAGGAGTAATTAACCTAGTATCAGAGCAATTTTGATTGCATGAAAAGCTAAATTACTTCAAGAACTTTAATTATGAAAATATATGATCAGGATAATTAGTTTGGGGCCACAAATCACGTAATTTTTAAAATAGGCATTAGATTGCAAAATAAGAATAGAAAAAAAGGCTAATAAGAATAAAAAAAGCCTAATAAATCTAGCAAGGAATCCAAAAAAGAGAGAACAGAGAGGCATGGAAATCAGGTCCCTCTCATTAAAATTATAAATTTAATTGAATCATGGCAGTAGACCTTAAAAACAATCTTGACTATGATTACTTTAAAGACAAAGGCGGCTCATCATACATCAACTCCTCCATACTCCTTTTTTTGTCCCAATGACAAAAAAAACAAATGTTTCACTTTTAAGCTTTCACATAAATAACTATTTTAAGTTTCCAAAAACATATAATTACACAAAGACAGTTCAATCCAACAAAAAGTAGTAATAAAGGTAAGTAACAAGCAAAAAGAATGGATAGAGCCATGCATGGAGGGAAATGGAGTGAGAGCTAAAGTCCTTACCTTGTAGTAGCTCCATTCAGTTTTGTCACCAACAGCATAAGAAATAGGATTATCACTGCAAAATGCTATCTTAGCAGTAGAATAGTACAAGGTTCCCATAACAGGGCCAGCTGATGTTGATAGATAACATGCATATGCGTCTTTAAGCTGTTCTTCAGGAAATGTATCAAAAGTTTGTTGAAAAATCTTCCCGTATCCACCTTCAGCAATTAATTTTGTTCCTTGAGCTATCCTCCCCATGGCAGCATCAGCAAAGCTAGGTCCAGTTTTCACTGTGTTTGAGAATCTCTTCAGCATCAGGCATAACATGAATAGAAATAAATCAAGAATAGCTTGATAAATACAAGTTAAATTTGATAAAACGATGCGTTTACAATCATTATCTCGCAGTTTTGTTTAACACTGAAATAAAAGCTATATGATGATGGTGATGTATTACAGAACTCATTCAAAGCTAGGACATCATGAAAAAGAAGTGAATCACACACCTTGGCCATGCCACATTAAAAAGAGAGCAGAAGTTTACAATGAAATGTTTTAAGAGCACGCATGCAATAATAAGAAATTTTTCTTAGTATAATGATCAAAACAAACGATTTTACAGGTATATAAAAAAAGGTTATATAATCAAATGGAAAGCTGTCCTACACTTTACCATTTTATTAATTTTGCAGTCAACTCTCCTTATATATTTTAACCTTAACTCGCAGTTATCCAAACCTAGACATGAATTTAAAGTTTCGATCGGCCATTTTGATCAGATTTAACTAATAATTGGGCTTTATGTAGAGATTGAAACCTAAGGCTGATAAGATTAAGTTGCCAACTGCACCCAGCCCAATTGTACTTTTATGTTGAACTAGATTGCAACTTGAGTTATTTAGATGACTATTCTTGTTATGAAAATAAAAGTTAGTCATATCAAACTAATGAAATTTTGCATTATGTTAGCCAAAACAAAAAAAATAATTGTATCTTTGGGGATCCATCAACCTAACCTAGTAAACTCATGCGGCCCAATTAATGTGTTTAATGATAATAAATATTATACAGTGCTTACTGTTGATTTGAGCTAGGTATATTTACATGTTGATCATTAGAAATATACAGAGTTAACCATCATCCCTTTAATTGCAAAAAATAAATCAACTCAAAAGTGCACTATGCAAGCTTGGATTACCCCACTTAAAGATGATGATCCAAATTCAACTTATTAAAAAACTTTAACGGATGCAACCACAAAAAAATGAAGATCAAGTTTATGTGTCTCAGGGCTTACTTGGAATTTCATTATACATACAAAATTTAGCTATTATCAAACAATTATGAGCTTCAAACTAAGCAAATTCATTTAATGCATATATTTCCAAAACATATTTGCTTACAGTTTACAATTCATATTATCATTAGAAAATCCCATCAAATTTCCGCAATGCCTAATTGCTGTTATTTCACTTATAAGCACAGTAATCACAGCCAATGAGACTACAAATGCGATTAAACAAAGTACGTATCTTCATATGGCAAATGCAATTCCAGCAATGTATACATACATTAAAATATGTTCCATACAATGTTAAACAAAGTATGCATCACCATGTAAACTCAAAATTTACAAAATCCACTAAAACCCTAAGAGGGCTTTTTGATTCCTGCTTAGCCTAGCTTAAGCCAAATAAGCTAAGCTAAGCTAAGCCTATTAAGTCTAATTAAAACAATTTAGTTACTAAATAAGATAAACGGAGACTTAAAAATTCATTTTTTTGTAAATTTAAAGATTGATTTGACAGAAGTTTAAATTATTAGGTATTTAGTAGATATAGCTAATTTTTAATTAATAGCGAATTAACTTTGAAATCATAGAGTACATATGTTAAGTATGTAGCTATTAATTAATTTTTATTAATTATTCAATGTGAAATTATTAAACAATAGTTATATTACATAATTAACTAACTAATTAATTATATAAGTTATCTATATCATTATATTAACTTAATAAAATAATTAAATTTTCTAATTAAGAATTATGATAATTAGTGTATGTAATTAAATAAGTTAACCAAAAATAAAATAATTAAATTTATATATTAAGTAATAATAAGATTAATATTATAACTATTTACACAATTAATGATGTGATTGATTAATAGCATAGTTAATTAAAAGTCAATAATATAATTACATAACAAATTTGTACAAACCATGTGAAAAGTTGGCAAAACTTTCATCTATAATCTTTTAATTTTCCTTTCTTTAGATGTTAACGCTCAAAGTTGAATAAAATTAGCTAAATTTGTTGCTTAAAGAATTAGAGGTGAAGCTGACACTTAGGTGAACTAAGCCGAAAATATATTTACCCTAATTAGTACTTAGCTTAGCTTAAGCTAAGTGCCAACCAAATAAGCTTAGTGACATTTACAAAAGAACATAAATATAAATTAACCAAATCACGACCTAGTTTTAACATATTAATTAGATAAATATAAAATATTTAGGGAATTTGTTTTGGAAATTTCAAAGCCTTACCTTAATTCACTAATCATGCTTTAATTGCATAAATATTTTATAATAAAATAAGCAAATAAATAATCATTAGAAAGAATAAGTAATAACATTAAAATGAAAAATTGGATACAAGGACTAATGCTAAGATTGTAGCTTTTGAAGATTTATTCAACAAGATACAGCTAAAAGAGAGGCATACATAAATACCAGTCAGATTAAAATATAAGAAAAATAAATGTGATAAAAGAGAAGTGTATAAAGATGTCGATAAGAAAAAAATGGCGATGAGTCATCTCCAAATAATGTTGACTTTGGTACATGACAAAATTGTAATGCATATTTTTAACCATCAGCTACTTGTTAGAAATCACTTCCTAGAGCATTCTAAGTGTGGTTTTAGCACTTGTGCAAATCCTAACAAACAACACTTCATCTCTATCATATGTATCCCTCGTGAATATCATGACTAATTATCTATAAACAAAATAACAAAATGTTGAAGGCTCTCCTTTTTGATGGATGAGCTTATTGCTCAAATTTCTCTATTCAATCTTCTAATCCATGCTCATTACATTTGATAATTCTAAGCCCATCTATAGAATTTGATTGCATTTCAATTTGTGCTTTTAAAGTAAGCCTATCAACCATTGTTCCTCAAGATTAGGCTAAGCAAAATAGCATATGAAGTTTACAATCACCTTCAGACACTTTTTTTCATCTAGGGAAAGTATTTTCTCGTATCTTTTAGAGTTGTTAAACTTCAATAAAATGATAGTAATTTGGAGATTGAGGGAGAGGGGTGCGTCTTGGGTGAGACTAAATGTCAAAGGCTTTGCATCATTAGCTTTTAGAAGTTGTGAGATTTGCTTCATGTGCCAAGTGAAAAAGTGTGAATATATCGGCTGCAAGAGAAGATCCTAACCTGCTAAAGAGGTTTAAGTAATGGATGTACGTTAAAGTCAAACTAGTTAAAGAGCTCCCAGCAGTTATTTCTTATTTACAAACATACTTTACTTGATATACTCTTCACCTATGCTTAATCACAATGTGTTGCCTAACAAAAGTGTGATTTGAATATAGATGCATTATAATCTAATACACAAATTAATTAAGCTCCCATACTAATTGCAAAAACCATTACCATCGCAATAGCTGCTTATTGGATACATCATTAATGATTTGATGTGAACTTTGCTTCACTTAAAATTTTATGATTAATGAGTTTACATTCATTAGAATTGTGTTTCACCATTAATAACTGTGCTCACTAATAATTTTTGATCAAATATTGCATAAACAAAATAACTATGGATGAATTTACAAATATACTTGGGATTTGGAACTACCATTTTAGGAGTAAAGAGATTAGAAGATCAAGGCTTCACCACTTACACTTCATATGAAAATAAAATTAGAAACAGAAAGGATAAAGAGAAAACAAAAACAAAAAGAAAATAAATGGCTAACATTATAGTTCAACACTTCAATACAGGGTCAAAAGATAAAGCCAAGAGATATACGTCGATAAGTTAGTCTAAAATACCTGATGGTACATTTAATGATATACATATGCAAAATATTAAACATCGAGAAAAATAAAAAAATGAAAGTCATCATAAGAAATGTTCTATTTGATAGAAAAAATTTCTGCTTTTGAGATTACCATTATTTAATTATTCATCTATTTTTGCCATTTCATTTAAGCATGAATCAACTGCTTTAAAAGAAAATAAAATATTGAAAAACGAGCATAAAATTTCATTTTTAAGAAAATTCTGTTTATTAAAAAAGAATGATTTTTTTAAAAGTGTTTCCATCTTGAATTGAAAGCGTATATATTCTCTTTCGTTGTTAGAATAAAAAATAAGGGGTGTACAATGTTATCAATCATTGCATCTTATATAGCAAAGTTATTGTTTGCTCACAAACTACTACAGATTCTTTGAACACTAAATTAGATAATTTGAAAATGAAACCATTATTCTTAAATCAAAATTATATAATTTATGCATAGCTACATTTAGAGCTCGGTAATTTATTTCTATTTCTTCTATTTGTTCGCAAGCTATTTGTGTTTGCTATAGACCTCAAAAGTGTACTAAATCAACATGTATGCGTACTAAAAATGCTAAATTATTTATATATAATAATACTGCTATTTATTTTAACCATCATAGAAAATCTGAACATGTAGCTTGTTGGAACTTTCAATAAACCATGTATTTCCATGAATCCCAATCACACCTGTATCGCTAAAAAGTATAGCATAAGCATCACCACCTAGAAATATATACACATGCAAACAAATAGTGATTCAACCCTTGCTTAGACACCATAAGCCACTTAATTTGTGGTATAGGAATATCCTATAAAAGTACAAGTAAAAAATAAAAATGTGATGTGCATACGCTTCAAATGGTGATAATCCATTAGTTCTAATCAACTGAAGAGTTTGAACTTGGTATGATAAAAAAGAAAACAGCCAAAATGGTCCCCTAACTCTCTAAAAGTATTCATTTTAGCTCCGTACTCTTAAATATAATAAAATTATTCCAACTATCACTTTTGTGTAGACTAAGTTCAACCATTTGCATCTCCTATTATAATAAATGGAGAAAAGTGGTTTCCTGGTTTAACCTTTTTTGGTCTCGTTATATGCAGGCTCTTGCTCACCCTAAAACAATTTTTCTTCCCTCAGTCATTAAAGGAAAAATAACCAAATATTTTCCATGTTCAAAAGCAAGGACAGTTTTCAGGTGAGGGTTAAAGGTAAAATAGTTTCAATAATTGACAAAAAGGGCAAAGCAACACTAAACTATACTAGCACACAACAACAATCTCACCCTAGACCAAGGTTGACAAAGAAAGTAGAATTGTTAGTGGTTTGATGATGGGGGAACCAATGGATGCACTGAGATTTTTTTTCCTTTGTTTATTTTCCAACTAATTGGATGTGCAATAATTTTGCTTTTGGTTTTCACGATTTCTTAAAACATATAGACTCCTTTTAAGAAAAAGAATATATAGTTGAAAATTCTATGACGATTATTACAAAATGCTACTTTCAAATTTAACTTTAAATCATAAATGAAGAACTAAGAAAATTCTAGCATAACAATCTTGTTCAAATCAACTTTTACATGCTGACTATATCAAAGTCTGGAATTTCATTGTCCTAGCATATTTTATGTACTTCTTCATGCAATAACCTTTAATAAAATCAAGAAATCACAAAAAAAATAGATAATATTCATGCACCTTTTAATTATTTTATTAAATTGTCAGTATTTTATACCAATATCATATATTAGAGGAAAAATATACAAAAGCAAGTTGGGAAAATTATGCAATTTAATAATACTGATTACATGTATAAATGTTTATGTATTTTACCTTTGAATTTTGTTACTTAAGTCAACAAATAGACAGAAATTACACATGATGAGATGGTATGTCTTTAGAGAATATGCACTTTTGCTTATAGGCCATAACATATCTTTCTCCAAATTTTTATAATTGACTAAACTTTCATCAAGTTTTTAATTTTTAGTTGGGATGATTAACATTGGATTGCCTTCATCAAATATAGGACAAGATTGTTAGTTATAATTAGTGTAATTTGGCTAAACCTTATGATACATTTAATGTAATAGCTATACAAACACTTTTCAAGCAATTTTGAGAATTTATTAATCTTTTGCATTTTTTGAGAAATTTGTTTTGGATATCATTTGAAAACCACTTAAAATTTGGTGAAACTTTTGAAGTATTTTATAGAAAACATTCTTCTTTTTCTTGTTTTGAATTTCTTACATTTTTAGTTATAATTAAATTTTTAAATTATGTATCTTTAATAAGTAATATAAAATTATATATTATTAAAATTTTAAAAAATTTCTATATTTTTTCTTAAACTTTTTTTCTACTCTCTTGCATAATTTGGTAAAATTTGGAATCAAGTTTAAATTTGAGTATTAAAATAGAATTAAATCCTAAAATTTCAATAAAATATTATATTAAAAATTGTATTTTATATATTCTCTTCCTTATTTCCTCTCACTCATCCAAGATAAAACCTTCAGTCAGTCTTTGTACACAGTGAACCCTGCACTCTCCCCCTCCTCCGACTCTCCATATATCACAGGCTCCCTCACCTTCCCTTCACCCTCTCCAAGTCTGACCACGCTAGTTGCCACTGCCCTACATCGACAAAGTCAAGCCCAACCCCTACTACCCTGCCGCTAGAAGCATAAATTACCTCCCAAAGACCCGACGTCATTCTCCATCTCGACGACCATCCAGCGCCGGTGAGCATCACCAACTAAGGGCTACCTCTCCCCTCCTCATTCTCTCTATTTTGCTTTCATCAAACCATTTCCAGCACAAGCCAGCCATTTCTTATGTTGAAAAGGCTTTCCCAAGAATTAAAAGAGAAGAAAGTTTTCTCTGGATTAAAGGGTTGGTTTCAACTCTTCTTCTCTCAACTCCATTTATAGATCAAGCATGTATTCAATTTACACCCAATACCTTAATTAGTTCTGATCAACTGAACTTTCTCTTCTTCTAAATCAAACCATATCATTAGTATTAATCAAACTTTAATTAAAGTATAAATCAAACCGTGTACTGAGAAAGTATATGAACCAAATATTAAGAATTGATCAAATCACTAAATTTTTATATCTAAACACATAGATATATCTTTGCTACAAATTAAGTACTAATTTTGTAAATGAGAAAGTATATTTCCATATGTATGTGGAGGATGATATGAATATGTATACATATAGGTATGTGACACTTGTGCACACAAGGAGATATGTGCACATACACATACAGATATGTACATATATATGATTAATGGTACTTATGAGGGTGACTATTGTATTAGAGAGATCAAGATCATTAGTACTTCAATGGCAATAATGATGCAGAATAGCAGGTGCATGCTAAGAGGAGGCCCATGACTCAAGCCTTTGTACAAAGATTAGCTGCTAAAGATTGATATGTGTGTTATTGAGTCGTGTTATAATTGTTTTATTTATGATCAAGCTGTGTTATACTTGTTTCGGGTTGCGTCGTATTATATTTGTTTTGGCAAATATGTTTTTGGGTTTATTTATTTGTTTTTTTTTGTGGCCATTGGAATTTGAATCCATAACCTGGGATAACAAATCATAAGCCTCAACCACATTAGTTTTTTGGTTTATATATATATCATGTATGTCATTTGAAAAGCATGGTCAATATATTATTTTCTAAGAAAAATGAGATTTGAGAGTTCATGGTGGTGTGAACAACCATTGCTCCACTTAAGTGTGCATAATCGAAGAACTTGAAGGTATATATAACCTTCAAGAGCCTAAGGTGTGAATAATTTTGGGATTTCTCTTTTATTTTTACAATTTTTTTGTTTGATCTCATAAAATTCTCTATTACCTATCATTTCAACTTTAATCCACCAAAATCCACATCCGTTTTGGCCATCAAACACCTCTCTAACGATATATACGCAAAACTTGACACCCTTTCACTTCATTGTCCATAACCCTCTCAAAAGCCATCAAATCATAAAAAAAAACTCTGACACATTTCTAACATCCACCAAAACATTCTTCTAAAATTTCATCCAAATTCGACGTCATTTGACCCACCAAACATTTTCCCGAAGTTGAACGGTCATTTTAAGGCTCAAAACCGTTCTCTTCAACTTTGCGCCACCAAATAATGATTTTGATCGCGAAAATGACAAGGATCACGATCCTAAGGACAGTTGTGGTGCTTAGTTTTGGTGAGCAATGCTCATCTTAAGACGTCAACATCCTCATCAAGTGAAAGTAATTAAACGCTTCCCAATAAATATAAATTTTAACCTAATTTAGAAAAACAGAATCCATTTATTAATATTTGCTCTCATTTTATGTAAGTTTTTAGAGGCAATTTAAATCTTGTTTTTTGCCTTTTTTATTTTTGAAGTTCTTGTGATTGCATACTTGCTTTTGGACTAAGAAACATAAACTTGAATTAATACATTATTTGCTCAAATTTTCAATTGTTAAGATGTATCACTTTATGTGCAGTACAATTTGTTGAAACTGCCTCAATATATGATTTTTATACTTGCCTTATTGATTACTACTACATGTTCCTTATTAAACATGCCTAAAACTTGGTGACTTGAAAGTTTTACTAACTATATAAGTCAATATTTGCATGTGAACAACTTTACTCTATTGTATGTGAATTCATATATTTTAAGTGAAGATCATTTTGAACATGTACAAAAAGTGCTACTAGGAATATACCTAGGAGGTATAATGAGTCATTGTTCACAGAACGGGAAATTTGACTTTGTTTCAAAGGACCTTCTAGTATTTGAACGTTAAAGATATGTGATGTATATATTTCTAAGAAATTTATGAGCTAAGTTTGATGCTCAAGAAGATAAGTTAAGTTTGAATCCCAATGTGCTTTTCAAAGATCATAAGTGGCTACTAATGATATAATTTCTTTTTTTCCATAACTTCAAACATATAGTTGTTTCTTTATTATTTTTGCTTTAAGATTTTTACCATCACCCTAATGTACTTTTCATGTTTTAAAACTTTTATATTGATAAATTAATGCTTGAATTCAAATTATGTATTGGCTTTCAAGATGACTAATGTTTTCATCAACTAATTTTCAAACATTGATATTAGGTTAGGAGGTCCTTGATAGCTTGATTGTTTGTTTAGGATTCAGTCATCTAGTTGGTGCGCTTGTATAATATTTAGTTCTAATTTAAAGTGAAAAAGATGTTATAGTGAAAATATTCATGCAATTTCAATAATGAGAAAATTAGTATATTGGAACACTTGATTTCTAAATTAATGAATGGATATTAGTTAGCTCTGTATTTTGATATTGATGTTAATTTGAGAGTGTAAAGTAGAAGTGCAAATTCAATTTACCCAATTCCTAAACATAATCCCAAGTTGTTACAATTATTGATGACATGTTCAAGTAAACATCATTAGTAGCTAATCAATGATTACTTTAGACATCCTTAATTTACATTATCATCCTAATGATGTTATGTGAGAATAATAATGAGATAAAATAAAGTATTATCATAGATCTGAAAATGTACTTCTAACACATTCATTAAATTAGACGCTTTTAAAAATATATATTTTGTAAAATCTTACCTCAACCTTTTTAGCCATTTATGAGCTTAATGGTGTTCAAAGAAACAACTATTTATAATATCCAAAACCATAATAAAAATTTACAAGTACAAAAAGACAACACAAAAAATATCATTCATCCATTTTAATGAACATTTTATTAAAACCCCAAGATAAATTCCAATATATTATCATTAGTTTATGAAAATTAACATCAATTAGGAGTTATTAGTGTGTGCTTAACTAAAGTTTAGTGATAGATATGGTTGTACTATGTGGGTTTAATATATATTTGAATACTTTATAAAGAAAACATAATTAAAATATCAAAAATGTGATGCTTCTAGAGTTTGTTAAGGGCCACATATTTAAGTTCATTCAAACGTTAATAAAATGTGGCTGCCAACTATATAGCTGAGCATTTTGAGTTGTTCTTATTCAAAAAATATATTCTTGTTTAAAACTTAGGTTTGTAGCTACATAAATTTGAGATTAAGTTCATTCAAACGTTTCAAAAAATGGATTTGAATACAGGAATCAAATAATTGCAATATTAGTTGGAGATGATCCTTATTTGATCAATAGAATTAAAATATAAATATCTAAATTTTATTCTAGAATGCAAAAATAAGAAAAAAAAAGAATTTAGGCATGTTAGAGACAAAACAATTCAAGTATCCAGGACATTAGTTACTACGGAATGAGACCCGTATTACGAGGCTTACCATAGCCTCCAAAATAACTGCAATTACCTTCGAGCGAAAAAGCAATAATAGAAACCATGAGTTTCAAGAATTAATGGCTCATTTAGTCTCTGAAGTTCGAAATACCTTTGCGAAATCATGAATTCACCGGATCCAATATTCGTTGGATGTACTTCTTCCTAAAACTACGTTTACATTAATTTACAGAATCAAAAATTTTAAACTTTAAACCATAGAATCGACTTCTAAGCCCTCAAATATGTCAGTTTAATTTTCAGAATCCAACAAAGAAAAAGTAAAACAATCCTTTTAGTGAAACGTTGACAACAGAATAGCAAACTCACGGTGCTGCCAGACGTTCCCAGCAAGATCCTCCGTCTTCTTCGCGGTATCCCCCAACTTCTTACCCCACTTGCCGAAAACATCCTTCACCGACTCCATGGTGTCTATCCAATGAAATCCCGATTCAAAACCATATATCATTCCTCAAAAGCAGATCCAAAGACAGGGGATGGGTGAACAAAAGTAAAAGCTCACTCTTGGATGAAGAAGGAACCGATGCAGGCGTGACGTATGGATTAGACTCGGCCGGCACAGACATGTCAACGTAGCCGGTGTCATTCCGCATAGCCTGCGGCGGAGGATCGACGTCGGCGATATCGACTTTAGGGTATGGCGCATACTCTACTGATTGACTTCCAGCGGTGGGGGATACATTCTTCTGGGTAGAGTGATCTGCGGGGAGATCCATGGTCGAAGGTCACACGGCTATAAGATTTCGAGGGCCTTGCTTCTTCGAGTTTTTGGATTAATGGTTTCCGCCTTCCGCCGACTGTTTTCCTTTCCGCGGGCAGCGGACTCAACGAAGAGACGTTCCTATGAATTGACGGGCACGGGCCTAGTTTCTAACATTTATGATGATGGGTTTTTATTTTAGTTTATTTTAATTAAGCGAATAAAAAATTCATAAACTTCAATCACTAGATTACAATTACAAGAGAATTTTTATATTCCGATTTTTTAATCGGAACGGTTCTGATTTAGTGGCGGTTCGATCGGATGCCCCACAGCATAATTTTGAAGATTCGGAAAAGTATGTTTGATTTATTTGTAATTTATAATTTATAAAACGCATTTAAAATGAATTCATTTTCTATCTCTCTATATTTCAACAAAAAATAATATTTAAATTTGTTGATTTAGCATTTAAAACAGATTATTTAATATAATTTAAATATTATTTTATTAGTATTTATTTATTTATATTAAAATAATATAAATATTATTTTTAATATATGTATTAAAATAATATCTAAATATTATTAATTAGATGAATTTTTTTAAGTATTACTTTGACGAATCTAAATAGTATTTCTTTTTAAATTATCCATTTGTGTTCCCTTTTGCTCATATTTATGATGACTCTTTTCCTCCCCCTTCACGGTTGTTGTGCCTGCAAAGTCCAACAAGTCTCGTTGTTCCATTGCTCTAGAACTTCTTTTATTTCTAGACCAACATCCAGCTCGAACGCCGGCGGCGGCTAATTCCAGTTTGCGTGAGAGGATATTTGGTTCTTATATTGAGCTTGAATTTCTCGAGGTAATTAATCTCTTTTTTTTTTCTATTTATTGAAGATAGCGTGAGCAATTTGTATTTTCTTGTGTATCAATTGGGAGACGAAAGATTGCCAGAAAAGGCTTTGAGTAGTGGGTTAAGGATTTGAATGGGTACTTGTTTTTAGTTTTAAGGTTTTAGCTTTTTGTTGTCATGAGTAATATTTTTTACTTTTTTAAATGAGTTCCTATAAAACTTTTGTACTCTTTTTTATTAAAGAGAATTGATAAAAATGACACGTTCCTTTGTTATGTTTTCATTTTTTTAGTATGACTTTAGAATGCAAGTTTTCAGTTTTGGTGATAGTTTCTTTAAACATAGCACACTTTTAATTCTTTGGACTTTTTAGATGGCTCAAATGGAAATTGATTGCAAAAGCTTATACTCTTGCTTTGGCATTATTCATATGCATATAGTATTCATCTTGTAATATGGAATTATTCTTGATTAATTATTGAGATAGTATATTAGTGCTCTAATTATATAGAGTTTAATATTGTTAGAGAATCCAGGCTCATTGAATTGAATAACTTTAAGCAGGTTCAAAGTTGTCGAGCTCTTTTAGTTTATCCATGTGAGAAACAATGTGCATATCTATATATTCTTATTTAAAATAATTTAAGGAAACCTAATCACTTCTTATTCCAATAGTGTGATGGTTCTAGTACCTCAATATCTATCATTGTATCATAATTATTAGAATTATCCTAGCAATCTATTTTGTAACAAAGTGCAAGTCTTATCTATACATAATATATCTAGTAGTTTGAGCTAATTAATGAATTCAAGATACTTTTTTTCTTGTATGCTTTTTTATTATTGCTGAGTCTATAAACAAGGTTGAAGAGTTGCAAGGATTCAAAGATTATCATGTCTAGGTTTAAGATATTAAAAGAGATAATTTCACTCCCAATCACTTTTATAGCACATCGTGTAAACTAACTTAGGATCTAAAATATATGCTAAAAAATTCAACTATTAATAGAGTGTGATGTCCCACCCTCAGATCCATAACCATTAGACTAAAGGCAGTGTGCCACTCTGGCAAATTCCTCACTTATTATTGGATTATGTAAAATCATTAATTCACTAATAAGAAAAAGATGTGACCAGGATATAAACAAGGAAAATAATCACTAAGTAAATAATATCTCAAAGTGCAGAAACAATAAACATAAAATAATATTACATCTAGTTCCACCATAGCACAGATAGGACATATAGCTCAGAATAAAAATAGTGTAGTAAAAGAAAATACAATATCTGAATTATTACATCAACTTTAAATAGATTTAAATGAAAGAAAAGTATCGCTCATCCTTACTAAAGAAAAAAATAAACTAAAATTCTTCAATTATGGACTAAAACTCCTCCTGAAGTGACTCTACCGTAGGTGCTGGATCCTTCAACTAATCAGATTCTGATATTGTGGGTTTCACAATGCTAGGGCCTTAGTCAAAAAAGAAAAATCTTGTTAGACAATTGTCTAAGTACATTTTAAGCTGATTAAGTTTATGTATTTAATGATATCACGATACTTTAAGCAAATCTAATCAAGTTTACTCATACAAGTTCTTATGAAATAAAATGTTAAAGAACAGAACTAAAGTAAATCTAGTATTATAACATGCTCATATACATATGAAAAATCAAGATTCTACAAAAATATGGAAGGTAAATAAATGCTGTAAAAATAAAAACTAATCGTATAAAAATACTGTTGAAACACATAAGGTAAAGGCTAAAATAAATAATTTCAAAGAAAATATTATGTGAAATACTGAAATAATATTGAAGGTAAAGTCCAAATTAAGTACAGAAGCATCAATGAATACATATTAGATACTATTATGAGACATTTCCCAGAGTATAATGCATACAGATTGGATACTATTGGGAGATATTTCCCAGAGTATAATGAATATAGATTGGATACTACTAGGAGATATTTCCCAGAGTATACTGAATACAGACTTCCTGCATCTATAAGAAATTTTCTAGATTAACAGGAATATTGAATTTAATTCATCTATGGGACATTCCCTATATATACTAAATATAAGTCGTTTGGGGGACATTCCCCATGTTATCAATAATATAGAATATAAGCAATAACGATGTGATGACAGAATAAGTAAGGCACAATATAAAATAAGGTAATGTAAATAAAGTTATCCTACATTATCTAATATGGAAAATCAATAATGTTATCTTACACCATCTAGTGTGGCAAGGTTAGTAATGTTATCCTACATCATCTAATATGGAAAAGTAAGTAAAGCTATCCTACATCTAATGTGTAAAGCGACACCGTAATGTTATTCTAAATTGTCTAGTGTGACAAAGTAATGTTCGGCATTTTATCATATAATAGCACATTAAGTAAAATTCAGCATTAAAAAAAGTAAACTATGCAAAACATAACATGAATAACACTATACAGATTTTGGGATATCATTTATTTTCTAAATTTATCCATTCTAATTATCTAAAATTATGCAAGCTCAGGATCTCCAATATCCTACTATCCAGTATGATCTCAGCACTACGGTCCTATAAGGTAAAGTAAATTAAATCAATGACACCTACTTAGATTAAATAGATAATCAATTGACTGATTAATGAATTTGGAAGGTCTAAACTAATGCAAACTAACCTCTCTAAAAGGTAAAAATATAGAAACTAATAAAAATCAAAGTTTCACTTATTAGATAACCCATTTACCCAATGAGTGAAGTTTGACCTAATTTTCTAGTCCTTATCCTTAAGGGAGGAAAATCTTAAGGAACTAAGGTGAATACTCAAGTACTAATCTTAACTAATCTTGATTGAAAGCTTAATTGAAGGATTAGAAGGTTTAATGAAGACATGATGTGAGGTGGATCTCACATCACAAAGCTTAATACTCATAAAAAGGAAGAATATTATTCAACTTGTAAGTTATATTAAGGTAACTTAAGATAAACCTAGTTTAAAGATCTCATACATTTAATACATTTCATTTAGAAGTAGTGTTTATTTAATATTTTATGAAACAATAATATTTAATTTAGAATTTTAAGAGATAACTGAAATTTAATAAAGAAAAGGATAGCATTATATGATTTAATATGCAAATAATAACTATTTTTAATTTAGCATGTAAAGTATAACAATATTTATTTAGCATTGCAAGGATATCAATATATGACTTAACATGGAAGAAGTATTGTCATTTGGTCTAGTATTACGAAGGGATATTAGTATGTGATTCAGCAACTATAAAGTACAATATTTTATAACTTATTATGCAGAAAATAGTAGTTTATACTTGTGGCACCCCACCCCTTAACCCATAAGATTAAGTTAAGGGGTGATGTGTCACTCTGGCTAACCCTTCAGCTATCATTGGATTAGGATGAGAAATGAGTAAGCACAGAATTAAATAATCAGTCACTATACAAGAATTCCTACAGAGTGCGGAAGCGATTTGAATGTAGAAATATCCAAGTATCATAATATGAATAACATGAAATATAACTCATAATAAATGACATAGCAGTCCAAAGCACACAGTCATGAATACCTGTATTATTACATCATATTTAAAGTTTAAATAATTAAAAACAAAATTCTCTCATTCTCACATGAAATAAAACTAAGCAGTATCTTTCTCCAAAGGCTCCTCCTCTGGATAAGGCTCCACCTCTGGCACCTGATCTTCTTAATATGTATCTACAATTGCTGGTTTCATAATGTAGGGCCCTAGCCAAAAAAAAAAAATCTTATTAGACAGATTATCTTAGTACATTTTAAGCTGATAAATTTTATGTGTTTATAATATCACCATTTAACTTATCCTAAATAAAAATCAAATCAAGTAAGACAACAACTAGCACAATAGAATAGAGAAAAAAGCTATAAACAATATTTATAATTTTAAGAAAAAAGGAGGCTAAGATATGCCTCAAATATAAGTTAAAATAAGGCAGGGCACATAAGTATAAATAATTAAATAAGTACTAGAAGAAAATACCATATCCTAAACATGCTGGTGATCATAAGAATTATGCAAGTTAAATAAAATACTGAAGCATATACAAAACATCAATACTATATATGAACATCTGTACTAACTGACATATAGAAAAAGGCCAATCTAGCTTACTGAATATCAAAAGGATCTTAGCGTTAACAAGGTGGCTAAGGCGCAAAACTATATTCTCCTAGCGTCAACAAGGAAGCATAGGCAGAAATATAAGGTTTTCTTCTAGCATCATCAAGGAGGCATAGGCAGAAAACACATAAAAAATTTTCTCCTAGCGTCGACAAGGAGGCATAGGCAGAAGACATAATTGAGAGGCAACTCTAATACATGCAATTTTATATTTTTAATCATTTACCTTAATATTTTCATAAGAAATTTAAGGAGTCTCCATAATTTTTTAAAATTTTATTTATGCATCAATCTTATATGATATGTCCAAGGAAATATAGCACAAACATCAAGGCAAGCATAACAATAAATATCACAGTGAGCAAGGGACTCTACTACACATGGTAATATTATTTGTTATATAATTATCCATTATAACTATTCTAAGTCATATAACTTAGAAATACGTCCTTATAAGTTGGAACACAACCAGAACTGATCAGGCTCTGATTTGATTAAATTATTGATGGCTATAAGTTAAATAATCAATTATGACATCCTAATTGATGGATGTAGACGTTCTAGGGCAAGATCTGATCAAAATCTCCCATCTTAGGATTATGGATTAAACATTATGAATAAGAATTAATCACATAATCCAATAGGTAAGTAATAAAGATCTAAGGTTTCTAATTCTAAAGTGAACTAATGATTAGGGTGAATCCTATTAAGTTAAATCAAACTTAATAGGATGATTCTCCTAACTTAGATTTAA
Organism: Gastrodia elata; assembly: GCA_016760335.1. NCBI lineage: Eukaryota > Viridiplantae > Streptophyta > Magnoliopsida > Asparagales > Orchidaceae > Gastrodia > Gastrodia elata. Next base: position 24,077,692 of record CM028670.1, on the reverse strand, counting down.
AATTGAAAGATAAAATAATCAAAATAAGTTGTAAAAGTCTAGAAACTAATAAATACAAGGTTTCACTTATTGGATAACTCATTTACCCAATGAATAAACTCCAACCTATGATCTAATCTAGTCTTAAAAAAAGTCTTTAAGGAGTAGTGTTAAAGATGAGACTTAGAGAAATTCTGAGATCTGACCTAACTTTGGTTGAATTTCTAATTTCATTCACTTAAATGATTCTAAACTAGGTTTAACATTAATTTTAATGATCTAATTGATAATCTGAGATTTTATAGAACTTAATAAAAATTTGGGTGTCATTTTGCCCCTACTTAAGGATCTAAAAGTCAACTTTTGACTTAAGAGTCCAAATTAAAATGTATTAGTACCAAATAATTTTTTACTATCTAACATAAAGATAGACAGTAAGTACATTCAATTTGGATAAGAACTGATCCTATATGTCCAAGCTAAGTTTTCTAACATAAAAGGCATTTTAGTAATTCAATCCTAATAAAACCTAACTTTTTATGCAGTTTATTGTAGGTGACTGTTCAAGGATTTTATAGAGTCTAAAAATACTAAATTTTGAGTTCAAATGGCTAAATTATGAAGGTTATAAGTTATAAGGGCATTTTGGTCATTTTTCTTAAAGTTAACTACAGGGTCAAAGAGTTGACTTTTCATCCTGATGTCCGAATAGAAAAACTAATACTACCACAGTAATGAGGCTATTCTCCTGAGTATTTTAAGACCTATATTGCATATATTTGGACAACAAGGTTAAAAGTTACGAGGATTTGTTTAGGTCCTGAAATGTTACTACATTATACGTATTCCGAAACTAATTTTTGCATTACGTCATTTGATTCCTTTTATTTTTCTGAGTAAAATGAGACATATATGACTATGTTTGAATCACCCTATAAAAAATTATTAAGCTTTTAGAAATTTTAAATTAAATAATTTAAATAAATAAAGTTACTATTTATTTTTTCAATTTACTTTAATTTACTATTCATATACATATAATTTTCAAAAAAAAAAAGAAAATTTCACAATTATTTAATTAAGTTTAATTATTATTTATTGTAAGTACACTTAATTAATTAATTTAAGTTAATTAAGTGTTATATATATATATTCAAATCATTTTTACTATTTTTATTTTTTAATTAATTAAATAATACTAATTATTTGCATATCCTAATTTATTCACTGTATTAATTTAATTAACTAACTTAAATTAATTAGTATTTGATTAGATTTAACTACTGTTAATAGTAATTATTGCTAACTAAATAAATCTATAAAGTTTGCTATAATATAACTATATATATATATATATATATATATATAGAGGTTTAAGTATCTATATAAATTATATAATAATTATGATTTAATCATATCCTACTGTTTATAATTAAATAGTATTAGTTAGACTAATTTAAATAACTAATTAATACATAAATACCCTACTGTTAATCTTATTGATTAATTACTAATTAATTCTTAATTAATTTAATAATTACAATTAATCTAATGTTGATCTAGTTATTAACTGTAAGTTAACAATTATGTCTCTGTTTAGACTATAGACTATGTATATGTATTAATCTATAGTCTATGTATATATATATATATATATAATAATAATAATATATATATATATATATATATATATATTTATTTATTTAATATTATTTTCTCTGCAGGGATTTGATGGCAGCAGGACCCACAGGACACGTGGTGGAGCGGGCCCCACTACTGGTGCGGACGCGACGCGCTGACGCGGTCAGCAGGCATGGGCCTTACGGCCACGCATCGCGCCTCTACCCGCGGGCGACGCTTCGCGGGCCCCACTCGCCAGATCTTCGACCCGGACATGTCCGGGTCGGGCTCGAGTCGACCTGGCCCAGCCCGAAAGGCTTCCTTCTCCTTCCCGAGCTGATGGGGCTAGGGTTAGGAGTTTGGGGGCCTTACCGGCGGAACCAGGGCCTGGTCCGCATGGCATTGGAAGGGGCTCGACGCGGCCGTCACGCCAAGGATCGCGACGCGGCGTGAGGTGGCTCGGTCCGGTGGCAAGTGCTAGCCCTAACATCCTATGGTTCGGGGATGGAAGAATAACGGTAACTACTATGGTCTACTTCGCAAATTCGAGCGATCGGGGGACCTCTTTGCGACAACCAGGATCAATCGATTGTTGATCTATCCTACGGGATAAGCATACCATGCAATAATGTAGCATTTGCATAAGAGAAATTGAGGATTGGAGGGTACCTGATCAACGGCCATAGGATCGCTGAATTCGAAGGTGGGCAGCCCGAGCTCGATCTCACTGAAACCTCGATCCCAAAGTCTCGAGTCGAGCCTTAAAGATTCTGCGGTGGAGTCAGCGAGGCTCGGACGATCACCGGTTGACTTGAGGCGCGGCGGAGGAGTTACGAGGGCCGATGGAGAAGACGAGGAAGGGCTTAAGGGAGCGATTCGATCATCCCGATCGAACGGCTCGGATCGCGCGATCGAACGGCTCAGATCGCGCGATCGAGCTAACGAGGAAACGGGAACGGCGTCGCAGATCCTTGATGGTGCGCGGTAACTTCGAACGATGCCATTAAGTGGGAAAATAAATATTTTAAATATTATTTTAAATTCTAGTATTAATAATTAATCTTATTTAAATAATTAATTCCCAAAAATTCTCAAATATTCACCCTTAGCTAATTGAGGGGTGAGGAACACAACGATGATGTCGGATTTTTGATTTGACGAGTATTTTAATTTATCAATTATCAGGGTATTTAAATATTATTAAAATATTCGTCAAAATTTAGACGACTTCCGATTGATAAGAAAACATCACCCATAGCTAATTTGGGGGCAATGAGCGAAATAACGAAGTCCATTTTTTGATCTGAGGTCTATTTAGACAGGTTAAGTTTTAGAGTTTTCTGGATTTTCAAAAATTCTAATTTTTGATCCGATTGACTTCTGATCTGGACTGGATCTAGAGGTGAGCTCTCAATGACTTAACTAAACTATCTAAACTATAATTAAGACTTGGATTAACCTTAAATGACTAAAGTAATAATTCAGGTTGTTATAATACTTTAATATTTGTAAGAGACAGTTGGAATTTACAATATCATTGTAAGGAATAACAATATATGATTTAACTTGCAGAGGTTAGTAATATTTAGTTAAACCTTTATAAATGACAACAATTATTTGACTTAACATATAAAGAATAATTATTTATGATTCAACAAATGTTAATTTTAATGATATTATCAATAAAAGACTTGACAATTATAATAATACTTCCGATAATAAGATAATTATTTATAATGCATTTTGACCTAAGTTTGCAACAGTAGGATTTGAATGCAAAGAGAAGAAACTTAAAACATTAACATTATCATTTATAGTAATAATAATATTAGTACTTAATTATCCTATCTCAGCATTCATTATTTTATATATAAAATAACATCATATCAGACAAAGAATTAGAGATTAGTAACCCTTACTACACATCATCAAGGAATAGTAAATGAATATTAAAGATAAGAGAAATTATAACAACTCAAGTTATTACCTTAGTTAATAAGGACTAATCTCAGTCCTAATCTTGATCCTAAGTGTGAATCAAGTCATTAGGAATCGTCCCCTAAGACCTAGTCCAAATTAGGAGTCAAATAGATCAAATCCTGATTTTTGGAAAATCTAGAAAACCCTAAAATTTGACCTGTCTAAATTGACCTCAAGTCAAGAATCGGACTTTGCCATTGTGCTAATTGCCCCCAAATTAGCTAGGGGTGATGTTTTCGCGTCAATCGGAGGTCGTCAAAATTTCAGTGAATATTTTAATACCCCGAAAATTGGAAAATTAAAATACTCGTCGAATCGAAAATCTGACCTCGCCGTTGCGTTCCTCACCCCTCAATTAGCTAAGGGTAGATATTTAGAAAATTTTAAAATCTATTTAGATATTTTTTAATTAATCATTAAAAAGAGAAAGTCAATTATTAAAAAAAAAGTTAATTATTAACCCCTAATGGCAACGTCCACTTATCCCGCTCACCGTTAGGTTCGGCCAATGCTGTTTCTCCCTTCAGTTGGATCGAGTGGTTCGATCTGAGCCGTTCGATCGATTTGATCAAACGGCTCCCGCTCGTCCCATACCTCGCGCTCATCGCCTGCGGCACACGACGCCCAGCCGCCCTGCTCAAGCAGTGGCCACATCTCTGGGCCTCGTAGTCTCCAATTATAACTCCTTAAGGCTTAGCCTGCATGTGGAGCTCGAGATCGAAGTATCTTGTGCTATGGAGGCCGTCCCTGCAATCCCATCGAAGCCTTCCTTGCCTTCAACCTTCCGTCCAATAGGTACCAGATCTCCCTCGATACTCCTTCAATCACCGCATCTCCTTTTCTCAATGTTATTTCATATGTTCGATTAAGGATCGAACGGTTCCGATTGGGGTTAGCTCGTCCCAATCGTCACAAATCAAGCCAGGATCCACAGTTAAAACAGTTAGCATTGTCTTGCCGAACCTCTGCCGCTAGGTTAGACTTTACCGCTGACTCACTGCACCTCCGGCGAAGTTCCTACTACCGTTTGAAAGGTCTCTCCGAGACCTTTCCAACGGTGGGTGGCTCATCCCCTGATGGCGCCGAGAAGGCCGGCGGATGTCGAGCCCTAGCCTCGGTCGTCCGTGAGGAAGAAAGGGCATCGGGGCGGGCTGGGTCGACCCGGGCTCGTCCCGTTTTACGCGAGCCGTCTGCGCCAGCAGACGGGTCTGCATGTGGGACTCGCAGTGCCAGTCGGTGCACGCGGGTTAGTTCGCGTGTCGCGCATGGGGCCCTGCCTCTAGGTTTGCGAGTGTCAGTTGTGGGGGCCGCTGCGGTCATTATGACCGCAGCCGTGGGGCCCACCCTGCGTCCCGCGGCCTCTCTTGAGCCACTGCGTGGCACTGTGGGCTTGCTGTGCAGCCCTACGGCCAGTCACAGCCTGCCATGTGACAGGGTGGATCCCGTAGGGGTCAAATCCTGTAGAATTATATATATATATATAAATAAATATTTATTATATATATATAATTATATATACATATATATATATATATATATATATTTATTAACAAAAATTATGCACATTTAGATAATTAGATCTATAATTATATCTGTATAAGTATATATATTTATGAACTTAAGCAGAAACTTTATGTTAGGAAAAAATCATTAATTAATATTAAATAGATTAATTAATACTAATTATGATTAATTAATTTAATTGCAATAATTAATTAATATTAATTAATTAACCTCTAGAAATTTGAATTAAAATATATTAATATATATTATATATTATATATATGTATATATAAATATATGTGCACAAAACTATACATAAATTTACTTAATGTAATTAGATTTAACATAGCTAGTGATTAAGTGGTTAATTATAACAATAAGTCATATGGGATAGTTAATTATGATTAGTTGATAATTTAATTAAATTAGTTAAAACAATAATAAATTCTTTTAATTTGTATAAATGAATAGTAAATTAAGTAAAATTAATTTAAATTTAATTAAACTTTAAAGTTTAATAACTTTTAAATTAATAATCTAAACATATTAAATATGTCTCATTTTACTCAGAAAAATAAAAAGAATCAAATGACACTAATTAAAAATTTGATCCGATGTGTATTTAACCTAGTGACATTTTTGGTCATAAATAAACCCCCATAACTTTTAACATAATTATCTAACCATAGGTAATATGGGTCTTAAAATACTTAGGAGAATAACCCCATCACTGTAATAGTTTTAATTTTCCCATTTGAAGCTTAATTTGAAAATAGACATTTAGGACCCTCACCAAAAAATGATCAAAATGCCCATAGCCTTCAATTGATCATAACTTGATCATTTCAACTCCAAATCAAGAAATCCAAATTACTAATTAGCTTAGAATTTTAGTGTCATCATTAATCTAAAATAATATTTAAGTTAGGAACCCTAGAAAATCCAAAAATAACTAAAATACCCCTAACCCTAGTTAGGCCATAATTTGACCAATTAAAGTCCAATTTGAGTCTACTCCTTGTTAAAGTACTCAGTGTATTATAAGGAGGCTATAGAACTGAGTTTGCTGAATTTGGACCTCATACAAAAAAGTTCAGTTTTTGCCCCCTTTGATCCTAAGAAATTACTGAATTACTCCTGAAAATTAGAACATCCATAACTTAGCCGTTTAACCTCAGAATTTAGTGTTCTTATACTTTATAGAATCTTTGAATAATAATTAATAGTAAACTGCATAAAAATTTAGATTCCACTAGGTGCAATTTACTAAAATACCCCTTAGGTTAAAATCCTTAGTTGGACCTATATGACCCGCTTCTTATCCAAATTTGGTGTACTTACTATCTATCTTTATGTTAAAAAGTAAGGAATCATTTGGCAGTGAGAAATTCTAATTTATAGTATTAATTCAAAAAGTAGTTTTTTGGACCTTAAGTAAGGGCTAAATAGTTATTTTGCCCAAAATTTAGGTTAAGCGTCCTTAACCCCTAAATTATCTTTTAAATCACTAAAATCAAAATTAGAACTGAACTAGAAGCCATTAAGTGAATAAAATCAGCTTTTCAATAAAATTGGTTAAATTTTTTAAATTTCTCTAAGTCTCTTCTTAGGATCTCTCACTTCACATTATGACTACTCCTAAGACTAGGGCTAGATCGTATGATAGATTTCATTCATTGAATAACGAGGGAATTCAATGAATGATTCATTAGTTTTATTAGTTTCTAGACTTTTACAGTTTAATTTTGATTATTTTGTCTTTTAACCTTAGATTCAGGATAGGAGAATCATCTTATTAAGTTTGATTTTACTTAATAGGATTTGCCTTAATCATTAGATCACATGTAGATTGAAACCCTATATTCCTTATATTGTACCTTTATATTATGTGCTTAACTCCAATCTCATGGTATTATAATCATAATCCCTAGTTTAGTAGATCTTGATCAAATCTTAGTTAGAAATGTCTAAATTTATCAAATTATAATGTTGTGATTTATTACTTAACTAATAGTCATACTTGATTGAATTAAATTAGAACCTGATCAGTTCTAATCCTTTTTAACTTATAAGGTCATACTTCTAAGTTACACTCGATAGTAAGAATTGAAGATCCTAAACTTATGTAACTTAGAGTAGATAGAATGGTTTAATTAGAAAACAAATGATATCACCATATTTAGTAGAGTTCCTTGCTTACTACTTGATTTTATGCAATGCATTCCTTGAATTTATGCTTGTTTTTCCTTGGACATGTCATATAAGAAAAATATTGTTACATGAAAAATATAAACTTAGAATATTAGGAGAACATTTGCATTGGGTTCAGTTTCTGGTTGATATGATGCATTTTACCCCAATGGATAGGGGTAAAGAAAAATAAGGGAACTTTGCAGTACTCATTGAGGAGTGTTGTGCTAAGTTTAGGACCCGTATAGTCTTGCAGACATGCTTAATTCATCAGCTATTTTTAGATGTGTCCATAAAGACAAAAGTAAATAACTAAAAAACTTTACATTTGTATTTATTGCCTCTTTAGTTTTACTATTATGTTCTATTCTGTCTGCTCTAGCCCAGAAAGGTTATGGGATTTCTGTCTACCCTAGCCCAGAAAGGCTATGGGAATTATACTGGGCCAGATTGGCTAATTTTTTCTGATATGGTAGTTATACATATTTGTTACAGTTTTAGTTTACTATTTACTATATTAGTGATGCATGTTATTTCAGTGTAGCGCCCCGCCCCATCAGTGCGTACAAAAGAGATAGTTATACTTAAGTTTGGCAGCGGAGCACGCACCATTCGGGGAGGAATATTCTGTCTCCCCAAAATGGCTGAAACTAAACCCATCAGAAGAGCTGCTGACTCAACCTCAAGGAGAGTTGAGAGCTAATACTTAAGATAGAAGTAGTATTATTATCCTAAGTATTAGACTAATATATATATTGGATGTAAAACATATGAGGAATCCAATATATATATAAGATATTAGCATTTCTAGTATACTGATCACATCACACTACTAAGTATAAGTAGTATATAACAGAGTGCGGAAGCTAATAAGTCTTCCAGAAATATTCATCACAGAAGTTGTATAAAATATTCATCTTAGAAAAGAAAAGAAAATACATCCAGAATTATTACATCCAATTTACTGAAATACAGACATAAAAGCTAAGTATTGAACTGAAATAAACTAAGCAAAAAAGTAAGGCTGGGAAAGAGTCCACTAGTGCTCTACGGGCTCCTCCTGAATCTCCTGGGTGTCCGCCTGACCTGACTCAATATACTGCTAAAGATCTAGCAAATTGCTAGATCTCAAAAGTACCCCGTATTAGACAATAAGTCTAACACATCGAAACTAATCTAAATTTTATTAATTAAACATTTAACATTTACATAATGTAAGTAAATCTACAAGAATACTGTAAAGATGACTGAAAATATTAGAATTGTATAAAACTGTACAAAACTAAAGTAACGTAAAGTAGAGTAAAGCTGTGCTGAAACTTGAATACTGAAAGTAAATAAAAATAGTAAAGGATCTGAAATTGAGTGATTACATGTAAAGCTATGATGTATGCCACTAAAACTGCGTATCTGAATATGCTATAATACTGTATGCTACTGATATGCAATCAAAATATCACTAAACTGCTATGAGTCATACGGTCCAATGTATACATACATCCAGTTGGGAACTATGATGCCAATGCATCCTGAAATTTCCCCAATTAATGTATGCAATATTCTGTAACTTATAAATCATCACTGATATTCATACATTATCACTGATACTCAAACATCATGCTTATGCTTATGCTCATGCTTATAAGCTACATGAGATAAATCCAGAAATCCAGAAAATAATGCTTTGAAATTTGATAATGCATTCTAGGTCTCCATTGTGCAGAATCCTATCAAAATGAAGGATTCTGACTCCTATATTCTAATTCAATAATTGGTTAAAGTTAAGAGTTTACTTAAAAATCATTAGTTAGTAAGGTTGTATACTCATATTTAGCATATTTCCAAGAAAGGTGGATCTAACCCATAGCTTATTTTAAACTGCACTTATCGAAGCGCATTTCTATAGGAGGCAGAACCCAATCATAGTTTATATCTCAATCTAAGCCATTAAATAACCTAATTACAAGTATACTCAGTGTTCTACGCAAAGTGACTTGAGATACTTAGTTTGCTTAAACTGCACTTATCGAAGCGCACTACAATAGGAGGCAGAACCCGGTCGTAGTTTACATCTCAAACTAAGAATCTTGTTCACTATTTGTAACCTCGTAGTCTTAAAGAATTTACTCTAACGGGACTGTATTCATCTAATCCCTCGGGATAGCACCTGGTCATAAGTTCACAGGAGTGAATCAACCAATCTTAAATACTACTGAAATAATCTAGCACTATGGGTATACCTTACTATACCCCACTAATAATCTAGGTTCAGAAGATTTTATTTAATCAACAAGGATTCATCAAAATTATTAATCCTTACTCTTAATGGATGAGTCATACACAAGGATCCAAGGGTGTGATCATAGAGATCACTCAATGATAATTTTTATCACAAGGGGTGTAACAACCCTAGGTTATTACCATGCTAATTACAAGTTGTTTAATTCAACTTTTAGTGCCATTACTTTTAGAACATCAATTTAAGCCTATCTGGAAAATTTGAAGTCCATTGGACTTCTCTAAGTCAAAAATTACAATTTGATCAGTTTAAATGCCCTAGCCTAGACCCAAAATATTTTGATCTCAGAATTAAAATATGATTACATTTTTGAATTACTCACCCCCAAATTTGCTAAGAGTGAAAGTTTGGTGCAATTTGGAATTCATTTGGACCATATTCAATTTAAATTAAAATGGTTCAATTGCATAAAAGGGTTCCAAACAATTTAATTTTGCAAAATTACCCATTTAACTAAATTAACAGCCGGCATCCGCTGTGCGGACCGCGGACGATCCGCTGTAGAGCCCGGGGCACGCGACAGTGGGATCCCGCGCATCTGACCGTTCCGCCTTTTATCTAACGGTCGAGATTTAAACTCGCAGAAGCGCTCATCCGCCGTTAGATCCACCCGAGCGATCCTACGGCGTGGATTTAATCTGAATCAGCCATTAGGATCCAGCTGATCAGGGCCGTTGTGTCTTTTCGATCGATACATCAGACGGTCCACAACGCACCAGCACTGTGGATCTTCGTCTTCGCCACGCCCGCAGCCGACCGAAGGAATCCCGCGGATCCTCGCCAGCTTGGCTTGTCACCAACTACCCAATCCACCTCAGCAAGCCATTAGGAGCCTTTCCCCAACAACATATCAGCCACGGTCGAGCCTCGTGACCCGACTGAGCCAAATGAAGAAACGGAGAAGCCCGGCCATGGCCCGACCACTCCGGCCCTCCTCAGCCCAATTGAAGCCTCTGGAAGCTTCACGGCACTTCCCTGAGGCTATAAATAACCTCAGCTCACCTCCAATTGATCCTTACTGATCAATTGGAGTCGAGCTTGTTCCACCATTCTCGAGATCCATTGTTGTCTGTCCGAGCTCCCTAGGCGTCCAGGCGTGTGTACCGCTGATAGGAGAGTCTCATGGAGTTCAGGAACTCTCGGAGGAGGCTCATCCAGCCTAGCATTTGCTCCCGCGATGCCTGCTCACCCTTTGACCAATTTAGGTATCCCAGCTGCAGGAATCGAGTCAATGAGGCTCGAATCCTATTCCATTTGGTGCGTTTCTGTGCTTATTGTCAATATGAACTCAGCCGCATCGTATTTAGGGCCTAAGCTAGCCCCGATCGATCGGGCTAGTTTCTTTTTGGATCGCCTCGGTCGAGTAAAGACCCAACGATCCAGGCCACCCCAGACTCCCAGACCAGAGGGCTTCAATCCGCCTCACCTCCCTGATGGTGTAGGGATCGAGCCCGGGGTCTAGCATGACCTCTGTGGGGAGAATTATCTCCCCACAGTAACTCAAATGACGAACGCCTCGGGTGAGTAAGGTTTGGTTGATCCAGACCGTCTCACAAGGGGCTTCAGGTCCCAATCGACGCATCCGAACGTGATGATGGTGTAGCAATCGAATGCTGGCCGATCCGTGGACTGGATGCGCCGGAATTTGGCGATTATGTTTTCCTAGTCGGCCTCTTCCGCGGGATGAAGGATCGGGGACGATGACATTGTGCGGGCCGGGTCAACCCATGACCCGCGCGGTGCGATAGTGCCTGGTCTCCCGGGCCTCGGTCGACCCGCATATTTTCGATTTTGGGCCGAGCCGTTTTATTTAAATCAAATTAATGGAATTATTTTCCTTAAGGAAAATAATTTGATTAATCGAATCATAGGATTTTGATTAAATAAAAATACAGAATGTATTATTCAAATAATTTTAATCCACTGGTCATAATTCTATGATATCATATATGAAAATATTCAGAAAAATCTCAGGAACTTAAATATAAAATAAAATCACACATCTGATGGTTAGATCTGTAATTATTGCCTAATTACAGTGAATCTTAATTAAGATAGATTAGTAAATTTACTAATCTAATTTGCATGTTTAGGGTGCCATTAGTTCACTGATGTTAAATAGATTGTATGTGCCCAGTATAATATTTTTCTGAGTTCTGTAATTTTAGTTATGCCATAATCTTGTTAAATCATAATTAGTGAATTTTAGGGTTTATACACATTGGATCTTAGTAAACTCAATCTCTGATTACTTGTATGATCAATTAAGACTTGCATGCCAAATTTCATGTAATTTGAATGGTTGGATTTTTACTTATATGCTAATCCTTTTTGCTTGGAATTAGGGTTTGGTTAACACTAAGTAATCACTATTTATTAAACTTTGATCATTATTCTGGCTTATGACAGTACACTAAGTAAAAAGGAAATTAACTTTCATAAACTTATTAAGTATACTTGAATCAATCTAAAACTATAGAATCTTAATTATCTTAATTGACTTAAGAAATCTTAAGATTTGGATCAAGCTTTTAAGACTTGATCTAGATCTAGGATTGCCACCAATAATGCATAATTAATCCACTGATTTGACATTTATCTTTAAATACACATTTGATTTGACTTAAGGTTTGAGAAGGAGTCAAACCCTAATCTACTTTAGGAAAATCTAAAACCATAAAAACCCTAACTTAATTATATTGATTACAAGACTTTGGATTGAACACTTTCCAATAATGCATTTAATTTACTATTGGCTCTAAACATTTGAATTAGACAATGTAAGGTTAATAATAACCCTTGTGACTTCACCATCTGAATCAAACCTTAAGATCCCTGTTTTTCTCTTAAGTAATAAACTTGCATAACAAGATCATTAATACTATGTTGATTTAACAAGTGATCAAATCCTTAATTTACATCCCATAATCTTAGTCTAAGTATGATCAGATGATTCCATCATCTGATCTAATCATTCTAAATCTAATTATGAACCAAAACCTAATAGATTAATATCAACATCTAGAGGAGAGATCTTGATGTTCTCTTCATAAAACTGTCTTGAATCATTTAAAAGACCTAAATTCATATATCATGAGGTAGGAGGTCTTGTATGAATCCTTGTGGTAGAAGCATAGATGATTCCATCACCTTAGAGATTAATCTATTCTCCTTGTGGTAGTAGTCCCTTAAGACATTAGAAGAAATACATCTCCTTATAGTAGAATCCATATCAAGTGATCCTTGATCACATTTGATTTGTGAAACCTTGTATAGGACTTACCTATTAGTTTAGGACTTGTAGTCTTGATAAATCCTTATTCTATTAAATAGATTTGATTGAACCATGATTATTGGGTAGTGCAGTATAGTATGCCTATATTACTGGTCCCCAGTAATATTCAGGATTAGTTGAGTCACTATAAGTGAGATTTATCTTTGTTGCTATCCTGCGGGCTTAGGCGGATATAACCTCGCTTAGAGTAAATCAATCGATCCTAAGAGTGTATTAAACGGGTGCCCATTCCTTAGTTTTATTGAAAGACAGTTGCCATCGGGCAATGCCTCCTAGCAAAGATCGCTTCAATAGGTATGGCTTAAATAAAACTAAGTAAAAGGGAATCACCTTCTTTAAGATGCTAAGTATGATTATGAGTTTAGTGACTAAATGCTTAGTTTGAGATACAAAATTATCATCGGATGGTGCCTCCTAATGAAGATCGCTTTATTAGGGTGGCGTAATCAAACTAAATGTTGTGTCCTATCTTTGCAGCATATTTAATATGTGTATACAATCACCCTGCCTAGTGATCTTTAAGTAAATAAGCAACTTTAACTAAATATCGATATAGAGATTTGAAGTCAGAATCCTTTTAGCAGGATTCTGCATAGTGGAGACTTAGGATTCATTTTTGTTTCTTACTATATTCTTTATGGATTTTGGGATTTTTCATTCATATCATATAATGGCATAAGCATAAGCATAAACATGAGTTGAACTCATTCCTTCTATTGTGACACATGGTTATCAGTGATACAGTATGAGATACGGAATGTTATATACACAGACTGGGGAATGTTAGGGTGCATCTGCGTCACCATACTGACTTCCTAACTGTTGTGCTTACATTGGATCGTACAACTCATAAACCTTCAGTGATAGTTCTATGATATACCGTGATATAGCATACCTGTGAGCATTACTTCAGTAGCATATAGTGCAGCTTATAGCATCCTTCTTAGCATCTGACTTTTTCATGTACTTCAGTATTTGGTTTTGATGCAGTTCTTCTTTGCTTAGTTCCTACAGTTCAGTTATTTGATGCTTAATAGTTTTTCCTACACTTTTACTTTATGTCCTTGCATATTTATTATATTAGATTAGCTTGTATAGCTAGCTTCGATGTGTTAGACTTCTTGTCTAATACGGGGTACTTTTGGGATCCGACAATTTGCTAGATCCCGAGCAGTTGTTGGAGGTAGGTCAGGAGGACGTCCTAGAGACTCAGGAGGAGCACTTGGAGCTGTAGGGGATTGAGCACCTACTTTTACTTTCTAGTTCTTTTTAGTATTCTGGCTAGACTCTTTACATTTCTGTATTATTATGGTTTGTAATAAAACTCTGGATGTACTTTTACTTTTCTTTTCTGAGATGGATATTTACTACTGCTTGAGACGAATGTATTCTGGATGTTTTGCTTTTAGCTTCCGCACTCTGTTATATTACTATACATAGTATTGTGATGTGATCGGCATACTGGAAACACTGATATATTTTATAATGTACATGGGTTCTTCTCCACTCCCTTGCACCTTATGTACGTACTAAGTCTAATACCTAAGATAAGTATTCCATTCTTATCTTAGATATTGGCTCTCGAGCCTACTCTCTTAGGGCTCGAGTCAGCGGCCTTCAGTATGGCTCTGTCTCCTTAGCCTATTCGGGACGATGGGTTTTACTTGTATGGCCCACCGTATCCCGAGTAGCGCACCGTTCCGTCGCCAATCTATGAAATTATACTCGTATTTTGTGCACGGCGATGGGACGGGGCGCTACAGTTGGTATCAGATAAGTATTATAAAGTGTCAGATAAGGAGCTTGTTCCTATCTACTTTATAAACTGTTCTCTGTGTCAGGATAAGATCACAATTACTAGGTGTAGTGCAAAGCAAACATCCAAAAGATTCATTAAGCTATCTCAGAAATAGAAAGGGAGATTATGTCTACAATACTGACACCCTAGGAATTAAACGCACGTAAAAAGATAACTTAAAATGACATCTTAGGATTTGAATGAATTTTGAAAGAATAATGAATAAAATGTTTATGGGTTAAACTATTTTAGGGAATGGAATACTCGCCGTCAGCATTTCTGTTCTACCTTAGGAGATTTGATGATTATTGGATAGATGACCTTCGAGATGGTCAGATCTACGGGAGGACGGTGGATGGGGTATTATCCCGAGGAGTCGCAGTACTGGACAAGATCCTGGTTCATTCATCATTCAGAGGCACCAGTCTTTCGATGCTCGCTAAAGAGTGGCTGGATCGTGTTACCACGCACTTCGAGAGACAGCCTGTCCAGAGAAGTATCGCCTGGAGATTGTAGAGATCCTATTGAGGGGATCAGCGAGTCGTTGGTGGTATTGGGTCGATAGGAGATTAGCTCGGAAAGGTCACGTAGTCACATATGATGATTTTTGTGCTGTCTTCTGGGTAGAGTATTGTAACTAGACCCTAGGAAGTTCCTTATGTCATTTCTCGTTATTTCGTTTACATATTTTGATGTATCCATATATCTTCTCTTATGAGAAAGAACTTGAAAATGAATGAAATTTTCTAAAATTTGCATCATAATTGCAGCTATGAATCCTGGTTCCCCCTATGCTCCTACTCCTATTAAGAAGACGATCCCATCGTCAAACGGATCTGAAGAATCGAGTCTTATGGCCAATCTAATAAAGGCCTTAATTGATAGTAACGCGCAACAAGCATAGGAGACACGATCTCTCATCCTCTCCGTCAAATAACAATCCTCCGGACCTTCTTCTTACAACTCAGGTGACGGAGTTCTACACAATTTCCTTCATTTTTGCACTCCCATATTCAACGGGACATTGAACCCCATGAATACTATAACATGGATAAAGTTAGTGGAGAAGAATCTGGCCTTGATTAAATGCCCTAATTCTGAGGCAATTCGTCTGGTGACCTATCTGTTCCAAGAAGAAGCGGAATATTGGTGGGAAAATGAACGGAATAACAGATTTGCAAACTTTGAGATAGAGGACATACCATGGGATATGTTCATGGAAGCATTTCACGAAGCTTTCATTCCAGCCTCAGCACAAGCAATTCTAGAAGACGAACTTCTTCACCTCACGCAAGGGAGTAGGCCAGTATCTGATTATGAACAAGAATTCAGGAGACTATCAAGGTTCGTCCCAGATCTAGTAAGATCGGAAGCATCCAAGTGTCACCGCTTCATGAAAGGTCTGAGAGATTCTATTAGAGCACACCTAGTCTCACGGCAGTTCAAAACCCTAATAGAGTTGATCGAGGCTGCCCGTCTATAAGAAGGATTCCAGAGTCAGCTAGACCGGAAGAGAAAAACCATAGTCATGCACCCACGAGACGAGCGCTTTAGCCATCGCAAAACGACCAGAGTCTACAACATGGAAACTACACAACCTCAGCCTTAGAATTCTGAATGTAAGAAGAAGCATTTGTATGGGAAGTGCTACCACTTCGGTGGTGTATGTTTCACTTGTGGCCGTAAGGGCCACCGCTACTATGAGTGTAGGGAGAAAAAGACCATCGATGGTGTGCCCATCGACCACTCCCGCCATAAGTGAGGTTAATGTATACTTTCAATTTTAAATGACTTGCTTTTGCCATTTCAGTTTTTAGTTTTGTACTTACTATTTCTAGTTTACTTTTCAGTATTTCAGTACTTCTTTATTTTCTGTCTTACCACATTTTTAGTAGGCATATTATAAGATGTTAGTTGCTTATGATAGGATGCTTAGTTTGTTTACTTATTTAATTAAATATTAAGATGCTAGTCTTGTATTTATTCATAGGATGCTAGTTTGTTTATTTGTGCATATTCAGTATGTTAGCTTCATTCATTTATAAGATGTTAGATTTGCATATTTGATTATATAGGATGTTAGATATGCTTCTAAACTGTTCATTTCATGTTCATTATATTATGTAAATTCATTTTGATCATAAGTATATTTTTAGGATGAGTTTTATTTTAATTACTAGTATTTACTTTTTTGTTATGCCTAACCATGTCACAGCTATAATTGGAGGTATGCGCTTACTTCCTCTTTTATTCAAATTATAAACTTATTGTTTATAACTATCCTTTCTTTTCATATGCATTCTGCTCCTATGCTTGCTTGAATGTTGAGTATAATGTGATATCTAAATAACATAATAAAATTGCAGCATAAAATATACTTAGACATTTTGTCTAATTAGATTTTTCTTTTGTTGGCTGAGGCCCTATGTAATAATCCAAGTTATTACCCTTGTCAATTAAGACTAATCTTCATCCTAATCTTGATCCTAAGCATTAATCAAGTCATTAAGAGTCATCCACTAAGATCTAGTCCAAATTAGGAGTCAAATAATCAAGTCCTAATTTTTAGAAAATTCAGAAACTCTAGAAATTGACCTCAAATCAAAAATTAGACTTTTCCATTGCGCTCATTACCCCCAAATTAGCTAGGGGTGATGTTTTGGTGGCAATCGGAAGTTGTTGAAATTTCGTCGAATATTTTAATAATATTTAAATGCCCCGAAAATATGAAAATTAAATAATTATCGGAATTAAAATCCGACTTCGTCGTTGCGATCCTCACCCTCGAATTAGCCAAAGGTGAAATTTTGGGATTTTTCAGAAGTCATCGAATTTTCTTGAATATTTTAATATATTTAAATTAATTAGAAAATAAGAAAAATAAATTATAGTCGAAAACAAAATCCAAATTTGTCATTTTGTTTGTCACTCCCAAATTAGTTTGAGATGAATTTTTGGAATTTTCTGGAGATCATTTATGAAATATGATTTTTGAGATTAATTAAATTAATTTATTAAACTCCATTTTTTTATCTTCTTCCTTCTTCATTGGCTTGGTGGGACCCACAGCCATCCAAACTTGGCTGAGCCCCCTTTCCCTTTAGCCCCCTGCCATGCTCAGTCTAGTTTGTCCCCCCTATCTCTTGCCAGTCCCTCCCCTATCTCACCAAGTGGGTTGGGTCAACTCTATCCATCCCATCAATTGACAGCCCTATTCCCCCCATTAAGAGAGCCTTTGGCTCTCAGCTCTTCCCCCCTCATTTTCCCAGCTAAAATCCATTACCCTTTTCCCATTCTTGCTGTGCTAGTTGTTAAAGGGAAGTTCTCCAGCCCTCAAACTCTCAGGTTTCCAAGGATCCATAGAAGGAACCCCCATTTGCAAGATGAAAGTACCCCCCTTTCTCTCCATTAGTTAATCCAATGGCTATTACATTTTGTTTTTATGCTTATTTGTATGTTTAAGATTCTGTGTTACCTTTGTTGTGCATCTATAAAGTTATGTTTAAGATATAGAAACTCAAAAAAATAAAAATCTGTAAACAATAGGGAATGATATATAAATCTGCTAATATGAATTTCTGCACACCCAGTTGTTTAACCCCACAGTTTGCATTAATAACTTAATCGTTTGGTGTAGATTTGGGTATCAATGGAAAGGTCTTGGAAAGAGCTTTCCAATGGTGTATGGCACCGCACGTGAAGTACTCTAGGTTGAGAGTAATTGAGCCTGAAAGTTGACCCACTGATGTTTTCACACAGGCAAAATCACTGTCTGGCGCTATAGCGTGCTACAGCACACTGCAGCGCCCAAGTTTCATGTTAGGGTCCGCTATAGCGTGCCATAGCTCTTAAGTTTCGAATTTGGGTCCACTATAGTGCGCTACAGCGCGCCGTAGTGCTCAGAAATATTGAAATGACCATAAGTTGGTCATTTGGACTCCAAATTCAAAAATTTAAAGTGCTAGATAGCTTATAATTTTAGTGCCAATAATAATCTGAAATAATATTTAGGTTTTGAAAATTAGAAAAACCAAAAATGACCAAAATACTCTTAACCTTAATTAGGTCATAATTTGACCAATTGAAGTCCAATTTGGGTCTACTCACAATTAAAGTACTCAGTGTAAAATAGGGAAGATATAGCCACTGAATTTGTTGAATTTGAACACCAAATGGAAAAGTTAATTTTTGACCCCTCTTAATTTAGAAAATTACCAAATTGTCCTTAGAAATTGAAATGGCTATAATTAATTCATTAAATCTCAAAATTTAGTATTTTTGAACTCTATAGAATTATTGAACAACAACCAATAGTAAAATGTATGAAAATTAAGATTTTATTGGGTGAAATTTACTAAAATGCCCCTTAGGTTAAAAACTTTAGTTTTGGACCTATATGACCCATTTCTTATCCAAATTTGGTGTACTTACTGTCTATTTTTATGTTAGACAGTAAGGAATCATTTGATAGTAAGAAATACTAATTTGGAGCCCTAAATCAAAAAGTAATTTTTTGGACCCTTAAGTAGGGACAAAATGGTCATTTTGCCTAAAATTTAGGTTAAGTATCCTTAACCCTTAAAATACCCTTTAAAATCATTTAAATCAGTAATAAAATTAATTTAGTATCAATTTAAGTAATAAATCTCTCAATTAGAATAATTTGTAAAATATTTCAATTTTAAGTTTGAAAATCCCTAAATAAGGTTAATATGCCTTACTTAGCTAAAAATCTATCTCTAACCTCCATAATTTAATAAAATCAGCAAGCGTGAAGAAATTCAATCAATTTTTAGAAATTTTCTAAGTCTTATCATTAGGAATCCTCACTTCACCTTAGGATCCATTCCTTTAGAGTAAGATTAAATATTAGGTTAGATTTTATTCATTAAATAATGGGATTATTCAATGAATGAATCCTTTGTTTTATTAGTTTCTAAATTTTACAACTTATTTAGATTATTTAGTCTTTCAACATTAGATTTAGGATAGGAGATTCATCCGATTAAGTTTGATTTGCTTAATAGGATTTACCTCAATCATTAGTTAATATTTAGATTTAACATAGATCTTAAGTCTTACCTTTGGGATTATGTGATTAAGCCAAATCTCATAGTGTTTAATCCACAATCTCTAGGTTGGTAGAGTTTGGATAAGCTTTTAGTTTAGAACATCTAAACTCATAAATTAGGTCGTGATGATTTATATAGTCGACATTGATTAGACATATCTGGACCTAGCTAGTCCTAATATTTTGTAACCTATAAGGACGTACTTCTAAGTTATAATCGATAGTAAGAATTGGAGATCTTGAACTTGTATAATTTGGAATAATTAGAATGTTTAAATTAGATAACAAATGATATCACCATGTTTAGTGGAGTCCCTTGCTTACTACTTGATCTTGTGCTACGCATTCCTTGAATTTTGTGCTTATTTTTCCTTGAACATGTCATATAAGAAAAACATTATTGCATGAAAATAAAAACTTAGAATATTAAGAAAATATTTGCATTTGGGTTCAGTTCATGATAGATTATGGTGCACATTACTCCAATAGATAGGGGTAATGTGGCACCCTGCTCCATAGGCCCACAATCATAAGGCATACAAGGGAATGAGAATAAGTTATAAATGTGACATCTATAACTAAGCAAGGGTTGAGGAAAAAGCATGCTTCAAGTGAACTAAACATGGTAGGGCATACATATGTAATACAATAAGTAAGAATATTGAAAAGAAAAGTCTAATCTAGACATGCTGATGATCATATGACATATGCTAATTTAAAAAACATTAATATGAAAATGGTAAATATAATAAGCAGTAAAGTCTAGCATCATATATATACAAGTATCTACTCAAGTAAGCAGGTAAAAATAATGAAAATATAGCTAATTAAAGTAAATACGTCATCAATATAATAAACAGTAAGCTGAAACTAAAGGAAATGTATAACCGCCATATCAGAAAGAATTGGTCAATATAGCCCAATATATATATGTATCTATCCCCATAGCCTTTATGGGCTAGGGTAAACATATCACAATGTAATACTGTATGACTAAAGAGATAGATAATACTATACAAACATCTTTTAGTTATTTTACTTTTGTTTCTATGGATAATTTCAGAAATAACTGAGGAGTCAAGCACATCTGCAAGACTAAATGGGTCTCAAGATTAACACACTCTCCTCAATGAGTAGTGTTAAGCATCCTAATCTCTCCTTACCCCTATCTATTGGAGTAAATATGCATCATAATCCACCATAAACTGAACCTAAATGCAAATGTTTTCCTAATATTTTAAGTTTTTATTTTCATGCAACAATGTTTTCTTATATGATATGTCCAAGGGAAACAAGCACCAAATTTAAGGAATGCGTAGCACAAAAATTAAATAGTGAGCAAGGGACTCTACTAAATATGGTGATATCATTTGTTGTCTAATTTAAGCGTTCTAACTATTCCAAGTTACACAAGTTCAGAATATCCAATTCCTACTATCGAGTGTAATTTAGAAGTACGTCCTTATAGGTTACAAAATATTATGATTGGCAAGGTCATAAAATTCTTAATCAATGTCGACTATAAGAAATAATCACAACCTAGTTTATGAGTTTAGACATTTTAAACTACTAGCTGACAAAAATATATAATTAGAGATTATAGATTTAACACCATGAGATTTGGCTAAATCACATAATCCCAAAGGTAAGACTTAAGATTTAAGTTTTAATGTGATCTAATGATTAAGGCAAACCTTATTAAGCAAATTAAACTTAATAAGATGAATCTCTTATTCTAAATCTAGAGTTAAAAGATAAAATAATCAAAATAAGTTGTAAAATCTAGAAAACTAACAAAACCAAGGATTCATTCATTGAAAAACCCCCATTTTTCACTGAATGAAATCTAACATATGATCTAATCCTAGTCTTAAGAATAACCCTAGTGTGAGGTGAAAGATCTTAAGGAAAAAGACTTATAGAGATTTTAGGGATTTCTACTAAACTTGACCTAAAAGATGATTTTACTTACTTAAAAGATTCTGATTCAATTTTAGTGCTAATTTTATTGACTTAGAAGATAATTTAGAGTCTAAGGATGCTTAACCTAAATTTAGGGCAAAATAACCATTTTACCCTTACTTAAGGGTCAAAAAGTGACCTTTTGAATTAGGGTTCCAAATTTGAATTTTTTATTACCAAATGATTCCTTATTGTCTAACATGAATATAGACAGTAAGTACGCTCAATTTGGACAAGAAATGGATCCAATAGGTCCAAACTAAGGTTTTTGACATAAGGGGCAATCTTATAATTTACACCTAATGGAATTTAAATTTTTATGTAGTTTACTATTGGTTATTATTCAAGTATTTCATAGAGTCCAAGAACACTACATTCTGAGGTCAAATGACTAAGTTATAGCTATTTCAATTTCTAAGGGCAATTCGGTAATTTTATTGGTCAACGAGAGACAAAAACTGCACTTTTCTGTTAAAGTCCAATTTCAGCAAACTCAGTTTCTATAGCTTCCATATAATATACTAAGTGTGTTGACAGAGAGTAAACCTAATTTGGACTTCAAATGGTCAAGTTATGGCCTAACTAAGGTTATGGATATTTTGATTATTTTCTGATTTTATAGATTTCCAATCCTAAATATTATTTCAGTTTATTGATGACATTGAAATTCTAAGATAGTTAGCACTTTGAATTTCTGGATATGAAGTTGAATTGACTAAGTTATGGTCAATTGAATTCTAAGGGCATTTTGGTCATTCTTAGGGTAGGGTCATAAATGTTACTTTTTAAAATAAACTTCAAACGGGGAAACTAATACTTCTATAGTGTTGGGGTTGTTCTCCTAAGTATTTTAAGACCCACATTGCATATGTTTGGACAGCTAAGTTAAAAGTTATAAGAATTTGATTAGGTTCTAAAATATCATTATGTTATACGTACCCCGAAACTAATTTTTGAATACATCATTTGATTCATTTTATTTTTCTGAGTAAAATGAGACCTATATTGACTATGTTTGGATTATCCTACAAAAAGTTGTTAAACTCTTAGAGATTTTGAATTAAATAATTTTAAATTAAATAAATATTACTATTTATTTATCCAAATTGTATAATTTTACTATTCATCACTAAAGTTTAAATGAATTTACAATATTATTAATTGATTAATCAATTATTCATAATCTATTTTTAATTAGTATTAATTATTAATTAAATAATAATTAATCTATTATTCAGTTAATTTAAATATATTAATTATAATCTTAATTGTTAAAATTACTGTTTAATTAGGATTAATATTAATCAATTAATTAAATAGATTAATTATTATTAATTTAAATGAAATAATCTACTGTTATAATTAAGTTAACCATTTAATTAATCATCTAATCTCAGTGTTCTGTTAATATTAATCATTAATTAATTAACTACTTTAATTAATATTAATTAGTTAATATCCTAAAGTTTTCTATTTAATTATATATATATATATATAATATAATATTCATATTCAATCTAGTCAATACTTAATTAATTTAAAATAGCTAATTATATACATATAGTACTAATTAACATAACCTAATTAATTATAATCATATACTTAACCTAATTAAAATGATTAATGTTCTATTTTATATAACTATAACCATACATATATATATATATATATATATATATATATATATAAATTTTCTTGCAGGTTATCATGGCGGTGGGACCTGCCATGGCCACGTGGCAGGCTCTGATTGGTTGAAACAGAGCGGTGGACAGAGGTGGGGCCCGGGTGCACACGTGGCGCGAGCAGAGAGCCGCTGCGCAGCGGGCGGGGCCCGCATGCCACGCGGCAGGGATCAGTTAGTCGAAGCACAGCGGGCGGGGCCCAGCAGGACGCGTGGCAGCACGTGACACGTAGGGCTGGTGCTAGCAGAGCCCACTGCCCGTGCAGGAGGCGCGCGACCCGCGGATTGAGGTTGCCTTCTTCGCGGAGGAGCCGAGACTAGGGCTCGTAAAAACACGGCCCTCCGGCCACTATCGGAGCCCGACCTGCATACCGGCGTGTATGCCGTTACGCCGTCTACACGTGGCCGGTGGTTTCACCATGAGGGGTGGTCTGCGTTGTGAGCTAGGGCTAGCCCTAGCTCCTAGGGTTCGGTGAGCACAGGTCCTACGGAAAGGACTGTGGACGATCCAGCCAATTGGCTCGATCGGGAGGGTCTGGGTTCAATCGGGATCGCTCGATACTCAATCAGGTTTATGGAATAGATATGCGAAGCAACAGATCAACAATCATATGTAAGGATTATAGGTTGGAAGGTACCTGTAATGGACGGTTGACATGAGGCTTAGGGTTGCAGAGCTCGAAAGGATCCAATATGTGCTGAATGTGGTTAGCCCTAAGTGCAGATGGGGATTTAGGGGTTTTAGGGCGGAGTCGACGAGGCTGGGAGGGCGCCGATTGGGCGGACCCGGCGGTTGGGCGCCGCGTGGCTTGCGGAGGTGAGGTAGAACCCTCGAAGCGGAACTGTGGCGGCTCTGCCCCGCCGTGGTCCTGTTAACCCTTAAGTTAACACGAATACGGTGGAGGGGTCACCAAATGACAAGGTCCCCACTTAAAATTGGATTAGACACACATTCTAATCCAACTTAACTAAGGACTTTGCCATTCATCCCAGAATCCATCACTAAATGATCATACAAGAACTCAAAGTGTGGAAGCAATAAAAGTATAACATCCATCCATACAGTATAAATACAAAAATACAGAATAAGTAAAGAGCTGAAAAGAAAAGTTAACCTGTATTATTACAACATTTAAAATAGATTAAAAGAGCTGAAAATAAACTCTCATCCTCACAAGTGTAGAAAGAAAGCTAAGTATGAGGGTTTTCAGGTACAGTCTCCTCCTCCAATGGCAAGTCCTCCACTGGATCAACTGCTCTAAGAAACTCAGAACCTATCATTATCGGTTTCATAATGATAGGGCCCCAGCCAACAAAAGAAAAATCTTAGTTAGACAATATGTCTAAGTACATTTTAGGGCAAATAATTTATTAAGTTACTTGAATATCACCATAAACTAGAACTGAGCAAAATAGGTGCAGAAACCATACAAAAAGAACAGTAATAAGTTATAAACAAATAGTTTATAACTAAGCAAATAGAAAGTAATATATACCTCCTCCAAGCAACTGCAACAAAGACAGGTAAGCAAAAGACTAAACAAAACTGTAAGAAAAGTACAACCTAAACATGCTTATGATCAAACAGATTATGCTAGGTAACATACAGAAATTGAACATCTAAAACTGAAAATAACTATCATCCTATGTGAGCATATGAAAATAGTAAGTAAAACTAGAATCCTATATAAAAACACGTGCAGGAAAACTGTAAGTAAAACAGTGCTGAAATGCAGAATATGCAAGTAAAACAGTAACTGAAAATGGAAATTGCAATGACCATCTAAGTCATTTAAAATGAAAATATACTCAGCAAATCTTAGCCTGATGAGCTAAGAAACTCTGAACTGAACATCACTGAAAACTCTTAGCCTAATGAGCTAAGACAGAACTGAATGTAAGTGTACTTGAATTAGTATAACCATATCAGAATCCTGACTCTATAGTCAGTATGGCAAGAGTCTATCCATCCTATCACTCGGACTAGGCATGGCCATAGACTGTCGGACATTAAACCCTCGAAAGGTTGCCGACCCGAACGGGTTGATCGAAGAGGTATACTAATCAAGCTACACCTTACAAACCACTTGAGAAATGAAAACATAATGCTGCTTATGAATGTTCCAAATTAACATAAGATATTTATCAAATATCTTAAGTACATAATATATGTTCAAGGTTTAAGGCTCAAAATCAAGAAATGCGAAGCATCAAAATCAAAGTAAGCAAGAAACTCTATCTAAAACACAGGTGATATCTGTTGTTGTCTACTTTATTCGTTCTATCTACTCTAAGTTATATAAGTTTCAAAATCATCAATTCTTACACATTCTGTAACTTAGAATCACGAATCATACTAGTTAAAGATAATTAGGACTGGCCAAGTCCTAATTATAACTTAATCAAAAGATGACTATTTGGTTAAAATGAATAAATCATCGACCTAATTTTGTAATTTAATTTACCCTAAACCTCATCTTGATTAGCCAAATCAAGATGAAAAGATTTAGAATTAGACTCCAGATGATGGGGTATAATCACTTAATCCAAAGGTATAACTAAAGATCTAAGGTTTAGAACCCAAATCTCACAGATTAAGTTAAGGCAAGTCCTAATGATAAATCAATTCATTAGGATAGATCTCTATTCTTAATTCTAGGGTTTAAAGATCAAATAATCATTTAATAAACTAAGAAAATCTATAAACTAGAAAACTCAAGATTTCATCTATTGAGTAACCCAATTTACTCAATAGATGAATTCTAACTTAAGATCTATTCTTAATCTTAGGAATTTAAAGCTCTTAATTACTAAGAGTATCTCTCAAGACACACATCCTAACTAATGTTATAAGGACCTAAGGGAAGGTCTAAGAATGATTAAGGAATGAGAAATCACTCACTTAAGACTTAGGAAAAATTTTCCTTAAGGAGCTAAGATTGAGATTTTAATCAAAAATCTAATTTAGACTTGGATTTGATTAATTTCAGCTATAAATCATTATAATTACTGATAAATAGGATTATAAAATGATTTTAGGGCTTTTGAAAGCTAAACCCTAAATTTGGGCAAAATGACCATTTTGCCCCTAATTAAGGGTTCAAAAGATCAAATTTTGATCTAGGGCTTAAGTTCTAAAATTTTCTTTTGGAAAGTATTTCTTACTATCTAATATAAGATTAGACAGCAACTAAATTAATTTTGGGTGATTATTAAGCCATATGAGATCAAATTAGTGAATTTGACTCATAAGAGAAAATTAGTAATTTGACTAAGTAAAAGTTAAATTTTCTTTCAGATTATTGTTCTTTACTGTCTAAGCTTTCCATAGAATCTAGATTTGCTAAATTCTGATAAGTATTGACCAAGTTATGGCCAATACAATATTTAGGGTTAAAAGGGATAATTAAGAGAACCTTATTTATGGGTCAAAAACATAACTTTGTCAATTAGTGTCCAAATTGAGTAAAATTAGTGGCTATGGTTTACAAATAGTCCACTAATCATAATGACATGTGGTAGACTCAATTTGGATTACTAGATTTGCTAATATTCACTAATCAAATTTTAGGGTAATTAGGAGTGATTAGCAAATCTAACCATTGGATCTAAAATATCATTATAGATTATTGTTAATTAGGATCTTTTGATCTAAATGAACCTTTGGATCATTCAATTTGGAGTTCAATTGACTAAGTTATGGTCAATTGAAGTTCTAGGATTAATTAGAGTAATTAGGGTTAGGATCTAAAAGTGATTAGGCAAATACTAATCCAAATAGTAAGATGAATACTATCAAATTAATCCTTAGGGTTTTTTGATCACTTTAAGACCCATAATGGATGTGTTTGGGTCAATGGGTATAAAGTTATGGGTTAATTAAGATTTGTGACATTTAATTTAACTTAAATAAACCCTAAATATCACTTTGCTAAATGCAGGTCCAAATGCAAAATTGACAGTGCCAAATTATTCCTCTATTTTTGCTAAATCCAATGATATATTTATTTGCTATGATTGGACTTATATTTTGCAAGATAGGGATGCCTAAAGTTTTGGAATTTAATTAATTTAATTTAATTTTATTAATACTATATTTATTATTTATCAAAAATTTCCATTTCTTTATTTCTTCCGTCGGCAGAGGTGGGTTCCACGCAAGTTACGTGGCGTTTGATGAATTGTTGAAGATCAAAAGGTGGGTCCCACAGGCTATAATGCTTCGGCCAGAATGAGAAGAGGCGGCGGGTCCCACATGGACAGTAGGAGCACACGTGGCGCACTCCAGAGTCGACAGCACAATTGCACAGCCTAAACCCATGTCCCGTGATCATTACATGGACCCGATCAAGATGATCGGGTCGGACTAAGCCCGACCCAATAAAACAGGCTTCGATGGCGATGCTTGGGTACCTTCGGCTAGGGCAGCAAATTTGAAGACCGTTCCGTCATCCTCATCAGCTGGTTCGCATTCCGATTGAAAGGTCTCTCAGAGAACTTTCAAATGGTACCTGAATCGAGGTCGGAGGAGGCGCATATCTCCGGTTAAATCGAACCCTAGTGGCTATGTTTCGGGACGAGGCAGTTTAACGGAAAGTATTATGCATGAATCGCAAAATTTATCAAATCGAACCATTGGTTCGACAATCAGATGCAATAACCAATCAATCTATGCATTAAAATAAGCGTACGAATTGGAGTTTAAGACAATACATTAAAGTAGAGTGAAGATGGAGGGGTACCTCACTTTGACGGCTTAGAATAGAGGTTCAAATTGAGACCGCCTCCAACTTTTCTGAGTTGCGATTTGAGTCAATGGGGTATCAAAAAGTCGATCCAGAACCTTAATCCCACCCTTGAAGTGGCGGATTGATGCATGGATGGCCGTGGAGATGCTGCGTGCGAGCCCGAGGCCACGCGCAGCTGTGCGGGGGACGAAGCTCATAGACCGTTCGATCGATCGATCGAACAGTCCGAAACTTACGTTATCTTAACAGCGCGACGTTAGATGGGAGACGGCGGGTTAATTACTTAACGGAAATCCGTTAAGTAATTTAAATCTTAAATATTTAATTTATAATTTAGATTAATTTCCTAATTTTAGAATAAAATAAAGAAATTAATTAAAATAAGTCTAGAAAATTTTCAATAAATCAATTCTGACTAATTGAGGGGCAAGGAACGCAACGATGCTCTCAAAATTTTGATCCGATGAGTATTTATTTATTTGAATTTTCAGGTATTTAAATATTATTAAAATATTCGGCGAAAATCCAACGACTTCCAAATGCTTCCAAAATTTCACCCTTAGCTAATTTGGGTGTTCTGAATGCAATGGCAAAGTCAGATTTTTAATTTGAGGTCTAGATAAAAAGTAAATTTTCTAGGGTTTGGGATTTTCCAGAATTTTTGATTTGACTTAGTTGACTTCTGGTTTGACCTAGATTTCAGAGATGAGTTATAAATTACTTAATTAGTGACTTAGAACCTTAATTAAGACTTAGATTAATCTTAATTGAGCTAAGTAATAACCTGGGTTGTTACAGGAACGAACAATGGGGGTCGTTCGATTGATCCGATCGAACAGCTCCGTTCGTCCAATCAGATCTGACTGGGGGTTAGACGGCGTGAGTGCGAGTGGACGGCACGGGAGGTTTGCTGACGGCACCGTTTATTAAATAATAAATTAAAAATAAATATAATTAATTAATTTTTGATTATATCTAACTAATTAATTATCGCTAATAATTTTCTAAATATTCACCCCTAGCTAATTGAGGGATAAGGAATGCAACGACGATGTCGGATTTACGATTCGACGAGTAGTTTAATTTCCCAATTTTTCGGGGTATTTAAATATTAGTAAAATATTCGTCAAAAATTTGACGATTTCCAATTGACACGAAAACATCACCCATAACTAATTTGGGGGAAATGAGCGGAATGGCGAAGTCCGTTTATCAATCTGATGTCAAATTAAATAGGTCAAATTCTAGGTTTTTGGATTTTTCAAAAATCAAGATTTAATCTGTTTGACTCCTGATTTGGACTGAGTTTAGGGGTTGACTCTTAATAACTTAATTAACACTTAGGATCAAAATTAAGACTTAGATTAGTCCTAATTAACGAAGGTAACAACTTGGGTTGTTATAGGCTCCCCCACTTAAGAATGATGTCATCCTCGACATCACTCAAGTGGAAATAAGAATGAAATATGACTTGAATTTGTAAGCTTGGAATGCTAAGAAAGAATACCTGGATTCTCGAAGAGTCTAGGATGTTTAGCTCGCATATCTGTTTCCTTCTCCCAAATGGCTTTGTTGCAAAAATGATTCTTCAACTGGACTTTGATCATATTGATAGCACGACTCCTAAGTTGCTTGCGATCATGGGCTAGAATTCAAATTGGCTCCTCGGCAAATGACAGATCAGGCTAAATTTGAATTTCTGGGAACTGCACGAGGTGAGATGGATCTCTGAGGCACTTCCTTAGTGATGACACATGAAATACATTATGGACTGCTGCGAAGTAATCTGGAAGGTTGGGTTTGTAGGCAGAAGAACCTATTTTGGCTGCTACTTCGAAAGGACAAATATAGCGGGGACTAAGTTTCCCAGCTATGCCGAATCTGGAGACTCCTTTCATTGGACTAACTTTTACGTATGTGAAGTCTCCAATGTTAAACCCCAGAGGACGGTGATGAAGGTCGTGGTATTTACTCTAGCGCTCCTGGGCTGCACAGATTCGCTGTTGAATCAGCTAGACTTTCTTGTTCGTCTCTTATACTAATTCAGATCCATACAGCTGCACACTGCCTGTTTCTGGCCACGCTAATGGAGTACTACACTTTCTACCATACAAGGCTTCATATGGAGCCATCTTGATGCTAGCTTGAAAACTATTGCTGTAAGCGAACTCCACTAGTGGGAGGTGATCTTCCCAAGATCCAGCAAAGTCAAGTATACACAATCTGAGTAGGTCTTCGAGAACTTGGTTTACTCGCTCTATCAGACCATCTATATACGAATGAAAGGCCATACTCATTGCTAGACTTGTTCCTAGATCCTGATGTACGGCTTGCCAGAACTTGGAGGTAAATCTGTTATCTCTATCAGATACGATTGATTTAGGAATCCCATGGAGCCTGATTATCTCTTTGATGTAGAGTTTTGCAAATTTCTCAACTGAATTTGTTTGGCGGATAGGAATGGAATAGGCGGACTTGGTCAATCGGTCAACGATGACCCAAATAGCGTTTGCTCTAGATCTTGTACAAGGTAATCTCATAACAAAATCCATTGATATATCTAGCCACTTCCATTCAAGAATTTCAAGCAGATGAAGCAGACCATCGGGTCTCTGATGCTCTTCCTTGACTAAATTGAAAGCGTGGCACTTCGTGATGAACTCAGCCAAACTTTTCTTCATCCCTGGCCACCAGAAGGATTGCTTCAGGTCTTGGTACATCTTTGAACTCCCTAGATGAACTTGATATATGGGAATTATGACCTTCAATTAACACCTTCTGATGCATGGACTTAGAGATCCATAATCGATCTCCTTGATAGATGGCACCTTTATAGAATTAAATATTGGTATGACGATCACTTTTGATGGCTTGTTTGAAATTTAGGTACTCATCATCTTTAGTTTGAGTAATAGATATATCTATGTGGAATGTGGGCTCCACATTAATCATTGAGAGCATCATACTCACTTGGCCGCTATGCGCTGATTGGATGTCCAATTTATGGAATTCTTCTTCCATAGGACTCTGAGAGATAAGAGCATTGAGAGTGGCATGACAGCTCAGAGCGTCAGCTACAACATTCACCTTTCCAGGGTGATACTGGATATCTAGGTCGTAGTCACTAATTAATTCTAGCCACCTTCTCTATCTGTAGTTTAGCTCTTATTGAGTGAATATGTATTTCAGACTCTGGTGATCTATAAAGATTGAGCACTGAATCCCATAGAGGTAGTGACACCAGATTTTTAGGGTGAACACTACAGTGGCTAACTCGAGATCATGAACTGTATAGTTCCTTTCATGGGGCTTCAGCTGACGGAAAGCATACGCGATGACTCTTCCTTCTGGCATTAATACGACACCTAAGCCTATACCTGAGGCGTCAGTATAGACCTGGTAGTTAGCTCTTTCTTTGGAAAGAATTAGAACTGGTGAGATGAAAGTGCATCTTTCAGTGCTTGGAAAGTTGCCTCACAAGCTGGCGACCATTCAAATGGTACGGCCTTCTGAGTGAGCTTGGTGAGTGGTGAGGCTATCTGGGAGAAGCCCTTTACAAATTTCTTATAATAACCTGCTAAGCCTAAGAAGTTTCTGACTTGGGCAGAACGTATTCCTGGATAGCGCTGAATTTATTCTGATCAACTCTAATACCTTGGGCATCTACCACATGCCCTAGAAAAGCTACTGAATCAAGCCAAAACTCACATTTAGAATATTTAGCATAAAGTCTATGGCCACACAGTTCTTCTAGCACTATTCTTAAGTGCTATTCGTGTTCTTTCCAGTTCTTGGAGTAGATTAATATGTTGTCAATGATAACGATTATGAATTTATCACGGTATGGTTTAAGGATGCACTGCCTTAGATCCATGAATATTGAAGGTGCATTTGTCAACCTAAATAACATCACTAAAAATTCGTAGTGTCCATAACGAGTCCTGAAGGCTATCTTCTCAACATCTGAGTCCTTGACTTACAGTTGATGATAGCCTGATACATTTTAGAAAATACCTTGGCTTTTGCAAACTGATCGAATAAGTCATCTATGCGCGATAATGGATACTTGTTTTTGATCGTGACTTTATTCAGTTCACGGTGGTCAATACACATACGCATAGAATCATCTTTCTTCTTTACGAATAGTACCAGTGCTCCCCAAGGCAACGAGCTTGGCCTAATGAGACCTTTCTCTAGCAGTTCTTGTTGCTATTTATTCAACTATTGTAATTCCTTGGGTGCCATACGGTAAGGAGCTATAGAGATGGGCTGCGTTCCTAGAACGGTGTTAATTGCAAATTCCTCTTGGGTCCTTCCCTGACCTGGTCCTGCTCTACCACCTTGGCCATTTCAAGTAGCTCCGCAAAGTCTGTTATGCGGAAAGAGATTACTTGGCTTCTGATGGAGGGTCGTAGGCCGCTCTGAAAATGGTGGTAGCGGTCTAGCTCAGTAGGAACCAAGCTAGTGGAAAACCTGGCAAGGCGATGAAACTCTACTTGTATGCAGCTACAGACCGGTCATGTGGGGCCCCGTACTTTCCTGCGACGATGCTAATACTGATATTAGCATAATCGAGGGAGTACGGTGCTCTAGTTGTGGCAAATCCCCAACTTAAGTAAATTCAGGTTAGACCCAACCTACCTTAAACTAAGGATTTGTCACCTGGAACTGGTAAACATGCATCAATACAAATTAAAGTGGCAGAAGCAAGAAATAATATAATATAATATCCACATCACAACATAGTATAAGAGAGTAAAAGAAATAGTAACTTAGATCAAATGTAGAAAAGTAAATACGTCTAGAGTTTAATTATTACAAACTGAATTAAATGAAAATAAAGATCTCTCAAAACCTCACTGTAAGAAAGTAAATCTAACTAAATAGTAGTAGGAAGGTCCTCCTCCTGCACCATCTCCTCTTTTGCAGTACTGCCTACGAACAGCTCTAAGTCTGATATTTGTCGGTATCACAAATTTCAGGGCCCCAGCCAACAAAAGAAAAATATTACAGTTAGACAACTGTCTAAGTATATTTTAAGCTATTTAAGCGAACTGAATATTTAAGATATTACATTTAAGGGTTTCAAACATGCAAGCATTATAAGGTGCTACAAGCTATAGAGAATGGGATAGATATACACTAATCACTTATAGCTAATCAACAAGTATGTAATAATAACTTATAAAGCAACAATTAAATAAGGTGAGGCTAAAAGCAAAATGATTGCAACTACTAAAATAAATCTGATCCTAACGTGCTTATGATCACATGGATACATGCTGATTATATAAAAACCACAAGTGCTGAAATAACATACAATTCTAGCATCCTAAATATGCTAATATTTAATATTAAACAATAAGAGTATTTATACAAGCATGAAGATTTATATGTAAAAGACCACTGAGACATATGGCAAAAGTAAGCTAAGTATATGAATGAGCAAAAGTGAAGCCACTAAGACATGTGGCAAAGCAAGTCAAGCACTAAAAGAAAGGCCACTGAAGCATGTGGCAAAACAAAATAAATACTAAAAACTAAGTAGGAATAACCCTAAGACATAGTACTGCCATAATAAAAATAGGCCATACAGGACCTCCAAACTTAAAGTTCAACATATATCCATCATAGGTATCAGCAGAGCTAGGTCCGAGTTAAACTTAAAGAATAAGACATGTATCCATCCTAGGCATCCACAGAGCTAAGTTCGAGTCTATTCTATAACAAAACTAGAACTGAAGAGGTAGACTAAGCTAGAACATACTCTACTAACTGAAAGCACTGAATAAATGCTATGCTTTTCAAATACTAACTTAGGATGTATCTTCCATATCCTAAGTTTACTTATTATGCTCAAGGAACAAGACTCAATATTCAAGGTGTGCAAGGCAGTCAAAGTCAAAGTAAGCAAAAGACTTAATCTAGACTTATGTGATATCTGTTGTTGTCTAATCTATCCAATTAACTATTCTGAGAAGATACAAGCTTAGGATCTCTAATATCCAGCTATCGAGTATAATCCCAGATTCATGACCTTAATGTTAACATTAGAACTTAACAAGTTCTAATTCATAATCATATGATAACTATAAGGATTAAAGTAAATGAATTAATGATTTAATTATTATCATTTTATTCTCTTAACCCAAATCTTGATAAAGTAAATCAAGATTAAGGATTCTGGACTTAAACTCCACTTTGGTGTTTAAATCTTGAATCCAAGGTAATATCCTAATAAGGATATAGGGTTCATACTTAAAACTTAGATTAAAGATAAGGAATCTTATGAGCTAAAGGTGTAGCGCCCCACCCCGTCGCCGCGCACAAAATAAAAAAAGAGGGACGATTGTAATCAATTTCAGCGGCAGAGCGGTGCGCTACTCGGGAAGATGAGAACAAGCAAAACTCATCTTCCCAAATAGGCTAAGAGACTGAGCCATACTGAAGGCTGCTGACTCAAACCTAAGGGTAGGATTGAGAGCTAATACTTAAGATAAGAGTAGAATACTTATCTTGAGTAGTAGGCTAATGCGTATATTGGATTTAAAGTAATAAGTAAGGATCCAATATACGTTATCAATATATATCAGCATTTTCAGTATGCTGATCACATCACAATACTAAGTATAGTAGTATAACAGTGTGCAGAAGCTAAAAGCATATCATCCAGAATACATTCACCACAGAGCAGTATGTAAACATTTGTCTCAGAAAAAAAAAGAAAAAGTTCATCGAGAGTTATTACAAACTGATTTAGCAAGTGAAAAGTAAAGTCTACTGAAATAGGGCAAAAGTAAAAGGAGGCAGACAGATCCTCTAGGGCTCTACGTACTCCTCCTAGATCTCATGCAAGTCCTCCTGCCCTGTCTCCACAAGCTGCACAGGATCTAGAAATTCTCTAGTCTGTGTATGTAACATTCTGTAACCCATAATTCGTCACTGATACTCATGTGTCACTGTTGAGATGATGCTTCAAGCTCATGCTTATGCTTATGCTTATGCTTCCATGATATATGGGTAAAATCTAGAAATCCATGAAAACTTAGAATGCAGATGATAAATTCTAAGTCTCCACTGTGCAGAATCCTGCTAAAAGGATTATGTCTCCTAGCTTCTAGAACGATAATTGGTTAAAGTTGTAGATTTAATTAAAGATCACTAGATGGGATGATCGTATACACATATTCAACACGTTTACAAGAAAAGTGATTCTCATCACTTACTCACCACCACACTTAGTGTCTTAATAAAGGTGAATCTCATTACTTAGTTTGTTTGAGCCACACCTATTGAAGAGGTCTTCGCTAGGAGGCATTGCCCATTGTCAATTTGTATTTCAATCAAACTAAGGAATGAATACCCATTTAATACACTCTTAGGTTTGAATAATTTATTCTAACGGGACTGTATATGTCTAATCCCGTAGGATAGCACCTGCTCATAAGTCCCCATTAGAGTGCATCAACCAATCCCGAATACTACTGGAGAACCAGTAATATGGGTATACTATACTACACCGTCCAATAATCGGGGTTCAAACCAGTCTACTTAATAAATCAAGGAATGATCAAGACTATAAAGGCCTATAATAAATAGGTAAGTCCTATACAAGGTTTCACTAAACTGTGATCAAGGATCACTCAACATGGATTATACCACAAGAAGAAGTATCATTCTAAGGTCTTAAGTGGTTTCTACCATGAGAGATTAAGATCAATTCTAAGGTTAAGAGATCATCTAAGCTTCTACCTTAATAAGTTATACAAGGTTCTCCTACCTCAAGGTATACTTAATTTAGGTATTTTAAATGTTTCAAAGACGATAATGTGAAGAAATGCTTAAGGTTTCCCAATCTAAATTCTGATATTAATACCTTAGGTTTTGTTTCCTAGTTAGATTTAGAATGATCAAATCAGATGAATAAGTCACCTGATCACAACTTGATCTATGATTATGGGATTTAAATCAAAGATATTATTAAAGTTTTAGATAACTTATTCAATCAAGATGATTTTATTAATCTCTTATGCTAATAGTCTTATTTAGGAGAAAATCAAGGATCGAAGATTTAGATTCAGATTGAGCAATCATATATCTTTACTAATAACCTTATCATATCTAATTCAAATGTTTAAGATTAATATCAATTCAGATGCATTATTGAAAAAATGTCAGTTTCATTATCTTATAATCAAGTTAATTAAGTTAAGTTTTAAGGGTTTGTATCTCACTTAAGTAGATTAGGGTTTGACCCCTACTACTATCTTAATAAAGATGAAGTGCATGTTTATAGATCAATGTCAAATCAGGGAGTTAAATATGTATTATTGGTGGCAATCGCAGACCTAGATCAAGTCTTAATAGCTTGATCAAAGTCTTAAGACTTCTTAAGTTAATTAAGAAAGTTAAGATCTCCAATTTTTTGTTTATTCAAGTTATGCATTATGGATCAATAAGTATGATTTCTAATATATTTAACCTACTGTTATGAAGCATAATAATAAAAAAGTTCATAAAAATAGAAAGTAATTAGTGCTAATCAAACCTTAAATCCATTCAAATGGATTAGCACTTAATTACAAATCTAGCCATCAAAATTGGTTGCAATTTTGCATACATGTCCTACTTAATAATATAATTAATCAGAGCCTAAGTTTTCTAAGATCTAATATGTATAAACCCTAATTTTTGCTAATTATAATTTAACAAGATTAGAACATAATTTGAAATATAGAACTCAGAAAAATAATTCAACTAGTACATGCATTCTACTCATCATAGGTAAGCTAATGGCACCCTAAACATGCAATTTGGTTAAGTATAATTACTAAATCACCCTAATTAAGTTTTGTTGTAATTAGGAAATATTGGAAAATCTAAGCCTCAGATGTGAAATTTTATTTTATATTCAGATCCCTGATAATTTTCTGATAATTTTCATATATAATATTATAGGGTTTGGACCAGTTGATTAAAAGTTATTTAAATATACATTTTGTATTTTTCTAATTTAATTAAGCTATTTTTCTTAAGGAAAATAATTAGATTAGGCTTTATTTTAATTTAAAATGGGCCCGGACCCGTTTACAAAATGCGCGGGTCAGCTTTGACCCGATGGCTCGACACTATCGCACAGCGCGGGTCACGGGTCGACTTGACCCACACTAAGCATCGCCTTCCTCCCGGTGCCATCATGAGAACCAGTCGATTAGGGTAACCCTAATCCGCTAAATTCTCCTCTTCCCGACCACCTCACTGCCTCCAATGGACTGGGGTTCCATCAGCATAGCAAGATGCACCGATGGAACCCAAAACCCCCATCCGGAAGTGGATGGAGCTCCAGGGAGCTACTAGGCCAAAATCCTTCCTCGGCCAGTGAGGTGGAGGAGCAATTCTCATCGCTGAGGGCTCGCCAGGCTCGGGGAGCGTTGGCTACACCTTCAAGGCGACAAGGCGCACCGAGCCCCAATCTGGCATGACCTAAGGGCCACTGGACACGTGGGTCCTTACTCGGGCGCCCGGTTGTTTAGACGACGTAGTCCGATCGATCGATACGAACGATCGGGCTGACCTAGAGCCACTAAACCTAGGCGTTACAATCGCCTAGACTAAAAGTGAAAACAAATGGCATTGAAAAGGAGGAGCCGAGCCTATTGACTTGGTCCATGGCAGAAGGGGTACCTGGATGCAAAGGAGAACTGTATTCACTGACTGAGGAAGATAGAGAGCAATCTAGAAGCTAGAGCTGATACAGACGAGTTCCGCCAATCCAACCGAACCTATAGGGAGCTTGAACACCAAGCTTAACCCTCAGACTGGGCTGAGATGGGAGCTGGATAGCCGACGGTTTGTAGAGGAGCTCCAAGGAAAAATCTGGGGCAATTCAAGTGGTAAAGGAAGTTGTAGTTGGCAAAGGGACCTCCAGAGACAATTCCTAGGCTATTTATAGCCTGGGGGGATGCGGGTGGAAGCTTGGGCAAGCCTAATGGCCGACCCAAGCTTGGGCTGGTTGAGTTGGGGACAGGCGGGGGTAGATTAGGGAGTTCGGGTTGCCAAGCTGTTGAAGATCTGGGTAGTAGTTGGGAGCAGGGAGGATCCCCATACTGCCACGCCATCATTAACAGCAGAGGCTGTCGAGATCCTTCAGGAAATTTGGGGACGATGATCCACAATAGGTGATGGCCCCGGGATCGTCCGATCATGCATTGGTTAGGAGCGGACGGTCTGATCCTAGCTCTGCCAACGAACGAACGCGGAAGAGATCATGACCATTCGATCCTTGGAAAAGATCCGACGGTAGAGTGGCTCCACTTAGACGTGGAATAGGGACCGCTAGATCAAGGCTCCAGAATTCGTGCGGCGCCATCCATGCGCCAAAATTGTTGAACCGCGATCGAGGCCTTGCAGCGGTGCCCCCGCGGTCCCGACAGCGGATCCCGACCGTTGGAAGGTATATGTGTAATTTAAATTTGTTAGGAGCCCTAGATTGCAATTAAACTATTTTAATTAAATGTGAATTATGGTCTAAATGATTTCCAAATTGCACCAAACTTTCACCCTTAGCTAATTTGAGGGTGAGGAATTTAAAAATGTAATTAGAATTTAATTTTGAGATCAAAATTTTTTGGATCTAGACTAGGGCATCTAAAATGATCAAATTATTATTTTGGACTTAGAGAAGTCCTATGGACTTCAAATTTTCAGGATATAATTCATTTGATGTTCTAAAAGAAATAAGATTAAAATAAATGATTACTCAGACTATAGATTAGTAGGGTAACAACCTAGGGTTGTTATAGACTCCCCCATTTAAAAATGTTGTCGTCCTCAACATCATCTCAAGAGAGAAGGCAAATATGAAGAAATTGAAGAATAGAATAAGACTTAGATAATTAATGGGTACCTGGGGTTTCAAAGAGACTGGGATACTTCTTTCTCATATTCGCCTTTTTCTCCCAAGTAGATTATTCTAAAGAGCGATTCTTCCACTGAACCCTTACCATTGGGATTAAGCAAATTCTCAGCTGCTTTTGATCATGAGCTAAGATCTTAATTATCAGAACCATAAAACTGCACATCGCCAATTTTAGACCATGCTAACGGAGTACTGCATTTCCTGCTATACAAAGCTTCATATGGAGCCATGCCTATGCTTGCCTTAAAACTGTTGTTGTATGCGAACTCTATGAGAGGAATATGATCTTCCCAGAAACCTCCAAAATCCAGTATGTAGAAGTGAATAAGATCTTCTAAGACTTGATTGACTCTTTTCGTTTGACCATCGGTCTTAGGATGAAAAGTGGTACTCATGGCTAGAGTAGTCCCCAAGTCTTGATGCACTGCTTGCCAAAATTTAGAAGTGAAGCGGCTATCTCGATCAGACATGATAGATCTTGGAATTCCATG
The DNA here is from genome assembly GCA_016760335.1 of Gastrodia elata. NCBI lineage: Eukaryota > Viridiplantae > Streptophyta > Magnoliopsida > Asparagales > Orchidaceae > Gastrodia > Gastrodia elata. Next base: position 24,038,157 of record CM028670.1, on the reverse strand, counting down.
GAGTCTGATAATTCCCTGATATGCAACTTTGCTAATTTCTTCACAGAATCAGTTTGACACATAGGGATAAAATGTGCTTATTTGGTCAGTCGATCGATAATGACCCATATTGAATCAGCACCTGATCTTGCTTTAGGTAAACCCATAACAAAATCCATAGAGATATCGAACCACTTCTGTTCGGGAATTGCTAGAGGATGAAGAAGTCCTCCAGGCTTTTGGTGTTCAGCTTTGACTAAGTTACAAGCGTGATATTTTGCTACAATTTTGCCACACTTTTCTTCATTCTAGGCCACTAGAATGATTTCTTCAGATCTTGGTACATCTTGGTACTGCCAGGATGTACTTGATAGCTAGAATTATAGCCTTCTACTAGAATCTCTTGATGCATGGATTTGAGAATCCATAAACGATCCCCCTAATATATCACACTACCTCGAAGTTGAAGATCAAAGCGATGACCACTTTAAACTTCAGATAATCTTCATCCTTGGTTTGTGATATAGAGACGTCGTGATGAATGTAGGTTCAACTGAACTCATGGATATTAGAGTGCTTAGCATAGCACCATGCACTGGCTTGATTTTGAACTTTCAGAATTCTTTTTCTAACGGGCTTGATAGTATCATAGAAGATAGAGTAGCATGACGACTGAGTGCATCGGCTATAACATTGGCTTTCCATGGATGATATTGGATCGATAAATTATAATCGCTTATTAACTTGAGCAATCTTCACTGACGGTAGTTGAGTTCATGCTGAGTGAAAATATAGTTTAAGCTCTGATGATCGATAAATATGGAATATTGGACGCCATAAAGATAATGACGCCAAAATTTCAATGCAAAGACTACGACAGCTAATTCAAGATCATGAACGGGATAATTCTTCTCATGTGGTTTTAACTGACGAGATGCATAGGCAATAACTTTTCCTTCCTGCATCAGCACACAACCCAGGCGTATCCCTGAAGCATCAGTATAGACTTGGTAGTTCAAACCTTCTTTAGGTAAGGCAAGAACTGGGGCAGAGGAAAGAGCATCTTTTAATGATTAAAAGGCCTTCTCACATTTTGAACTCCAAATAAATGGCACTGCCTTCTGAGTCAACTTTGTGAGAGGAGAAGCTATCTGCGAAAAGCCTTTGATGAATTTTCTATAATATCCTACCAACCCTAAGAAACTTCTAATGTCGGTCACAGATTTTGGTTGTGACCAATCTTGGACTGCGCTTACTTTATTTTGATTGACTTTGATTCCCTGAGAATTGATGACATGACCCAGAAAAGTGACTGAGTCAAGCCAAAATTCGCATTTAGAATACGTGGCATATAGTTTATAGCTTCATAGCTCTTCTAGTACTAATCACAGATGGTTCTCGTGATCTGTCTCACTTCCTGAATAAATCAGAATATCGTCGATGAAGATGATGACGAATTTGTCCAGATATGCTTTCAACACACGCTGCATTAAGTCCATAAAGATGGATGGTGCATTTGTCAGGCCAAAGGACATCACTAAAAATTCGTAATGCCCATAGTGGGTTTTAAAAGCTGTTTTCTCAATATCTGAATCTTTAACTCGTAATTAGTGATAACCCGATCGTAAGTCTATCTTTGAGAAGACTTTAGCTCCGAATAACTGATCAAATAGATCATTGATACGAGGCAGAGGGTATTTGTTCTTGATGGTTACTTTATTCAATTCTCTGTAATCGATGCACATTCTCATCGATCCATCCTTCTTCTTCACGAACAAAACTGGCGCTCCGCAAGGAGATGAACTTGGACGAATAAGACCTTTCTCCAACAGTTCTTGAAGTTGATTGTTTAACTCTTGAAGTTCTTTTGGTGCCATACGATACGGAACTTTTGACAGCAGTTGAGTTCTAAAAATTAATTCAATTGTGAACTCTACTTCTCTAACTGGAGGAAGACCGGGTAGGTCTTCAGGGAAGACATCAGAAAATTCACAAACTATACGATTCTCAGAAATAGGTACAACTTATTTCTTCTCTCCCAGCATTGTTACGAGATATGCGTCGCATCCCTTCCTGACTAACTTTTCTACTGTCATTGCATTGATCAACGATGATTGGGTACTAAATCTTCCGACGAATGATTTTGATTTACTTCCACTGCCCAAATTTATTTTCTTCTTTTGGCAATTTATGGAAGCTCCATGCTGGCTTAGCCAATTCATGCCTAGGATTACATCAAAGTTGGTGATTGGCAATATAATTAACTTAGCCTCGTAGTTTTATTCTCCAATTGGAATATCTAGGTTGCAGAATTGTTAGGACTGCATACGGGATCCAGAAGGTAACCTGATGCTCAAGGTGCTAGTTAATTGATAGGTTGGTAGTTTAAGAGTTTTAGCCCAATCTTCCGATACAAAGGAATGACTTGCCCCCGTATCGAAGAGGATATTACAAGATGTGTCATTTATTGATAAGGTGCATATGATTACAGTAAATTAATAAGAATAGCTACCCAATATTTAAAGTACTGGATGGTAAAGACTGATTACTGAAATGGCGAGAACTGAATACGAATAAATTTTAAGGTGTACCTGACACCACAGCATTGTCCTTAGAAGCAGAGGCAGGAGTTAACATATATACCCTAGCAGATGCTGAGGGTTGTTTGTTCTGGGGCCTTTGACCTTGACGATCATAATTCGGCTTCTGTGCCATTACAATTGCTTTTGAGTTTGAAGTTGGAGCCAACATTATGGTAGGAGCAGGCTCTCTGCGATTCACTGGTTGAGCTCAGAAGGCTTGTTTGTGACGGGAGTGGTCGATGGGCACTCCGTCGATTATGTTCTTTTCCCTACATTCGAAATAGTGGTGGCCCTTACGACCACAAGTAAAACATACACCACCAAAGTGGTAGCATTTTTCGTATAGATGCATCTTTTTGCATTCAGAATTTAGGGGTTGTGTTGACTCCATGTTGTAGACCTTTGCTACCTTATGATGGCCAAAGCGTTCCTTACTTGGCTGCATGGCTATTGGTTTCCTCTTCTAGTTCAGTTGACCCTGGAACCCTTCTTGCAAATGGGCAGCTTCAATCAATTCATTCAGAGTCCTGATCCGATGAGATACTAAGTGTGCTTTGATAGAGTATCTCAGACCCTTCAAGAAACGGTGGCACTTTGACGTTTCCGTCCTGACTGAATCCGGAACGAAATGCAATAATCTTTGAAATTCTTGTTCGTACTCAAATATTGTATGGTTACCTTGTGTGAGATGGAGAAGCTCATCCTCCAGAATTGCTTGGGATGATGCGGGTATGAACGCTTCACGGAATGCCTCTAAGAACAAGTCCCATGGAATGTCCTCTACTTCATAGTCGGCGAACTTATTGTTCCGCTCGTTTTCCCACCAATATTCTGCTTCTTCTTGAAATAGATGGGTCACTAGGCGGATGGCTTCAGAGTTAGGGCAGTTGATACTGGCCAGATTCTTCTCAGCCATTTTAAGCCAGTTCACAGTGTCCATTGGATTCAGTGTTCCATTGAAAGTAGGAGTTCGGAGACAAAGGAAACTGTGTAGGATTCCATCGCCCGTGTAGTGGAAAGATGATGAAAATATTGGTTGGGGTGTAGATTGCTGTTTAACTGAGAGAATAAGAGCATGTGTCTCTTGCACATGTTGCACATTACTTTCTATCAGAGCCTTCAATAAACTGGCCGCAGGATTGGACTCTTTAGGTCCGCTCGATGATGAGACTGCATTCTTGATTGGAGTAGGAGCAGAAGGAGAGCCAGGATTCATGACTGCAATACAAGTGGGAATTCAAAGGCATCAAATTTTACTATAATTTCATTCATTCATTTCTTTCTCAAAAGAGAAGATACATGGATCTACAAAACATATCGCTGAGATAAGGAAATGACATAACAAAATTTTCTAAAATCATAGTTATAATACTCTACCCAAAATGCAGCACATAAGTCATCATATGTGAATATGGGGCTCCTCCGAGCTAGTATCATATAAACCCAATACCACCAATGACTCACTGATCCCCTCAGTAAGATCTCTATGATCTCTAGACGATGCTCCTCGGGACAGGCTGTCTCTCGAAGCGCAGTAGTAACATGATCCAGCTATTCTCTGGCGAGTATCGAAAGGCTGGTGCCTCCAAAAGATGAATGAATAAGATTCTTGTATAATACTTCAACTCCTCGGTGATACTCCATCTACGACCCTCCCATAGATCTGGCCATCTCGAAGGTCATCTATCCAGTAGTCATCAAATCTCCTAAGGTAGAATAAGGATGCTGACTGTGAATATTCCATACCTAAGATGATTCAACCCATAAGTATATTTATTATTACTTATTATTACTTTCAAAGTTCATTCAAGTTCTAGGATGTCCATTTTAAGATTCATAGTTTAAATCAGTTTATTATATGTGTTATATTCTTAAGGTTTCAACATTCTAGACGTAGTCCACCCTTTTCATTTCTGAGACAGCTTGATGAACTTTTGGATGATTGCTTTGCACTACATTTAGTAACTTGTGATCTTTGCTTGATACAGAGAACTGATCATAAAATAGATAGGAACAAACTCCTTATTTGACACTTTATGATACTTCTCTGATACCAACTGTAGTGCCCCACCCCATCACCGCGTGCAAAACAAAAAAAGGGGGATGAGTGTAATCAATTTCAGCGGCGGAGCGGTGCGCTACTCGGGAGGACGAGAACAAACAAAACTCATCTTCCTGAATAGGCTAAAAGTCTGAGCCATATTGAAGGCTGCTGACTCAAACTTAAGGGTAGGATCGAGAGCCAATACTTAAGATAAGAGTTGAATACTTATCTTGAGTAGTTGGCTAATGCGTATATTGGATTTAAAGAAACAAGTAAGGATCCAATTTACATTATCAATATATATCAGCATTTCCAGTATACTGATCACATCACAATACTAAGTATAATAGTATAATAGAGTGCAAAAGCTAAAAGCATATCATCCAGAATACATTCACCACAGAGCAGTATGTAAACATTTATCTCGGAAAAGAAAAGAAAAGTTCATCCAGAGTTATTACAAACTGATTTAGCATGTGAAAAGTAAAGTCTACTGAAATAGGGCAAAAGTAAAAGGAGGCAGACAGATCCTCTAAGACTCCACGTACTCCTCCTGGATCTCCTGCAAGTCCTCCTATCCTGTCTCCACAAGTTGCTCAGGATCTAGGAAATTGCCAGATCCCCAAAGTACCCCATATTAGATAAGAAGTATAACACATCGCAACTAACTATGTAGTAGGAAAGCAAATGCAATAGACAGTAAAGTAATGAAAACTGAAGAAAAGCTGAGAAAAGTGCTAAGTAACTGCAACTGTAAAGATTAAGCAGAGTAAAATTGCATCAAAAGCTAAATACTGAAAGTAAATAAAAACATTAAATACTCAGAAATCGATGTGAAAGGAATGTCAAATGATGTACTATATGTTACTGTAAAGATGTACCAAATATGCCAGAGTATGGTATATCACGGATATGTAACAGAATTATCACTAAAAGGTTATGAGTAGTACGGTCCAATGTACATATACACCTAGTTGAGAAGACAGTACGGTGACGCAGCTGCACCATGGAATTCTCCAGTCTATGTATGTAACATTCCATAACCCATAATTTGTCACTGATACTCATGTGTCACTGCTGAGATGATGCTTCAAGCTCATGCTTATGCTTATGCCCATGCTTCTATGCTATATGGGTAAAATCCAAAAATCCATGAAAACTTGGAATGCAGAATCCTGCTAAAAGGATTCAGTCTCCTAGCTTCTAGAACGATAATTGGTTAAAGTTGCAGATTTAATTAAAGATCGCTAGATGGGATGATCGCATACAAATATTCAGCATTGCAAGAAAAGTGATTCTCATCACTTACTCACCACCATACTTAGTGTCTTAAAGAAGGTGAATCTTAATACTTAGTTTGTTTGAGCCACACCTATTGAAGCAGTCTTCGCTAGGAGGCTTTGCCTGTCATCAATTTGTATTTCAATCAAACTAAGGAATGAATACCCATTTAATACACTCTTAGGCTTGAATGATTTATTCTAACGGGACTGTATTCGTCTAATCCCGCAGGATATCACCTGCTCATAAGTGCCCATTAGAGTGAATCAACCAATCCCGAATACTACTGGAGAACCAGTAATATGGGTATACTATACTACATCGTCCAATAATCGGGGTTCAACAAGTCTACTTAATAAATTAAGAAATGATCAAGACTATAAGGGCCTATACTAAATAGGTAAGTCATATACAAGGTTTCACTAAAATGTGATCAAGGATTACTCAACATGGATTATACCACAAGGAGAAGTATCATTCTAAGGTCTTAAGTGGTTTTTACCATGAGAGATTAAGATTAATTCTAAGGTTAGGAGATCATATAAGCTTTTAACTCAATGAGTCATACAAGGTTCTCCTACCTCAAGGTATACTTAATTTAGGTCTTTTAAATGTTTCAAAGATGATAATGTGAAGAAATGCTTAAGGTTTCCCAATCTAAATTCTGATATTAATACCTTAGGTTTTGTTTCCTAATTAGATTTAGAATGATCAGATCAGATGAATAAGTCACTGATCACAACTTGATCTATGATTATGGGATTTAAATTAAAGATATTATTAAAGTTTTAGATCACTTATTCAATCAAGATGATTTTATTAATCTCTTATGCTAATAGTCTTATTTGGGAGAAAATTAAGGATCGAAGATTTAGATTTAGATTGAGCAATCATATAACTTTATTAATAACCTTATCATGTCTAATTCAAATGTTTAGAATTAATATCAATTCAAATGCATTATTGGAAAGATGTCAATTTCATTATCTTATAATCAAGTTAATTAAGTTAAGTTTTAAGGGTTTGGATCTCACTTAAGTAGATTAGGGTTTGACCCCTACTACTATCTTAATTAAGGATCGGCTGCCAGTGCACACTCAGACGGGATTACGCCATTTGGTCCACTACCAGTCCCTATCAGTGGACTTAGACGCGTACTAGGGAGCTAAGGTGAGGTCCTATCACAGCATCTAAGGTCAATTGAGTGCGAGTCAAGCTGAAACCAGCTCGACAGAGGAAAAAGGATCAGAGGTTGCACCTGAGGACTGAGGAATGGTTGTGATAGAGAGGGAATTGCTAGTTCAAGAACTCTCCAAGCAGTCTCAACAGCTACACATGGGGTTTGAATGCCATACCCCACCCTGTATCAGCTGTACACAGTAGGTCCAATCACCGGGATTGTTGAGAGCTTCAGGGGAAAGTAGATGTGAATTAAGGAATCAAACTGAGCAAAGAGACTCACTGTGATTCCCAAGGGGTATTTATAGGTCGAGGGGTGCATAGGGGTGGAAGCTAAGGCTCGGGCACTAGCGTGTGATTCGGCCCGAGCGACAGGATGGGTTTAACAGTCTTAGGGCAGAATGGGGAGAGCATTGCCAATAGACCATTGCACCAGAGGGCAAAGGAAGAAGAATGCTATAATTTTCTGTATTGCCATGGGACTGGGGAAGGATCTGGCTATCGGGGGACTAGCGTGCGTGGGAAAGATCGGTAGGAAGATGAAGGTGAACAAGGCGGAGTCCTCGTCAACCGTCTGATTATGCGACTGTTGGGGTTTGGAGGTCTGATGCGACTCCTGATTAACAGAATCACGGATTTGATCTCGAGCATTGGATGGGAGATGTCGATCGAGCGGATAGGATTAGATCACGGTGCGAATGATATGAGCCGTAGCATTAGGTGCGTTAGGATGCGTGCTTAAGCATACATATGGTGGATACACTACCCCGCTATCGGGACCTCGCAGCGGATATGCCGCGGTCCCGACAGCAAATCCCGTGTTTATAAAATTAATTAATTACTTATTTAAATAAATTAAATATTTTAAATTAATTACTTAAATTCTAAAAATTTCCTAAATTCAATTTAGGACTAAATGAATTCCAAAAATTCCCAAAAATTCACCCTTAGCTAATTAGGGCATGAGGAACTCAAAAATGAAATTAGATTTTAATTTGAAGATCAAATAAATTTAAGAATTTTCTAGGGCTCAAAAATATACAAAAATACCAAAATTCTCAATTTAGCTCTGATTGATTTCAAACTTCTAGGGTTAAGTTTAATTGACCCATTGAGTCTAATAAAATCAAAATTAAGACTTTGTTTAGCTTAATTAGTTTGAATTTAGCTGAGGTAACAACTAGGGTTGTTATAGGTCACCCTGTTGTAACTTCAGAAACATGTCTCCCAAGCGATGTTTGGCAAATAGAGGGATGAAGCGGGATTGGAAGACCTCAATGAATTCATCCCATGTAACAACCCTAGGTTATTACTCTAGCTAAATTTAGATTAATTAAGCTAAACCAACCATAGAAATTTGATTCCATTGGACTCAGTGGGTCATTTAAACCCAACCATAGAAGTTTGAAATCAATCAGAGTTAAATTGGCAAATGTGGAATTTTTGGCGATTTTTAAGCCCTGAAAAATACCTAAAATAATTTGATCTCCAAATCAAAATCTGATTTTATTTTTGGATTCCCCACCCCCAAATTAGCTAAGGGTGAGTTTTTGGGAATTTTGGAGCTCATTTGGGCCTAAATTAGATTTAGAATATTTAAGAATAATTATATATTATTTAATTGGACTTAATTATAATTAAATTAAACTTTAATTAAATTTAGCGACAGGATTTGCTATCGGGACTGCGGTAGATCCGCTGCGGGAACCCGACAGCGGTGCATGAGTATAAGCCACCCGATGCGCTATCACGCATCTCAGTGCATGATCCAAAGGCTCGCGCTGCTCCGCCCCGTGATCTAATCTCAGACGCCCGATCGGCATCCTATATCCAACGTTTATGATTTAATCCGCACGGCCATTAATCAGTATCTATATCAAGCCGTCCATCTCCAACGTCTTCGCCATCAGACGGCTGCTGAGCGCCCCGCCATGTTCATCTTCGTCTCGAGAAGATCCCCGACCCGACAGAAGGAAATTCACCATACCTGCCACGTCGACTTTGTCTACCACTCCTCCGCCAGGTCACCTAGGCCGTTAGCCGAACCACCTTGGCAGCCAGGAGGCCGAGTCAGCAACCCCATGGAGGCCGAGCTATGGAGACAGATGGGCCGAGCCTGTGCCTTGGTCCCTGACCTCGACAGCCACCCCTGGACTCTCCCTGGTCTATAAATACCATTAGGGAATCACAGTGAGCTCCTTTACTCACCGTGATCCCCTCAATTGAGTGTTAGAGCTTCCGTTCCTCCCGGCGATCTCCCTGTACTTTCCAGGTGCTTCCAGTGCATAGGACCGCTGATAGTGGGTGTGCGTCTGGCATTCAGACCCCCAACCAACCTCTGCAATTGTCTGGAGTATTTTGAACACTCCATCTCATCCCAGATGCAGCCAGACACCGAATTTCAGGTACAGCCATTCCCTTCCCTTCTTTCTATCAAGCTAGATCCAGCTCAGCTCTTCCTTGCTCAAGCCCTAGATGCTATGTAGGACCTCTACCTAGCTCCTCCGTGGACTCCTGAGTCTGCGGGTGAGGTCTGGCAGTAGAACAGACAGCGAATTCACTGTCTAAGTGTACTGCCATAGGAACCTCCGGCTTGTTTGATATGACATTCTCGTGCTTAATTAGCCATCTAGTTAGCATCAAAACCTTTGGGCAATGATTGTAATCTGGTATCGATAGGTGGGTTCAACCAGGTCGATCGATTCGACAGGAATCGATCGATCCAGTCGCGGCTCTAAATGACAGAATACGCCGAGTAGCCCCCCAATGATCCAGACCACCTCAGAACCTCCCGTTTCGCCCAATCGCTTCCTCTCAGGTCCCTGAACATGTAGCGATTAAGACAGCACCAATCCGTGGCCTCTGTGAGGAGAATTCACTCCTCACAGGTGCGCCTTCAGAGACGCCTCGGCCGAGTAGTCCCCCGGCGATCCAGTGCCTCCCAGCTGGGGATTCTTAGTTTAATCGATGCGTCTGGAGTCAGGGATCGTGTAGCCATTGAGATCAGGGCATGGCGTGACCAGAGCATGGAGAATTTGGCGCCAGAAGTAAACCGTTGGGTTCGGGAAGCGGGTGTGCGCTCGAGGAAGAAGACACTGGATTTTGGGCCGGGCCGACCCTGACCCGCGAGTTTTGAGTTCGAGCTGACAATTAATAAAATGATTTCTTGATTTAAAATCCTTAAGGAAATTAACTAATAAATGCATTCCTAAAGTTTTTATTTGAATAAACATACAGAATAAATTAACTTAATAACTTTAGCTATACAGATCCAAATGATATGATCCAATATACCATTTGAATCAGAAAAATATAAGGAATCTAAATATAAAATAAAATCACAGATCTAATGGCTGGACTTAAAAATATTTGCCCAACTCTTTGCTGTCATTATTTAAATCATATTAAATTAAATAAATATCCAAATGTGGAGATTAAAGGCTCTGATTGCTCCCTGAACCCTAGAGAACAAATTGAGACCCTTAAAACTAATTTTGGATATTAATTTCTCTTAATCACTCCCTAATCACCCCAATTAGGAATTAGTAAAATTAAATCTAATTAAGCCTTTGATCTTGATAAAGATTGTTCCTAATGTTACCCTTAAGTATACTAGAACCATTTGGAAAGGTTAGATTGTCCTAAAGATGCCTATTTTCACTAATCACCTTAATGGACTTAATTAAGTAATTAGTGATTATTAGTCTTAATTAAGTGGTCAAAATTTAAAATGAGGGTGTTTCTCACTTCATTAACCAATATGAAACATATTAAAATAGACTAGATCTAATTTGGATAAGTAAACCTCAAAATCCCAATTTTTGCCTTAAGAGGGGCATTTTGGTCATTTTGACCAAAATGAGTTTAAATGCTCCTTAAGACCTTGGAAATTCAGTAAACCACCTTAAGATAGATTAGAAATATTCTTTGGACCCTTAGATTAATGATACTAATAATATTAATATTGAAATTATTGAAATCTTCAATTTAGCCCTAATTAAGATACTTAGATCTTGAGTGATCTTAAAGAAATCACTTAAGCTTAACACTTAAATGTAATCATTTCAAAAGTCACTTGATAAGTTCAAACAAGTTAAATTATAAGCTTAAATTCTAAGAGAAACAATAATGGAACATCCTAAGTTAAAATCTAGCTTAAAGTCTAAAGTGATCAAACCTCAGATCCTTAGATCTTAAGTAACCCTAAAAAGATCAATATGAGTTTGATGTTTAATCCAATACTAAAAAATTGTCAATTTCAACATTAATAAACTCCATATAGTTTAACTATGAACTTAAATTCTAAAAGAAAAACAAATGGAAACTCTTAAGTTTAAACTCTAGTTTAAAGTCTAAAGTGATCAAACCTCAAATCCTTCGATCTTAGATCCTAGACTTAGATCTTCAATTTGAAGTGAACCATCTCCAATTGGAATTCTTTAAATGTTTGATTATTTAATCTTTTGAAACCTTCCATAAGGGTATAGGATAATTCAATCTATAGGATAATGAAATTATCTAAAAGATTAAATATAGATCTTAGATTCTCAAGTTCTTAATTGATTATTTTATCTTATAATCAGTAGAATAACCTTTCAATAAGTTCTTAGTTCCTGGATCCTTCAGCTTATAGGATTCTATACCTTAAATTTGGGTTGTAAATGTGAACCCTAGATCCTAATTAGGAGATTACCTTGGATTTGGGATTTGAACTCAACATAGAGTTTAAGTTCTAAATCCTTAGATCTTGATTTACTTAATCAAGATTTGGGTAAGAGAGTAAAATATTAGTAAATTAGGTCATTGATTTACTTACTTAAACCATATAGTCATCACATGATTTTGGATTAGAACTTGTTAAGTTCTAATATTAACTTTAAGGACGTAAATCTGAGATTCTACTCGATAGTTGGATATTGGAGATCTTAAACTTGTACCTTCTCAGAGTAGTTAGATTTGGCAATTAGATAACATTAGATATCACATAAGTCTAGATTGAGTCTCTTGCTTAGTTTGACTAGATTGCTTTGTATACCTTGGATATTGAGCCTTATTCCTTGAACATAATAGGAGAACTTAGGATATGGATGATACATCCTAAGTTAGTATTTGAATTATATAATATTTAGTTATGGCAATGTTTGTAGTTGGTAGAAGATGTCCTAGCATAGTCTACCTCTTCAATAATAGTATTGTGTAGGATCGACCCAGGCCTAGAGGATTGGGATGGCCTATTGGCTGGGTATTGATTGATATTTCAGTATTGGAGGCCCTGTATGGCCTATTGGCTGGTATGGTAGTACTATGTCTTAGACTTATTGTTACTTTAGCTAGAATGTTCAGTATTGTTTTCTATTTTGCTTTGCCACATGCTTCAGTGGCCTTATTTTCAGTACTTGCTCGTTTCACCACATGTCTCAGTGGTTTTATATTTCATAGATTGCTTTGCTTTTGCCACATGTCTCAGTGGATTTTGTTTTCTTTTTTTGTTCTTAACTAGCATGTTATATGTATACTCATATGGCTTACTTATATATATTTTGGCATGTTTAGGATGCTAGAATTGCACGCTTTCAGTACTTGTGTTTCTTTTATATATTCAGCATATGTTAAAATGATCATAAGTATGTTAGGTTTAGAATTGTATTGTAGTTGCTGTTTCTTTTAGCTTTTAGCCTCACCTTATTTATTTTGCATTGTATGTTGGCTATAAATGGATAGTTTATAGTTACCCATTTCTTTCATAGCTTGTTGCACCCTTTACTACTTGCATGTGTAGTTAAAGTAAAATGTGATATCTTTAAATGTTCGGTTCATTAAAATAGCCTAAAATGTACTTAGACAATTATCTAACTGTAACCTTTTTATTTTGTTGGCTGGGGCCTTGGCATTTGTGATACTGACAAATGTCAGATTCAGACGTGTTCATAGGCGGTGTCATAGAAGAGGAGCAGGTTCAGGAGGAGGATCATGCTACTGCTGTTTAGTTAGATTTTGCCTTTTATTTTAGTGAGATTGAGAGACATTTTCATTTTCTTTAAACTTCAGTTTATAATAATTTATTCTGGATGAATTTCATTTCTGCATTGTGATGAGTTACTATATTGCATTATTTTTTCCTACTATGTATGCTTGTGCATGTTACTCTATTATTCATTGCTTCCGCCACTTTGATACTTGTATATTGATGATGTTTTAGTACTTGGTGATGAGTCCCTTACTTAAGGTAGGTTGGGTTTACCTAACTTTACTTAAGTTGGGGATTTACCATAGTTGGAGCACCGTACTTCCTTGTTGTTAGTATGGGGCCCCACATCCCATGTGATGTCCTCTAACAGTACCTCGGCCTCATCATGTAGAAGGTGGGTAGTGAGATGGACTACCTCTGAGTTAGGGCACTTTATGCTTGTCAGGTTCTTCTCCACCATTTTTATCCAGGTGGCTGAGTCGACTGCAGAGAGACTCCCATTGAAGGTGGGGGGTCTCAAGCGGAGGAAACTGTGCAGTAGTCCTTCTGCAGACTGAATGTAATGTTGATGAGAATGCTGTAATGTTGGTGACACTTCTGCCATGACGCAGTTCTGGCTTATTTGATGGTGAGAATACTGTCAGGTTCCATCCGCTCGGCCTGCTTGGCTTGTGCATCTGCAGCCTTCTTAACCTGCTTTTGGCTGGATCTTATTTATTTATGGTGGGATTCCACCATTATTTTGACTGCCTCCAGCAAGGCACTTACCTTGCTGGATGACTGAGCTGGAGGGAGCAGAAGATGGGTTCTGTCCAGGATTCATTGTATTTCACTAAAATCTGAATTAAGAATAATGCGCATTTCAAAAATAAGAGATCATAATGTTCTATCTCTTTTATTAATCATAGATGAAAGATAAAAAATATATCATTGGAAATAGTAGATAGAACATCAGATAATAAAAGACAACAATTGGGAAAACATAGGGTCTATCTTATGTATTTTTCAGTGAAAGCCAGGGAAAAGTCAGCGTAGGTCATTTCTCGTCGGCAGTGAGCAGACCCACGCTTGAATATCCACACTTTGCGTGCCCACCACTCCTCTGTAAAGTCTTGGAGGAGGATGTCAATGATGTTGAGTCGAATGCAATATGGGCATTCTAGATCGTCGAACACTTTGGTCACTCTTCGTAACCACTCCTTAGCTAGGATGGGGAAGTCCAATCCCCGGTATACAGCATCTTCTAGCATTCTTTCTAAAACACTGGCTCCAATTGGGGAGACCCCTTGGATTTCCCTCCCGTATTTTTTTACCAAGTAAACGTCGAACTTCCACCTATCCTCAAAGTGGGCGAAAAAGTCGTATACTGACATGCTCGTATAGTAGTATTCCTAGATATCTAGATCAAGCGACGTAAGAATAATAGTTCAATTCTAACTCCAGCATTTATTTCAAATTAGGATACAAGATGCAGAAATAAGATAGGCAACTTAGAAATGTAATCTAAAAGATCTATCCGATATATCTAGCGGTAAAGGCACGACAAAAGTCCGTGTAGGTGACCTCTATTTGCAATCCTTCACGCCAATGGATGAGTGCTTGTAGGGTGACGCTCCATAAATCCTTGGCTCTGTCGTGTAGGAGATGAGATACAATAGAGATTCTAATGTTGTCTGGGCAATTATTAATTCCAAACACAAAATCTACTTGCTTCAGCCACTCTCTGGCTGCAATGGGGTGATCGTATCCTCTGAATACACTTTGTTGGATTAATCAATTCAGCATCCTGACTTTGGGGTCTAACACTCCTTCTACGTACTTCTCGTGCTGCTGATAAAGTTGGATGATGTATTCCCACATATCTTCAAATTGTTAGTGATGCCACCTAAGCGTCAACTTTATATGTATAGTATTTTCTAAGTCACATTAGTTTACTGATATGTTACTTGTGCATATATTTCTATTTCCATACACTTATTATTTTGAGCTCATGATCATGGTGCTTGGATGTAACTCATGTATTTAGTTAATGACTGATTGACAGAAGAATCATCCATTAAGTAGAGCAGAATACAAATTCCAATCTAACACCTTGTGGGACTCTCTGATACCAACTGTGGCGCTCCGCTCCCTAGGCCCACAATCATAAGGCTAAGGAGCGGAGTGTCACTTGTGCAAATCCTTCACTTAACATTGGATTAGGTAAGATCCACAATCCACTGCTAAGGGAAGGATGTGCACAGCATAAATAAAAGAATCAATCATTATATATATATATATATATATACATACAGAGTGCAGAAGCATATGAGAAGTAAATATTATATCCATTCACCATACATCAAGTAAGAAATAGTAATGTAGCTCAGGAAATAATAACGTATAGAAAGTAAACACAGTCACAGAATATGTAGTATTACATCATCTTAATTAAGTTAATGACATGCTGAAAATATAAATATCACTCATTCTCACAGTAAATAAAATACAGCTAAATATTCTCCAGTCCAAGCTGCTGTGCCTCCTTTAAGAAAGGCTCCTCCTCGGGTACATGATCCTCAAACTGCTCAATATCTGATATTGTCAGTTTCACGATGCCAGGGCCCCAGCCAATAAAGAAAAATCTTGTTAGATAAAATGTCTAAGTATATTTTAGGCAATTAATTTATTAAGCATTTATTAATATTACTATTTTACTCTAAACAAAATGAAGTATTTATCTAGCATGGGAGAAAATAAGCATACAAGGGAATGAGAATAAGTTATAAATGTGACATCTATAACTAAGCAAGGATTGAGGCAAAAGCACGCCTCAAGTGAACTAAACGTGGTAGGGCATACATATGTAATACAATAAGTAAAAATACTGAAAAGAAAAGTCTAATGTAGATATGCGGATGATCATATGACATATGCTAATTAAAAAAAAAAAACATTAATATGAAAATAGTGCATATAATAAGCAGTAAAGTCTAGCATCCTATATATATAAGCATCTACTCAAGTTAGCAGGTAAAAATAGGGAAAATATAGCTAATTGAAGTAAATACGTCATCAACATAATAAATAGTAAACTAAAATTGAAGAAAACATATAACTGCCATATCAGAAAGAATTTTTGATCCCAAATCAAACTTAATAGGATGAATCTCCTAGCCCAAATCTAGAGTTAAAAGACAAAATAATCAAACTAAGTTGTAAAATCTAGAAAACTAACAAAACTAAGGATTCATTCATTGAAAAACCCCCATTTTTCAATGAATGAAATCTAACATATGATCTAATCCTAGTCTTAAGAATAGCCCTAGTGTGAGGTGAAAGATCCTATGGAAAAAAACTTTGAGAGATTTTAGGGATTTCTACTAAATTTGACCTAATAGATGATTTACTTACTTAAAAGATTTTGATTTAATTTTAGTGCTAGTTTTATTGACTTAGAAGATAATTTAGAGTCTAAGGATGCTTAACCTAAATTTAGGGAAAAATGACCATTTTGCCCTTACTTAAGGGTTCAAAAAGTGACTTTTTGAATTATGGTTACAAATTAGAATTTCTTACTGCCAAATGATTTCTTACTATTTAATGTGAAGATAGACAGTAAGTACACTTAATTTGGACAAGAAATGGATCATATAGGTCCAAACTAAGGTTTTTGACCTAAGGGGCAATCTTGTAATTTTCACCTAATGGAATCTAAATTTTTATGTAGTTTACTGTTGGTTACTATTCAAGTATTTTATAAAGTCCAAGAACACTGCATTCTGAGGTCAAATGACTAAGTAATGGCTATTTTAATTTCTAAGGGTAATTCGATAATTTTGTCGGTCAACGGGAGACAAAACTGCACTTTTCCGTTTGAAGTCCAATTTCAGCAAACTCAGTTTTTATAGCTTCCCTATAATATATTGAGTGTGTTGACAGGGAGTAAACCCAATTTGGACTTCAAATGGTCAAGTTATGGCCTAACTAAGGTTATGTGTATTTTGGTAATTTTCTGATTTTATAGGTTTCCAATCCTAAATATTATTTCAGTTTATTGATGACATTAAAATTCTGAGCTAGTTAGCACTTTGAATTTCTGGATGTGGAGTTGAATTGGCCAAGTTATGGTCAATTGAATTATAAGGGCATTTTGGTCATTCTTAGGGTAAGGTCCTAAACGTTACTTTTCAAAATAAACTTCAAACGTGGAAACTAATACTTCTATAGTATTAGAGCTATTCTCCTGAGTATTTTATATCCCATATTGCTTATGTTTGGATAACTAGGTTAAAAGTTATGAGAGTTTGATTATGTCATAAAATATCACTACATTATATGTACCCCGAAACTAATTTTTGAATTACGTCATTTGATTCATTTTATTTTTTTGAGTAAAATGAGATATATATTGACTATGTTTGGATCATCCTACAAAAAATTATTAAATTTTTAGAAATTTTGAATTAAATAATTTCAAATTAAATAAATATTACTATTTATTTATCCAAATTGTATTATTTTACTATTCATCTCTAAAGTTTAAATGAATTTATAATATTATTAATGGATTAATCAATTATTCATAATCTATTTTTAATTAGTATTAATTATTAATTAAATAATAATTAATATATTATTTAGTTAATTTAAATATATTAATTAAAATCTTAATTATTAAAATTATTGGTTAATTGGATTAATATTAATCAATTAATTAAATTGATTATTTATTATTAATTTAAATGAAATAGTCTAGTGTTATAATTAAGTTAATCATTTAATTAATCATCTAATCTTAGTGTTGTGTTAATATTAATCATTAATTAATTAACTATTTTGATTAATATTAATTAGTTAATATCATAAAGTTTTCTATTTAGTTATATATATATAATATTCGTATTCAGTCTAATCAATACTTAATTAATTTAAAATAACTAATTATATACATATAGTACTAATTGAGAGAACCTAATTAATTATAATCATATACTTAACCTGATTTAAATGATTAATGTTGTATTTTATATAACTATAACTATACTTATATATATATATATATAAATTTTCATGCAAGTTATCATGGCGGTGGGACCCGCCATGGCCACGTGGCGGGCTCTGATTGGTTGAAATAGAGTGGTAGGACAGAGGTGGGGCCCGGGTGCACACGTGGCTCGAGCAGAGCGGCCGCTGCGCTGTGGGTGGGGACCGCATGCCATGCGGCAGGGCTCGGTTAGCCGAAGCACAGCGTGTGGGGCCCACTGCTGACCGTGGATAATGGTGCGGGGCCCAGCGAGACGCGTGGCAGCACGCGACACACTGGGCTGGCGCTAGCGGAGCCCACGACCCGCACACGAGGCGTGCAACCTGCGGGTCGAGGTCGACCCGGTCCGGCCCGCGTTTGGTCGCCTTCTCCGCGGAGGGGCTGAGACTAGGACTTGTAAAAATGCGGCCCTCCGGCCACTATCGGAGCCCGACCCGCATACCGACTTGTAGGCCTAGATGCCGACTACACGTGGCCGGTGGTTTCACCGTGAGGTGTGGTCTGGGTTGTGAGCTAGGGCTAGCCCTAGCTCCTAGAGTTCATCGAGCACAGGTCCTAATGAAAAGGACTCTGGATGATCGAGCCAATTGGCTCGATCGGGAGGGTCTGGGTTCAATCGGGGTCGCTCGATACTCAATCAGGTTTACGGAATAGATATGCGAAGCAACGGATCGACAATCATATGTAAGGATTATAGGTTGGAAGCGTACCTGTAATGGACGGTTGATGCGAGGCTTAGGGTTACAGAGCTCGAAAGGATCCAATCCGTGCTAAAGGTGGCTAGCCCTAAGTGCAGATGGGGATTTAGGGGTTTTAGGGCGGAGTCGACGAGGCTGGGAAGGCGCCGGTTGGGCGGACCCAGAGGTTGGGCGCCGCGTGACTCGCTGAGGTGAGGCGGAATCCTCGAAGCAGAACGAACTGCGGGAGGTTCGCTGAAGGCGTCGTTTATTAAATAATAAATTTAAAATAAATATAATTAATTAATTTCTAATTAAATATAACTAATTAATTATCGCTGAAAATTTTTCAAATATTCACCCCTAGCTAATTGAGGGATGAGGAATGCAACGGCGATGTCAGATTTATGATTCGTCGAGTATTTTAATTTCCTAATTTTTCGAGGTATTTAAATATTATTAAAATATTCGATAAAATTTTGTCGACTTCCAATTGACACAAAAATATCACTCATAATTAATTTGGGGGTAATGAGTGCAATTACAAAGTCCATTTTTCAATCTAATGTCAAATTAAATAGGTCAAATTCTAGTGTTTCTGAATTTTTCAGAAATTAGGATTTGATCCATTTGACTCCTGATTTGGACTGGGTCTTAGGGGATGGCTCCTATTGACTTAATTAACACTTATGATCAAGATTAAGACTTAGATTAGTCCTAATTAATTAAGATAATAACTTGGGTTATTATAGGTAAGGAGAGATCAGGATACTTAATATTACTCATTGAAGAGTGTGTGTTAAGTTTGGAACCTGCTCAGTCTTGCAAACGTGCTTGACTCTTCAGCTATTTCTAAAATTATCCATAGAAACAAAAGTAAATAACTAAAAGATATTTGCATAGTATTATCTACCTCTTCAATTTTGCTTTACTGTTAATTTATGTATTCCATAGCCCAGAAAAGCTATGAGAATTTACTGGGCCGGATTGACCAATTCTTTCTGATATGAAAGTTATACATTTTTTCAATTTTTAGCTTACTGTGTATTATGATGATGATGCATGTTATTTCAATTACTTGTATTTTTCCTGTTTACCTATTTACTCATGTAGATACATATATTGGATGCTAGACTTTACTGCTTATTATAGGTACTACTTTCAGATTTATGTTTTAAACCAGCATATGTCGTATGATCATTAGAATGTATAAAATTAGATTTTTTCTTTCAGTATTTTCACTTACTATATTATATATGTATGCATGTTCCTTGTTTAATTGCTTGAGGTATGCTTTTGCCTCATTTGTTGTTTAGTTATAAATGCTATGTTTATAACTTATCCGGTTTCCCTTGTATGCTTACCTGCTTATATGCTAGATAGATGCTTAATTTTGTATAGAGTAAAATGGTAGTATTAATAAATATTTAATAAATATTCTGCCTAAAATGTACCTAGATAATTTGTCTAATAAGAATTTTCTTTTATTGGCTGGGGCCCCGGCATTGTGAAATCGACAATGTCAGATCTTCTTCAGTTTGACGGGCCAGTGTCCGAGGAGGAGCCTTATTTAAAGGAGGTGCAGCAGCCTAGTGCAGAAGACATCTAGTTATCTTTTTCTTCATTGTGAGGATAAGTGATATTATCATTTTTAGTCTTTTAAACTTTAATTAAATGATGTAATAATACAGATACTGATGACGATGCTGACTTTCTGCACATTATTATTTTTGAGTTATTTCATTTTATTTCATGTCTAAATGGATGTAATGTTTTTTTTTTTTTTTTTGCTTCCGCACTCTATATGTATGTGTATACTTAATGACTGATTCTCTTATTTATTCTGTGCACATCCTTCCATTAGTAGTGGATTGTGGATCTTACATAATCTAATGATAAGTGAGGTATTTTCCAGAGTGACATTCCACTCCTTAGTCTAATGATTGTGGACTTAAGAAGCAGGACACCACACCCTATCATTATGAAGTTGATAATGATAGACTCCAAGCTTTTCAAGACTAGATTTAGGAGGAGGATCAAGTTGCTGAAGAGCCTTAGATCTTTAGTTCTTTTTCTACTGTGAGGATGAGTGTTTACTTTATTTCAGTTTAATTTTTATCTTTAAATGTGTTGTAATAATACATGTTTAATTTATAATTTTCTTTTACTACTATTATTCTGAGTTGTATGTTCTTACTACTGTATTGTGATGGAATAGATGTTACTACTTTGCTTCTGTACTCTGCTTTCATGTAATGTTCATTTAGTGAAATAATTCTTATAAATGGCAAACTCCTTAAATATAATGGGTTAGGATGTGTGCCTAATCTATTCATAAGTAAGGATCTTGTCATTTTGTGACCCCTCCATCGTAGTCATGTTAACCTAAGAGTTAACAGGACTACGGCGGGGAAGGGCCACCATAGTTGGTATCAGAGAATTCCATAAGATGTCAGATTATAATTTGTATTCCTCTCTACCTAATGGATTATTCTTCTGCTACTTCATCACTAAATGAATGACTGAATAACATCCATATCATTATGATTATAACTCAGAATATAGTAAAAGACGAGAAAATTATAAGGAATACTAAAGCATAAACATCTAAATAATATTACACCGCTCAGTAAACTAAATGAATTTAATGATGATTATAGGTATAAAAGATACATAAGAATGACATTCATGGTTTACTTAAGAGAATTCGAGGCTATTTGGAAATACGAATTCTAAATGGGTCAAAAGCATGGAAGAACTATAAAAGGAGTGTCCGACAAAGGAGTGCTAGTATTAAACAAGTTGTTAAAGGAAGGCACCTACCATTCTAGCTAAAGAATGGCTTGCAAGGGTGGACCATATTCTTAGTACCATGGAATGGCCGGATAATCTTAAAGTAGATACAGTGTTATGTCTCCTTCGAGATTATGCAAGGAAATGATGGAATGACAGCTACAAACAATTATCGAAGAATCTTCGAAGGGAACGTCGTGAACTCACCTATGAAGACTTTCGTGTAGCCTTTTCTGCTAAATATATAGGATAAGACTATTACTAAAGTCTATATTATTATGCAATAGTTATGTTTGTATCTTTTTAATTATACTAAGTTTTATCAATTGAATAATGAGAAGTTAACAGATGTTTTATGTTTTCATTCTAAAATTAAAGATAGTTGTTTTGATTTCAGAATGGATCCTACCTCTTCTCCTAACAACACCCCAATCAATTCTGACCCTCCTTCTAGCAATGCCCCGGTCAATACTATTGCAGCATCAGATAAGAATAACATAGATGAAGTTACTTCCCTTAGAAACATGGTTAATGTAACATTGGAAAACAAAAACCAACAAGCCTTATTTATTCAAAGATTGGTATCGATGTTACCATCTGCAAATGCAAGTACATTATCGGCATCTCCTGCTCTCCACACTCCCAACGCCCCTCATCATTCTGCCGATGGGTTGCTGCACAGTTTCTTAAGGATGAGACCACCAACGTTTGACAGAAGCCTATCTCTAATTGGTATAATGGCTTAGTTAAGAATAATTAAGAAGAACCTAACAAGCCTCAGTTGTCTCAACTACCAAATCGTTCGCCTCACTACACATCTGCTATATGATGAAGTAGAGCACGGTGGGAAAATATCTGTTAAACTCGTTTTGAAGAATATGAGCTAGAAGATATATCTTGGGATTGGTTTGTAGAAGCATTTCAAGAAGCTTTTGTGCTGGCATCTTCAAAGAACATAATCGGTGATTCTCTTCTACGATTGACTCAAGGAAGTCGCTCCATCACTGGTTATGTAGCAAAATTTAGAAAAATTGTTTGCTTTCCTCCAAAATTGGCACCTACAGAAGCAGATAAGTGTTACCATTTCCAAAGGGGCCTTCACGAGTCTATCAAAGACCACGTAATTCCATTCAGTCTAACCAACTTCGAACAATTGGTTGAAACCTCGAGTGGTTGGGCATCATCAATCAGCTAAATATCTTAAGTGAAAGGCATATGTGTAATGACCCCAATAATTGGATAGGAGATTAATCCAAACATTGAGATGTTATCTTAGCACCCAACACTCGATTAGAAGAAAACAAATCAAGTATAGATGCTAAGTGGCCAAGTCACTTTATGAGTAGTTTTTAAGTTAAAATAGAGTTTGCAAATGAATGCAAAAGAAGATACATGATAAGGAGATGCATGTAAATACAACATTGCAGGTATTTTCAATACAATGCAATTAGAATAATCCACTCATTCATCCCAAGCAGTTATAAAATAGTAAACACAACACAGATTATTTAAAAGTAGGTAAAAATAACTTAAGCAAACTCAAGCAGTTTATAATTTAATTATTACAAACTTTTTAAAAGTAAGAGTAGAAGATAGTAAGTAGGTCACTCTCTCACTTATAACAAAAATACAAGTAAACAATTCTAAATTAAGCGGAAGCAAAATTCTTTATAAGTCCTTCAAGCACTTGGACCTGCATTACCTGAATCAAATATCTCTTGATATATCATATTTTAGTATTTAAATATGATAGGGCAAAGCCAAGGTAAAAGAAAAAGTGTAGTTAGACTAAATAGTCTAAACACATTTTAATATTGGCTATATTTTTAAATTGATAAGATATCACAAACATAATTTACAATTTAAACTAAGCAGCGGAGCTTGAAAAGCATTCAAGTATGGAAAAAGAAATCAAGCATAACTATAAAGGAGATAGTATGAAATAAGTTGATCACTTATATAAAAGTCCTAGCTTGCATCTAAAATTAGTAAGGGAAAGTATCCTAAAAGGCTAGAAACTACTATGTACATTAAAGTAAAATGAATTGAAAGTAATACACGTTCAATGAAATTTATGCTAAGTAAGCAATGAAACATAGTGAAGCATTAAATGAAATTAAGCAACATACACTATATTTAAATATAACTAAAGTAAGCAATACATAATACTGGAAATAGAGAGTGTAAAGCATAGGAAATAAAGAAGTATCTTAGACTCTTGATCTAAGATAAATATAGCATAGGACTATGAAAGTAAGCATAACTAAATAGTTATAAGGAGATATTATAATCAATAAAATTGTAAAAGAACTCTTATATCATTAATTGAAGTTATATTTAGAAGCTACCTCATTCTGCAGGAGTACTCAACAGAACGGGGCGAGGAGTTAAGCACGTCTGCCTAACTAGATACAGTGGGGAGGTCGAACATTCACATTTACCTTCTCTAAAATGTGAAGTCCTATTATAAGCGCTATCTTTCTTATTCAAACTTGCCATAAGGCATTCCCCTTAAAGTTTTATGAAAATCTTTATTTATGCACAATAATTTTGAATGAATGTTCAAGGAAAAGGCTCAAAGCTAAGCAAATATTCAATAAATTTTAATAATTGTAAACTATGTGATATCCTTTTGTTATCTAAACTTTAATAATCTACTTAATGATTGAAGCTAATTGAGCTCCAAATTAACTTGTAGATATTGATCTTTAAGTCAATTTTGATAATAAGTAAAAGGAAATTAAGTTTAAAAATTAGTATTTTCATGTAATTGAAGTTCATCTTATACTAGTCCTAAACTAATCAAATCAAATAGATTTATGATTAAGGTTTAAGGAAAATAGTAAGGAAGAATAATATTTATAGATTTCTAAGTTAATGAAAGTATAAGCTAAAGGATATTCTAGTAGCTTTACTTATTTAACTTATAAACAAAAAGTATCAACTCAATTAATCATGAAGTTATCTAAGATTAATTGATATTGAATATTTGAAATTAAGAAAAGAGATCGATTACACCATACATGAAATAATTTATTTTAAGATTATAAGGAATTAGAAATCTAAAAGTTTATTTAAAGCATGAAAGGAAGCTATTACTCTCAATCTAATTAATTGAGAACTAATATTCTAAAATAAATAATTAAAGTGAATACTTACAATTGAAGTTAATACTTACAATCCTAGATATGAAATTCTAGATATTTAATAAGTATTTAACATGTGAAACATAAGTTTACTATTTTCCATAATATTTTAAGTTATTAAATTCTTAAAAATTTTGGCAAAGTTTCCACTGTAAATGGCTAAAGAAACACCTGCAAGATAGATATAAAAGACTTCAATTCTAATGGAAGTTATAATTGAAAGAAAAAAACAACTAAAACTAACATGTAATCAATCTATTACATTGGATTGTTTAGTTCCAGTTCTAGTATAGAGTCAATCCATTACATATGATTTCTCATTTCCAATTCTAAAGTAAGGTTAATCTGTTACATGGGATTGCTTATTTCTAGTTCTAAAATAAAGTCAATTGGTTACATGGAATTGGCTATTTCTAATTCTAATAATTTCAAAAATTGTAAAGAACATCAATTTATAAGTCAATCCGTTACTTAGGATTGGCTATTTTTAGTTCTAATAATTTTAGGTGAGAAAATCAAATGAAGCAATTTATTAACTTAAGATTCACACCTCTTAAATCATATATTTATGAATAATAATAAAAGGTGCAGTAATTAAATTAGCAATTTAAGGGGCAGCATCATTTGACTTAATATGCGTAAGGCAATGGCATTTAGTTCAGTATTTCAATTGCCATTGGTTTATAACTTAACCTGCAAAGAATAATAGTATTTAATTTGACATTTTTATATAAAAGAAACAATAATCATTTAAACTGAATTCTAACACAGCATTTGATTCTTTCAATGCATTTAATAATAGAAGTTAATTTAATACAAATAATGTAAATGATAGTATTACATCCCATATGATCCATTGATTCTTTCATTTATATTATTGGCCGCAGATGGTTTTAATAAAAGAAGTGACATCATTTAGTTTCATTTGATCTTATCGATCTCACTTTAGAAATAAATGGCAACATATGAAAAGAATGGCAGCATTTGATTTCAATTAAAATATATGGAAGCATTTAATCACATATGATCTCACTTTATAATTAAAAGACAACATTTGGTCATATTTGATCTCATAATATAAAAGATGGCAGCATTTGATCACTTTTGATCTTACTTTAGAATAAAAGGCAACATTTGATCACATGGATTTGATTAATAGCATTTGATCACCTTTGATCTTATAATATTGATGGCAGCATATGAATTCATCTAAAAGAGATAACAGCATTTGATTTACCTTAAATGAATGACAACATTTTATTTAATATGATCCATTGATCTCACATTTGAATAAATGGCAACATTTCATTCGTTAAAAGATATGGCAGCATTTTTTTTTATCTCATCACTTTAGAAATAAAGGCAACATGCGATTTGTTAAAAGAAATGACAACATTTTATCCCATCACTTTAGAAATAAAGGCAACATGTGATCACATTTGATCTCATATAGTAAGATGGCAGTATTGATTTCTTTTACAAGATATGACAGCATTTAATCTTAATTGATAAATGGCAGCATTATATTTCATATGATAATTGGCAGCATTTGATTCATCTTGAAATAAAGAGTAGCATTTGAATTTCATAAACTAAATGGCAAAATGTAATTCTAATGAAAGAAATGACAGCATTCATTCTCATAAAAAAAGATGGCAGCATTTTGATTCAACAATTTCTATCTCATATTTGATAGCATTTAATAAAAGAAAAGAGTTAGAAATTAACATCTTTACATATCTACTCATCACCAAGAAAGAGTAGAGGAAGATTAAAAGTAAGAGAAAGCCATTCATATTTTACTAAACACTAATATAATAAGGCATATATGTTACACTTAAATCTTCAGCAATTGATATTTAAATTCATATGAAATCCCTGACTCATTGGAATTGTTCGTGAATAATGAGAAAATATGCGTAAGTATCATGAAACTTCATCATAAGAATATACACATTTTCATTCTTCATATTCAGAAATAAATCTCAGTTTTGCTCACCATAATTTTTGTTTTTGGAACTATCAAAAGAAAGTAAAATACCAAAAACAATCCATCATGCATAATGGCAGTTAGTTTTAAATAAAGAGCACACAATTAAGGACATTAAATAATGATTTATATATGGATATTGAATAGTAAGCTCCCAACATGCACATTATAAGAACATGGAACAAAATCCTCCATTTCCTATTCAGAATACGAAGTGCATCGACTAATGAAATTTCTTATAAATAAATGGAGGAATTATAATAGCATTGTAAGAAACAACAATATATGATTCAACTTACAAAGGATAGTAGCATTTAGTTCAATACTTATAAAATACAACAATTATTTGAAGTAGCATCGTATGGTGTAGCAGCATGAATTTAGCATTTCACGATACAACAATATCAATTCAGCATAATAGTGAACCGAAATATTTTGTCCAGCATATAAGGTATAATAATATTCACTCAGCATTATGAAACATTTAAATTCACTTAATTCAGCTAATATAATATACTATCGAAGAAGAGATCTACAAAGACTACTTATGTTAAGGCAGTAAAGGAAGTCATGGAGGCATTTAAATCTTAATCCCATAAATATGCTATAACCACAACAAAAGAGACAAAGAGTATTCCTTGTTATTGAGACACCATCCATATTTTTGTGAAGTTACAATAACTAGCCATAGTAGCAAATAAGTAAATATTTTGAAGTGTGGATAACCAAAAAAAGGCAATCAAAAAGCGATTAATTGAAGGTTCTTACTTGTAGCCTTCAAAAAGTAGTTAATTGCATGATATCAAGATATAGCATTGCATAAAAAGAGAGAAAATACAAAACTAGTCAACTATACAATGCTTCTCTTATTTTAAAAGAGAATAGATAAAACGTGTAATTAATCTATATAAGCACATTGGTTCTTGCATTACTGATGCATTTCATTTTCATAGCCTCACTTCCCTACTAAATCATAATTAACATTTCAATTACAGCATACAAACTCTTACCTTGAGATCTAATAGACTGGATTTATGCATACTAGTATACGTAGACTACCGTTAGTATATGATCTCAATTGTTAAAAGGTAAGAAAAAATAAAGTCCTATATTGTCGACATCAGGAATGTATTGCTGAATGCTTGAGCATACTAGCAACCTTAAAATGCTTGATCGCTGATGTCGTCGGATTAAGAATAGGAGAAGAAATAACCTTAGATTGAATTTAAATATATCAATTCTACAACTTGTAGTAGACTTCATTTGGAATTAAAAACCCCAAATTGATATTATCCTTGAGTTACTACATCGAGAATCTTAAACCCTTCTTTATGATATTAATAAACAATTTAATAAGAGATTAGATTGGGCCCGATCAGCATTGATCGAAGTTCAACTAATCAAAATTTATTTATTTAATTGAATTTGAAACATTCTTAAAGCTCAATCGTTACTAGTTATGCTAACAGGGTGAAGATTTAGTAAAATGAAAACATAAAATTAATTGAAGTTTGATTCAGCTCCAATACTTGCAATATAAAGAGCTATAGCATTCAATTATAACTTTAAAATCAAATGGACTGAGATTGAGAGGGAGATGGTACCTAGTAGTCATCTTCCTGCTTACGCTGCCAAGAAATTAGAGTTCTAGGGACTGGAGTTCCTCTCCTAAGTCCTTTCCTTCCCCACCTCCATCTGGTTTCCTTCACAGCCCTCTCACAAAGGAGATCCATGTGCCGACCCTTTTACTCTCGTGCCGAGAGGGGGATAAGGTCAGGGATAGCTAGCTGTAGGATTGGAGCGACGTACGCCTCCCCCTCTTTGTAGAATACGTCATTCACAGAGGATAAGAAGGGGAAGGAATTAGGGATTAAGATCTGGCCATTCATTTTGCTCCTTTGCATGCGATTCTCCCATCAGATGGCTGTGCAAATTGATGGTAGGAGTGAGTGGTGAGGAAAGATTCAGACCGTTTGATCATATTCGATCAAAAAAATGAATGGTCAGGTCGAGCCTAGAACGACGGGATGAATTTTTTTTTAACGGTTGCCGATGCTATCCCACATTCGGCCTCATACAGTGGATTCCCACTGTAATAATATTTATCCATTGGATTAAATTTAATTATATAGTATATATTATATTAATTAAATACTATATTATATTAATAAATTTATTCAATTATTTACTTAATTTTAATTATCCAAATGCACTCAGAAAAATTCCATATTTTCACCCTTACCTAATTGAGGGGTGAGGAACTCAAAAATACAAATAGATTTTTGATCGGAGTTATATTTAATTTACCTAATTTTCTGGGTATTTAAATATTATTAAAATTATGATAAAAAAATTTAATATTTCTCAAACACTTTCAAAATATCACCCATAGCTAATTTGGGCATGGTGAGTTAATAGCGAACTCTGATTTTAATTATGAGGTCTAAATAAATTAGGTATTTTTAAAATTATCAGAAAACTTGGAAATATTGGAAACTGTCAAATGGCTTCCAAATTGCACAAACTTTGAGGTGGAGATTCCTAACTCTATTATAAGAGTAATGGAAAAGGTTTGGTATCAATTAGGTTACTAATTGATGGGTAATAATATTTGGGTTATTATAATATGTAATGCCTAATCGTAATGAAGTATTCCAACATCGCAGACCCAACCAAGGAAAAGCCTATCAGATTGAGGCAACTGAGAATACGAAATAACAATCAGAATGTACTAGGCCTCACCCCTATGGTAAGTGCTACCATTTTGGTCGAGTCTATTTTACATGTGGCCGACAGGGTCATGGATATCAATTGTGCAAGGCCGAGAAGACAATTGATGGAGTTTTGATTGATCGAGCCTATCAGAATCAAATGTTTCGAGCTACTCCAATAAGTAAAAGAGAACCAAGAATGGCTCTTATGCCGCCTACAGCTGAAGAAAGATAAATTCCTCCCAAGATACAAGCAACTGCTTCCTGACCCCCAGTACAGAATCAGATGAGGGTCAACAGGAACAACTAGAGTCTACAACCTCACTCCAATAGAAGCAGCTGAGGATAATAACTTCATATCAGGTACCTACATTTACATATTTTCCTTATTTCTAGCACTACAATTTTCATTAAATAATTTCTTGATGAAATTAGGCACCGTATGTATTAATGAAAATCCCTGTAGCATATTATTTGATGTTGGGGCTAATTATTATTTCATCTCAGAGAATTTTGTTAACAGCCTAAATTTACCATGTTACAAACTTGCTAAAACCTTAAAGGTTGGACTTCCATCCGGAGCCCAACTCAATGCAACTAAGTTTTGCGATCTACAAGTACCGGTAAATAAAAATACCTTTCAAGCTAAGTTAATAGTGTTACCCATCGCGAACTTTGACATCATACTAGGCATGAATTGGCTTAGTATGCATAATGCTACTATAAATTGTCAAAAGAAGAGAATTATTCTTCAATCATCTGATACCTCAGAGACTTTTGTGGGAAGGTTTACCACTCAAGGTTCTCTAATAAATGCATTACAGGCAGAAAAGCTAGTAAATAAAGATTGTGTAGCATTTTTGGTAACCATGATGGGTGACAGTAAAGGAGAAGTTTCTATTTCTGATATCAAAGCAGTCAAGGAATTTATAGATGTATTTCCAGAGGAGCTGCCTGGATTACCACCAGTAAGAGAGATAGAATTTGCAATCAATTTAATCCCCGGTACCCAACCATTGTCAAAAGCACCCTATAGGATGGCTCCAAAAGAACTTCAAGAATTGAATGAATAGTTGCAAGAGCTTTTGGATAAAGGTTTTATAAAACCAAAGTATGTCCCAATGGGGAGCCCCTGTCTTGTTCGTTAAGAAAAAGGATGGGTCTATGCGAATGTGCATAGACTACAGAGAGCTAAACAAAGTAACCATTAAAAATAAGTAGCCTCTTCCTTGGATAGATTACTTATTTGATCAATTATCTGGAGCAGTCGTATTCTCAAAGATCGATTTGAGATTTGGTTATCATCAACTACGAGTAAGAGACATAGATGTTGAGAGAACAACATTTCATACTCGCTATGGGCATTATGAATTTCTCGTGATGTCCTTTGGCCTCAGTAATGCACCCTCAGTCTTTATGGACTTAATGCAGCAAATTCTAAAACCCTACTTAGATAAATTTATTATAGTATTTATTGATGATATTCTCATATATTCGAAATCCCAGAAAGAACATAAGAATCATTTAAGAATGGTTCTGGAGGCACTGCAAGGGAATGAACTATATGCTAAGTTTTTGAAATATGAGTTTGGTTAAGCTCTGTATCTTTCTTGGGCATGTGGTAGATGCCCAAGGTATTCGTGTTGATCAAAATAAAATTAGCACCATTCAAGGTTGGGTTCAACCTAAATCTGTGAAAGAAATTTGCAGTTTTTTGGGTCTAGCAGGGTATTATCGGAAGTTTGTTAAGGGTTTCTCCCAGATTGCTTCTCCCTTAACAAAGTTGACCAAGAAGGCAGTTCCGTTTGTTTGGTCAACAGAATGTGAGAATGCATTTCATACTCTAAAAGATGCATTATCTTCAGCTACTATATTAGTTCTTCCTAAAGATGGTGCTAACTATCAAGTCTATATAGATGCCTCAGGAATCAGCTTAGGATACGTTTTAATGTAAGAAAGCAAGGTTATAGCATACGCATCTCATCAACTTAAGTCTTATTTATTAGAGAAATTATGTTATCCATGTAACAACCCAAGTTGTTACCCAATCTGATTAAGGCTAATCCAAGTCCTAATCTTAGTCTTAATGCTTTAATTAGATAATTAGGAGTCTTCCACCAAGATCCAGTCCAAATCAAGAGTCAAAAGGATCAAATCTTGATTTTTTTGGAAAATTCAGAAACCCTAGAATTTAACCTATCTAAATTGACCTCAGATCAAAAATTGGACTTCGCCATTGTGCTCATTGCTAGCAAATTAGCTAGGAGTGATGTTTTTGTGGAAATCAAAAGTTGTCGAAATTTTGTAGAATATTTTAATAATATTTAAATACCCTAAAAATTAGGAAATTAAAATACTCATCGAATCGAAAATTCATCCTCATCATTATGTTCCTCACCCCTTAATTAGCTAGGGGTGTGACAAACTGTAAATACACATCTGCGCTTGCACGCAAGTGTACGTGGTCTGAAGTAATAAGTGAAAAGTGTAACTTTCCGGGAATTTATCGAACCACAGAGAATTAGTTGATTTGGCACTAAAGTATATATATTCTCACTAATGTTTAAGCTATAGTATGTATTGGTTGGATTAGTCTAAAATTAGCACAAGTATTCACTAAGTAAAATAACAAGATTAAAGAAAGAGGAGAGTTGGGACCATCCCACATGCAATGATATAATACTCATGTAGATTTGTTTCTCAAGCTTTATCATTTAATTTAATTGAAATCAAGTGCACATTGTTGTCCTTTAGTCTAGCTCAAAGGCTTACAAGTTCAAATCTCATGCACAAAATGAACTCACATTCGGTTCTACTTTAGCACAAAGATTCTTGTAAGATTCTTGAGATTTAAAGTTAATTCATTTTCTCTTTATTCAAGGAGAGTTTAAATTTTCTTAAATCTTAGGATCTCACAAGCATTGATTTCCACTACGAGCATCACTCACATCTCACATAGTTGAGATGAGAGAATCACATGTTGGGCTCAATGACTATGTCACTTAGTTCATGAGCACTCAACACTTCATTACTCAATCTCAATTATGTGGAGCTAAGGAGCTCATTTAGTGGGTCTTAGCATCACTTGCATCAACTCTTTGATTGAGCTTAGATTGAGGTGCATTGAGCTCAAGAACCTTCTCACATGATTCTAAGCTTTCATGCACTCAAAATATAGCATCCAACCTAAGGTGAACTAAGGAGCACAAGACAATTAGATCTTGGATTTTTTAGTTCTTTTCTCATAAACACATCAAGACTAATTAGATGAAATTTTTTAGTAAGGCATTAAAATCACAAATACATTATGCTTGAGGGAAAATATTCATACATCAATACTACATCATGTAAAATGGGACTTCATCCCAACCCTCCCCAAGGGGAGTTTAGCACTCATTACATAAGAAAATAAGGAAGACACATACATGGATAAAGACCCTTTCATGGCCAACTAAAGAGAAAATACAATATTGAGTTTAGAAAATACTAGGAACACTCCGTAAAAGTTCTCCAAAATTCTTCTTCTTCTTCTAATTATCCTCTCCTTAGGTCGCTAGTGCTGCCTTCTTCCTCTTCTCCCTTTGCAAAAGCTTGCCTTGCCACCCTTGGGGAGTTCTCTCTTCCTTTGGTTCTCCTCCTTACTTAGTGGATTTTTGCTAAAATTGTGAACTGTCCTCTAGTCAAGAGGAGGGCTATTTATAGGAGGGGGGAGGTTGAATTATTCTCTTCATTTGCAACCAGATTTTTCATAAATAATTCTGATTTCATCATTAAAAATTTTTCCATTAATGGTGAGGTGACAAAAATCTCATTTCTTTACCCAAAACATCACCTCAAAGCTTTCATTTTTAACAAAAAATGGCTGCTGCAAGAAATGGTGGCCGGAGACAAAATTCAAGATAGAGGTCATGTCTCCAGCCGCATTAAATGCAGTGTCTGGGAAAAAATTCAGCGGTCCGCCGCAGCGCGCTACAGCGCGCTGCGGCGTGCTTTAGCACACACTAGTCCCTAGCATATTAGCTAAGTCCCCCGCTGTAGACGGCTGCAGCGCGCGACCGCGCACTGTAGCGGTCGATTCCGCAAACACTATTCAATTAGTTCTTTTTCCTGCTTTTACAGAATTTAAAAATATTTCCGCGGCAGACCGCTGCAGCGCGCGACCGCGCGCTGTAGCGGTGAATTCCGTGAAAAACACTGTTCAATTAATTTGGCTACCCATTTTATAAAGTCAAGCATTTCCGCGGCAGACCGCTGCAGCGCGCGACCGCGCGTTGTAGCGGTGAATTCCGTGAAAAACGTTGTTCAATTAATTTGACTGCCCATTTTATAAAGTCAAGCATTTATGCGGCAGACTGCTATAGCGTGCGACCGCGCGCTGTAGCGGTGAATTCTGCAAAAAATATTATTCAATTAATTTGGCTGCCCAATTTATATAGTCAAGTATTTCCGCTATAAACCGTTGCAGCGCGCGATCGTGCGTTGTAGCAGTGAATTCCGCGAAAATACTGTTCAATTACTTTGGCTGCCCAATTTATATAGTCAAGTATTCCGTTATAACCTGCTGTAGCGTGCGACTGCGCGCTGTAGCGGTGAATTCTGTGAAAAACTCTGTTCAATTACTTTGGCTGCCCAATTTATATAGTCAAGTATTTCTGCTATAACCCGCTGCAACGCGCGACCGCGCGCTGTAGCGGTGAATTTTGCAAAAAACACTGTTCAATTAGTTGGGCGGCCCGATTTACAAAGTCAAGCATTTCTGCCGCAAAACGCTGCAGCGCACGACCGCGTGCTGTGGCGGTGAGTTCCGCGAAAAACACTGTTTAATTAGCTTTCACAAGGTTTAGATATTCCGCTGCAGCCCGCTCCGGCGCGCGGTCGCGCGCTGCAGCGCGCTGCAGCAGTTTTCCTTTAGTAAATTTTAAAAACCTGCAGAAATGCCTTAGATTACGTTTGGATTACATTTCTCTGAAAAAGATAAAAAAAACTACTCTTAGGAACAGCATAAAAATCTTAAATAGATGAATTTTCCCCTTTATTTAGATATAATTTATGAATTCATCACACCCCACACTTAAATTCTTGCTCGTCCTCGAGTATGCTCAAAATGATAAACTTTTTATATTTTTTTTTTGAAGGGATGAAAGTCACAATAATGTAATATAAAATAGGCACAATTAAAAAATGTGTGCAATGGCAGAAAAGAAATGAATAATGTAGCAATAATAATATTTTTAATTGAGTCACTAAGGTAGTTGAGTCACTAAATTTCGAAATATTTGAGTTTTTAATGCTTGATAATAGGTGATGGGTTCTATACATTTGGACTTATAGACTAAAGACATGATTTAGAGACTCCTAGAGTTGTGCCATATGTGCTCCTTCTTATGAATCACAAAGATGAAAAGTTTAAATGAGAGATATTTTTCTTCATCATTTCTCATTTTATTCATTTGGGAGATATATTTTTCATCATCCATTTTTTCTATAAATATTTTATTCTTTTCATCCTTAGGGAGAGATATTTTTGTTTATCCTTAACATCTTTGTGATTATGAAGTCTTATGGGAGCCTAGCACACTCCATTTAAAATACATACCATAGTTTTTTTTTTTTTTTTTTTTTTTTTAGTTTTAAGTCCTAAGCCTTCCCCCACATTTAGCTCAAGCACTTATTTAAAATTTTCAGAGATTTAGATTTTTCTTCATTCATTCCTCATTATCAATATTTTATTGCTTATATTTCATTCAATCATTTTTGCTAAGCATTCTTTTACTTATATTATCTTTAAATTTTTACACATTTTTTTTTTGTGAATTTCATTGCTTTTGAAAAATTCAGAAAAATTATGTCAATTAAGAATAACTTATAAATGTGGGAATATGAAAATTCATAAATTGAAATCTCAAAATGAAAATAAATGACATAAGGATAAAAAGAAAAAAAAAAAAAAATAAATATGACCTAATTAATTATTGGGTTGCCTCCCAATAAGCGCTTATTTTAGTGTCTCAGCATGACACAGGAAAGATCTTATGTGATTCCTTTATCAGGAAGGTCTTGAAGGGTCCATTCGCCCTTCTCTTGAAAGACTCATTCCTCAAAGTATAACTTCAAATGATTTCCATTCATGTAACGCCCCATCTCGTCGCTGTGCGCAAAATACAAGTATAATTCATAGGTTGACGGCAGAACGGTGCGCTACTCGGGAACGGTGGGCCATACGAGTAAAATCCATCATCCCGAATAGCCTAAAGAGACAGAGCCATACTGAAGGCCACTGACTCGAGCCCTAAGAGTGGGCTGGAGAGTCGATATCTAAGATAAGAATGGAACACTTATCTTAGGTATTAGACTTAGTACGTACATAAGGTGCAAGGGAGTGGGGAAGAACCCATGTACGTTATAAAATATATCAACGTTTCCAGTACGCCGATCACATCACAATACTATGTATAATAGTATAATAGAGTGCGGAAACTAAAAAGCAAAACATCCAGAAATACATTTATCCCAAGCAGTAGTAATCATCCATCTCAGAAAAGAAAAATAAAAGTACATCCAGAGTTTATTACAAACCATTTAAATACAGGAATATAAAGAGTCTAGCTAGAATACTGGAAAGAACTAGAAAGTAAAAGTAGGTGCTCAATCCCCTACGGCTCCAAGTGCTCCTCCTGAGTCTCTGGGACGTCCTCCTGACCTGCCTCCAACAACTGCTCGGGATCTAGCAAATTGCCGGATCCCAAAAGTACCCCGTGTTAGACAATAAGTCTAACACATTGCACTAACTAGACAGAACTAACTAAACATAGCAAAATATGCAAGTAAAGCAAAACTGAAATAAAGCTGAAGTAAAGTACATAAACAAGGAGAAACTGCAAATACTGAGTAAAACAAGACAGTAAGGGCTATGTAAGATAAAACTGTCACTGAACCAAAACTGAAAGTAAAAGGAAACTGTATGCTGATACATCAATGTGAAAGGAATGTCAAATGCTGAGAAGGATGCTATAAGCTGCACTATATGCCACTGAAACAATGCTCATAAATATGATATACCATAGTATATCACAGAAATATCACTGAAGGTTTATGAGTAGTATGGTCCAATATAAGCACAATAGTTAGGAAGTCAGTATGGTGACGCAGATGCACCCTGAAATTCCCCAGTCTGTGTATATATAACATTATGTATCTCATACTGTATCACTGATAACCATATGTCACAATAGAAGGAATGTGTTCAACTCATGTTTATGCTTATGCTTATGCCATTATATGGTATGAATGAAAAATCCCGAAATCCATGAAGAATATAGTAAGAAACAGTAATGAATCCTAAGTCTCCACTGTGCAGAATCCTGCTAAAAGGATTCTGACTCCAAATCTCTGGATCGATATTTAGTTAAAGTTGCTTATTTACTCAAAGATCACTGGGCAGGGTGATTGTATACACATATTAAATATGCTGCAAAGATAGGACTCTCAATATTTAGTTTGATTACACCACCATAATAAAGTGATCTTCATTAGGAGGCACCATCCAATGATGATTTTGTATCTCAAACTAAGCATTTAGTCACTAACTCACAATCATACTTAGCGTCTTAAGGAAGGTAATTCCCCTTTACTTAGTTTTATTTAAGCCATACCTATTGAAGCGATCTTCACTAGGAGGCATTGCCTGATGGCAACTATCCTTTAATAAAACTAAGGAATGGGCACCCGTTTAAAACACTCTTAGGATCGATTGATTTACTCTTAGTGAGGTTATATCCACCTAAGCCCGCAGGATAGCAACAAAGATAAATCGTACTTAGAGTGACTCAACCAATCCAGAATATTACTGGGGACCAGTAATATGGGTATACTATACTACACTTACCCAATAATCATGGTTCAATCAAATCTATTTAATAGCACAAGGATTTATCAAGACTACAAGTCTTAAACTAATAGGTAAGTCCTATACAAGGTTTCACTAATCAAATGTGACTAAGGATCTCTTCATATGGATTCTACCACAAGGAGATGTATCTCTTCTAATGTCTTAAGTGATTACTACCACAAGGAGAATTATTCAAGCTCTAAGGTGAAGGGATCTTCTATACTTCTACCTCAAGGATTTATACAAGGCCTCCTACCTCATGATATATAAATTTATGTCTTTTAGATAATTTAAGATGATCTTATGAAGAGAGCATTAAAATCTCTTCTTTAGATGTTGATATTAGACTATCAGATTCTGATTCATTATTAGATTTAGAATGATTAGATCAGATGATGGAATCATCTGATCATACTTAGACTAAGATTATGGGGTGTAAATCAAACATAGTGTTAAGGATTTGATCACTTGTTAAATCAACATAGTATTAATGATCTTGTTATGCAGGTTTATTACTAAAGAGAAAATCGAGGATCTTAAGATTTGATTCAGATTGTGAAATCACAAGGATTATTATTATCCTTACTATGTCTAATTCAAATGTTTAGAATCAATAGTAAATCAGATGTGTTATTGGAAAATATTCAAGTCACAATCTTATAATTAATATAGTTGAGTTAGGGTTGTTATGGTTTTAGATTTGCCTTAAGTAGATTAAGGCTTTACTCCTTCTCAAATCTTAAGTCAAATCAAGTGTATATTTTAAAGATCAATGTCAAACCAGTAGATTAATTTTGTATTATTAGTGGCAATCCTAGATCTAGATAAGTCTTAAAAGCTTGATCCAAATCTTAGGATTTCTTAAGTTAATTAAGATGTGTAAGATTCTATAGTTTTAAATTGATTCAAGTGTACTTAATAAGTTTATAAAAGGTGATTTTATTTCATTTGGTTTACTGTTATAAGCCAAAATAATGATTAAAGTTTAACAAACAGTGGTTACTTAGTGCTAACCAAACCCTATTTTCAAGCAAAAAGGATTAGCACATAATTAAAAATCTAGCCATTCAGATTATATGAAATTTGGCATGCAAGTCCTAATTAATCGTACAAGTAATTAGAAACTGAGTTTGCTATGATCTAAGGTGTATAAACCCTAAAATTCACTAATTATGATTTGATAAGATTAGGACATAACTACATTTACAAAACTCAGAAAAATATTATACTTGGCACATATAATCTAATTTAACATATGTGAACTAATGGCACCCTAATCATTTACTTTGGATAAGTACTTTTACTAATCTACCCTAATTAAGATTCACTGTAATTAAGCAATAATTAAAAATCTAACTATCAGATGTGTGATTTTATTTTATATTTAAGTTTCTGAGATTTTTCTGAACATTTTCATATATAATATCATAAAATTATTACCAGTGGATTGAAAGTTATTAAGAAAATATATTATGTATTTTTATTTAATCAAATTCCTATGATTTGATTAATCGAATTATTTTCCTTAAGGAAAATAATTCCATTAATTCGATTTAATTAAACGGCTCGGCCCGAAATAGAAAACGCGCGGGTCAACCGGGGTCCGGAAGACCCGGCACTGTCGCACCGCGCGGGTCATGGGTTGACTCGCCCCGCAGAGTGTCGTCGTCCCCGATTCTTCGTCTCGCGGAAGAGGTTGATTAGGAAAAACCTAATCGCCAAATTCCAGCCCATCCGGTCCACGAATCGACCAGCATTCGATTGCTACACCATCACCACGTCCAGACACGTCATTTGGGACCGGAAGCCCCTTGGGAGACGGTCTGGATCAGCCAGACCTTACTCACCTGAGGCGTTCACCATTTGTGTTACTGTGGGGAGATAATTCATCCCACAAAGGCCATGCCAGATTCCGGGCTCGATCCCTACACCATTCAGGGAGGTGAGGCGGATGGAAGCCCTCTGGTCTGGGGGCCTGAGGTAGCCTGGATCGCCGGGTGCTTACTCGACCGAGGCGATCCAGAAGGAAACTAGCCCGATCGATCGATTCGATCGATCGAGGCTAGCTCAAGCCCTAAGATTGATACGGCTAAGTTTGAAACGACAATAAGAACAAAAACGCATCAAATGGAATAGGATTCGAGCCTTATTGACTCGATTCCTGCAACTGGGATACCTGATTTTCGACAGATTGGAAGACGGGTCGTGGCTCGCTGCTGCAGGGACTTTGGAAGCTCTTAGGGGTCCCGAACTCCAGGAGTAACCCTCTATCACCGGTTCAGGAGCACTAGAGCGCCTGGGTGAAGCTCCGGGACTTCAGCAATGGCGACGAATTTCAGAAGCTACAATTTATCAGCAAGCAGCAATTGAAGCAGATCTGGGGCTATTTATAGGCTTGGCTGAGCTTAGGGAAGTTTTTGGAGCCACTGGATCGGGCTGGGGAGGCCCGAGAGGGCGGGCCATTGCCGAGCTCTTGAAATTCTATTTCGAGCTTGGCCGGGCCACCAGGCCCAATTGGGGTCTCATGGCATTTGGGGGAAGACTAGCAACGGTTTGCTGAGCTGGAGGCACGTGTGGGGGACAGGGGAGGCCACTGGCAGTACGGGGAATCTTCCCTGTCGGGCGCATCTTGGCGGGGATGAAGATCCACAGTGCGGGTGCGCTGTGGACCGTCTGATGCATCGATCGGGAAGGCGCGACGGTCCTGATCCTCTGGATCCTACCGGCTGAACCAGATTAAATCTGCACCGTAGGATCATTATGGTTGATCTAACGGCAAACCCGCAATTCTAATCCTAGCCATCAGATGGAAAAGCGCGATGGCTAGGTTTGAGGGATCCCGCTGTCATGTGACCCGGGCTTCGCAGCGGATTGCCCGCGGTCCGCACAGCGGATCCCGGCTGTTATATTAGGTATAGGATAAAAATGCAATTATGGAAAGTTATAAGCCCTTAAGTGCAATTAAACCA
The DNA here is from genome assembly GCA_016760335.1 of Gastrodia elata. NCBI lineage: Eukaryota > Viridiplantae > Streptophyta > Magnoliopsida > Asparagales > Orchidaceae > Gastrodia > Gastrodia elata. The sequence goes on along the minus strand of CM028670.1, from coordinate 23,997,924 downwards.
TACAAAATTAAATTGAATTATTGCCCAAATAAATTCCAAATTGCACCAAATTTTCACCCTTAGCTAATTTGGGGGTGAGGAATTCAAAAATGCAATCAGATTTTAATTTTGAGATAAAATGTTTTGGGTCTAGACTAGGACATTTAGACTGATCAAATTATAATTTTTGACTTAGAGAAGTCCAATGGACTTCAAATTTACTAAGTAGGCTTAACTTAATATCCTAAAAACAACGATGCTAGAAAAATTGAATCAATCCATATTCATTTTGCATGGTAACAACCTAGGGTTGTCACAATTCACCTTAAAAGTGCTATTATTGGAGGCAACTTTGACAGCTCTATGAAGAAAACCTTTAGTGATGGTAAATGGTCCTGTCCAACAGATTTTAGTTTTCCAAGAAAAAGTCTTAATCTGGAGTTAAAAAGCAATACCTTCATTCCTGATTGGAGGTGCTTAGGTTTAATTAGCTTATCATGCTATTTTTTTTTGTTTTTTCTTTATACAACTTGGCACTCTCATAGGCATTTAACTTGAATTCATCAAGTTCATTTAATTGCAGCAGTCTCTGCGCTCCTGCCTTTTGGTTGTCAAAATTTAATTTCTTTATTGCCCAAAAGGCACGGTGCTCAAGTTCTACTGGAAGGTGGCATGCTTTTCCATAAACGAGCTTATACGGGGACATTCCTAGAGGGTTCTTGAAGGCAGTTCTATAAGCCTAAAGGGCATCTTGAAGTTTTGAAGTCTAGTCTTTTCTATTTTGATTCACGGTTTTTTCTAAAATTTGTTTAAGTTCTCTATTAGAGACTTCAACTTGCCCGCTGGTTTGAGGGTGGTAAGCAGTACCCACCTTGTGTCTCACCCCATAGCTTTTTAGTATATTCTCTAACTGCCTATTGCAGAGGTGTTTTCCCCCATCGCTGATTAAAAATCTGGGTGTCCCAAATCTAGCTAGCACGTGTTTCTTGAGAAATTTGATTATAGTTTTAGCGTCATTGTTGACACATGCTATAGCTTCAACCCATTTTGAAACATATTCAATTGCCACAAGGATATACAGATTGGCTTGGGACGAGGGAAAAGGTCCCATGAAGTCAATTCTCCAAACATCGAAGTAGGTCAACTTCAAAAATTCCATTTAAAGGAAGCTCATCTCTTTTTGCTAAATTTCTGGTTCTTTGGCATTTGTCATAACTTTTGACAAATTCAGCTGCATCCTTGAACAATTGTGGCCACACGAATCCGGATTGAAGCATCTTTGCAGCCGTTCGCTCAATTCCACGGTGTCCTCCATAAGGAGATATGTGGCAGTGGAAGAGAATATTCCTGGTGTCAGAGTCAAGAACACATTTCCTTAGGAGTTGATCATTGCAATATTTATATAAAAAGGGATCATACCAAAAGTAAATTTTTATATCCGCGAAATTTTTTTTTCTTTGTTGGTAACTCATAACTTTTGGTATGATTCCTCAAGCTAGGTAGTTTGCAATATCAGTGAACCAGGGAGAATCATTTGTAGCTATCCCATAGAGCTTCTCATCGAGAAAGAATTCACTAATATCAGTCGATTCATCATGATCAATGTGGGTTAATCTAGATAAATGGTCAGCAAGCACATTTTCACTCCCATTCTTATCCCGGATTTCGAGATCAAATTCTTGTAAGAACAACACCCAACATATCAATCGAGGTTTTGCCTCCTTCTTTTGGAGGAGATACTTAATGGCTGCATGATCCGTGTAACGACCTGAATTTAGTGAAAGCAAAAATGATGGCTAAAAGCTCATTTTCCATGGTGGCATAATTTCTTTGAGCATCATCAAGGAGTTTACTAGCATAGTAGATCAAATAGAAGGTTCGCTCTCTTCGCTGCCCCAGAACAGTGCCTACTGCAAGGTCACTTACATCACACATAACTTCAAAAGGTGAATCCCAATTTGGAGCAAAAATTATTGGAGCAGAGATCAAGGAAGTTTTAATTGTATTGAATCCTTTTAGACAATCATTATCAAAATTGAACTCAACATCCTTTCCCAGCAATCTACAAAGTGGCATACTTATGTTTGAGAAATTTTTGATAAATCTTCGATAAAAACCAGCATACCCTAGGAATCTTCTAATTCCTTTAACATTGATGGGAGGAGGAAGTTTTTCAATTACTTCAATCTTTGCCGTATCGACCTCTATCCCCCTCCTAGAAATTAAATTATCAAGAACAATGCCCTCTTCAACCATAAAGTGACACTTTTCCCAATTCAAGATCAAATTTGACTCTTCACATCTTTTTAACACCTTCCCCAGATTAATTAGGCAATGATCAAAAGAGGTTCCAACCACAGAAAAATCATCCATAAAAATTTCTAAGAACTCTCCTATCATGTCAGAAAAACTTTCCATCATACAGCGTTGAAAAGTAGCTGGAGCATTGCACAATCCGAAAGGCATTCTTCTAAAGGCAAATGTTCCAAAGGGGCAAGTGAAAGTTGTTTTCTCTTGAATCTGATTATATCCTGAATAACCATCAAGAAAACAGAAGTAAGGATTTCCTACTAATCGATCAAGCATTTGGTCGGTAAAGGGGAGGGGATAATGGTCTTTTCGAGTTGCTTTATTTAATCTCTTATAATTGATGCAAACTCGCCAACCCGTCACAGTCCTAGTGGGGATTAGTTCATTGTTGTTATTGAGGACAACAGTCATCCCACTCTTTTTGGGAACTACATGTATGGGGCTTACCCAAGGGCTATCAGAAATGGGGAAAATGATCCCGGCATCTAAGAGCTTGATGATTTTCTTGTGAACAACTTCCTTGATGTTTGGGTTTAATCATCGCTGAGGTTCAGTTAAAGGCTTGGAGTTGTCCTCCAATAGGATACGATACATACACAGAGTCGGACTAACCCCCTTTAAATCTGCAATACTCCATCCTATTGCCTTCTTGTGATCTTTTAAAACTTTACATAAAAGACTTTCTTGATGTTGATTTAATAATGCGGAAATTATTATAGGAAGTGATTCATCTTCTCTAATGTACATGTATTTTAAATGTGAGGGAAGAGGTTTTAATTCAATTTTAGGAGGGCAAATTATCGAAGGTTGAATCATCTTCCTTTCCTCAATCAATTCTTCAATAACTTCCGATTCAGTGGGATCTTCATATTCCTCACTTCCCATTATTCTCTCTTCTCCCACATCTTCCATTAACCCAGCTTCTTCTAATAAATTAGTCTCCCAACAATCCTCATTTAACTTAGAAGAGTATTTCATAGAATCATTCACATGGAATTTAATCTATTCCTCTCCATAACGCAACATCAATTCCCCTTTGTCTACATCAATTAAAGTTCATCCTGTGGCCAAGAAAGGTCTACTTAAAATAATAGGAATATCCTGATTTTTGTCTTCCATGTCCAAGATTATGAAGTCTACCGGGAAGATGAACTTGTTAACCTATATAAGTATATTTTCCACAGTTCCTAAAGGAGATTTTACAGATCGATCGACAAATTAGAGTAGAATAGAGGTAGGTTTAAAATGATCAATTCCTAGTTTCTTAAATATGTAGAAAGACATCAAATTAATGATGCGCCAAGATCACAAAGAGCTTTTTGAAAAGGTTGGCATCCAATCGTGCATGGGATAGTGAAATTCCCTGGATCCTACTTTTTAGTGGGAATTTTTCTTTGAAGGATTGCACTGCATTCCTCTGTTAATGCCACTATCTCCTTGTAATCAATCTTCCTTTTCTTGGATAAGATGTCTTTCATGAACTTAGCATACATAACTAGCATTTGTTCGAGGGTTTCTGCAAATGGGATATTGATGTGGAGAGTTTTAAAGGTCTCAAGAAATTTTTGATATTGGATATCGAATTTCTCCTTCGCCATACACTAAGGATAAGGTATATGAAAGGTTTCCTTAGGTGGTTCTCTAAGCTCTTCCCTCGTGGCATCCCTTGCCACACACCTTTCTGTCATTATTGTTTCTCCTTCTTCCTCTTCTCCCTTTGCAAAAGCTTGCCTTATCACTCTTGGGGAGTTCTCTCTTTCTTTGGCTCTCCTCCTTACTTAGTGGATTTTTACTAAAATTGTGAACCCTCCTCTAGTCAAAAGGAGGGGTATTTGTACGATGGGGGAGGCTGAATTCTTCTCTTCATTTGCAACCAGATTTTCCATAAGTAATTCTGATTTCATCATTGCAAAATTTTTCCATTAATGGTGAGGTGACAAAAATCTCATTTCTTTACCCAAAATATCACCTCAAAGCTTCCCTTTTTAACAAAAAATGGCTGCTGCAGGAAATGGTGGATGGAGACAAAATTCAGGATAGAGGTCATGTCTCCAGCCGCATTAAATGCAGTGTCTGGAAAAAAATTCGGCGGGCCGTCGCAGCGCGCTGAGCGCGCTGCGGCATGCTTTAGCACACCCAGGTCCCTAGCATATTAGCTAAGTCCCCCATTGTATACCGCTGCAACGGGCGACCGCACGCTGTAGCGGTCGATTCCGCAAACAGTATTCAATTAGTTATTTTTCCTGCTTTTATAGAGTTTAAAAATATTTCCACGGTAAACCGCTGTAGCGTGCGACTGCGCGCTATAGCGGTGAATTCCAGGAAAAACACTGTTCAATTAATTTGGCTGCCCATTTTATAAAGTCAAGCATTTCCGCGGCAGACCGCTGCAGCGCGCGACCGCGCGCTGGAGCGGTGAATTCTGCGAAAAACACTGTTCAATTAATTTGGCTGCCTAAGTTATAGAGTCAAGTATTTCCGCTATAAACCGCTGCAGTGCACGACCGCGCGCTGTAGTGGTGAATTCCGCTAAAAACACTGTTCAATTACTTTGGCTGCCCAATTTATATAGTCAAATATTTCCGCTATAACCCGCTGCAGCGCGCGACCGTGCGCTGTAGCGGTGAATTCCGCGAAAAATACTGTTCAATTACTTTGGCTGCCCAATTTATATAGTCAAGTATTTCAGCTATAACCCGCTACAGTGCGCGACCGCGCGCTGTAGCGGTGAATTCTGCAAAAAACACTGTTTAATTAGTTGGGCGGCCCAATTTATAAAGTCAAGCATTTCCACGGCAAACCGCTGCAGCGCGCGACCGCGCGCTGTAGCAGTGAATTCCGCGAAAAAACACTGTTCAATTAGTTTTTAGAAGGTTTAGATATTTCCATTGCAGCCCGCTGCGGCGCGCGGTCGCGCGCCGCAGCGGTTTTCCTTTAGTAAATTTTAAAAACTTGCAGAAATGCCTTAGATCACATTTGGATTCCATTTCTCTCAAAATGATAAAAAAAATTAATTTTAGGAACATCATAAAAATCTTAAATAGATGAATTTTCCCCTTTATTTAGATATAATTTATGAATTTATCAGGGTGAATATTTGAAAATTTTATAAACCAATTTAATTATTTATTTTAAATAGAAAATTAATTAATTAAATTTAAATAAATAATATTTACTTTTATACTTAACGGCGCCATTAGATTTTCCTCGCGTCGTCACCTTGGAGTGGCGTCGTTCCCCCTTTCCGTATGCTCGACTCAAGCGTTCTGATTCGTTCGATCGGGATGATCGAACGGCCCCCGCGTGTCTTCCTCGTGCGTTTCGCCGAGCTGCCACACGGCTGTCCGCCGCTCGCCCCGCCAATCCGGCGCACCCCAGCTTCGTCCAGTCCGTCGAAGAGTCGATAAGGACCAGCCCTACCCATGAGACTCGCGTATCTTGCGATTGGAGCTCGAATCGTCATTCACGCAAGCCCTAGTTCTTGTTCGGTGCTCGATCAGGTACTCTACCCCTCCCTTGTCCTTCAATTAGCTTCGTATCGATGTTGTAATGCCATATAATTGCTATGTTACCTAAATGCCGTGATGAATGCGATCGAACGCAAGCCGAGTCCGCCTCTTTGTCCTGTATGGTACGACTTAGGGTTAGTCTAGGAGGCGAGCCCCGACCCTCTCAGCCATCGGTCCACCCCTCAGTAGGTAGAGCTCGACGAGCTCTACCCGGCGGCATGAGGTCCAGGCTCTGGCGCTGCCGGGAGGGCCGACAAATGTCATGCCCTAGGACCCCCTTGCCTCGGTGCGAAGCGGGAAGGTGAAGGGTCTCGGGTCGACCCGGGCCCGACCCATTCTTGCGGGTCGGTCCGCGATGGCGGATGCGTGTCATGTGCGGGGCCCGCAGCGTCACGCAGGCAACCATCGGGTGTGACGCGTGGCAGTGGGGCCCGCCGCCTGTCTGCAATTTGCTAAGTGGGGCCCGCCCGCCATGTAGCAGCCAGCCAGGCGCTGCCACATGGTCTGGTTGGGGCTCACAGCCTCGTCCGTCGCTAGCGATGGGTCCCGCCTCCTCTGGTTCAACCAACCAAAGGGCGCCACGTTCCCAGTGGGTCCCGCCACATGCACATTAATAAATAAAATAATATATATATATATACTCTTAGTTATAATTAATTAATTTAAGTGTAATTAGCATATGGTTAATAATAATAATAATCAGCAACTAATAATAAGATTAATTTAATTAACCATCAACATTAATTAAATTATTTAATAAATTAATAATAGGTAATTAAATCAGTATATTGATTTTAATTAATTAAATTAGATAATTTAATTAATTTAAACAGTAAATTAATAAATTAATTATATAATAAAAAGTGAATTATTTAATTTGTATATTTGAATAGTAAATTGAATAAAATTAATTTAAATTAAATGAAATTTTAAAGCCTCATAACTTTAAAAATAATGATATAAACATATCAAATATAGGTCTTATTTTACTTAAAAAAATAAAAGAAATCAAATGAGGTAATTCAAATATTCGATCCGGGAAGTATTTAACATAGTGCCCTTTTAGATCCTAAAGAAACTCCCATAACTTTTTATCTAGTTATCCAAACATAGTAAATATGGGTCTTAACATGATCAGAAGAACAACCCCATTACTATAGTAGTATTAGTTTTTCCATTCGGAGCTTAGTTTGTAAAGTGACAATTATAACTCTCTCCAAAAAATGACCAAAATGCTTTTGATTTTCAATTGACCATAACTTGGTCAATTCAACTCTAAATTTAGAAATTCAAAATGTTAACTAGCTTAGAATTTTAGTGCCAACAATAATCCAAAATAATATTTAGGTTAAGAACCCTAGAAAATTAAAAATGGCCAAAATATTCTAACCCTAGTTAGACCATAACTTGACCAATTAAAGTCCAAATTAAGTTTACTTCAAGTTAAAGTACTCAATGTGTTATATGAAAGCCATAGACACTGAGTTTGCTGAATTTGGACTTCAAACAAAGAAGTTTAGGTTTTGCCCCCCTTCGACCCTTAGAAAATTATCGAATTGCTCTTAGATTTTAAAACTTCCATAACTTAGTGGTTTAACCTCAAAATTTAATGTTCTTGGATTCTATGAAATCTTTGAATAGCAATTAACAGTAAACAATATAAGAATTTAGATTCTATTAAGTGTAAATTACTAAATTTCCCCTTAATTCAAAATCCTTAGTTTGGATCTATAGAATCTGTTTCTTACCCAAATTAAGTGTACTTACTGTCTATCTTTAAGTTAGATAGTAAGGAATTATCTGGCAGTAAGAAATTCTATTTTAAAACCTTAAATCAAAAAGTAGTTTTTTGAGCTCTTGTAGTAGCAAAATTGTCATTTTGCCTAAAATTTAGGTTAAGCGTCCTTAACCCCTAATTGATCTTCTAAATTGCTAAAATTAGTATTATAATTGCATTAAAACCTTTTAAGTGAATAAAATTAGCTTATCAATTAAATTGATTAAATTTTCTACAATTCTCTGAGTCTTTTCCTTAGGATTTTGCACTTCACATTAGGATTATTCCTAAGACTAGGACTATATCATAGGTTAGATTTCAGTCATTAAATAATGAAGTTATTCAATGAATAAATTCTTGGTTTTATTAGTTTCTAGATTTTATAACTTAAACTTTGATTATTTTGTCTTATACGATGCCCCACTCCTTAAGTCCACAAATATTAGACTAAGGAGCGGTGTACTACTCTGGAAAATCCCTCACTTATCATTAGATTAGGTAAGATCTACAATCCACTGCTAAGGGGAGGATGTACACAGAATAAATAAGAGAATCAGTCACTAAGTCTAACATATATACAGAGTGTGGAAGCAAAAAAGAAGTAAACATTGCATCCATTCACCATACATCAGACATGAAATAAAATGAAATAGCTCAAAAAATAATAATGTGCAGAAAGTAAACACAGTCACAGTACCTGCATTATTACAATATTTTAAGTAAAGTTTATGAAATAAAATAAATAACTCTCATTCTCGCTTTGGGATAAAAAGGGAACTAAGTATCTTCTGGTCCAAGCTTTTGCGCCTCCTCTAAGTAAGGCTCCTCCTCAGGCACAGGATCCTCAAACTGCTCAATATCTGATATTGTCGGTTTCACAATGCTAGGGCCCCAGCCAATAAAAAAAAATATTATTAGACAAAATGTCTAAGTACATTTTAGGCAAGTAATTTATTAAGCATTTATTAGTATCACCTTTTTACTTTAAACCAAATGAAACATTTATTTAGCATGGGAGCAAGTAAGCATACAAGGTAATGATGATAAATTATAAATATAATATTTATAACTAAGCAAGAATTGAGGCAAAAGCACACCTCAAGTAAACTAAACAAAGTAGGTCATATATTTGTAATATAGTAAGTGAAAATACTGAAAAGAAAAATCTAAACCTAAGCATGCTGATGATCATTGATATATGCTAATTTAAAACATTAATTTGAAAATAGTACATATAGTAAGCAGTAAAGTCTAGCATCCTATATGTGTATCCATACAAGTGAGCAGGTAAAATAATATATTTACAGCTGACTAAAATAATATGCATCAACATTGTAATAAATAATAAGCTAAAAAATTATAAAGAAAGAATGTATAACTGCCATATCAGAAAGGATTGGCCAATCTATCCCAATATATATGTCTATCCACATAGCCTTTATGGGCTAGGGCAATCATATCACAATATAACACTGTATAACTGAAGAGGCAGATAATATTATGCAAATATATTTTAGTTATTTTACTTTTGTTTTTGTGGACAATTTCAGAAACAATAGAGGAGTCAAGCACATATGCAAGACAAAATAGGTCCCAAGCTTAACACACTCTCCTCAATGAGTGGTGTTAAGTATCCTGATCTCACCTTACCCCTATCTATTAGAGTAAATGTGCACCATAATCCACTATAAATTGAACCCAAATACAAATATTCTCCTAATATTCTAAGTTTTCACTTTCATGCAACAATATTTTTCTTATATTATATGTCCAAGGAAAATAAGCATAAAATTCAAAGAATGCGTAGCACAAAGTAAAATAGTAAGCAAGAGACTCTACTAAATATAGTGATATTATTTATTTTCTAATTAAACCATTCTAACTACTCCAAGTTAACAAGTTCAGGATCTCCAATTCCTACTATCGAGTGTAACTTAGAAGCATGACCTTATAAGTTTTAAAAGGATTATAACTGATCAGGTTCTAATTTAATTCAATCAAGTACGACTATGGGTTAAGAAATGAATCACAATGTCCTATTTAGATGGATTTAGATGTTCTACCTAAGATCTGATCGAGATCTACTAAACTATAGATTTTGGATTAAACATCACAAGATTGGACTTAATCACATAATCCAAAAAGGATAAGACATAAGATCTAGGTTAAATTTAAATGTGAACTAATAATTGAGGCAAATCCTATTAAGAAAATCAGACTTAATATGATGAATCTCCTATCCTAAATCTAATGTTGAAAGACAAAATAATCTAAATAAATTATAAAATCTAGAAACTAATAAAACTAAGGATTTATTCATTGAATAATCATGTTATTCGATGAATAAAATATATCCTATGATCTATCCCTAATGTTAGGAATAATCTTATTGTGAGGTGTTGAATTTCCTAAGGAAAACACTTAGAGAAATTTTGGAGATTTTAACAAATTTGACCTAATAGCTGATTTTACTCACAAAGGATTTTAATACAGTTTTAATACTTATTTTATTGACTTAGAAGATAATCTAGGAGTTAAAGATGCTTAGCCTAAATTTTGGGCAAAATGACCATTTTGCCCTTACTTAAAGGTCCAAAAAGCTACTTTTAATTTAAGGCTCCAAATTAGGATCTCTTACTATCAAATGATTCCTTACTGTTTAATACGAAGATAGATAGTAAGTACACCAAATTTGGATAAGAAATGGGTTATATAGGTCCAAACTAGGGTTTTTGACCTAAGGGGCATTTTAGTAATTTGCACTTAATAAAATCTAAATTTTTATACAATTTACTATTGATTACTGTTCAAGGATTCTATAGAATCTAAGAACACTAAATTCTGAGGTCTAATGAATTAGTTATAGCCATTTGAATTTCTAAGAGTAAATTGGTAATTTTCTAAGTTAAGAGGGGTCAAAAAGCTAACTCTTCTATTTGGTGTCCAAATTCAGCAAACTCAGTGGCTATAGCTTTCTTATATCACACTAAGTACTTTTAACTGGGAGTAGACTCAAATAGGACCTCAATTGGTCAAATTATGACCTAATTATAGTTAGGGGTATTTGGTCATTTATGATTTTTCTAAGGTTCAAAACCTAAAATTCTAAGATATCTAGCACTTTGCACAATGCATTTAAGGTACAATTTGATAAAATTCAGTTCCACTAGGGTCCTAGGGACCTTAAAATGTGAAAACAGAGAAGTTTCGACCATTTCAGCCAATTCTGGACACTTCTAAGTTTTTCTGGTCGCTACAACGCACGGTAGCGCATTATTTTCGCAAGTTAGGTGCTACGGTGCGCTGCAGCGCTTCTGGCGTTGGAGCGCACTGTGGTGCTTATGGCACTGTAGCGCACGACAGCGCTTTTGGCGCCGCTGCCCGCTGTGGCACGCTATGGCGCGCTGCAGCTGTCCAACTTGCGAAAATACTGTTCAATTAAATTTTTTTTTAAATGCCGCTACAGCCCGCTATAGCGCGCTATGGTGCACTGCAGCGGTCCATTTGCGATTTTTACTGATCAATTAATTCAATCATAAATTTTATATGATTTTTCCAAAATACTGTTGCAGCCTACTACAGCGCGCTATGGCGCGCTGCATTGGTCTAGCCTCTGCAACTTGGGCGCTGCAGCGCCAGACGGTATTTTCGCAAGGTGCAAAACCCACAAGAGCCTACTTTCAAGCTCAAATACTCTCAATCCAAAGAATTCCATGAGCGGTGCCATATATCAATGGAAATGTCTTTCCGATACCTTTCCATTGACACCAAAATCAGCACAAACGAAGCATTCTAACTATACGAAAAAATGGTGATGAATGCAGGGGTGTGCAGAATAAACAAAAAATAAAGCAATTTTTTTTCAAGAAATGTGATGCCTTAAAGAGCCTTAATGGATTCCTTACATGCTTATGGAGTTCTACAGATTCATTCAAGCATAATAGAGGAGCAAATGAGTACAAGGAGAGTGAACAAATGGGTACCTTAGCCTTAAAGGAAGAAGAAGGAACTGCTGATCCCTTCAAGGTTGGAGATGAGCTGAATTTCTTCTTCTTCAACATAAGAGCATCAATGGAGGAAAGAATGAGAAAGTATCAGCAAGCAAAAGAAGGGGCTCTGCTCCTCCTTAATAAAGGAGAAGGGGGAGGATGGAGTAGGGGAGTAGGGAGCCATCATGAGCTTAGGGAGAGAGGTCATCATGTTTGAGCTAAGGGTGGCATGGCTAAGAGGAGAGGGGAGGGATAGCCAACTGAAATTCTAAGGGGGGTTGTCAGCCAAAGCAATATAATATTAGGAAGATAGGGAAAATTACAATTTGGGGACTGAATAATTACTTATTTATTTTCCTTAATTATTAAAAAATTCAGAAAAATTCACCCCTTGTTAATTTGGGAGTGAGGAATTCAATGGTGAAGTCAGAATTTGATTCCAACAATTATTTAATTATTCATATTTTTCGGGGTATCTAAATATTATTAAATATTCGTCAAAATTTCGACGACTTCTGATTGACTCGAAAATATTACCCCTAGCTAATTTGGGGGCAATGAGCGCAATGGCAAAGTCCAATTTTTTATTTAAGGTCAATTTAGATAGGTTAATTTCCAAAGTTTATGGATTTCCCAAAAATCAGGACTTGATCTATTTGACTCTTGATTTGGACTAGGTAGTGGATAACTCCTAATGACTTGATTAATGCTTAGGATCAAGATTGGGATGGAGATTAATCTTAATTGACAAGGATAACAACTGTATTAGAACCTTTTAAGTGAATAAAATTAGCTTTTCAATCAAATCAATTAGTCTTTTCCTTAGGATTTTACACTTCACATTAGGATTATTCCTAAGATTAGGACTATATCATAGGTTAGATTTCAGTCATTGAATAATGGAGTTATTCAATGAATGAATCCTTGGTTTTATTAGTTTCTAGATTTTACAACTTAAACTTTGATTATTTTATCTTATAACCTCTAACTCAGGATTGGAAAATCATCCTATTGAGCTTGACTTTACATATATATGATTTTCCCTAATTTGTAGTCCACTCTTAGTAAAACCCTAGATTTCTTTGACTGTACCTTTGGATTATGTGATTAAACCCAAGCTCATGGTGTTTAATCCATAATCTCTATTTTAGTAGATCTTGATCAGATCTTAGTTAGGACGTCTAAATTCATCAAATTAGGATGTTGTGATTTATTTCTTAAACCTGTAGTCGTACTTAATTGAATTAGATTTAAACTTGATCAATTCTAATCCTTTTAACATATAAGGTCGTATTTTTAAGTTACACTCGATAGTAGAAATTAGAGATCCTAAACTTGTGTAACTTGGAATAGTTAGAATAGTTTAATTAGACAACAAATAATATCACCATGTTTAGTAGAGTCTATTACTCACTATTATAATTTTGTTTGCTTACGCATCCCTTAAAATTTGTGTTTTATTCATTGGACATATCATACAAGAATATTGTTGCATGAAAATGAAAATATAGAATATTTAGGATAACCTTGAATAAGGTTCAATCATTGGTTGATTTTTGCGCATAATAGCCCCAATGGGCAGGGGGAAGGTGAGATAAGGATTACTTAACATCACTCATTGAAGAGTCTGTTGTTAAGCTTAGAACCCGATTAGTCTTGCAGATGTTCTTGACTCCTCAACTACTTCTGAAATTGTCCACAGAAGTAAAGTAAATAACTAAAATATGAATTGCATATGTTAATACTGCCTTTCAATTCAGTTATATATATATATATATATATATATATATATATTATCTATGCCTATTTGTTGATGCTAGGAGAAAATTATATATATATATATATATATATATATATATATATATATATATATATATATATATATTCTGCCTATGCCTCCTTGTTGATGCTGAGAGAAAATTTTTTGTATGCATATTTTCTATCTATGCCTCCTTGTTGATGATACCTCCTTGTTGACGCTAGGAGAAATATAATTTTGTCACCTTAGCTTCCTTGTTGACGCTAAGAATTCAGCAAGTTAGATTAACCCTCTTCTGTATGGCAGTTAATACATAATTATTTTACTTACAGTACTTTTTGATTTCAACATTTCAGTTTACTTTTACTTCAGTCAGTTATTCTACTTACTTTACTTATATATTTAGGATGCTAGACTTATTGATTGCTTACTTATATGTACCACAGTTGGATTGATTCTTTTAAATCTACATAAGACATATGATTATCAGCATGTTTAGGATTTAACTTTTCTTTTTAGTACTTTATTTACTTATCTATACATATCTGTCTAGCCTTATTTTAGCTTACTTTTGAGGAGTATCTTTTGCCTCATTCTTGCTTAATTATAAATGCTTGATTTATAACTTACCACCTTTTTATTTGATGCTTGTGCTCCTAGTTTATTTTATACTGCTTTAATGTTTAGGAAAATGGTGATATTAATAAATGTATAACAAATTTTCAGTCTAAAATATACTTAGATAATTTGTCTAATATGATTTTTCTTTTATTGGCTGGGGCCCAGGCATTGTGAAACCAACAATGTCAGGATTTGAGTAGTTTGAAGTCCAATCCCTATGGAGGAACCATTTCTAGAGGAGGCGCAACGGATTGGAGCTGAAGATCGTTAGTTTCTTTCACTTTATATTGTGAGGATGAGTGTCATTTTTATTTCATTTTGAACTTTAAGTAAATATTGTAATAATATAGGTACTCTTATGATTGTGTTTACTTTTTTACACTATTATTTTCTGAGCTATGTTTTATTTTATTTCTTAGTTGATGTATGGTAAAATGGATATAATGTTTACTTTATATGCTTCCGCACTCTGTACTTATATTGATTTAGTGACTGATATTTTGTATTCATTCTATGCACACCCTTCCCTTATTAGTGGATTATGAATCTTACCTAATCTAGTGATAAGTGAGGGATTTACTAGAGTGGCACACCACCCATTAAGTCTAATCTTACGGGTTAGGGGGTGGGGCGCCACAGTTCATGATTTGGAATTTGCGGCAGTAGTTTTTTCCTTAAAGATCTGGCGCCATTATCTGTATGGAGTTCAGTGCTCCATCTTTATGGATACATCTTTATCCAAAGAGAACTTAAATATAGGTAGAGAATATGGCTAGAATGATCAGTGATTATAATCTGGATATCCAGTATCTTTGGGAAAAACCAATGTTATAGCTGAAGCTTTAAGTCGTCATGCTACTCTTACTACTATTATTTCAGAAAGTCTGTTGATGGAGGAATTTCACAGAATGAATATTAAACTAGTGCATGGCGGCTTACTGAGTGAAATGATATATATGAGTAATATAAAACTCACTTTTCATAGAGATGTTTCTATCCCCCAAAAAAAGGATGATGACTACTTAGACCTAAAAGTCGTTATAGAAAGTGGTCGTCGTCTAGAGCTAAATTTCAAGAAAAAGTGCTATTATATGGATGACCGCCTCTAGATTTTCAAGTCCATGCAGAAAGAGATCTTGGTAGAAGGGCACAACTTAGGATATCAGATACATCCAGGAAACTCTAAGATGTATCAAGACTTGAAACAATTATTCTGGTGGCCAGGAATGAAGAAGAGTGTGGCAGATTTCATTGCAAAGTGCCACGCATATTGTTTAGTAACAGCAGAACATCAAAAACTTGGTGGTTTACTGCATCCACTAGAGATTCCAGAATGGAAGTGGACAGATATATCTATGGATTTTGTTATGGATTTACCTCGTGCAAGATCTGGTGCTAATGCGGTATAGGTTATAGTCGACCATCTTGCTAAGTTAGCACATTTTATTCCAGTTCGTCAAATTGACTCAGTGGAGAAATTAGCAAAACTGTATATTAAAGAAATAGTCATATTGCATGGAATTCCCAAAATAATTGTGTCTGATAGAGACAACCGTTTCACTTCAAAATTTTGGCAGGCTGTACATCAAGATTTAGAAACCACCTTAACCATGAGTACAATATTTCACCCACAAACTGATGGCCAAACAGAAAGAGTTAACCAAGTTTTAGAAGATCTTCTCTGATTATGCATGTTGGATATCTCAAGATCCTGGGAAGAGAATATCCTTTAGTGGAATTTGCTTAAAATAATAGTTTCTAGTCCAGTATCAAAATGGCACCGTATGCAGCCTTATATGGTAGGAAGTGCTCCACTCCACTAGCTTGGTCCAAAATAGGAGATACATAATTATATAGTTTATAGTTAGTGGAAGAGACAAACAAGAAGGTAATGCTCATTCAACAGAGAACCAGAACAGCTCAAGATAGACAGAGTAAATATCATGACAACCGTCACCGTCCTCTTGAATTCCAAGAAGAAGATCTACAATACTTGAAAGTCAGCCCAATGAAAGGAATTTACCATTTTGGAGTTTTAGGAAAACTCAGTCTAAGATATGTGGGACCGTTCAAAATCATAAAGAAGATTGGGTCAGTAGCATTTAAACTAGATCTGCTAGAAGACTTTGCTGTTATTCACAATGTATTCCACGTATCATCATTAAGAAAATGTCTTTGAGATCATTCCCATCTTATTCAACTTCCAGTAATAGAGATTCAACCTAATCTTACTTATGCTGAAGAATCATTTAAAATTTTAGATCATGATCAGAAGCAATTAAAAAATTGTTCTATTTTAATGATCAAAATTCAGTGGAAGAACCATTCATGTAATGAAGCCACTTGGGAAAAAGAAGTGGATATGTGCCAAAAATACTAAAGTCTTTTTAATCAAGGTACTTCATTAACTCTAATTTATTTCAATTCATTATACTGTATCTACTTTATTCTTTACACTTGAGTGATGTCGAGGACGACATCATTCTTAAGTGGGGGAGTCTGTAATAACCCAAGTTGTTACTTAGGTCAATTAGGAGTAATCCAAGTCCTAATTATGATTCCAGTATATTAAATAAGTCATTATGAACTCACCGCTAAGATATAGTCCAAACCAGGAATCCAATAAATCAAATCATGATTTTGGGAATTTCTAGCAATGTTAGAAATTGACCTATTTCTTTTGATCTCAAATAAAAAATCTGACTTCGCCATTGTGCTCACCACCCCCAAATTAGCTAGGGGTGATATTTTGGAGGCATTTGGAAGTTGTTGGATTTACGTCGAATATTTTAATATTATTTAAATACTCCGAAAAATCAAATAATTAAACACTCGTCAAAATAAAAATCCGATTGCGCCATTGCATTCCTCACCTCTTAATTAGCAATGAGTGATTCATTTGAATTTTTTTAAGTACAATTAATTGCCTAATTTGTATTAATAAAATAAACTTAATTTAATAAAGTAATATTATTATTTAAAATGGGTGTAACGGTCACCGTTTCCTTAATTCTTCACGCTGTTCCCATCTTTCACTCCTGCCGTCAATCCTGATGGATCTTCCAAGCCGTTCGATCGTAGATCGAACGACCGAAATTTTGCTTTCCCCACTTGCTCTGGCTGAGGCCGGTGCGTGTCCCATTGTAACAATCCAAGTTGTTACCCTAGTCAATTAAGGCTAATCTTAGTCATAATCTCGATTTTAGTACACTAAGCAAGTCATTAGTTCACCATTAAGATCTAGTCCAAATCAAGAGTCAAATGAATCAAATCATAATTTTGGAAATCTTAGGAACCCTAAAAATTGATCTAATTATTTTGACCTTATATCAAAAATCGGACTTTACCATTGTGCTCATTGCCCCCAAATTAGCTAGGGGTGATATTTTGGTTGCAATCAGAAGTCGTCAAAATTTCGTCGAATATTTTAATAATATTTAAATATTTTGAAAATTAAGAAAATTAAATACTCGTCAGAATCAAAATCTGACTTCACCGTTATGTTACTCACCCCTCATTTAGCTAGAGGTGAATATTTGGTGATTTTTGAAAATCATTTAATTGCTTAAAAATCGATTAATAAAACTTTGGAAAAATTACTATTTAGTTAATTAAATTAAAGTTCTAAAATAAATAATCTCGATCGCACGACCGAACCCCCCCTCCCCACTCCTTCTCGTTCACACGGGCGACTACATGCCTCCTCCCCCTCGTGCTCGACACGCGTCCTCTCCTAGGAGCCTCCACTGCCACGCATCCGGCCTATCGGCACACCTCTCCACATCGCAGGCTCCGCTCGGATGACCTTAAGGCCTCATCCGCGCTTTGGGTCTCGGTTGTTTGAGCGATTGGAGCCTGCAGCTATCGTCCGGCTGAGCACTCCTCTCCTCCCAATGCCAGCCCTCTCCTCAGTAAGTAATAGGATGTCTCCATTCAATCTAATATATCTTTAGCTGCAACTCATAAGCGATATAATCTGAATTTACAAAAATACTTTTATTATGCTCTTAATCGATAGCTCAATCTGCTCATGGATTTTATTGGCTAGCATTTTGTTTATTTATTGAGTCATGATGACTACGACTATATGCAATATTGTCTTGTTAAATAAAACATTTGGCTCCACATTTTCTTTCATAGTACAGATCTAAGTTTAACTATTTGTTGATGTATAAAAGCTGATCATATAGTTCTTGCTGCAGGTCGAAGACCTCATCATTCTGTCTTCCTTGATGCAGCAATTCATTCTATTCTTCAATAATCTGATTTTTAACCAAGTTAGATAATACCATATTGCATTCATTCCTTGGTTCTCCTTTAACAGCAACCAAGTTAAATATAATGGTGTAGCATTTTTTTTAGCAATTCATTTTTAGATTATAGTTATTTGTCTTGATAAATCAGCTTAGAAAAATAATGCGAGTTTTCTTTAGAATATAATAAATCAGCTCGTCATGATTTTATTCTTTGGTCGCTTGATTTATTGTGAAGAATGTCTGAGAATGCGATATGTTGTTCCTATTGAATCTAATATATATCTAACTACAACTTGTAAGTGATATAATTTGATTTTACAAAAATACTTTTCTTACGCTCTTAATCAGATGGTTCAATATTGCTCATGCATTTTTATTGACTAACATTTTGTTTCTTTATTGAGTCTTGATAACTACGACTATATGCAATATTGTCTTGTTAAACAAAATATTTGGCTCCACATTTTCTTTCATGGTGCAGATCTAAGTTGAACTATTTGTTAATGTATGAAAAATAATCATATAGTTCTTGCTGCAGGTTGAAGACCTCATTATTCTGTCTTCATTGATGCAACAATTCATTCTATTATTCAATAATCTGATTTTTAACCAAGTTAAATAAATTGTCATATTGTATTCATTCCTTGATTCTCCTTTAACAGCATCCAAGTTAGATATAATGGCATAACATTTTTTTTAGCAGTTCATTTTTAGATTATAGTTACTTGTCTTGTTAAATCGGCTCAGAAAAATAATGCAAATTTTCTTTAAGTATATAATAAATCAGCTCGTCATGATTTTCTTCTTTGGTCGCTCGATTTATTGTGAAGAATGTCTGAGTATGTGATATGCTGTCTCTATTCAATCTAATATATCTCTAGCTGCAACTCGTAAGTGATATAATCTGATTTTATAAAAATATTTTCTTATGCTCTTAACCAGATGGTTCAATCTAGCTCATGCATTTTATTGGCTAGCATTTTGTTTCTTTATTGAGTCTTGATAACTACGACTATATGCAATATTGCCTTGTTAAATAAAATATTTGGCTCCACATTTTCTTTCATGGTACAGATCTAAGTTGAACTATTTGTTGATGTATGAAAACCGATCATATAGTTCTTACTGCAGGTCAAAGACCTCATCATTTTGTCTTTCTTGATGCAGTAATTCATTTTATTCTTCAAATCTGATTTGTAACTAAGTCAGATATAATACCATATTGTGTGCATTCCTTGATTCTACTTTAACAGCAACCAAGTTAGATATAATGGCGTAGCATTTTTTTTAGTAAATATGGGTTGAACACTCCGAATTCAAACATTAGCATAAAGCTTGATTTTTTTATCCACCATGTCACTCTTTTAATATTTCTAGCTCTTGCACCAAACTTTTAATATTTACAAAAAAAAAAGAGCATTATGATCTTATTTGCTCGTTTATTTTAATATTTGGAGAGAAGAAATTAGTGCTACCACATGGTTGGGCAGTGCTAGAAGCAAACATCAATACTTGATTATGCAGCTTATTATCATTTGGGAATAATGCAGGTTTTTTTAATTTAATCTTTATTGAATATATACAGGAATTAGATTAAGCCATTAAGTTTAAATGTATATAACTACAAACTAAATATCTTTGAGCATATGTACAAATGCAACAACTTCAAATGCAATACTTACCACATAGTAGAGAAAAATATAATTTAACATTAAAATCAATGCAGAAAAATAAGCAACAAAATATAATTAAACTTAATGATGGTAGCATCGTCTTAGTTTGTGCTACTAAAATTACGCATACTCTTATTTAATTTTAACACACGTAAAAAAATTGATGGTTAGGTGTATTTTAATATTCCAATATGGTAGTTTGGTGTAACTTTACGATTATCTAGTATTACTGTAGAATAAATCCTTCACTCAGTTGATAATATGCTTCCAACCAATTATGTGAATTCTATGATGTTTGACTTTGAGTTGAACCATTTTGGATCGCATGAATTGTTTTCTTTCATCTCACATCATGCCTTCCTTAAATTTTCTAGTCATTCAATTAAGCTTTCAAATCATGATTAGTTAGAGTTCGTGCTTGAGTGTTCATCTTAGTTGCTTAAGATCTCTTTTCTTAGGAATTAGGAATAGGAATTATGTTAAATTTTATTTATTGAGTAAATTGGGTTACTCAATGGGTGAAATCTTAGTTTTACTAGTTTATAAATTTTCATAGTTTATTCATGATTATTTGATCTTTTAACCTTAGACTTAAGATTAGAGATCCATCATATTAAGTGTGATCTTACTTAATAGAATTTGCTTTAGCCTTTAATCTGTGAGATTGGGTGGTAAACCCTGGATCCTTATACTTTGCCTTTGGGTTCTGTGTTTAACTTCAATTCATGATGTTAACTCATAATCCTTAGTTATTAGATCTTGATGAACTTTTAGTCTAGAATGTCTAAATTCATTAATTAGGTCATAATGATTTATTATTAAACTTATACAGTCAATATTGATTAATCATATTAGGGCCTAGCTAGTCATAATATTTTGTAACCTATAAGGATGTACTTCTAAGTTACACTCGATAGTAGAAATTGGAGATCCTAAATTTGTGTAACTTAGAATAGTTAGAATGGTACAATTAAATAACAATAGTGTCACCATAGATAGAAGAGTCCCTTGCTTACTATTTGACTTTGTGCTATGCATTCCTTGTATTTGTGCTTAATTCCTTGGACATATAATATAAGAAAACTTTGTGAATGAAATGAAAACATAGAATCATTATGATAGCAGTTGCCTTGGGTTTAGTTATGTTATGATAGGCTCTGGTGCATATTTACCCTAATGGATAGGGGTAAGGAGTAATAAGGATGCTTAACATTACTCATTGAGGAGTGTTTGTTAAGCTTGGAACTAGTATAGTCTTGCAAACGTGCTTGACTCATATACTGTTTCTGGATGTGTCCACATAAATAAAAGTAAAATAACTAAAAGATTATGCATATGCATTTACTACCTCATCAGTTTTGTTGTTCTGTTCTGTCTGCCCTAACCCAGAAAGGCTTTGGAAATTTTTGTATGGGCCCGATTAGCCAATTTTCTGATATGATAGTTTTACATACCTGTTCAGTTTCAGTTTATTATTTTACTGTATTATTGATGCATATTATTTCAGTCAGCTGTATTTCCTTACTTACCTACTCACATATACGAATATATAAATAGGATTTTAGACTTTACTACTTACCATATATACCATTTTCAGATTTTTATCTTTAATTAGCATATGTCATATGATCATCAGCATGTTTAGGATTAGACTTTTCTTTTAGTACTTTTACTTACTGCATTATATACGTATATACCCGTTGCTTGTTTAATTGCTTGAGATGTGTCTTTTTACCTCAGTTTCTTGCTTAGTTATAAATATCATATTTATAACTTACCCTGTTCTTTGTATGCTTTCTTCTCCTATGCTTTTAGTTCACTTTTGTTATGTTTAAGTTTAAATGATGATATTAATGATTCATGTAAAAATATTCAGCTTAAAATGTACTTAGACAATTGTCAAATAAGATTTTCTTTTATTAGCTGAGGCCCTGGTATTATGAAACTGATAATGTCAGATTCAGATAGGTTTGAGGAGCTGGGTGTTGAAGAAGAGAGCCTTATATAGAATAGGAGCATCAACCAGGAGAGTCAGATGCTGCCTAGTTTTCTTTCTACTCATTGTGAGGATGAGAGATTTTTTTTAATCTATTTTCAGTCCTTTAGACTATTCTTTTAATGTTATAATAATACAGACACTCGTGACTGTGTTTATGTTTTTGCACTATATTATTTTTTGAGCTACTATTTATTATTATTTCATGTATGATGTATGGTGAAATGGATGTTTTGCTTATTTCATATGCTTCCGCACTCTGTGTTTATGTTGATTTAGTGATTGATACTTATATTCATTCTGTGCACATCCTTCACTTATTAGTGGATTGTGGATCTTACCTAATCTAATGATAAGTGAGGGATTTGTCAGAGTGACACACCACCCCTTAGGTCTAATCCTGCGAGTAAGGGGGTGGGGCGCCACACCCATGCTCAGGCACGCGGCAGCCACATCACCGTGTGGCTACCCTCCACCATCTAAGGGTGTAGTTTAAGCTATATGCCGATCCATTAGCGTAATCTTCTTTCAACCGGAATCGAGAGATTGCCCAGACTTTCGTTTGGAGCTAATCAATTCTTCACCTTTTGCCGAGGTACTTCCCTGAACACCCCTATTCTTTCAATTCCTTTGTGTAATTGTTAATCAATGTTTTTCATTATCTATTCCGATGGTTTGATTGTCGATCTATTGGGTTCGATTGATCCAATGGCTAGATCTCTTAATCAACCTTAATCACCCCAAACCTTGATTAATGAATATTAGCATAATTATTAATCCAAATTGAGTAATTTCAGTTTCTAATAACTCAAAGAATAGAGTAGAACTAGTGCTGTTGATTTAGTGATTCTATAATTAAATTCACTAATCAATCACTAATCACCTAAACCTTAATTAAGCTATAACTTAACTAAATGAGGTCCAATTTAGGTCTACTTCTAGTTAAAGTACTCTGTAAGTTATAAGGAAGCTATAGCCACTGAGTTTGTTGAATTTGGACTTCAAATGGAAAAGTTAGGTGTTTGACCCCCATTTATGAAACTCTAATTCATATAATTAACCCTAAGCTTGTTTTTACCATAATTTGGCAATTTCTTATCTGAATTTAGTGATTTTAAGTTCTATGGTACCTAGGCAGTAAACTTCAATAAAATATTAGAAAATTTGGATTCTATTAAGTAAAATTACTAAATTTCCCTTATGTGTCAAATTCCTTAATTTGATCTCATAAGGATTAATAATCATCCAAATTTGATGTACTTACTATCTATCTTCATATTAGATAGTAAGTAATCATTAGCCACTAAAAATTTCTAATTTAGAGCCTTAAATTAAAAAGTAGCTTTATAGACCCTTATGCAAAATTATCATTTTGCCCAAAATTAGGTTTATGTGTTCTTAAATCTTTAAATTATTTTTTAATCACTAAAATTAGTGATTAAAGTGATTCTAAATTTAATTTAATTGTTTTGAACCATAAATTAAGTTTCTAAATTAAAACCATAATTTATTTCTTAAGAAAATTCTAAGTAAAATTGTTAAGTTGTATGATATGAGATAAATCTCACATCATGCCTCTTTTCTGAACCTCCCTATTCCATCCTCAATCTTTCTTATAACATTAATTAGTGTTGAAGCTTGAGTGTTCATCTTAGTCCCTTAAGATCTTCCTTAGGAGTTAGGACTAGTGTTTAGGTTAGAATTCATCTATTGAGTAAATTGGGTTACTCATTTAGTGAAGCCTTGGTTTTGATAGTTTATAGATTTTTATAGCTTATTAATTATTATTTGATTTTTTAACCTTAGAATTTAGAATAGAGATATATCTTATTAAATTTGACTTTACTCAATAGGATTTTCCTTAACTATAATTTGTGAGAATTGGGCTTTAAACCTTAGCCCTTTAGGATCACCTTTGGATTAAGTAATTAAATCCTAATATTTTGAGTTTAATTCTTAATCCTTCCATCTTGATTTGGCTTATTAAAGATGGGCTTAGAATTCTTAAATTATCAAAGGAGGTCGATTGATTTATTTATTAAACTTATAGTCATCAGTGATTTAATTATATTAGGACTTGGCCAATTCTAATTGTTTTCAACTTATAAGGTCGTGAATCTGAGTTACACTTGATAGTAGGAATTAGAGATATTGACTTTGTGTAACTTGGAGTAGATAGAACGAATAAATTTGAAAATAATGGATATCACTTGTGTCTTAGTAAAATCTCTTGCTCACTTTGATATTTGATGCTTTGCTTACCTTGTAATTGAGCTTTTATACCTTGGGCATATGTTGTATATATAGGATATTTGATGAGTATCCCGTATCAATATTGAATTTTCATAAGTAGCATTTGCACATTTACTCATATTTTTAGTAGAGAATTGCTTAAATAGATATGTGTAACAACCCTAGTTGTTACCCTAGCTAAATTCATATTATTCAAGCTAAACCAAGCTCTAAATTTGATTCCATTCGACTCAATGAGTCATTTGAGCCTAACCTTAGAAGTTTGAAATCAATCAGAGTTCATTTGAGTATTTTGGCATTTTTGCCTATTTTTGGCTCCTAAAAATTAGCTAAATTAAATTAATCTCAAAATTAAAATCTGATTTCATTTTTGAATTCCTCATACCTCATATAGCTAAGGGAAAAATTTGAGAATTTTTGGAGCTTATATAGTTCTAAATTGGATTTAAGATTCATTAGAATTATAATTTAATTAATTAAATAAATTTTTATTAATTAAATTAGTTAGATATATTATTTTATTTTTATTATATTTGGGATTTGCTGTCGGGACTGCGGCAGATCCACTACGGGGTCCCGACAGCGGCGCTTCAATATGAGCCAATAGATGCATTAGCACGCATCCTAGTGCGCTGGATCCAACGGCGCGATCCATTTCACACCGTGATCTAATCCTAGGCGTCAGATTGATCGAGCGCATTCGACAGTTGTAATCCCATACGCGGCTTATCGTTAAGTAGAGCATCAGAACCATTCATGACCAACGGACTGCGATCGGACGGCCTGGAGCACCCCGTGCACAGTGGACCTTTATCTACCTCTTATTCGCCCGCTCGTCTAGTCCCCCTCTCCTCGACAGCACGACCTTGGCAGCCCCCGTGGCTGTACGGGAAAACTTGGTCTTCTGTTTTTAACCTCTGGCGTGACGTCTTGCCGGCTGCCTTCTCCTTGAATTTCCCCTGACCATTTCATTCATCCCTTACCTTTCTCCTGAGCCAATTCTTTAAACCTGAGCTCTGGAATCCACCTTAGACCTTCCCCCATCCTATAAATACCTCCATTGATCCCTTAGTGAGCTCCTCTGCTGACTGTGACCTCTGTATCTTGGCCAAAGGCTCTGAAGCACTTGATGAATCCTGGCATCCTCATAGCTGTGAACTGCTGATTGTGGGCATGGTCTAGTGTTTAGACCCTGTTTCTGAGCTCCTGCAATCACATACAAGCTTCTGAGCTCATTTATTCGCCTCAGTCGCAGTCATTCTCCAAGTAAGGCACAGCCGTCACCCTACTTTGTTGTCAAGCTGAATTCAGCTCTACTCTTCATTAATTAAACCCTAGATGTTGTGTTAGGACCTCACCCTTAACCTCCTCTAGGCAGTAGAGGGTTTGGGAGTGTCTGGCAATGGACCAGGTGGCAAATTTGTCGCCTGAGCGTGTACTGTCAGTCGACTTCTAGTTCACTTGATCACCGCATTTCTTCAAGCCATTATGTAACAACCCAAGTTATTACCTTAGTCAATTAGAACTAATCTTAGTCTTAATCTTAATTCTAAGTGCTAACTAAGTCATTAGGAGCCAACCTTTAAGACCTAGTTCAAATCAGGAGTCAAATTGATCGAATCCTGATTTCTAGAAAATCCAGAAATCCTAAAATTTGACCTATTTAATGTGACCTCCAATCAAAAAATGGACTTCGCCATTGTGCTCACTGCCCCCAAATTAGCTAGGGGTGATGTTTTCATGTCAATCGGAAGTCATCAAAATTTTGACGAATATTTTAATAATATTTAAATACCCAGAATATTGGGAAATTAAAATCCTTATTGGATCGAAAAATCAATCTCGTCATTGTGTTCCTCACCTCTCAATTAGCTAAGGGTGAATATTTGGGATTATTTGGAAATCATTTTATCAATTAAAATTAATTTTTTTAAATAGGATTTTTTTTATTAAATAATTAATATCTATTATTTAATTAAGGCTTAACGGGTCAGATCCGCCGTTCTTAATGGGTTGGATCCGCCCTGTTAATGGATCTGGACCCGATAGCACTAATGGTTTGAATCCTTATCAGATCCGGATCCGATATCCGAATTCGTTCTATTTGATCCGTCAGATCGAGTCGCATCCAACGGACGAGGGATTGTCTCCCTCGTCTTCTCCGCCGAACGCACACACAGCCTTCCGCCACTGGCCGAGCCAATCTGGTGGCTCTGAGGCCTCGGTGCCTCCGTCTGGGAGCCATTAAGGCCCTCACCCACACTCAGAACCCACCATTTTCGTGATTTGGAGCTCGGATCAGCGAACCCTAAATCCCGAATCCCTGCAGTCGTCAAACTTTAGGTACCCACATCTTCCGATCCTATCGTTTGATCTTTCCATTCTTTGTGCATAACTTGATTGCATTGTATGAATTAGAATTAGGACGGATCGAACCCGATCGATCGAATTTAGGCTAGGATCCACAATGCTTACCGTTAGGGTCCATCCCGCCGAACCCTAACTGCTAGGGTTGAGGATTTCTCCCATCCCCGCGCTCCTCTGCCGCTGGTCCAAGTACTGTTGGGTAGGCCTCGTCGAGGCCTACCGTCGGTCGTGCGGGCCGGACCCCTCCGGCGCTGGGAAGGGCACCTGTGGGCAAGCCCTAGTCCTTACGTGACGGGAGGAGACGGTCCCATCTCGGGTCGGGTCTGACCCACGTCTGACTTTGCCACACAGCAGTGTGGAGCCCGCAGTGCCTCGTGGCATCCCTTTAAAGGCAGACGCGTGGCATGCGGGGCCCACTGGGTCGCATCGCCCGCCACTGGGTCCCGCTGTCAGCTCGGCTGACGCTTGGTGGGGCTGCGCGTGGGCCGCAGCCTCTACCATGCCGCCAAGTGGCATGGTGGGCTCGCGACAGTTTCGCGATTGCTCTCGAGCCACCACGTGGCATGGTGGGGCCCGCCGAGCAGGTCGTGGCCTCTCGCAGCCTGCCACGTGGCAGCTAGGTCCCACTGCAGGTCAAATCCTGCAGAAAATATTTTAGTATTAATATAATTATAGTTAGTTAATGTTAATTATAATTAATTGGTAATTAATTAAGATTAACAGTAAATTAGTATATTTAATTAATAATAATTACTTAATTAATAATAAACAATAAACATTAATTGATTAGCTAATTATTTATTAATCATTAAGTTAATTGATTAATTAATATTATATTAATAATTAGTTAATTATGACCTGATTAAGGTTTATTTTAATACTAATTACATAATAATAGTAATTAAATAATTAATTAAGTAATTAATAAATATAGAAAAATATATTTTAATTTTAGGAATGAATAGTAAATAAATAAAAATTGAATAAATTATCCATTTGACCTCAAAATGCAGCATTCTTGGACTTTATGAAATCTTTGAACAGTAACCAACAATAAACTACACAAAAATTTAGATTCCATCAAGTGTAAATTACAAGATTGCCCTTAGGTCTAAAACCTTAATTTGGACCTGTAGGATCTGTTTCTTGTCCAAATTGAGCGTACTTACTGTCTATCTTCATATTAGATAGCAAGGAATTAGTTGGCAGTAAGAAATTTCAATTTGGAACCCTAATTCAAAAAGGTAGACATTTGGACCCTTAAGTAGGGGCAAAAATGATCATTTTGCCCAAAATTTAAGTTAAGCGTCCTTAACCCCTAAATTGTCCTTTAAATCACTAAAAGCAATATTAGAACTATATTAGAATCATTTACATGAGTAAAATCAGCTATTAAGTCAAATATGTTAAAATCCCTAAAAATCTCTCTAAGTCTTTTCCTAAGATTTTGCGCTTCACAATAGGACTATTCCTAAGATTAGGACTAGATCATAGATTAGATTTCATTCATTAAAAATGGGGTTTTTCAATAAATGAATCCTTGGTTTTATTAGTTTCTAGACTCTTAAAACTTATTTTGATTGTTTTATCTTTTAACCCCAGATTTAGGATAGGAGATTCATCCTATTAAGTTTGATTTGCTTCAAAGGATTTACCTTACTCAATAGATCACTTTTAGAATAAAGACTAGATCCGTTGTATTATCCTTTTGAATTATGTGATTAAGCTCAATCTCGTGGTGTTTAATCCATAATTTATAGTTTAGTAGATCTTGATCAGATCTTAGATAGAACGCCTAAATTCATAAAACTGGGATGTATGATTCATTGATTGAACTTGTAGTCGTATTTGATTGAACTAGATTAAAACCTGATCAGTTCTAATCCTTTTCTTACTTATAAGGCCGTACTTCTAAGTTACACTCGATAGTAGGAGTTGGAGATCCTGAACTTATGTAATTTAGAATAGCTAGAATGTTTAAATTAGATAACAAATGATATCACCATATTTAGTAGAATCCCTTGCTTACTATTTGATTTTGTGCTACACATTCCTTGTATTTTGTGCCATATTTCCTTAGATATATCATATAAGACTTTGATGCATAAATAAGACTTTAGGAAATTAAGGAGACTCCTTAAATTTCTTATGAAAACATTAAGGTAAATGATTAAGATAACATTTGTATATATTAGAGCTGCCTCTCTGTTAGGTCTTCTGCCTATGCCTCCTTGTTGATGCTAGGAGAAGACTTTGCTTATATTTTCTGCCTATGCCTCCTTGTTGACGCTAGGATAAAATTTATTATGTGTTTTCTGCCTATGTCACCTTGATGATGCTAGGAGAAAATCCTATATTCTGCCTATGCCTTCCTTGATGATGCTAGAAGAATATAGCTTTGGCCTTAACCTCCTTATTGATGATAAGATCATTTTTGTATTCAGTAGGCTAGATTAACCTTTTTCTGTATGGCAATTAGTACACAGATATTCTTATATAGTATTGATGTTTTGTATACGCTCCAGTATTTTTCATTCAGTTAGCCATTTCCTTATTTTACTTATATATATATATATATATATATATATATATATATATATATATATATATATATCAGGATGTTAGATTTATTACTGCTATTTATATGTATCATTGTTGAGTTTATTATATTTTAAATCTGCATAAGTTTATGATTATCAGCATGTTTAGGATGTAGTATTTTCGTTCAGTACTTGTTCAGTTATGCATACTTATATGCCCTATCTTGTTTAGCTTACATTTGAAGCATGTCTTAGCCTCTTTTTTTCTTAAAGTTATAAATATTATTTATAGCTTTTTCCTCTGTTCTATTGTGCTAGTTGCTACCTTACTTGATTTAATTATTGCTTAGAATAAGTTAAATAGTGATATTACAAAACACATAAAACTTATCAGCTTAAAATATACTTAGATAAATTGTCTAATAAGATTTTTCTTCTTTGGCTGGGGCCCTACATTGTGAAATTGACAATGGCAAATTCATATCAGTTAGAAGATCAGGTGCCAGAGGAGGAGCCTTATCTAGAGGAGGAGCCTTTAGGGGGAGCTGCTGCTTAGTCCTCTTGCATGTGAGGATGAGAAAATATTGCTTTTAATTATTTAAGCTTTAATGCGATATAATAATACAGGTATTCATAACTATGTGTTTTGGATTATTATGATATTTATTATGAGTTATATTCCATGTTATTCCTATTGTGATGTTTGGATGTTTCCTATTTAAATCGATTACGCACTCTGTATGAATCTTTATATAGTGACTGATCATTTAATTATGTGCTTACACTTTCCATTATTAGGTGGATTGTGGATTTTATCCTAATCCAATAATAAGTGAAGGGTTAGCCAGAGTGACACACCACCCCTTAGCTTAAGCTATTGTAGATTAAGGGGTGGGGCGCCACACATTAGCTCCCCAATTGGTGCTAGAACCTCTCGGTGAATGATTGTAGACTCATATCAATGTTTGGGTTTGATCATATCGATTGATTTGATTGGAATCGATCGACCCATTGATGTCTCTCATCTGTGTTCCACCCAGAGTAGCACTCCAGTGATCTAGACATCCTCGGTACCTCGCGACTCACCCAATTGCTTCTCCTTCGATCCCTGAACATGTAGGGTTAGACCTTAGCTTGTGGCAATGATGCTGTGAGAAGAATTTGCACCTCCTAGATGCGCCTTGGAAGACGCCTCAGTCGAGTAGCACTCCAGCGATCCAGCGCATCCCAAACGGGGCTTCTTAATTCATTTGACATGTCTAGTACCACTGATGGTGTAGCCATCGTGATCCAGGCACAGCATGGCTCGTGCATGGGGAATTGGGCATCTGAAGCTAACCCTATGGGATCGGGTATCGGACATTAGGTACGGAGACGATATACAGTGCCGGGCCGGGTCAGACCTCGACCCGCGCGATTTTAATTTCGGGCCGCGGCTTTAATTAATAATTTTGGAATTTATTTTCCTTCTAATAATTCATTTATAAATAGATTCAATTACATATCCTATGATTCTAATTTAAATAAACATTCAGATTAAATTAATCAAATAACCTTGGCTATACTTATCCAAATGGTATGATCCAATATATCATTTTAATCAGAAAAATACAAAGAATAATAATATAAAATAAAATCTAATATCTAATGGTTAGATTTTAATTAATTGCCTAATATTTCTCTATTCTCATTTAAATCATAATTAATTCATTAAAAGTCCAAAAATATTGATTAAGGTATCTGATTGCTCATGAGACCATAGAGAACCTATTTAAGCCATTAAAAATAATTTAGGATCATTAAATTTGCTAATCACCTCTTAATTACCCTAATATTGGAGTAGTAAAGTAAGCCTTGGATTAATCTCTAATTTTGATGATTTATGTTCCAATCACCTTCTTAAGTGTAGTAGAACCTATAAATATGTTTAGATCGCCCTAATGTGCTCTAAGATTCTTAATCACCTTACTTGGCTTTAAAATATGATTAGTGCCAATTAGGTTGATTATGGTATCAAACCTTAAGTTAAATATCCCATTCACTTCATTAATCATTATTACGTTCATTACAACTGATTTGAATCAATTTGAATGTTAAATTCTTAAAATCCAATATTTGTCTTAAGAATGGTATTTTGATCATTTTGATCCAAAATATCATTTAATTTTCCTTGAACCCTAACATTTTAGTAAAATGCTTTTAAGTAATATATCAGTACCTTTTTGTAATCTCATATTTAATGAAATTAATCTAAGTGGAGAAATCTTGAAATTTCTTAATAAGATCTTAAGATCTTAAGAGTAATCTAAACCACCTTTTTTAATGTTCAACCTAATTGCTTAGCACTCAACTCTAGTTTAATTACTTTATTAAGATGATCCTTAAGCTTTAATCCTAATATAATATTCTTGTAAAATCCTAAGTCTTGATTTTAGTTTAGATCTTAAGTGATCAGACCTTAGAGCTTAGATCTTAGATCATCTGATTGAACTAGATCATTTCATTTGGAATTCACTATTTAAATTATTATTTAATCCTTTTGAAACCTCCTTGTGGGTGTAGGATTGATTCAATCTATAGAATAATATAATTATCCTAAAGCTTGAATATAGATCTTAGATTCAAATTTTCTTGATTGATTACTTTATCTTATAACAGTAGAATAACCTTCCATTAAAGTCATAGTTTTGAATTCCTTCAACTTAATACCTTTAGATTTTGCTTGAGTGTGAACCCTAGATCCTTATTAGAATATCACATTGGATTCAGGATTTGAACCCCAAATGTGGAGTTTAAGTTCAAAATCCATAATCTTGAATTATATAATCAAGATTTGGGTTAATTGAGGGAAATAATAATAATTAAGTCATTGATTTACTTACTTCAAACCTTTATAGTCATCATTGATTATAAATTAGAACTTGTTAAGTTCTAATATTAGCATTAAGGTCATGAATCTGGGATTTTACTTGATAGCTGGATATTGGAGATCCTAAACTTGTATTTTTTCAAAATAATTAGATTGGATTAAATTAGACAACAATAGATATCACATGAGTTTAGTTGAGTATCTTGCTTACTTTAACCTTAGTTGCTCTGTATACCTTGTATATTAAGCCTTCTTCCTTGAACATAATAGGTGAACTTAGGAAATTGATAATCTATCTTAAGTTACTTTTTGAATAGTATAAACATTTGTTTAGTGTATTCAGTTTAGTAGGGTGTGTCCTATCTTAGTATGCCTCCTCAGTTCTAGCTTTACTATAGAATAGACTCAAATCTAGCTCTGTGCTTGGATAGGATGGATACATGTCTTATTCTATAAGTTCAACTCGGACCTAGCTCTAATGATGTTTAGGATGGATACATATTTAACTTTCTATTCAGAGGCCTTGTATGACCTGTTTCTATTATGGCAGTACTATGTTTAGGCTTGCTTTTACTTCAGTTCAGTTTTCAGTGTTTTTGGTTTGCTTTGCTACATGCTTCAGGGGCTTTACTCTTAGTTCACTTCAGTACCTTGGCTTGCTTTGCCACATGCTTCAGTGGTCATTTACTTATTAATTTTGCATACTTATATACTTATTTCTATTCATTAGTTATTAAATATTAGCATGTTTAGGATGCTAGTTTTGTATACTTAGTTCAACATATTCTTGCATAGTTTTCTTTTAATGAAATTAGCATGTATCAATGTGATCATAAACATGTTAGGATGAGTTTACTTTTAGTACTTTGCAGATATTTGAATACCTTAGCCTTACCTTGTTCAGCTGCATGTCTAGTGTGTACTTTGCATATTTTGTATTTGAAGTTATAGATGTATTGTTTATAGCTACTCGATTCATTTTAGCTTGTTGCACCTTAATTTGCTTGCATGCTTAAAGTAATAATGTGATATCTCTAAATGTTCAGTTCACTTAAATTTGCCTAAAATGTACTTAGACAATTTGTCTAACTGTAACCTTTTTCTTTTGTTAGCTGGGGCCCTGATATTTGTGATACTGACAAATATCAGATTTGGAGCTTGGACAGGAGGAGGATCTTCCTGTTGCTTCTTAATTAGCTTTCTCTTTCTGTTGTGAGGATGAAAGTTCTTTCTTTCTTTATACTATTTAGTCTATAATAATTCTATTTTTGGATGTATTTACTTTCTGCACTTTGAGTTGAGTTACTGTTATTTACTCTTCTATACTATAATGTGATGTGGATGTTATGTTATACTACTTTTTGCTTCTGCTACTTTGATATGTTAATGTATGTTCACAGTTCTCAGGTGACAAGTCATTTGCATGAGACGGGTTGGGTTACACCTGACTCTGCTTAGGTTCAGGATTTGCCACAGTTGGAGCACCGCACTCCTCATAATTATGCTAATATTAGTATTGGCATTGCTGCAGAGGGTACAGGGCCCCACAATATGCCTCTTTAGTTCATGCGATCGGGATTGGCTAAACCTCATTGTTAGTCCGATAGTCTATACCATACCTAGCCCTATACGGCAGCCTAGGATAGTGTGTAATAGACTCTTGCCCCACTGACATTTTTAGTCGAGATTTGATATGACATTTCTAGTATTAAGTACAGTTATACTCAGTATTTTTGTCTTAGTCTAGCAGGCTAAGTGTGTTTTGTATTTTCAATTTAGTAGGTTATGATCCAATTAGTATGCCTCTTCATTTCATGCAATCGGGATCAGCTAGATCTCGTTGTTAGTCTGATAGTCTATACCATGCCTAGCCCTATATGGTAGTCTAGGATGGTGTGTAAACGACTCTTACCCCACTAACTTTATCAGTCATAATCTGATATGGCATTACTAGTTCTAAGTTCACTACTACTCAGTGTTTGTCTTAGCCTAGCAGGCTAAGAGTGTTTGTACTTTCAGTTCAAAGCTTTTGCCTTAGCCCAGTAGGCTAAGTGAGATTGATGTATACTTTCAATTTTAAATGACTTATTTAGCCATTTCAGTTTTTAGTTTTGTACTTACTGTTTCTAATTTACTTTTTAGTTTTTCAGTAATTCTTTATTTTTTGTCTTACCACATTTTTAGCAGGCATATTATAGGATGTTGGTTGCTTATGATAGGATGCCTAGTTTGTTTACCTATTTAATTAAATATTAGGATGCTAGTCTTGTATTTATTCATAGGATGCTAGTTTACTTATTTGTGCATATTCAGTATATTAGTTTCATTCATTTATAGGATGTTAAATTTTATATTTGATTATATAAGATGATAGATATGTTTCTAAACTATTCATTTCATGTTTATTATATTATGTAAATTCATTTTGATCATAAGAATATTTTTAGGATGAGTTTTATTTTAGTTACTAGTATTTACTTTTCTGTTATGCCTAACTTTATCACAATTATAATTGGAGGTATGTGCTTATTTCCTCTTTTGTTCAAGTTATAAGCTTATTATTTATAACAATCCTTTCTTTTCATATGCATTCTGCTCCTATGCTTACTTGAATATTGAGTATAATGGTGATATCTAAATAACTTAATAAAATTGCAGCATAAAATGTACTTAAAGATTTTGTCTAATTAGATTTTTCTTTTGTTGGCTGGGGCCCTATCATTATGAAACCGATAATGATAGACTCCAAGCTTTTTGAGGTTGTGGAGCCTTCTAAAGACTAGATTCAGGAGGAGGACCAAGTTGCTGAAGGACCTTAGATCTTTAGTTCTTTTTCTGCTATGAGGACGAGTGTTTACTTTATTTCAGTTCAGTTTTTATCTTTAAATGTGTTGTAATAATACAGGTTTAATTAGTATTTTTCTTTTACTACTATTATTCTGAGTTATATGTTCTTACTACTATATTGTGATAAAATGGATGTTACTACTTTGCTTCTGCACTCTACTTTCATGTAATGTTCATTTAGTGAAATAGTTATTATAAATGTAAAACTCCTTAATTATAATGGGTTATGATGTGTGCCTAATCTATTCATAAGTAAAGATCTTGTCATTTGGTGATCCCTCCACCGTAATCATGTTAACCTAAGAGTTAATAGGACTACGATGGGGAAGGGCCACCACAGTTCTTGTCTTAGGTAGTTTGTAGTTGTATGACTATTGTGTAGAGGATTAGGGCTAAAGGAATCAATATGCTTATCTCTTTAATAATATAAAATAGTTTTGAAGACCCTTTAGATTAAGGATATAAAGGTTGTATATAAAAGAAAATCCACCTATTAAGATTAAGGAATCACTACACATTATAAATAGGTCCACTTTCAAAAGAGCATGTAGGAAAAATATCATTTATGCACATTAACTATAATAGAAGTCAACAAAACTAAAATGTGACATATATGAGGCTGTCAAAACTATCATTGAGAGATTTATTTTTTTGAGTATTACTTCAAACTATTATTTTTATTTTGTTTTGCTCACGCTGAGAGATCAAACGTGCGGCATATTTATGATGACTCTCTATAACAACCTTAGTTGTTACCATAGCTAAGTTCAGATTAATTAAGCTAAACCAAGTTCTAATTTTGATTCCATTAGACTCAATGGGTCATTTAAAACTAACCCTAAGAGTTTGAAATCAATCGGAGCTTAATTGAGAATTTTAGTATTTTTGCCTATTTTTGAACCCAAGAAAATATCTAAATTAATTTGATCTCCAAATCAAAATCTGATTTCATTTTTAAATTTCTCACATCTCAATTAGTTAAGGGTAAATTTTTGAGAATTTTTGGAGCTCATTTAGTCCTAAATTGGATTTAATAATTTTAATGAATTATTATTAATTAATTAATTAGGATTTAAGTATTTAATTATTAATTAAATTAATTAATTAAGCCAGGATTCGCTGTCGGGACCGCGGCAGATCTGCTGCGGGTTCCCGATAGCAGTTCAGCTATGCTAGCCACTGGATGCTCTAACACACATCCCAAAGCTCATAATCCAGCGGCTCGTATCATCCGTGCCGCGATCTAATCCTACCCGTTCGATCAACATCGTTCATACAATGCTCGGGATCTAATCTGCATTTATGTTATTTAGGAGATGCATCAGGCCGTCCATCATCAACGGCTTCACGATTAGACAGCTCCTGGGATCTTCGCCCTGTTCACCTTCGTCCCCATGAGATCCCGGCCCGATGAAAGAAATTCACCCATACCTGCCACGTAACCTTGTCTGCTACTCCTTCACCAGGTCACCTAGGCCATTAGAGATTTTTCATTTTTGGTCGAGCCACCTTAGTAGTCTGGAGGCTGGGGAGGATCCTCATGGAGGTCAAGTTGTGGAGATAGTTCGGGCCAACCCTGAACTATGGCTCCTGTCCTCAGTACCACCCCTGGGCTCTCTCTCACATATAAGTACCTCCCGAAAGTCATAGTGAGCCTCTTTGCTCACTGTGATCCCTTTAACTCCCCAGCTGCTTTCCCCTGAAGCTCTCGGCAACCCCGGTGTCTAAACCCACTGCGTACTGTTGATAGTGGGTGTGTGTCTGGCGTTCAGACCCCCAGCCAGCTTCTACAACTATCTGAAGTACTCAGAGCCCTTCCCTTTGTCTTAGTCGCAGCCATTCCTAGCTCAAGGTTCAGCCTTTGATCCCTTCCCTCTGCATAGCTGGTTTCAGCTCGACTTGCACTCAATTGACCCTAGATGCTGCGATAGGACCTCACCTTAGCTCTCTAGTAGGCGTCTAAGTCTTCTAGTAGGGACTGGCAGTGGACCAGACGGCATAATCCCGTCTGAGTGTGCACCGGCAGCCGATCCTTAAGACGCTGAATGTCGGTGTTTTCCCGAGGTTTCGAGCTCTATCTTGAAACTATAAAGCCTCCTGATGCTATTGCAAACTAAATGCAATCATTGGGGTCGATCTGATCGATCGATTCGATTGGGATTGATTGACTCAGAGCGAGCCTGCGTCCGTGAAATGCCGTGAGTAGCACCCCATTATTCCCTCCAGGCTCGAGACTAACTGAGTTGCCCAATCGCTGCCCCTTTGATCCCTGAACGTGTAAGAATAGAGCTCAGCTCTTATCCCATTTTTAGTCTTAAGAGGGGTATTTTGGTCATCTTGACCAAAATGTGTTTAAGTACTCTTAAACCATAGAATTCTCAAGTAAAGTAATTATAATCAGTAATGAAATGTATTAACATATATTGCTAAGTTATATCATCTCAAGGATGAATCCTAGTGTTTAAACATCCAAAATCCTTAAGTAAGCTCTTAAGATCTTAAGTGATCTTAAGACCCTTTATAAAAGCCATAGCTTAACCAATATTAAAGTTGAAGTTTCTAATCCTAGTTATCTTAATAAAGTTTATTCATGAATTATAGTCTTAAAGAAAGTAAAAGCAAAAGCTTTAAAGAAGCCTAAACTAGACTTATTGGTTTAGATCTAAGTGAACAAAACTTTAGACCCTAGATCTTAGACCTTAGATCTTAGCCTTTAGATCATTTGATTTAATTGAATTACATTCATTTGGAATTCCTTACTTGATTAACTGTTTAATCTTGTTAAAACCTTCCTTATAGGTGTAGAATTTATTCAATCTATAGAATAATGTAATTATTCTAAAGATTGAATATAGAATCTTAGATTTATATTTTATTAATTGATTATTTTATCTTAAAATATTAGAATTGACCTTTCACTAAGCTCTTAGTTCTAAATTTTTCAGCTTATAAGATTCCTTATCATTATATTATGCTTGAGTGCGAACCCTAGATCCTTATTAGGATACTACCTTGGATTTAGAATTTGAACTCCAAAGTGGAGTTTGGATCCAGAATCCTTAATCTTGATTTACTTAATCAAGATTTGGGTTAAGAGAGGAAAATAATAATAATTAAGTCGATGATTTATTTACTATAATTCTTTTTAGTTGTCATATGATTATGAATTATAACTTGTTAAGTTCTAATGTTAACATTAAGGTCGTGAATCTGGGATTATACTCAATAGCTAAATATTGGAGATCCTAAACTTGTATCTTCTCATAATAGTTAGATTTAGATAAGTTAAACAACAACAGATATCACATAAGTCTAGTTGAGTTTCTTACTTACTTGACTTTGATTGCTCTGTACACCTTGAATATTGAGCCTTGTTCCTTGAGTATAATAGGTGAACTTAGGATATGGAAGATACTGTGGGCCCCCCATACTGACAATAGGAAGTACGGCGCTCCAACTGTGGCAAATCCCCAGCTTAAGTAAAATTAAGTGATAACCCAAATTGCCTTAAGCCAAGAATCCGTCACCATAATACTATAATATTTATCAATATACATACAGATATCAAAGTGGCGGAAGCAATAGGCAAGTAGTAACATCCACAAGCACAACGTAGTAGAAAGGCAAGCAGACAATATAATAACTCAGCACAATGCAGAAATGAAATACATCCAGAATTAATTATTACAAACTGAATTTTAAAGAGAATGAAAGTGTCTCTCAATCTCACTGAATTAAAATGCAAGATCTATCTAAACAGTAGCAGCACGATCCTCCTCCTGAACTTGCTCCTCTTCGACACTGCCCACGAACAAGTTTGAATCTGACATTTGTCGGTATCACAAATGCCAGGGCCCCAGCCAACAAAACAAAAAGGTTACAGTTAGACAATTGTCTAAGTACATTTTAGGCTATTTTAAATGAACTGATCATTTTAAAGATATCACATTTAAATTATCTAAGCATGTGAGCAATAATGGGTGCGGCAAGCTATGAAAGAAATGGGTAACTATAAACTATCCATTTATAGCCAACAACTTGTATGAAAAGTAACATGCAATACCAAATAAACAAGGTGAAGTCAAAGCTAAAAGAGACAATGACTGTAACACAAATTCTGAACCTAACATGCTTATGATCGTATTAACACATGCTGAGTACATAAATGACACAAATACAAAAAATAAATATATAATTCTAGCATCCTAAATATGCCAATATACATAAGTAAGCCATAAGAGTATACATACAACATGCTAATTGATACAAAAGAAAATAAAAGGAAAAGAGCCACTAAGATATGTGGCAAAAGCTGAGCAATCTATGAAATGTAAAGCCACTGAGACATGTGGCAAAAGCAGGGCAAGTAATATAATGTAAAGCTACTGAGACATGTGGCAAAATAAGTAAGTACTGAAAGTAAGACCACTGAAGTGTGTGGCAAAGTAAAATAGAAAACAATACTGAATAATCTAGCTAAAGTAGCAATAAGCCTAAGATATAGTACTGTCATACCAGCCAATAGGCCATCCAGGGCCCCCAATATTAAAATATCAATCAATACCCAACCAATAGGCCATCCCAATCTTCTAGGCCTGGGTCAGTTCTACACAATACTATTACTAAAGAGGCAAACTATGCTAGGACATATTCTACCAACCAACTGCAATCAAGGCAAGAACTGAATGATATGCTATTCAATTTCTAACTTAGGATGCATCATCCATATCCTAAGTTCTCCTATTATGCTCAAGGAGTAAGGCTCAATATCAAAGGTGTGCAAAGCAAATCGAGTCAAAGTAAGCAAGAGACTCAGTCTAAACTTATGTGATATCTGTTGTTATCTAATTACCAAATCTAGCTATTCTGAGAAGGTACAAGCTTAGGATATCCAATATCTAGCTATCGAGAAGAATCTCAGATTTACGTCCTTATAGTTAATACTAGGACTTAACAAGTTCTAATTCAAAATAATGTGATGACTATATGGTTTAAGTAAATAAATCAATAACCTAATTTATTAATATTTTACTCTCTTACCCAAATCTTGATTAAGTAAATCAAGATTTAAGGATTTAGGACTTAAACTCCACTTTGGTGTCCAAATCCTAAATCCAAGGTAAAAGTCTTATTAAGGATCTAGGGTTCACATTTATTACTTATGGGGCCCCCGTACTGACAACAAAGAAGTACAGTGCTCCAACTATGGCAAATTCCCAACTTAAGTAAAGTCAAGTAGACCCAACCTGTCTTAAGCCAAGGACTTGTCACCAAGGGCTATCACATCATCAATATACAAGTATTAAAGTGGCGGAAGCAATAAATGAGAGAGTAATATCCACAAGCATGCATAGTAGAAAAAGAGAATGCAATAAAGTAACTCATTCACAGGGCAGAAAATGAAAATACATCCAGATTAATTATTACAAACTGAAGTTTAAAGGGAAAGGAAAAATGTCTCTCAATCTCACTAAAATAAAGAGGCAAGGTCTAACTAAACAACAGCAGCACAGTCCTCCTCCTGAACCTACTCCTCCTCTGCGATACTGCCCACGAACACGTCTGAATCTGACATTTGTCGGTATCACAAATGCCAGGGCCACAGCCAACAAAATAAAAAGGTTACAGTTAGACAATTGTCTAAGTACATTTTAGGCTATTTCAATGAACTGAAACATTAGAGATGTCACATTATAATTCAACTAAACATGCAAGCAGTATAGGGTGCAGCAAGCTACAAAGAAAGGATAACCATAAACTACCCATTTATAGCATTCAACATGTATGTGAAATAACATACCAAGATATGAAAGTAAGCAAGGTAAAGCTAAAAGCAAAAGAACTGCAACTACTATGATAATTCCACTCCTAACATGATTATGATCATATTAACACATGCTGAGTATATAAAAGAAATGTAAGTACTGGAAACATGCAATTCTAGCATCCTAAATATGCTAAAATATATATAAGTAGACCATATGAGTATACATACAACATACTAGTTAAGGAAAGGAAAGAAAAGAAAAGCCACTGAGACATGTGGCAAAACAAGCAATGCTGAAAGTAAAACCACTGAAACATGTGGTAAAGCCAATTGAAACTGTAAGTAAAGCCACTGAGACATGTGGCAAAAACATGCAATCTGTACTGAACTGAACAAGAGTAGCAATAAGTCTAAGATATAGCACCGCCATCCCAGCCCGAAAATCATCAAAATACCCAGCCATTAGGCCATCCCTATTCCTCTCTGAGGCTTGGGTAACTTCCATACTGTACTGAATACTGGAGGTGGCAACACTATACTCAAAACCTATCCTACTAACTGAAAATACTAAAAAACTTGATGAAATGATATATGCTTTACAAATTCTAGCTTAGGATGTATCATCCATATCCTAAGTGTTCCTATTATGCTCAAGGAATAAAGCTCAAAATCCAAGGTGTGCAAAGCAATCTAGTCAAAGTAAGCAAGAGACTCAATCTAGACTTATGTGATATCTGTTGTTGTCTAATTACCTAACTACTCTGAGAATGTACAAGCTTAGGATCTCCAATATCCAGCTATCGAGTAGAATCTCAGATTTACGTCCTTAAAGTTTAATATTAGAACTTAACAAGTTCTAATCCAAAATCATGTGACGACTATATGGTTTAAATAAATAAATCAATGACCTAATTTTATTAATATTTTACTCTCTTACCCAAATCTTGATTAAGTAAATCAAGATTTATGGATTTAGAACTTAAACCCCATGTTGAGTTCAAATCCTAAAATCCAAGGTGACATTCTAAATAGGGTCTAGGTTTCTCACTTAATACCCAAATCAAAGGTAAGGAATCCTATAAGTTGAAAGATTCAGGAACTAAGAACTTAGTGAAATGCTATTCTGCTAATTATAAGATAAAACAATCGATTAAAAACTTGAGAATCAAAGATCTACATTCAATCTCTAAGATAATCTCATTATCTTATAGATTAAATCATCCTATACCCACATGGAAGGTTTCAAAAGATTAAACGATCAATCATTTAAAGAATTTTAATTGGAGATGGTTTAATTCAAATTGAAGTTCTAAGTCTAAAATCTAAGATCCGAAGTTTGATCACTTTAGACCTTAAGCTAGATTTTTAACTTAGACTTTACCAATTACATTTCTTTTAAGTTTTAGCTCTTAGGTTAACCTTAATGAACTTATTAGGGTGATATTTAATCACTACATTTATTAGATTCAAGGGTTAATGCCAAATGACTCTTATAAGATCACTTAAAATCTAAATGTCTTAATTAGAGATTAAGTGGAGTTTTCTTGAATTGAAGATCACATTAACTTTATTATTATTCTAAGAGTTCAGAGAATACTTCTAATCTACCTTAGGATAGCTTACTGAAATTTCCAAGCTTTAAGGAACATTTAAACATATTTTGGTCAAAATGACCAAAATGCCCCTCTTAAGGGTAAAATTAGGATTTTATGGTTTAGTTACCCAAGTTAGATCCGATCTGACTTAATATGATTCATAATGATTACTGAAGTGAGTAACACACTTATTTTAGGTTTTGATGACCTAATTAATTTTAATTAGCACTAATCACTTAATTAAGTCAATTAGGGTGATTAGTGAAATTATGGCACTCTAGGGCAATCCAACCTTAGACTTAGGTTATAATAGGCTTAACATGATATTAGGAACAATCCCCACCCAAATCAAAAGCTTAATTAAGGTTTAAGTCACTAATCTTTGATTAGGGTGATTAAAGAGTGATTAAGAAAATTAATTATCCAAAATTACCTTTAAGGGTCTGAATTTGTTCCTTAGGGTTCAAGGAGCAATCAGAGCCCTTAATCTCATAAATAGGACAATCAAATAATTTTATATGATTTAATTATAATCAGAGAAGGTTTGGCAAATAATTTTCAATCCAACCATTAGATCTAAGATTTTATTTTATATTTAGATTCCTTGAATTTTTCTGATTCAAATGGTATATTGAATCATGCCATTTGGATATGTATAGCCCAAGTTATTTAATTAAATTAATCTGAATGTTTATTTAAATTGGAATCATAGGTTCTAATTAATTAAATTCGCAACCATAGAAAATATCATCTAATAATTATTTAATTAGCCGCAGCCCAAAATCAGAACTGCACGGGTCACGGGTCGGCCCGGCCCAAGGACCCATGACTTCATCTTCGTCCTCTCGATGGGTCCCGAGCCCGCTGAACTTCGGCACTGAAATTCTCGATGTCTAGTCGATGACGGCGGCTCGGCTTGATCCCTACACGTTCCCTGAGTCAAGACGCATCGATTGGACCAAGAACCCCATCTAGATCCCTCTGGATCAACGGGATGCTACTCGATCGAGGTGCCTTCGATACGGGCGTCTCAGGCCGACTGTGAGGGGGAAATTCTCCTCACAGAGGCCTTGATTCGATCGGGGTTTGATCCCTACACGTTCAGGGGGACTAGACGCGTCAAACTCCCAACCTATCTTAACATGAGGCACAGCCAATCGCTGGGTCCTTACTCGGACTCAGCCATTGGCTCGGCTGCTAGCTCAGTCGATTGATACGATCGACTCGAGCTAGCTTAGCCCCATGCGACAATCACATTGGGTTTCTAGGTGGCTAAGGTTCACTAGGCGACATCCATGGCTCATCCAGAGGACAAACAAAACTGAGCTGAAGAGATTTTAATGGGGGAAAGGCTGTAACAACCCAGGTTGTTACTTGGCTCAATTAATACTAATCTAAGTCTTAATT
Source organism: Gastrodia elata (assembly GCA_016760335.1). NCBI lineage: Eukaryota > Viridiplantae > Streptophyta > Magnoliopsida > Asparagales > Orchidaceae > Gastrodia > Gastrodia elata. The sequence continues at coordinate 23,954,410 of CM028670.1, read as the reverse complement.
AAGGTTCTAAGTCACTAATTAAGTAATTTAGAACTATTATCTAAAACCTAGGTCAAATTAGAAGTCAACTGAGTCAAATTAGAAATTTTGGAAAATTCCAAACCCTAGAAATTGACTTTTTATCTAGACCTCAGATTGAAAATCTGACTTCACCATTGCGTTCAAAACTCCCAAATTAGCTATGGGTAAAATTTTGGAAGCATTTGGAAGTCGTTGGATTTTCGTCAAATATTTTAATAATATTTAAATGCCTGAAAATTCAAATAAATAAATACTCGTCGAAACGAAAATTCGAGTGCGCCGTTGCGTTCCTCGCCCTTCAATTAGCTAAGGGTGATTTATTGAAAATTTTTGGGATATATTTAATAGGGTAAATTTGATTAATTAAATCTGTATAATATAAATTAAATAATTATATTTTTATTTAAACTTAACGGCGCGCCATCCATATCCTCACGCCGTCACCTGGCTTATTCTTCTACATCGTCTAAATGGACGGGGCTTCTAAGCCGTCTGATCGAACGATCAGACGGCTGAAACCCCTTCGTCCCCAGGATCCTACACGCGGCAAGATGGTCGATGCACGGTGCCCTCGATCGCCAGATGTCGCATCTGCCGCCTAAAATGAGCGGTCTACTTCCTTTAAATCCTCAATCATACCCTCTCAGCCCAATTTTCGACTAGCTAAAGCATTGAAGGGAGTTGGAGCTTCTTGCCGTGAACCTAATTTTCATCCACCGTCCAGCAGGTACTCCATAATTTCTCTCGATTTCAATCAAATCTCAATTTTGTTTGTTCGAATACTTATTCCACATGTCAATTAATGAATTGTGTGGTTCGATTTGATTAACTCTTGCGAGATTTAGCAAATTCAAAAGATCTCCCACAGTGAAATCCGTTATCGCATACCCTAAAATCGTGTCTCTCGAAGGAAGGCGAAGGGACTCCTCGATCGCTCGAACCAGTTTAGCCAGGACCGGTTCGTCTCGCCATGACCCGGACCGGTTCAGTCACCCCGCTTGTGGACCGGCCAAGCATCGTGTTAGATGGAGGGCCCGCGTGCAGCTGAGGTACCAATCCCGCGAGGACACGTGTCTCGCGGGACAGTGCCTGTCGGTGCTGCAGCACCTGTGGGACCCACTGCCGTTTCTGCCCAATCCGATCTTGACACGCATAGTGTAGGTCCCACCTGCAGAGATAAAAAGTTAATTTATATATATTAAAAGAATTAAAATTTTATTAATTAAATTCTATTTAATTAAAACAGTTTTAAATTAATTAATAAATTATGAAACTTTAAACATTAATATCTTAATAATTATAAGTCCAAAATAGACAAAATTATATACCATTTTGATCAGCAAATATAGAGGAACATTTTGGTACTGTCAAATTTATATTTGAACCTGTATTTAGCAAAGTGATATTTAGGGTATTAATTGAGTCCAAATAATGTTACATAAATTCATTTGACCATAACTTTGCAACTTTTGATCCAAACATATCCAATATGGGTCTTAAAATACTCAGAAAACCTTAAGAATCCTTTTAGTAGGTTATTTTTGCTGTTTGGATTAGTATTTGACTAATCACTTTTAGGACCTAACCCTAATTATCTTAATTAGACCTAGAACTTCAATTGACCATAACTTGGTCAATTGAGCTCCAAATTGAATGATCCAAATATTAATTTAGATCAGAAAAACCTAATTAACAGTAATCTGTAAAAATATTTTAGATCCAACAGTTAGATTTGCTAATCACCCTTAATTACTCTAAATTTTGATTAATGAATATTAGCAAATTTAGTAATCTAAATTGAGTGATTTAAGTTTCAAAGGACTCATATAGTCATTAAAAATCTATCTATAAGGCTGGATTAGTGTTTGAGTATTTAATTTCACTAATCACTCACTAATCACCCTAAACCCTAATTAAGCCATAACTTAGTCAAATTAGATCCAAATTGAGTACCACATGTTATTGTGATGAGTGGACTATTTGTAAACCATAGCCACTGATTATACTCAATTTGGATACTAATTGACAAAGTTAGGATTTTTGAGCTTAATTAAGGATCCCTTAATTACCCTTTTTAACCTTAGATCTTGTTTTGGTCATAACTTGGCCAATACTTATCAGAATTTAGTAAATTTAGGTTCTATGAAAACCTTAAACAGTTAATAACAATAATCCAAAAGAAAATTTAACTTTTATTCAACCAAATTTCTAAATTGCCCCTATGAGTCAAATTCATTAATTTAATCTCATGTGGCTTATTAATCACCCAAACTTAGTATAATTGCTGTCCAATCTTATATTAAGCAATAAGAATCTTATTCCAACTGAAAATTTTAAATTTAAATCTCTAAATCAAAATTTGATCTTTTGAACCCTTAAGTAGGGGCAAAATGGTAATTTTGCCCAAATTTAGGGTTAAGCTTTCTAAAGTTCTAAAGTCAGTTTATAATCATTAAAATCAATAATAAAATGATTTATAATAGAAATTGTATGAGTTCAATCATTAAATTTATTTTAATCAAAATCCCAAGTTAAGTTATTTAAAAAAAAAATTCCTAAGTAAAATTTTGAGTGCTTTCTTTCCTTAAGTCATTCTTAGACCTTTCCTTAGGTCCTTATAATATTAGCTAGGATGTGTGTCTTGAGAGATACTCTTAGTAATTAAGAGCCTTAATTCCTAAGGTTAGGAATAGATCATAAGTTAGAGTTCATCTATTGAGTAAATTGGATTATTCAATAGATGAAACCTTGAGTTTACTAGTTTATGGATTTTCATAGTTTATTTAAATGATTATTTGGTCTTTAAACTTTAGAACTAAGAATAGAGATCTATCCCAATGAATTGATTAAATCATTAGGATTTGCCTTAACCTAATCTGTGAGATTTGGGCTCTAAACCTTAGACCCTTAGTTGTACATTTGGATTAAGTGATTAGACCCCATCATTTGGAGTCTAATTCTTAATCTTTTCATCTTGATTTGGCTAATCAAGATGAGTTTGGGGTAATTTTAAATTATAAAATCAGGTCGGTGATTTTTTTTCATTTAAACTAAATAGTCGTCTTTTGATTAAGATATAGTTAGGACTTGGCTAGTCCTAATTATCTTCAACTTGTAGGATCGTGATACTAAGTTACTGAATGTGTAAGAATTGATGATTCTGAAACTTACGTAACTTAGAGTAGATAGAACAAATAAAGTAGACAACAATGGATATCACCTATGTTTTAGATAGAGTCTCTTGCTCAATTTGTTTTGATGCTTCGCTTACCTTAATTTTGAGCTTTAAACCATGAACATATTTAATGTACTTAAGATATTTGATAAATATCTTAGGTCAACTTTGATCATTCATATGTAGCATTTTATTTTCTTCTTGAATTTTTGTAAGGTGTAGCTTGATTAGTATACCTCTTCGATCAAACCGTTCGGGGTCGGCTACATTGTTGGGGGGTTCAGTCCGATAGTCTATGCCATGCCTAATCAAGGGGATAGGATGGATAGACTCTTGCCCTACTGATTGTAGAGTCAGGATCTGATATGGTTATACTAATTCAAGTACACTTACATTTGGTTTCTGCCTTAGCTCATCAGGCTAAGTGGTTTCAGTGATACTCAGTTCAGAGCTTCTTTCTTAGCCCATCAGGCTAAGTTTTACTGATTATGCCTTCAGTTGAGTGGCTTGAATAGCCATTACAGTTTTCAAATTTTAGTTACTATTTTACTTTGCATATTCTGCATTTTCAGTACTGCTGTTACTTACAGTTTCCCTGCACTATTATAGCCTTGTTTCTATATAGGATGCTAGTATTTTTACTATTTTTCATATGCATATATAGGATGTTAGTTATGTTTTCAGCTTTATAATGTTTTACATGTTCAATTACTGATATGTCACTTAGCATAAGCCTATTTTGATCATAAGCATGTTTAGGATGTATTTTCTTTACAGTTTTGTTTAGTCTTTCTTTTGCCTACCTAACTTTGTTGTAGTTGCTTGGAGGAGGTATGTGCTTACTTCATAGTTGTATTAGTTATAAACTGTTTGTTTATAACTTTATACCATTCTTTTCTTATGCTTTTCTGCACCTACTTGCTTTTGTATTGGTTTATGGTGACATCTAAATAACATAATCAATTGTTTACCCTAAAATGTGCATAGACAATAGTCTAACCAGTTTTCTTTTGTTGGCTGGGGCCCTACCATTATGAAACCGATAATGGTAGGTTCTGAGTTTATTGGAGCAGTTGATCCAGTGGAGAGCTTGCCATTGGAGGAGGAATCTGTGCCTGAAGACCCTTAGATTTAGTTTCTTTTCTGCTTGTGAGATTGAAAGTTTTCTTTTCAGTTCTTTAAACTTATTAAAATGTTGTAATAATACAGGTTAAATCTTTTCTTTTCAGCTTCTTTACTTATTCTAGATTATTGTATTGTATGGATGGATGTTGTATTTTATGCTTCCACGATCTCTGTGTTACTTGTATGATCATTTAGTGATGGATTCTGGGATGAATGGCAAAGTCCTTAGTTAAGTTGGATTAGAATGTGCATCTAATCCAATTCTAAGTGGGGACTTTGTCATTTGGTGACCCCTCCACCTTAATCATGTTAACTTAAGGGTTAACAGGACCACGGTGGGGCAGGGCCGCCACAGTTGGTATCAGAGAATTCAATAAGGTGTCAGATTGGAATTTGTATTCCTCTCTACCTAATGGATTGATTCTTCTGCTACAAGATCAATAAATGAATACTTGAAACAATGTCCATCTCATTATGAGTACAACTCATAATAAGAAGTAGAAAGTAAGGAAAACACTTCCATAATAAAACTTTAGTAAGGACTAAACTCTAATGTCATAAAAAGCTTAGTAACAAATACTTGTAGATCTTTATGATCATAGAAATTGAAATATTAAACCTTGGATTTTAGACTAAGAGATTAAGTTATAATTAAGAAATTCAAAATATAAATCAAAGGCCTAGAAAAAATTCAAAACTTGTATGTTAAATGAACCTCTTTAGTGCAACAGCTTATCCATAGAAGATTGGATCCTCTTTATTAATTTAATAAGAACCAAAATCATATAGAATCTATCTCAAATGAAAATAGGTATTCCAATCACATCTTAGTTATACTTGAAATTTCTCTTATCCAAGATGAAATAAGAGCTTGATGAAAAGTTAAATCTTAAGAAAATCCTTTGAATTATAAATGAAAGATGTTGATAATATAACCATTAACTATATTCTCCATGAAAGGATCTTTATCAATTTAAGATACCCTGTTATATCTAGTATCTTTCCTATTGTACTAAATTATCCTTCAAATAATGAAAACTTAAGAAGTATAATAGCTCTTCTTCTGAGACTAATCTTAATCATATTAATTTCAGAATGAGTCCTATAACTTCTTTCCCCAACATGGATGATTCATCGAATAGCAACACCGACGAAGTCACTTCACTCAGAAACATGATAACTATCATGCTAGAGAATCAATTACAACAAGCAGTGACTATCCAGAAACTAGTATCTACTCTTAATACTGCAATTACTGGTATGCTTTTATATTCTTTATACTTCCCAAACTGTTACTAATAAGTTATTTAGTGGCTTCTTGAGATTTAGACTTCTAATCTTTAATGGGAACTTATTCCTCACAAATTCTGAAACTCAACATAAGACAACCAAAAAGAATCGAAAGCGCAAAGCTCACCAAGAGGGATCTAGCATATCAATGGAATCAATCCAAGAGTGCACTAGACCACATTTTTATGGAAGGTGTTATCATTTTGGTAAAGGCTGTTTTGCATGTGGTCGACAAGGCCACGGGTATCGGGAATGCCGTGCTTTCAAAAAAATCGATGGAGATATAATCCATCGTTCTTATAAGGATAAAATATTCCATGACAACTCACTTAAAGATTTGGAAGCAATATCAAATTTAACATCACCACTGCCTGAGGCAGAATGTCTAGCTGGCAGGGAGAAAATAGTTGCTCCTAAATTTCAAGAATACAGTCATCTGGGAATAGAGGGATCTAATGATAATATTGTCCCAGATACATTTATTCAATTTCATCATTCCTTATAATCTTATAATTTAGTTCTATTTCATATAAGTTCAAATTATGATGACTTAATTATGGTTGTCATTTGAAATTTTGCATATAAGTCTAATATTGTGATTCAATATGTTTTGTCCTTAATTTGATAATACATCCTTCATTAGGCTTAGTTAATCAAACTTTAAATCCTTTTGGGCAAAGTCATACTTTAGTAACTTATATAAATAAATATTTCTAAGAAGTAACTTGCTCAGTTTGGGTAAATAACTTCTCATTCCTTACATTAAATTAATTCAGATTTTTGAATTTACTGCTAAATAAGTCACCAGTGTGACTAGAAATATTAAACTAGCCCATCCCTTAAGTATCTCATTCCATTAGGATGAGTGTATTCACATTAGTTAAACGTATAAGATAGGTTATCTAAGTCAAAAATTTGACTCTTAGTAGTGACTTTATGATTATATCTCATCATAGTTGATGAGCAGTCCATTACCTCGATTTATTCTTTTGATTCTTATGATTTCAAAATATCAAGCCACCTTGTATAATTAGAGGCAATAAATTTCTCTCTCTTATTAAGTTAAGTAGTCAAATTGGGTAAATCACCCTCTGTATCTAAATATCATTCCTTAATCAAGGATGAGTGATTGATTAAATAATAGAAACCTTAGAGTGGATCAATTATAAATTACATAATGGTTAGATTATTTAAACCTATATGTGTAGACTCATAAGTTTAGCTATAATAAACCTGTTGTTTTCTTAGTCCTAGCATAATAAGGATATTCTACATAATTTTAAATATAAAACCCGTTCTAAGTCAAAGAACTTTTGTTCTTGTAAGAATGGATTTCCTTAAAGTTGCAAAACATTTTGAATTCTAAATTTTGAATTAGAATCTATAAATATTCTATTGGAAATTCTTTTTGTTTAATTTACTTATGGTAACTTAATAAGTTTGAACTTGTGATTTCTCTTGTCCATCTTGGTTAGATGGAAAATTCTATTTTCCTTACTATAATCTTTAATTAAGTGATGAATGCCACTTAAAGTGAATATATTGATTGAGAAAAATAGTATTCTTATCGAATAAGAAAATCTCCTTTCTCAAATAATTTGATTTCAAACTTTTTGCCTAAGTCATAATATGACTTGAGCACTTATTAATCATTCTCTTAAATAAGCTCTCATTTAAGATAAATTAAATATAACCACTAAATTTCTAAGTGATCTAAGCCACATAATGTAGTTCCGATATTAACAACTGATTCTAGAAATTTTGGCATAAGCCATAGATTATGACCTATGATCATTGCTTTTATTTCTATTGAATTTTCCTAGCACTTACTCATATGAATGAGTGAGTTCCTTGACATAACCAAGTCAGAACTTATAACTTGTATTATTAAACTCTTATAACCTCCAAAACTTGATGTTAAGTCATCATGTGTGACTTAATATTTTAAACTTGAAGCTAAGAATCGAGAATTGCATGCTGAACCTATTTGCCCTATTAGGACATTTTAACAAGAGATGAATGTCACTTTAATAGCTCAAATCTAATTTGGACTAATTCATATATATAGTCCATCCTCATCTTATCTTTTGTTAAGAATTATAAGTCAAACCATTTGGATTCATTATTAGACTGTTATTCTAATGATGAATCTCTTCCTAAAATTCTCATAGAATAAAAGATCAAAGAATACTAGTTCCTTGATGCCAAAACTTTAAATTCCAATTTGTTGAAATAGAACCATTCTTATTTTTAATTCCTATTGAATCCTATAAAGGCTTAGCTAGTTGCCAAAGCCTTCTCAGATAATAAATGTAACTTGAGTATAGAACTGTTAGAATCTTGACTTTTAACTTCATCCTTTGCTCAGCAAGTAATATCACTTGCCAAATTATAATCATCTTGTGTTAAGAAGTCATATGTTATGACTTAGGAATTAATTCTAGATCTTTAAAATTATATTTTTACTTAGGTGAACCCTAACTTGCTATCATTATTAAGTGATGTTTCTCATTTAGTTAATTAGTTCCTTGAAACACAAAATTTTTGGAAAATAATCTTTCTATCATCAGTAATAAGATAAGATTTTGAGGATTAAATCCTAAGGGTGGAATCTTTAAACCTTCAAATTCCTTTAAGCCTTGCTTATTTATACAAAGATATATTCTTAAACTCATGTCAATTTTGGTGTGTAAACACCAATCAAATCTTCATTCTTAGAAGCAATTTATATACTAAAGCATACATTACTAGGTTAGTAGTAATGTGCTGTGATTACAATTTAATTATCATAAGACCGTAAATATCTATAAATATCTCATATTTCAAATGACAGTAACATAATACTTTCATGATTCTCATCTTCCTGTCTTTTAGTGAGAATTTCAAACTAATACTATTACCCATTAATTGACTTGTCAAAATCATAGATAACAATCAAAATTGATTATTTGATCTGAGTCCTCAGATCTGATTATGAGTCTTGATGTTTCTTCCACCGTTACCAGACTATTCTACATTCATTTAAACTATTGCAAATCATACTTATCAACTTCTAGTATGTTCGATATTCTACTCTATTTAATTTTTCCACTTGAGTGATGTCGAGGACGACATCATTCTTAAGTGGGGGAGTTTGTAACAACCCAGTTTGTTACTTGGCTCAATTAATACTAATCTAAGTCTTAATTAAGGTTCTAAGTCACTAATTAAGTAATTTAGAACTTATATCTAAAACTTAGGTCAAATCATAAATCAACTCAGTCAAATTAGAAATTCTGGAAAATTCCAAACCCTAGAAATTGACTTTTTATCTAGACCTCAGATCGAAAAATCTGACTTCACCATTGCGTTCAAAACCCCCAAATTAGCTAGAGGTGAAATTTTGGAAGCATTTGGAAGTCGTTGGATTTTCATCAAATATTTTAATAATATTTAAATACCTGAAAATTCAAATAAATAAATACTCGTCGAAACGAAAATCCGAGTGCGCCGTTGTGTTCCTCACCCTTCAATTAGCTAAGGGTGATTTATTGGAAATTTTTGGGATATATTTAATAGGGTAAATTTGATTAATTAAATATGTATAATATAAATTAAATAATTATATTTTTATTTAAACGAGTACGGAAAGTAGTTTTTCCTACATCGTCTTCTTTTACTCGCAGTTGATGGTATCCGGACCTTAGATCGATCTTGGAAAATATCACGGCCTGGATAACTGGTCGAATAGATCATCGATTCTAGGCAGTGGGTATTTGTTCTTATGGTGACCTTGTTTAATTTGCGATAATCTATACACATACGCATAGATCCATCCTTCTTTTTCACAAATAATACTGGTGCTCCCCAAGTAGACGTGCTTGGCCTAATGAAGCCTTTATTCAAGAGCTCTTGCAATTGCTCATTGAGCTCTTGAAGCTCCTTAGGCGCCATTCTATAAGGCGCTTTGGATATCGACTGGGTACCAGGGATCAATTCAATAGAGAATTCTACTTCTCTGAAAGGAGGTACACCAGGCAAATCTTCTGGAAATACATCGGCGAATTCCTTGACTACCTTGCAATCAGTTAGAGAGATATTTTCCTTTGTTTCACCCATCATGGTAACTAAGTAGGCACTACATCCCTTGGCAATCAATTATTCGGCTCTAATGGCATTTATTAAAGATAACTGCGTGCTGGTCTTCCCTACAAACATTTTGGGATTGCCCTGAGAATGGAGAGTGATCTTCTTTTTATGACAGTTTATCACGGCGTTATTGTCACTGAGCCAATTCATCCCAAGGATGATATCAAAGTTAGCTATCGGTAAGATAATTAGTTTGGCCTGAAACTCTTGATTGTTTATCGGGACTTTAATATTGCAAAATTTATGTGCACTTAGTTGGGTTCCAGACGAAAGTCCAACATTCAACTTTTGTGCTAAGTTGCATGCGCGAAGTTTAAGGTTATTGGCAAATTGTTCTGAGATGAATGAGTGACTGGCACCATTATCGAATAATACGTTACAAGGCTGGTTATTAAAATAAAGTGTGCTTAAATTTACACAATTTTGCATTAACAACTTAAAAAGATTTAAAATACAAAAAAGCAATGTAACAGGAGAGGTTTAAGAGTGTGTACCTGAAACCACATTGTTATCTTCTGCGGCTTCCATAGGAGTTAAAGCATATACTCGGGCAGGACCAGCAGGACGATTGTTGGTCTGCCGTCGCTGGTAATTCTGAGAATTGGGAGCTGTTGGCTGTGTGTGAGCCACTTCAGAAGCAGGGGCTGGCATTATAGCCAGATTTGGTTCTCTCCGGTTTTGTGGGGTTGCTCTGAACACTTGGTTCTTCTGGCAGGGTTTCATTGGAATTCCGTCGACCGTTTCTGTGTGGTCGCACTTGATAGAATTGATGGCATGTGCGCCCACAATTAAAATACCTCTGGCCAAAGTGGTAACAGTTACCGTACGGATGAGGCTTGGTATAGTTTTGAGCTTGTTCGGCAGTAGGTGCTGCTTCCAGCTAATATACTTTCGCGGGGTTGGATCCATGTCTCTTGAAGTTTCCTCTCGGGTTCAGAGTTGTTTGCGCTTTTCGCTTATGATCTTCTTCAGATTGATGATGCTCTATCACCTTGGCCATTTCCACCAGTTTGAAGAAGTTAGTCAGGCAGAGCAGCACAATCTAGTTCTTCAACGAATTTTGGAGTCCGCAAAGGAAGCGGTGACACTTCTCTGACTCAGAGTGGGCGACTTTCGGTGCGAAACAAATCAATCTACGAAACTCTCTTTCGTATTCAGCGACTGAACGACTCCCTTGAGTCAATCTTATGATCGTGTTGGAGATAATATTTTGTGCAGATGGGGGAATGAATTCGGTCTTGAAGGCATCAACAAATGCATCCCAAGGAATGTCTTCTAGTTCAAAATCGATGAACTGGGTATTCTTGACTTCTTCCCACCAATATTCTACCTCGGCGTGGAATAGATGGGTGGTGAGACAGACGACTTCGGAGTTCAGAATTTTCAGACTAATCAAATCCTTTTCCACGGCCTTCAGCCAATCGGCTGTATCCATCAGGGACAGGTTCCCACCAAAGGTTGGAGGTCTTAACCTCAGAAAATTATGGAGGAGATTATTCGCTGAATGGTGTGACGATGAAGCAACTTGTGGAGCATGGACTATCGGAGCAGTGACCGTGACTGGAGTTACACGATCATTCAATAATTTCTGCATAATTAGTGTCTGTTGAGCTTGGTTTTCTAAGAGAGTTGCCACCATAGCTCGCAGATGAGCCACCTCATTGCTAGAACTACTGGAGGCTACAGTGTTCTTGATAGGAGTGATGGCAGGGTGGTGATCTATAATCCATTCTAGTTAATTTTAAGAAAATGAGACGACTCAGAATTTACTCTAAGGAAGGGAAATCAAAAATTTTCATTAATTATAAAATTAAGGGATTACAATGCCAAAACTATAAATCAAATGGAGTTGCTTGAAAATAAAATAACATTTATCATAACTATCATTCAAACATTATCAATGTACTCTGCTCTAAAGGCTACACAAAAATCCTCAAAGGTGACTTCCCGACGCTTCCTGTTACGCTTCTTTTCGAGCCTTGCCATGGTCTCATACCACCAGACTCCGGCGTAGTCCAACATCAGGTAGGTCACAACATCTACATAAAGTGACTCAGGACACTCTATGAGTTCCAAAATGGACTCCACTTGGCTCAACCATTCTTGCGCGTATATGGGAAAGTTGAGCCCTCGATACACAGCTTACTGTAGAAGCTTCTCCATGACCAAAATTCCTCTTGATGAAACTCCTTCAATCTGCCAGTTACTTTCCTGCCTTTTATTTGAAGCTACAGCTCCAAACTTTCCTGAAGATACGCTGCTAATAGTCTATATCGGACTCTCCAAAATTCATTTAACTCTAGGGACAAAATTTTTATTACATTTGCATTAGTCTCCAGATGACTAATTTATTAGTATGGGAGTATTCTCCTCCTACATTTTGCATAGAGTTACTGATACTACTATGTTATGGATGTTACTTATATTGATGCTTGTATTTCAGAAGAACGATCCATTAGGTAGAAAGGAATCATAGATCCTATTCTGACACCTTATGGTATTCTCTGATACCAACTGTGGGGCCCCCGTATTGACAACAAGGAAGTACGGTGCTCCAACTATGGCAAATCCCCAACTTAAGTAAAGTCAGGTAGACCCAACCTGTCTTAAGCTAAGGACTTGTCACCAAGGGCTATCACATCATCAATATACAAGTATCAAAGTAGAGGAAGCAATAAATGAGAGAGTAACATCTACAAGCATGCATAGAAGAAAAAGAGAATGCAATAAAGTAACTCATCATAGGGCAGAAAATAAAAATACATCCAGATTAATTATTACAAACTGAAGTTTAAAGAGAAAGAAAAAATATCTCTCAATCTCACTGAAATAAAGAGGCAAGGTCTAACTAAACAGCAGCAGCACAGTCCTCCTCCTGAACTTGCTCCTCCTCTACAACACTGCCCACGAACACGTCCGAATCTGACATTTGTCGGTATCACAAATGCCAGAGCCCCAGCCAACAAAATAAAAAGATTACAGTTAGACAATTATCTAAGTACATTTTAGGCTATTTTAATGAACTAAAACATTAGAGATATCACATTATAATTCAACTAAACATGCAAGCAATATAGGGTGCAGCAAGCTACAAAGAAATGATAACTATAAACTACCCATTTATAGCATTCAACATGTATGTGAAATAATATACTAAGATATGAAAGTAAGCAAGGTAAAGCTAAAAGCAAAAGAACTACAATTACTATGATAATTCCACTCCTAACATGATTATGATCATATTAACATATGCTGAGTATATAAAAGAAACACAATTACTGGAAATGTGTAATTCTAGCATCCTAAACATGCTCAAATATATATAAGTAGATCATATGAGTATACATACAACATGCTAGTTAAGGAAAGGAAGGAAAAGAAAAGCCACTGAGACATGTGGAAAAACAAGCAATGCTGAAAGTAAAACCTCTGAAACATGTGGTAAAGCCAACTAAAACTGTAAGTAAAGCCACTGAGATATGTGGCAAAAACATGCAATCTGTACTGAACTGAACAAGAGTAGCAATAAGTCTAAGATATAGCACCGCCATCCCAGCCCAAAAATCATCAAAATACCCAACCATTAGGCCATCCCTGTTCCTCTCTGAGGCCTGGGTAACTTCCATAGTGTACTTAATACTAGAGGTGGCAACACTATACTCAGATCCTATCCTACTAACTGAAAATACTGAGAAACTTGATTAAATGATATATGCTTTACAAATTCTAGCTTAGGATGTATCATCCATATCCTAACTGTTCCTATTATGCTCAAGGAATAAATCTCAAAATTCAAGGTGTGCAAAGCAATCTAGTCAAAGTAAGCAAGAGACTCAATCTAGACTTATGTGATATCTATTGTTATCTAATTACCAAATCTAACTACTCTGAGAATGTACAAGCTTAGGATCTCCAATATCCAGCTATCGAGTAGAATCTCAGATTTACATCCTTAAAGTTTAATATTAGAACTTAACAAGTTCTAATCCAAAATCATGTGACGACTATATGGTTTAAATAAATAAATCAACGACCTAATTTTATTAATATTTTACTCTCTTACCCAAATCTTGATTAAGTAAATCAAGATTTAAGGATTTAGAACTTAAACCCCATGTTGAGTTCAAATCCTAAAATCCAAGGTGACATTCTAAATATGGTCTAGGTTTCTCACTTAATACCCAAATCAAAGGTAAGGAATCCTATAAGTTGAAAGATTCAGGAACTATGAACTTAGTGAAAGGCTATTCTGCTAATTATAAGATAAAATAATTGATTAAAAACTTGAGAATCTAAGATCTACATTCAATCTTTAAGATAATCTCATTATCTTATAGATTAAATCATCCTATACCCACATGGAAGGTTTCAAAAGATTAGACGGTCAATCATTTAAGGAATTTCAATTGGAGATGGTTTAATTCAACTTGAAGTTCTTAGTCTAAGATTTAAGATCTGAAGTTTGATCACTTTAGACTTTAAATTAGGGTTTTAACTTAAGAGATTCCAATTATTATTCTTTTAGAACCTAAGTTCACAGTTAAATTATAAGGAGCTTATTAAGGTTGAAATTGATAATTCTATGCATTAGATTATCATTAAATTCATATTGACCTTTTTAGGACTACTTAAGATCCAAGGATCTGATGTTTGATCACTTTAGACCTTAAGCTAGATTTTTAACTTAGACTTACCAATTACATTTATTTTAAGTTTTAGCTCTTAGGTTAACCTTACTGAACTTATTAGGGTGATATTTAATCACCTCAATTATTAGATTCAAGGGTTAATGCCTAATGACTCTTATAAGATCACTTAAGATCTAAATGTCTTAATTAAAGATTAAGTGGAGTTTTCTTGAATTGAAGATCACATTAACTTTACTATTATTCTAAGAGTTCAGAGAACACTTCTAATTTACCTTAGGATAGCTTACTCAAATTTCCAAGCTTTAAGGAACATTTAAACATATTTTGGTCAAAATGACCAAAATGCCCCTCTTAAGGGTAAAATTAGGATTTTAGGGTTTAGTTGCCCAAGTTAGATCCGATCTGACTTAATATGATTCATAATGATTACTGAAGTGAGTAACACACTTATTTTAGGTTTTAATGACCTAATTAATCTTAATTAGTACTAATCACTTAATTAAGTCAATTAGGGTGATTAGTGAAATTATGGCACTCTAGGGCAATCCAACCTTAGACTTAGGTTATAATAGGCTTAACATGATATTAGGAACAATCCCCACCCAAATTAGAGGCTTAATTAAGGTTTAAGTCATTAATCTTTGATTAGGGTGATTAAAGAGTGATTAAGAAAATTAATTATCCAAAATTACCTTTAAAGGTCTGAATTTGTTCCTTAGGGTTCAAGGAGCAATCAGAGCCCTTAATCTCATAAGTTAAACAATCTAATAATTTTATATGATTTAATTAAAATCAAAGAAGTTTTGGCAAATAATTTTCAATCCAACCATTGGATCTTAGATTTTATTTTATATTTAGATTCCTTGAATTTTTCTAATTCAAATGGTATATTGAATCATACCATTTGGATATGTATAGCCCATGTTATTTAATTAATTTAATCTGAATGTTTATTTAAATTGGAATCATAGGTTTTAATTAATTAAATTCGCAACCATAGAAAATATCATCCAATAATTATTTAATTAGCCAGGGCCCAAAATCAGAACCGCGCGGGTCATGGGTTGACCCGGCCCAAGGACCCATGACTTCGTCTTCTTCCTCTCGACGGGTCCCGAGCCCGCTGAACTTCGGCATTGAAATTCTCGGCGCCTAGTCGACGACGGCGGCTTGGCTTGATCCCTACATGTTCCCTGAGTCAAGACGCGTCGATTGGACCAAGAACCCCCATCTAGATCCCTCTGGATCGATGGGGTGCTACTCGATCGAGGCTCCTTCGATACGGGCTTCTCAGGCCGACTATGAGGGGGAAATTCTCCTCACAGAGGCCTTGATTCAACCGGGGTTTGATCCTACACGTTTAGGGAGACTAGACGCGTCGAACCCCCAACCTATCTTAACCTGAGGCGCAGCCAATCGCTGGGTCCTTACTCTGACTCAGCCATTGGCTCGACTACTAGCTCAGTCGATCGATACGATCGACTCGAGCTAGCTTAGCCCCAGGCGACAATCACATTGGGTTTCTAGGTGGCTAAGGTTCACTAGGCAACATCCAGGGCTCATTTAGAGGACAGAAACAAAACTGAGCTGAAGAGATTTTAATGGGGGAAAGGCTGTACCTAACTTTGGGTTACTGGCCTAACTGAGGCGCAGCCAATCGCTGGGTCCTTACTCGGACTCAGCCATTAGCTCGACTGCTAGCTCAGTCGATTGATACGATCGACTCGAGCTAGCTTTGCCCCAGGCGACAATCACATTGGGTTTCTAGGTGGCTAAGGTTCACTAGGCGACATCCAGGGCTCATCCAGAGGATAGAAACAAAACTGAGCTGAAGAGATTTTAATGGGGGAAAGGCTGTACCTAACTTTGGGTTACCGGCCTAACCGAGGAGAATTAGAGTGTCCTTAAGCTTCCTGGTCAGTAGATGAAGCTCCACAGGGGGTCTGAACACTAGACGGGCCCTCTATCAGCAGTTCGAGCTTCGAAAATGCCAGAATTTGCTGAGGAAGACGGGAGCTCCAGAGGCTTCAATTGGGGAAATTGAGGGTTCACAGTGAGCAAAGGGACTCACTGTGAATCACTGGGGGTATTTAAAGGCCTGAGGGAGCTATGGGGTGGCTTCCAGAGCTCGGGCAATGGCGAGAGGCTCGGGCCGAAGGAAATGGCTCGGGCCAACGACTATGGGCAATTTGGGGAGAAGGCAGCCGGCCAGATGAACGCACCAAGGGCAGGAGAGGAAATTCGGTGAATTTCCCGTACTGCCACGCGTCAGGGAGGATCAAATTATGACTAAATGAGCTCCAAAAATTCCCAAAAAATCACCCTTAGCTAATTTGGGTATGAGGAATTCAAAAATGAAATTAGATTTTAATTTGGAGATTAAAATAATTTAGATATTTTTCAGAGCTTAAAAATAGCTAAAAATACCAAATTTTCTATTTTAGCTCCAAATGATTCCAAACTTCTAAGATTAGGTTTAAATGACACATTGAGTTCAATGAAATCAAAATTAGAACTTAGTTTTGCTTAATTAAATCAGGTTTAGCTAGGGTAACAACCTAGGCTTATTATACTACCCAAATTAAAGGTAAAGAATCCTATAAGCTGAAAGATCCAGGAGCTAAGAACTTCGTGAAAGATTATTCTACAGATCATAAGATAAAATAATCAATTAAGAACTTGAGAATCTAAGATCTATATTCTATCTTTAAGATAATTTCATTATCTTATAGATTGAATCATCCCACATGGAAGGCTTCAAAAGATTAAATAATGAATCATTTAAGAATTTCAATTGGAGATAGTTTGATTCAAGTAGAAGATCTAAAGTCTAAGATCTAAGATCTAAGATCTAATTATTTGATCACTTTAGACATAGGCTAGGTTTTCTAACTTAGGATTTCCTAACTATGTCTCTTTTAGAATTTAAGCTCATAAACTAACTTAGTTGAGTTTATTAAACTAAAATTTAACATCTAAAATCATTAGATTCAAATATTAGGGCTAACTGACTTCCTTCTGATCAATTAAGGTCTAAGTGTCTTGATTAGGGATAATTCAAGATTTCTTAAATAA
This sequence comes from Gastrodia elata, assembly GCA_016760335.1. Lineage (NCBI taxonomy): Eukaryota > Viridiplantae > Streptophyta > Magnoliopsida > Asparagales > Orchidaceae > Gastrodia > Gastrodia elata. The sequence goes on along the minus strand of CM028670.1, from coordinate 23,936,947 downwards.
ACTTCCACATGGCCAACATTATTAGTCCAAAAGTCTAGTAAAACATTTATAATATATCTAAGGGTAGCTTACTGAATTTTCCAAGGTTTAAGGGCATTTAAGCACATTTTGGTCAAAATGACCAAAATGCCCCTCTTAAGGCAAAAATTGGGATTTTAAGGTTTAGTTATCCAATTAAATCTAATCTATTTAAATGTATTTCATATTAATTAATGAAGTGAGAAACACCCTTATCTTAGGTTTTGACAACCTAATTAAGCTAATTAACCCTAATCACACTTTTAGGCCAATTAGAGTGATTAGTAAATTTAGGGTATTCTAGGGCAATCCAACCTTACACTTAGGTTCTAATAGACTTAAGATGGTATTAGGAACTAACCTACCCAAAATTAGAGACTAATTTAGGGTTTAATTCACTAATCCTTAGTTAGGGTGATTAAGGAGTGATTAAGGGAATTTATTATTCAAAATTGGTTTTAATGGTCTACAATTATTCTTTAGGGTTTACTGAGCAATCAGAGTCCTTGATCAATTAATTTGAACATTTATTGAATTTATTATGATTTAATTACAAATAAAAAATGTTTGATCAATTATTGTAAATCCAACCATTGGATTTGTGATTTTATTTTATATTTAGATTCCTTATATATTTTTAATTCAAATGGAATATTGGATCATACTATTTGGATCAGTATAGCTAAAGTTATTAAGTTAATTTATTCTGTATTTTTATTTAAATAGAAACTATAGGATTTGATTTATTCATTTAATAACCATAGAAAATACATTCCTATAAATCGCTAATAGCCGCAGCCCAATTCCAAGAGGCGCGGGTCACGGGTCGGCCTGACCCGTGACTTCATCCCCTTCCTTCGGCTGGCACCCGAAGCCCGGCACCTTAGGGTTAGCTCCCGATGCGCAATTCTCCATGCTCCGGCTACTCCATTCTTGACTCCAGACGCATCGATTAAACCATAAGCCCTAACTGGGAGGCGTCGGATCGCCGGGGGACTACTTGGCTGAGGCGTCTCTGAAGGCGCACCTGTGAGGAGAGAATTCTCCTCACAGAGGCCTCGGATTGTGACCGTCTCGATCCCTACACGTTCAGGGTCCTAAGAGGAAGCGATAGGGCGAGTCAAGGAGTTCTGGGGTGGTCTGGATCAGTGGGGTGCTACTCGGGGTATTTTGCCGACGAGAGCTACGACCGAATCGATCGAGTCCAGTTGAATCGATCGATCTGGTCGATCTCAGCCTTCGATATGGTTCGACAATTATCACTGATAGCTTCCACTATCTATTAGATGGCCAATCGCCTCGAGGGAATGCATCATTTGGGCGAATTGGCTCGACTGGCAGTGCACACTCAGACGGCAGATACGCCGTCTGGCCCACTACCAGGCCTCACCAGAAGACTCCAGCGTCTACTAGGAAGCTAGGGAGATGTCCTAATGCAACATCTCAGATTAGAGAGGAAGCAAGTCGAGCTGAAACTAGCTCGACAGAGGAGTTAGGAAATAGGTTGTACCTGAAGACGAGGAACAGCTGCGACAAAGGCAATGCAAGCTGCTCAGGTCGCTCGCGATCACTGCCGAGGTTTTAGCAAGGGGGTCTGAACGCCAGACCTTGCTCTCTATCAGCTGTACGTAGCAGTCCAGTCGTCGGGATCACCGAGAGCTCCGAAACTTCAGCTGGGAGAATTAGTGAGTCTCAGTCAGTAAAAGGGGTTCACTGAGATGCGTTGAGGGTTTTTATAAGTGAGGGGTAGGTCCAGGGGTGGATAGGGGCAGAGCCACGGCCTCCATAATTGGGTTAGCAGGGTCTTGTGACTCGATGAGCTTTGTCCTACTAGAACTGGGAAGATCTTAATGGTCAGGAGGACATGGTAGAGGGACTGGGAGACAGGGTTGACGTGGATGGTACGAGCAAATTTTTGCTGTCGGGTCGGGGGATCTCTCCGGGACAAAGGTGAACAGGGCGGGGTGCTTCGCAGTCGTCTGATTGCGAATACGTTGGAGATGGACAGCCTGATGCGGGTACTGATTAACAGAAATGTGGATCAAATCCTGAACGTCGGATATAAGATACCGATCGCGCGGCTACAATCTGATCATGGCGTGGGTAGATCGCGCAGTTGGACGAGCCACGCCAAGATGCGTGCTAGGCATCCCACAGGTCCATAGCTATGCGCTGCTGTCTGGACCCCGCAGCGGATTTGCCGTGGTCCCGACAGCAAATCGTAACCTTAAATTTTAATTAAATAATTAAATTAATTAATATAATTCAATTTAATAATTATATTAATTCCTATTAAATTTATATATCCAATTTAGGACTAAATGAGCTCCAAAAATTCCCAAAAATTCACCTTTAGTTAATTTCGGGGTGGGGAAATCAAAAATGAAATCAAATTTTGATTTGGAGATCAATTTAATTTAGGTATTTTCTAGGGCCTAAAAATAGCCAAAAATACTTGACAGACTGTGAATACACGTCTGCGCTTGCACGCAAGTGTATGTGGTCTGAAGTAATAAGTGGAAAGTGTGACTTTCTGGGAATTTATCGAACCACAAAGAATTGGTTTATTTGGCACTAAAGTATATCTATTCTCACTAATATTTAAGCTATAGTATATATTGGTTGGTTGGTCTAAATTAGCACGAATATTCACTAAGTAAATAACAAGATTTAAAGGAATAGGAGAGTTGGGCCCATCCCACATGCAATGATATAATACTTGGGTAGATTTGTTTCTCAAGCTTTATCATTTAGTTTAATTAAAATTAAGTGCACATTATTGTCCTTTAGTCTAGCTCAAAGGCTTACAAGTTCAAATCTCTTACACAAAATAAACTCACATTTGGTTCTACTTTAGCACAAAGATTCTTATAAGATTCTTGAGAATTAAAGTTAATTCATTTTCTCCTTATTTAAGGAGAGTTTAAATTTTCTTAAATCTCAAGATCTTACAAGCATTGATTTTTCACTACGAGCATCACTTCGCATCTCACATAGTTGAAATGAGAGAATCACATGTTGGGCTCAAGGACTAAGTCACTTAGTTCATGAGCACTCAACACTTCATTTCTCAATCTCAATTATGTGGAGCTAAGGAGCTCAATTAGTGGGTCTTACCATCACTTGCATTAACTCTTTGGTTGAGCTTAGATTGAGGTGCATTGAGCTCAAGATCCTTCTCATATGGTTCTAAGCTTGCATGCACTCAAAATCTAGCATCTAACCTAAGGTGAGCTAAGGAGCACAAGATAATTAGATCTTGGATTATTTAGTTCTTTTCTTATAAACACATCAAGACTAATTAGATAGAAATTTCTTAGTAAGGCATTTAAATCATAAATACATTATGCTTGAGGGAAAACATTCATACATCAATATTACATCATGCAAAATGGGACTTCATCCCAACCCTCCCCAAGGGGAGTTTAGCTACTCATTACAAAAGAAAATAAGGAAGACACATACATAGCAAAAGACCCTTTCATGGTCACCAAAAAGAAAATACAAGATTGAGTTTAGAAGATACTAGGAACGCTCCGTAGAAGTTCTCTGAAATTCTTCTTTTCCTTCTAATTACTTTCTCCTTAGATTGCTAGTGCTGCCTTCTTCCTCTTCTACTTTTGCAAAAGCTTGCCTTGCCACCCTTGGGGAGTTCTCTGCTCCTTTAGCTCTCCTTCTTACTTAGGAAAATTTTGCTAAAATTGTGAACCCTCCTCTAGTCAAGAGGAGGGGTATTTATAGGAAGGGGCGGCTGCATACTCCTCCTCATAAGTAACCAGATTTTCCATAAAAAATGCTGAATTCATCATTGCACTAATTTTTAAATTAGGGTGACGTGACAATAATCTCATTTTTTAGCCACACATCACCTCAAAGCTTTACAAAAACGGCTGCAGCAGGATATGGTGGCTGGAGACAACATTCAGGATAGAGGTCATGTCTCCAGCCGCATTAAATGCACTGACTAGGAAAAAATTTGGTGAGCCGCTGCAGCGCCCTGTAGCGTGCCGCTGCATGCCTTAGCATACCTTGGTTCCAAGAAATTTTAGCAAAGTCCTCCGCTGTAGACCGCTGCAGCGTAGCGACCGCGCGCTGTAGCAGGGAATTCCGCAAAAAATACTGTTCAAGTAGTTCTTTTTCCCGATTTTATAGAGAAATATTTCCGCGGCAGCCTGCTGCAGCGCGCGACCGCGCGCTTTAGCGGTAAATTTCGCAAAAAACACTGTTCAATTAGTTGGGCGGCCCAAATTATTTAGCTAATTCTTCCGCGATAAACCGCTGCAGCGCGCGACCACGCGCTGGAGCGGTGAATTTTGCAGAAAATACTATACAATTAGTTGAGCCCCATTTAATAATCATAAATATTTCTGCGATACACCGCTATAGCGCGCGACCGTGCGCTGTAGCGGTGAATTCTGCAGAAAATACTATTCAATTAGTTGAGCCCCCCATTTAATAATCATAAATATTTCCGCAATAAACCGCTGCAGCGCGCGACCGCGCACTGTAGCGGTGAATTCTGCGAACAACACTATTCAATTAATTCGGAGCCTTTTTAATAAGGTTTAAATATTTCCGCTACAGCCCGCTGCGGCACGCGACCGCGCACTGCAGCGCGCTGTAGCGGAATGCTTTTGTTATATTTTTAATAAAATTGCAGAAACGCCCTAGAGCTCCTTTGGACTCCATTTCCTAAAAAAGATAGAAATTTTTGATTTAGGAACAGCAAAAAATATCTTAAATGAATGAATTTTCCCCTTTATTTTAGATATAATTTATGGATTCATCAATACCAAATTTCCCATTTTATCTCCGAATGATTCTAAACTTCTAAATTAGGTTTAAATGGCCCATTGAGTCTAATGGAATCAAAATCAAAGCTTGGTTTAGCTTAACAAATCTAGGTTTAGCTAAGATATCAACTAGGGTTATTATAGATACATCCTAAGATAGTATTTGAAAAGCATAACATTCATTCAGTTCTTTCAGTACTTTCAGTTAGTATAGTATGTCCTAGCTTAGTCTGCCTCTTCAGTTCTAGTTTTATTATAGAATAGACTCGGACCTAGCTCTGCGGATGCCTAGGATGGATACATGTCTTATTCTATAAGTTCAACTCGAATCTAGCTCTGCGGATGCCTAGGATAAACACATGTTGAACTTTCAGTTCAGAGGCTCTGTAAGGCCTGTTTTTGTTATGGCAGTACTATGTCTTAGGCTTACTTCTACTTCAGATCAGTATTCAGTAACTATTTTACTTTTGCTACATGCTTCAGTGGCCTTACTTTAGTGCTTCGCTTACTTTGCCACATGTTTCAGTGGCTTTATTTTTGCTCATTCATGTACTTAGCTTACTTTTACCACGTGCTTCAGTGGTCTTTTTCATATTAAATCTGCATGTTTGTATATATGCTCTTATTGACTAATTATTAAATATTGGCATATTTAGGATGTTAGTTTTGTATATTTATTTCAGCACTTTCAGTACATCTTACTTTTAACAAATCAGCATGTATCCATGTTATCATAAGCATGTTAGTATCAGATTTATTTTAGTAGTTGCAGTTATTTTGCTTTTAGCCTCACCATATTTAGTTATTATTTTGTATATTATTTTTACATATATATTGATTAATTAAAATAAATGATTTATTTGTAGCTATTCCATTCTTTGTAGCTTGATGCACCTTATAATGCTTACATGTTTAAAACTTTTAAATAAGATATCTTAAATATTCAATTCACTTAAATAGCCTAAAATGTACTTAGACAACTTGTCTAACTGTAACCTTTTTTTTTATTGGCTGGGGCATTGGCATTTGTGATACCAGCAAATGTCCGATTTGGAGCTGTTCGTGGGTGGTTCTGCAGAAGAGAAGTCGGTGCAGGAGTAGGATCTTCCTACTGCCATTTAGTTAGATTATATTTTTCTGTATTAAGATCGAGAGACCTTTTCTTTCTCTTAATTCGATCTGTAATAATTAAATTCTGGATGTATTTACTTTCTGCACTTTTAACTGAGTAACTATTTTTTTTACTCTTTTATACTATACTGTGATGTGGATATTATATTATATTATTTTCTACTTCCGCTACTTTGATTGATGTAAGTTCACAGTTTTAGGTGATATGCCCTTAGCTTAAGGCGAGTTGGGTCTTACCTGACTCTACTTGAGTTGGGGGTTTGCCAAAGTTGGAGCATCATACTTCCTGTGTTTATGCTAATATCAGTATTAGCTTGGCCGCAGAGGGTACGAGGCACCACAGTTGGTATCAGAGAATACCATAAGGTGTCAGAACGGGATCTGTGATTCCTTTCTACCTAATGGACCGTTCTTCTGAAGTAAAAACATCAAGATATAACATCCATAACATAGTACTATCAGTAACTCTCTAAAAAATGTAGAATGAAAATACTCATATCCTACAAATCTAGTTATTTATAGTTAACAGAAACCATTACATTCTACTATTAAGATCAAATGGATCCTAAAGAGTCCGACTTGGAATATTATCTGCATGCCTTTGAATTGGCTTGGAGTTATAGTTTTCAAATGGAGACAAGAGAGCAAATGGCAAATCAAGGGAGTTTCAACAAAAGGAACCCTAGTCTTGGACAAATTTCTACATCAAATGGCGTACTAAGGGCTTGACTTTCCTATATATGCACAGGAGTGGTTGAGCTGAGTACAGTCAGTCCTAAGGCACATTGAGTGTCCAGAGTCCATCTGGGTTGATATAGTAATAGATCAGATGCTAGACTATGCGGGAGTCTGGTGGTACGATATCATCAAGAAGCTCGAACAAAAATGCAAGAGAAAGCGTCAGAAAGTGACCTTTGAAGATTTTTGTGCTGCATTTAGGACTGAGTACATTAAGGACATATGAGTGCTAGTTAGAGTAGTTGTAATTCCTTGATATTAGAAGTGCGGTGATTTTTGGTATTTTCTAAATCCTATGTAATCCCTCATTCCAGAAGTAATGAGAATTTTTGGCATTTATTAGAAATTTAATTACTGTTTTCCTTAAAATGATTCTAAAATTTAGATTTGTACTGCTTAATTAGGATGAATTCTAGATCACCTCCTACTGCTACCCCAATCAATAATACGGTCACTTCGAGCAGTTCTTCTAATGAAGTAGCTCATCTGCGAGCAATGGTGGCAACCTTGTTGGAGAATCAGGCTCAACAAGTACTGGTAATGCAAAAGATGATGTCCGATCATCCAGTCCTAGCTGTTGCTACTGCCCCTACTGTTATTATTATGCAACATACTTTTCCTTCCCATCACTCTATGGATAGTCTTCTCCAAAACTTCTTAAGACTAAGGACTTTCACATTCGGTGGAAACTTATTACCAATGGATACAGCTGACTAGATGAAAGCAGTCGAGAAGAATCTAATTAGTATGAAGATCCCAAATTTAGAAGTTGTTTGTCTCATGACGCATTTGTTTCATGCAGAAGTAGAATACTGGTGGGATGATATCCGGAATACAAAATTCGTTGATTATGAACTAGAAGACATCCCTTGGGATGAATTTGTAGAAGCGTTCAAGGCTAAATTCATTCCCCCGTCTGCACAAAATATCATAGCAGACACAATTCTGAGATTAACTCGGGGAGGGTGTTCTATTGCAGACTACGAAAGGGAATTTTGTATGTTGATTTATTTTGCTCCAGAGATTACCCGCTCTGAATTGGCTAAGTGCTATCGCTTTCTCAGTGGACTATGAGATTCACTGAAAGATCAGATTGTTCCACTTTGCCTGACTAGTTTCTTTGAGCTAGTAGAGACAGCTAAGGTGCTTGAGCATCATCACTCAAAAAAAGATCTCAAGCGAAAGATGCAATCAACTCCTCTCAATCATGAGGCCTTCAAAAGGCATAGACCTCACTCTATAAGGGTCTACCAAATTGAAGCTACACCCACTGCTGAACCATTCCAAGGCTGTAACAGGCCTCACCCTTATGGAAAATGTTACCACTTTGGCCATAAGTGCTACACTTCTGGGCATCCAGGCCACCTATTCTATCATTGTACCTACACAGAGACAATGGATGGAATCCAGATTAAGCAATATCAGAAGAACCAAGTATTCAGAGCAACTCCGCTTAATAGGAGAGAACCAGGTTTAGCAATAATTCCAGCGTCTGAAGTTGCTCTAGAGCAGCCCTCATCTCCTAAGCCCCATAACAATCCCAGGAAGCAGGTAAACAATCATCCTGCTGGTCCTGCATGAGTTTATGCTTTAACGCCTCTGGAAGCCGCAGAAGGCAATCATGTGGTTTCAGGTACACATTTCTAAACTTCTCCTTTTAAATTACATTTCTGTACCTTAATTATTGCAAATTGTTAATGCGATTTATATGAATAAATTAGGCACACTATATTTTAATGACTAGCCCTGCAATATGTTATTTGAAATTGGTGCTAGTCACTCATTTATTTCTAGCCATTTTGCCAACATTCTTAAACCACACCCATACAATTTGGCAAAATCATTAAGTGTTGGACTTCCATCTGGAGCCCAACTAAGTGCTCACAGGTTTTGTAACGTTAAGATTCCATTAAATGGTCAAGAATTTGACTCCAAATTAATCATCCCGCCATTAGCAAACTTTGATATCATCCTTGGGATAAATTGTCTCAGTGACCATAATGCTGTGATAAACTGCCTTAAGAAGAAAGCCACTCTTCAATCCCAGGGCAAGTTTGAAACCCTTATAGGAAAAATCAGTACACAACTATTGTTAATCAATACTATTAAAGCTGAGCAATTGATCAGTAAAGGTTGTGATGCTTATCTAGTCATTATGATGGGTGAAGCAAAGGAAAGTGTCCCCCTCTCTGATTGTAAAGTGGTTAAGGATTTCACCGATGTATTCCCAAAAGATTTTCCTAATGTACCTCCTCCCAGAGAAGTGGATTTCTCTATGAAACTAATTCCAGGTACCCAGCCTATATCTAAGGCATCATACAGAATGGCGCCTAAGGAACTTCAAGAACTCAATGAACAGTTGCAAGAGCTCTTGAATAAAGGTTTTATTAGGCCAAGTATGTCTCCTTGGGGAGCACTTGCTCTATTTATAAAGAAGAAGGATGGATCAATACGAATGTGCATAGATTATCACAAACTAAATAAAGTCACCATAAAGTATAAATACTCATTGCCTAGAATTGATGATTTATTCGACCAATTGTCTGTAGCTGTCATATTCTCTAAGATTGACTTGAGGTCTAGATATCATCAATTGGGAGTAAAAGAAGATGATGTAGAAAAGACCGCTTTTCGTACTCGCTATGATCATTTTAAATTCTTAGTGATATCTTTTGAACTCACCAATGCGCCCTCAATCTTCATGGATTTGATGCAGCGAGTTCTGAAGCCATATTTAGACAAATTTGTAATCGTCTTTATCGATGATATCCTCATTTATTCTCGAACCTTAACAAATCAGCTGAGATTAGCATTAGAAGCTCTACATGAATATCAACTGTATGCCAAGTTCTCTAAATGTAAATTTTGGCTTAAGTCCATTGCATTCTTGGGACATGTAGTCGATGCCCAGGGTATTCGTGTAAATCAAAACAAAGTAAGTGCTATTCAGGACTGGGTTCAGCCTAAGTTAGTCATTGATATTATAAGTTTCTTGGGATTAGGTGAATATTACACAAAGTTTATTAAAGGCTTTTCCCAAATCACTTTGTCTTTGATTAAGTTAACTCAGAAAGCCGTACCGTTCATTTGGAGTCATGAATGTGATGAAGCATTTCAAACTCTGAAGGATGCACTCTCTACCGCTCCAGTACTTATTATGCCCAAGGAAAGCTTGAACTATCAGGTATACACTGATGCCTCTAGAATTGGTCTAGGTTATGTGTTAATGCAATAGGGTAAGGTAATCGCTTACGCCTCTCGTCAGTTAAAACCCCATGAGAAAAATTATCCAGTTCATGATATTGAACTTGCCGTTGTAATCTTCGCTCTAAAAATTTGGTGTCACTATTTATATAGAGTTCAGTGTTCAATTTTTACTGATCATCAAAGCTTGAAGTATATCTTCACTCAAAGAGAACTGAATTGTCGTCAGAGGAGACAGTTAGAAATTATCAATGATTATGATCTGAGCATTCAGTATCATCTAGGAAAAGCAAATGTTGTGGCTGATGCTCTTAGCTGTCGTGCTACTTCATCTTCCATAATTGCCTCAGTTATTTAGAACAAGAATTTCGTAAGCTAGAAATTTCTCCAGTTAGACGCAATATGATAGGTTCGCTTCTAGTAAATATTAGTGTGGAACCTACATTCCACAGAGATGTCACTATCTCGCAGACTAAAGATGATGATTATCTGAAATTCAAAGTAGATATTGAAGGTGGTTGTTATCATGATTTGCAAATGCGCAATGGCATAATTTTTCAAAGTAATTGTTTATGGATTCCCAAATCCATGCACCGTGAAGTGCTGATTGAAGGTCATAATTCTCGGTATCACATTCACCCAGGCAGTACTAAAATGTACTAGGATTTAAAATAATCATTTTGGTGGCCCAGTATAAAGAAGGATGTAGCTGATTTTGTGGCTAAGTGTCATGCCTGCAATTTGGTAAAGGCCGAGCACCAAAGACCTGGTGGTCTTCTACATCCATTAGAAATTCTTGAATGAAAATGGTTTGATATATCTATGGATTTCATCATGGGATTGCCTCACGCAAGATCTGGTGCCAATGCAATCTGGGTTATAATAGACCGTTTAACTAAATCAGCACACTTCCTTCCTATCTGTCAGATTGACTCCATGGAGAAGCTAGCAAAGCTCTATATCAAAGACATTGTCAGGCTGCATGGTTTTCCAAAATCAATCGTATCCGACAGAGATATCAAATTTACTTCTAAGTCTTGGTAAGCTGTGCACCAAGATCTGGGTACTACTCTAGCTATGAGTACAACTTTTCATCCTCAAATGGATGGTCAGACTGAAAGGGTGAATCAAGTCCTGGTAGATTTTCTTAGGCTTTATGTTCTTGATTTTGCCAGTTCATGGGAAGATCATATTTTGTTAGTAGAGTTTTCCTACAACAACAGCTATCAGGCCACCATTAAAATGGCTCCATATGAAGCATTATATGATAGAAAATGCAGTACTCTGCTAGCTTGGTCATAAATAGGAAGTGTTCAACTTTTTGGGTCTGAGCTAGTTGAAGAAACTAATAAAAAGATCCAATTAATTCAGCAAAGAATTTGTTCAGCTCAAGATCGTTAGAGCAAGTATCATGATGCTCAACAGTCTCCTAGAAGTCAATATTGGCGACTCTGCCTATTTGAAAGTCAGTCCAATGAAGGGTGTCAATATATTTGGTGTAGCAGGGAAACTCAGTCCCCGTTATGTTGGACCATTTAAGATTATGGCCAAAGTAGGATCATCTGCCTACAGGTTAAATCTTCCCATTGGCTTTGCAGTTGTTCACAATGTGTTCCATGTATCATCATTAAGAAGATGTCTCAGAGACCCTTCTCATCTCATTCAACTTCCAGCAGTAGAAATTTAACCTAATCTTTCTTATGCCGAAGAACCTATCAAAGTCTTAGCTCGTGATCAGAAACAGCTAAGAAATTGTTCAATTCCTATGATCAAGGTCCAGTGGAAGAATCAATCTTTGGAAGAATCTACTTGGGAGAAAGAAGTGGATATACGCAATAAATATCCACAGCTTTTTGCAAATCTAGGTACCGTTCTTTTCTCTCTTATCTGTTCCATTTAAATTTTCAGTCCTTATAGTATTTTCTTCACTAAGTGATATCAGGGACAACATCATTCTTACTTTTCTCTCTTATCTGTTCCATTTAAATTTTCAGTCCTTATAGTATTTTCTTCACTAAGTGACATCGGGCACAACATTGTTCTTACTTTTCTCTCTTATCTATTCCATTTAAATTTTCAGTCCTTATAGTATTTTCTTCACTAAGTGATATCGGGGACGACATCATTCTTAAGTGGGAGAGTTTGTAACAACCCTAGCTGTTACCATAGCTAAGTTCAAATTAATTAAGCTAAATCAAGTTCTAATTTTGATTCCATTAGACTCAATGGGTCATTTAAACCTAACCTTAGGAGTTTGAAATCAATCAGAGCTTAATTAAGAATTTTGGTATTTTAGCCTATTTTTGAATCCTAGAAAATACATAAATATATTTGATCTCCAAATCAAAATCTAATTTCATTTTTGAATTCCTCACATCTCAATTAGCTAAGAGTGAATTTTTGAGAATTTTTGGAGCTCATTTAGTCCTAAATTAGATTTAATAATTTTAATAAATTATTATTAATTAATTAAATAGGATTTAAGTATTTAATTATTAATTAAATTAATTAATTAAGCCAGGATTCGTTGTCGGGACCGTGGCAGATCCGCTACGGGGTCCTGACAGCGGTTCAGCTATGCTAACCACTGGATGCTCTAGCACGCATCCTAATGCTCATAATCCAGCGGCTCGTATCATCCGCACCGCAATCTAATCCTACCCATTTAATCGACATCGTTCATCCAATGCTCAGAATCTAATCCGCATTTCTATTATTTGGGAGATGCATCAGGCCATCCATCATCAACGGCTTCGCGATCAGACAGCTACTGGGATCTCCGCCCTATTCACCTTCGTCCCCGTGAGACCCCAGCCTGACAGAAGAAATTTGCCCGTACCTGCCACGTAAACCTTATTTTCCACTCCTTCGCCAGGTCACCTTAGGCCATTAGGAATTTTCCATTTTTAGCCGAGCCACCTTGGCAGTCTGGAAGCTGGGGAGGAAAGTCGGGCTGTGGAGACAGTTCGGGCCAAGCCTAAGCTATGGATCCTATCCTTAGTACCACCCCTGGGCTCTCCCTCACCTATAAGTACCTCCTGAGAATCACAGTGAGCCCCTTTGCTCACTGCAATCCCCCTAGGTCCCCAGCTACTTTCCCCTGAAGCTCTCGGTGACCCCGGCATCTAAACCCGTTGCGTACTGCTGATAGTGAGTGTGTGTCGAGCGTTCAGACCCCCAGCTAGCTTCTGCAATTGTCTGGAGTACTTAGAGCCCTTCCTTTCATCTCAGTCACAGCAATTCCTAGCTCAAGGTACAGCCTCCAATCCCTTCCCTCTACCGAGCTGGCTTCAGCTTGACTCACACTAAATTGACCCTAGATGCTGTGATAGGACTTCACCTTAGCTCTCTAGTAGGCATCTAAGTCCTCTGGTAGGGACTGGAAGTGGACTAGACAGCATAATCCTGTCTGAGTGTGCACTAGCAGCCGATCCTTAAGACACTGAATGTCGGCATTTTCCTGAGGTTTCGAGCTCTATCTTGAAACTCTAAAGCCTCTTGAGGTGATTGCAATCATTGGGGTCAATCTGATCGATTGATTCGATTAGGATCGATTGACTCAGAGCGAGCATGCATCCATGAAATGCCACGAGTAGCTCCCCATTGATCCCTCCAGGATCGAGACCAACTGAGTTGCCCAATCGCTGCCCCTTTAATCCATGAACGTGTAGGTATAGAGCTCAGTTCATATCATCAGCTCTGTGATGAGAATTCAAACATTACATGTGCGCCTTAAGAGGACGTCTCGGCCGAGTAGCACCCCGGTGATCCGGCACACCCCAGATGGGGATTTTGGGTTCAGTCGATGCGTCTCACACTCCTGAAGGTGTAGTCATCGATATCCTGGCGTGGTATGGTTGGGGCATGGAGAATTTGGCACTGGAAGTAACCCTATGGTTCGGGTGTTGTGGTGTCTTCGAGGAGAGGACGACTGGCGCTTCGGGCCGGGTCAGACCCTGACCTGCGCCTTTTGCTTTTTGGGTCGATAATAGTTAAGGAATTTCCGAATTAATTTCCTTTAGGAAATTTACTTGGAAAATCAAATCATATGGTTTTAATTTAAATAAACATTCGAAATAAATTTGTTAAATAACTTTAGTTATACATATCCAAATGGTATGATACAATATACCATTTTAATTAAAAAAAATGCAAGAAATAATGATACAAAATAAAATTAATGATCCAATGGTTAGATTTTAAATAATTGCCTAATCCTTTTTTGTTTATATTTAAATCATAATTAATTATCCAAAAAATGATGATTAAGGTCTCTGATTGCTCATGAGACCATAAAAAACTTATGTAGACTATTAAAAGTAATTTATGATCTATAATTTTATTAAGCACTACCTAATTACCCTAAAGTAAGATTAGTGAATTAAACCATAATTAATTCTCTGATTTTGATGAACTAAGTTCCTAATGCCTTTTTAAGTATATTAGAACTTATAAATATATTTAGATCAAAGTATTATGCCATAATTCCTTTAATCTTATTAATTGGCCTCTTAATGTAATTAGTGCTAATTAAGTCACTAATATTATTGAAAACCAAAGATAAGTGTTTTACTCACTTCATTAATCAATGTGAAGCTCATTATAATAGATTTGAAATAATTTGAATAATTAAATCCTAAAATCCCATTTTTAGTCTTAAGAGGGGTATTTTGGTCATTTTGACCAAAATGTGTTTAAGTACCCTTAAACCTTAGAATTCTCAAGTAAAGTAATTATAATAAGTAATGAAATATATTAACATCTATTGCTAAGTTATATGATCTCAGGGATGAATCCTAGTGTTTAAATCTCTAAAATCCTTAAGTAAGCTATTAAGATATTAAGTGATCTTAAGACCCTTTATAAAAGCCTTAGCTTAATCAATATTAAAGTTAAAGTTTCTAATCCTAGTTATCTTACTAAAGTTTATCCATAAATTATAGTCTTAAAGAAAGTAAAAGTAAAAGCTTTAAAGAACCCTAAACTAGACTTATTAGTTTAGATCTAAGTGATCAAAACTTCATACCCTAGATCTTAGACCTTAGATCTTAGCCTTTAGATCATCTGATTGAATTGAATTACCTTCATTTGGAATTTCTTACTTAATTAACTATTTAATCCTATTGAAACCTTCCTTATGGGTGTAGGATTTATTCAATCTATAGAATAATGTAATTATTCTAAAGATTGAATATAGAATCTTAGATTCATATTTTATTAATTGATTATTTTATCTTAAAATATTAGAATTGGCCTTTCACTAAGCTCTTAGTTATAAATCTTTCAGCTTATAAGATTCTTTATCATTATATTATGCTTGAGTGCGAACCCTAAATCCTTATTAGGATACTACATTGGATTCAGGATTTAAACTCCAAAATGGAGTTTGGATCCAAAATCCTTAATCTTGATTTACTTAATAAAGATTTGGGCTAAGAGAGGAAAATCATAATAATTAAGTCGATGATTTATTTACTATAGTTCTTTATAGTTGTCATATGATTATGAATTAGAACTTGTTAAGTTCTAATGTTAACATTAAGGTCGTGAATCTAGGATTATACTCGATAGCTGGATATTGGAGATCCTAAACTTGTATCTTCTTAGAATAGTTATATTTAGATAAATTAGACAACAACGGATATTACATAAGTCTAGTTGAGTCTCTTGCTGTAACAACCCGGTGTTGTTACATTCGTGATTAACTCTAAATTTAGGAGGATTAAGTCGAAATAAAATTTTCAATTTTAGTTAAATTAAAATTAAATAAAAATATCCTCAAATGAAGTATATTAAGGGGATCCTTCTACCAAAATTTGAGCGCAATCTGAGTTTCAGATCGTCCTAAATAAATTCGGGAAGTTTAAATTTATGAAGTCGATAAACAATAAAATAAAAGTCTGATTTTAAAAATTTTTATATATTTAAATTAAGCATTATGAGAGGAATCTATGTTTTAAGTTTCGTAATTTTTTAGGCTCCGAATTAATTGTAGTAAATTTTTAAAGTTTTTCACTTAAAAATTAATATAAAACAAAATACTCATTCAAATTTAATAATTTTTAGATGCTTGCGTTTGTCTCATCGAGATGGTCATTTCTATACCAAGTTTATAATTTTTAAAGTTCAATTGACTTAGATCAAGGCTTGTGAAGTTTCAGCCATTGGATTTTGATCTAATGGCTACGATTAGAGTTCCCTTTTTCCCTCTTAAGTAGCCTAACCCTAACCTAGCAGCCCCCAACCCAAAAATTCTTCTCCTTGGCCACTCAAACAGCCCCTCCTCTCCTCCTTGGCCAAAATTGCTTCTCCTCCTTCTTCCTCCATGGCCAAGCCCTCCCCTCTTCTTCCTCCATGGCCGAGCCACCAAGCACCTCCTATCCTTCTCCTTGGCCGACCCCATCTCCTTCTCCAAGGCTAAAATTCTTCTTCTCCACTCCCTCCAAACCTAGCAGCCCTCCTTTCCTCCTTGGCCGACCAAGCTCTATCTCCTTCTCCTTGGCCGACCAAGCACCCCTTTCCTTCTCCATGGCCGACCTCTCCTCCTTCTTGGCCGAAATTGGGAGCAGCCCTTCCTCCTCCTTCTTGGCTGAAAATGGCAACATCTCTTCCTCCATTGATGGCCGGAAAAACAGCGACTATCTTCATTCTTTTGCCAACAATAGTTCAATTATTGGATGGGTAACTCCTCACACTCTTTAATGAATTTAATTGTATTATTTTTTTTATGTTAAGTTAAGTTGAATGAGATAATTGTATTAGGGTTCATCACATTAATATGCATATGTATATGTTAGCATAATCTTAATCTTGCATGTAAAGTAGATAGATCCATAAATATTTTAGAGTGAAATCTTTTCCAATTAAGTTATAAAGAGCTGGCCGAGCAATTATGTTAAATTGAAATGCTAGTTCTCTAATCTTATTTTTTTTTTTCTTACCATAAGCTACCTATATCCATAAGTATAATCTAGTATATTGAATATCAAAATTACTAGGCTTATATCATGTTTTTGATTGACACCTATTTAATAAAGAAAACTTCTTGACCAAAAGATAATTGTTTAAATCCTTTAGTGTAATTTAAATTGATTATTCTCTCACCATTATCTAGGAGATGATATCTAATCAATACACATGTAGCATTCTTTTTCATAGCATATAAGATAGGACTCTTATGCGATCAGTTGCTTAAATCTGTCCCAAGTAAGATTACTTATACACTCACAATCTTAACATTTTACTAATAGAATTTCATTTGGTTGAACTTATCATCCTTCCAATCAAGATCCATGAAACCTATTGTAATTCTCCAACTAGTTCATCGATGAGAATACAAGTATTGTGTGCCTTTTTATCTCATGCTATAGCTTCAATTACTTAGACATATTTTGATCTGCATATAGTTGATTTATTTTCATCTACCTTATCAACTGTTTAACATCTAACTTCACTTTTCAAATTTCTATACTCAATTATATTAAAACAAAATTATTTTGAACAAAGACATTTTTCTGAGATTTTCATTTCACTTAGGTTATGTTGTTTGCTCATTAGAAGGGATCAACTCTCATGTTAATTTGATTGAGATCTAATATTAATGTTTTATTATTCATGAAGTAATACTCCTTGTTGTGATTCAATGATTCTCTTGAGTTCATTCTTAGGAATCATATCTTTGTAATTCCACCTTTCTCAAGAAATTAATCATTATTAATTATTACATTCCATCTTGTATATTCTATCTCTAGGATATTATAGCTTAATCTTCTATAATATGTACTGGAGGAAGAATTAAATGAAATCCATGTTTGTTTAGGGGTAAACAAAAGTATCAAAGAGTCTGATATAGATGTTCATTGCCCAATTATTTCAGGTGTTGCGAATGTCGTCTCTTTCCAATCGATCATCGAGCTTAAAGTTCGAATCACCTTAAAGGTACATTTCGTACTTAGAACTTTATTGAAGTTCCGTATTCTTTTAATTATGTTATTTTCTTGAGCTCTATGTACAGTGCGTACACCACTTGCATAGATCTTAGTATCATTAGGATTTGCTTGTTATTTGAAAACCATGACATTAGGATATATGAGCTTTTGCTAACTAAGTTGTAATAATCAACTTAGTTGAAAATTGTAAATTATGCGGACATGGATTAGAACCTAGAGTCAAACTAAGGTGCTTCCTTAGGAACTTCACTTCACTTGGGCTCTTTCCTTAAGATTAGGATTAGACACTAAGTTAGATCTCATTCATTGAATAAGTGATTTATTCAATGAATGAAACCTTGGTTTTATTAGTTTCTAGATTTTTCATAGTTTCATTTTGATTATTTTGTCTTTCAATTTTAGAGTAAGAATAGAGATCTATTCTATCAAGCTTAATTGTTACATAATAGAATAAGCCTTAATCATCAGTTCACTTGTAGATTGAACCATAGATCTTTAGCTTACCCTTAGATCATGTGAATGAACCCAAGGTTGTGGTGTTCAATTCATAATTCTTAGCTTAGTAAATCTGGATCAGATCTTAGCTGGGAACGTCTCAAATTATCAATTAGGACGTGATGATTTATTATTTAACTTATAATCAATTTTGATTGAACTAAATTAGGACCTGATCAGTCCTGATTCTTTTTAAACTTATAAGGCCGTGCTTCTAAGTTGTATGACTTGGGATAGTTAGAACGACTTAATTAGACAACAATAGATATCACTTAGTCTAGATTGAGTCTCTTGCTTACTTTGACTAGATTGCTTTGCATACCTTGTATATTGAGCCTTATTCCTTGAGCATAATAAGAAAACTTATGATATGGATGATATATCCTAAGTTAGTATTTAAATTGCATATCATTCTATTTTGTCTTGTTTGCAGTGGGTAGAATATGTCCTAGCTTAGTCTGTCTCTTCAGTAGTAGTATTGTATAGACTGGACTCAGACCTAGCATAATTGGATGGCTAGGCTGGGGATTGATTGATTAATATTGGAGGCCCTGTATGGCCTATTAGCTGGTATGGCAGTACTATGTCCTAGGCTTATTGCTACTTTAGCTGGATTGTTCAGTATTGCTTTAATTTTTGCTTTGCCACATATTTCAGTGGTTTTATTTTCAGTATTTGCTTGCTTTGCCACATGTCTCAGTGGCTTTACATTGCACTTAATTATTTTGCTTTTTGTCACATGTCTCACTGGCTTTTCTTTTTTTTTTTCTTAATTTGCATGTTGTATGTATAATCATATGTTTACTTATATATATTGGCATGTTAGGATGCTAGAATTGCATGTTTTCAGTACTTGTGTTTCTTTTATATACTCAACATATGTTAATATGATCATAATCATGTTAGGAGAGGAATTATCATAGTAGTTGCAGTTCTTTTGCTTTTAGCTTTACCTTGCTTACTTCATGTCTTTGTATGCTATTTCACATACATGTTGAATGCTATAAATGGATAGTTTATAGTTATCCCTTCCTTGTAGCTTATTGCACCTATCTATTTTGCTCGCTTAGTAGTATCAGTAATGTGGTATATCTTTAAATTCATGCAATTATAATAGCTTAAATTATACTTAGATTTATTAAAGTCTAACCAAATTTTCTTTTTTTGGTTGTGCCCTGTCATATATGTACATATGGCAGATCAGGAGAATAGGTCAGATCCAGTGCTTGAGGATTTAGCTGCTAGAAGGTTAAAGTAAAGTGCAGCTCTCTGAAGGAGACATGCTTCCATCTCCTTGGTTTGCATTTAGTAAAATTATAATAATTATGTTTTCTTATTCTTACTATTCAGCATTAAATGTATTGTATGTGAATGAATTAATGTGAACTATGTCTGGATGCTTCCTTTCTACCTATTTTTCACTTCTATACTATATGTATGTTTCTATTAAGTCTTGCTCAAACTGGTTGATTAGTATCACGGATATGATTTTAGTTTAATGTCCGTGGTGCTAGTGACGACCACCACTTAACACTCATTCGATTAAGGGGTGGCCGCCACACTTGCTTACTTGACTTTGATTGCTCTGCATACCTTGAATATTGAGCCTTATTCCTTGAGCATAATATGTAAACTTAGGATATGGAAGATACATCCTAAGATAGTATTTAAAAAGTATAACATTCATTCAGTTCTTTCAGTACTTTTAGTTAGTATAGTATGTCCTAGCTTAGTCTTCCTCTTTAGTTCTAGTTTTGTCATTGAATAGACTTAGACCTAGCTCTACAGATGCCTATGATGGATACATTTATTATTTTATAAGTTCAACTCTGACCTTGCTCTGCGGATGCCTAGGATGGACACATGTTGAACTTTCAGTTCAGAGGTTCTGTAAGGCATGTTTCTGTTATGGCAGTACTATGTCTTAGGCTTACTTCTACTTCAGCTCAATTTTTAGTACTTGTTTTACTTTTGCTACATGCTTCAGTGGCCTTACTTTAGTGCTTCGCTTACTTTGCCACATGTTTTAGTGGCTTTACTTTTGCTCATTCATGTACTTAGCTTACTTTTGCCACATGCTTCAGTGGCCTTTTTCATATTAAATATGTATATTTGTATATATGCTTTTATTAACTAATTATTAAATATTGGCATGTTTAGGATGTTAGTTTTGTATATTTATTTCAGCACTTTTAGTACAGCTTACTCTTAACAAATCAACATGTATCCATGTGATCATAAGCATGTTATGATCAGATTTATTTCAGTAGTTGCAGTTATTTTACTTTTAGCCTCACCATATTTAGTCATTACTTTGTATGTTATTTTTACATATATGTTGATTTGTTATAAATGATTAATTTGTAGCTATCCTTTTCTTTGTAGCTTGATGCACCTTATAATTCTTGCATATTAAAAACATTTAAATATGATATCTTAAATATTCAATTCACTTAAATAGCCTAAAATGTACTTAGACAACTTGTCTAACTGTAATATTTTTCTTTTGTTAGCTGGGTCCCTGACATTTGTGATATTGGCAAATGTCAGAATTGGAGCTGTTCATGGGTGGTTCTGCAGGAGAGGAGTCGGTGCAGGAGGAGGATTTTCCTACTGCCATTTAGTTAGATTATATTTTTCTGCAGTGAGATCGAGAGACCTTTTCTTTCTTTTAATTCAGTCTATAATAATTAAATTATGGATGTATTTACTTTCTGCACTTTGAAATGAGTTACAGTTTCTTTTACTCTTTTATACTATGATGTGATGTGAATGTTATATTATGTTATTTTTTGCTTCCGCTACTTTGATTGATGTATGTTCATAGTTCCAAGTGACAAGCCCTTGACTTAAGGCGGGTTGAGTCTTACCTGACTTTACTTGAGTTGGGGGTTTGCCACGGTTGGAGCACCGTACTCCTCGTGTTTATGCTAATATTAGTATTAGCTTGGTCGCGGATGGTATGGGGTGCCACACTCTCTTCCTCCCCCTTCACGGCTATTGTGCCTCCCTGCAAAGTACAGTAATTCTCGTTGTCCCATTGCTCTCGAACTTCTTTTATTTCTGTACCAACATCCAGCTTGAACGCCAGCAACGGCTAATTCCAGTTTGTGTGAGAGGATATTTGGTTCTTATATTGAGCTTGAATTTCTCGAGGTAAATAATCTCTTTTTTTTTTTCTATTTATTGAAGATATCGTGAGCAATTTGCAATTTCTTGTGTATTAGTTGGGGACAAAAGATTGCCAGAAAAGGCTTTGAGTAGTAGGTTAAGGATTTGAATGGGTACTTGTTTTTAGTTTTAAGGCTTTAGCTTTTTGTTGTCATGAGTTATATTTTTACTTTTTTAAATGAGTTCCTAGAAAACTTTTGTACTCTTTTTTATTAAAAAGAATTGATAATAACGACACATTCCCTTGTTATGTTTTCATTTTTTAATATGACTTGAGAATGCAAGTTTCTAGTTTTGGTGACAATTTTCTTAAACACAACACACTTTTAATTCCTAGGACTCTTTAGATGGAAGAAATGGAAATTGATAGCAAAAGCTTATACTCTTGCTTTGGCATTATTCACATGCATATAGTATTCATCTTGTAATATGGAATTATTCTTGATTAATTACTGAGATAGTATATTTGTGCTCTAATTATATAGTTTAATATTGTTAGAGAATCCAGGCTCATTGGATTGAATAACTTTAAGCAAGTTCAGAGTTGTCGGGCTCTTTTAGTTTATCCATGTGAAAAACAATGTGCATATCAATATATTCTTATTTTAAATAGTTTAAGGAAATCTAATCACTTCTTATTCCAATAGTGTGATGGTTCTAGTACCTCAATATCTATCATTGTCTCATAATAATTAGAACTATCCTAGCCATCTATTTTGTAATAAATTGCAAGTCTTATCTATACATAATATATCTATTAGTTTGAGCTAATTAATGAATTCAAGATACTTTTTTTCTTGTACATTTTTTATTGTTGCTGAGTCCATAAACTAGGTTGAAGAGTTGCAATTCATTTAAAGATTTGCAAGGATTCCAACACTATCCTGTCTAGGTTTAAGATATTAAAAGAGATTATTTCACTCCCAATCACATATATGGCACATCCTGTCAACTAGCTTAGGATCTAAAATATAAGCTAAGAAATTCAATTATTAATAGAGTCAGCGCATTTGCAAATTTTTATGACATATAAACAAGTAATAAGGGCTGGGAAGCCATATATATCTCTGTGGTAAACAAATTCCAACTATAGTTTTTTCTGAACTCCCATTCAGCTCATGTAACATCTCAAGGGAAAGATCAATAAATTAAATATATTAATAACTGAAAGAAAATTCTCATTTGAATTATCCATTCATTCTTAAATAAAGTCTTACATTCACATTATAGAGCTATTTTTAATCTAACAAATGAAATAACATATATAAAAACCACAACTTTCTTTTAATATTTTTCAAAAGAAATAGAAACCACAACATTTAAAATAACTTTAATTCATTCTAACTTCCCATGCAATGTCTCCATAACTCACCAATTAAGTATCTCTTTCGATATATGATCTAACAATTAATCAATATAATTTAATAATTGAAAAATATTAGGTGATAAATACCATTTAGATTTGTGTACATAAGAATTTAGCAGTTCTTTTAAATGTTTGCAAGGATATGCATGCTTTTGTTTCAGCAGAAAGTTTGAAAGAGTATATATTACATGTCAAGGTATAAAGTCACAATAAGAAATTAAACATATATTAATAGCAGTAATGATAGTATAGTATTTAAGAACATTATGAAAGCATTCATTTGCAAATATTTTGTTATTACTCAATGACAGCATAAAAAGTAAAGAGTTACTCATTCTAAATAGCTGACAGTCCTCATACTATTCTCACACATAGTTTAATTGGGATAAACCCACAATATTTTCAATCAAAACAATTGAACCTGGAGGAACTCTTTTTATTCACCTCAAATAGTTGAGTGTGTTTAGAATGATGTCTTACTGATGAACATGGTTCTTGTCTTTGGTAGATTGTAGTTGTATGACTATTATGTAGAGCATTAGTGCTAAAGAAAAAAATATTCTTATCTCTTCAATAATATAAAAACAATTTTGAAGACCCTTTAGATTAAGGATATAAAGGTTGCATAGAAAAATAAATCCACCTATTAAGATTAAGGAGTCACTGCATATTATAAATAGGTCCACTTTCAAAAGAGCATGTAGGAAAAAGTTCATTTATGCACATTAATTACAATAGAAGTCAACAAAATTAAAATGTGACATATATGAGGTTGTCAAAACTATCATTGAGAGAATTTTTTTGAGTATTACTTCAAAATATTATTTTTATTCCGTTTTGCTCATGATGAGAGATCAAACGTGTGGCATATTTATGATGACTCTCTTCCTCCCCCTTCACGGCTGTTGTGCCTCTTTGCAAAGTCAAGCTATTCTCGTTGCCCCATTGCTCTCGAACTTCTTTTATTTCTATACCAACATCCAGCTTGAATGCCAGCAACGGCTAATTCCAGTTTGCGTGAGAGGATATTTGGTTCTTATATTGAGCTTGAATTTTTCGAGGTAATTAATCTCTTTTTTTTTCTATTTATTGAAGATATCGTGAGCAATTTGCACTTTCTTGTGTATCACTTGGGGGGACGAAAGATTGCCAGAAAAGGCTTTAAGTAGTAGGTTAAGGATTTGAATGGGTACTTGTTTTTAGTTTTAAGGCTTTAGCTTTTTATTATCATGAGTAATGTTTTTTACTTTTTTAAATGAGTTCCTAGAAAACTTTTGTACTCTTTTTTATTAAAGAGAATTGATAATAACGAAATATTCCTTTGTTATGTTTTCATTTTTTAGTATCACTTTAGAATGCAAGTTTCCAGTTTTGGTGACAGTTTCTTTAAATACATCACTTTTAATGTCTTGGACTTTTTAGATGGCTAAAATGGAAATTGATTGCAAAAGCTTATACTCATGCTTTGGCATTATTCATATGCATATAGTATTCACCTTGTAATATGGAATTATTCTTGATTAATTACTGAGACAGTATATTAGTGATCTAATTATATAGAGTTTAATATTTGTTAGAGAATCTAGGCTCATTGGATTGAATAACTTTAAGCAGGTTCAGAGTTGTAGGGCTCTTTTAGTTTATCCATGTGAGAAATAATGTGCATATCAATATATTCTTATTTAAAATAGTTTAAGGAAACCTAATAACTTCTTATTCCAATAGTGTGATGGTTCTAGTTCCTCAATATCTGTCATTGTTTCATAATAATTAGAAATATCCTAGCCATCTATTTTGTAACAAAGTGCAAGTCTTATATGTACATAATATATCTAGTAGTTTGAGCTAATTAATGAATTCAAGATACTTTTTTTCTTGTATGCTTTTTTCTTGTTGCTGAGTCCATTTTCTAGGTTGAAGAGTTACAATTCATTTAAAGATTTGCAAGGATTCCAAGATTATCCTGTCTAGGTTTAAGATATTAAAAGAGATAATTTCACTCCCAATCACATATATGGCACATCCTGTCAACTAGCTTATGGTCTAAATTATATGCTAAGAAATTCAATTATTAATAGAGTCAATGCATTTGTAATATTTTATGACATATAAACTAGTAATAAGGGATGGGAAGCCATATATATCTCTATGGTAAACAAATTCCACTTGTAGCTTTTTTTAAACTCCCATTCAGCTCATGTAACATCTCAAGGGAAAGATCAATAAATTAAACATATTAATAATTGAAAGAAAATTCTTGATGAATCCATAAATTATATCTAAATAAAGGAGAAAATTCATTTATTTAAGATCTTTATGCTACTCCTAAAATTAATTTTTTTTATCTTTTTCAGGAAAATAGAATTCAAAGGAATTCTTGGGCATTTCTGCAGATTTTTAAAATTACTAAATGAAAACCACTGCAACGTGCGACCGCGCACAGCAGCGGGTTGCAGCGGAAATATCTGGACTTTATGAAAATTAATTGAATAGTGTTTTTCGCAGAATTGACCGCTACATCGTGTTGTCGCGCACTGCAACGGTTTACCGCGGAAATATTTATGATTATTAAAAGGGGGCTCAACTAATTGAATAGTGTTTTTTGCAGAATTCACCGCTACAGCGCATGGTCGCGCGCTGCAGCAGTTTACCTGCGAAAATACTTAACTTTATAAATTGGGCCGCCCAACTAATTGAACAATATTTTTCGCAGAATTCACCACTACAGTGCGCGGTCGCGCGCTGCAGCGGTTTATCGCGAAGGACTTGGCCATATAAATCGGGTCGCCCAACTAATTGAACAGTGTTTTTTGCGGAATTGACCGCTACAACGCGCGGTCGCGCGCTGCAGCGGTCAGCCGCGGAAATATTTCTCTCTATAAAATCTGGAAAAAGAACTAATTGAACAGCATTTTTCGCGGAATTCCCCGCTACAGCGCGCGGTCGCGCGCTGCAGCGGTCTACAGCGGAGGACTTGGCTAAATTGCTAGGGACCATGGTATGCTAAAGCACGCGGCAGCGTGCTACAGCGGCCCGCCAAAATTTTTCCCAGATAATGCATTTAATGCGGCTGAAGACATGACCTTTATCCTGAATATTGTCTCCAGCCATCATTTTCTGCAGCAGCCATTTTTGTAAAAAGGGGAAGCTTTGAGGTGATGTTGTGGCTAAAGAAATGAGATTATTGTCACCTCAACTTAAATTAAAAATTAGTGCAATGATGAATTCAGCATTTTTTATGCAGAATTCACCGCTACAGCGCATGGTCGCGCGCTGCAGCAGTTTACCGCGAAAATACTTAACTTTATAAATTGGGCCGCCCAACTAATTGAACAATATTTTTCGCAGAATTCACCACTACAGTGCGCGGTTCGCGCGCTGCAGCGGTTTATCGCGAAGGACTTGGCCATATAAATCGGGTCGCCCAACTAATTGAATAGTGTTTTTTGCGGAATTGACCGCTACAGCGCGCGGTCGCGCGCTGCAGCGGTCAGCCGCGGAAATATTTCTCTCTATAAAATCTGGAAAAAGAACTAATTGAACAGCATTTTTCGTGGAATTCCCTGCTACAGCACTCGATCGCGCGCTGCAGCGGTCTACAGCGGAGGACTTGGCTAAATTGCTAGGGACCAGGGTATGCTAAAGCACGCGGCAGCGTGCTGCAGCGGCCCGCCAAAAATTTTCCCAGATAATGCATTTAATGCGGCTGGAGACATGACCTTTATCCTGAATATTGTCTCCAGCCATCATTTTCTGCAGCAGCCATTTTTGTAAAAAGGGGAAGCTTTGAGGTGATGTTGTGGCTAAAGAAATGAGATTATTGTCACCTCAACTTAAATTAAAAATTAGTGCAATGATGAATTCAGCATTTTTTATGGAAATTCTAGTTGCTTTTGGAGGAGAGGAGCATGCAGCCCCCCTCCCCCCCCCCCCTCCTATAAATACCCCTCCTCTTGACTAGAGGAGGGTTCACAATTTTAGCAAAAATTCCCTAAGTAAGGAGGAGAGCCAAAGGAAGAGAGAACTTCCCAAGGGTGACAAGGCAAGCTTTTGCAAATGGAGAAGAGGAAGAAGGCAGCACTAGCAACCTAAGGAGAGGATAATTAGAAGGAGAAGAAGAATTCCGAAGAACTTCTACGGAGCATTCCTAGTATCTTCTAAACTCAATCTTGTATTTTCTTTTTAGTGACCATGAAAGGGTCTTTATCTATGTATGTATCTTCCGTATTTTCGTGTGTAATGAGTAGCTAAACTCCTCTTAGGGAGGGTTGGGATGAAGTCCCATGATGCATGATGTAATATTGATGTATGAGTGTTTTCCCTCAAGCATAATGTATTTGTGATTTTAATGCCTTACTAAGAAATGTTCATCTAAATTAGTCTTGATGTATTTATGAGAAAAGAACTAAAAAAATCAAAGATCTAATTGTCTTGTGCTCCTTAGCTCACTTTAGGTTGGATGCTAGATTTTGAGTGCATGGAAGCTTAGAACCATGTGAGAAGGTTCTTGAGCTCAATGCACCTCAACCTAAGCTCAATCTAAGAGTTGATGCAAGTGACGCTAAGACCCACTAAATGAGCCCTTAGCTCCACATAATTGAGATTGAGTAATGAAGTATTGAGTGCTCATGAACTAAGTGACATAGTCGTTGAGCCCAACATGTGATTATCTCATCTCAGCTATGTGAGATGCGAAGTGATGCTCGTAGTGGAAAATTAATGCTTGTGAGATCCTAAGATTTAAGGAAATTTAAACTCTCCTTAAATAAGGAGAAAATAAATTAACCTTAAATCTCAAGAATCTTACAAAAATCTTTGTGCTAAAGTAGAACCGAATGTGAGTTCATTTTGTGCACGAGATTTGAACTTGTAAGCCTTTGAGCTAGACTAAAGGACAACAATGTGCACCTGATTTCAATTAAATTAAATGATAAAGTTTGAGAAACAAATCTACACAAGTATTATATCATTGCATGTGGGATGGGCCCAACTCTCCTCTTTCTTTAAATCTTATTATTTACTTAGTGAATATTTATGCTAATTTTAGACCAACCAACCAATACATACTATAGCTTAAACATGAATGAGAATAGATATACTTTAGTGCCAAATCAACCAATTCTCAGTGGTTCAATAAATTCCCAGAAAGTCAAACTTTCCACTTATTACTTCAGACCATGTACACTTGCGTGCAAGCGCAGACGTGTATTTACAGTCTGTCAAGTTTTTGGCGCCGTTGCCGGGGACTTGGTTCTTGATTTGAACTAAAGATAATCTATAAGTAGCTAGCGATTTAAGCATTTGATATTTTTTTTTTATATTAGTAGTTTTACATTATCTATTGTAATTATCAAGCTAACATTTTATATTTCTTTTTGTTTATTTTCATTTTCAAAATATATCTGTTTGATCTTTATTACTAAATCATTCTTGATAAGCTTTATTGAAACTTATATGAGTAAAAGAGTTTGTACTGAATATCTGTTTGATCCTGAAATAGAACGAGCATACTTACAAGCTAGGCGAGAACAAAATTTATCAAACCAACAAGCTGTGATGGACACTTTCACTGAAAACTTAGAAGGGCTTAAGGGTAAAGCACTTAGAGATTATGCACTGCCCACTGTTAGGGGCATTCCCCATGCGATTGTAAGGCTGAATATAGAAGCCCATAATTTTGAAATCAAACCCTCTACGCTGAGTATAGTACAAAATAATCAGTTTGGAGGATTAGCCACTGAAGATCCAAATTCACATATTTCAACCTTTCTCAAAATATGTGATACCTTCAAGTTTAACGGCATCTTCGAAGACGCGGTTAAATTAAGGCTATCTACTTTCTCACTGAGAGATAGAGCCAAGAGTTGGCTCAGCTTTTTACCAAGCAATTTTATCCGTACTTGGGACGATTTGGCTAAGAAATTCTTAGCTAAATACTTCCCTCTGGCTAAAACTGCACGGTTGAGAATTGAGATCACCAACTTTACTCAGATGGAAGGTGAGACTCTCTATGACGGGTGAGAACACTTTAAGGAGTATCTCAGACATTTCCCGCATTATGGGTTCCCTCTCTGGATGCAAGTGCAAACTTTTTACAATGGTTTGAACCCTCCAACGAGGACACCCATTAATGCGGCCACCAGGGGATTCATTAGTGGAAAAACCTAAGAGGAAGCCTATGACCTCTTGGAAGAAATAGCAAATAATGCTTACTAATGGCCTTCTGAAAGACTTAAAAAAGAATCCATTAAGTGAATGAGTCAAATCAAATAACAGCTTTGCAACATGAAATTCATGCCTTGAATGAAAAGATATAAAGGATGAATGTACACATTGTTTCTGAGGTACAATGTGAATTATGCGGAGGGAGACATAATAGTGAGAGCTGTAACTTGAACAACCCTTTTGTACAAAACAACACTGAACAAGTCAACTACTTAAGAAACAACAACCAAGCAAATAACCCCTACTCCAGCACATACAATCCAGGGTGGAAGAACCACCCCAATTTCTCATGGAGTAATAACAACAATAATGCAAATCAATATGGGGAGAATTCATCCAACCAGCAAGGCATGAATTATGATAACAATAGCCACAACTACCAGCACAATTTAGAAGGGGCATTCAACGCATTTAAGACCAAAACAACCCAATTCATGCGCCTCACTGAGGCAACTATCACACGTCACAAGGCTTCTATCCAGGGAATAGAAGCCTCCCTTAGAAATATTGAAACTCAATTGGGGAAAATCTCCAAGCAGCTGACTTCTCGGCAGCAGGGGGCTTTACTAAGTTCTACTGAAATAAATCCAAGGGAATTAGTGAGTGTGATCTATTCTAAAGTTATATCAGGAGGAATGAATGATGAAATAGAGAGAGCAACAAATTTTGGATTAGAAGTTGAGGAAGGAATACAAGGGAATGATAATGAAAAGCTAACTGCTCCCAAATATGATGATCCAGGGAGGTTATGTATTCCATGCATAATAAGAAATGAATTATTTGTAGATCCCTTGTGTGATCTAGGCGCCTCAATTAATATTATGCCCTACCACATATATGAGTAATTAAAGGTAGGAGGGATGGAATACACCTCAATGATTCTAGAGTTTGCTAATCTTGAGTCCCTTACTCCTCTGGGAATGATCAAAAATATTGTTGTGGAACTAGGAAATTTCATTGTACCACTGATTTTGTGATGTGCGAATAGGACAGGTGGAATAAAAATTCAACAATTATCTTTAGAAGACCCTTTCTGATGAGTGTTAAGGTTGTTATAGATGTAAGTCGCGGTATAATGAGCATCAATGTTAAGAGAAAAATATAAGTTATTGATTTAAAACCCACTCTCTTTAAAAAGAAAAAAATATAGGAAGAAATCAGGAAAAGAATTAGAAAAGAGAGATTATGGGTAGATAATGTTCTAGGAGACCTGACGATAGAAGAAAAATTTTTTGATTGTTATTCTACTCCTTTCTTTGAAAAGGGGAGCAAGGAAAGAGGGAAGAAGAGAAAAATGCGATGGGGAAAAAGGAAGAAAAAGACTCCCACAAATTATGAAATCAAAAAGAAGGATCATTTAGTTGAGGTTAAAGATGAACAAGGTTCGAGCCACCAAGAGGGGTGTGCTCACTCGAACATCCTTAGCCTATGGGAAATGAAACCGCCGGATCCAACTTATTAATCTTAAGAGAGTCTAACTTAGGACATTAAACGAAGCGCTTATTGGGAGGCAACCTAATCAAAAAAAAAAAAAAAAAAATTGTGCGCTACAGCGCGATGCAGCGGAAATTTTGCGACAGCACACTGCAGCGGGTGAATCGCGCTTAAACGGCATCGCGATAGTGCGCGGAACCATTTTTCGTTGATCGCGCTGTACAACGGTTTGTCGCGGTTTGCCCAGATTTTCTGTCTTGGGAAAATACAGTCAATAAGTTATGACCCTTGGGTTCCCAAGGCAGTCAAAAGTTGTTGAAAAAGCTGCCCCCCCCCCCTTCACATGGATCACCACATTAATGGCATGGGGAAGACCATTTGACCATCTTCTCTTGCCTTGAATATTTGGGCTATAAATAAGGAGGCAATGTGGGGGTTATCCTTGCACATTCTCTTCATCTTCTTCAATCTCTTGATCATCTTAAAACTCTCATTCCAAGGCAATGTATTCCGGGAAGAAGGCAATTGCTAGGAAGGATGTTGAAGCTTCCTCATCCGGAGGAACTTTCAACACGAAGAGGTTCTCCTCGGCGGAGGCCGAGCACCGTTTCACCTCTATCACTTCCCAACGAAAGTTGATCCCGGAGCGAAGCTTCAGCATTGCCTACCCCGTCCCTCATGAATAGGTCAATCCTAGAGGATGGCACGAGTTTGTGACCAAGAGAGCTCCCACATACACGGCAATCGTCCAGGAAGTGTACGCCAATGCAATTGACTCATCCGGGCAGCGGATTTTCTGTCGGGGAAAGGGTGTCACCCCAGGAATTGCTCAAATTGAGCAATTCTATGGGTTGGCAGAGGTAAGCTCTTGTTCATACTCTAATCTCTTGGACTCTCGTTTTGACCCCCGCGCTCTTGTTGAGGAAATCGTCAATAATGACACCGAGTGGGAAGGGAGACTCGCCAACATTTCTCACTCTGAATTAACGGAGAGAGTAGTGCTTGCCTAGTCTTCATTTCTAGCTATGTCATGCCCTCGAGTCACTTAACTGAAGTGACCCGTGCCCGAGCACTCCTTTTGTGCTCATTGGTAAGGGCAAGCGAAATCTGCATCTCAAACATATCTTTGAGCAGCTTTGGAAAGCTCTCAAAGGTTCATGCATAGCATTGACCTTCGAGTCTTTGATTTATGGGTTATGCGAAGCCCAAGGGGTTAAGATCCTCTCCTCCGACACCATTGTTCCCCCCAGCGTTGCCCTGCACCCCTCGAACCTTAACGCCCGGGCAAGTGAACGTAAATTGCCCAAGAAAAGAAGGGGCCAAAGGGCGGAAGCGTCTGCACCTTCTGACTCGCGTCTCACAAACCAACTCTTGATGCGCCTCCACAATCAAAATGCAGAGCTTAGTAAAGCTCTAGCTGCTGATATGGGGTTTTTCAAACAGGAATATGTCCAACAGCATCAGTTCCAATCAGAATTCCATGAAGCCCTCGGGATGCTGTTTGATGATTGGAATTTGCACGGCGGACCGGACGCCTCCATGTTGCCACGGCCTCCCATCGGTGCACCCATACCGGAGACACGTTACCCTACCGATACGGCGTATGTGTCGGAGGAAGACGATGATGAGAACGAGAAAAATTAACTAGGTCGTATTTGTTCTTTCTTTTTTTGTTTCACATTTATCTTTATTGTAGCATTTTTATTTTGAGATTGCAATTTATGAATTCTCATATTTTCGCATTTATTGAGTTATTCTTAAGTGACATATTTTTTTCTGAATTTTTCAAAAAAAATGAAAATCACAAAAATGTAAAAATCAAATGAGATATTAGTAAAAGAATGCTTAGCAAAAAAGTGATTAAATGAATTATAAGCAATCAAATGTGAGATTGAGGAATGAATGGAGGAAAATCTAAATCTTCAAAAAAAAAAAAAAATTAAATAAATGCTTGAGCTAAGTGTGGGGGAAGGCGTAGGATTTAAACTTAAAAAATATGGCATGGATTCTAAATGGAGTGTGCTAGGCTATCGTAGGACTTCATGATCACAAAGATATTATGGATGAAGAAAAATGTCTCTCCCTAAGGATGAAAAGAATAAAATATTTATGGAAAAAAGGATGATAAAAAATATCTCTCCCAAGTGAACAAAATAAGAAATGATGAAAAAAAATATCTCTCATTTAAAAACTTTTCATCTTTGTGATTTATAAGAAGGAGCACATATAGCACAACTCTAAGAATCTCTAAATCATGTCTTTAGCCTAAAAATCCAAAATGTATGGAACCCATCACCTATTATCAAGCATTAAAAAATTCAAACATTTGGAGATTTAGTGACTTAACCACCTTAGTGACTCAATTAAAAATATTAAGATTGCTACGTTGTTCATTTCATTTTTTCTTGCCATGCACATATTTTCACTTATACTTATTTCATTTATATCATTGTGACTTTCATCCATTCAAATACAGAAAAATTATTATTTTGAGCTTACTCGAGGACGAGCAAGAATTTAAGTGTGGGGGTGTGATGAATCCATAAATTATATCTAAATAAAGGAGAAAATTCATCTATTTAAGATCTTTATGCTGCTCCTAAAATCAATTTTTTCTATCTTTTTCAGGGAAATAAAATTCAAAAGAATTCTAAGGCATTTCTGCAGGTTTTTAAAATTACTAAAGGAAAACCGCTGCAGCGCGCGACCACGCGCCGCAGCGAGTTGCAGCGGAAATATCTGGACTTT
Organism: Gastrodia elata; assembly: GCA_016760335.1. NCBI lineage: Eukaryota > Viridiplantae > Streptophyta > Magnoliopsida > Asparagales > Orchidaceae > Gastrodia > Gastrodia elata. Next base: position 23,903,675 of record CM028670.1, on the reverse strand, counting down.
ATGAAAATTAATTGAATAGTGTTTTTCGCAGAATTGACTGCTGCAGCGCGCGGTTCGCGCGCTACAGCGGTTTATCGCGGAAATATTTATAATTATTAAATGGGGGCTAAACTAATTGAATAGTATTTTTTATGGAATTCACCTCTACAGTGCGCGGTCGCGCACTGCAGCGGCTTACCGCGAAAATATTTATGATTATTAAAAGGAGGCTCAACTAATTAAATAGTATTTTTTGCGGAATTCACTGCTACAGCGCACACCTGAGCGCTGCAGTGGTTTACCGCGAAAATACTTGACTTTATAAATCGAGCCGCCCAACTAATTGAACAGTGTTTTTCACGAAATTCACCGCTACAGCGCGCGGTCACGCGCTGCAGCGGTTATCGCGGAGGACTTGGCTATATAAATCGGGCCCGCCCAACTAGTTGAACAGTGTTTTTTGCGGAATTGACCGCTCCAGCGCACGGTCGTGCGCTGCAGCGGTCTGCCGCGGAAATATTTATCTTTATAAAATCTTGAAAAAGAACTAATTGAACAGTGTTTTTCGTAGAATTCCCCGCTACAGCGCGCGGTCGCGCGCTGCAACGGTCTACAGCGGAGGACTTGGCTAAATTTCTAGGGACCAGGGTATGCTAAAGCACGCCGCAGCGGCCCGCCGAAAATTTTCCCAAATAATGCATTTAATGCGGCTGGAGACATGACCTTTATCCTGAATATTGTCTCCAACCATCATTTCATGCAGCAGCCATTTTTGTAAAAAGGGGATGCTTTGAGATGATGTTGTGGCTAAAGAAATGAGATTATTGTCATCTCACCATAAATTAAAAATTAGTGCAATGATGAATTCAGCATTTTTTATAGAAATTTTGGTTGCTTATGGAGGAGAGGAGCATGCAACCCCCCCCCCCTCCTATAAATACCCCTCCTCTTGATTAGAGGAGGGTTCACAATTTTAGCAAAAATTCTCTAAGTAAGGAGGAGAGCCAAAGGAAGAGAGAACTCCCCAAGGGTGGCAAGGCAAGCTTTTGTAAAGGGAGAAGAGGAAGAAGGCAGCACTAGCAACCTAAGGAGAGGATAATTAGAAAGAGAAGAAGAATTCTATAGAACTTCTACAGAGCATTCCTAGTATCTTCTAAACTCAATATTGTATTTTCTTTTTAGTGACCATAAAAGGGTCTTTATCTATGTATGTGTCTTCCTTATTTTCTTGTGTAATGAGTAGCTAAACTCCCCTTGGGGAGGGTTGGGATGAAGTCCCATGATGCATGATGCAATATTGATGTATGAGTATTTTCCTCAAGCATAATGTATTTGTTATTTTAATACCTTACTAAGAAATTTTCATCTAAATTAGTCTTGATGTGTTTATGAGAAAAGAACTAAAAAAATCCAAGATCTAATTGTCTTGTGCTCCTTAGCTCACCTTAGGTTGGATGCTAGATTTTGAGTGCATGGAAGCTTAGAACCATGTGAGAAGGTTCTTGAGCTCAATGCACCTCAACCTAAGCTCAATCTAAGAGTTGATGCAAGTGACGCTAAGACCCACTAAATGAGCTCCTTAGCTCTATATAATTGAGATTGAGTAATGAAGTATTGAGTGCTCATGAACTAAGTGACATAGTCATTGAGCCCAACATGTGATTCTCTCATCTCAGCTATGTGAGATGCGAAGTGATGCTCGTAGTGGAAAATTAATGCTTGTGAGATCCTAAGATTTAAGGAATTTTAAACTCTCCTTAAATAAGAAGAAAATGAATTGACCTTAAATCTCTAGAATATTACAAGAATCTTTGTGCTAAAGTAGAACCAAATGTGAGTTCATTTTGTGCACGAGATTTGAACTTGTAAGCCTTTGAGCTAGACTAAAGGACAACAATATGCACCTGATTTCAATTAAACTAAATGATAAAGCTTGAGAAACAAATCTACATAAGTATTATATTATTGCATGTGGGATAGGCCCAACTCTCCTCTTTCATTAAATCTTGTTATTTACTTAGTGAATATTCGTGTTAATTTTAGACCAACCAACCAATACATACTATAGCTTAAACATTAGTGAGAATAGATATACTTTAGTGCCAAATCAACCAATTCTCTGTGGTTCGATAAATTTCTGAAAAGTCACACTTTTCACTTATTGCTTCAGACCACGTACACTTGCGTGCAAGCGCAGACGTGTATTTACAGTCTGTCAATTCTCATTTGAACTATCCATTCATTCATAAATAGAGTCTTACATTCACATTATAAAGCAATTTTTAATCTAACAAATAAAATAACATATATAAAATCAACAACTTTTTTTAATGTTTTTCAAAAGAAATAGAAACCACAACATTTAAAATAACTTTAATTCATTCTAACTTCCCATGCAATGTCTCCATAACTCACCAATTAAGTATCTCTTTCGATATATGATCTAACAATTAATTAATATAATTTAATAATTGAAAAATATTAGGTGATAAATACCATTTAGATTTGTGTACATAAGAATTTAGCAGTTCTTTTAAATGTTTGCAAGGATATGCATGCTTTTGTTTCAGCAGAAAGTTTGAAAGAGTATATATTACATGTCAGGTATAAAGTCACAATAAGAAATTAAACATATATTAATAGCAGTAATGATAGTATAGCATTTAAAAATATTATGAATGTAATAATCCATGGTTGTTACCCAACTTAATTTTAGCTTAATTGTATTTTAATTAAGTTCATCTAGCCATTAGAACTAAATCTTGAAGGTTTGGAGCAATTCGAAGCTCAATCGATTATTTTGGATTATTTTTAGTATTTAATTAATTAGAAAATTAAAATATTTAATTTGACCTCAAAATCAAAATCCGACTTCGTCATTGCAATCGTCACCCCCAAATTAGCTAGGGATGATATTTTGGACGCATTTGGAAGTCGTCAGATTTTCGTAAATATTTTAATATAATTAAATACCTCGAAAATTAACATAATTAAATAATCGTCAGAATTGAAATCTAACTTTGTCATTGAATTCCTCACCCCCAATTTATTTAGGGGCGAATTTTTGAAATTTTTCGAAACACGTTTATTAAATCTGAATTTTTAAAAAAATTAAAAATTAAAAATAAATAATTATTTATCTATTTAAATCCATTCTCTTTATTTCCTTCCTTTTCTTGTTCTTAGCTAGACCCCACTTTTCTGCTCCATTAAATCTAAGTTTTAAATTATTAATTAATTAAATAAATTAAATTAAAAGCTTTAAATAATCCATTTATTTCCTTAATTTTTTTCTTCCATGGTTGGATTCTATTTTCTTTGTTCCCCCTCCTTTCCTTTAATGCATGTAATTACTCATAACCCTCCCTCTTCCCCTTCCATACTTGATGGGAGAATTTAAGGGAGAGCCAAGTTCTCCTTCTCCTTTAAATGGAGGCTCAGCCATCTCTTCCTCTCCATGGCTGAGCACTCCTCCTCCTCTCCATAGCCAAGCCACCGCCTTGTCATGCAGCTCCTCTCCCTTTAGCAAAATGCAATCAGCGAGGTATCTTATTTACTCATAGCTTTTATTAAGTTGTTAGCTGTTATACTTATAAATTCATATGTTGCAGCTTTTTTTTTGTTCATTGGCAAGCTTTGTAGTCAATTTTGGCAAGGTATCTTATGATACTCATAAGATTTATCAAGCTTTTAAGATTAATATTCAACAACTAGATTTAACAATTATATTTATTATGCATAGAATTTATTCGACAATTATATTTTCAGCGATTATATATAGCATATTCAACCAAATTATTTATCATTCTGGAGCTATCTTATACTTCAATAATTGCAATAGAGCTCTACCATCTCATTTTTTTAGTGCATAGCACCTCATATTGCTACTAATAGAAGGCTTGCAAGAGTGATATAACGATACTACTTCACTTGTTAATGTTTAGGTTTGATCATGGAGCTATATATTTTTTTTTAAATAGCTGAGTAATATATTTGTGAAAATCTATTCAATATATTTTCTTCTAATTTCATATATTGCACTAGCTATATTGTTTGCTTTAGGAACTCAAATCTTTCTTAAAGTCTTGCCAACTAAATTATTATATGTTGCTGAAATATATGCTCATTTTTAATTATGGTTATGATAAGATAGCATTTTTTGCATCTGAATATTATTCTACTTCAACATATTATTCTTTATATATTAGCTATCTATCACACCATTATGTTCTGTTAGTTTCAACTTCAGCATGCATCTCTCTTTTATTGGTTAATTAATCATCTCAAATCTGCCGCATATACTTTTATTTGTCATCCTTCATCTATTTTATCAGCATCATTTATAACCAGAGCTATTGATCGTCATCCAATTAATTGTTATGAGTATTATTAATATAATGTTCAGAAACTAGAGAAATTTAAATGATTTTGTGTTATGCAAATGTTCTATTCTTAATCAAGATGCAATTTCTTTTATTATTTTGGCAAAATTATTAATTGTAATATCTCAAATGAATACTCATGATTAATATTCATTGCTCTTTGGAGTTGGGTTAAGTGACACCCTTAGGTTCACCTTAATCAATTATTAAAAGATTATATTCTATGTGCTTCCCTTTATATTCCATAATAATGCTGGTTATCATTCTTACCAAGCTATTTGATGCTAACTTTTAGGTCTCTTCTTATCTTGCTAAGGTTACCCTTCTATCCTAAGTTATAGGAAAAGATCTAAATAGAGCCCAAGCTAGTCTGAATAAACAACTTTGGTCGAAATAATCTAGCGCTTAGATGAATTTTACCAAAACTTTTGCAAGTGCTATGAATGTTGCATTCATCTCAGTAATTATTAAGCTACGACTTCAAATCATTTCCGCAAGATATGTAATTACTTAGAACTTGTATTGAGTTATATAAATTAATTATTTATTTAGTCTTAAGTGCGTACATCACTTGCATAGTTCTTATTATCATTTTTGCGCTTTTATTTTCTTGAATCTTATGATAGTTTCCATTTAGTTTTGCAAGTTGTTTTTAAGGATCAAGTGTTTTAATTCTATTATAAATGCTTAATTTCATTAAACTCTTATTTATCCCTAATTAAACTTAAGAGATCTTAAGATCGTGATCAAGTGATTTACACTTGATCTAGATCTTAGATTGCCATTAATAATAAATCAATAATTCATTTGATTTGTAATTAACTTGTAATGTAACTCTTGGTCTTAAAGTGATAAGGTTAGGGGTTAACACCTAATCTGTCTAATTTAGATCCAAACTCTTAATCACTTAATAAATTAACCTGATTGTAAGATAATTTGACTAACATGATTCCAATGATCCATTTGATTTGATATTGACTTTAATTTATTGAATTAGAAGTGTTAAGAAAATTAAAAAAATTAATATGATTAAGCATCTGGACTTGAAGCTTAAGATCTTTGATTTCCTCTTAAATAAGGCTATTAGCATAAAATCAACTATAAAATCTATGATGATTCATTACAAGATCAAATTCTAATAAGATTCTTGATTATATCTCATATTTGTAGTCTCGAACTCGATCAGATAGGGCTACCCATCTGATTTAGTTAACCAAACTTAATGAATAATCTTATAATATTATATTGAGTGTTTAGATATGTGAAATCTTGATAATCTTACATTAGGCTTTATTTGGTATTACTAACAGCTTTAATAAATGATGATATATTAAGATAGGAATAACCTTTGTAACTTATTGAGGTAGAATCTTAAATGATCCTTTTAACTTTAGAAGTTGATCTTAATACCTCATGGTAAAAACCATCTAAAGTAATTAGAATGGAACTTATTTCTTATGGTAGCAATCTATATTGAGTGATCTTTTGATCATACCCTTGAAGCCTTGTGTAAGACTCTCCTAATTAGAATAAGGATTTATAGCTTTGATAAATTCTTGTTGATTAAATAGAATCGTTTGAACACAGATTATTGGTTGGGCATAGTAGGGTATACCTATAGTGATGGATTACTCCAATAGTACTCAGGATTGGTTGATTCATCTTAGTGTAAGATTATATCTATGTTTTATTCTATGAGTTTAGTCGAACATAGTCTCACTTTGACTAAATTATTCAATCATAAGAGTATTATGATTAGAGAATTTAGATCATTAGCTTGTTTGAATAATAATCACCATCGAGTGATGCCTCCTATTGAAGATTGCTTCCATAGGTGTGCTTCAAGCAAACTATGTATCCTAATCACCCTCTTTAGGATACTAAGTATGCTTATGATTTAAGTATTTTAATAGCTTAGCTTGAGATACAAGTCGTCATCGGGTGATGCCTCCTATTAAAGATCACTTCGTTATGATGGCTTAATCAAACTAAGAGTTAAGAGCTACCCTTCTTAGAAACATGTTATATATATGTATACCACCTCCCCATCTGATGATTTATAACTAAAATCTCAACTTAAACTAATCATCAAACTAGAATCTAGGAGTCAGAATCCTTTTAGCAGGATTCTGCACAATGGAAACTTTGAATTCATTTTTGGTATTTAAAGCGTTTATGGATTTTTTTGGATTAACTCATGTAGTATAGAAACATGAGCATGAGCATGAGCATGAACACGATGCATGGATTTCAGTAATGATATTTGAGTAATAGTAATGATTTATGGGTTATGGAATGTTATATATATATTGACTGGAGAATTTTAGTATGCATCGGTATCACAATAAATTGTATTCCCAACTTGATGTATATATTTATTGGACCGTATGACTCATAGCTGTTCAGTGATAGTCCTGTTACATGTCAGTGGCATACCGTATTGTAGCATATTTGGATGCATGATCCCAGTGGCATATAGTACAGCATTGGATGTTTTTGTATTAATTTTAGAATACTCACTATTTTTATTTACTTTCAGCATTCAGTTTACAGTTCAGTTTTACTTCATTCAGTTTATGCAGTTTCAATTATTTTGTGCCTTTATAACTTTTCTGTAATTTTACTTTACTTTATTTAAATTTTGTACATATTTATATTTTCAGTTATTTTACAGTATTTCTATAGCTTGATTTCAGTCTTACTATTATGTTGAATAATATCTTTTAAATGCAAGCATATGCTATTTTTCCAACATTATTGTACTTAGACTTTATAAGTTTAATATTATTTTTTCATTGTTGGCTTGGCCCTGTCATATATGTACATATAACAGCATCAGGTTTTAGCTCAGACCTTGTGCTTGGGGTGTGCTTATGATAGAAGGCCCGGTGAGATTGGTGTTCTGTAAAGAAGGAGATCTTGCTCATTTATTAAAAATTTTGTTGCTCATATTTAATTAAATGTAATAAATGAGTTTCTTTCTTATTATTCTGCATTTTCTATATTGTATGTGATTGGATATATGTGGATAATGTTGAATGCCTTCTTCTTATTTTCTACACTGCTTTGCTTATGTTTCTGTTAAGGTCTTGCTCACATTTTGATTAATATCATGGATATATGTTGTCTATTATCCGTGATATCAGTGACAGCCACCACTTGATCGTAGTTGAGTTAATGTTACTTGATGATGGTCAAGAGGCGGTCGTTACAATGAAAGCATTCATTTGCAACCATTTTGCTATTACTCAATGAAATAGCATAAAAAGTAAAGAGTTACTCATTCCAAACAGCTGACAATCCTCATACTATTCTCACACGTAGTTTAATTGGGATAAACTTGTAATATTTTCAATCAAAACAATTGAACCTGGAGGAACTCTTTTTATTCACCTCAAATAGTTGAGTGTGTTTAGAATGATGTCTTATTGATGAACATGATTCTTGTCTTAGGTAGATTGTAGTTGTATGACTATTGTGTAGAGCATTAGGGCTAAAGAAATAAATATTCTTATCTCTTCAATAATATAAAAATAATTTTGAAGACCTTTTAGATTAAGGATATAAAGGTTGCATAGAAAAAAAAATCTAGCTATTAAGATTAAAGAGTCACTGCATATTATAAATAGGAAGGAAAAAGATCATTTATGCACATTAACTACAATAAAAGTCAACAAAATTAAAATGTGACATATATGAGGTTGTCAAAACTATCATTGAGAGAATTTTTTTGAGTATTACTTCAAAATATTATTTTTGTTCAGTTTTGCTCATGCCAAGAGATCAAACGTGTGACATATTTATGATGACTCTCTTCCTCCTCTTCACGGCTATTATGCCTCCCTGAAAAGTCACGCAAGTCTTGTTGTCCCATTGCTCTCGAACTTCATTTACTTTTATACCAACATCCAGTTCGAATGCTGGAGGCGGCTAATTCCAGTTTGCGTGAGAGGATATTTGGTTCTTATATTGAGCTTGAATTTCTCGAGTTAATTAATCTCTTTTTTTTTTTCTATTTATTGAAGATAGCGTGAGCAATTTGTACATTCTTATGTATCAGTTGGGAGACAAAGATTACCAGAAAAGACTTTAAGTAATGGGTTAAGAATTTGAATAGGTACTTATTTTTAATTTTAAGGCTTTAGGTTTTTGTTTGTGCCACTAAATCAGAACCGTTCCGATTAAAAAATCGGAATATAAAAATTCTCTTGTAATTGTAATCTAGTGATTGAAGTTTATGAATTTTTTATTCGCTTAATTAAAATAAACTAAAATAAAAACCCATCATCATAAATGTTAGAAACTAGGCCCGTGCCCGTCAATTCATAGGAACGTCTCTTCGTTGAGTCCGCTGCCCGCGGAAAGGAAAACAGTCGGCGGAAGGCGGAAACCATTAATCCAAAAACTCGAAGAAGCAAGGCCCTCGAAATCTTATAGCCGTGTGACCTTCGACCATGGATCTCCCCGCAGATCACTCTACCCAGAAGAATGTATCCCCCACCGCTGGAAGTCAATCAGTAGAGTATGCGCCATACCCTAAAGTCGATATCGCCGACGTCGATCCTCCGCCGCAGGCTATGCGGAATGACACCGGCTACGTTGACATGTCTGTGCCGGCCGAGTCTAATCCATACGTCACGCCTGCATCGGTTCCTTCTTCATCCAAGAGTGAGCTTTTACTTTTGTTCACCCATCCCCTGTCTTTGGATCTGCTTTTGAGGAATGATATATGGTTTTGAATCGGGATTTCATTGGATAGACACCATGGAGTCGGTGAAGGATGTTTTCGGCAAGTGGGGTAAGAAGTTGGGGGATACCGCGAAGAGGACGGAGGATCTTGCTGGGAACGTCTGGCAGCACCGTGAGTTTGCTATTCTGTTGTCAACGTTTCACTAAAAGGATTGTTTTACTTTTTCTTTGTTGGATTCTGAAAATTAAACTGACATATTTGAGGGCTTAGAAGTCGATTCTATGGTTTAAAGTTTAAAATTTTTGATTCTGTAAATTAATGTAAACGTAGTTTTAGGAAGAAGTACATCCAACGAATATTGGATCCGGTGAATTCATGATTTCGCAAAGGTATTTCGAACTTCAGAGACTAAATGAGCCAATAATTCTTGAAACTCATGGTTTCTATTATTGCTTTTTCGCTCGAAGGTAATTGCAGTTATTTTGGAGGCTATGGTAAGCCTCTTAATACGGGTCTTCATTCCGTAGTAACTAATGTCCTGGATACTTGAATTGTTTTGTCTCTAACATGCCTAAATTCTTTTTTTTTCTTATTTTTGCATTCTAGAATAAAATTTAGATATTTATATTTTAATTCTATTGATCAAATAAGGATCATCTCCAACTAATATTGCAATTATTTGATTCCTGTATTCAAATCCATTTTTTGAAACGTTTGAATGAACTTAATCTCAAATTTATGTAGCTACAAACCTAAGTTTTAAACAAGAATATATTTTTTGAATAAGAACAACTCAAAATGCTCAGCTATATAGTTGGCAGCCACATTTTATTAACGTTTGAATGAACTTAAATATGTGGCCCTTAACAAACTCTAGAAGCATCACATTTTTGATATTTTAATTATGTTTTCTTTATAAAGTATTCAAATATATATTAAACCCACATAGTACAACCATATCTATCACTAAACTTTAGTTAAGCACACACTAATAACTCCTAATTGATGTTAATTTTCATAAACTAATGATAATATATTGGAATTTATCTTGGGGTTTTAATAAAATGTTCATTAAAATGGATGAATGATATTTTTTGTGTTGTCTTTTTGTACTTGTAAATTTTTATTATGGTTTTGGATATTATAAATAGTTGTTTCTTTGAACACCATTAAGCTCATAAATGGCTAAAAAGGTTGAGGTAAGATTTTACAAAATATATATTTTTAAAAGCGTCTAATTTAATGAATGTGTTAGAAGTACATTTTCAGATCTATGATAATACTTTATTTTATCTCATTATTATTCTCACATAACATCATTAGGATGATAATGTAAATTAAGGATGTCTAAAGTAATCATTGATTAGCTACTAATGATGTTTACTTGAACATGTCATCAATAATTGTAACAACTTGGGATTATGTTTAGGAATTGGGTAAATTGAATTTGCACTTCTACTTTACACTCTCAAATTAACATCAATATCAAAATACAGAGCTAACTAATATCCATTCATTAATTTAGAAATCAAGTGTTCCAATATACTAATTTTCTCATTATTGAAATTGCATGAATATTTTCACTATAACATCTTTTTCACTTTAAATTAGAACTAAATATTATACAAGCGCACCAACTAGATGACTGAATCCTAAACAAACAATCAAGCTATCAAGGACCTCCTAACCTAATATCAATGTTTGAAAATTAGTTGATGAAAACATTAGTCATCTTGAAAGCCAATACATAATTTGAATTCAAGCATTAATTTATCAATATAAAAGTTTTAAAACATGAAAAGTACATTAGGGTGATGGTAAAAATCTTAAAGCAAAAATAATAAAGAAACAACTATATGTTTGAAGTTATGGAAAAAAAGAAATTATATCATTAGTAGCCACTTATGATCTTTGAAAAGCACATTGGGATTCAAACTTAACTTATCTTCTTGAGCATCAAACTTAGCTCATAAATTTCTTAGAAATATATACATCACATATCTTTAACGTTCAAATACTAGAAGGTCCTTTGAAACAAAGTCAAATTTCCCGTTCTGTGAACAATGACTCATTATACCTCCTAGGTATATTCCTAGTAGCACTTTTTGTACATGTTCAAAATGATCTTCACTTAAAATATATGAATTCACATACAATAGAGTAAAGTTGTTCACATGCAAATATTGACTTATATAGTTAGTAAAACTTTCAAGTCACCAAGTTTTAGGCATGTTTAATAAGGAACATGTAGTAGTAATCAATAAGGCAAGTATAAAAATCATATATTGAGGCAGTTTCAACAAATTGTACTGCACATAAAGTGATACATCTTAACAATTGAAAATTTGAGCAAATAATGTATTAATTCAAGTTTATGTTTCTTAGTCCAAAAGCAAGTATGCAATCACAAGAACTTCAAAAATAAAAAAGGCAAAAAACAAGATTTAAATTGCCTCTAAAAACTTACATAAAATGAGAGCAAATATTAATAAATGGATTCTGTTTTTCTAAATTAGGTTAAAATTTATATTTATTGGGAAGCGTTTAATTACTTTCACTTGATGAGGATGTTGACGTCTTAAGATGAGCATTGCTCACCAAAACTAAGCACCACAACTGTCCTTAGGATCGTGATCCTTGTCATTTTCGCGATCAAAATCATTATTTGGTGGCGCAAAGTTGAAGAGAACGGTTTTGAGCCTTAAAATGACCGTTCAACTTCGGGAAAATGTTTGGTGGGTCAAATGACGTCGAATTTGGATGAAATTTTAGAAGAATGTTTTGGTGGATGTTAGAAATGTGTCAGAGTTTTTTTTTATGATTTGATGGCTTTTGAGAGGGTTATGGACAATGAAGTGAAAGGGTGTCAAGTTTTGCGTATATATCGTTAGAGAGGTGTTTGATGGCCAAAACGGATGTGGATTTTGGTGGATTAAAGTTGAAATGATAGGTAATAGAGAATTTTATGAGATCAAACAAAAAAATTGTAAAAATAAAAGAGAAATCCCAAAATTATTCACACCTTAGGCTCTTGAAGGTTATATATACCTTCAAGTTCTTCGATTATGCACACTTAAGTGGAGCAATGGTTGTTCACACCACCATGAACTCTCAAATCTCATTTTTCTTAGAAAATAATATATTGACCATGCTTTTCAAATGACATACATGATATATATATAAACCAAAAAACTAATGTGGTTGAGGCTTATGATTTGTTATCCCAGGTTATGGATTCAAATTCCAATGGCCACAAAAAAAAACAAATAAATAAACCCAAAAACATATTTGCCAAAACAAATATAATACGACGCAACCCGAAACAAGTATAACACAGCTTGATCATAAATAAAACAATTATAACACGACTCAATAACACACATATCAATCTTTAGCAGCTAATCTTTGTACAAAGGCTTGAGTCATGGGCCTCCTCTTAGCATGCACCTGCTATTCTGCATCATTATTGCCATTGAAGTACTAATGATCTTGATCTCTCTAATACAATAGTCACCCTCATAAGTACCATTAATCATATATATGTACATATCTGTATGTGTATGTGCACATATCTCCTTGTGTGCACAAGTGTCACATACCTATATGTATACATATTCATATCATCCTCCACATACATATGGAAATATACTTTCTCATTTACAAAATTAGTACTTAATTTGTAGCAAAGATATATCTATGTGTTTAGATATAAAAATTTAGTGATTTGATCAATTCTTAATATTTGGTTCATATACTTTCTCAGTACACGGTTTGATTTATACTTTAATTAAAGTTTGATTAATACTAATGATATGGTTTGATTTAGAAGAAGAGAAAGTTCAGTTGATCAGAACTAATTAAGGTATTGGGTGTAAATTGAATACATGCTTGATCTATAAATGGAGTTGAGAGAAGAAGAGTTGAAACCAACCCTTTAATCCAGAGAAAACTTTCTTCTCTTTTAATTCTTGGGAAAGCCTTTTCAACATAAGAAATGGCTGGCTTGTGCTGGAAATGGTTTGATGAAAGCAAAATAGAGAGAATGAGGAGGGGAGAGGTAGCCCTTAGTTGGTGATGCTCACCGGCGCTGGATGGTCGTCGAGATGGAGAATGACGTCGGGTCTTTGGGAGGTAATTTATGCTTCTAGCGGCAGGGTAGTAGGGGTTGGGCTTGACTTTGTCGATGTAGGGCAGTGGCAACTAGCGTGGTCAGACTTGGAGAGGGTGAAGGGAAGGTGAGGGAGCCTGTGATATATGGAGAGTCGGAGGAGGGGGAGAGTGCAGGGTTCACTGTGTACAAAGACTGACTGAAGGTTTTATCTTGGATGAGTGAGAGGAAATAAGGAAGAGAATATATAAAATACAATTTTTAATATAATATTTTATTGAAATTTTAGGATTTAATTCTATTTTAATACTCAAATTTAAACTTGATTCCAAATTTTACCAAATTATGCAAGAGAGTAGAAAAAAAGTTTAAGAAAAAATATAGAAATTTTTTAAAATTTTAATAATATATAATTTTATATTACTTATTAAAGATACATAATTTAAAAATTTAATTATAACTAAAAATGTAAGAAATTCAAAACAAGAAAAAGAAGAATGTTCTCTATAAAATACTTCAAAAGTTTCACCAAATTTTAAGTGGTTTTCAAATGATATCCAAAACAAATTTCTCAAAAAATGCAAAAGATTAATAAATTCTCAAAATTGCTTGAAAAGTGTTTGTATAGCTATTACATTAAATGTATCATAAGGTTTAGCCAAATTACACTAATTATAACTAACAATCTTGTCCTATATTTGATGAAGGCAATCCAATGTTAATCATCCCAACTAAAAATTAAAAACTTGATGAAAGTTTAGTCAATTATAAAAATTTGGAGAAAGATATGTTATGGCCTATAAGCAAAAGTGCATATTCTCTAAAGACATACCATCTCATCATGTGTAATTTCTGTCTATTTGTTGACTTAAGTAACAAAATTCAAAGGTAAAATACATAAACATTTATACATGTAATCAGTATTATTAAATTGCATAATTTTCCCAACTTGCTTTTGTATATTTTTCCTCTAATATATGATATTGGTATAAAATACGACAATTTAATAAAATAATTAAAAGGTGCATGAATATTATCTATTTTTTTTGTGATTTCTTGATTTTATTAAAGGTTATTGCATGAAGAAGTACATAAAATATGCTAGGACAATGAAATTCCAGACTTTGATATAGTCAGCATGTAAAAGTTGATTTGAACAAGATTGTTATGCTAGAATTTTCTTAGTTCTTCATTTATGATTTAAAGTTAAATTTGAAAGTAGCATTTTGTAATAATCGTCATAGAATTTTCAACTATATATTCTTTTTCTTAAAAGGAGTCTATATGTTTTAAGAAATCGTGAAAACCAAAAGCAAAATTATTGCACATCCAATTAGTTGGAAAATAAACAAAGGAAAAAAAATCTCAGTGCATCCATTGGTTCCCCCATCATCAAACCACTAACAATTCTACTTTCTTTGTCAACCTTGGTCTAGGGTGAGATTGTTGTTGTGTGCTAGTATAGTTTAGTGTTGCTTTGCCCTTTTTGTCAATTATTGAAACTATTTTACCTTTAACCCTCACCTGAAAACTGTCCTTGCTTTTGAACATGGAAAATATTTGGTTATTTTTCCTTTAACGACTGAGGGAAGAAAAATTGTTTTAGGGTGAGCAAGAGCCTGCATATAACGAGACCAAAAAAGGTTAAACCAGGAAACCACTTTTCTCCATTTATTATAATAGGAGATGCAAATGGTTGAACTTAGTCTACACAAAAGTGATAGTTGGAATAATTTTATTATATTTAAGAGTACGGAGCTAAAATGAATACTTTTAGAGAGTTAGGGGACCATTTTGGCTGTTTTCTTTTTTATCATACCAAGTTCAAACTCTTCAGTTGATTAGAACTAATGGATTATCACCATTTGAAGCGTATGCACATCACATTTTTATTTTTTACTTGTACTTTTATAGGATATTCCTATACCACAAATTAAGTGGCTTATGGTGTCTAAGCAAGGGTTGAATCACTATTTGTTTGCATGTGTATATATTTCTAGGTGGTGATGCTTATGCTATACTTTTTAGCGATACAGGTGTGATTGGGATTCATGGAAATACATGGTTTATTGAAAGTTCCAACAAGCTACATGTTCAGATTTTCTATGATGGTTAAAATAAATAGCAGTATTATTATATATAAATAATTTAGCATTTTTAGTACGCATACATGTTGATTTAGTACACTTTTGAGGTCTATAGCAAACACAAATAGCTTGCGAACAAATAGAAGAAATAGAAATAAATTACCGAGCTCTAAATGTAGCTATGCATAAATTATATAATTTTGATTTAAGAATAATGGTTTCATTTTCAAATTATCTAATTTAGTGTTCAAAGAATCTGTAGTAGTTTGTGAGCAAACAATAACTTTGCTATATAAGATGCAATGATTGATAACATTGTACACCCCTTATTTTTTATTCTAACAACGAAAGAGAATATATACGCTTTCAATTCAAGATGGAAACACTTTTAAAAAAATCATTCTTTTTTAATAAACAGAATTTTCTTAAAAATGAAATTTTATGCTCGTTTTTCAATATTTTATTTTCTTTTAAAGCAGTTGATTCATGCTTAAATGAAATGGCAAAAATAGATGAATAATTAAATAATGGTAATCTCAAAAGCAGAAATTTTTTCTATCAAATAGAACATTTCTTATGATGACTTTCATTTTTTTATTTTTCTCGATGTTTAATATTTTGCATATGTATATCATTAAATGTACCATCAGGTATTTTAGACTAACTTATCGACGTATATCTCTTGGCTTTATCTTTTGACCCTGTATTGAAGTGTTGAACTATAATGTTAGCCATTTATTTTCTTTTTGTTTTTGTTTTCTCTTTATCCTTTCTGTTTCTAATTTTATTTTCATATGAAGTGTAAGTGGTGAAGCCTTGATCTTCTAATCTCTTTACTCCTAAAATGGTAGTTCCAAATCCCAAGTATATTTGTAAATTCATCCATAGTTATTTTGTTTATGCAATATTTGATCAAAAATTATTAGTGAGCACAGTTATTAATGGTGAAACACAATTCTAATGAATGTAAACTCATTAATCATAAAATTTTAAGTGAAGCAAAGTTCACATCAAATCATTAATGATGTATCCAATAAGCAGCTATTGCGATGGTAATGGTTTTTGCAATTAGTATGGGAGCTTAATTAATTTGTGTATTAGATTATAATGCATCTATATTCAAATCACACTTTTGTTAGGCAACACATTGTGATTAAGCATAGGTGAAGAGTATATCAAGTAAAGTATGTTTGTAAATAAGAAATAACTGCTGGGAGCTCTTTAACTAGTTTGACTTTAACGTACATCCATTACTTAAACCTCTTTAGCAGGTTAGGATCTTCTCTTGCAGCCGATATATTCACACTTTTTCACTTGGCACATGAAGCAAATCTCACAACTTCTAAAAGCTAATGATGCAAAGCCTTTGACATTTAGTCTCACCCAAGACGCACCCCTCTCCCTCAATCTCCAAATTACTATCATTTTATTGAAGTTTAACAACTCTAAAAGATACGAGAAAATACTTTCCCTAGATGAAAAAAAGTGTCTGAAGGTGATTGTAAACTTCATATGCTATTTTGCTTAGCCTAATCTTGAGGAACAATGGTTGATAGGCTTACTTTAAAAGCACAAATTGAAATGCAATCAAATTCTATAGATGGGCTTAGAATTATCAAATGTAATGAGCATGGATTAGAAGATTGAATAGAGAAATTTGAGCAATAAGCTCATCCATCAAAAAGGAGAGCCTTCAACATTTTGTTATTTTGTTTATAGATAATTAGTCATGATATTCACGAGGGATACATATGATAGAGATGAAGTGTTGTTTGTTAGGATTTGCACAAGTGCTAAAACCACACTTAGAATGCTCTAGGAAGTGATTTCTAACAAGTAGCTGATGGTTAAAAATATGCATTACAATTTTGTCATGTACCAAAGTCAACATTATTTGGAGATGACTCATCGCCATTTTTTTCTTATCGACATCTTTATACACTTCTCTTTTATCACATTTATTTTTCTTATATTTTAATCTGACTGGTATTTATGTATGCCTCTCTTTTAGCTGTATCTTGTTGAATAAATCTTCAAAAGCTACAATCTTAGCATTAGTCCTTGTATCCAATTTTTCATTTTAATGTTATTACTTATTCTTTCTAATGATTATTTATTTGCTTATTTTATTATAAAATATTTATGCAATTAAAGCATGATTAGTGAATTAAGGTAAGGCTTTGAAATTTCCAAAACAAATTCCCTAAATATTTTATATTTATCTAATTAATATGTTAAAACTAGGTCGTGATTTGGTTAATTTATATTTATGTTCTTTTGTAAATGTCACTAAGCTTATTTGGTTGGCACTTAGCTTAAGCTAAGCTAAGTACTAATTAGGGTAAATATATTTTCGGCTTAGTTCACCTAAGTGTCAGCTTCACCTCTAATTCTTTAAGCAACAAATTTAGCTAATTTTATTCAACTTTGAGCGTTAACATCTAAAGAAAGGAAAATTAAAAGATTATAGATGAAAGTTTTGCCAACTTTTCACATGGTTTGTACAAATTTGTTATGTAATTATATTATTGACTTTTAATTAACTATGCTATTAATCAATCACATCATTAATTGTGTAAATAGTTATAATATTAATCTTATTATTACTTAATATATAAATTTAATTATTTTATTTTTGGTTAACTTATTTAATTACATACACTAATTATCATAATTCTTAATTAGAAAATTTAATTATTTTATTAAGTTAATATAATGATATAGATAACTTATATAATTAATTAGTTAGTTAATTATGTAATATAACTATTGTTTAATAATTTCACATTGAATAATTAATAAAAATTAATTAATAGCTACATACTTAACATATGTACTCTATGATTTCAAAGTTAATTCGCTATTAATTAAAAATTAGCTATATCTACTAAATACCTAATAATTTAAACTTCTGTCAAATCAATCTTTAAATTTACAAAAAAATGAATTTTTAAGTCTCCGTTTATCTTATTTAGTAACTAAATTGTTTTAATTAGACTTAATAGGCTTAGCTTAGCTTAGCTTATTTGGCTTAAGCTAGGCTAAGCAGGAATCAAAAAGCCCTCTTAGGGTTTTAGTGGATTTTGTAAATTTTGAGTTTACATGGTGATGCATACTTTGTTTAACATTGTATGGAACATATTTTAATGTATGTATACATTGCTGGAATTGCATTTGCCATATGAAGATACGTACTTTGTTTAATCGCATTTGTAGTCTCATTGGCTGTGATTACTGTGCTTATAAGTGAAATAACAGCAATTAGGCATTGCGGAAATTTGATGGGATTTTCTAATGATAATATGAATTGTAAACTGTAAGCAAATATGTTTTGGAAATATATGCATTAAATGAATTTGCTTAGTTTGAAGCTCATAATTGTTTGATAATAGCTAAATTTTGTATGTATAATGAAATTCCAAGTAAGCCCTGAGACACATAAACTTGATCTTCATTTTTTTGTGGTTGCATCCGTTAAAGTTTTTTAATAAGTTGAATTTGGATCATCATCTTTAAGTGGGGTAATCCAAGCTTGCATAGTGCACTTTTGAGTTGATTTATTTTTTGCAATTAAAGGGATGATGGTTAACTCTGTATATTTCTAATGATCAACATGTAAATATACCTAGCTCAAATCAACAGTAAGCACTGTATAATATTTATTATCATTAAACACATTAATTGGGCCGCATGAGTTTACTAGGTTAGGTTGATGGATCCCCAAAGATACAATTATTTTTTTTGTTTTGGCTAACATAATGCAAAATTTCATTAGTTTGATATGACTAACTTTTATTTTCATAACAAGAATAGTCATCTAAATAACTCAAGTTGCAATCTAGTTCAACATAAAAGTACAATTGGGCTGGGTGCAGTTGGCAACTTAATCTTATCAGCCTTAGGTTTCAATCTCTACATAAAGCCCAATTATTAGTTAAATCTGATCAAAATGGCCGATCGAAACTTTAAATTCATGTCTAGGTTTGGATAACTGCGAGTTAAGGTTAAAATATATAAGGAGAGTTGACTGCAAAATTAATAAAATGGTAAAGTGTAGGACAGCTTTCCATTTGATTATATAACCTTTTTTTATATACCTGTAAAATCGTTTGTTTTGATCATTATACTAAGAAAAATTTCTTATTATTGCATGCGTGCTCTTAAAACATTTCATTGTAAACTTCTGCTCTCTTTTTAATGTGGCATGGCCAAGGTGTGTGATTCACTTCTTTTTCATGATGTCCTAGCTTTGAATGAGTTCTGTAATACATCACCATCATCATATAGCTTTTATTTCAGTGTTAAACAAAACTGCGAGATAATGATTGTAAACGCATCGTTTTATCAAATTTAACTTGTATTTATCAAGCTATTCTTGATTTATTTCTATTCATGTTATGCCTGATGCTGAAGAGATTCTCAAACACAGTGAAAACTGGACCTAGCTTTGCTGATGCTGCCATGGGGAGGATAGCTCAAGGAACAAAATTAATTGCTGAAGGTGGATACGGGAAGATTTTTCAACAAACTTTTGATACATTTCCTGAAGAACAGCTTAAAGACGCATATGCATGTTATCTATCAACATCAGCTGGCCCTGTTATGGGAACCTTGTACTATTCTACTGCTAAGATAGCATTTTGCAGTGATAATCCTATTTCTTATGCTGTTGGTGACAAAACTGAATGGAGCTACTACAAGGTAAGGACTTTAGCTCTCACTCCATTTCCCTCCATGCATGGCTCTATCCATTCTTTTTGCTTGTTACTTACCTTTATTACTACTTTTTGTTGGATTGAACTGTCTTTGTGTAATTATATGTTTTTGGAAACTTAAAATAGTTATTTATGTGAAAGCTTAAAAGTGAAACATTTGTTTTTTTTGTCATTGGGACAAAAAAAGGAGTATGGAGGAGTTGATGTATGATGAGCCGCCTTTGTCTTTAAAGTAATCATAGTCAAGATTGTTTTTAAGGTCTACTGCCATGATTCAATTAAATTTATAATTTTAATGAGAGGGACCTGATTTCCATGCCTCTCTGTTCTCTCTTTTTTGGATTCCTTGCTAGATTTATTAGGCTTTTTTTATTCTTATTAGCCTTTTTTTCTATTCTTATTTTGCAATCTAATGCCTATTTTAAAAATTACGTGATTTGTGGCCCCAAACTAATTATCCTGATCATATATTTTCATAATTAAAGTTCTTGAAGTAATTTAGCTTTTCATGCAATCAAAATTGCTCTGATACTAGGTTAATTACTCCTAAAATATAAAAAATAATTAATAGAAGTATCTGCGATATTGTTAATTTTCAAAACATTATGGAACTTTACAAAAGAGTGAGATTTATTATTTTGCTTGTTGAGGTTATTTCATTACTATAAGGTAAGCTTATTAGATTCACATAACTTTTCTTAGACTCTAACTAGACACAGCCAGTCAAACTGTGAACTAGTGCCAGCTGATTTGCTGGATTTTAATGGCTGCTAGTTGACTTCGCGAAACCCATTCAGCACTCTGGGTCTACTCGGGTCAATAATAAGTCATTATCAAATGCAAATTGAAGTATCACATAAATTAATTAAAAATACTTTTCAGAACACTAATAATTTTCACTTTGGGACAATTAATATGTTTAATGATATATATCATATACAAGTTTTGTTTTTTTTTTCAAGCCTTCGGAAGCAACTGTCATTGCCAGCTAATCTTTTTTTCTTCAACTCAGGGTTAAGTTTGAAACAATGCAAATCATCATGGTCAATAATCAACCAATGTCAATAATAGATCGGACGGTTTTCAAGGACGCACTCTTGAAAGTATTCGTTTCTATCATCTCCGATCCATATTTTGGATTCAAATTCTTATTTTAAATCTATCTCCACTAGAACCAGTGCCACTGATGGCCCTGTCAAATTAGTTGTTGCGGAATCTACTTTTAAAGGTTTTCCGAAATATGGCTCAAATCATAGAGAATTGAATGGGTGATCAATTGCACCTTAAGGAGTAGAAAATTGTCCATACTAGTGCAATCAGCTGTTTGCATGTATAGGATCAAATAACGTTGTCCATTTTAATATTTTCATTCGCCAATTTTCATGAAGTAAATCCCCCTAGCGAAAATTGGGGAGTAATTCATTTCGTTCGACAACTTGATAAGCACATGCCGTGAATCGATTAACCCGACCTGGGAGTCAGCAAATACGCCCAAGTTATTGAAAAATTTCCTGATAGCACACATTGATGGTCTAACACTTGAAAACTTTCCAATCAGGGTAAACTCGAGCAGTTTGCTAGAGCTTGCATTTCATTTTCTGATGGAATAAGGGCAGGTTTACCTCGAAGACGGATTATGAGTTTGATCCCAATAAAATCTACCGTGGATGTGGTATTTGTTTGTATTTCTCGAAAGGATTTGAATGTTGTCGGACACATCTCGCTTTGCATGTGAAGGTCAAGCAACACGCCTGACCCTTTCAAAATTGCCGCTACCACACACACACACACACATCATGCGGCATCTGGTTTAAAACGTCGTTTGTAGGGGTGCGAACAAGATGAGTTGAGCTTGTCGCTTGAGCTTGGCTCATGCATTTATGACTTGGCTCAAGCTTGAGCTAAATCTGAGCTCATTTTATTGCCACTAAATATATAATAATTAAGTAGCAGTCTTTGAAAAGTGGATTCACTAAACAAAGGGCTTATGCATCAGGATATCCAAAAACAAAACTGCAGAAACCAACTAACCGCCAAACAGAACACGCTACAGAAAACGATTATAGCCAAAGTAAAGCCTCGACCAGAGCCTTTCTCTCTCAGTCCAAAATTTATACGATATGACACTGATTATAGTTAAGAGCTTCAATTTCATTCACAATATTTTTCATTGTCAGGTAGAATAATCTCCTAAAACTCATCCCTAAATTTATATGTTTTAATTTTTTTTTTCTATAAATAGGGTTTCCATCTGCATTAATATCTCCAAATTTTCTCTAGCATTTTTGTTAACAATCTTAATGTTTATAATATTGTCATTATGGTTAAAATTTATTTGAGCGCTGCAAGTATTATGAGTTTATCTTTAACAGCAAAGATAGCAAATTCATCATTTTCTTGTTTTTCAGTGTCTATAAAAGCTGTAATTATGTTTAACTTAACACAAAATTTGTGCAAAAATTTTTGGAGGATAAAATTTTTGTTATTACAAATAATAAATAACACAATAAATTATACAAAATTTGCTGAATAAAATTTTGAAAAATAAAATAAAATTTTTTGTTAAATTAAAAATTAAAATTTTTTTTACCAAAACTTGTTTACATGATGAATTTAAAGCTTGCCTTAATCTTGCAAAAACAGTGCAAACAAATAGGCCCTAGTTTTTTCTTTTTTTAACAAGATATTATAAAAATATTCCAAAATGAAAATATCAAAATTATTTTAATACTACAGATTTTAGCTTGTACGAGGGAGAATGCAAACGTTGGTGAATGATTGGAGAGCAATAGCTAGTGGAAACTTGGAGGTGCTAGAGAGCGCTATAGAGAAGATCCGTGCTATCATCATTGTGATGTTGGAGGATGAGACTATGAGAGATGGGTGGAAAAGTGTAGAACCTGTGAGTTATGAATCTGTAAAGTGTAGATATTGCATGCAAATGAAGGCGAGCCCATCTATGAATTTTCTATCAACGACTATGGTAATAAGATTTGTGAGGGTGATTGTGGAGAGGTTTTCAAGTTCTCCAACTTACAAAGGATGAAGTGCTAACTTGGGAATAGTAATTTTAGTGCTTGGCTATTTCTCGTTTTTTATGTTGGGGTGGAATTGCTGGATTGCTTGAGTTCAATGATTAAGCTAATTGTTGGGATCATTGACCAATTAGGACTTAGGTTAATACATATTGTTGTATAGTTTAATTATTATATATTGTTGATGTTAATGAAGTTATTCATTAAGCCTATGAATTAGAGCCATGTAAAACTCGAGCTTGAATAATATTTGGAACTTGAAGCTTTATAAGCTTTTAGCTCATGAGTTTTTTTAGCGACCTAAGCTCAAGCAGGTTTTTCACTTGCACCCCTGGCTGTTGTCAAGCCCTGCCAGCCCTGTGAACCCTTAGTGTGATTGGTCGCAATTGTTGTTGGATCTAGTTGACTTAATTTTATTAATTTTTATTACTTTACTTTCATCTTCCATCCATTCAACATAACAAATTAATTATATCGTAAAAAGTTAACACCAAAAAACTTTTTACATTGCATATATTTTATCTAAAATTATTTTGCATTAAAATATTTTTACTTATGTATTTTTTAATTAAGGTTTTTATAGACATAATACAAACTTGCATAACAAAAACTTACTCTTATTTTACACGTTTAACACAATTTTTCTAAATATTACAAAAAAATACAAATTTTCTTTAAAAAACAACAAAAATAACATTTTAACTCAAACTCTTCCTCACCTTCATTGCTACCAGGTTTCAGAGGGTGTCCACCACTGCTAGGCGATCAAGCCTGATCTTGTTGTCCCTGAGCTGTTGCCTTGGCGAGTTTGAGCTAAAATATGTTTTTTTTGTAATATTTAAAAAAGTTATGTTAAATATGTAAAATAAGAATAAATTTGTGTTATGTATGTAAAAAGTGAAGAATATCCTTTATTTAGTTGATAAAATTTATTGTTTAAAAGCAACTATTTTTAAAGAACTACACAAAACTTCCTAATGACAACCCATCTTCATTTCTTTCTATTTTGAGCATATATATATATTTATTAGGTTTTACTCAAATTATTAACCAGAAGTAGGTGGCTCAAAGCTTTGGTAAGATATTAGTTTTTGCTTTCAATCCGAAAAATTGTGGGCTAACATTTTTCGGGAAAGCTTGTCAAATATATGGAATGCAATTAAGCTCAATATATTTAATATTTTCATGGAAATTATGATTGCATACAAATATTTATGGCAAAAGGATTGCCTCTTTCAGTGTTATAGGCCAGCTAATGGGAAAAAACTGAACTTTTCTAAACAAGCTCTTATCTTATCCACATTTATTTGTAGCCCCATCAGCTCGGGAAGGAGAAGGAAGCCTTTCGGGCTGGGCCAGGTCGACTCGAGCCCGACCCGGACATGTCCGGGTCGAAGATCTGGCGAGTGGGGCCCGCGAAGCGTCGCCCGCGGGTAGAGGCGCGATGCGTGGCCGTAAGGCCCATGCCTGCTGACCGCGTCAGCGCGTCGCGTCCGCACCAGTAGTGGGCCCGCTCCACCACGTGTCCTGTGGGTCCTGCTGCCATCAAATCCCTGCAGAGAAAATAATATTAAATAAATAAATATATATATATATATATATATATATATATATATTATTATTATTATATATATATATATATACATAGACTATAGATTAATACATATACATAGTCTATAGTCTAAACAGAGACATAATTGTTAACTTACAGTTAATAACTAGATCAACATTAGATTAATTGTAATTATTAAATTAATTAAGAATTAATTAGTAATTAATCAATAAGATTAACAGTAGGGTATTTATGTATTAATTAGTTATTTAAATTAGTCTAACTAATACTATTTAATTATAAACAGTAGGATATGATTAAATCATAATTATTATATAATTTATATAGATACTTAAACCTCTATATATATATATATATATATATATATAGTTATATTATAGCAAACTTTATAGATTTATTTAGTTAGCAATAATTACTATTAACAGTAGTTAAATCTAATCAAATACTAATTAATTTAAGTTAGTTAATTAAATTAATACAGTGAATAAATTAGGATATGCAAATAATTAGTATTATTTAATTAATTAAAAAATAAAAATAGTAAAAATGATTTGAATATATATATATAACACTTAATTAACTTAAATTAATTAATTAAGTGTACTTACAATAAATAATAATTAAACTTAATTAAATAATTGTGAAATTTTCTTTTTTTTTTTTGAAAATTATATGTATATGAATAGTAAATTAAAGTAAATTGAAAAAATAAATAGTAACTTTATTTATTTAAATTATTTAATTTAAAATTTCTAAAAGCTTAATAATTTTTTATAGGGTGATTCAAACATAGTCATATATGTCTCATTTTACTCAGAAAAATAAAAGGAATCAAATGACGTAATGCAAAAATTAGTTTCGGAATACGTATAATGTAGTAACATTTCAGGACCTAAACAAATCCTCGTAACTTTTAACCTTGTTGTCCAAATATATGCAATATAGGTCTTAAAATACTCAGGAGAATAGCCTCATTACTGTGGTAGTATTAGTTTTTCTATTCGGACATCAGGATGAAAAGTCAACTCTTTGACCCTGTAGTTAACTTTAAGAAAAATGACCAAAATGCCCTTATAACTTATAACCTTCATAATTTAGCCATTTGAACTCAAAATTTAGTATTTTTGGACTCTATAAAATCCTTGAACAGTCACCTACAATAAACTGCATAAAAAGTTAGGTTTTATTAGGATTGAATTACTAAAATGCCCCTTATGTTAGAAAACTTAGCTTGGACATATAGGATCAGTTCTTATCCAAATTGAATGTACTTACTGTCTATCTTTATATTAGATAGTAAAAAATTATTTGGTACTAATACATTTTAATTTGGACTCTTAAGTCAAAAGTTGACTTTTAGATCCTTAAGTAGGGGCAAAATGACACCCAAATTTTTATTAAGTTCTATAAAATCTCAGATT
The DNA here is from genome assembly GCA_016760335.1 of Gastrodia elata. Lineage (NCBI taxonomy): Eukaryota > Viridiplantae > Streptophyta > Magnoliopsida > Asparagales > Orchidaceae > Gastrodia > Gastrodia elata. The sequence continues at coordinate 23,877,685 of CM028670.1, read as the reverse complement.
ATCAATTAGATCATTAAAATTAATGTTAAACCTAGTTTAGAATCATTTAAGTGAATGAAATTAGAAATTCAACCAAAGTTAGGTCAGATCTCAGAATTTCTCTAAGTCTCATCTTTAACACTACTCCTTAAAGACTTTTTTTAAGACTAGATTAGATCATAGGTTGGAGTTTATTCATTGGGTAAATGAGTTATCCAATAAGTGAAACCTTGTATTTATTAGTTTCTAGACTTTTACAACTTATTTTGATTATTTTATCTTTCAATTTTAAATCTAAGTTAGGAGAATCATCCTATTAAGTTTGATTTAACTTAATAGGATTCACCCTAATCATTAGTTCACTTTAGAATTAGAAACCTTAGATCTTTATTACTTACCTATTGGATTATGTGATTAATTCTTATTCATAATGTTTAATCCATAATCCTAAGATGGGAGATTTTGATCAGATCTTGCCCTAGAACGTCTACATCCATCAATTAGGATGTCATAATTGATTATTTAACTTATAGCCATCAATAATTTAATCAAATCAGAGCCTGATCAGTTCTGGTTGTGTTCCAACTTATAAGGACGTATTTCTAAGTTATATGACTTAGAATAGTTATAATGGATAATTATATAACAAATAATATTACCATGTGTAGTAGAGTCCCTTGCTCACTGTGATATTTATTGTTATGCTTGCCTTGATGTTTGTGCTATATTTCCTTGGACATATCATATAAGATTGATGCATAAATAAAATTTTAAAAAATTATGGAGACTCCTTAAATTTCTTATGAAAATATTAAGGTAAATGATTAAAAATATAAAATTGCATGTATTAGAGTTGCCTCTCAATTATGTCTTCTGCCTATGCCTCCTTGTCGACGCTAGGAGAAAATTTTTTATGTGTTTTCTGCCTATGCCTCCTTGATGATGCTAGAAGAAAACCTTATATTTCTGCCTATGCTTCCTTGTTGACGCTAGGAGAATATAGTTTTGCGCCTTAGCCACCTTGTTAACGCTAAGATCCTTTTGATATTCAGTAAGCTAGATTGGCCTTTTTCTATATGTCAGTTAGTACAGATGTTCATATATAGTATTGATGTTTTGTATATGCTTCAGTATTTTATTTAACTTGCATAATTCTTATGATCACCAGCATGTTTAGGATATGGTATTTTCTTCTAGTACTTATTTAATTATTTATACTTATGTGCCCTGCCTTATTTTAACTTATATTTGAGGCATATCTTAGCCTCCTTTTTTCTTAAAATTATAAATATTGTTTATAGCTTTTTTCTCTATTATATTGTGCTAGTTGTTGTCTTACTTGATTTGATTTTTATTTAGGATAAGTTAAATGGTGATATTATAAACACATAAAATTTATCAGCTTAAAATGTACTAAGATAATCTGTCTAATAAGATTTTTTTTTTTTGGCTAGGGCCCTACATTATGAAACCAACAATTGTAGATACATATTAAGAAGATCAGGTGCCAGAGGTGGAGCCTTATCCAGAGGAGGAGCCTTTGGAGAAAGATACTGCTTAGTTTTATTTCATGTGAGAATGAGAGAATTTTGTTTTTAATTATTTAAACTTTAAATATGATGTAATAATACAGATATTCATGACTGTGTGCTTTGGACTGCTATGTCATTTATTCTGAGTTATATTTCATGTTATTCATATTATGATACTTGGATATTTCTACATTCAAATCGCTTCCGCACTCTGTAGGAATTCTTGTATAGTGACTGATTATTTAATTCTGTGCTTACTCATTTCTCATCCTAATCCAATGATAGCTGAAGGGTTAGCCAGAGTGACACATCACCCCTTAACTTAATCTTATGGGTTAAGGGGTGGGGTGCCACAAGTATAAACTACTATTTTCTGCATAATAAGTTATAAAATATTGTACTTTATAGTTGCTGAATCACATACTAATATCCCTTCGTAATACTAGACCAAATGACAATACTTCTTCCATGTTAAGTCATATATTGATATCCTTGCAATGCTAAATAAATATTGTTATACTTTACATGCTAAATTAAAAATAGTTATTATTTGCATATTAAATCATATAATGCTATCCTTTTCTTTATTAAATTTCAGTTATCTCTTAAAATTCTAAATTAAATATTATTGTTTCATAAAATATTAAATAAACACTACTTCTAAATGAAATGTATTAAATGTATGAGATCTTTAAACTAGGTTTATCTTAAGTTACCTTAATATAACTTACAAGTTGAATAATATTCTTCCTTTTTATGAGTATTAAGCTTTGTGATGTGAGATCCACCTCACATCATGTCTTCATTAAACCTTCTAATCCTTCAATTAAGCTTTCAATCAAGATTAGTTAAGATTAGTACTTGAGTATTCACCTTAGTTCCTTAAGATTTTCCTCCCTTAAGGATAAGGACTAGAAAATTAGGTCAAACTTCACTCATTGGGTAAATGGGTTATCTAATAAGTGAAACTTTGATTTTTATTAGTTTCTATATTTTTACCTTTTAGAGAGGTTAGTTTGCATTAGTTTAGACCTTCCAAATTCATTAATCAGTCAATTGATTATCTATTTAATCTAAGTAGGTGTCATTGATTTAATTTACTTTACCTTATAGGACCGTAGTGCTGAGATCATACTGGATAGTAGGATATTGGAGATCCTGAGCTTGCATAATTTTAGATAATTAGAATGGATAAATTTAGAAAATAAATGATATCCCAAAATCTGTATAGTGTTATTCATGTTATGTTTTGCATAGTTTACTTTTTTTAATGCTGAATTTTACTTAATGTGCTATTATATGATAAAATGCCGAACATTACTTTGTCACATTAGACAATTTAGAATAACATTACGGTGTCGCTTTACACATTAGATGTAGGATAGCTTTACTTACTTTTCCATATTAGATGATGTAGGATAACATTACTAACCTTGCCACACTAGATGGTGTAAGATAACATTATTGATTTTCCATATTAGATAATGTAGGATAACTTTATTTACATTACCTTATTTTATATTGTGCCTTACTTATTCTGTCATCACATCGTTATTGCTTATATTCTATATTATTGATAACATGGGGAATGTCCCCCAAACGACTTATATTTAGTATATATAGGGAATGTCCCATAGATGAATTAAATTCAATATTCCTGTTAATCTAGAAAATTTCTTATAGATGCAGGAAGTCTGTATTCAGTATACTCTGGGAAATATCTCCTAGTAGTATCCAATCTATATTCATTATACTCTGGGAAATATCTCCCAATAGTATCCAATCTGTATGCATTATACTCTGGGAAATGTCTCATAATAGTATCTAATATGTATTCATTGATGCTTCTGTACTTAATTTGGACTTTACCTTCAATATTATTTCAGTATTTCACATAATATTTTCTTTGAAATTATTTATTTTAGCCTTTACCTTATGTGTTTCAACAGTATTTTTATACGATTAGTTTTTATTTTTACAGCATTTATTTACCTTCCATATTTTTGTAGAATCTTGATTTTTCATATGTATATGAGCATGTTATAATACTAGATTTACTTTAGTTCTGTTCTTTAACATTTTATTTCATAAGAACTTGTATGAGTAAACTTGATTAGATTTGCTTAAAGTATCGTGATATCATTAAATACATAAACTTAATCAGCTTAAAATGTACTTAGACAATTGTCTAACAAGATTTTTCTTTTTTGACTAAGGCCCTAGCATTGTGAAACCCACAATATCAGAATCTGATTAGTTGAAGGATCCAGCACCTACGGTAGAGTCACTTCAGGAGGAGTTTTAGTCCATAATTGAAGAATTTTAGTTTATTTTTTTCTTTAGTAAGGATGAGCGATACTTTTCTTTCATTTAAATCTATTTAAAGTTGATGTAATAATTCAGATATTGTATTTTCTTTTACTACACTATTTTTATTCTGAGCTATATGTCCTATCTGTGCTATGGTGGAACTAGATGTAATATTATTTTATGTTTATTGTTTCTGCACTTTGAGATATTATTTACTTAGTGATTATTTTCCTTGTTTATATCCTGGTCACATCTTTTTCTTATTAGTGAATTAATGATTTTACATAATCCAATAATAAGTGAGGAATTTGCCAGAGTGGCACACTGCCTTTAGTCTAATGGTTATGGATCTGAGGGTGGGACATCACACTCTATTAATAGTTGAATTTTTTAGCATATATTTTAGATCCTAAGTTAGTTTACACGATGTGCTATAAAAGTGATTGGGAGTGAAATTATCTCTTTTAATATCTTAAACCTAGACATGATAATCTTTGAATCCTTGCAACTCTTCAACCTTGTTTATAGACTCAGCAATAATAAAAAAGCATACAAGAAAAAAAGTATCTTGAATTCATTAATTAGCTCAAACTACTAGATATATTATGTATAGATAAGACTTGCACTTTGTTACAAAATAGATTGCTAGGATAATTCTAATAATTATGATACAATGATAGATATTGAGGTACTAGAACCATCACACTATTGGAATAAGAAGTGATTAGGTTTCCTTAAATTATTTTAAATAAGAATATATAGATATGCACATTGTTTCTCACATGGATAAACTAAAAGAGCTCGACAACTTTGAACCTGCTTAAAGTTATTCAATTCAATGAGCCTGGATTCTCTAACAATATTAAACTCTATATAATTAGAGCACTAATATACTATCTCAATAATTAATCAAGAATAATTCCATATTACAAGATGAATACTATATGCATATGAATAATGCCAAAGCAAGAGTATAAGCTTTTGCAATCAATTTCCATTTGAGCCATCTAAAAAGTCCAAAGAATTAAAAGTGTGCTATGTTTAAAGAAACTATCACCAAAACTGAAAACTTGCATTCTAAAGTCATACTAAAAAAATGAAAACATAACAAAGGAACGTGTCATTTTTATCAATTCTCTTTAATAAAAAAGAGTACAAAAGTTTTATAGGAACTCATTTAAAAAAGTAAAAAATATTACTCATGACAACAAAAAGCTAAAACCTTAAAACTAAAAACAAGTACCCATTCAAATCCTTAACCCACTACTCAAAGCCTTTTCTGGCAATCTTTCGTCTCCCAATTGATACACAAGAAAATACAAATTGCTCACGCTATCTTCAATAAATAGAAAAAAAAAAGAGATTAATTACCTCGAGAAATTCAAGCTCAATATAAGAACCAAATATCCTCTCACGCAAACTGGAATTAGCCGCCGCCGGCGTTCGAGCTGGATGTTGGTCTAGAAATAAAAGAAGTTCTAGAGCAATGGAACAACGAGACTTGTTGGACTTTGCAGGCACAACAACCGTGAAGGGGGAGGAAAAGAGTCATCATAAATATGAGCAAAAGGGAACACAAATGGATAATTTAAAAAGAAATACTATTTAGATTCGTCAAAGTAATACTTAAAAAAATTCATCTAATTAATAATATTTAGATATTATTTTAATACATATATTAAAAATAATATTTATATTATTTTAATATAAATAAATAAATACTAATAAAATAATATTTAAATTATATTAAATAATCTGTTTTAAATGCTAAATCAACAAATTTAAATATTATTTTTTGTTGAAATATAGAGAGATAGAAAATGAATTCATTTTAAATGCGTTTTATAAATTATAAATTACAAATAAATCAAACATACTTTTCCGAATCTTCAAAATTATGCTGTGGGGCATCCGATCGAACCGCCACTAAATCAGAACCGTTCCGATTAAAAAATCGGAATATAAAAATTCTCTTGTAATTGTAATATAGTGATTGAAGTTTATGAATTTTTTATTCGCTTAATTAAAATAAACTAAAATAAAAACCCATCATCATAAATGTTAGAAACTAGGCCCGTGCCCGTCAATTCATAGGAACGTCTCTTCGTTGAGTCCGCTGCCCGCGGAAAGGAAAACAGTCGGCGGAAGGCGGAAACCATTAATCCAAAAACTCGAAGAAGCAAGGCCCTCGAAATCTTATAGCCGTGTGACCTTCGACCATGGATCTCCCCGCAGATCACTCTACCCAGAAGAATGTATCCCCCACCGCTGGAAGTCAATCAGTAGAGTATGCGCCATACCCTAAAGTCGATATCGCCGACGTCGATCCTCCGCCGCAGGCTATGCGGAATGACACCGGCTACGTTGACATGTCTGTGCCGGCCGAGTCTAATCCATACGTCACGCCTGCATCGGTTCCTTCTTCATCCAAGAGTGAGCTTTTACTTTTGTTCACCCATCCCCTGTCTTTGGATCTGCTTTTGAGGAATGATATATGGTTTTGAATCGGGATTTCATTGGATAGACACCATGGAGTCGGTGAAGGATGTTTTCGGCAAGTGGGGTAAGAAGTTGGGGGATACCGCGAAGAAGACGGAGGATCTTGCTGGGAACGTCTGGCAGCACCGTGAGTTTGCTATTCTGTTGTCAACGTTTCACTAAAAGGATTGTTTTACTTTTTCTTTGTTGGATTCTGAAAATTAAACTGACATATTTGAGGGCTTAGAAGTCGATTCTATGGTTTAAAGTTTAAAATTTTTGATTCTGTAAATTAATGTAAACGTAGTTTTAGGAAGAAGTACATCCAACGAATATTGGATCCGGTGAATTCATGATTTCGCAAAGGTATTTCGAACTTCAGAGACTAAATGAGCCAATAATTCTTGAAACTCATGGTTTCTATTATTGCTTTTTCGCTCGAAGGTAATTGCAGTTATTTTGGAGGCTATGGTAAGCCTCTTAATACGGGTCTTCATTCCGTAGTAACTAATGTCCTGGATACTTGAATTGTTTTGTCTCTAACATGCCTAAATTCTTTTTTTTTCTTATTTTTGCATTCTAGAATAAAATTTAGATATTTATATTTTAATTCTATTGATCAAATAAGGATCATCTCCAACTAATATTGCAATTATTTGATTCCTGTATTCAAATCCATTTTTTGAAACGTTTGAATGAACTTAATCTCAAATTTATGTAGCTACAAACCTAAGTTTTAAACAAGAATATATTTTTTGAATAAGAACAACTCAAAATGCTCAGCTATATAGTTGGCAGCCACATTTTATTAACGTTTGAATGAACTTAAATATGTGGCCCTTAACAAACTCTAGAAGCATCACATTTTTGATATTTTAATTATGTTTTCTTTATAAAGTATTCAAATATATATTAAACCCACATAGTACAACCATATCTATCACTAAACTTTAGGTTTGTAGTGCTAAATCAACAAATTATATTAAATAATCTGTTTTAAGTGCTAAATCAACAAATTTAAATATTATTTTTTGTTGAAATATAGAGAGATAGAAAATGAATTCATTTTAAATGCGTTTTATAAATTATAAATTACAAATAAATCAAATATACTTTTCCGAATCTTCAAAATTACGCTGTGGGGCATCCGGTCGAACCGCCACTAAATCAGAACCGTTCCGATTAAAAAACCGGAATATAAAAATTCTCTTGTAATCTAGTGATTGAAGTTTATGAATTTTTTATTCGCTTAATTAAAATAAACTAAAATAAAAACCCATCATCATAGATGTTAGAAACTCGGCCCGTGCCCGTCAATTCATAGGAACGTCTCTTCGTTGAGTCCGTTGCCCGTGGAAAGGAAAACAGTCGACGGAAGGCGGAAACCATTAATCCAAAAACTCGAAGAAGCAAGGCCCTCGAAATCTTGGATTTATATAGGTCTCCAAATTTTGGGTCATTTGGGGTCTTTGTGAAGCCTGGGTACTAAGAGAATATGTGAAGGAAGCTAAGTGTGTTCAACTCTAATCTATTGGAATGCGGATGTTGCTCTTTTCTTCTCAAACCCTAGAGTGAGAGCTGAAGCAAATCTGAGAGGAGCTGATTTGGATGTGTGGAAGTTATAGATTCTTATTGCTCTTGAGATAAGGAAATTCTCTGTAACTCTATAACCTTCTTGTTCATAGTGGATTTTAGTGTTGTGGTACCGTGATTTTTTTCATATTTGGGTTTTCCAAGTAAATCTTTTTCTTTGGATGTTCTTGTGGTTTATGCTATAATTATTTTGTGCTGTGGTTTTATTTCTTGCTTGTGTTTCTTGTTTGATTTTTGAAGTATTATTTTGATAACACCAACGACACCCATCCGTATCATTTGCTAATATAATCAAGCCACTTTACACGTTGTTTATTAGTTTTACAAGAAATTTAGCATTTTTTGTTTGGAATGAAGTAATCAATAAGTGTGCTATTTTAAGTAAGTTGGGAGGGTAAAATTACCCCAAAAGTTATTTTTTGAAATTTTTTTAGGGTTTCACTCAAATGAAACAAATGAACGAATCGTTCAACCGAAACAATTAACGAATCGTTAATGAAAGAATAGTTCTTTCAAACGATTTATTTCGTCAAATTGATTTGGAATTTTTTAGGATTTGTTCGAACGAAACAAACGTACGAATCCTTCGAACGAACGATCGTTCGTTCGAACATTCCTTCGTTCGAACATTCCTTCGTTCGAACATTCCTTCGAATTGATTCGCTGGAATCGTTCGTTTGTCGGAGAAGATGGACGACCAAAATTGTTCGTTTGCTCGCTCTGGTGTTGCGCGTATTCTCCTAATACGTTCGATTTGGGCGTAATTCCCTTACCCTCTTTATATATAGATTAACGGAAAATCGAATTACAATGTAAAAGTTCTTCACCCGTTTAATTCTTGCCAAACACTGATAATTTTGGTTTACCAAAAAATGTTTACTTTACATATTCTTTTACCTCATGCCAAACAGCTCATAAATAACTTGATAAGTCATAAAATGCCTGCATCCCCTAAATATTTCCATACATCGAAGCATTCCAATTCTCAGCTCGACTAACACGGTGAGTTATCACTATTTTAGAATATTTAGTTCGTTGTAGACTTAGTTTTAGGAGATTTTTTGCCCAACTTTCCCACCTATATAATTTTTTTTGAAACAATTTATTAGGAAGAGCTTTAGCTCTTATGTCATCCCTATCTTATTAACTATAAAAAGAATGATATTTTGGCATATGCATGTAAGCAATTTAATGATCAATAAAATCATTGTGAAACATAGGTTATTGATTTTTCAGATTAGACAATATATTAGATTTGGTGATAGAGCTTTATCTTTTCTAGAGTATTTTAATTCGATACTACTGGTTAGAAGACAATGAGTGGAAAATAACCTTTAAAACAAATCATGAATATTATGAATGATAGTCTTACATTTTGGATTGTATAATGCATTTAAACACATAATGAATCACATATTGCAACTTTATTTCAAAAGTTCTTAGTTTTAATTTTGAATATATTTAAGTTATTATTATGGATGAATATTTGGTGCATTTTAAAGAAATATTTGAGAATGTTAAAATAGAAAAACCATGTTTAAATATAAATAATTGTGATTTTGTGGCATTATCTAAAATTTTTGGAAGATTTGTTATTTTGAAGAAGGTTTTGCATCAAATGCCAATAAAATGAAAGCAATTTGAAAATTTCCTATGCCTATCACAATTTACAATGCTAGAACTTTGAATGGATTGATCATTTTTTATAGGAATTTTTTTCAGTCATTTAACTTTAAGTGGGGGAGTTTAACTAGACAAAAAGTACAATGAAAATCTCTTAAGAAGTTAAGAATGGATTAGCTTATGCACATATTTTGAGATAAATTTATTTTTATATAGTTTTGAGATTGTTTGTGATATTTTGGGCCCATAAACAGTAGTATTAAGTTAAGACTAAAGATGTAATCAACTTGACCTTAAGCGAGCTTAGCTTATATTTTTGTTTGATTCATTTAATTTAAGACTTGTTCGAGGTTGGCTCAAGCTTATTTATGTTCAAGCTGAACTTAAGCATGCCACATTTTATTCAAGCATTATCATGTCAAACTCGAATTCATACTATAATATTATAGACTTTTAAATAAAATAATATTCATATGTTATATACTTTTTCATATGTAAGACCCAAAATTTTAAATAATGTAGCAATTACACTTAAAGTTTAATATTTACCCAAATATACACTATCATTTTCATATTTCTTAAATGCATATACATATAACTAAATAGATTTTTAAGATTGGTGAAGCAATGTAATTAATTTGCAAACGTTACATCTTTGGTGGTAATAATTAACACATATTAATAAATAAAAATTAATATTTATTATAATTTTATGATCAAGCATTTTTGAGCTGAACATAAATGAACATGGCACTATAATGTTCGGCTTGATATGGAATCAAGCTTCAAATATGTGTTTGAGCTCATCTCATTAGCTTATTGATCAAGCCAAATCCAAGGCTCTTAACGAACCAAACCAAGCTATTTGTGAACAACAAGCTTTTTTGACAGCATTAGTTAAGATAGAAATCTCATATAAAGTTATCAAATAGTACTATTCATATTATGATAAAAAATTCTATATACCGGTGCATTCATTTGATATTGGAGGCTTTATCGTTTATAAAGAAATTTGTATTATATTTAGATCATCAAGTCTTGCAGCGCCTTAGTTCTCATTAGGATCATAGTGCAAAGTGGGTTGAAATTTTTCATGAGCGTAGAATTTTTTCAAGGGCGCATCATTTTCTTAAAATGCTGTACTAATACAAATTATACGTTTGGTAATGCACTTATTCAAATCGTCATACTATTGCAGAACATGCAAGTTAAAAGTTAATAGATTTTCTGACCTCAAAATAGAGTATAGAATCAATATGGATTTTAGAAAAGATTTATCACAACTTGAATTGTGATGACTTTATTATTCACAGAAACTTAAGGGTGGTTATATTTTAATAAAATATGATTGTTTATACTTGGCTGGTTCATAAATTGTATGCACGAGTAGCAGGTAAGTTAGATAGTAATAAAATTGCAGGAATGATTGTTAGGACAAGCTTGGCTGACAGGTCCACCAATACACACATTCATTTAAATAATTGCTGAGCATTGAGTCATTTCTAATGAGATTAAATCCATTTTAAAGATGCAACGAAAGGTTTGGGAAATGGACCCCCATAACGGTGTTGTGTATGGAATCTTCATACTTCGGTCAAAATTGGAGCCCATTTCGCAATGCCTATGGCCTGACCAACAACAAATTGCAGGAATGATCGAGGATAAATGTTATTGGCTTAGTAGTAAAAATAATGTCATGAATATTATCACCAAAGCTGAATAAGTCATGACCCAGTTCGATAGGTATAGGGAAACAGAGGTCAGGAGGTGAAAAATATAGACTTAATATTTAAACACTTGGCCAAAATAAATCAAATATCATCTAAACAATATAAAGAGCCAACTAAGTGTTCACGAACATTTAAATCTAATAGCATTTAATGTCTTTTATTGCACACTAAAGGAGTGCAATATAATATAAAAGAGAGTTGAATGAAAAGATATTAGAACAAAGGTATTGAGCACGATAATGGGCATAGGTCAAATAGTGAATTTGTCAGCAATTTAACCCTGATTTGAAAAAGATTTAAAATAAAAATATTACAACAATTAATTATAAATTCTGTCTAATAATTATCAAGGAAAAATGTGAATGCTTGCATTTAATTATTATAATGCAGATAAGCTAAAAAATGTATAGACTAATATCAAAATGCTATCTACTGAGAGTGAAGTAATAGTTTATTTGGGAAAAATCATTGTATAGATAAATAGTTGTAGCCTACATAAATAAAATTCTAAATATACATGATATTCATTTAATATTTTTTATTATCACTTGTATTGTGAATCAAAATACCATGTAGTGCAACTGAGCGAACCACCACCTAATAGACTCACAGTTAGAGGCCCTTCCAAAGGGAGGATCTTATCATAGGGAAGATTTCACCATGGAAATAATACACATGCAAGTCTTTGCACGTATACTTATATAAAGCACATGTTGCATCATAATAGTGTGGGCATTCAAATCTTAGCATATTCATAACTTTGCCAATTACATTGACTTTTCCTGATTTGATAAAGTTCATTTTCATAGCCATGGTAAATTCGTATACAATTTGCTAAATAACCCATGCAACATAATGTGACATGAAAAGTTCATTTCTATGTTAGTGATTATGTTGTAATTAAGATATCAATAATTCCTCTTAATTCTATTTTTCTATATATATGTATATGAATTCTGATCAATCTAAAAGTAAGTAACCAATACTTGGGGGTATAATCTTATTGAATTTTATGTTACATTTATAGTATCTACCACAATATCTTAAATGCCAAAACTAACAATAATCAAGAAAGAAAAATAGATAATTATTAAAAAAATCACGATTATGCACTTTAATTTGAAGGTCTAGAAATCTAAAATGCTACTCTAGTGAGTGATCTTTCTGTCATGAGAATCAATCTAATTGAATAGTTTTTGGCTCCAAGTGTTTAAATATTAAATATATATTTTTCGCCTTTCGACCTCTATTTCTCGACACTTATTGGGCCTAGTCGTGACAGAATAAACAATTAAGAGCAGAGAGTAGAACACATGGTTATCCGCACTTTGTTCTTTCTGTACAAGTCATGAGAAGATGTTAGTATTGATATTTCTGGGATTACTATGCTCTCTTGGAAACTAATAGTTGATAGATTCTCTAAGATAGTTCATTTCACTTTATACTACAAATTTGTGATGCCTCATAGATCATTAAGTTATACTTTTAAAAGGTTGTAAATTGTATGGTATATCCAAATGATATTCTTGAATATGGACATTAAACTAATCAATTAATTTTGAATAATTTTTGGAAAAATATATGAAATGCTTTGAAATTCTTTGTGACATCGTTTAAAAATATGTGGACTAATAATATTAAAAATGAGTCTTGAGAATTTATTGCATCATTTGGCCATGAATCATACTTCTAAGTAAATTTGAGTTAGCATATATTTCATCTATTAATTTGTATTAGCAGGAATTCATTTGAATTAATTACTGGTTTACTATATAAATACTTATTGACTTAGGGTTACTTGTTGAATTTAGGTCTAATAAGTTAGGTAGATTTTTATATAACACATGCATAGCATACATGATTACATTTGTAGAAAATTAAGTTCAACGTATGGCCAATATAAAATAAGTCGCTTAAGCATTTGCGTAGATGAATCAGTCAAATTTATTATGTGCAAGAAGTATTTAGCATTCTCTTTAAGTTAATTAGTCCAACAATGCAAATTCTAATTAATTAATTTTAAATAAGCTTTTTTGAAGATATAGTTGTACTCATTTAAGAGGAAATTGTAATGATCTCAGTCTATTTGCTTCATTTTTGCTCTCCAACGCTTTCTTTGCTTTTATTAAGATTTTTTTTCCATAGCATACAACTCTTACATTTTATGTATAAAGCATCGACATTCTATGGTGATTTTCATGAATACCACTCAATTTTATTCTTTACACATGGGATTAAAAAAATTTTAAATTTATATTGCTGCCACCCAAATCTTATGATTGCATAAAAAGTGGCATCTCACTAAGGTTCTGTTATTCATTATAAGTAGATGAGATTTTTTTCATATAGTAGTACTATTAGGTGCTAATTTATATATAAGTATAATTGTTATGTATGAAAGTATAATAGATTCGAGGGTTGTGCTACTAATTATCACTTATATAGAATTTAAATCATTATAATTAAATCAATGCTATCATCTTTGTTTATTAATGTTTAAATAATGACATGAATCCATGAAACTTGTGATTATTTTTTTTGTTTAATAAATTTTAACATTTTATTGCTAAATATGCAAATTAATAATATTTTTGGGTATGCAAGTATTTATTTTGTTATCTTGGTTTTGCATGCTACTATAGTTTATTAATTGCAGTGAAAACGAGTCATTCAACAATGTTTTTCTAGCAATATTACACACTACAAGTTCACTCTCAACTGGGGATGTAAATGAGCTGAGCAAGAGCAAGTTAAGACTATATATTCACCTTGTTGTGAGTTTTGTTTTAATTTGACTTGTGTTCATTTTTGTTCAAAAATCAAGTTCTCATGTTCAATTCAAGTTGCATTTGGTATGCTTTTGCTTTGCTAGAATTGTCTTTAATAATGCTTTTTTGTTCAATGTGTTATGTTAGTGTTCTCGGCTCTAGTTTGGCACAGAAGTATGATTTTATAATGAAATTATTATAGGCAAAATTTTAATGCAGTAACTTTATTTAACTAAAATTATATACACACTATCCTACAATAAATAAGTATAACGAAATTAATAATATTTGTTAATAAAATTTATTAAAAATTGAAAATTTTCTAGAACAATTCAAATTAAAAAAATTCAAACAAATTAACTATTAGAATTTGATTGAAATATACATAAGAGTAACTTTATTTACAATTGCAAAAGCAGATAGTCGGATGAAACGATTTAGAACACAAGACTGGCCAGGCTCATATACAATGATTATTATTATTTTTTAAATCACTAAATTTTCAACAAAGCAAACTAATAAACATCAGAATACAACAGCCAGAGAGAGATGAGGCATACCTGAAATTCAGAAAAGTCACAGGTTTCACACAAAAATAAAAGCCTTATTAACATATATATCTCATTGCTATGCCCTCCATTTTTATGTATCAGCTCGCCGCTGGAGTTATTAAAACTTATTTTTTAATACTATATATGATATATTATATAATAATAAGTTATTACATTCTCTTACTACAATACTAATTAATAAATAGTATTTGTAATTATAGTTTAATAATCGAGCTATTATTGAGCCAAACTCAATTGATTATGATATTGTTTGGGTATGGCTCAGTAAGTACTCAGTCTTCAGTCTCTAGCTTATCCATCATGCAAAATCTACACTCGTTAATAAGCCGAGTACATGCTATTTGCAAGTAATGAGCTTTGTTGACAGCACTATCCTCATTTTTTATATTTGAGATGGCACAATTTGGTGCTATCAAAATTTGCTTGAGTCTACATCTCATATATATTATTGTGTTCTCCAGAGTTTTTTTGTAGGTTTTACCTTCTTAAGAAATTGAAACTTCTTGGTCGTTTTGGTACTTTTTTTAATAAATTTTCTGCTGAATAGTTCAGTGTCTATCACTACAATTTTAATGTTCTCTCCATCTATTTAGCTATTTTGATAGATTGGGGCTGTTTTGAGGAGGGTATAACAATTCAAGTTTAATTTACATCTTCATTCTATCATTCATATCATAGACATTGAACCCCAATTTTTAAGCACTCACGAGTTGAGTGTTTCTACTGAATTAAAGGGATATCTAATTGAAATCAGCTAATGTTTTGGCCCTGTTCAAGGGATGAACTATATAAGTACCAGCTTTCTTGGTGGTACTAGTTTTCTGTTATTCTAGAAAGTTGTTTTGGGAATGTGATTGAACTCTCCAACATCACTAGATTACTTGTAGAAGAACCTAAGGTTTGTTATTCTTTTTACCTTTTATTTTGTTCCCATTCAGACCTTTGCAAACATCACTTGATGCAAATGTTTTCCTGTTTTCCTACCTTTTTGGTTGGAAAGAAGAAGAGATTCAAGGTACTTTCTGAAAGGGGAAGGCGACAAATTAACCCCAAGGTAATTTTGTAGCTTTTTTCTTATTAATAGTTTTCTTCTTTCTTGTGAGCAATAATTATGCATTTCACTGTACTATTTTTTTCCTATTTTTTTACTCTTATTCAAGCTGAGAGAGCTAATTTAGAATGCTTACTCTCTAGGGATATCTTAAGCCTGCTATTGGTAGGCAGGAGGGAAGTAGCAAAGAAAGTTTTCAGATTAAACCTTCTAGTCTGGTCACGCTTTCCACTGAACATGACAAAAAAGAGCACTCTTTATCTGTTTCAACATTTCTCTCTATAGAGAATGGAACCTCTTTCATTCCCATAGAATCGGAAGATGGCAGCTTTATGAGACAAGAGTATACAATAGCAACAGTTTATGAGGAGCTTGGTGACAATACTGAAATTTACCCAATGAAGAGAGAATACTCTGACTTGGATCTGCAACCAAAAGGAGAAATTTTCTCTCATGGATCAAGCAATGACTTGGATAGCCATGCTTTGGAGAAAGAAACAAGTAGCGGTATTTCTGTTGAGGAAGCAATGATTCAAGGAGGGAACGTTAGGAACAACCCTACATGGTTGATGCAGACTGCGGTTATGAACTCTCCAGTGCTTACACGCTCGTGTTCAGACATTGAGATTTGGCAAATTAAACAATGGATCAACTTACGTGAGAGGTCAAGCTCTTGCAGTATTCTCAAAAACTTGTCAGGAATTGACAGAGTAAGAATCTGCTGCAAAACTCTTAGAAGTTCATTTTCTTCAAGAATTTCTTATAGTGCTGATTGTAAGATGCTAAGTAGCCTATCAATGAGTCAGGTTCTTCCATCCCACTGCCAAATGATCTTGAGGAAACTTCTTCTTTTGAGACACAGGAATTTCCAGAAACTGAGATATCCCCAAAGGATAATTGCAGCTCTTGTTGCTTCATATCAGAAGGGCGGGAATTTGACAGATTCCCATGAATCTGGCCAAAAATTTGAAGAATTGAGGAAAAAAGAGAACCAATCTGCTGCAATCTCATTAGGGACTTCTCAAATAGATAGAGTTAGTTCATGGATAAGTAATCTTGATATTGATGATTTTTGTGATGTGGAAAAACAATGTGATAAACAAACGGCCGTCCTAACTCACATGGAGCTTGTAAATTCTTCTGAAAACAATATTTCTGACACTTATGGTTCTGCAACTGAGGTGGAAAAGGTGAACGATATTATTCAGTCCCTGAATTCGTTCTCTTCTGTAGCTCATTTTTGTTACCTCGGATTGAATACTGTTCCAACCATGTCGTCGGCCTTTCTCTGCCTTCGATCCGTTAATCTCAGTGGAAACAACATAGGTATATATCATGAGTGTGATAAGAAGAGTACGTTCTTACCTAAGCTTTAAACATATTTCTTCAATTTCAGATAGCATTACTCCAGGATCTCTTCCCAAGAGTCTTCACACTCTGGATTTGGGCTGGAACAAGATTTCTACTATTGAAGGCCTCAAGGACCTCGAACGGTTGAGGGTTCTCAATCTTAGTCATAACCGGATCACTAGGATTAGTCATGGTAAGCTTGATTGTTCCCTCTCTGGCTTGATCACGCTGTAATTTTGATTTTTTCAACGAATGCTGTATTCGTGGCTTCTTACCTCTTAACACAACCTATTTAATGATCTTTTCAAACACTCTTCATAACTATTCTCAAATGACACAGAACTCTACCTTTCTTCTTGGGCACAAATAATTTTCTATCGCTGCATTTTTTGTTAATCATCATTATACATTTAGGCTTCTTTGTATCTCAAATTTAAAAATTCATACAAGCCATTCTTTTGTAAGCAAAACAATGCCATCTTTAGGCATATATCTATTGTCGCTGTTGAATACTGCACTTTATGATTCACTAATTTAACAATATGAAACACTTCAGGATTAGCAAACTGCACTCTAATAAAGGAGCTGTATCTTTCCGGTAATAAGATCAGTAATGTCGAAGGCCTTCACCGCATTCTAAAGCTTAGAGTGTTGGACCTCAGTTTCAACAAGATAATAACAGCCAAGGCATTAGGCCAGCTGGTTGCAAATCATGACTCTATTTTGGCTCTCAATCTCCAGGGCAATCCATTACAGCGCAACATCAGCGATGATCAGCTGAGAAAGGCTGTTTTGAGTCTTTTGCCACATGTTGTTTACCTGAATAAGCGACCTATCAAACCTGAAAGGGTTCGAGAAGTCGTGACTGAAAGTGTAGCTAAGGCTGCCCTTGGAGATACAGCGCGGAGCTCAAAAAGGAAGATGTCCAGAAGATTAAGCCAGGGTTTACGCTCATCAACCATTTGCAGGATTGGTGATATATCTTTAAGGGACAATTCATTAAGGACCATCAAGAATGGCAAGGGAAGACAACTTTTGGCAGGCAGGTAGTTTATTGAAGCTCCTGAATTGTTGTCAATTGAGTTGAATGAATAATTGTCTTGCTACACCTCCAACTCAAGCCCATAGTAACTCTCGATGACATATCATGTCTTTCCCTAGGTGTAAAGATGAAATTGGTGCAATTCACATGTAGTGTGGGGCATCTCTGCCATTCTCTCTACCTCTGGGTCAAAATTTTGGCAGTGAGTTGGGCGTCATAGTCCATCTTGTTTAAATGAGAACATTATATTGTTTCTATTGGTATGAAAGGAGGTGGATGAACATTCCTTGCGTAGTCTGAATATGGAACTGTTGGATTTCTTTTTCCTCTCCATGGAAAGCTTCATCTGGACAAATGGAGTGAAAGCTGAAAGGGTATGGAGGAACTTATAGTTTAACAAAGAAAAAAAAATTTCCTTAAATTTGTATCCTGCTTTCTGTAATTGTTTGACAGCATCTTGTACAGAACTCTATTTGAACTTTCGTTGTTTTGAAAATATTAACACTGGTTTTGCATTTCGTCTATGGATATTATGCTGTGAAAAGATGGCATTAACGCTGTACAAAAGGTTTGTTGTATATAAATCTTTATCCAGTTTGTAGTTTGATACAATACTAGTGCAGCCTGTTTATATTATTTTTCTTGTGTTAAGGGCCTGTTTTGCGTTTTAAGTGTATAATAAATTTTTGCACTGTTTAATTATCTGAAAGTTTGGTGGGGTGTAAAAGAAATTTGATGTAGAAATTTTTGGTAAAATAGATTCCCAATTCCCCATTTCTTGTGTTAGTTTAGGGAATTTGTCGGAGGAACTCGAGAGGAAAATTGTGATGGATAGGAAATTAGTTGGTGAGTTCTGCTTGCTTGATAGGGAGTCCCATGAATTGAATATGGGGTGAAAGAGCAGCGGAGCTAAGTAGCAATCAAGTACAGAAATGAAAACAATAGTAGAGACCAGATGTAAAATAATTTATGTTGATAGTAATGTATTTTCAAAGTGTTCAAAAGTGACAATGTCTGAAGGGAGGGAGAATAGTGGTGTAGTGTATAGTGAGTAGATGAAATAAAAATGTATGTGGCTGAGAAGCAAGGGGCATTCTTTGGAAGGGTTGGGTTGCTAAGGTTAAATTGGGAGAGAAGACAGCTTGTTATCTTTGGTTTTTGTGATATTATGGTTAGAAGCAGTCAGGAATCTATGAGAATGGGAACCAGTGAATTAGCTAAAGAAGCCATTCACTGGGAAAACCAAGTGCCCCTCTCAACTTTGGGCTAAAAGCTATATATAGGCGGGGAGGTGCTGATGCGGTCGCTAGTAAGGAAAGTATAACCCTGAAATTTTCATCGAAGTGGAGATGGATAGATCTGGGCTGGCCTTGAATGTGCTTTGACTTGCCAACCACTTAAGGATTGTAGTTGATGTGGCAAAAAACATGGAGATAAAGCAGGCCCAACTAACGGTTTGTTCTTGAGATATCCTCTGTAATAGCTAGTCAGACTTTACACATGGTGGGGCTAATGAGGACTTAAAATGCTGTGGAATCGGCTCAAGATATGTGATTTTTAGTTCTTGGCTAGGCAGAAATACACGCAATTTATTGATGTAAGTGTGCATTAATTGCAAGACTTCCTCCTAACTCAGATTCATATGGAAGTTTTAATGCCATTGTGTTGAAGAAGATGAGACAAGTCCTAGGATGCATGAAGCTTAGGTTGGTTGGTTGTGTTGAATTTTTTTGAATTAAATGGGAAGGAGAGAGAACCCGATGCCAAGTGACAATAATCCGTGTTCGTGACCGATGTGAGTCAAGGAGGCGTAATGCTTTTTTTTGTAATCTACGAAAAGTTATGACGGTCAAATCGTAACATATGTCAATTTATGGATGCATATTGATGGTTAATTTGTAATCAATGAATAGTTAAAATCATTATAAATAAGAATGGTGATGTTTATCTAAAAATAAAATATGCTCGGCCTCTCAGTTTAGAAATAATTTTGCAAGTAAAATCATCTCTCTCATCATCGTGGACAGATTATTTGTTCTTGTTTGATCCATCCTAATGAGTTGGTCCATGAATTTTTTTGCTATAACTAGTACCGATCAAAATAAATGAAAAATGATATGATTGCATAAAAATATACATTAGTAATTTTTTTTTTTTTCTGTGTATATAAATCTTACAAAAAAAAAAAAAAAAAAAAAAAAAGTAAGAATAAAAATAATTAAATTCCGTACGAGAGAAGGTTAGAAGAAACAGAGCACGTGAGCGATTCTGATAAGCACGTTGCCGCGCCGCAAAGGACAACTGCTTGATAAGCCATCGCCCATCGATTAATATACATCAAAAAAAATATTTAGGATCAATTAAAAATTTTTTTTTTTTGTAATTTTTGTATATAGGTCCTATCAAAAAATGAATTCAACTAATAATTTATTTACATATTGAATTGACACATCATCTATATATTTTAGTATATATTAGTGTGTAAGTGTAGCAATACTCATATTTTAATAATATTTTTAAATCGGAACGAAAGATTGTTCCCAACATAATCATCTGTTCAGCTTCAATAATTCATAATTAAAAAAAAAAGTATTGCTATATTTACACATTAGTATATATCAAAATATATAGATGATGTATCAATTCAATGTGTAAGTAGATTATTGGTTGAATATACTTTTTTATGAGATTTATATGTAAAATTACAAAAAAAAAAAAATTCTATTGCTCCTAAATATTTATTGATGTATATTATCGTGCAAATATAATATTTTTCTTAAAAAAAATGAGAATTCTTTGTTGTTTGATGCCAATGAAGAATATGTGGAATTTTATCTTTCTTATTTTTATAATATATAAATTTAGAAGTTATATTTTTATATATGTTTACGTGCGCACTCAAAAAAAATTTAATAAATAGAATTTGGATTTATTAATGTTTATTTATTTATATTAAAATAATATAAATATTATTTTAAAAATTTGTATTATTGAGTTTTTCTGTATGTCACGTCAACGAGTGCATTTCTCTAATATAAATTTAAGTTTTTCATCTCAAATATCTCTCGCATAATTTCCAAAAGTATAAATATTATTTTGTATAAGAAATAATCATATTAATTTGATGTTTTTTAGTGTGGGATATTCAAACATATATATTTTATTATAAAAAAATAAGAATTTGATGCAGTCTTATTATTTAATTATATTTCTAGAAGCCAAACTATCACATGATAAGTTGTTTTAGTCAAAATTTCATCATTTTAAATGACGGGATGATAAAGAATGTTGACACAATGTTTCGCAGCTCATTTTAATCCTTATCATAATTAATACACTTAAACATAAACTTAGTATTAAATTAATAATAAGTTAGATTTATTAGATTAATATTAAGAGTTCGTACACAAGCTAACCATTTTTCCTTCAATATTATTGGCTAAGCATATTTTGAAAATTTATAATTTCCTTAAAGTTTCAATTCTGAGACAAATTGAAAACAATACGAATCGAATGCTATGCAATTTAATTTAGAACTCAATTCAACTGCAATTAAAACATTTAATTTTTGCTACATAAATTTCATAATCTCCCAAAAAGTATAAGGAAATCAGCCATTTTTCCTGCCAGAATTTGAGAGCCTGCCCTTGTCATTATTGCCGGTCCTAAAAGAGCTTTCCCTGAAACAAGAAGCTGATGACCTCCTCCTCCTGCAGCGCAGAGGCGCACCTCGAAGGGCAGCTTTGGCTACAGTATCAGCCACGAATTGCCGGCCTCTGTGAGGCCTGAAAGGCTGCTTGTTCAGAAATGTCACATGAGGCAGCAGACTCGAAATCGCCCTTCTTATGTGATGATCATCTCCTGCGTTGGTCAGTATCGGATTGCCTAAGAGGTCGAGGGCCAACAGAGAGCTGTAGTTTGCTACAAGCTGGCCTACTGCATTGATTGTGGTTATCTTATTGAAGCTGAGGTCCAGCACCAGGAGCTTTGGAAGACGGTGAAGCCCCTCCACATTGCTGATCTTATTCCCGGCAAGGTACAGCTCTTTTATTACGGTGCAGCTGGATAGCCCTTCGTAAAAACAGCACAAGTTGATTAGATCCTTGTATTCTTAATTGATGCAGAACTTGTTGAGATCATGATGTTTACAGATCTCACCATTTTATCTTCAGAAAATAACTTGCTAACTTTAATACAAATATTTAAAAAGAGCACGCAATATCTATAAATTAAGAATGTGAGCAAGATCGACATCATTAGTGACCAAGTTAGAAAAATAGATAGCAGATTTTTGCTCATTGTAAGACATTCCTGAAGCATCAAGAAAAGTGTTCAAGCAATTTTAAAATCCCTCAAGTTGGAATTGAAGAGGCACGATACTCTTGGATATAGACGTTGCATCAAGAATTCCCGACAAGCCTTTCATTGCTAAAATAAATTATATAGGAGAAAGGGAGCAGTCATGTCGCAATCCAGAAGAGGACAAGTATCCATGAGAAACACCATTGATCGCGATAAAAAAAATGTACATTTTCAATGCAGGCCTTGATCCAATCAATAATGATGGGAGGGAAACTATATTTCCTTAATGAGGTAATGATATAATGTCTTTAAGAAAATCAAAAACCTTCCTTAAATCATTTGCTAGCACAAAATATCTTCTTAGAGCTGAAGTTGAAAGCTCCGAAGAATTCATTTGCTAGGATGACAAGCTGAAATGGTTGCCTACCCTTCACAAAAGCATCTATAATCTTCGATAGCATTCCCGTTTTTTGATTCCGGGATAACAGTTACCAAGGAATGGTTGAGACACCGTGGCATTTTGCAAGAAACAAAGAAATGTAGAATTCTTTCACCAAAAGCAGATTCAATGATGTTCAAATTTTTCTTGTAAAAGAGAGAAGTAAGACTATCCGGTCCGGACGATGCATTATCCTTAATAGAAAAGAACTTTTTTTATTTCAATCAAATCCACAGCCTTGCCTAAATCCCCTGTGAGAAGTTTATAGCCAAAGAACAACAATTACTATGACCCATTTGAGAATTCAACAGCGAATGGAAATAATTAATAGCTTGGTCATGAAAAGAAGATTGTAATTCAGAAGAAGCTTGCTTCCAGTTAACATTTCTTCCAAAAGTAATATGAGAATATTAATCACCTGAATAAGCAGAGTTACAAGTACATTCAAGAGTCCAGATGAAGCCCTTCATGTTATTCCAAAAGTTTTTAAAGCAAAATATGGCCCCAAATGACAAGTTTTTGGGAGAAAAAATCACCAAAGGCGTGTGATCCGAAGTAGAGGGGGGAAGCACTATGCAAAAAGATGCTGCAAACAAGTGAATCCAATACAAATTACATAAAACCCAATCCAATTTGGCCCTAATAGGAGAATCAAGAAGATGATTGTCCCCATGAAGTCGCTTCCACAAGTTTTCATATCAATGAGATAAGTGTTTTCAATAAAGTTATTGAAGGCTAAGAGTTTGTGAGGGCAGGGTACAATTCCTCCAATTTTTCTTTAATAAATTAAATGTAGTTGAAATCCCCGACCGGCAACCAAGGTTCACCATTTATAACTTAGCTTTTAGATAACAAGTTTCACATTTCCCGACATTCGTCATTTCATCATTGGATGCACCCACAAAAGTAATCCAAGCAAAATGAGATCCCATTAAAAAATGGTCGTGAATACACTGAGAGGTAGTAATAGTAAGAGAAAAAAAAACCAATACCAAGTTCCATTTAACCCTTATGCAACCAAGAGAGGAAATATTGAAATTATGACATTGAGCCTCATAATAAAAAAGAGCGAATTTAAATTAGTAAATGCATCCAAGACATCCATGGTTGAAAACTTAGGTTCAAGGGTATACCAACAAACTTTGGCTTATAAGAGAAAACATGATATTTTAATTCATTCAGGCTGTGATTGGAATGTAAACCACACATATTTCACACCAAAATATTAGGACATTGTATAACCATAGCAACCATTTTAAATAAACAGAGCATATATAAAGCTAACAAAAGAAGCCAAATACATAGGATAGCAGCAGCATTACTTAGGTCTAGCACGTGAAGAATGGCTTCGACCCGATAAATCAACCCATTTAATAACAACACCAATTTTTATATTAGCATAATAAAATGCCCCAATTGGACTTTCCACATATTGTGGTACCATGATTATTCAATGAAGAAGGATCTACATTGTTATTAATAAGCGGCAGTTAGAGCTTACACGCATTAGCTGGCACCATAGGATTAATAGCTGAGGAGGTAAGAAGGTATGAGGTTGGGAGAACTGATTCATGAGGGGAGTGAGGGCCAAAAGAAGAAGAGGGAATTAATTCAACATATTGATCTAAAGAAATGTTAAGATCAAGAGTTTTTTCAAACAAAGAATTTCAATGTTTAACTATCGGATTAGAAGGTTCAGACAAAGAAAAGAAATCATAAGTAGAAACCAAGTCAACAGTGCCTTCTGATTGGGAGAGAAGACAATTGGTCTATTAGCAGGGGAGGCCTTAAAAATAGGAGGCAAGGTTTTGGTCAGAGTTGGAGGCATATTTGGAAGAGCAGTGGAAGGAGTCTAAAATTGACAACGGCGAGGTCTTCGAGACATACTCTATAACAATCCAAGGTTGTTACCCTAGTCAATTATGATCTTAATCTCGATTCTAATACTCTTAATAGGCCATTAGGAGCACACTGATGTTTGGGTCCAAATCAGAAGTTATTTGGATCAAAGCCCCAAATTTGGAAATCTCAATAATTAGGAAAATGATCTACTTAAATTGACCTCAAATTGAAAATCTTACTTCTCCATTGCGCTCATCACCTCCAAATTAGCTAGGGGTGATGTTTCAGAAGCATTTGTAAGTTGCTGAATTTTTGTCGAATATTTTAATATATTTAAAATACTCCGGAAAAATAGAAAAATTAAATACTCATCGAAATCGAAATCTGACTTCGTCGTTGCGTTTCTCACCCTTCAATTAGTTAGGGGTGAAGTTTTGGAATTTTTAGGACTAAATTAATAGTCAAATTTTAAATATAAAATTCAGAATAAATAAATTAAATTAATAATTATTTAGACGGTGGGGCCCGCTTTTGCAAGTCCAATCAGGTCGATCCCTATCGCAATCTAGGTTGGGCCCATGCCTTCTGTCTGGCCTGGATTGGGCCCACTGTAACAACCCAAGGTTGTTACCCAGTTTAATTTTAGCTGGATCATATCTTAATTATTATTCCCTTAAGTTCATATAGCTATTAGAATCAATCCCTTAAGATTTGGCGCGATTCGAAGCAAAATCCAATACTTTGGATTATTTTAATATTTAATTAATTAGAAAATTGAGGTATTTATTTTGACCTCGAAATCAAAATCTGACTTCACCGTTGCGAGCGTCACCCCCAAATTAGCTAGGGGTGATATTTTGGACGCGTTTGGAAGTCGTCGAATTTTCACAAATATTTTAATATAATTAAATGCGTCGAAAAATAGAATAATTAATAGATGTCAGAATTGAAATCTGACTCCGCCGTTGAATTCCTTACCCCCAAATTAGCTAGGGGTGAATTTTTGAGAATTTTCGGAGCACGTTTCAAAAATTAGAATATTTAAATAATTAGGGAAAATAAATGCGTAATTAAGAAATCTTTGGTTCCCTAATTTTCAATTTCCCCATTTATTTCAAAAATATTTTTGGCTAGCTATCCCCATGAAATTCGGCTGGCCATCCCTCCTTCCTCCCTAAGCGATGCCATCCATTAATGCTCCCTCATGATGGCCCCTACTCCCCCTCACATAGGCTCCCTAGCCTCATGATGGCCCCTAGCTCTTCCTTCCCCTTTAAATGGAAAGCTCAGTTCCCCTTCTCAAGTTTGCTAAAAAACTTTCACATCTCCTTCCCCTCCATTAAGTCCCTAGTGCTGAAAGAAGGAGCACCTCTCCAAGATCTTGAAGAAGATAAAGCCTTCCTCATCCTCCTCTAGCAAGGACTAAAAGGTACCCTCTTACTCCTCTCCTTATCTTTCTTACGATGTTATAATGTTAGAATGCAGCCTTGGAAGTCCATATGCATGTATGAAAGCCATTAAGGCTCTTAAGAACTCACAAAAATATGCTCTATTTTTCGTCTATTCTACATACCCTTGTATTCATCATCATTTTTAGTATAGTTAGGATGCTACGTTTGTGCTGATTTTGGTGTTGATGGAAAGGTATCGGAAATACCTTTCCATTGATATATGGCACCACTCATGAAACTCTCTGGATTAAGAGTAATAAAGCTCGAAAAATGGACCTCACGGGTTTCGCACCTGGCGAAATCACCGTCTGCCGCTGCAGCGCGCCATACGGGTTGCAACAGACAGGAAAACTTAGGGAAAACATATAAAAATGCACGTTGAACTAATTGAATAGTAATTTGTGAAATGGACCGCTACAGCGCGCGGTCGCGCGCTGCAGCGGCTTGCAGCGGACTATAGCGGACATATTTCGGAACTTAGGAAACGTCAAAATAAATTAATTAAACAGTAGATTTGTAAAATGGACCGCTACAGCGCGCGGTCACGCGCTGCAGCGGTCTGCAGTGGTAATTTCACAAAAATTATAAAATCATTTAATTAAAGTAATTGAACAGTGGTTTTTGCAAAATGAACCGCTACAATGAGCCATAGTGCGTTGCAGCGGGTCACAGTGGGTTAGCGGGTCACAACGGGCTGCAGCGGGTCACAACGGGCTGCAGCGGGTCACAGCGGGCTGCAACGGGTTACAGCGAGTTTTAGCGGGATGCAGCGGACTGCAGTAAGTTGCAGCGTAAAGGCGCTACCGCGCGGAAAGCGCTACAGCGCGCTACCGCGCAGAAAGCGCTACCGTGCGAAAAGCGCTACAGCGCGCGCTAGAGCGCTGCAGCGCCCAGATTTGCAAAATTATCCACAAATTCCAGAAATTTCCCAGATTTTGTAAAACTGCCCAGTCTTGGCTGAAATGGCTAAAACTCAATTATTTTAGTATTTTAAGACCCCTATGACCTTAGTGGGGCTAAATTTGAACCTATTTTAGCTAAAATTGAGCATTGCATAAAATTCTATATTAAAATCAAGTTTAAAACTTTGTTGTTATTATCAAATGCTCAACACCTATCATATAGCTTGAATGTATTATATCTATTGCCAAGCAATAGAGTCTTAAGTGCTTGAATTAAATAGGTGTATCATAATAATTAAAATGGCACGAAACTTAAGTCTTTTGGATTTGTGATGAAATGCTAATCCCCTTGGTTTGAATTAGAATTTGATTAGCACTAATCACTATTTATGTCATCTTTTCTTTTATTTGCTTTTATGATTTTAGAAGGTATGATTAGAAAACTGTAACTTTTAATTGGACATTTAAATGTGCCTAATTGACATTAAACTAAACTTGACATAAGAATCTTGGTAACTTAATTAAGTAGATGATACTTAATCCAAACCTGAAGTTTGACATCAATAACACACTAATAATACATTGATTTGTCATTGACCTTTAAATTAACATTGGTCTGAATGATAGAAAGGTTAGGGGTTAAATCCTAGCTTATCTTGATTAAGATCTAAACTTTAATCACTTAATTAATTAACTTGATTGTAAGATAATTTAATTGACATTATTCCAATAATGCATATGATTTGATATTGATCTTAAATCATCAAATTAGAAGTGCTAAGAATAACATTGAATATGTGTGATTGAACCATCTAAATCTAAACTTTAGATCTTTGATTTCTCTTATATAAGATAATTAGCATAAGATGGAACTAAAACTATAATGATTGATGAAATGACCTAACTCTAATAAATCCTTGACTTCATCCTATAATTATGGAATAGAAAAGGATCAAATGAATCATCTGATTTAACCACTTGAATATTAGCATAAGAAGTAGAAAAGTGAGATCTTATGGGTCTTGCTTAGGATCGTCCTTGAAATGTTTAAATACCTTAATTAATGATACCTTGAGGTAGGAAGAGCTCTTGTGATTTATTGAGGTAGGAACCTAGGTGATCCCCCATAACCTTAGAAGTTGAGCTTGATATTTTGTGGTAGGAATCACCTAAATTACTTAGAGTGTGACTTATTCCTTGTGGTAGCAACCTATATTGGGTGATCATTTGATCACATCCTTGAAGCCTTATGTAGGATTCACCCATCCATAAGAGGGAGAGGTAGTTTTGATAAATCATTGCGATTAAATAGAGTTGTCTGTACCCAGATCATTGAATTGTGTAGTATGGTATACCCATAGTACTGGGTTAACTCAATAGTATTCAGGAGTGGTTGAGTCACTCTAAGTGAGATTTATCTTTGTGATATCCTATGGGCTTAGGCGGATATAACCTCACTCAGAGTAAATTAATTAATCCTAAGAGTGTTATGAGTAGGGACTCCTTCCTTAGTTTGATTAAAAATACAAATTACCATCGGGTGATGCCTCCTAGCGAAGATCGCTTCAATAGGTGTGGCTTAAACAAACTAAGTAATTCAAGTCACCTTCTTTAGAACACTAAGTATGATCATGGGTTGGGCATCTTAATGACTTAGCTTGAGATACATATCACCACCGGGTGATGCCTCCTACCGAAGATCGCTTCGTTAGGGTGACTTAATCAAACTGAGTGTTAAGAACCACCCTTCTTGCAGCCATGCTAGATATGTGTATACTATCATCTCATTTGATGATCTTTAAGAAAATTCTCAACTTTAACCAATTATCAAGGTAGAACCTTAAGAGTCAGAATCCTTTTAGCAAGATTCTGCACAATGGAGGCATTGGATTCATTAACAGATTTCAAAGCATTTTCAGGATTTTTTCGGATTTTATCTCATACAGTTAGAAGCATAAGCATAAACATAAGCATGATGTGTGAGTATCAGAAAGATGTCTAAGTATCAGTGATGATCTATGAGTTACAGAATGTTGCATGCATTGACTGGGGAATTTTAGGATGCATCGGCATTGCAGTTCCCAACCGGATGTATGTATACATTGGACTATACTACTCATGACAGTTCAGTGATATTTGGTTGCATACCAGTATATATAGTGTTGAGACATATTCAGATGCACAGATTCAGTGACATACAACATAGTCTTACACATAATTACTCAGTTTTGGATGTATTACAGTTTCAATAATTTCAATATTCAGTTTATAGTTCCGTTTTACCTTATTTGTACAGTTTTATATAGTTCTATGCTTTCAGTTATTTTTTACAGCATTTTCTGCAGATTTAATTATATAAATGTTAAATGGATAATTAGAACTGTTTATATTAGTTTTGATGTGTTAGACTTATTGTCTAACACGAGGTACTTTTGGGATCCGGCAATTTGCTAGATCCTGAGCAGTATATTGAGACAGGTCAAGAGGACACCCAGGAGATTCAGGGGGAGCCCGTGGAGCTCTAGTGGACTCTCCTTTAGTTTTACTTTCTGCTTAGTATTTTCAGTTCAGTACTTAGTTTTATTTCAGTATTTTAATAAACTGTTTGTAATAATTCTAGATGTATTTTCTTTTCTTTTCTAAGATGAATATTTTCATACAGCTTCTGTGATGAATGTATCTGGATGTTTGCTTTAAGTTTTCACACTCTGTATTATACTACTTATACTTAGTATTATGATGTGATCAACTTACTTATACATATATTGGATTCTTATGGTATTCTAAATCCATGTATATATTTGTCTAATACTTAGGATAATGATACTACTCTTATTTTAAGTATTAGCTCTCAACCATTCTTGAGGTTGAGTCAGCAGCCCTTCAAATGGGCTTAGTGTTCAGCTATTCGGGGAGACGAACCATTCCTCCTCGAGTGGCACTCCGCTCCACTGCCGGAATTTACGATTTGCGTGCGGCGACGGGGCGGGGCGCTACACCACGTTCAACGCCTAGACCGGTCTGTGCAGCCCATGGGTCGTTTCCCTGTCGCGATGGGCGAACCAGCGACGCGTGTTATGCAGAGGGCCCACAGTGGTCGGGATGCCCACCATCACTGCAAATGGCAATTCGCCATTTCCACTTGCCTCTTGATTACAATTAAACTCCTCTTGAGTGCCAGCCTCATCTCCGGACCGATTAGGCAAATTCTAATCAATCTAAAGCTCTCAACCTCTCGTTCCTTGCAACTCAGCTCTCACCAAACCCATCAGGTACTTCACCTCTCCAATGCATTCACATTTGATTTCATTCATTAATACACTTAGTTTGCTTCATTAAATTGATTATAAAGGCATGTCGAGTTGTCGCAATTATTCAAAATTGAGCTCGATTGTTATCTTAGTCATTAGTCGATTTACCCTAACCCTAGAAAATCTTAGAACAACTTCATGTCAAAGGAGAGAATGGGGTATTAGCTTGATGATTAGATCCAATTGCATGGCTAGTTCTGGAGCTCTTGTTCGACAAGCCTTTTGTGCTCGGTGAAGCTCTGTTCCCAGCGTCGAACCTAATTTCCTTCTTTTGTGCATGATGTCGGGGAAGAAGAATCCCTCGAGCTGAGTCGAATTTGTTTGGCCCAGTCGCCTGGGCTGGGCTGGGCAGCACGCACTCGCGCCGAAGGCCCAGCTGCCCGGTGCTGGGCTGACCCGTCTTCGCCTGTGCCGAAGGCCCAGCTGCCCCGTGCTAGGCTGGCCCGTCTTGCACGCCGTGGAGATTAGAATTAAGAAAAATATGTTAAGTGACTTAATTTAAGTTAATTAAATCATTAATATTCAAAACTTCAATTATCAATAACATGCAATCCAATAATCCAAACATATAATATATATATATATATATATATATATATATATATATATATATATATATATATATATATATATCATTTTGCTCATATAACTATAAGCAATATTATGGTGGTATTAATTTTGTTGTCTAATCAATAGTTTGGCTAATCACTTTTAGGATTTTCCTAATTACCCTACTTAGCCTAAAAATTTCATTAGGCTATAACTTAGCCAATTTAGCTCTAAATTAGGTGATCCAATATACCATTGTGATCGGGAGAACCTAAGAAATAGTAAATTGCAAAAATATTTAGTATTTGGTAATTAGTTTTTTTAAGTGGGTCATCACAATCTCCCCAACTTAAGTAACTGATGTCCTCGTCAGTATCCACACACAGATCCAAGAACCATCCATTGGGTAGATAGAACTAGAGGTGGCCCCTACATGTGCAAGAGGTACCCACAACCATGTAGCACCTTAACCATCACGGGTTCAAGAGGCTGCTCACATGAAGTGGTACTTTGCCCTGTATGGCACTTAACTCCTATCTGACACCCTATGGTTTGCTCTGATACCATTTGTAACAGCACAAACTCTTAAGGTGTCAGATAGGAGCTAAGTGCCATACAGGGCAAAGTACCACTTCATGTGAGCAGCCTCTTGAACCCGTGATGGTTAAGGTGCTACATGGTTGTGGGTACCTCTTGCGCCTGTAGGGGCCACCTCTAGTTCTATCTACCCAATGGATGGTTCTTAGATCTGTGTGTGGATACTGACGAGGACATCAGTTACTTAAGTTGGGGAGATTGTGATGACCCACTTAAGTAGTAATAAGTGAAACTCTTAAACATTGAGGCGTTTTTTCAGATAACGGTGGAGTTCCTGATAAGAACTCCAAAGTTAAGCGTGCTCAGGTGGGAGCACTCCCAGGATGGGTGACCTGCTAGGAAGTTATTTTCTGAGGATAAAACTATGAGGCCTTTCAGGCCAAAGCGGACAATACCTTGGTGTTAAGAGTTTGGGCTGTTGCACATCAAGATACACATCCTAGTCAAGTTTTGTTAATTTTTGATACTTCGTTATTAAGTTACTTACTCATTAAGTATTATATTTTAAGCTATTTTTTCATTAAGTAAAGTATTTTAAGTTACTTTCTTATTAAGTTATTTACTCATTAAGTAAGTATTTTAAATTACTTCCTCATTAAGTAAGGTTTTTAAGTTACTTTCTCATTAAGTAAAGTCATTTAAGCTACATCCTCATTATGTTACTCATTAAGTAAAGTATTTTAAGTCATTTTCTCATTAAGTAAAATATTTTGAGTAACTCATTAAGCTCATTAAGTAAAGTATATTGAGTTACTTACTCATTAAGTAAAGTATTTTAAGTTACTTCCTCATTAAGTTACTTTCTCATTAAGTATTTTAAGTTACTTCCTCATTAAGTAAAGTAATTTAAGTTACTTCCTTATTAAGTTACTTATTAAATAAAATATTTTAAGTTATTTTCTCATTAAATAAAGTATTTTAAGTTACTTTCTCATTAAGTAAAATTATTTAAGTTGCATCATCATTATGTTACTTACTCATTAAGTAAAATATTTTAAGTATTTTGAGTTACTTATTAAGTAAAATATTTTAAGTTACTTCCTTATTAAGTAAAGTATTTTAAATCACATTCTCATGAAGTTAAGTATTTTTTTTTAAGTTAGTTCCCCATTAAGGTAATTATTATTATTTCTCTATAAATAGAACCCAAATCCCCTCTTCTTTCTACCTCTTCCTTCTCCTTACACTCCTCCCATTCCTTCCAATCCCCACCAGTAAGGTCGTCGCCCCTAAGCCTCCTTGCCTGCTAACGAGCCCTTTCTCTTCCCTCCTCTTCTTCCTTTCCTTTTCCTCTTTCCCTCTATAAAAGGAGCATTAAACCTTCTCCTCTCCACAAAGCTATCCTCCTCCCTCCTCTGGCCGACAGTCCTCCCCCAAGCCTCATTGACACAACAACCGCTATCGACCTCCACACCAGCCGCAAGCAATTAAAAATCCCATTTGAACGGTAAAAAGAAAAAGAAGACAAATATTTAACTTGAGAGAAATTAGCACAAACATACAAACTAAGAACTAAAAATAAATCAGGTACCAAGATATCATGAAGTATATTATATGTTGATTTTATTACCTGCTACTGCTTCTCTTTGAGCCTCAAAATTTTTATTTTGGAAAATTGATAATCAGTTTTGGAAACTGTTATTGAATTAATTATCACTTTAATAATGTTTGTCACACATTTTGAGAAAGATTATGATGTCTTATATGAAGTTATGTCGTCAAAATAAATGTTCTAAAAAAGAAGATTCTTTATTACTAGACTAGTACAGATACTGAGTTAGCAGACCCACTAGGCAATAAGGAGATCTTACCATTTCCCTAGAGGGGGTTGGTATTGATTAAAGTGAAATATAATGTAATAACCTAAACTATTAAGTACCAATGTATTGTCTGCTTTGACTTGTAAGGCCTCACAGTTTTGTCCTCATAATAATTTCTCAGTAGATCACCCATCCTAAGAGTGCTCCCATATAAACACATTTAACTTTGGAGTTCTTATCAAGAATTCTATTGTTATCTAAAAAGATGTCTCAATATTTAAGAGTTTCACTTATTACTACTTAAGTGGGTCTTTACATATAAAGAACACATTACTAGATCAGGTAGACTATAAAGACCCACTTAAGTAGTAATAAGTAAAACTCTTAAACATCGATGTACATTTTTAAATAACGGTGGAGTTTCTCATAAGAACTCTAAAGTTAAGCGTGCTCATATGGGAGCACTCCCATGATGGGTGACCTAGTAGGAAGTTATTTTTTAAGAGCAAAACCATGAGACATTTCAAGCCAGAGCAGACAATACCTTGGTTCTTAAGAGTTTTGGCTGTTACAAATGGTATTAGAGCAGGTCATTGAGTTTTAGATAAGAGCTAAATGTCAAACAGGGAAAAGTATCACTTCATGTGAGCAATTTATTGAACCTATGATGGTTAAGGTGCTACACGGTTGTGGGTACCTCTTGAGCCTGTAGGGGTCACCTCTAGTCCTATCGACCCAATGGATGGTTCTTGGATCTGTGTGGATACTGACGAGGATGTCAGTTACTTAAGTTGTGGAGATTGTAAAGACCCACATAAGTAATAACAAGTGAAACTCTTAAATATGAATGTGCCTTTTCAAATAATGGTAGAGTTCCTATTAAGAACTTTAAAATTAAGCATGCTCATATGGGAGCACTCCCAGAATGAGTGAGAGTGACCTACTGAGAAGTTATCTTCTAAGAGAAAAACTGTGAGGTATTTTTGGCCAGAGAGGATAATATATTGGTTCTTAAGAGTTTGGATTATTATATAGATGCACCTTGATTCCTCCCGTGCTATACGCTGCTGCCTAAACATAACGCAAAATTTGTAAGCTATACGTAAAACATATTTTCAATATCTTAAAATGGTGATAGTTATCTATTATAATAGTAAATGAATTATTTATTTGGAAATTGTACATCTTTACTTATTCTATATTATATCACACAAATCTTTATTTTGCAGAATGTATATTATAAAATTTTGAACCTTGTTACATTCCATTAGCATTTCCTTCATTGCTTATTACTTATATATGATGTAATTAATAGTATCCAAAGTACTTAGAGTATTATCTAATGGGTGTTCCACATATGCATTTTCATTGTAAATGCTAGGTCAGGATTTTGAGGAAGGACGTATCAACCCTGATATATTCGACCATTGCACTCTTATGTTATTTTTTACTTTTATGTTATCTATCTATTCGAAAAAAGATAGATATACTGATGTAATAATATTATAAGATACTGAAATAAAATATCATTTTTTTGTCTTTCAAATTTGAATGAAGGAATGTTTACGATAACTTATATTATTATTCCAAATCCCGAATACAATCCTTAGTGAGTCTAGATAACCCCAAATACGATGCCCTCGCTAGCTCGAGAATTGGGGGATGTGACACTTGAGTAAAAGATAAACAAGTTTTATTAGTAGTGAGAGTCTACTTGTAACAATCTTAGTTGTTACCATAGCAATTCCAAACTAATTTAAGCTAAATCATGCTTTGATTTTTATTCCATTTGACTCAATGGGTCATTTAAACTTAATATTAGAAGTTTGAAAGCAATCAGAGTTAATTTGAGCATTCGAGTTATTTTGTCTATTTTAGGATCTTGAAAATTAGTTAAAATGATATAATCTCTAAATTAAGATTTGATTGTATTTTGAATTCCTTGCACCCTAATTAGCTGTGGGTGAATTTTTGAAAAATTTTAGAGATCATTTAATCTTAAATTAGATTTTAAAATATTAAGAATTAATTATATTAAAAAAATATTAATTAATATTAATTAAATGAAATATATATTATTTTTTATTCTTTGGGATTTGCTGTCTGGACCGTGACAGATCCGCTGCGAGGCTTCGATAGCAGCGCAGCATGCCTAGCCTATAGTTGCTTTCGCACGAATCGTGGCGCGGAATCAGATGACGCTAACAAGTAACACCATGATCCTCTATCATCCGTAGGATTGAGTAGTTGATCCAATGGCTGGCATCATGCCCGCAATTTTGTTAATCAGACGGATTATCAAACCACTAATCCCAACAGCTATGCGAATTAGACGGATGAGCCCTTCCCAAGTCCTATTCAGCTTTGTCTCCAATTCCCAGAAGTGGCCCCGACAGAATGCCCAGCTTCTGCTGTCTCGGGGGTACAGGCAAGATCCTGTCCCCCACTCCCACTCAAATCACAACGATAATGGAGGTGAACTCCCGGGTTTGCCCCTTGTGGGTCAGGCTAGGAGTCAATTTCCTCGGGTTAGCCATTAGCGGCCAGGCCCGGAGCTTCTTCTATGCATCCTGGCTATATATAGCATAGAGCTTTCACATTGATCCCCTTAGCTCATTGTGATCATATTGTATTTCCCTTCTCCTTCCCTGCCTTCCCAAGTTCACATGGCTGTCATTCGTAGCTTCCCGATGACTCCAACTATTGCATACCGCTGATAGAGAGTGCGATCTAGATTTCAAACCCATTGCTAAGCTTCAGAGCTCACCTGGGAACTCCATCACTTGTTAAATCTCCCTCGGTCGCAGCCACACCCTCCATATCCAGGTGCAGCCTCTATCCCTCCTTTTATCGAGCTGATTCTAGCTCAACTTATGATTGGATCTACCATAGATGTTATGTTATGACCATACCTTAGTTCCTCAGTAGTAGTAGTAGTAGTGCTAGTAAGGTCTGGCAGTGGACTAGATGGTGGAATTGTTATCTGAATGTTCACTATCAGTCAATCTCAAGCTATTGAGAATCCCTGGCAATTGAGACCCTCAATGGATCGTAATGGCCTCATCAAGTGATTGCTAAAGTATAACAATCATTGAGTCAACCTAATTGATTGGTTCAGCTCAAATTGATCGACCTGGACTCAACTCGTGTCAGCACTCCACTGTGAATAGCATCCCGACTAACTAGTTGTTCTACTCACTCAATTCCACCCCATTATTCCTTTCATTTAAACTTAGTTTGTAATAATTAAATATTCTGGATGTATTTACTCTGTATTTTTATATTGAGTTGAGTTACTTTTTTTGATTTTTTCTTACTGTGTTGTGGATGTGGATGTTACATGTTTACTTCCTTCCGCTACTTTGATATTTCGATGCATGACTCTTAGTTTTAGGTGACAAGTCTTTTAGCTAAGATGGGTTGGGCTTATATCTGACACGACTATAGTTAGGAGGGTTTCCAAATGGTGATTGTGTTCACCGTAATCATGTTAACCTCAGTGTTAGCTTGACCATGGAGGGTACGAGGCTCCACAGTTAGTATCAGAAAATATCATAAGGTGTCAGATTGGAATTTGAATTCCTATCTACCTAATGGATAGCTCTTCTAAAATGTAGTCATTAAAACATAACATCCATAGCACAATACTCTCAAATAACTCTATATGAAAGTGTGAATTAAAAATATCCACATGAGATAATTAAATCACTCTCAAATAACTTAAAGAGCTTATAAACTATCTTAATATAACCAAATTAAGTGTAGAAGATCTGAATTGAACTACTGCTTGACCACCTTCGATACTATCTTGGATTACAACTACCATTGGGGTTGGGAAAGTAAAAGATCTATAGCCAGATTTTTTGCCAAAGGAGTCCTAGTTATGGACAAGCTTCTTTAGAAACCCATCTTAAGAGGCCTTGAATTCCCAATATTATCCAAGGAATGGTTGGACTG
This sequence comes from Gastrodia elata, assembly GCA_016760335.1. NCBI lineage: Eukaryota > Viridiplantae > Streptophyta > Magnoliopsida > Asparagales > Orchidaceae > Gastrodia > Gastrodia elata. The sequence goes on along the minus strand of CM028670.1, from coordinate 23,840,547 downwards.
TGTAGAGTCAGTTTTGGATCATAAAGAATGTCCTGATTCCATTCATGTAGCTCCAAAATGCTGTAGAAGACTGGTGGGCATCACCAATTGGAAGTTGAAGAGGAAATGCAAGAGAAAGCACCGTGTTATTACCTTCACAGACTTTTGTCTCGCATTCTGTGTCAAGTTCCTTAAGGAACACTAGTGTGTAGTATAGAGTAGTTAAAGTGATTGTAGCCTTTATCATTTTATGTGCTAGTATCTATATAAGCTTATCCTTAATAACAATCATAGTGTTGTTACCCATCAATTAGTGACCTAATTGATTATAATCTTCTTTCATTAGTCTTATAATATATTAAAAGTCTCCATTTCAATTTTCATGCAATTTGAAGATCATTTAGCAATTTTCAGTATTTCTTGATTTTCTGATAATTCTAAGAATGCATATTTTATTTAAACCTTAGAATTAAAAATAGAATCCATCATTAAACTCACCACACCCAAATTAGATATGAGTGGTATTTTAAAAGTGTTTGGAAGTTGTTAAAATTTTCTCAAATATTTTAATAATATTTAAATACTCATAAAATTAAGATAATTAAATTGATCTCCGATTAAAAATATGATTGCATTTTTGAGTTCCTCACCCCTCTTTAAAGCAAGGGTGAAGTTTTGAGATTTTTTAGAGTGCATTTGGATATTTAAAATTAAGTAAATAAATAAGTAGAATTTAATTAATATAATATAGTATTTTATTAGATTAATATGTATTATATATATATATATATATATATATATATATATATATATATTAATTTAATTTTTCAAACGGCTAATTATCCAAAAGGCGAAGATCCCCTGCAATACTCCACTGTGCATCTTCTCTACCTTATCACAGAGGCGTTAGTGGGCGTATGCCTGCTCAGTCGTGCGCATAAGACCGCATCAGCCATGCCTCTAAGGCAGCGAAGGAAATGGATACTTCGAATTTGTTTTCCCTACCAGCTACTTAGAGATAGAGGCTATCTGTCCATCCTTTGAACCTTTGCCTGGGGCTAAATAAAACCCTAGCCGGCAAGCTTAGTTTAGGTACATATCTTATTTTTGTTACCCATAAATTCTTACAACAATATTAATCATATAGATCCAAATACTCATTCTTTGAGTTCGATGTGCTTAATGTAAATCTGTTAAGGAACATAACCCTAATCGGATTATTTTAGTTTTCTTTTCTTGAGTTAAAGTTGATAGAAGGCTTTACATTTAGGGCTTTTGACTCCTTTTGCAAGGGCTTATCAATGGCTTTCCATTAATAGGTCATAAGCTTTGTATAAACGTCTGCTTGCGAAATGAGGCTTAACCTTAATATTCCCTCTCTGCATTTTCGACAGGGAAGATGTCCGGTTCATTTATGAACCCTCCGGTTCATTTTTTAATTCACTGCAGAATTAAATGGGACCCGCAATAATTCGTGTCTCCCGTAATGGGAAGACACGTGTCCTGTCCCCGATGCAAAAATTAATGCCAGTTGTCTCTTTCTTTATTTTCAGCACTAAATGAAATTTGTGCCATAAATCATCGTGCCTTTAAAATTTGCACCGTCTCGTATTTAGTTCTATAGGCAGAATTAAATTATTTGATAATAATTAATTCATTGATTTATCAAAGTAAGGACTATGAGCGCAAACTTTAATTATTTATATTTCCCAATTTATTTAACCAAAATGTATGATATTATATATTATTTTGATCTCAAGAATGTGTATATTAATAAAATATCATTTAATTTCTGTTTTAGTAATTATTTTATTAATTATTATTTTAGATTAATTTAATTAATTTCAAATTAATTCCATTAATTCATGTGCCTTAATTTGATCATTTAATGTCCAAATCAAATGATCAAATACTCCTTTTTACTCACAAAAATATAAGAAATAATAATGTGAGATCTAATTTAGGTTTTAAATTATAGATTTCTTTATCACTTTTTAACCTTAATTAAGAATCCCGAAAACTCTAAAATTCTAATGTTATTCGATTTTGACCTATTTAGTGTCATTATAAGGATTTCATTAATATGCATATTATTTCATTTGGACAATATTTGGTGATTCTAGGTTTTGCATTTAAATGTTGTAACATTATAGGTACTGTGCCTGTGATTACTTTTTCGTACTTTATTATTTATTGAGCTATATTGTGTTTTTTACTTGATATATGGTGAATGGATGTAATATTTATTCAATTTTACTTTCGCCTCTGTATATGTGCTGATTTAGTGACTGATCCCTTATTTTCATTCTGTGCACTTCCTTCCCTTATTAGTAGATTATGAATATTACCTAATCCAATGATAAGTGGGAATTTGCCAGAGTGACACTCCACTCCTTAGTCTAATGATTGTGGACTTAAGGAGCGAAGCGCCACAGTTGGTATCAGAGAATTCCATAAGGTGTCAGATTGGAATTAGTATTCCACTCTACCTAATGGATGATTCTTCTGCCAATCAGTCACTAACTAAAGAGTTACATCCAAGCACCATGATCATGAGCTCAGGATAATAAGAGTATAGAAATGGAAATGAACGCACAAGTAAACTATCAGTACACTAATGTAACTTTAAAAATCATTAGACGTACAAGGATGACGCTTCGGTGGCATCACCAATGATTTGAAGATAAGTGGAAATTTGATGTGCTCATGGCAAAACGATACAAGTGGGAAGTCCAGGGAGTCTCCCCAGCTAGCATACTGGAGAGAATGTTAAAAGATGCTGTATGCAGGGGACTGGATTTCCCCATCCTGGCCACAGAGTGGTTACGAAGAGTAACCAAAACGTTCAACGAGCTAAGTTACCCAGATTGTTTCCAGCTCAGCATTGTCGAGCTCCTACTCCAAGATTACGCCAAGGAGTGGTGGGTCCGAGAACAATGGACGCTCAGGCACGGAGCTAATCGCCTGCACCGAAGGATGACCTACGCTGACTTTTCCCAAGCCTTCACTGAAGAATACATAGGATAGACTCTATGTTTTCCCCAGTTGATGTCTTTCATTATCCTATGTTCTATCTATTGCCTTTTATGATGTATTCTCATTTTTCTGATTAATAAAAGAGATAGAATGTTATAATCTCCTACCTTCTAAAAATATGTTGTTTTTAATTCAGATTCTAGCAAATCAAAATCATGAATCCCGGACAAAGCCCTTCTCCTGCTCCCTCCAGTACTTCATCTAGCGAGGTAAGTGCCTTGTTGGAAGCGGTCAGGATGATGGTGGAATCCCACCAAAAATAGGCAGAATTCCACCAAAAGCAAGCCAAGCAAGTCGCATGGGCTCAAGCCAAGCAGGCCAGGAGAGAGGCCAGAGTTCAAGCCCACTAGGCAGAACGCATGGAGCGACTGCTTATGACACAAATGAGCCAGAATTGCATAGTTCCTGAGACCACCATAGCACCCACTATTCGTTTCAGCACCATACCAAGTCTGCTGATGGACTGCTCCATAGTTTTCTTCACCTCAGACCCCCAACATTTGATGGGAGTCTCTCTGTTATTGATACATCAAACTGGATAAAGATAGTGGAGAAGAACCTAACCAGCATCAAGTGCCCAGATGCTGAGGTAATCCGTCTAACAACTCATTTACTCCAAGGAGAGGTGGAATACTGGTGGGACAACATCCGCCATATGTTATTCGCAGATTGGGAACTTGAAGAAATCTTATGGGACAAATTTATAGCAGCATTTTAGACTCAATACATCCCTACCTCTGCCAGGCACATCATGGCAGATCAGTTCCTTAAATTATAGCAGGGAACCGATTAGTTTCGGCTTATGAATCTGAATTTCAGTGGCTGGAAAGGTTCGCCTCCAATCTCGTCCCTACGGAATCTAACATATGCCATCGCTTTCGGAGTGGTCTTCAGCCCTCCATCAGGAGACTAGACGTATCTCACTGTTTGGCTAACTTCGCGGAACTGCTAGAATCTGCCAAGATGATCGAACTTGACGAGGCATTCAAGCCTAAGCGCAGCTATGGTACGATGACCATTCAGCACAAGAACCCTAAGAGAGCTAAGGTAAATCAGCTTGAGGCAGGAACTTTGTCAACAGATCTTTTCAATGGCTGCACTTGCCCTCATGCTTATGGGCAATGTTACCATAAGACCAGGAACTGCTTCACCTGCGGATGGCCATGCCATAGTTACTTTTGATGTGCGCTCACGGAAACGATCGACGGTGATCTGATCGACCACTCCAAGCGCCGCCAAGCCTTCGACATATTTCAGAAGCCTGTGGCAGCTTGTCTAGCACCACCAACTACTTCAACTGTGAGGCGTGAGACAGCTAATGTCCCTCACCAAAATGCACCCCGACCACCTCCACGGCAGACCTATAACAACAGGCCTGCCAGCCCTGCGTGTGTATACACCCTCACACCAGTTGAGGCTGCTGAAGATAATCACGTGGTATCAGGTATACGCTCTTGAACCCCTTTATATTTATAGTTATTACTTTCTTAACATAATTAGTAATTACTACATCTATAATTAGGTACAATTTGCATAAATGACAAACCCTGTAAAATCCTATTTGAGACTAGAGCTAGTCATTCCTTTGTGTCCAAAAATTGGGCAAAATCACTTAACCTACCTTTATATTGCCTAGCCAATCCTCTTAATGTTGGGTTACCTTCTGGAGTCCAAATGCTAGCTCGCAAATTCTGCAAACTACCAATCCCCATTGAAAATGAGAATATGAAGCCAAATTAGTAGCTCTCCTAATAGCCAATTTTGATGTAATATTAGGCATGAATTGGCTAAGCCAACATAATACCACTATCAACTGTACGAAGAAGAAGATTACCTTGAATAATGGTAGTAAGGTCAGATCCTTCATTGGTAACCTTAGTACTCGAGCTTTACTAATCAATGCTATAAAAGCAAAAAGGCTAGTTCAGAAAGGTTATGATGCCTTCCTAGTAACATTACTGGGAGAAAGGAAAGAAGGTGTTTCCTTATCCCAGAATCCCGTCATTTGTGAATTCATCGACGTTTTTCCAGAAGATCTACCCGATCTTCCTCCTACACGGGAAATAGAATTTGCAATCAACATTGTTCCAGGAACGTAGCCCATCTCTAAAGCTCCTTACCGTATGGCGCCCAAGGAATTGCAGGAGTCAAATAAATAGTTACAGGAACTGCTAGAGAAAGGTCTCATTAGACCAAGCTCATCTCCTTGGGGAGCACCGGGACTATTCGTAAAGAAGAAAGATGGTTCTATGCGTATGTGTATTGACTACCGTGAACTGAATAAGGTCACTATAAAAAATAAGAATCCATTACCGCGTATAGTTGACTTGTTCGATCAGTTGGTAGGAGTCAAAGTATTTTCTAAAATTGATCTGCGATCTGGCTACCATCAACTGCAAGTCAGCGACTCAGATGTTGAAAAGATAACCTTCAGGACTCGTTATGGACACTATGAGTTCTTAGTAATGTCATTTGGGTTGACAAATGCACCTTCAATATTCATGGACCAAATGCAGCGCATCCTTAAACCATACCTTGATAAATTCGTTATCATTTTTATTGACGATATCTTAATCTACTCCAAGAGCCGGAAGAAGCACAAAGAGCACCTGAGAGTAGTGCTAGAAGAACTGTGTGACCATAGTCTTTATGCTAAATATTCCAACTGTGAGTTTTGGCTCGATTCAGTAGCTTTTATGGGGTATGTGGTAGATGCCCAAGGTATTAGAGTAGATCAGAATAAAGTCAGTGCTATCCAGGACTAGGTTCAGCCAAAGTCAGTAACTGACATCAGAAGCTTCTTAGGCTTAGCTGATTACTACAGGAAATTTGTAAAGGGCTTCTCCCAAATAGCCTCTCCACAGACTAAGCTAACCCAGAAAGCAGTACCATTCGAATGATCTACAGCATGTGAGGAGGCATTCCAACCATTGAAGAACACATTATCCACCACTCAAGTTCTAGCCCTTTCTAAAGAAGGAGTGAACTATCAAGTCTACACTAATGCCTCTAGTATAGGCCTAGGTTCCGTACTAATGCAAGAGGGGAAGGTCATAGCATATGCTTCCCGTTAGCTAAAAATTCACGAGAGAAACTATGCTATCCACGATCTAGAATTAGCTGCAGTAGTGTTCGCCTTAAAGATTTGGCGTCACTACCTATATGGATTTCAGTGCTCAGTTTTCACAGATCTTCAGAGTCTGAAGTACATACTCACTCATAGAGATTTGAATTGCCGACAGAGAAGGTGGTTAGAATTAATCAGTGACTACGATCTTGATATCCAGTACCACCCTAGAAAGGCAAATGTGGTAGCTGACGCTCTAAGCCGTCATGCTACTCTTAACATGGAGCCCACGTTCCACGAAGATGTATCTATTACTCAAATGAAAGATGATGAGCACCTAAATTTTAAACAAGCCATTGAGAGTGGCCGTCGTACTGACATTCGATTCCATAAAGGTGCCATCTATCAAGGAGATCGCTTATGGATCCCTAAGTCCATGCATTAGGAGGTGCTAGTTGAAGGCCATAACTCTAGATATCAAGTTAATCCGAAAAGTTCAAAGATGTACCAAGACCTGAAGCAATCCTTCTGGTGGCCAGGGATCAAGAAAAGTGTGGCTGAGTTCATCGCGAAGTGCTACGCTTGCAGTTTAGTCAAGGCAGAGCATCAAAGAGCCGATGGTCTGCTTCACCCGCTTAAAATTCCTGAATGGAAATGGCAAGATATATTGATGGAATTCATTATGGGATTGCCTCGTGCAATATCTAGAGTAGACGCTATTTGGGTCATAGTTGACTGATTAAAAAAATCAGCCCATTTCATTCTTATCTGGCAAACAGATTCAGTTGAGTAACTTGCAAAACTTTACATTAAGGAGATAATCAGGCTTCATGGGATCCCCAAGATAATTGTATCTGATAGAGATAGTTAATTCACCTCTAAATTTTGGCAAGCCGTGCATCAAGATTTAGGCACAACTCTAGCAATGAGTACAGCCTTGCATCCATAGACGGATGGTCAGACAGAGTGAGTAAATCAGGTTCTTGAAGATCTGCTTAGGCTATGTATACTTGATTTTGTTAGATCTTGGGAAGATCACTTCCCACTAGTGGAATTCACTTACAACAATAATTTTCAAGCCAGTATAAAGATGGCTCCATATGAAGCCTTGTATGGCAAAAAGTCTAGTACTCTATTGGCATGGTCAGAAATAGGCAGTGTGCAGCTGTATAGATCTGAATTAGTAGAAGAGACAAACAAGAAAGTCCAGTTGATTCAACAGTGAATTTGTGCAGCCCAAGACTGTCAGAGTAAATACCATAACCTTCATCATCATCCTCTAGAGTTTAAAATTTGAGACTTCGTATACCTGAAAGTTAGTCCAATGAAAGGAGTCTTCAGATTCGGCATAGCTCGAAAACTTTATCATCGTTATATCGGTCCGTTTGAGATAGCAGCCATAGTAGGTTCTTCTGCCTACAGACTAAACCTTCCAGATGACTTTGCTGTAGTTCATAACGTATTTCACGTATCATCTCTGAGAAGGTGCCTCAGAGATCCATCTCACCTCGTGCAGTTACCAGAAATTCAAATCCAGCCCGATCTATTATATACCGAGGAACCAATTCAAATTCTGGCCCATGATCGCAAGCAACTTAGGAATCGTGCTATCAATATGATTAAAGTTCAGTGGAAGAATCGTTCTCGCAACAAGGCCACTTGGGAAAAGAAGCCAGATATGCGAGCTAAATATCCTAGACTCTTCGAGAATCCATGTACTCTTTCTTAGCATTCTAAGATTTCAACTTCAACTCATGTTTTAATCTTGCGTTATTCTTTCCACTTGAGTGATGTCGAGAACGACATCGTTCTTAAGTGGGGGAGCCTATAATAACCTAAGTTATTACCTTAGGCAATTAGGACTAATTTCAGTCTCAATCTTGATTATAAGTGTTAATCAAGTCATTAGGAGTCAACCTCTAAGACCCAGTCCAAATAAGGAGTCAAATGGATCAAATTCTGATTTCTGGAAAATCCAAAAAACCCTAAAATTTGACCTACCTAAAATGACCTCAGATCAAAAAACGAACTTCGTCATTGCGCTCATTGCCCTAAAATTAGCTAGGGGTGATGTTTTAAGTCAATCGGAAGTCATCGAAATTTCGTTAAATATTTTAATATTTAAATACCCCAAAAAATATGAAAATTAAACACTCGTCAGAATTAAAATCCAACTTCACCGTTGCGTTCCTCACCCTCGAATTAGCTAAGGGTGAAATTTTAGTATTTTTCGGAGCACATTTATAAAATTTGAATTTTTCTTTATTTTAAAGAATTAATTACTTAAATTAATTCAAAGCAAAAATAAGTTCCATTTTGATTTCCCTCCTCTTTTTTCAAAGCTGTTGTCTCCCCCTCCCTTCCTAGTAGCTTCCTCCCATTTCATGCACTCAAGTGGCTGTTATCATTTTTTCTCTTCCCCTCCATGCTGATGGGAAGGCTCTTAATGGAGCCTTGTCCCCTCCTCTCCACTAAGAGAACCTTAGCTCTCAGCCCCATGTTTCCCCCCTATCTCCCTTGACAAGCTGAGCTCCTCTATTTCCTTTGCTGTACTTGCTGCTGGAAGAAACCTCTGCCCCTTCCTCTTCTTGCTAGCAGTTGAAGAAGAAGAAGAAAGGACCTCTCAAGCTCTCAAGCCTTCCTTTGAGAAATCTGCCATTATCAAGCCAAGGTACTTCCTTTCCCCCATTGAATGTATTCAATGGCTACATCATTTCACTCTTATACCTAGTTTGCATCCTTAGAAATCTGTATTTAAGGTATGGAGTTCATTAGAGCTCACTAAGATTATGATTTTAGGAAGATGGAGTTGTCTTGTTTTTCTTCATTTCTGCATACCTGTTCCTTTAACCCCACTGTTTGTATTGATAACTTAATCTTTTGGTGCTGATTTGGGTACCAGTGGAAAGGTCTCGGAAAGAGCTTTACAACGGTATATGGCACCGCACGTGAACTGCTCTAGGCTGAGAGTAATTGAGCCTGAAAGTTGGCTTGTTGCGGTTCTCGCTCGGGCGAAATCGCCATCGGGCGCTCCAATGCACTGCAGCATCCGAGTTTCGTGTTAGGGTCCGCTATAGCGCGTCATAGCGCCTGAGTTTTGAATTTGGGTCCGCTACAGCGCGCTACAATGTTCAGAAAATTGAAATGACCATAACTTTGTTATTTGGACTCTAAATCAAAAAAATTAAAGTGCTAGATAGCTTAAAATTTTAGTACCAACAATAATATGAAATAATATTTAGGTTTGGAACCCTAGAAAAATTATAAATGACCAAAATACCTTTAATCTTAATTAGGTCATAACTTGACCAATTAAAGTCCAATTTGGGTCTACTCCTAGTTAAAGTACTAAGTGTAATATAGGGAAGCTATATCCATTGAGTTTGCTTAATTTGGACACTAAATGGAAAAGTTAGCTTTTTGACCCCACTTAGAAAATTACCAAATTACCCTTTAAAATTGAAATGGCTATAACTAATATATTAGACTTCAGAATTTAGTGTTCTTAGACTCTATGGAATCCTTGAACAATAACCAACAGTAAACTGCATAAAAATTTAAATTTCATTTGGTGCATTTTACTAAAATACCCCTTAGGTCAAAAGCTTTAGTTTGGACCTATATGACCCATTTCTTATCCAAATTTGGTATACTTACTATCTATCTTCATGTTAGATAATAAAGAATTATTTGGTAGTAAGAAATCCCAATTTGGAGCTCTAAATCAAAAAATAGCTTTTTGGACCCTTAAGTAGGGGCAAAATGGTCATTTTGTCCAAAATTTAGGTTAAGTGCCCTTAACCCTTAAAATACCTTTTAAATCATTAAAATCAATAATAAAACTGATTTAGGATCAATTTAAGTCATAAATCCCTCACTTAGAATAATTTTTAAAACATCTCAATTTTTAGGCTTAAAAATTCCAAAGTAAGGTTAATATACCTTACTTAGCTAAAATCCATCCCTAACCTCCATAATTAAATAAAATCAGCAAGTGTAAGGAAATGCAATCAATTCTTAGAAATTCTCTAAGTCTTATCATTAGGAATCCTCACTTCACCTTAGGATCCATTCCTTAAGAATAAGGTTAAATATTAGGTAGATTTCATTCAATAAATAACAGGGTTATTCAATGAATAAATCCTTGATTTTTATTAGTTTCCAGATTTTCATAATTTCATTTTTGATTATTTTATCTTTTAATCATAAATTCAGAATAAGAGATCCATCTTATTAAGTTTTATTTTCTTAATAAGATTTACCATAATCAATAGATCACTTTTAGACTGAAACATAGATCTTATTTCTTATCTTTTTTGGATTATGTGATTAAGCCCAATCTCGTGATGTTTAATCCATAATCTATAGTTTAGTAGATATTGATCAAATTTTATATAGAACATCAATATTCATCAAATTAGGATGTTGTGATTTATTGATTCAACCTATAGTCGTACTTTATTAAATTAGATTAGAACCTGATCAGTTATAATCCTTTTAGCTTATAAGGATGAACTTCTAAGTTACACTCAATAGTAGGAATTGGAGATCCTGAACTTGTGTAACTTAGAATAGTTAGAATGGTTTAATTAGACAACAACAATGTCACCTTGTATAGAAGAGTCCCTTGCTTACTTGATTTAATTGTGCTATGCATTTCTTGAACTTTGTGTTTATATTCTTTGGACATATCATATAAGAGAAATTTATGCATGAAATGAAAACTTAAAATAAATAGGATAACAATTGCTTTTGGGTTCTATTTCTAGGTGGATTCTAGTGCACATTTACCTTAATTTACAAGGGTAAAGAGTAATAAGGATGCTTAACATTACTCATCGAGGAGTGTGTGTTAAGCTTGGAACCCGTATAGCCTTGCAGATGTGCTTGACTTCTCAGCTATTTCTAAATGTGTTCATAAAAACGAAAGTAAAATAACTAAAAGATTTTGCATTTGTATTTATTGCCTCCTCAGTTCTGCTGCTGTTCTGTCTGCCCTAGCCCAAAAAGTCTTTGGAAATTTCACTGGGCCTGATTGGCCAATTGTCTAATATGGTAGTCTTTACATACCTATTTCAATTTTAGCTTACTGTGTACTGTATTATTGATGGATGTTTCAGTTAACCGTGCTTCTTTACTTACCTGCACACTTGTACTTATTCATAGGATGCTAGACTTTACTGCTTACTATATGTACCACTTTCAGATTTCTATTTATAACTTGTATATATCATATGATTATTAGCATGTTTAGATTTAGACTTTATCTTCAGTACTTTTACTTACTGCACTGTATATATATATATGCCCATTCCTTGCTTAGTTTCTCGAGGTATGCTTTTTACCTCACTTTTTATTTAGTTATAAATGCTATATTTATAACTTATCATATTCCTTGTATGCTTACTGCACCTATGATTTTAGTTTACTTTTCATTATGTTTAAGTATAAAAATGGTGACATTAATAGTTCATGTAAAATATTCAGCCTAAAATATACTTAGACAATTATCTAATAAGATTTTCTTTTATTGGCTAGGGCCCTGGCATTATGAAACCAATAATGTCAGATTTATATAGATTTGAGGAGCTGGGTACTGAAGGAGAGGATCCTTATTTAGAGGAGGAGCATCAGCCAGGAGAGACAGACGCTATCTAGATTTCTTTTTAGCCTTCTGTGAGGATGAGAGATTTTATTCAGTCTTTTAAACTATGTATTTAAATGTTGTAATATTACAGGTACTATGACTGTGATTACTTTTCTGCACTTTATTATTTATTGAGCTATGTTGGGTTTCTTACTTAATGTATGGTAAATTGATGTAATGTTTATTCTATTTTTCTTCCACACTCTGTATTTGTGTTGCTTTAGTGACTAATCCCTTGTTTTTATTCTGTGCACATCCTTCCCTTATTAGTGGATTGTGGATCTTACCTAATCAAATGATAATTGGGGGATTTGCCAGAGTGACACTCCACTCCTTAGTCTAATGATTGTGGACTTAAGGAGCGGGGCGCCACATGAACTCCTGGGTTTACCCCTCGTGAGCTGGGCCAGGAGTCAATTTCCTTGTGTTAGCCATTAGCAGCCAGGCCCGGAGCTTCCTCTTTGCATCCTGGCTATAAATAGCTTAGGGCTTTCACAATGAGCCCCTTTGCTAACTGTGATCAATTTGCATTGCCCTTCTCTTCCCTGCCTTTCCTAGTTCACCCGATTTTCATTTAAAGCTTCTCGGTGACTCTAGTTGTTGCATACTACTGATAGAGGGTGCGGTCTAGAGTTCATACCCCCTGCTAAGCTTCTAAGCTCACCGAGGAACTCCATCATTTGTTCAATCTCCCTCGGTCATAGCCACACCTTCCATATCCAGGTGCAACCTCTATCCCTCCTTCTGTCATGCTGATTCCTGCTTGACTTGTGATTGGCTCTACCTTAGATGCTATGCTATGACCATACCTTAGCTCCTCAATAGTAGTAGTAGTGCTTGTATGGTCTGGAAATGGACAAGACGGTGGAATCGCCATCTGAATGTGCACTGTCAGCTGGTTTCGTGTTGCCAAGAATCCCTAGAATTTGAGACCATCAATAGATTATAATGGCCTTTGAAAGTGATTGCTAAAGTATAATAATCATTGATTCGAAGTGATCAAATGATTCAGCTTAAATTGATTGACCCAGACTCAACTCGCATCAGCACTCCACTGTGAATAGCATCCCGATTAACCAGTTGGCTTACTCGCTCAATTCCACACCAAATCACTCCGTCTCTATGCCCTGATCATGTTAGGATCGAGCCAGAGTCATGGTGTTGCCTCTTATAGGAGTTCTCATGAATTTTAGGGGCATGTCAGCAATGCCTTAGGCCGAGTAGATATCAAGAGGTCTAGGTCATTATGGTTAGGACTTTTAGGTTCATTGGGTGCACCTCTTCTCAAGGATGGTGTAGCAATCAACTTGAGGTGTCGGCATGGTCTAGGTATCAAAATTTTAGCTTGGGAGTGTCTTCCTCTCCAGCCTGTCAAAAGGAGGCTTGGGGACGACAGTACTGTCGCATCAAGTCGGGCCAGCCCAGGCTCGCGCGATGCAACAGTGCCGACCCAATCAGGCCTCTGTGAGGCCCGCGCCTTTTGGAGAATGGGCCGGGCTAATTTATTTATTTAGGAATTATTTTCCTATTGTTAATTAATTGATAAATGTAATTAATTAATTAGCCTATGGTTTAATTAATGGAAATTATTCAATCTAATTAATTGAATAACTTTAGCTATACTTATCTAAATGGTAAGATCTAATAAACCATTTTGATCTAAAAACTTAAGGGATATTAATCAGCAATAGAATTTTAGATCTAATAATTAGATTTTCTAATTTAGCCTAATCTCTCTCTAATCTTAACTAGTGAATAAATAATTCATTTAATATTCAAATTTCATGGTTAAGGCCTATGATTGTTCATGAGGCAAAGGAGAACTCATCCCTACCTTTAAAAAGATTTTATTAATTCTAAATATGCTAATCACCTCTTAATTTCCCTAGATCATGATTTGTGTCTAATGACCTAGTTTAACTGTTAATTTTGGTGGATCAAGTTCCTATTGCTTTCCTAATTCTATTATAACTTATCCAGGTATCTAGATTGCCATATTAAGCCTTAATTTTAATAATCATTATTCTTTTAGCACTAAATAATAATTAGTGCTAAATAAGTTATCCTTGAGTTTAAACTTGACTTTTAGAGTCTTATTTCTTCTCATAAGACAATATTAAGCTTATTAGAACTGATTAGAATAAATTTGAATGTCTAAATCTTAAAATCCAAATTTTAGCCTTAAGAAGGACATTTTAGTCATTTTAGCCAAAAGTTTGTTTAAGAACCCTTAAACCTTAGAAATATCATAAAGTTGTTTTAAATCAGTATTGAAATGATTTAGAATCATTTCCAAAGATTTTGCAATCTATTATGGATTCTAATCATTTAACCATAATTTCCTCTTAAATTGAACTTAAGTAATTATTAAGGTATTAAGATGATCTAACCTCTCCTAAGAATTCACTTAAATGAATAAAATATAAATTCATGAATTTAGTTTTAGTTAACTTAACTGTCACTTAATCTAATTCTAGTAATTATTCTTAAAATAAATATTTTAATAAAAGTATTAAGTTGGTTTTAATTGGGATCTTAAGCTTTTAGATCTAAGCCTTAAATTTTAGCTCTTTATTAGCTAACCATTAGATAAAACCTCTTAGAATGTGAAACCTTCCACTCATGAAATCCTCATTGATTAAAACCCTTGTAATTCTTATAGTGAGTTATAGGTTTACTCAACCTATAGAACAATGCAATTATTCTATAGAATGAATTTAGATATTAGATTCATAAGTTCTTATTTGATTATTTTATCATATAAACATAGACTTGGTCTTTCGATATAAGATTATAGTTTCTTTATTCTCCCAGCATTTAAGATTCTTTATCTTTAGAGTAAGTTTTGGGTGTGAACCTTTGACCCTTAGAAATTAGAACCATGGATTTAGAGTTTTAAACCCCAATTTGGAGTTTAAACATTAAACCCTTAAATCCTGATTTGCTTAAATCAATATCTAGGCTTGAGTTATCAGAATACATTAATTAGGTTGTTGATTAATTATTTAATCTTTGTAGTCATCACTCCAATGTGTCAATCTTTAAGGTCATGAAATTTAGGATTTTACATGATAGTTGGATATTGGAGATCTTAAGCTTGTACTATCTCAAAATAGGTAGAACATATTAAATTAGATAACAACAGATATCACATATGTTTAGTAGAGTCTCTTATTTACTTGAATATTGTTGCTTTGCATACCTTGTATTTTAGTTTTATACCTTGAACACATTAGTTAAACATTGGATATTCAATGAGTATCCCATGTAAATTTGAATGCATAAACATTATTAAATTATAATTCAGTTCATTCAATTCTTCAGTGCTCAATTCAGTAGAGTGTGTTCTAATTAGTCTGCCTATTTAGTTTAATTCTTTTACAATAGAATAAACTATACCTAGCTCTGTGGTTAGCTAGTATGATATATATTTGATTCCATAGTTTAATTAAACCTAGCTCTATGGTTTGCTAGGATGATATAAGTTATACTTTTCTGTCCAATGGCCGTGTTTAGCCAGTTTTTATTGCGGTAGTACTAATTTAATTACATCTCTCATTTCTGATTCATGTGTCTAACTAGACCTAGCTCTATGGTTGGCTAGGGTAATATATATTAGACTCTTTCAGTTTAGTGGCTTTGTTTAGCCAAGTTATATTATCAGTTATGCATGTATATTATTATTTTTTACTCACTTTCAGCTCATTTCAGTACAATTATTTCAGTTCAGTTATTACATATACTAGGATGCTAGTTTTATTTCAGTTTGCTTTTACTTTCTAGTACAGTTTGATTATTTTGTAAATTAGCACGTATTCAGATGATCATGAACATATTAGGATGAGTTTTCTCTTAGTATTTTCAATTGTTATATATACTTACTATCTAACCTTATTGCAGCTTCTAGTTGAGGTATATGATTTTAGATACTTCATTTAGCTTGGATATAAATACTTTATTTATAACTATCATATTTTTTGTTGCTTGTTGCTCCTTTAAATGCTTGCATGTTAGTAAAATGTGATATCTTAAAATATGCAGTTCATTAAATCAGCTTAAAATATGCTTAAGAAATTGTCTAACTATAAGTTTTTTTCTTGGCTATGGCCCTGGTATTATGATACCAACAATGTTATATTCAGAGCTGCTCGTTGAGGTTGCTTTCAGAGAGGAACTTAGACAGGGGGAGGACTTTCCTGCTGCCAAAGCTTTGGTAGTTTTATGTTTAGCTTACGAGGATGAGTATTCCTTTCATTTAAACTCAATTTGTAATAATTAAATATTCTAGATGTATTTACTTTCTGTATTTTCACATTGAGTTGAGTTACTATCTTTAATTTTTCCTTATTGTGTTGTGAATGTGGATGTTACACATTTACTTGCTTTCGCTACTTTGATATATTGATGCATAAATCTCAGTTTCAGGTGACAAGTCTTTCAGCTAAGGCAGGTTGGACTTATACCTGACTCTACTATAGTTGGGAGGGTTGCCACACTGTAACTGTATTCACTGTAATCATGTTAACCTCAGTGTTAGCATGACCATGGAGGGTATGAGGCTCCACGGAGGGAATGTAAGTGTAACAACTCAAGGTTGTTACTTAGGCTAAGCTTAGCTTAATTAGTCTATAATTAATTTTATAAATCTTTAATCATCATTAAAAGTAAACCCCGAAGACTTGGTTCAATTTGGAGATCAATCGAATAAATTTATCATTTTAGCTAAATTATTTAATTAAGAAAATAAAATAATTATTTTGAATTCTGATAAAAAATCTAATCGCATTTTTGGGTTTCTAACATACAAATTAGATATGGCTGAATTTTTAGTATTTTTCTGAGTCTGTTTGGTTGAATTAAGCATTTCAAAAAAATTTCAAATTATTAAATTATTAAATTATATTTATTTAAATTCCAATAGCTCCCAACTGAATTAACTATCATTTCAAAATTTCCAACGCGCGGTCTGAGTCATTTGAACCGTCGCGTGATTTATTCGCTCCGATCGGACGACTCGCATTGCTTCGGTCACCTGATCCAAGCCCAAATGTTGGACATGAGGCCGGATCCAATGGTTAAAATCTCACCCACCATTTATCTGATCTCACGGATCATATTTGAGCTATCATATCTAACTTAGCCGCCCATATAAATAGGGCACTGCGCCCTATTGTCCACAAGCCGTAGCGCCGTACGCACACACCAGTGCCCGCGCAACAATCCCCATGCTAGCCTGCAGCTGTCCACCTTCCATTGTCCTTCTCTGTCACCATTGCTCCCCACTACCCACTGATCCCTAACAATTATCTCAGCTGCCTTCTTAAGCCCTCCGACTGCTCCAAGGGAAGCTATTGAGCTTCTACACATTTCCTCTTCTCCATTGGCTTCTTTTTTCTTCTTTAAAAAAAATGGTGACTCTAGCCTCTTATATCGGTGTCATCCACCTCTTTCAGTGTCCTGGTGTTCTCACAGCATCAATAGAAGCACATGAAGCTAGGTGGAACCATATGCGCCTGCGAATTGGCCCTCGGTTGCTCTATGAATCGGCGAATTGAACCCCGCCAGGTACTCCCTTCAGAGTACTGAGATCCTGTTTGGTGAAATTGAATGCAATGATTGCTATTACGAACCCGCTTTGACCTATTGCTGGTGTCGATCAGGTTCGATTGAACCGAATCGAATGACGTCTGACTTGGGCCTGTACAATGGTGCATAGTGCTGGAGCCTTAATAAGGTTACGACTTCAGCGTTTGTTTCTCAGCTTGCTAAGGCATTCCTTGAGTCGACCTTGACCCAAGGAACGTGCTGGGATCAAACCCTATGCGTATTATTGGTTGTGGAGGGTGAATTCCCCCTCCACCATAAACCCTAGGTTCATAAAATGGAGATTATGATTCGATGGTCTGAGTGCACTCCAGTTGGGGCTTTATGTGACTTTGTATAGAGCACAACGATATCTTCATTTTAAGACATTAAATACATTATGCGGTAGTATGCGTATCGACAAAATAGGGTTTCTCTAAAACCCTAAATTCCCGATTCTCTTTCCCCGTCTGTATCGAGACGAAGAAGAACAGTGCCGGTCGGGCCGACCCGCACTGTTCGACAGTAATGATACATCGGGTCCCGGTCAAACTACGCGGTTTTGCTTTGGGCCAGCCCGTCGGGTCCCATTCGACCCAACAGAACCTGAGAGCTAAATAGTGGAAATATTTCCTAAAATACCATTTATCATAAAGAGCAAACTTAGGAAAATGTATTAAAACTAGGGTTTGATAATTTCAAGGCATATGGTATCCAAATTTAATGAGCATATATTCTAAATTGGTCAGAAAAATGTGATGAATTTGATTATGCAAAAATATTTAGGTTTCTGTTAATGCATTTCTTAATTAGTTATTAATTAACTTAAAAATGGATTAGTGCATAACTTGCTCTTTCTTATCCAATTTTGTTGAACTTAGTCTTGTAATGTTCATTAAGTATAGTAGAATATTAATATGATATTACAAGTCATTTTTTGTAATTAATATTTTTAATTATGCCTTATTGACAATTTTAGGTGATTAGTTTAAATTAAAAGCTAGAGAACTCCAAATTAAATGTTCTTGCTGTCAATCTCTTCATTAGAATGTGTAGATCAGTAATGCATCATCTTAATTCTAATTTGAATCCTTGTTAATCAAAATTGCCTGTCATGACTAATTAATGACTCTTTTGCCCTTAAGATTACGTTAAATTTGACCTTGTGGTTTAGACCATTAATCTTACTGCCTAATTTATTCCTAAGCATATGAAATATGCTAAGATAACTTATAGTTATTTAGATTGATTTCATGGTGATTCAACCTTAGTTTGGAATGTTTATTCCCTAATTAATGTTAGAACATAATTAGTGATTGTTAGCACTTCTAATAATCAAAATTGAGTGTTCATTGTATTCTTATACTCCTTGAACAACAACCTATCTATTGGAGTAGAATTTTGTAGCCTTAGCATCTTAATCTATTAAGTAAACTTTTGTGACTTAAATTCTTAGCATTCCATTTAGTTGAATCTCAAGTATCCAAATTAATTGGATAGTTCTCTCCTTCCATTATTATTAATCTAGAAGTGATTTATATCCTTTGGTTAGTATCTTTGATCCTTGATCTAAGTGCAGAGATCTAGTTGAGAGTACACCTTACCTTGTATTTAAGATGTAGTTGAATGTTTAGTTATGAAACCTTAAGTTGTATATTAAGCTTAACCTAATGAGAAGTTAAAATTATATGTCAGATTTAGTATCCCTATTTAATAGTCAACTTTATAACCTTAGCTTAATAGTTGGATTTTAGTGATTAATCTTTAGAAAGTCTAGAATCTCAAACTTTTGGATTAGATCATAAGTCTAGAATAATTAGTCTTTCCTTAGAACCTTAATAAGCTAATCCATTAGTGTTTTAAGTTAGCTTTATCAAGAACTTAGAAAAGGTTAATTTCTCTATAAAATCTAATTTGATACAAGCTTAAGATGTTAATCTTGTATAAGTGAATGATATGATAATACAAATTGTTGAGCCAGTTCAAATTTGCTAATAATTGAATTGTAATTGGTTAATGTGTTAATGAGTGTATTGGCTAAAATGCTAATAAATTAATTTGTTCAGTTAACTTTATTGTTAGGCTAAGACTTGATTATGTCTTAGTATTTATTTAGACAAATAATTTGAGGTAGATAGATAACAAAGGCAATATCAGTTCTATGCTTTCAATGCCATTTTTGTTTTAATGTGCATTCAAACAATTTTGTAGTTAAAATGTTTTTTATACAATATTTTAGTACTTTCATAATTAGCTGAGTTTCTGGCATAGTTTATGCATGTTATAGTCTTGCAACCATGCATAGTATATTATTGCTTACAGATGCATTGGGCACAACGCATTTCTTGTATCGGTACATTGGGCATATTCTATTCCCTTATTAGCAGTGCATTGGGCACAACTTAAATATATATTAGCAACGTATTGAGCACAATTTAATAACTTATTAGCAGTGCATTGGGCACAATTTAGGAATCTATTATCGATGCATTGGACATATATTATGTGTCAGTGCATTGGGCACATTTCTTTGCTTATTAGTGTGTTGGGCACATATCTTTGCATTGGTGCGTTGGGCACAAATCTTTTTTTTAGTGCGTTAGGCACATTTCCTTACATTATTATGGAATATGCATATTATGTTAGCATATGCATTGGAGTTCCATATTGCATATTATATGACATTTAGTTCTTTCTATATATGGCATATATTTTAGTATTAGCATTTTACTTAGTTTTAAATAGTTTTTAGTTACACTTTTAGTGCTTACTTTCAAATTTGTTTTTACTTTCTATCTTCTATTAAATATTCCTGTAATATAATTAATGTACTTTAGTGGGGAACTAGCATTGCAAATTTGATAATGTTAGATTCAGCTTGGTTTGAGGAGCTCATGTTGGTGGAGATGTAGGAGACTCGGGAGGAAGGAAAGCATGGTGTTACTGAGCAACTGTTGTTGTCTTTTTCCTTAGTAGATTTCCTACTTTAGTAAGATGAGAGATTATTTCAGTATCTTTATTAAGTTAGTATTAATTAATCTTATTTGAATGTATATTTTGATTTCCTTTCTGAGATGCATACTTGTATTTACTATTTCTAGATGGATGAATGCATGGATGATTTACCTTTTAGCTTCTACACTATGTATTCATTATTATACTATACATATATTATGATGTGATTATCAGATGTGTAGACATGCATCATTCGTTAAGTTAAAAATTATACTTAACTTGGCTAATGGTGAGGCACTGATAGACTGTAAAATATACGTCTGCGCTCGCATGCAAGTGTACGTGGTCTGAAGTAATTATTTGGAAGGTAAGTTTTGAGATTTATCATTTTTAGGGAATGGTGTGTTTTGTTACTAAGGTATATCTAAATTTAATAATGTTTAAACGGTATGATTTCACCTTGATTTGGTTCCATTAACAAAGCAATAATTCAGAGTTAAGAAACTATTTAAATTAGAGAGGAGAGCTGGGCTTCTTCCATGTGAAATGATAAAGACCTCATGCTGTATTACTTCTCAAGCATTTTTTATTCTTTATCATTATGCTAATTAATCAAGTGCATATTGTATTTCTTAGAGTTGTCCTCTAAATCCTTCAAGTGCAAATCTTGTGCAAGAGATGAACACACTAGGGTTCAAATTCTACACAAAGATTCTCATGAGATCATACTTAAAGCATGTTAGTTTTTCTACGTTTAGGTTGCCAAAATAATAGTTTTAATTAGGCGGTCTTAAGAGCATTAATTCTACTAATGAGCATCACGCACATCATGCGTAGATCAGATAAGGAAGTGATTTCATTGGGCTCTATGAATTATGTCATGTCATTCATGAGCTCTCAATGAATCCAATTCCTCCTTTCACATGTGCTGAGCAATGGAGCTCCATTAGTGGGTCTTAGCTCACTTGTTTCGACGCCTTAATTGAGCGTAAAACATGATGCAATTAAGCTCAAGAACTTCTTACTTAGTTCTAAGCACCCCATGCACGCATATCCCGCTCTTAACTAGCAATGAGCTATGGAGCACAAGATTTTCATTTTGATTGTTTGTATTTATAATTATATTTTCTTAACATAAGATTTTCATATAGTCCACAACTTGATCTTAAGATGATTTCATTGAACCATTCAAAAATAGATTTTTATTTCAATGCTTGAGGAAGTTCTACATCATTAATTAAGTCCTTTATATTTCATAATGGGCTCAGTCCAACCCTCCCCAAGGGGGTTTAGCCTTCCATTATAGCTGAGAAAAGAAGAAAAACATATAAGGATGAAGACCCTTTTATAATTCACTAAAAGAAATCATAAGCAAGAATAAGAGTTTACTAGGAATAACCTTTAATGGGGTTCTCTGGATCTCTCCTCTTCTTCCTCTTCTCCTTTCCTTTAGCTCCCTAGTGCAGCCTTTAGTTCTTTCTCCTCTATCACTGGTCCTTTCCATCTCCCTTGGAGAGGTTTTCTTTTTCTTTTATGCAGCCCCTAAAAATTGAATTTTTGGATGAAAATTGAGAACCTTTCCTTTGTGAAGAAGAGCTGCATATATAGATGAGTAAATCTCCTTCTTTGCTTTCAAATTCTGGCTTCTTCCCTCCAAATTTGTACAGCAATGAGTGCTTAGCCCACTTGAGGCATGACAAGGTCCCCTTTTTCATTCTTTAATCACTAAATCACTTTAAAAATATTCATTTTTCCTTAAAAAAAATATTCTGATGTAGAAGATATGGTGGATGGGAGACAAGGAGCAAGCTGGGGGTCTTGTCTCAGCCGCAATTAATGCCCTGAGAAGACAGGAATTTGACGTGGCACTATAGCGATTGAGTTTCGAAACTCTTTCGCTGTCACGCGCTGTATCAGTTTTAAGTTTGAAAACTTGCCCGCTGCAGCGCGCTGTAGTGATTGAGTTTCGAAAACTCATCCGCTGCAGCGCGCAGTAGCGATCGAGTTTCGAAAACTCTCCTGCTGTAGCGCGTTGTAGCAATTGAGTTTTAAAAACTCACCCGCTGCGGCACGCTGTAGCGATTGAGTTTCAAAATCTTTTTCGCTGCAGCATGCTGGAGTGATTAAGTTTTGAAAACTCACCCACTGCGGCGCACTGTAGCAATTAAGTTACGAAAACTATCTCGCTGCAGCGCATTATGGCGCGCTGTGGCGTGCCGTAGCAGAATCGCTCCAGATTTCAGGAATCCCCTTAGATTAGTGCCTTCTGCATGCCAGTAGCTGAAGATCAATGTGGCGCGCTGCAGCGCGCTGGAGCGTGCTATTGTGCGCCGCAGCGGTTTTCTCTCAAAATTGCAGAAATACTCCAAAATTGCCCAGAAATTACTGAGCTCACTTTTTATCTGAAAATAAGTAGAATTTGATCAATGAGGGCTGTTTCTAATAAGGATATGAATGAGATTTTTTCTTTATTTATGATATAAATTATGGATTCATCAAGCATCATAGTGAGGGATGTTATTATGAGTAATGACACATCTCATCGCTAATGTTATTCTCCTTGGGCATAGTGACAGAGTGGGGCATTATAGTTGGTATCAGAGATAACTCATATGCTTCAGTCAATTCAGTATGAGTGTTGGGTTGATGACAGGTAAATATGGGTTATCTCCCCCGCTGATATCCTAGGTTATCCATCTGCGGTTAGCTCGGGGCATCACAGTAAGAAAGAGGCATACTTTTTCCCTTCATAGATAGCCAACGAAAACAAAGATTTCCATGACTAACCTTGCCCAAGAAAGAAGCCATTCCGAGTAGGTGATGGAAGAAGCCCATGATACCAGGAAGCACCACAGTTAGAGGAGAGACAGGAGCCGATGGTGGTGCCCCATGGGGCCGCTGAGGAAAGAAGGAAAGCCTTAGAAAGATTATGAGGGCTCACGTTGCTCTCTATTATTGCACTTAAAACTAGAGATCATGTCGCTTTAGAAACACAAATCACAAATATGTATTCGCACAAGCACAACAAACAAATACAACAGTTATGTGGTTTAGTGAGAATCATTCTACATCTACAGAGAGGAATTTCAGTAATAGTGGAGAAGAAAATATAAGATTGCTTTCTTATCATAACAACCAAAAATAGCTATTGGGCACTTGTTGCTTCAATACAAAACATACTCATCATAAAGTTATTTATATTGTAGCCCAAAATAGCCCCAAATGACACACAAAAGTGCCTCAAATTAGTTGTTTCACGTCAAAAATGCTTTTTTAGGTTCGATCAGTGCCTGCTTTTCGACTAAATAGAGAACCAAAATTTTCCAAACAATGTCGCCCAATCACCCTTCTCTCGGCTAAAAACAACAAAAAATAGTGAGGCCATGTAATGACCAAATGTCGTTACTTCACAAAATTAGGTCAAATCCGGACTCAAAAATTAGGGTTCCGAGGAACTTCAAATTAGGGCAAACTAAATTACCTTTGGATAGAAATAATTTTTATATCAAAATGCCCTAGTTTGGGAGAAATTCGGATAACGAAAACTACTGCTTTAATTTCTAAAAAACTTTTAAATTTAATAAATAGAGAAAATTAAATATGTGTCCAAATTCATTAATTTTTGTGTCATTGGGTTAAGTATATATTTAAAGGCTACGCTAAAAGTTTCATCAAATTCGGAGCTCCGATTTGACCGTAATTAATTTTTGAAGTAACAAACATCACAAATTAATACAAAATAAAATATTACTCTGAATCAAAAAAATTTAGCACAAGAGTGTTTGTTACATTATAGCATATCTCTGTGTCAAGTTTTGTTATTTTTAGAAGTCAAACGACAGAAAAATATGAAAATTTTAATTGCAAATATTTATTTTAAATTTTTCTTTTAATCCCACTATTTTAAGTATGTTTGATATCTACATATTTTATCTTTTAAATCACTCAATATGATCCTGCGGCTAGGGAACTTTCCCCAAAACTAGTGCTGGATTAGCTTCCGCTAATCCCGCATCGGGTCCCCACAATTGGTATCAGAGCAGGATTGAGTGTAAATTTAAGAGATAATATATAAATATCAATTTATAATTCATTTTGGGAAGAGAGATATATGACTTAAACTATAATAACTTGAGCTTTCAACCATTCGGGCAAACAGATGAATCAATATTTAAGTTTTGTTTGCGTGATGTTGAGGACGACATCATTTTTAAGTGAGTTTGTAACGACCCAATGTCGTTACTTCGCAAAATTAAACTCATAAATCAAAATCCCAGGGAACTTCAAATTAGGACAAACCAAATTACCTTTGGATAGAAAAATTTTTTAAGCCAAAATGCCCTAGTTTGAGTGAAATTCGGATAACAAAAACTTCTACTTTAATTTCTATTTTTTTAAATTCAATATATAGAAAAAATTAATTATGTGTCTAAATTCATCAATTTTTTTATCATTAGGTTAAATATATTATTTAAATGCTATACTAAAAGTTTCATCAAATTATGAGCTCTAGTTTGATCGTAATTAATTTTTGAAATTTTAAATATCAGAAATTAATATAAAATAAAATATTACTTCGAATCAAAAAATTTTGGCGCGATGATGTTTGTTATATCATAACACACCGCTGTGTCAACTTTTGTTAATTTTGAAAGTCAAACGGCATAAAAATATGAAAATTTTAATTACAAATATTTATTCTAAATTTTCCTTTTCATCCCTCTATTTTCCTACTTGTTCTCCTGTCCGCCCCCCAGATAACAAAGGTTCTATCGCTCGATAGAGCCTGACAGATGTGAAAGCAGACAGATGTATCGCTTGACAGACGCAGACGCAGATGTGCCGCCTTGCCCTGGTCGGCAGATAGTCAGAGCTGGCCGGCAGCCGACTAGCCGACCAGTTTGTAGGCCTCCACCACCCCTCCTCTATATAATTATTCCCCCTCATCCATTCCTTCTTCCATAAACAGCAGCCAACTCTCCTAGTTTGGGAGAAATACGGATAACAGAAACTCATACATTAATTTTTATTTCTTTTAAAATTCAATATATAGAGAAAATTAAATATGTGTTCAAATTTATCAATTTTTGTGTCATTAGGTTAAGTATATTATTTAAAAGCTACACTAAAAATTTCATCAAATTAGGAGCTTCAGTTTGACCGTAATTAATTTTTGAAATTTTAAAGTTCATAAATTAATATAAAACAAAATATTGCACCGAATCAAAATTTTTGGCACAGGGGTGTTCGTTATATCATAACAGAGCCTAGCAGATGCGAACACAGACAAATGTATTGTTTGTTTGGCAGACGCAGACGTGCTGCCTTGCCCTGGTCAGCAGCTAGCCGGCGGCCGATTGGCCAACCAGTTGGCCGCCTCCACCACCCATCCTTTGTATAAATATTCCTCAATTTTGTAACATATAAGGGGGGGCATGTTGTAACAATCATAGTTGTTATCTTAGCTAAAACTAGATTAATTAAGCTAAACTAAGCTTTGATTTTGATTCATTAGATTCAATAGGTCATTTAAACTTAACCCTAGAAGTTTGGAATCAATCGGAGCTAAAATGACAAATTTAGTATTTTTGGCTATTTTAAGCCCCGAAAAATACCTAAATTAAATTGATCTCCAAATCCAAATCTGATTTCATTTTTGAATTCCCCACCCCCAAATTAGCTAATGGTGAAATTTTGGGAATTTTTGAAGGTCATTTAAGCACACTTTGGATTTAATTTAAATTGGTTCAATTGTAATTTAGGGTTTTAAACAATTCCTAATTGCAAATATATCTTTTCCAAACGGTCGGGTGATTTCCAAACCGCGGGCGCCATCTGGGTCGTCCGTTCTACGGATCTGATCCAACGGTCGCGCCTTAAATCAAGTCCCGTCTCATCTCGACCGTTCCGCAATTTTGAGATCTTGATCCAACGGCATATAGATCTCCGCTTAAGTAGGCCCAATCGCCCGTTCGATCCTCAGATCGGATCCGACTGTTGATACAACTTCCTCCTTTGACCGTGGGATGTTGGGAGATCGGAGCCATTCCGCGTCAACTGGCGATCCATCAGACGGCTCTGGAGACCCCCATGACTGTGGATCGTCTTCCTCCTTAGCTTGCGCCTGACAGCCGAATCCTTTCATACAGCCACATCCTCCAGCCGGTCTGCCACTCCCGTGCCACGTCAGGGAGGCCGTTGCGACCTTGCTCTAGCCTTCCTAGCACTCCCAGCCAAGCTTGAGGCTCTGCCCACCTCAATTTTGGAAATTGAGGGAGCACCCTCGAACTGAGCCTATGCCAAGGCTCCTGACCTCGGCAGCCACCCTGGACCTCCCTTAGGCCTATAAATATTCCCCAAGAAATCACAGTGAGTCCCTTTGCTCACTGTGCTCCCCACAATCCCTTGTGACTTACCCTGAAGCTCTCGACGATCCCGACGACTGAACCTGCTGAGCACAGCTGATAGAGGGTAAGGTCTAGCGTTCAGACCCCCTGTGTAGCTGCCGAGACTGCTTGGAGAGTTCCAGAGATAGCCATTCCCTCTCGGCCACTGCAATTCATCTAATTGAGGTACATCCTATGTCCTAACTCCTCTGTCTATCTGGTTTCAGCTCGACTCACTTCCTCTCTAATCCTAGATGCTGCGTTAGGACCTCTCCCTAGCTTCCAAGAAGGCGTTCGAGTCTTTTGGCGAGGCCTGGCAATGGGCCAGCCGATGTATCTATCGTTTGAGTGTGCACTGCCAGTCGAGCCAATTCGCCCAAATGCTGCATCCCCTCGAGGCGATTGGCCGTCTAATAGGTAGTAGGAGCTATCGGTGATAACTGTTGAACTATAATAAAGGTTGGGTTTGACCAGATCGACCGATTCAACCGGAGTCGATCGATCTAGTCGCAGCTCTCGTCGGCAAAATACCCCGAGTAACACCCCATTGATACAGACCACACCAAAACTCCTCGACTCGCCCTATCGCTTTCACTTAGGTCCCTCAACGTGTAAGGATCGAGACGGCTGCAATCCGTGGCCTCTGTGAGGAGAATTCTCTCCTCACAGGTGCGCCTTCAGAGACGCCTCCGTCGAGTAGTCCCCTGGCAATCCGGTGCCTCCCAGTTGGGTTTTCTTGGTTTAATCGACGCGTCTGGAGTTAGGGATGGAGTAGCCATTGAGATCGGGGCATGGCATAGCCGGAGCGTGGAGAATTGCGCGTCGGGAGCTAACCCTAGGGCGCCGGGCTTCGGGTGCCAGCCGAAGGAAGAAGATCAAGTCACAGGTCGGGTCGACCCGTGACCCGCGCCTTTTGAAATTGGGCTGCGGTTATTAGCGATTTATAAGAATGTATTTTCTATGGTTATTAAATAAATAAATCAAATCCTATAGTTTCTATTTAAATAAAAATACATAATGAATTAACTTAATAAATTTAGCTATAATGATCCAAATAGTATGATTCAATATACCATTTGAATCAGAAAAATACAAGGAATCTAAATATAAAATAAAATCACATATCTAATGGTTGGATTTAAAATAATTGCCCAATCCTATTCTATCTGTAATTAAATCATAATAAATTCAATAAATGTTCAAATTAATTGATTAAGGGCTCTGATTACTCCTGTGACCCTAGGGAACAATTGTAGACTCTTAAAACTAATTTTAGACATTTAATTTCCTTAATTACTCCTTAATCACCCTAATTAAGGATTAGTGAATTAAACCCTAAATTAGTCTCTAATTTTGGGTAGGTTAGTTCCTAATACCATCTTAGGCCTATTAGAACCTAAGTGTAAGATTGGATTGCCCTAGAATGCCCTAAATTCACTAATCACTCTAATTGGCCTAAAAATGTGATTAGTATTAATTAGCTTAATTAGGTTGTCAAAACCTAAGATAAGGGTGTTTCCCACATCATTAATCAAATATGAAACACATTAAAGTAGAGTAGGTTTAATTTAGATAACTAACCTTAAATTCCCAATTTTAGCCTTATGAGGGGTATTTTGGTCATTTTGGCCAAGATGTGTTTAAGTACCCTTAAACCTTGGGAAATTCAGTAAATTACCCCTATTTAGATTATTAATGTTCTCTGAACTCTTAAGCTAATAATGTTAATAATATTCATATTAAATTAAAGAATCTTCATTTAGTCTTAATTAAAATACTTAGATCTTGAGTGATCTTAAAGAGGTCACTATGCCTTAATAATTGAACCCAATAATTGTATATATTAAATCTCACATTAATAAGTTCAATTAAGTTAACTTATGAGCTAAATTCAAAAGAAATGTAATTGGTAAAGTTTAAGTTAAAAACCTAGCCAAAGTTTAAAGTGATCAAACAATCGGATCTTCGATCTTAGATTTAGACTTTAGATCTTCTACTTGAATCAAACTATCTCCAATTGAAATTCTTTAAATGATTCATTGTTTAATCCTTTGAAACCTTCCAAGTGGGTATAGGATGATTCAATCTATATGATAATGAAATTATCTTAAAGGTTGAATATAGATCTTAGATTCTCAAGTTCTTAATTAATTATTTTATCTTATAATCAGTAAAATAACTCTTCACTAAGTTCGTAGTTCTTGGATCTTTCAGCTTATAGGATTCTTTATCCTTAACTTAGGGATAGAGTGTGAACCCTAAATCCTAGTCAGGACACCACCTTGGATTTAGGATTTGAACACCAAAGTGGGGTTTAAGTCCAAAATCCTTAAATCTTTATTTACTTAAATCAAGATTTGGGTAAGAGAGGAAAAATATTAATAATTAAGCCATTGATTAATTTATTTAATCCTTATAGTCAGCATATGATTTTGAATTAGAACTTGTTAAGTTCTATTATTAACTTTAAGGACGTAAATCTGAGATTCTACTCGATAGTTGGATAATGGAGATCCTAAGCTTGTACCTTCTCAAAGTAGCTAGATTGGGTAATTAGATAATAACAGATATCACATAAGTATTGATTGAGTCTCTTGCTTACTTTGAATAGATTTGCTTGGCATACCTTGGATATTGAGCCTTATTCCTTGAGCATAATTGGAGAACTTAGGATATGGATGATACATCCTAAGTTAGTGTTGTAAATCATATCATTCATCTGGTTCTTACAGTGT
Source organism: Gastrodia elata (assembly GCA_016760335.1). Taxonomy (NCBI): domain Eukaryota; kingdom Viridiplantae; phylum Streptophyta; class Magnoliopsida; order Asparagales; family Orchidaceae; genus Gastrodia; species Gastrodia elata. The sequence continues at coordinate 23,811,159 of CM028670.1, read as the reverse complement.
TTTCAGTTAGTAGAATATGACCTAGCTTAGTCTGCCTCTTCAGTATTAGTATTGTATAGGATGGACCTAGTCCTGATAGATTTGGATGTCTAGGCTGGGGATTGATTGATCTTGGAGGCCCTGTATGGCCTATTGGCTAGTATGACAGTACTATGTCTTAGGCTTATTGCTACTCTGGTTTGATTTTTCAGTCTTGTTTTCTTTTTGCCTTGCCACATGCTTCCGTGGCCTTACTTACAGTACTAGCTTGCTTGCTTTGCCACATGTCTCAGTGGCTTTACATTTCAAAGATTGCTCGGCTTTTGCCATATGTCTCAGTGGCCCTTTTCTTTTCTTTGGTATTAATTAGCATGTTGTATGTATATTCCTATGGCTTACTTATGTATATTGGCATGTTTAGGATGTTAGAATTTCATGATATATTCAGCAATTGTCTTCTTTTATAATCAGCATGTTTTAATGTGATCACAAGCATGTTATGTTCAGAATTGTATTATAGTTGCTGTTACTTTTAGCTTTTAGCCTCACCTTATTTATTTTGCATTCTATGCTATTTCACATACTACTTGCTTGCTATAAATGGATAGTTTATAGTTACCCTATTTCTTTATAGCTTGTCGCACTATAATTAGCTTGCATGCTTAGTAAATTTGAATGTGCTATCTTTAAATACTTAGTTCATTAAAATAGCCTAAAATATACTTAGATAATTGTCTAACTGTAACATTTTTGTTTGGTTGCCTGGGGCCCTGGCATTTGTGATACCGACAAATATCATATTCAGACTTGTTCGTGGGCAGTGTTGCAAGAGAGGAGCAGGTTCAGGGGGAGGATCGTGCTGTTGCAGCTTAGATAGATTTTGCATTTCTATTTCTTAGTGAGATTGAGAGTCATTTAAATTTTCTTTTAAATTCAATTTGTAATAATTAATTCTGAATGTATTTCATTTCTGCACTGTGATGAGTTACTATATTATTTTCCTTTTTCTCTAATATGTTGTGGCTGTGGATGTTACTACACACCTATTACTTCCGCCACTTTGATATTTGTATGTATATTGATGAATGTTTATAGTATTTTAGTGATGAGTTCTTCGCTTAAGGCAAGTTGGGTTTTCACCTGATTTTACTTAAGCTGGGGATTTGCCATAGTTGGAGCACCGTACTTTCTATTGTCAGTACGGGGGCCCCACAGTTGGTATTAGAGAACACCATAAGGTGTCAGAATGAGATTTATGATTCCTTTCTACCTAATGGACCATTTTTCTGAAATATAAACATCAATATTAGTAACATCCATAGCATAGTAGTATCAGTAACTCTATGTAAAATGTAGAAGGAGAATACTCTCATCCTAATAATTTAGTCATCTCGTGTCTAACAAAAACTTAATAAAATTATGTCCTCAGAGTCAAATGAATTCTGGAGAGTCTGATATAGACTATTATCTGCATACTTTCAAGACAGCTTAGAACTATAGTTTCAAGTGGAGGCAGGAAAGCAACTGGCAGATTGAAGGAGTTTTTAAAAAAAGGGACCTTGGTCCTGGATAAGATTCTACAGCAAGCAGTATACAGAGGGCTCAACTTTCCCATATACGCAAAGGAGTGGTTGAGCCAAGTGGAGTCCATTTTGATACACATAGAGTGTCTCGAGTCACTTTAAGTAGATATTGTGACAGACCTGATGTTGGACTACGCCGGAGTCTGGTGGTATGAGACCATTGCAAGGCTCGAGAAGAAGCATAATTAAAAGCGTTAGGAAGTAACTTTTGAGGATTTTTGTATAGCCTTTAGAGCATAATATATTAATAATGTCTGAATGCTAGTTAGGATAAATGTCATCTTATTCTCAAACAACCATAGTAGAATTATAGTTTTGGCATTGTAATCTTATATTTCTATAATTAATGAAAGATTTTTTATTTTTCTTCCTTAGAGTAAATTCTGAGTTTGGTTTTGCAATTATTTAATTAAAATGGATCATGGATCACCACCTATCGTTACTCCTATCAAGAACACTATTGCCTTTAGTAGTTCTAACGACGAGGTGGCTCATCTACGAGCCATGGTGGAAACTTGTTAGAAAATTAAGCTCAACAGGCGATCATCGTACAGAAATTACTAAATGATCGTGTAATTCCAGTCACTGTTGTTGCTCCAACAGTTCATGCTCCACAAGCTGCTTCTTCTTCACATCACTTAGCAGATAATCTCCTTCACAATTTCCTGAGGTTAAGACCTCCAACCTTTGGTGGGAATCTGTCGCCTATGGATACAGTCAACTGGCTGAAGGCTGTGGAAAAAGATCTGATTAGTCTGAAGATCCCGAACTCCGAAGCCATCCGTCTCACTACCCATCTATTCCATGCCAAGGCAGAATATTGGTGGGAGGAAGTCAGGAACACTCAGTTCATCGATTATGAACTAGATGATATTCCCTGGGATGCATTTGTTGAAGCCTTCAAGGTTGAATTTATTCCCCCATCTGCACAAAACATTATCGCTAACATGATCATAAGGTTGACTCAAGGGAGTCGTTCAGTCGCTGAATACGAAAGGGAGTTTTGTAGATTGATCCACTTTGCACCAAAAGTCACTCAATCTAAATCAGCTAAGTGCCACCGCTTTCTCTATGGACTTCGAGATTCACTGAAGCATTAGATGGTACCACTCTGCTTAACTAGCTTCTTCAAGTTAATGAAAATAGCTAAAGTAATTGAGCATCACCAATCTGAGGATAATCTCAAGTGGCGGGCACAAACGACTCAGAACCCACAGGAAACCTTCAAGAGGCACATGTCTAATCCTGCAAAGGTCTATCAACTAGAAGCTGCACCAACCTCAGAACCCGTTCAAGGCTGTAATAGGCCTCTCCCATCCGGCAAGTGTTACCACACTGGCCAAAGGTGTTTCAATTGTGGGCATACAGGCCACAGGTACTACTAGTGCGACCATGCGGAAATAGTGGATGGGGTTCCAATGAAGCCCTATCAGAAGAAGCAAGTGTTCATAGCAACTCTGCTAAACCGAAGAGAACCAAATCTGGCTATAATGCCGGCACCTGCTGCTTCCGAAGTTGCTCCCACGCAGTCACCAACTTCTAACTCTTAGAACTATCTTCGAAGGTAGACTAACAATCGTCCTGCTGGTCCTGCATGAGTATATGCCTTAACTCCTATTGAAGCCGCAGAAGATAACAATGTGATTTTAGGTACACATCTCTGAACTTTTTCCTTTGATAATTGCATTGCTATACTCTAAATTCTTGCAAGTTATTAATGAAATTCGTATAAATTAAGCACACTTTATTTCAACAACCAACCTTGTAATGTATTATTCAATACCGGTGCTAGTCACTCATTTATCTCTAAACCATTTGCCAATAATCTTAAACTTTACGCATACAACTTAGCACAAAAGTTGAGTGTTGGACTTCTAACTGGAACCCAACTAAGTATCCATAAATTTTGTAATATTAAAGTCCCGATAAATGATCAAGAATTCCATGCCAAACTAATCATCCTGCCAATAGCAAACTTTGATATTATCCTTGGGATGAATTGGCTCAGTGACAATAATGTCGTGATAAACTGCCATAAAAAGAAAGTCACTCTCCATTCCCAGGGCAAGCTTGAAACGTTTATAGGAAAAACCAGCACGCAGTTATCCTTAATAAATGTAATTAAAGCTGAACAGTTGATTGTTAGGGGTTGTAATGCTTACCTAGTTACCATGATGGGCGAAACAAAAGAGAGTATCTCTCTTTCTAATTGTAAGGTAGTTAAAGAATTTGCCGATGTATTTCCAGAAGATTTGTTTGGTGTACCTCCTTTCAAAGAAGTAGAATTCTCTATTGAATTAATTCTTGGTACCCAGTTGATATCCAAAGCACCTTATAGAATGGCACTTAAAGAGCTTCAGGAGCTCAACGAGCAATTGCAAGAGCTCTTGAATAAAGGCTTCATCAGGCCAAGTATGTCTCCTTGGGGAGCGCCAGTTTTATTTGTGAAAAAGAAGGATGAATCTATGCGTATGTGTATAGATTATCGTGAACTGAATAAGGTCACCATAAAGAACAAATACCCACTACCTAGAATTGATGATTTGTTCGACTAGTTATTCGGAGCCGTTATATTTTCCAAGATCAATTTAAGGTCTAGATACCATCAACTGCGAGTAAAAGAAGGCGATGTAGGGAAGACTGCTTTCCGTACTCGTTATGGCCACTTTGAGTTTTTGGTGATGTCATTCGGACTCACCAATGCGCCATCAATCTTTATGGATTTGATGCAACGAGTGCTAAAACTGTATTTGGACAAGTTTGTGATCGTCTTCATTAATGATATCCTCATTTATTCTAAAACTCTAAGAGATCATGAAGAACATCTGAGGTTAGTATTAGAAACTTTGCGTGAGCATCAACTGTATGCCAAGTTCTCTAAGTGCAAATTCTGGCTCAATTCTATTGCATTATTGGGGCACGTAGTCGATGCTCAGGGTATTCGAGTAGATCAGAGTAAAGTAAGAGCTATTCAGAACTGGGCTCAACCTAAGTCTGTCACCGATATTAGAAGTTTCCTGGGATTAGCGGGATATTACAGGAAGTTTGTTAAAGGTTTTTCCAAGATTGCTTCGTCGTTGACTAAATTGACTCAAAAGGTCATTCCGTTCATTTGGAGTCCTAAATACGAGGAAGCATTTCAAACTCTAAAAAATGCACCTTCTACCGCTCCAGTTCTTGTTTTACCTAAAGAAGGTTTGAACTATTAAGTATATACCAATGCCTCTGGAATTGGTCTAGGTTGTGTGTTAATGCAAGAGGGTAAGATAATTGCTTATGCCTCTCATCAGTTAAAGCCCCACGAGCAAAATTATCCAGTTCATGATCTTGAACTTGCAGCTGTTATATTTGCCTTGAAAATATGGCGTCACTATCTGTACGGAGTGCAATGTTCAATTTTCACCGATCATCAAAGTTTAAAGTATATTCTTCACCCAGAGAGAATTGAATTTTCGCCAAAGAAGATGGTTGGAGCTCATCAGCGATTATGATCTCAGTATTCAGTATCATCCAGGGAAGGCGAATGTAGTGACCGATGCTCTTAGCCGTCGTGCTACTTTAACCTCTATGATCGCATCCAATTCTTTAGAACATGAATTTCGTAAGCTCGGAATTTCTCCTGTCAGTGGCGATATGCTGAGTTCGCTATTATCAAATATTAATGTGGAACCCACTATCCCCCGAGATGTCTCTATCTCGCAAACCAAAGATGATAAGTATTTGAAATTCAAAGCAAATATTGAAGGTGGTCTTCGTCATGATCTGTAGTTGTGGAATGGTGTAATTTATCAAGGTAATCAACTGTGGATTCTTAAATCCATGCATCAAGAAGTGTTAATCGAATGCCATAATTCTGGGTATCATATCACCCAGGTAGTTCGAAGATGTACCAAGACTTAAAACAATCATTTTGGTGGCTAGGTATGAAGGAAGATATTGCCAACTTCGTGGCTAAATGTCATGCCTGTAATTTAGTAAAGGCCAAACACTAAAGACCTGGTGGTCTTCTGCATCCATTAGATATTCCTGAATGGAAATGGTTCGATATATCTATGGATTTCATTATGGGATTGCCTCGTGCAAAAGCAGGTGCCGATGCAATCTGGGTGATAGTAGACCGCTTAACTAAATCAGCACATTTTCTTCTCATCCATCAAACTAATTCTGTAGAAAAGTTAGCAAAACACTACATCAAAGAAATTGTCAAATTACATGGGATTCCAAAGTCAATTGTATCTAATAGAGCTAACAAATCTGCTTCCAAGTTTTGGCAAGCTGTGCATCAAGACCTGGGTACAACTCTAGCCATGAGTACAGCTTTTCATCCCCATACAGATGGTCAAACTGAAAGAGTAAACCAAGTCTTTGAATATTTGCTTAGGCTCTGTATTCTTGATTTTGCTAGTTCCTGGGAAGATCACATTCCGTTAGTAGAGTTTGCCTACAATAGCAGTTTTCAAGCCAGTACTACAATGGCTCCTTATGAAGCGCTGTATGGTAGAAAATGCAGTACTCCACTAGCTTGGTCAGAAATAAGAAGCGTTCAGCTCTTTGGTTCAGAATTAGTTGAAGAAACCAGTAGTAAGATCAAATTAATTTAGTAGATAATTCGTTCAGCTCAAGATCATCAGAGCAAATATCATGATTCTCATCACCGTCTCCTAGAATTCAAGGTGGGAGATTCTGCTTATCTAAAGGTTAGTCCAATGAAGGGTGTCTTCAGATTTGGCATAGCTGAGAAAGTTAGTCCCCGCTATGTTGGATCTTTTAAGGTTTTGGCCAAAGTAGGATCATCTGCCTATCGGTTAAATCTTCCTGATGGCTTTGCAGCTGTTCACAACGCATTTCATGTATCATCGTTAAGAAGATGTCTCCGAGACCCTTCTCATCTTGTTCAACTTCTAGCAGTAGAGATTCAACCCGATCTTTCTTATGCTGAAGAACCTATCAGAATCTTAGCTCATGATTAGAAGCAGCTAAGAAAACGTTCAATTCCTATGATCAAAATTCAGTGGAAGAATCGATCCTTAAAGGAATCTACTTGGGAGAAAGAGGTAGATATGCGCAATAAATATCCATAGCTCTTTGTAAACCTAGGTATTGTTCTCCTCTCTTTTCCATCTTCTGCATTCTTAGATAGGCCCAGTAGAATTTTCTTCACTTAGGTGATGTCGGGGACGACATCGTTCTTAAGTGGGGGAGTCTGTAACAACCATAGTTATTATCTTAGCTAAACTTAGATTAATTAAGCTAAACCAAGCTTTGATTCTGATTCCATTAAATTCAATGGGTCATTTAAACCTAACCCTAGAAGTTTTGAATCAATCAGAGCTAAAATGGCAAATTTAGTATTTTTGGCTATTTTTAAGCTCCGAAAAATACCTAAATTAAATTGATCTCCAAATCCAAATCTGATTTCATTTTTGAATTCCTCACCCCAAATTAGCTAAAGGTGAAATTTGGGAATTTTTGGAGGTCATTTAAGCACATTTTGGATTTAATTTAAATTGGTTCAATTGCAATTTAGGGTTTTAAACAATTCCTAATTGCAAATATGCCTTTTCCAAATGGTCGGGTCATTTCCAAACCGCGGGCGCCATCCGGGCCATCCATTCCACGGATCTGATCCAACGGTCACGCCTTAAATCAAGTCCCATCTCATCTCGACCATTCCGCAATTCTGAGATCTTGATCCAACGGCATCTAGATCTCCGTCTTAAGTAGGCCCGATCGCCCGTTCGATCCTCAGATCTGATCCGACGGTTGATCCAGCTTCCTCTTTCGGCCATTAAATGTCGAGAGATCAAAGCCATTCTGCGTCAACTGGCGATCCATCAGACGGCTCTGGAGACCCCCATGACTGTGGATCGTCTTCCTCCTCAGCTCGCGCTCGACAGCCGAATCCTTTCGTACAGCCACGTCCTCCAGCCGGTCTGCCACTCTCGTGCCATGTCAGGGAGGCCGTTGCGACCTTGCCCTAGCCTTCCGAGTACTCCCAGCCAAGCTTGAGGCTCTGCCCACCTCAATTTTGGAAATTGAGGGAACACCCTCGAACTGAGCCTATGCCAAGGCTCCTGACCTCGGCAACCACCCTGGATCTCTCTTAGGCCTATAAATACTCTCCGTGAAATCACAGTGAGTCCCTTTGCTCACTGTGATCCCCGCAATCCCTTGCGACTTACCCTGAAGCTCTCAGCGATCCTGGTGACTGAACCTGCTGAGCACAACTGATCGAGGGTAAGGTCTGGTGCTTAGACCCCTACATAGCTGCCGAGACTGCTTGGAGAGTTCTTGAGCAGCCATTCCTTCTCGGCCACTGCAATTCGTCTAATTGAGGTACAGCATATGTCATAACTACTCTGTCTAGCTAGTTTCAACAAGACTTGCTTCCTCTCTAATCCTAGATGCTGCGTTAGGACCTCTCCCTAGCTTCCTAGAAGACGTTCGAGTCTTCTGGCAAGGCTTGGCAGTGGGCCAGATGGTGTATCTGTCGTCTAAGTGTGCACTGCCAGTTGAGCCAAATCGCCCAAATGCTGCATCCCCTCGAGGCGATTGGCCGTCTAATAGGTAGTAGGAGCTATTGGTGATAATTATCGAACCATAGCGAAGGTTGGGTTTGACCAGATCGATCGATTCAACCGGACTCGATCGATCCAGTCACAGCTCTCGTTGGCAAAATACCCCGAGTAGCACCCCATTGATCCAGACCACCCCAAAACTCCTCGACTCACTCTATCGCTTCCTCTTAGGTCCCTGAACGTGTAGGGATTGAGACGGCCGCAATCCGTGGCCTCTGTGAGGAGAATTCTCTCCTCACATGTGTGCCTTTAGAGACGCCTTGGCTGAGTAGTCCCCTGGCGATTCGGTGCCTCCCAGTTGGGGCTTATTGGTTTAATCAACGCGTCTGGAGTCAAGGATGGAGTAGCCATCGAGATCGGGGCATGGCGTAGCCGGAGCATGGAGAATTGCGCGTCGGGAGCTAACCCTAGGGCATCGGGCTTCGGATGCCAGCCGAAGGAAGAGGATGAAGTCACGGGTCGGGCCGACCCTTGACCCGCACCTTTTGAAATTGGACCGCGGTTATTAGCGATATATAAGAATGTATTTTCTATGGTTATTAAATTTATAAATCAAATCCTATAGTTTATATTTAAATAAAAATACAGAATGAATTAACTTAATAACTTTAGCTATACTGATCCAAATGATATTATTCAATATACCATTTGAATCAGAAAAATACAAGAAATCTAAATATAAAATAAAATCACAAATCCAATAGTTAGATTTAAAATAATTGCTCAATCCACTTCTATTTGTAATTAAATCATAATAAATTCAATAAATGTTCAAATTAGTTGATTAAGGGCTCTGATTACTTCTATGACCTTAGGGAATAATTGTAGACCCTTAAAATCAATTTTGGACATTTAATTTCCTTAATCACTCCTTAATCACCCTAATTAAGAATTAGTGAATTAAACCCTAAATTAGTCTCTGATTTTGGGTGGGTTAGTTCCTAATACCATCTTAAGCTTATTAGAACCTAAGTGTAAGATTAGATTGCCCTAGAATGCCCTAAATTCACTAATCATTCTACTTGGCCTAAAAATGTGATTAGTATTAATTAGCTTAATTAGGTTGTCAAAACCTAAGATAAGGGTGTTTCACACTTCATTAATCAAATATGAAACACATTAAAGCAGAGTAGATTTAATTTAGATAACTAACCCTAAAATCCCAATTCTCCCAATTTTAGCCTTATAAGGGGTATTTTAGTCATTTTGGATAAGATGTGTTTAAGTACCCTTAAACCTTGGGAAATTCAGCAAATTACCCCTATTTAGATTATTAATGTTCTCTGAACTCTTAAGCTAATAATGTTAATAATATTCATATTAAATAAAGAATCTTCATTTAGTCTTAATTAAAATACTTAGATCTTGAGTGATCTTAAAGGGGTCACTATACCTTAATAATTGAACCCAATAATTGTAGATGTTAAATCTCATATTAATAAGTTCAATTAAGTTAACTTATGAGCTAGATTCAAAAGAAATGTAATTGGTAAAGTTTAAGTTAAAAACCTAGCCAAAGTCTAAAGTGATCAAACAATCCGATCTTAGATCTTAGATCTTAGATCTTAGACTTTAGATCTTCTACTTGAATCAAACTATCTCCAATTGAAATTCTTTAAATGATTCATTATTTAATCCTTTGAAACCTTCCATGTGGGTATAGGATGATTCAATATATAGGATAATGAAATAATCTTAAAGGTTGAATATAGATCTTAGATTCTCAAGTTCTTAATTAATTATTTTATCTTATAATCAGTAGAATAACCCTTCACTAAGTTCGTAGTTCTTGGATCTTTCAGCTTATAGGATTCCTTATCCTTAACTTAGGGATAGTGTGTGAACCCTAGATCCTAGTCAGGACACCACCTTGGATTTAGGATTTGAACACCAAAGTGGGGTTTAAGTCCAAAATCCTTAAATCAAGATTTGGGTAAGAGAGGAAAAATATTAATAATTAAGTCATTAATTAATTTATTTAATCCTTATAGTCATCATATGATTTTAAATTAGAACTTGCTAAGTTCTATTATTAACTTTAAGGACGTAAATCTGAGATTCTACTCGATAGTTGGATAATGGAGATCCTAAGCTTGTACCTTCTCAGAGTAGCTAGATTGGGTAATTAGATAACAACAAATATCACATAAGTCTAGATTGAGTCTCTTGCTTACTTTGATTAGATTTGCTTGGCATACCTTGAATATTGAGCCTTATTCCTTGAGCATAATAGGAGAACTTAGGATATGGATAATACATCCTAAGTTAGTGTTGTAAAGCATATCATTCATCTGGTTCTTACAGTATTATCAGTTAGTAGAATATGACCTAGCTTAGTCTGCCTCTTCAGTATTAGTATTATATAGGATGGACTCGGGCCTAACAGCTTTGGATGTCTAGGCTGGGGATTGATTGATCTTGGAGGCCCTGTATGGCCTATTGGCTGGTATGGCAGTACTATGTCTTAGGCTTATTGCTACTCTGGTTTGATTTTTCAATCTTGTTTTCTTTTTTTCTTGCCACATGCTTCAGTGGCCTTACTTGTCTCAATGGCTTTACATTTCATAGATTGCTCAGCTTTTACCACATGTCTCAGTGGCCTTTTTCTTTTCTTTGGTATTAATTAGCATATTGTATGTATATTCCTATGGCTTACTTATGTATATTGGCATATTTAGAATGTTAGATTTTGATGTTATATTCTACAATTGTCTTCTTTTATAATTAGCATGTTTTAATGTGATCATAAGCATGTTAGGTTCAGAATTGTATTATAGTTGCTGTTACTTTTAGCTTTTAACCTTACCTTGTTTATTTTGCATTTTATACTATTTCACATACTACTTGCTTGCTATAAATGGATAGTTTATAGTTACCCCATTTCTTTATAGCTTGTCGCACCATAATTAGCTTGCATGCTTAGTAAATTTAAATATGATATCTTTAAATACTCAGTTCATTAAAATAGCCTAAAATGTACTTAGATAATTGTCTAACTGTAATATTTTTATTTTGTTGGCTGGGGCCCTGGCATTTCTGATGCCAACAAATGTTATATTCGGACTTGTTCGTGGGCAGTGTTGCAAGAGAGGAGCAGGTTCAGGAGGAGGATCGTGCTGTTGCTGCTTAGATAAATTTTACATTTCCATTTCTTAGTGAGATTGAGAGATATTTACATTTTCTTTTAAATTCAGTTTGTAATAGTTAATTCTGGAAGTATTTCATTTCTGAATTGTGATGAGTTACTATATTGTTTTCCTTTTTCTCTACTATGTTGTGCTTGTGGATGTTACTACACACCTATTGCTTCCGCCACTTTGATATTTGTATGTATATTGATGAATATTTATAGTATTATAGTGACGAGTTCTTGGCTTAAGGTAAGTTGGGTTTTCACCTGATTTTACTTAAGCTAGGGATTTGCCACAGTTGGAGTAATGTACTTCCTATTATCAGTACGGGGGCCCCACACATGTAAAGAGGGAAGTTGAGATATGTAACACAAAATTGAACCCCCCATTTTCTCAATTTTGTACTTGCCCAACAAAATCATATTTTGCGCCAGATATCAAATGCTAAAATTCTATATTTATTTTTATGACAACAATTATTTTTATGCTTAAATTTTAGTGCAATTGAAATAAGTTTGTAGTGATAAATTTATACACCTTTTATTTTCTATCAAATTATTGATTATTTTATTTATTATTTAATAATTATAAAATTGATATCTATCAGTACTTAGTGTCACAACTAACTGGTATGTAAATGCCAGCACTTTTGAAATGTGCCCAGATCAAGAGCTTGTCCTAGAGAAAATGTGCTTAGGAGCAAGCAGTGCTGAAACTGCTACCTGTTGATTTTACTACTTTTTGACTATATTTAAAGTTTGTAACTTTTGTTTTATTTTGATCATTTGTAATCAAAACTTATGAATTAATGAATAAATAAGTTATATTTGATGTCTACATATTTTGTCTTTTAAATCACTTAATATAATCCTGTGGATTAGAGACTTACCCCAAAATTAGAGCTGGATTAGCTCCCACTAACCCAGCATCGGGTTCCCACAGGCGAACACTTAAAAATTAGCTTTGTCACGTTGCCTAATCTAAACTTATTTTGCAATCGTTTTGGTTGGTCCGTAACACATTCAAATGGATTTTTAAGCTTCTAAAACTCCTCTAATCATCAAACATGGAGGCTAAACAACATCTTCTTTGATTCAAATATTTTCATAATTATCTACCTTATCTCTCATTTGCAACAAATAAGAGATGACCCATATCAAAATGGACCAAGCTACTAAAGCTACTGCACCCAAATATAAGTTGCCTGCATATCCCCTCACAAAGGAATCAAGTTGGGTGCAATTCTCACTAAGAGGTAGTGATAGACCTAGAATACGTTTGCGCTTTCACGCAAGTGTACGTGGTCTGAAGTAATAAGTGGAAAGTTTGAATTTTCGGGATTTATCGAACCACGGAGAATTGGATGTTTTGTTACTAAGGTATATCTATGATCACTAATATTTAAGCTATACGTGTATTGATTGGTGTTAGTTCCTGAATAAGCACGACAACTCTTAGTAGAAAATACTTTTGATAAAAGGAAGAGGAGAGTTGGGTTTATCCCACATGATATGATAGATAACTTATATATGATGATTCATCAAGCGTTCATTAATTCTTTAGACAAGTGCACATTGTTCTTCTTAGAGTTTTAATTCAAAGAATTACTAGTTCAAGTCTCGTGCATGAAATGAATACATAGTTAGTTATATTTTAGCACATAGACCCTTATAAGATTTTAGATTTGTAGTTTTTATCTCATCTCTTGATCATGGAAATGAGGGTTATAAAGTTTAAGATCTTACAAGCATTGATTCCACTGAGAGCTTCATGCGCCTCAAGCATAGTTATGGATGAGAGAGTGATTTCATTGAGCTCAATGACTATGTCACCTCGTTCATGAGCACTCAATGAATCTATTCCCTCTCTCAAGTATACTGAGCAACGGAGCTCAATTAGTGGGTCTTAGCATCACACGCTTCAACTCATTAGTTAAGCATAGATTAAGCTGCACTAAGCTCAAGAACTTTCTAACATAGTTCTAAGCTCTCATGCACTCATAAATCTAGCATCAAAATTAAGGTGAGCTATGTAGCACAAGATAAAATAGTCATTGAGTTCAATTAGTCCTTTGTCCTTTGGTCCACATTCAAGTTCACAATAGTCATTTAATTTCTTTAATAAGGCATTGAGTTCATACATTTGTTATTAAAACATGAGGAAAACTTCATATAATTATAGTATCTATCAATACATGTGAGATTGCCCCAACCCTTCCCAAGAGAGGTTTAGCTCTCCATTATAAAAGAGATGAAAAAGAATACATTCATGGATAAAGACCCTTTCATAATCAACTAAGAAAAATACAAAGAAAGAGTTTAGAAAATACTAGGAATGTTCCTTTGGGAAGTTCTCCGAACTCCTCTTCTTCTTGATTGAAGTTGCTTCTCTTAGGTCCCTAGTACTGCATTTTTTCTCCTTCTCCTTAACAAGATGAGCTCTTCTACCCATGGAGAGTTATCCTTCTCCTCTATGCATCCCTCTCTTTACTTAGGTTGTAGGAAGCTAAGTTGGGAACCTCTCTTAAGTCAAGGGAAGTGGTATTTATAGAGGTTGGCTGCTTCTTCATCTTCTCATTTCAAAATTTGCTTTTGCCTTTTAAAAATTCTGGTGCAATGATGGCTAAATCCACTTGAAGGATGAAAAGACTATTACTTTTCCATTGATAATTCTCCACATCACCTCAAGAAGACCATTTTCCCCTTAAAAAATGTAGCTGCTGCAGAATGAATGATGGCTGGAGACAAGGTGCTGGTTGAGGGTCTTGTCTCAGCCGCATTTAATGCTCTACTCAAAAGAATTTTCGGCGGGCCGCTGCAGCGCACAGTGGCAGAAAATTTTCGCAAAGTGGACCACTGTGGCACGCTGGGGCATTTTTATTCATAAAATGAAAGGCCGCTGCAGCGTGCTGTAACGCGCTATAGCGCTAGCGATTTTGCAAAAGGCTCCGTTGCAGCGCGCTGTGGCGCCAGCAATTCACAAATTGGCTCACTGCAGCGCGTTGTGGCGCCAGCGTTTCGCAAAGTGCTCCGCTGCAGCGCGCTGTGGCGCCAAGCGATTCGCAAATTGGCTCGCTGCAGCGCACTGTGGCTCCAGCGCTTCGCAAAGTGCTCCGCTACAGCGCGCTATGGCACCCAATTTTGCAAATTGGCTCGCTGCAGCGCGCTATGACGCCCGATTTCGCAAATTGGCTCGCTGCAGCGCGCGGCAGCGGTTTTCCTTTATAAATTTTAAAAAATTATCCATATTGCTCAGAATTCGTTAGATAGACATTCTTCCTGAAAAGATAAGCAAAATTGGATTAAGGAAATAGTTTTAATATGAGAAATGAATGAAATTTTTCTTTAATCAGAATATAAATTAAGAATTCATCACACCCCACACTTAAATTTTTGCTCATCCTCAAGTAAGTTTAAAATGGTGTTTTTTTGTTTCTTAAGTGTGAAAACCAACAAAAGATAGCAATTAGATTATGATGTGTAATTTTAAGGCATATGCTTAACTGAAATGACCAAAATCTTTTGACATTAATTTTTTAACCTTGGATATGAATCAATGTTAATAAATTAATCTCCAAGTATTTATATTTATGCTTATTACTAGATAATGGGAGAGGTTCTTTGGAATACAAGACTAGAGAGGTAGTGAAATAATTAAGAGTTTTGTGCCATATGTGCTCCTTTTTATGAATTACAAAGATAATTAGATTAAATGAGAGATATTTTTCATCATCTTTTTTCATTTCTTTTATTTGGGAGAGATATTTTTCATCTTCTCTATTTTTATATTTTTTTCTTTTCATTCTTAGAAAGAGATATTTTTCTTCATCCCCTATTCAAATTTTTGTGATCATGAAGTTCTATGGGAGCATAACACACTCTTTTAGATTACTTATCATAATCACTAGTTTTTTTTTATTTTTAGTCTAATACTTTCCCCCACACTTAGTCTTTAGCATTAATTTAAATTTTTTAAAATTAGATTAACTTTAATTCATTCCTTAGTTCAAAAGTTTAATATTATCAATGCATTTGATTATTTTTTGTTAAGCACCCCTTTTATTTCATATCATTTTCTTTATTGATATTTTTGTGACTTTTATTTCTTGAAAAACTCAGAAAAATTTATCATTTTCAAATTTTAGAGAGATTTGGGAATATGATGATCCATAATTTATATTTCTCAAAATAAAACACACAAAAAACAAAAATACAAAAACAAATGATGCAAAATAAAATAGAAAAAATACAACCTATTTATTTTTGGACTCTCTCCTCCTCCTCTTCTCCCATGTCATAGGCAAAGTCGCATGGGTAGCGCGTGTCCGGAATGGGGACGCCGACAGGCGGTCGCGGCAACACGGAGGGGTCCGGTCCTCCTTACAACCTCCAGTCCTCGAACATTAGTCTAAGGGCTTCATAAAATTCGGATTGAAACTCGTGATGCTGGACAAGTTCCTTTTTAAAGAACCGCATGTCAGTGGCCAAGGCCTTGTTAAGATCAGCTTGTTACATGTGGAGTCATAGCAACAGCTTATTGGTGAGATTTTGGTCGGACGGAGCGGACGTTTCCCCTTGCTCGCCCCTCCTTTTCTTGGGTAGCTTCCGTTCACTAGCGCGGGCGTTCAGATTTGAACGAGCAAGAGCGGAGCTGGGGGAAACGATGAAGTAGGAGGAGAGGATCTTGACCCCTTGGGCTTCGCATATCCCTGAGATCAAAGACCCGAAGGCCAATGCAGCACAGGGTCCCTTGAGAACCTTCCAGAGCTGCTCGTAAATAATGCTCGCTAAGCGGATCTCACCCGGCCTAACCAATGAGCACAAGAGTAGTGCTCTGCCGTGGGTCACTTCGGTTAAGTGACTCGAAGGCATGACATAGTTTGAAATGAAAACCAGTCATACACTGCTCGTATCCATCAATTCAGAATGAGGAATGTTGTCTAGGCCTCCCTCCCAGTTTGTGTTTTCATGGATGAGTTCTGCTACGATATCATGGGGGTCGAAGCGAGACTCCAAAAGTTCAAGGTAAGAGCAAGAACTTACCTCCCCTAACTCGTAGAATTGCTTGATTTGAGCAATTCCAAAAGCGACTCCCCTACCTCTCACGAAGACCGTCCATCTGGTCGCATTAATTACATTGGTATACACCTCCTGGAGTATGGATGGGTACGTGGGAGATTTTTTTGTCACCATCTCCCTCCATTCCCGAGGGTCGATTTGCTCCACTGGCACGAGCAAGTAGTGGCCAAAGCTCTTCTCCAAAATTAACTTTCGCTGAGAAGTCATGGAGAAAAACTGGTGTTCGACTTCAGCAGAAGAGAACATTTTCTTGTTAAAAGTTCTCCCGAATGAGGAAGCTTCGTTCTCCCTTCTTGGAATCGACTTCTTGCCGAAAGACATGATGAAGAAATCAAAGGCAAGAGAGCTATGGTCAATGGGTCTTCCCCATGCCATAAATGTGATGCTCCATGTAAAAGGGGGGGGGGGGCAGCTTTTTTAGCACACACCTTTTTAACTGCTTAGGAAACCCAAATATATTACTTTTTGAATGTAGGGAATCCAAGGTAGTCAAATTTGCTACAGCAGGAGCAGACCACTGCAGCGCGCTATAACAGTTTTTTCGCTGCGCGCGCTATAGCCGGATAACCGCTGCAGCGCGCTATAGCGGGTTAACCGCTGTAAAGCGCTATAGCACTACTTACCATTTTTTTTTTAATCTTGGGTTGCCTCCCAAGAAGCGCTTAGTTTAACGTCTTTAGCTAGTCTCATTAACGATTAGATAATTGGATCCGGAGGTTTCTCTTTCCACAACCTCAAGGTACTAGGGTGAGCACGACCCTCAAGGGTGCTCGAACCATCGTTCTCTCTTCCTTCCCTCATGGGATCATCTCTTTTAAGTTCTAACTTAAGGGGAATCTTATTTTTCCTTTTTCCTCTTCTTGTTTTTCTTCTTCTCACTCCTTCCTTACTCCCCTTCTCCAAAGAAGAAGTTGAGTTATTATCACAATTCTTATCTCCTAACGTTAGATTCTCAAAAATATTATCAAGCCTAATTTTTTCTTCCCTCATTTTTTTTTCCTCATCTCTTCTTCTATTTCTCTTTTTTTAAAGAAGGTGGGTTTAAGATTAATTAACTCATACTTTCCTTTAATTTTAATACTCATCACCCTGCGGCCTACGTCAATAATAGCTTTTGTGCTCATAAGAAAAGGTCGCCTGAAAATAATTGTGGAGTTCTAGTTTCATCTGTCCCATTCGCATACCACAAAATTAGTTGGAACAATGAAGCTCCCCAATCCAACAGCAATGTTCCTTACAATTCCTAGAGGGTAAGGGATTTCAGATTTGCAAATTCTAGAATCATGGAGGTATACTCAATTCCTCCTACCTTCAGATGTTCATAAATGTGGTAGGGCATAACATTGACAGAAGCACCAAGATCATACAAGGGATCTAAAAACACTTCATTTCTAATTATGCAAGGAATACACAACCTCCTGGAGTCGTCACATTTCGAAGCTGTGAGCTTCTCACATTCCGTTCCCCTCGCTCCTTCCTGAGCTTTTAGTTCTTCTTCTATGACAGTCAAGTTATCAGTTATATTTCCCCCATGCACCCCTTCAAAATGAATCACACTGACCAACTCCCTAGGGTTCACTTCAGTGGAACTAGGTAGAGCTCCTTACTTCCGAATAGTCAGCTGCTTAGAGATCTGCCCCAGTTGGGTCTCTATGTTCCTAAGGGAAGCTTCTATTCCTTGGATAGAGGCATCCTGGCATGTGATTGTGGCTTCAGTGCGGCGCATGAATTGGATAGTTTCAGCCTTAAAGTAGTTGAAAGTTCTTTCTAAATTTGGATGGTGATTGTTATGATTAGTTCCATTATTAATGCCCTGCTGATTTGATGAACTTCCCCCATATTGATTTTCGTTGTTATTATTGTTACTCCAAAAAAAATTAGGGTATTTTTTCCACCCTGAATTATAGGTATTGGAGTAAAGGTTGTTCATGGTGTTGTTATTTCTTAAATAACTAACTTGTTTGGTGTTCGTTTGTATGAAGGGATTATTCAAATTGCAGCTCTCACTATTATGCCTCCCTCAGCATAACTCACATTGTATCTCTATAATAGCATTAATATTCATTCTCTTAATTTTCTCATTTAGGGCATGGATTTCTTGCTACAATGCCATTATTTGATTTGATTCATTTACCTTCATAGATTCTTTTTTAAGCCTTTCAGAAGGCCATGGGTATGTATTTTTGTCATTTCTTCTAAGAGATCGTAAGCCTCTTCTTGGGTTTTGCTACTAATAGAGCCTCCGATGGCTGCATCGATGAGAGTCCTTGTAGAAGCGTTCAAACTATTGTACAAGGTTTGAACTTGCATCCACAAGGGAAACCCATGATGAGGGCATCGCCTTAAGTACTCCTTAAATCTATCCCACCCGTCATACAGTGTCTCACCTTCCAACTGAGTGAAGTTGGTTATCTCAATTCTCAGCCGAGCAGTTTTTGCCAGAGGGAAATACTTGGCTAAGAATTTCTTAGCTAAATCATCCCAAGTCCGGATTGAATCGCTTGGGAGAGAGCTGAGCCAACTTTTGGATCTTTCTCTTAAAGAGAATGGGAAAAGCCTTAATTTAACAGTATCTTCAGAGATACCGTTAAATCTAAAAGTGTTACAAATTTCAAGGAAAGTTGAAATGTGTGTATTAGGGTCTTTAGTGGTCAATCCTCTAAACTGGTTATTTTGAACCATAGTCAGAGTGGAAAGTTTAATCTCAAAATTATTAGCTTTTATATTATGCCTTATAATAGCATAGGGGATTCTCCTAATAGTGGGTAGTGTGTAGTCTCTCAGTACTATTCCCCTAGGTTCTCCTAATGGCTCTCCACGATTTTCATTATAATTTTCCATAACATCTTGTTGGCTTAGCAAAATGTTTTGTTCTCTTCTAGCCTGCAAGTAGGTTCTCTCAATTTCAGGGTCAAAAAGATAATCCGAGCAAACTCTTCTATTCATACACAACACCAATTAGGTTATCAAGAATAAATTCAGCAATAATATTCAAAGATTCAGCAATAATAAAAAAAATAGAAAAGTAAATAGTTAGTACTTATAATTACAAAAATAAAAAATTAAGCGTATATGCAAGAAATTGCTTAAATCACTAATTACTGATAGATTCTCCTTAATATAAAACAAGTTCCAATTCCCCAGCAACGGTGTCAAAAACTTGAAAGACCTAGAATACGTATGTGCTTTCATGCAAGTGTACGTGGTCTGAAGTAATAAATAGAAAGTTTAAATTTTCAGGATTTATCGAACCACAGAGAATTGGATGTTTTGTTACTAAGGTATATCTATGATCACTAATATTTAAGCTATACGTGTATTGATTGGTGTTAGTTCCTGAACAAGCATGACAACTCTTAGTAGAAAATACTTTTGATAAAAGAAAGAGGAGAGTTGAGTTTCTCCCACATGATATGATAGATAACTTATATATGATGATTTATCAAGCGTTCATTAGTTCTTTAGACAAGTGCACATTGTTCTTCTTAGAGTTTTAATTCAAAGAATTACAAGTTCAAGTCTCGTGCATGAAATGAATACATAGTTAGTTATATTTCAGCACATAGACCCTTATAAGATTTTAGATTTGTAGTTTTTATCTCATCTCTTGATCATGGAAATGAGGGTTATAAAGCTTAAGATCTTACAAGCATTGATTCCACTAAGAGCTTCATGCGCCTCAAGCATAGTTGTGGATGAGGGAGTGATTTCATTGGGCTAAATGACTATGTCACTTTGTTCATGAGCACTCAATGAATCCATTCCCTCTCTCAAGTATGCTGAGCAATGGAGCTCAATTAGTGGGTCTTAGCATCATGTGATTCAACTTATTAGTTGAGCATAGATTAAGGTGCACTAAGCTCAAGAACATTTTCACATAGTTCTAAGCTCTCATGCACTCATAAATCTAGCATCAAAATTAAGGTGAGCTATGGAGCACAAGACAAAATAGTCCTTGAGTTCAATTGGTCTTTTGTCCTTTAATCCACATTCAAGTCCACAATAGTCCTTTAATTTCTTTAACAAGGCATTGAGTTCATAAATTTTTTATTAAAACTTGAGAAAAACTTCATACAATTATAGCATTTATCAATACATGTGTGATTGCCCCAACCCTCCCCAAGGGAGGTTTAGCTCTCCATTATAAAAGAGATAAAAAAGAATACATACATGGACTCCTCTTCTTCATGATCAACTAAGAAAAACACAAAGAAAGAGTTTAGAAAATACTATGAACGTTCTTTTGGGAAGTTCTATGGACTCCTCTTCTTCTTGATTGAAGTTGCTTTCTTAGGTCCCTAGTGCTGCCTTTCTTCTCCTTCTCCTTACCAAGATGAGCTCTTCCACCCTTTGAGAGTTCTCCTTCTCCTATATGCAGCCCTCTCTTTACTTAGGTTGTAGGAGCCAAGTTGAGAACCTCTCTTAAGTCAAGAGAAGTGGTATTTATAGAGGTGGGCTGCTTTTTCATCTTCTCATTTCAAAATCTGCTTTTGCCTTTTAAAATTTTTGGTGCAATGATAGCTAAATCCACTTGAGGGATGAAAAGACTACTACTTTTCCATTGATAATTCTCCACATCACCTCAAGAAGACCATTTTCCTCTTAAAAAATGTAGCAACTGCTGAAGGAATGATGGCTGGAGACAAGGTGCTGGTTGGGGGTCTTGTCCTAGTCGCATTTAATGCTTTGCTCAGAAGAATTTTCAGCGGGCCGCTGCATCGCGCTGTAGCGCGCTATAGCGCTAGTGATTTCGCAAAAGGCTCCGCTGTAGCGCGTTGTGGCGCCAGCGCATTACAAAGTGCTCCGCTGCGCTGTGGCGCCAGCGATTCGCAGATTGGCTTACTGCAGCACGCTGTGGTGCCAGCTCTTGGAAAAGTGCTCCGCTGCAGCGCACTATGGCGCCAGCGATTCGCAAATTGGCTCGCTGCAGCGCGCTGTGGCACCAGCGCTCCGCAAAGTGCTCTGCTGCAGCGCGCTATGGCGCCCAATTTCACAAATTGGCTCGCTGCAAACGCGCTGTAGCGCTAGCGCTTCGTAAAGTGCTCCGCTGCAGCGTGCTATGGCGCCCGATTTCGCAAATTGGCTCGCTACAGCGTGCGGCAGCGGTTTTCCTTTAAGAATTTTGGAAAATTGTCCATATTGCTCAGAATTCGTTAGATAGGCATTCTTCCTGAAAAGATAAGCAAAATTGGATTAAGGAATCAGTTTTAATATGAGAAATGAATGAAATTTTCCTTTAATTAGGATATAAATTAGGGATTCATCAGGTAGCTCTTAATATTGATCTTCAATGTTCACCAATCTCTTGCAATGGGTGAACTTTTGTAATAATAAAATCTTGGCAAATATATCCATCAAATTTTTCTTGGTGTCAATCCCCTTCAACAAGATGTCATTTTTCTCAATCAAATCCTGGACAACATAGTATTGCACATCAATATGTTTAGTCATCATAAGATGAATTAGGTTTGTGGCCTAGCAGATTGTAGTTTGACTTTCGCAAAATACACTCAGTTGTTCATGTTGCATCACTAGAACATCCAATAGACCCTACATTCAAAAATCCTCCTTCATCCCTTTTATGATAGTCATATACTCTGCCTCAATAATATTCATATCAACTATATTCTCCGATGCAAAATTCTTGTTATGAGGTGTTCATGTTAATGTGAACACATTAGTCGCCATAGATTGACACAATGTCCCTTGTCTAATTTGAATCTGCATACCCAATGCATAGGTTGGAGACTAAAGTTTGCCTCTCAAATATTAATGTAACTTTGATAGTGCTCTTCAGATACCTAAGGATCCATTTCACTGCTTATCAATATTCTCTCCTAGGATCATACATATATTTGCCGAGTACCCATTTTGCTTGTGCCAAATCAGGTCCTGTGCGAATCATTACTACACGCTGTTATCTAATGCACTAGCATAAGGAATCCTTCTCATCTCCTTTCTCTTTATTCTCATCTTTGGAACTCAACTCAGCACTCAACTGCAAGTGTGGTGTTAAAGGTAGACTCACACTCTTGATTGAGTTATCAATACCAAACCTTTTTAACAGCTTATGTAAGTATGCTTATGAGTAAGGCATATCCTCCCAATTGCTTTTATCTTTCTTAATCTCGAGGCTAAGAATCTTGCGAGCTTCACTTAATTTCTTTTCTTCAAAGTGTGACGATAGCTATTTCTTCGTCTTTTGCACTTCAATTTGGTTGATATGTGCTATCAACTATGGTCACATATAGCAACAAATAGATGAACCTTTCATTGTTCAATCTTCTGATGAAATAGACATAATGATCGTATTAGCTACTTTTTATAATTATGTCATTATATAAATTGGTCAAAATTCTTATAAATTGTACTAAAATTTGCCAAATTAAATCAATGTCATTTTCACACAGTAGTAATCGTGTAGAGATCAAACTGAACTGAAAAATTTGGTGTATTTTATGTCTTAAAGAGCTGAAAAAAAAAAAAAGAAAAATATCAGAATATCTTGAATTATGCGCTTACCATGACCAATTCTTGTGATTCGATTATAGCTCAGATTGAGAATCCTCAACTTTTCAAGATCTCTGATGCCTTCAATCGTCGATATTCTGTTCCGAGACAAGTCCAGAGTGTGAAGGCTCTTTGGAAGCGATCCTGCTGTTATGTGAGCTGCAAAGGCAGATAATCACAAGATAATTTAAGGACACAAGAAAAATTAATTGACCTCACTTTCAAACTTTAAATTCAAAACTACTCACCAATGCTGTTTCCGGAGAGATTGACGGATCGAAGGCAGAGAACGGCTGAAATGGAAGGAATAACCTTCAATCCAATTCCAGAGATATGCGCCACTGATGAGAAAGTGTTTAGTGACTGAACAACATTGTTGGCTTGCGCCACTTCCTCTGCCGCGTGGCGATTACTGCTGCAACAATTTTTTTCAGAGAAAGTTGGTTCATTTTCGATTCCCTCCGAAACCCCTTCAAAATTAACAGAAGAGAATGAGCAATCCTCAAGGCTGTTCACCCAAGCGCTTACTCTGTCCATGCGAGAAGACCTTAAGGAGAATGCAACCCATTGGTCCCCAAAATCCATTGCTTTCTTCTTTCCTTTATCAAGCCTCAGGCCAGGTTCGTGGGTGTCAGATAAATACCCATCCTTCTGTTTGGGATAAATGAAAGTTGAGAACTTTATTGGAGGAGGCTTAGGCTTGTGCAGATTCCTATGACTCCAAATGAAAAGCTTCCACCATATCTTCCTGCTTCTGGAGGGAAGAACCTGACTTGAGGACCATCGCTTCAGCATCACACGATCAGCAGACAAGGGACTGAAACGAGATTCATAGCTAATTCTTACTCTGCCATTTCCTGGCAAGTTTTGGAGGTTGCTGTAAGAGCTCGACCTCAGTTGGGTCTTAATCCATCGCTTAGCCTGCTTTATCTCAAAGTTTGAGCAGGAGCGCTTGAGTAATGGTGGCTCTTCCATAAAGGCTGCCTGCTCCATCCCAGGATCACTAGCAATCTCTTTTACTGCCTCCTCCTTATATAAAGCATGGGATGTCAATTCTCTATTGAATCGGAGATCTATTGAGTCAGAGCATCCTCCCTCATTAGATGCCTCTCCAATAGACTCTGCTCTTGCCAAGCTGTCACTGCTCTGTACTTTAGGAATGCCAGAGGATCCTTTCACAGTAGAAGGGCTGGAAAGATCAATCGGCTTAACCCGAAGGTCACCATTGCTTCCTCCATTTTTACCATCTTCCTAGAGATTAAAAACGATTTTTTAGTTGAATCAAAAGAAGGAGATTTGGTGTGCGGAATAAAAAAAACAGAATTGCTGATTGCTCACCTTGAATTTCTTCTTCCTCCCGACCAACAAAACTGGCAAACAGGCAAACATTGCCTTCAAGTGATCAAGAGGGAATGTGAAACTGATAGATGTTGAATTAATAGCAAACCTACAGCTTAAGAAGATATGAATCTGTTCCTCTAAGAGTAAGAAGGAAGCACAATCCGAGGAAGAGCTATAAAGGTAGATGCTGAGAATTGACTGCGAGGAATGGAAAATTAATAACTTTTAAAATGGAGATCCTTCCAGAATAGCTCTCGGTAACGATGGAGCAGTGAAAGGAGAATGATTTCTTTTGTAAAAGAATTTTTGATCATTTAATTTACCTGGAGATACATAAGAACATGATCGAGCCACTGCAAGGTAGTGAGTGATGACACATAAGACAGCAATTACTGAATAATTATTCTTTTTCTTGCTCAAAGTATTGTTCATTTGTATATTGTTATAAGAAGAAATTACTAATTTCAAGCTATTTACTTAGGAAAAAATTCAGTTTAATTAAAAAATGTCTGGCCAGATTGCACAATTTTATATCATCATACGAGAGTGAATACAAAATTATATTAAGAAAAAATGTTATTTGGTAGCTCCCACAAATACTAATTATTAAACTTTTATTTAAAATATTTATTTATTTTTTCTGTAGATTTTATACATAAAAATGTATTTAATTCAATTTTTTTATAAATTAAAAATATTTATATATTTTTTAAGAGCTAAGATTATTTGGAAATATGTATCCTAACTTATATTAAATTCTGATTTATTAATTTAATAATAATTATTAAACTTTTTATTTAAAATATATACTTTTTTGTAGATTGTATATATAAAAATGTATTTAATTCAGATTTTTTATAAATTAAAAATTTTTATATTTTTTAAGAGCTAATATTATTTAGAAATATGTATCGGAACTTATATTAAATTCTGCTTTATTGATTTGCTTTATTAACCAATAGAAAATAAACTCATTTGCTTTATTTACTGATTTGAAATATAAATTCAAAAAATAAATTAGCAAATTAATTTCCAAAGAGATTTTTTATTTAAATGAAAAGCACTAAAATATTATAATTTGCATATCAAACCTCATATTTTTTATATTTACAGGTATAAGCTTTCATATTACATCAGTATTTTGTTTTATTTAAAATTTTATATTATCATAAGTGGATTAGATTATAATATTAGATGATGATTAAAAGATAAATAAAAAATTAGATCACACATCTAAGCTATAAGTTGAAAGAATGATTATTCAAATTTTATGTATTTATGAGCATTTCTCACCATCTTAAGATTTAAGATATTACAAATTTACCAACCTCTATTTTGCTTGTCCTTGAAGTACATATATATCGTACTAGAGGGGATCACTCTCTCATAGCTTTGTAAGAACACGAACTATCAACTATCAAGATGTTGTTTGTTTTAGCATAGATGGCCTCAGAAAGAACTTGCTTCTTGGGTGATCACCCTTTTCGAGCATACTCCAATAAGAACATGCTTGATTTTGAGTTTCTTATTAGAAAATCTACAACTATTTAAGCATACTTAGCATCACATAAAGAGTCTTGCACTTTGTTCGAACATTCATCCCCGGCGATCTCCATGCCCCGTTCGAATTTGGGCTATCGTAGGCCAACCGACTTCAAATTGTCTTGCACACCCAAGGCACAATCTTTTCAAAAAACTCATTTCTCGTTCTCTCTTTCGTATTCTACGGAAGAACCCTTCCAACAACACTTCAAATTGACTTGAAAACATACTTAATACAAGTCACAGCCACCCAATCAATCATGAAGGGACGCACCCCTTTCTGGCTAAACTGTCGCAGGCACATGGACACCCATTCCTCGGGTCCTCGTGCGTCGCACCGTTTCGGAAGAGACTCACTTGTTTGTGGCATAACTGTGGCAGGCGCCCGAGTGCGCCAGAGCGCCCGCCTCACATGTCACATGCACCTAGGCACCCCAATATACTTCTGCCTATAATGCACCCACCTAAGGCACGCCTGGGCGTCCAACCTTCTGTCTAGCACTAGCAAAATTTGCGCCTGGACGCCTGATGTCTGTCCAACCTCACCTAGGCTCCTTCAACATGTCATGTGTTGATCAAATCAAGCTCTAAAAATAGCAATGATACTACTTAAAAGCTTATTACATGATTACATGATTAATATTTAATAAATAATAATTATTTATTATATTTTGGTTAAAAATCATTAGTTATAGTGAATGATCAAGTGTGCTTAGCTCTTTTGAAGCATCATGTCCTTAATTAATACTTGTTCAAAATATTGATATTTTTTTATTATTTTTAAAGTAGATTACAAATTTCATTAAAAATGTAATTATAAGAAATAATACATTCATATATATATATATATATTATAAACTGTACGGAACCTAAATATTTAACACAGAGACATCTAATTGAATCTTTATGCCTTAGATATTAATCGTAAGAATTACTTCATGCTTACACAGAGCAATCAAATATTCCCTATTTTTTTCCTAACATGCCAACTCGTCATATTTTTCCTTCGGAATCCATATTCCCAGAAGAAAAGCAAGCAAGCAAAAAACGAATTTAGACAAAAGGGATCCGATTCCCTACCCATGATCATGAGGAGATCAGCATAAATCCGCAGATGCCAATCAATGCATTTACATTCCAATGAAGATAGCTTCCATTCAAGCAGGATTTACCGAAAGCCGAACAGAGCATAAAGAGTAAGCAAGGCAAAATCCCCAATCCAAAGAGAGTAAACTCGAGAGGAGAAGGAACCCGATGCTGGGCCAAAGAAAGAACGAACGGTACGGCAGCTGCAGCAGCTGCGGAAGCCGCACCATTCGGCCTCCCTTCGCATCCACCGTTTATTGCAACGCCTGTCGGTCCAAGGCAGAGACCCGTCACGACCCGATTCGGCACGTTAAGGAGTGGCTGAGAGGGGTATTCTCCGTTTCCGATTTCGGGTCAGGTTCATTCGTGTCTCGGCAGCGGGCCTGGCCGGCGAGCTTTCCGTCTAATCGGGCGAAGAGAAGGGCGGTGCTGGTGGGTGTGAGCTATGCTTCCAAGCGGTACGACCTGAAGGGTACTATAAATGATGTGAACTACATGAGATATTTTCTAAGTCAGAAGTTTCAGTTTTCCAACGATAGCATCCTGGTGCTCACAGGTAAATGCAAATCAGTTGCAATTTCCCTTAAATATAAAATGTTGGCACTATAGTAGATATACACATAAATTATTCATAACATTAATAATATTTTAAATGAAGTTGAGCTTAAAGAAATTTATCTTTGGCAATGTAGAATATTAAATATGGAATGTTTGAACCAGTATAATTCAGATCATGCCATACTAGTTTGGTCTTTTTAAGTGGACACAAACCCGTACCTGTTTTGAAACCCAATATATCTATATTCATGGCTCTAAAATTTGAGCAATCACATGCGTTGTTGCTAGCGAAATTCAAACAACAATGGAGAACTTGAGATATAAAATAGAGAGAAGTGTTCAAAGTTTGGGTGCATGAAAAAGCCCCAAACTGAGCGAGTTTTCTCCTTTTTTCCTCGAGAATCAAGTTCTCTAAAAGCGATGCCGTGTGTTGTTGTCTAAAGAGAATGAGGCTATGGTTTGTGTGTTATATTGACGATTATAATCTTCCTCTTCTTTCAAAGGTTGAGTTATTGGGAATAATTCATTGCTCTCTTTAATTATCTTCATATTGGATTTTCTTGGTGAATTGGCTACATAATTTTTTCTATTATTGAGTTTTTCACGTAAATCCGGTTCCTTCGATTGTGTTTTTCTATGATTATTTTGAGATCTGTATTGTTTCTATTTTACAAGTTTTGGTCGTGTAAATTTCCTCAAAAAGTGATATCAAAGAGAGATCGTTGGACTAGGTGTTTTAAAAAGGTTCAAAGGTTCATAAATTATCAATTTGAGTGGGATTAATGGAAGAAGAAATGAGATACAAGGTCGAGAAGCTCAATGGAAGATGAAATGAAGACACAAATTGAAGATTTATTGTATAAAAATGTATTTGCCACCAAGAAGAGTAGCCATAAATCATAAACTATGTACGAAGAATGAAAAATTCTTGACAACACATCTACAGTTAACCTTGGAATGTGATAAAGGTGGGGTGAGCCGCACCACTGCTTTTGCTGTGATTGAAGCTAAGGTGAAGAAATTCCAGAGTTGAAGAAGGATCTATCGCAATCAGTCTTGACTGAGAGATTGTTGTGGTGTGAAGCCTGATTGGATCAGCACAGAATGTGTCAACGAAGTTATGGTGGGATTTGACACAAGGCGTTACTGGGCTAGCAGTGAGCAATGTGCCTGACACACCTTAGGGCATGCCACAAGGTGTGCCCAACGCTCAAGTGGCCTCAACCCCAGGCCTAGGCATTTCAGCGCGCTCAGGTGCTTGACACAGCAGCCCAATCCAAAGCCTGGGCTCCCATGCGCTTGTGCAAGTTAAGATGTGAGCGAACACAATTTTTTGCAAGCGACGAACCCGAGGCTTAAGCTTCCAGACACCTGCGATAGTTGTAACACGAAGGGAGGCGTCCCTTCATGATATAATGAAAATTTATTGTTTATTTAAAGTATGTTTAGGGTGCTGTGTTGTATATGAAAAAAACATCAATAGAAAAATGAGGCCAAGGGCTACATAAGTGGCTACAATGGAGGGCTGCAGCGGCGGCTACAATGGAAAGGTTGTATCAGTGACTGCAATGGAAAGGGTGTGACGATGACTGCATGGATATGCTGCAACGGTGACTGCAGTGGGCACTGTTGTGTGGTTTGGTTGCTGTGGAAATTCAGATAACAATGGGAGAATTTGAGAGGTAAAAAAAAGAGAAGTGTCAAGAGTTTGGGTGTGAAAAAATCCTAGATGAAACATGTTCTCTCCTTCTTCCACAAGAATCAAGTTCTTTGTAGTCGATGCTTGTGTGTTGATGTATAATCAAGAGCTGAGTTAAATAACCAAGGGAAGGCTATTAAGTTCTTTGTAATCGATGCTTGTGTGTTTATGTATAATCAAGAGTTGAGTTAAATAACCAAGGGAAGGCCATATAGAGAAGTGACTAGGGTTTGTGTGTTTCATTGGCGAGTATAGTCATCTTCTTCTTCTAAGAGTTGGGTTCTTGGGAATAACTTTGTGATCTCTTTGATATTAGTCAATGGATTTTTTTGATGGTGTAGCTCAATATTTTTTTCATTAATGAGTTTTCACGTAAATTTAATTCTCAGATGTCATTTTTCTATGATTGTCTTGAGATATGTATTGTTTATGTTTTGCAAGTTTTGCTCCGATTATTCTCAATAACAACGGTGTACAATTTCTCAACAAAATATAAATAATAGAGTTGCTTATTGGGTGGGTGGCCTAATGGGATTGCAAGACCCAACACACTAATGATGGGTACGGGCATATTAATATACTCATCGGCTAATTGAGGGTTATTTAGCTCAAGGTTAGACTAAATTCGAGCTAGGTTTGGGCAACTAATAGCCATGCGCTCATTCCCATGCCTTAGTTAACTCGCTAAATGGCTAACTTCAGATGAGTTATGCATGTCTGTTTTACTTCAGACATGTATTTAAAAATAATTATTTCATTTAAGAATAATTACTATGTGAATTATATTGTAGCAGTGATTGAGGCTTAGGATTTATTTTTTAAGTCATAAATTCAAATTCTAACTATACATATTTTTATAATAGTTCATGAATGAAATTGAACACTGCATCCGCAGTATGCATGTCTCTCAGACTGCCAGTGGCTTTTGCCGTAGCTTTGCCCTCCGCCTCCGGCCGGGAATGGCCTTCGAATTTCAAATTGATTTCAATGCCCATATCCCCATGCAGAAGAGGAGAGAGATCCAGAACGGATTCCGACGAAGGAGAACATTCGAGCGGCGATGCGGTGGCTCGTGTGGGGCAACCAGCCCGGAGACTCGCTCGTCTTCCATTTCTCCGGCCACGGATCGCAGAAGCTCGATCTCTCAGGCGATGAAGTTGATGGCTTCGCGGAGACCCTCTGCCCTGTTGACTACGAGGAGGAAGGAGTCATCATTGACGACGAGATGAACGCCACTCTGGTTCGTCCACTCCGCAGTGGTGTTACGCTCCACGCTATTGTCGATGCTTGCCACAGTGGCACATCCCTAGATCTTTCCTACCTCTGCCGGATGTCCAGGTAATTTTTGTAATTGAAACTTTAATTTTGGATGTTCATTGCTTATAGTGGCAGAGCCGGGATCTTTGCTTATTGAATGTTCCTTGTAAGTTAGAGGTGCAAATAAGCCGGGATATTTGCTTATTGTATTTATGGTGTGCCATAATCTTCGCTAAATCTCTTTGATTGGATCTGAAGGATAGTGAGCTTTGTTACTACAAAAGAAGATGAGGAGGAGATCACATAAAGGAAGTCTCATCCCTTTATTGTGAGGGGAAACAACCTATAGTAGTATCCAAATTCTTTGCCTTTTTATAACCGGTTCTTTTTTGCATAAATAATTTTAGTGATTTTTATATTAATATAAAAATTGTTATTGAATATAAATGTGTATACATTATGTCAAATTGGTATTTCTTATGAATCTTAGACTAACCGCTTGCAGTACTCCCTCATAAATATGTATACATTAGAGAGCTCTTTGTTTATGAGAAAGACGTTTAATTTTCTCAGGATATGAATGTTGAATTTGTGGTTTACATTTAAAGCAGCATGATTTAAGCTCTTATATAATTTATCTTATTCAAATCACTCACATACACTTAATTTTTGTTGTTCTTTGTTTTTGCTAATTTATCATGTCTTTTGTATTGAATTGTTTGGCACAGGTGCTTGTTGTAAATAAAATTACATCTGCGAAAACAATAGTATTACTATTGCCACATAAAGGTATGCTTATACAAATGCTCGATGAACTGAGTAGGACTGCTCTAAATATGAACTAGAAGAGATCTCCTAACAACCACAAGCCTTATCTCTGACTTACCTACTTCACCTAAACTTGATGACATTGAGGCAGGGATCAATAAGTGTGACTGAATACCATGACACATTTGAAGCTTTTGTAGTTAGGACCAACTATCGGGATTTAAATTGGTAAATAACATAAAGTTTGTGTTTAGATTAAGAATATATATTAGGCATCAAGTAGAATTATAGGACCCACATACTGTAGAAGAAGCTGTCCATGTTATATTGTTATTAAAGTCTCGATCAAAAGCTTTTATTATTGAGTTAGGGATAAGCATGACAAATAAGTAGTATTATTGTATTGGAAAGTTTATTTGATAGTTGCAGGTGATTTTATGTTTATATTGTTGTAGGCATGTTGTCCAAATTTAGTTTGATTATATTTTAACTATTGTGTTTGTTGATTAATTCACATGAAAGAAATCAACTTTGATTTAATTAATTGACTAGCATCAATATATATTTTTATAATGTGGCAAGTAATGAAATTTAAAATGAACCAATTAATGCTCTTACGATTTATTCAATGGCATTGTCCTTCTTTGAATTTAGGGATTCACTTTGTGTTTTGTACATATGGGCGCCATCAGCACTGCAGAAATAAAGTGGGGTTATGTTGTTCGAGGAAGGGGCACATGCTTGAATGGTCAGGACTCATCGTATTGTTATTATTATTTGTGGAGCATTGATGGATGAATGACAAACCTTCTATATTGCACTGATAAACCTGCTATAAATTCCTAGGGAGGTTGTGATTGAAAAATATTAGAGAATAACAATACATAATAACATCAGACAAAAGGCTGGGCACCTAGGAGCGCCCAAACACAGGCATGATCAACACCAGCTAGAGGCTGGGCACCCGGGCGTGCCTAGGTGATAGTGTAGCTAGAGCCAGCCAAAGCCTGGGTGCCATGCGTTCCCAGGTGATAATGTAGCTAGAGCCAGCCAAAGCCTGGGCGCCATGCGTTCCCAGGTGATAGCTACAGGCCCAGGCGCTCCCAATCACTAACACAACCAACGTTGTCCAGAGGCTGGATGCCCAGGCGCCTGCACCTTGTCAACGCATGTACACATATATTTAGACATGGAATGTACTCATTCATCTTATGACAATTCTAATTATTCCTTTATGTGCACTTACTCTTTCTCCTATTTTTTTTTCTCAACTCAACATGGTATCAAACCCTCTCCTTACCTAAACCCAAGGCCTTGATCTCCTCTCCCCAAACCTCTCAAGGATCTTCCAACTTCTCAAGAACTTGTTCCTTCAGAAATTCTTCCACCAACTACTTCACCCCTTACCTCAAAATTATCATGACCTCATCAACCTCCAACCTTCAATCCAGCAACAACAATGTTCTAGAACACCGAGAACTCGTAATACCTCCAAACTTCACCTCCAACCTTACATTCTTGATCAACAACATCCAGAATCTAGTCAATAACACCCTCACCACCGATAACTACCCAATTTGGGGTGTACAACTTCTCAATCTATTCATTGCAAAAGGTTTCCAAAACCACTTAGATAGCTCCTCAGTAAAATGTCCTTCCCACACTAGGACAGCACCGACAACCTCATCCCCAACCCCCTAACACTGCTTGGAACTTCACCAATAGAAACCTCATCTCTGCACTTTACTCCACCATCTCTCCCTCAATTCTTCCTTGCATAATCCATGATAAAACTTGCCAAGAAGCATATCAATTTCTTGAAAGAAGACTCCAAGCAACAAATCCATCTAAGGTGATTCAACTCAAGAATACTCTACACAATGTCACCATGAAAGATAAGTCAATGCTAGCCTATCTCTTCTGTCCCTATACACCCCAAAAAAATGGTGTTGTCGAATGAAAACACCATCATATCATCGAAACTACCCGAACCCTCCTACACACCGCTGGTGATGGGGACCATCTTTGACGCGGGTCCCGTCGCTGAGCTCGCTGCTATTTTAGTTTTATTTTATGCATTTATTTTCGTCCGTTTTAGTTTTATTTTCGCATTTATTTTTGTCCGTTTCATGTATTGATCTGAGGGACGATATTAGCCATCCGATCGTTTATTAAAAATACTCTAAGGTCTAGATTGCTTTGAGGGTATTATAAATACTCAAAATCTGTATGTTAATTTTAGTTTTTGATAAATAAAAATTTTGAGCTTTCTCCAAACAGCGAGAACAGCTCTTGTTTCCCCCGGGGAAACCCTAGTTTCCAAATCCTCCCTCTCCAAACCCTAGCCGCCACCTTCTGGACCCCTCCCTTTGCTGCCTTCGGACCTCTCCCTGCAGGACAGTCGCTGCCACAACCCCAGCCGCCGTTGCTGCCTGATCGCCGTCGTCCAGCCGCTGCCGCTGCCCACCCGCTGCTGCCCCTGCTGCTGCTGCCAGTCGCCACCGCTGCCCAGCCGCTGCTGCCCCTGCTGCTGCTGCCAGTCGCCACCGCTGCCCCTGCTGCCGCTGCTGTTGCCAACCGCCACTCACCACTGCTGCCCCTGCTGCCGCTGTCAGCCGCAGTCGCTGCCGAGCCACCGCTGCCGAGCCACAACTGCCTAGCCGCCGCCGCTGCACAGCCACCGCTGTCCAGCTGCTTCCACTGCCCCAGCCACCGTTGTCCAGCCGCTTCCACTGCCCAGTCGTCACTGCCCTAGCTGCCGCAAGAAATCTACTCGGATCACCCTTCTCGCTCCTGGTTTAAACCGGCGTGTGCTTGTTCTTCCCATACCATAAACTGAATTTATTTAATTATTTTCTCGTGCGATTTTCGGAGTGCAAATCTAAATCCGGTCGCTGCGAGTGGTTTCGGAACGGAAATGCCTCCGGACACACCCGCATGGCAAGTACAACTTGAAGTGCGAGTTACCTTTTCGGACCGGAGCCTTTCCTTTGATCAGGAACCGGTGCCGACCGCTCTTCCTGTTCGTGACTCAGGACACCCCATTGCCAACGAAAGTTATTTTCAAATTATTGTGGAATATTCTGCAGGCAAATGCTGAAGCTTAATTGATCTAAAGCGGCTGCGTGAAAAGTGCTTAAAATTCCAAATACATCTTACAAAAATCTGCATTCACAAGCATTCATGAACCTTAGGATTGCATTAGAGCCTGGCAACACCAAACCCTAGTGTTGCCCTGCATCAAATTTGGTATCAGAGAAGGCTTCGAAATTTTCTCAAATTTCGGAATCCTATTCTCCTAAGGTTCACATCACTGCATACATAGGAGTCAGGAGTCTAGATGCATACATATTTAAAATCACATCCATCATTGCATGCATCTGAGGACTGGTAGGACAATTAGCATGGGTAGCCACAGTCAACACTTAGAGTCTGAGATGCACCAACCGCAAGAGATGTCCCATGTTGCATCGCACTTGAGCCCTAACGAATCTATCTGGTTTAGGAACTTCCGCATGGAATGGAACGTGGAGAAACACCACCTGAGGGAAGAGATGAATACCTTGAAAGCAGATATGAGAGGAGTTATAGGATGGGTGAACCAACTGGAACACACGGGTAGAGGATCTAACCCGCTTGGTTCAGGAGGAGAACCATCCACGAACCGTTTCCTGACTCGAGTGGATGCCCCTCATGAGGATCTGAACCCACATCTAGGTCCACATGATTACACCACGAGCGAGATGAGGATAGACTAACTCCAGAGATAGATTAGAGAGCGCATACACCGAGGCCTATACCTGCTGGACCTCAGGATGTTAGATATGATGACGCCTTTAGGGCCCGATCTGATGCCCCTTTTGGTGATCAGCGCTGGGAGGAAGAGAGACCCATACCTGCTGGGCATAGAGATGTGAGACGTCCTGTTCGAGCCCCCCTTGAGAGGATTTCAGACCACCTCCCAGCGGTTGGGATGGCCGCCGTGGATTCCCACCTAGGGAACGCGATGACTACCCCCGATTTGAGGATGACTTTGATAAGCCTGTGCGAGACAGACGCCCAGACCTGACACGTGTTCTCAAGCTAGACCCTCCTAGCTATGATGGCACGATGGACCCCAAGATTTTCGCAAACTGGGTTCTCGACATAGAGAGTTATTTTGACTGGCACGGTATGTACGATGATCAAAGGTTCGCTTTGCTAAGATGAGACTCACCCTGAAAGCAAATACCTTTTGGCTAGGAAAAGAGAAATAGATGGAATACGATGGGCTTCCTCCAGTAACTACCTGGGCTGAGATGAAAGCCCTATTGGAGGCCCAATACATACCGGCATACCACATGAGCCGATTATGCGATGAGCTGATCGCATTGCGCCAGGGCACTAGGACCGTCCCAGAATATTACGCCGAGATGAAAGATCTCATGATACGCTGCCGCATCCGTGAGTCTGAGCTGGACACCATGTCCAAATTCAAGTACAGATTGAGGCCAGAGATTCGTAGCGAACTCATTCGCTACGGCGTATATAATTTGGATGGCACTGTTTCTATTGCGACTGATGTAGAGACATCAAAAGAGTCACAATAAGACATCTGGGATGACTAGGACTGATAGACGGGATGACTCAAAGGCTCGAGGTGATGGAGCCAAGACTACAGGCGTGGCCACGAGAGAGGATAAGGGGAAGGCCCCCATAGGAGCTGCGAGTCTGGCACACATTAAGTGCCTCAGATGTGGTACGTTTGGGCACTATGCCAAGAACTGTACCAAGCAGCTCACCACATTACTGATTCAGGAGGCTAGTGACAATGAATCTGCCATAGCCGGAATTGATGATGTTGGTGTTGTGTTGAATGAGCTTGACTTAGGGGCCCCCAGTGATGATGAGTTTGACCCGAGCCTCCTAGTGGTGAGATGTATGATCGCCACACCCCGTGAGTCTACTGATTATTGGAGGACCAACATCTTCCAAGCCTTCTTCCGAACCGGGGAGAAGTCATGCAGATTAGTGATTGATAGTGGCAGCGGCATGAATGTTGTGGCAGAGTCCGCACTTGCGCGTTTAGGGGTCACTGCTGAGCCCCACCCGTCACATTTTCAGGTAGCTTGGGTTTCCAAGACTACCATTCTTGTGACGCGTAGATGTCTCGTATCCATCACGATCGGACCCTATACCGATCGGATCTGGTGCGATGTCATGCCCATGGATGTTTGCCACGTTCTTTTAGGGAGATCATGGTTGTATGACAGGGATGTGACTATTCATGGTAGGACCAACACATGTTCATTCATGTTGAATGGGCAGAAGGTGGTCTTGAATCCCATCAGACCCTTAGCCTCACACCCAAGACCGAAAGCCACCAAGGAGACCTTTCCGCCCATAGAACGGAAGAAGGCCTTGAATATTATCCTAGGGAGTTGAGTTAGAGAGAGAGAGTTTTGCGAATGGCATCCTTTATACCCTGGTGGTACTCCAGTCATCTGGACTGGTGCCTGACACCACCCACCTTCTTGAATCTGCCAGGAAGCTTTTTGAGGAGTTTCAAGATGTCCATCCTGAGGAGTTGCCTGCTGGATTACCTCCCATGAGGTCGATCCAGCACGCCATTGATTTAGTTCCTGGCTCCTCCCTACCTCATTTGCCTCACTACCGTTTAGACCCCGCAACGCACGCTGAGCTGCAGAGGCAGATCACTGAGCTATTAGACCGTGGATTCATTCGTCACAGTATGAGTCCATGTGCTGTTCCAGCCCTTCTTGCCCCCAAGAAGGATGGAACATGGCGCATGTGTGTTGATAGTCGAGCTGTCAACCGAATCACTGTGAAGTATATATTCCCCATTCCGTGATTAGACGACATGTTGGACATGCTGAGTGGTGCCGCTATCTTCTCAAAGATAGATCTGAGGAGCGGATACCACCAGATTAGGATTAGAGAGGGAGACGAGTGGAAGACTGCCTTCAAGTCGAAGGAGGGATTGTATGAGTGGCTAGTGATGCCTTTTGGATTATCCAATGCCCCAAGCACCTTAGCTCGGATGATGACTCATGTCTTCCAGCCCTACATAGGTAAGTTCATCGTCGTTTATTTCAATGACATTCTGGTGTATAACCTCTCTAGCGATGACCACCTGGGTCATCGTCGCACCCTTTTCGAGCTCCTGCAAGCCGAAAAGCTGTACATCCACATGAAGAAGTGCACATTCTTCGTAAAGTCTGTCATCTTTCTGGGTTGCATAGTAGGCTTCTCGGGAATCTCCGTTGATCCCGAGAAGGTGAACGCTATCATGGAGTGGCCCACGCCACAAAACATTCATGATGTGCATAGCTTTCACGGCCTGGCCACTTCTTACAGACGTTTCATAAAGGATTTTAGTGGTATCATGGCCCCTATCACAGAGTGTACCAAGAAGGGCGAGTTCATGTGGCCTTCTTCTGCTGAAATAGCATTTCAGCTTATCAAGGAGAAGATGTCATCTGCCCCACTGTTGAGATTGTCAAATTTTGGCAAGACCTTTGAGGTGTCTTTCGATGCTTCCGGCGTTGGGATTGGTGGAGTCCTCACCCAGGAGGGCCACCCTGTGGGATATTTCAGCGAGAAACTCTCGGGCCCAAAGCTAAATTATTCTAATTATGAGCGTGTGTTTTACGCTTTAGTGCAGAGCTTGAGACACTGGAGGCACTACCTGTTGCCAAAGGAGTTTATCCTACACTCGGATCACCAAGCTCTTAGATATATAAACTCGTAGCACAAGCTTAGCCCACGCCAAGCAAAGTGGGTGTCTTTCCTACAGGAGTACGATTTTGTACTCAAACATTGCAAAGGGAAGGATAACACACCCGCCGATGCTTTGAGCAGAGTTACTCTTGTCCTCACAGAGATGAGAGCACATGTGATAGGCTTTGAGCGCATGATCGAGGATTATGCCACATGCCCTGATTTTAGTGGCATCTATAGTGCTCTAGCCGCCGACCCATATCACGACACTACGGACTGTCATTCGGGATCGGTACCTATTTAGGGGCACACAACTATGCATTCCCAATATGTCTATGCGCAATTTTATAGTATGGGAGTTGCATGGTGGAGGACTAGGAGGACATTTTGGGAGGGACAAGACAGTAGATCTTGTTCATGAGAAATTTTACTGGCCGGGGATGGTGAGGTTCATCGCCCAGATTGTGAGAAGCTGCAGGGTGTGTCAGGTTGCAAAGGGAAATAAGCAACCAAATGGACTGTACACCCCTCTATCCATTCCTTCCACCCCATGGGAGGATGTCATTATGGACTTTGTGCTAGGACTACCACGCACACAGCGTCAGCACGACTCCATCCTGGTGGTAGTAGATCGCTTCTCCAAGATGGCATATTTTATCCCGTGCCGCAAAACTGACGACGCCTTTGCCATGGCGAAACTTTATTTTAGAGAGGTGGTAGCTCATAGGGGTGTACCCAAGATGATAGTGACTGACAGGGATGTCAAGTTCACAAGCTATTTCTGGAAAACCTTGTGGTGTCTTATGGGAACCAAGCTCATGTTCTCGACAACCTACCACCCGCAGACCGATGGCCAGACTGAGGTTGTCAACCGTAGCCTAGGGAATCTGCTGAGATGTCTGGTTGGGGACCACAAGGCTAATTGGGATATGATCTTACCACATGCCCAATTAGCCTATAATAACTCATTAAACCGGTCAACTGGGATGTCTCCGAACGAGATAGTTCACGGCCATAGGGCTAGGGTTCCTCTTTAGTTCCCCTACCGTACACTCATAGAACGAGTCAGTTTGCATCAGAACTTGCATTATAATTGCATGAATTACATAAAGAGATTGAGCGCAGATTGCACAACAACTACGATCATTATAAGCTTCAAGCTGATGCCAGACGAAGGGACACATCTTTTGAGGTAGGTGACTTGGTGATGGTGTGACTGAGTCTGGATAGGCTTCGCTCGGGAAGCCTGAAGAAGCTGGCCGACAGAAGAACCGAACCATACATGGTGACGAAAAGGATTGGTACGAATGCATACCAGTTAGCCTTGCCGTGTGATTGGAGAGTGCATCCAGTGTTCAATGTGGCTGATCTGACCCGATTCTACGGACACCCACTGGGACCTGAGGTCTGCAGATAGTTCCGAACCGGAACGTATGAGAGAGCAGTGTGTTGGTGAGGATATAGCTCCACAGACAACCATGCCTACTTTTTCCCCTACTACGGCCACCCCTGGTGGTAGCACTCCAGCACCAGAGGACAGAGCTTTAGTTGAGGACCTATTGCCGATACTGAGGTTCATAGACAGATTACCTCTAGGAGATTCACTGTCTGAGCTAATTCTAGATGAGGAGACAATTGCCACTACTGAGGGTGGCTTTCAGAGATACTTGGTTCGTTGGAGAGGACGACCCAACACGGAGGACAGTTGGGTACTTGCAGAGGAGATTGAGAGATTGGATGCTGACCTCTTAGCCCGCTACCGCACAGACCACTCACCGGTGATGAGTGCTTTTGAGCGGGGGAGAGTTGATGGGGACCATCTTCGACGTGGGACTCGCCGCCGAGCCCGCCCGGACCCATACCGGCCTTGATATTTCAGTTTTATTTTATGCATTTATTTTCGTCCGTTTCAATTTTATTTTCGCATTTATTTTTGTCCGTTTCATGTATTGATCGGAGGGACGAATATTAGCCCTCCGATCGTTTATTAAAAACACTCTAAGGTCTAGATTGCTTTGAGGGTATTATAAATACCTAAAATCTGTATGTTAATTTTAGTTTTTGATAAATTAAAATTTTGAGTTTTCTCCAAACAGCGAGAACGGCTCTTGTTTCCCCTGGGGAAACCTTAGTTTCCAAATCCTCCCTCTCCAAACCCTAGCCGCCACCTTCTGGACCCCTCCCCTTGCTGCCTTTGGACCTCTCCCTGCAAGACAGTCGCTGCCACCACCCCATCCGCTGCTGCTGCCCGATTGCCGCTGTCCAGCCGCTGCCGTTGCCCAGCCGCTGCTGCCAGCCGCCGCTGCCCCTGCTGTTGTTGCTGCCAGCCGCCGCCGTTGCCCCTGTTGCTGCCAGCCGCCGCCGCTGCCGTTGCCAGCCGCCACTCACCGCTGCTGCCCCTGCTGCCGCAGTCGCTGCCCCTGCCGTCGCTGCCCCTGCCGCCGCTGCCCAGCCACCGCTGCCCAGCCGCTGTCGCAGCTGCCCCAGCCACCGCCGTCCAGCCGCCTCCACTGCCCAGCCGTTGCTGCCCTAGCCGCCGCAAGAAATCTACTCGGATCACCCTTCTCACTCCCGGTTTAAACCGGCGTGTGTTTGTTCTTCCCATACCCTAAACTGAATTTATTTAATTATTTTCTCGTGTGATTTTCGGGTAGAAATTATTTGTAGGAGTGCAAATCTAAATCTGGTCGTTGCGAGTGGTTTCGGAATGGAAACACCTTCGGACACACCCGCAAGTAAGTACAACTCGAAGTGCGAGTTACCTTTCTGGACTGGAGCCTTTCCTTTGATCTGGAGCTGGTGCTGACCGCTCTTCCTGTTCGTGATTCAGGACACCCCATTGCCAACGAAAGTTATTTTCAAATTACTGTGGAATCTTCTGCAGGCAAATGCTGAAGCTTAATTGATTTGAAGCGGCTGCGCGAAAAATGCTTAAAATTCTAAATACATCTTACAAAAATCTGCATTCACAAGCATTCACGAACCCTAGGATTGCATTAGACCCCAGCAACACCAAACCCTAGTGTTGCCCTGCATCAGCTGGTCTCTCATTCAACTTTTGACCCGATGCCCTATCAACTTCAACCTATTTCTTAAACTGTCTCCTCTCTAAAAGCATCAAAAACAAAAGCCCCTACAAATTTCTACACATTCATAAGCCTACTTACAATCATCTTCGCATCTTCAGTTGTACTTGCTATCCACTTCTACCACCCACCAAACAATCCAACCTCTCCACCAATACAATCCCATGAATATTCATTGTCTACTCTCCCAAAAACAAAGGGCGCCAATGCTACAACCCCCTAACGCACCAAGTCATCATCTCTCGCAATGTACATTTTCTCGAACATAATTTCTAAAATGAGTACGCGGTGCCCCTCTACCTCCCCAAACATCTTCAACAACCGACCTCTTTCCTCTCCAATCGCTTATTCCTCCCTCCACTCTCCTTGCACCCCCCCTTCGTCACCCCACCACATCTTCAGACACAGATCTCTTTAAATCCTTCCACCTCTCCAACCTCTCAAAGTTCTCAACACAACAACTAACATCCCCACTTCTTTTACCTCCTCCAACCAATCAAACTACCAGCTAATACATCCTTCACATTCCCAACAACCAACATTGCCCCTCAAACCTCACATTCCACTGCACCCCTCACATCCAATGCTTACCCGAACCAAAATAAGAGCACTAATCTGTCGCCCCATCCTTGATCTTACAGCTCAAACTTTTCCACAATATGATCTCATCACATACAACCAAGTCAATAAACACGATCATTGGGGAAAAGCAATGGCTGTCGAAATCATGTCCCTTAACGATTAAGAAACCTGGGACCTAGTTCCTTAAAACCCGACTCAAGCCGCACTCAAATGCAAATGGACATTCCGTACCAAATACAATTCTGATGGTTTCATCACTCGTTACAAGGCTCGCCTAGATGCCCAAGGCTGCAACCAAACTCACGGGCTAGACTACACGGAAACCTTCAGCCCAATAGCTAAAATAACCACAATTTGCTTATTTTTCCCCATAACATCCTACCACAGCTGGTCTATTCTACAACTTGACATATCCAATGCATTTCTCCATGGATTCCTGAATGAAACCGTTTATATTAAACCTCAGAGCTTCATCAACCCTGATAAGCCTCATCACGTGTGCAAATCCAAAGTTGCTCTCTATGGTATTAAGCAATCTCCTCATTATTGGTTTTCTCTTCTAACCGATTTCCTTCTTTCAAAA
Organism: Gastrodia elata; assembly: GCA_016760335.1. Lineage (NCBI taxonomy): Eukaryota > Viridiplantae > Streptophyta > Magnoliopsida > Asparagales > Orchidaceae > Gastrodia > Gastrodia elata. The sequence goes on along the minus strand of CM028670.1, from coordinate 23,769,078 downwards.
GGCTTTACTCAAAGCAAAGTTGATCCTTCACGCCTCATCTATAACAGTTCCCGCATACATGCCTACCTTTTAATATATGTTGATGATCTCCTCCTCATTGGCGTTGATCCCACATCTCTCAAACAATCAATTAAAACAATGAAAGATCGATTCAAGATGAAAACTCTTGGCTCCCCATCCCAGTTTCTTAACATCTCTATCCAACTAACATCTAAAGACCTATATTTGTCTCAAGCAACATATGCTCAACAAATTCTTCTTGATGCAGGAATGTCAACCTGCAAACCAGCACCAACACCTGCCAGTCCAGCCGACTACACCACCATGTCGAATCCGTTTCCAGATCCACAACTCTATCGATAGCTCGCCGGTCGCCTTCAATTTCTCACTATCACTTGTCCGAACACCAGCCTTGATTTCAGCTGTGTATGTCAACACATGCACCAACACCTACAATATCACTTCATTCAATTGAAGCGTATAATGTGGTACGTCAAAGGCACATTTCATTCCGGGCTCCCCATCAACTTTCATTGCCATGGAACTCCACATCACTCAGATGCTGGCTAGGCAAACAGCTCCTTCGATAGGAAGTCTACCACCAGATTCTGTGTTTCTTGGGCAAAGACTAATTAATTGGAGCGCCAAGAAATAAACAATCACACCAACCTCCATTGAAACCGAATACAGAGTGCTTGCCTCAACAGTAATTAGAGTTATACGGCTCAGAAAACTACTCCAGGAATTTCAGCATCCTCAACAAGCAACAACCATCTACTGCGATAGCACGTCCACAATCTCTCTCGCAAATAATCCACTATTTCATACTCGTACCAAACACGTTGAAATTGATTGTAACTTCATTCATGACAATGTCAAAATAGTCGAAGTTGCAATCCACTACATACCAACTCCCAAGCAAAATTGCGAACATCCTCACCAAACCTATCTCAATCACGCAATTCAACCCTCTACGTGATAAGCTGACAGTTCAAGACCCCACCGTCATCTTATGAAGGAGGGTATTAGCGAACAACAAGACATAACATTGTCAAACAAAAGACTGGGATCCCAGACACTCTCAGACACAAGTATGATCAGTGCCAATTAGAGGCTGGGCGACTGGACGCGCCCATATGATAGCGTAGCCAGCGCTAGCCAGATCCTGGGCGCCTTGGCTTGCCCATGTGATATTGTACTCAGCATCAACTAGAGCTACGCGCCCAGGCACTCGCACAGCTAGTGCCAGCCAAAGGCTGGATGCCCAGGCGCTCCTGGGCGCCATGGCGTCTGTACCTTGCTAGCGCATGTACACACACACTCACACGCGCACACACACACATATATATATATATACACACACACACATGCAATGTATTCATTTTATGAAAATTCTAATTATTACTTTTTGTGCAATTACTCTTTTCTTATCTTTCTTTCTCAACTCAACAAAAAAGAGCATGCTATGTAGGGTGCTGTGTTACGTTTCGACGATGTATAGATCAGATTAGAAATAAATTAATAATTTGATTGATACTGTTGGTATAAAGAGATATTGAGATACATGGGCTTAGATTCATAAATTTGAGTATTGAAATATTGCATATAACATTGTTAGATTTTGCCATTTATTTTTTTCTAGTTTGTGGATAGTGATTAACTTATTTAAAATGATAGTTTCATTTTACCGTCAATGGTTTCCTTGTAAACTGTTCTTTGCTGTTATATCTTTACCGCTTGCGTTCCTTGATAATAGAAATTGGCATGCAAGAATAGAGTTTATTATGGATTCTTCTGCACTCGTTTTGATTGGCATTTTCACATGACGTTTTTCATGTGAGCTTGAAGAGTTCAATAGCTAGTTGCTAGTTTTAGTTGCTGTTTATGCTGGGAGGTATAAAAGTTTTGATTATGTAATTGTTGTGGTATATGTGAACATTTGGATTGTAAAATTTTGAATGTGTTGTTGTGTGTTTACTTGGTTATTTAATTTTCTCTATGGTTGGAATTGAGATTCTATTATATTGATTCTTCCTCATTTTCCTCATCCTGATTTCTGGCCACCATACTTAATCACACGGAACTAGATACTAGGATGCCATATTGGTGATGGCTGGTCAGGGCGGAGATGGCCGATTGTTAGCAACGAGGGGCAAGGAGCTTTTGTTAACCATGATGGTTAACCTTGGTCAGGTAGATTTTGTTATGGGAGGTCAGTTGTGAATGGGAGATGGCTGGGCCATTGATGGCTGGATAGGGTAGATATATTTGTTATCGATTCAGGTTGCTGGGAAAAGGCTGATTGTGGGTGGGAGATGGTAGGAGAATTCTGTGCGAGTGTCAAGACCTGATTCAGGCCACTGCTCTATAAAGGCTACCCGTTGAAGAAATTTACAATATTGCCTGTTTGGTCTAGGAAGAAAGTCATAAATTTCACTCGATGAGAAATTTATCTCACATAATTTTTTTCGTGCATCTCTTAAAAATTGTAAGAAGATCACATAAAATTTGCGTGCGTTTCTTAAAAGAAGTTCCATTTATATTTACTTCACTTTGCAGCCCTTTCCCACCAGCCAAACTGCCACAAGTTTTTTTTCCCTCTGCAGAGGGGGCTTATTTCAATGGGAAGATCATACGCCAAAATCAGGTGGATTCAAAGGCACTTCTGGTGGGTTGGCTATATGCATAAGTGGTTGCGATGATAGTCAGTCAGCTCAAGATACTCAAGTAAGAACATTACTGATGCTTGATGATAATTAATAGAGTGAATTGCAGCTTAGTTTTTTTTTAATGAAATCATATGCTAGAATGCATCATATCAAACTATCAGTTTTACCTACTTGAACTTAAATGCTTTGCTTGATGTGGTTAATTATATGTTATGAGGTTGCTCATGAATTTCTTGCATATGGTTTCTATTTATCGATATCATTGCCATTAAGCTCTTATTTTTCTTCAACTGAACATTGTTACCTATTGTTAATTTCTGGTATTGTTAACAATTTTATTCATGATTGTGCTATTTGAACCTTTGAAAATAGATGCTTGATTAATTAGTCACGATGCTGAAATAAGTATCATTGTGTATCCTTGCAAAGTCTAAATTCATTACAAACATCAATCCCTATCTCTTTTTTTCTGATTCTCATCCTGATCTCCAGTGTTTTTAAATTGGAAATAACAATGCAAAGCTTAAATATTATTTTCTATTACTGTTAAGAGAGGCATATTGTAATGTACCTGGTAAAGCAACTAAAGAAAGCTTATTAGTACTGAATTCTATTTTCATTATCCCTTGCATGTTCATAAGAAACAATGAGGCTACTATTGGATAAATTCAGAATTACATAATGATTAATATTTTACACTAATCTTGTATCGGCGCCAACAGTTCAAGAATTCACCCAACCAAGTCTTTATGATGGTAAAATGTTCCTTCTCTTGTTGGGGCCTGAGTTTCACTTCAAGCATCTTAAACTCCCAAACCAGACAATCTGGTATTTTTACAATTGGAGAGCTTGAGCGCTTATGCTTATCTCCCATGAAATGTTGTCTCTTTACCTTCTTCCTTTGCTTTTCATCTGCATGGATACATTTAATTCCTTACATGTACACATTTAATTCATCTATCTTGCTGCTTCTGTGTTACTCTAGTCGGTCAGTACACACCAAGCAACTCCTAGTGACTGGCTCTATTTTCTTACTTTCAACAAATTAACAACAACAACAACAAAGTAAGCCTTAATGATGCAGGATAGCGAGCACATGCGAGGAGGCCTATGACTCGAGCCATTGTACAAAACTCAGTTGTTGGGGATTGACTAGTAGCTTTATGTATGTTTGTTATTGAGTCGTATTGTATTTTTTTTCTTGGGTTGTGTTGTGACCTAATTATTATCAATTGATATCATATGAGTGTGCATATTTCCCCATTTTTTCTTCACCACTCGTGTTTTTCATTTTTTGATGTAATTCCCTTCGGTGCGTTGTCACCACGTATCATTGTTCCCACCATCATATTCTTCCTCTCTAAAATCACAACTCTCAAATATAAATATGAAATTGAAACTTCACTCCACCATTTTTGCTATCAGAGTGAGAGTGAGGTTTCAAGACTCGGTTCTTTAGAACAAATTGTTCAAAATTCTAAGATCTACATGTGATCTTTGAGATTTTCAAAATTTTTTTACTGTTCACCGGCCATCGACATGGCGACCAGCCACCGCCACCACCACCACTTGCCCCCTTGTTGCAGTGCGAATTGTTGGCTCGCCGAACCAACGCGATCCGCGTTGCACCCATTGGCGCAAACCGTTTACTCGCCAACCCGACCCAGCCCACTTCGCAAAATGATTCACAACCTGCCCGCCATCCCATGTGGGTGCAACCGCATGCACGCGCACATGCGTACTCACTAGCGCTCTCACGCGAACACACGCATTTGTGAGCAATTATCTTTTGTCGCGCCGACTTCCAATGTCTCGTTTTCTACCGACAGAGCTTTGATTTCAGTACCGTTTGTGCCGTTGGTTCCTAGAGATGACCACCTTTAATCCAAACTGGAATAGTTCTAGTTTCACCTTGAGAAGTGTGCCTTGGATCTTTATTGTGATTGGTGATTTGTTCACCCTTTATGGAGGTAAAATTTTTGTGTACTTTGTTTTAAACTTAGCTGAAAGTTATTTATCATGTCTTTTTATTGAATTGTGAACTATTGCATTTTGTGTTGTAAGTTTTAAAAGTTGATTTGTCATTATGGTCCATTAGTAAAATCAAGCTTCACACGCTAGCCATTTACTGAGCCTATCTTTACCAAATTGAATGACTTTGAGAGGGTGTGTTTCTGCCAACAGTGAATCTTCCTAGTGTGCAATCCACATATAATTCTGTGATTTGAGCAAAATTTTTTATTTCTCACTTACATTTGATATGTTTTGTGAATTAGTTTTTGTTTGCTATTTAATTGTGCAAATTTACAGCAAAAAAATTTCAACCTTGAATAACCAAAATAACCCATAAGAATATTCTAAAAGTAACATAAATCAAAGGGTGCAAGTGTTATGGTGTGGAGACTAATTGGATCACCAAAGGAGCCAATAACAGACAGGAGATTTGGCGTTCAGGCGCGCTCAAGCGCCCCGCAGACAGAAGGTTTGGTGCTCAGGCGCCCCTGCAATAGAAACGCGGGCGCTTAGGCGTGCTCAGGCGCCCATGGAAATGTTTGCCAAGGCGTGACGTGCTAAGGTTGCTTAGGGCACTTTGAGGGCTTGATTTGGGGTCTCCTATATATACTAACATGATGGTTAGGGTGTGTGTGTGCCAAATATTCTATGAGAGCTTGGAAGCTTTGGAGGTTAGAACCCTAGAGTGAGAACAAAAAAAATTATGGGAGAGAAGAAAAAGAAGAAAAGCTTAGGACCGTGAGTCCCTTCTTCTTCCAGGAGATTGATAAGTTCTCTGTAACTCTGTAAATCTTTTTTTTATAGTGGATTTTTGAGTTGTGTGGTATGGCTTCTGGTTTTTCTCATTCTTGGGGTTTTCTCGTAATTTTCTTGTATTCGTATGCTTGCATGTTTATGATTGCTTGTGCTGCAATTGCTATTTAGTTTTGTGTTGGTATATTTTGTGTTTGTTTCGGTGACTCAGCAATCAAACCCCAATCCTAGGATTTTTTTTGGTGTAGAATATTTCCCAGTGCAAAGTTTTCTCACCTCCTAACAAGTGGTATTAGAGAATCATTTTTTGGGGGCTAGGGTTTGTTAGTTTGAGTGGGAATAATGATCGACAAAATAAGAAAAAATTGAAAAGTTCAATGGAACAAACTTCGCCTTTTGAAAAATGCAAATGGAGGATTTGCTTTATCAAAAGAAGCTATACTTACTGTTAGATGGAGTTACCAAGAAATCGGACACTATGTCAGATGAAGATTGGAAGGTTCTTAATTGAACGATGCTAGGCTTGATTTGCCTCTCTTTATCCTCATTCGTGACATTCAATATTGTGAATGAGAAAACCACGGTGAATCTCATAGAGGCCCTTACTCGAACGTATGAGAAGCACTCGGCTTCCAATAAGGTATTCCCGATGTAAAAGCTATTTAATATGAAGATGACAGATGGCGGCTTAGTGACAAAACACCTGAACGAGTTCAACATTGCCACAAGCCAATGGAGTTCGGTGGAAATTAACTTCAATGACAAAGTTGGAGCTCTGTTTATTTTGTCTTCTATGTCAGATAGCTGGGATGCAATGGTGACTGTAGTTAGTAATTCTTCTGAAAGTGCCAAGTTAAAATTCGATGACATTGTTGGGTTGCTGTTGAATGAAGAAGCAAGGAAACACTCAAATGGTGAAGTGCCTACTTCAGCATTAATTATTGAGATTAGATGAAGGAGTTCAGACCTGAAGTTCAATGAAATAGGTCTAAGTCGAGACAGGGAAAATCAAAACCGCAATGGGAAAGGCAGATGTTGGAGCTGCGGGAAATCAGGACACTTCAAGAATGATTGTTGTGCCTTGAAGAAGTTAGGAAGAGGAAGTAAAAAAAGGAACCCCTCCGTGAATATTTTAGCAGATGAGGATCATGATGCATTGATCCTATCCCTTGTTAGCACTGAGTTATAGGTAGTGGACTCAAGCGCTTCCTTTCATGCAACCCCAAGCAAGGAAGCGTTCAAAAATTATACCAAAAGCGATTTGGGAAAGGTTTACTTGGGAGACTACAAAGCTTGCAGTATCAATGGGAAGGATGATGTAAATATCCAGTTGCCAAATGGATTAGTATGGAAGTTGAAGGATGTCAGACATGTCCCTTGTCTAAGAAGAAATTTGATTTCTGTCAGCCAGTTAGCCCATGAAGGCTGCACCTCGAGTTTCACAGGGGATTCCTGGAAAGTGACAAAAGGCATTTTGATAGTTGCTCGGGGTAGATGGATGGAACACTTTAGTTGATCAATAAGGTGTTTGATCATTGCAGCAACATAACAGCTTGATGCACGTCTATGGCACCAAAGGCTCAGTCACATGAGCAAGAAATGATTGAAGTCTATGATATCTAAGGGGAAGATTCCAGGGCTAAAATCCGTGAATTTGAAATTCTGTGAAGATTGCGTGTATGGCAAGCAGAAAAAGGTCAGCTTCTCAAGAAGTTGGAGAGACTTGTTAGAGCTAGTACACACAGATTTATGGGGACCATCTCCTACACCCTCTCATGGTGGAACCACATACTTTGCCATTTTCATTGATGACCATACAAGAAAAGTATGGGTATACTTCTTGAAGCATAAATGTGTTTGAATGTTTAAGAAGTGGTTAGCTTTGTTGAAAAATGAAATGAGATTGAAGCTAAAAAGCTTAAGATCAGATAATGGTGGGGAATACTATGACAAAGAGTTCAAATAATTCTGTGTTTTGAATGGGATCAGACTAGAGTTCACCGTTCCAGGAACACCTCAGCAAAAATGGTGTTGCCAAGCGTATGAATAGGACTCTTACAAAGGTTGCCAAGCAATTTTGGGCAGAGGCTGTGAATACAGCCCCCCGTATATTTGATCAATCTGGGTCCTTTAATTGCATTGAAAGAAGGGATATCCGAGGAGGCGTGGAGCGGCAAAGAGGTGAATTTAAATCACCTAAAGGTATTTGGGTGTTCATTCTATGTGCAAATTGATGCAGGTTCCAGAATCAAGCTTGATTCAAAAGCAATCAAGTGTAATTCATTTGTTATGGAGCTGAAGAATTTGGCTATAAATTATGGGACTACCAAAATCAAAAAATCATCAGAAGTTGGGACATCACATTCAACGAGAATGGGATGTACAAGGACATAAATGGAACTTCAGATGATGCGCTAAATTACATCGAGCAGATGAGGTTGAGCGGGTACATCTAGATGCTCATGATGGTGGAGAGTAGATAACTCCTTAGACTCCTGTTATTAAACTGAGGAGATCCACTTGAATATCACATCCTACACAGAGGTACTCTCATTCACTATATTATTTATTGCTAACAGATTGTGGTGAACCAGAATGTTATGAGAAAGCACTTCAAGTTGATGACTTAATCAAGTGGGAGTAAGCCATGGTTGACTAGATGAAGTCACTTATGTCAAATGAGACATGAGAGTTGGTAGACTTCGAGAAGAAAAGAAGACTCTTCAGAACAAATGGGTTTACAGATTTAATGAAGAACCAGATGGTAGCAAATGCTACAAAGCAAGGCGCAAGGCTCATGGTCAAAGACTTCCAGCAGAAGCAAGGTGTGGACTACAGTGAGATTTTCATTCTTGCATTGAAGATGACTACTATCAGAGTAGTATTGAACATTGTTGCAGTCGGAAATCTACATCTAGAGCAGATGGATGTAAAGACTGCATTTCTTCACAATGATCTGGTGGAAGACCTATACATAATGTAGCCACAGGGTTTTGAAACCCAAGGAAAGTGTGAGCTAGTATACAAGCTCAAGAAGAGCCTATACTCGTGAAGCAAGCGCCAAGACAATGATACAAACAATTTGATAGGTTTATGTCTGATATAGGATACAACATGTGCCAGGCGGATCATTGCTGTTATATAAAGTAGTTTGAAACCTCCTATATCATTCTATTTATGCTTGTAGATGATATGTTGATAGCATGATCAAACATGGAGGAATTTAAAAGATTAATAGGGCAGTTGTCAAAGGAATTTGAAATGAAGAACTTGGGGCCAGTAGAGCAGAAGATACTCGGGATGAGGATTAGTAGGGAAAGAAGTGCAGGGATACTGAAGCTGACTCAGGCTGAATATGTTGAAAGAGTACTCAAGAGGTTCAATATGAAAGAGACAAAGCCAATTTGCACTCCCCTAGCAAGTTACTTCAACTTGACAAAGGAGCAGATGCCAAAAACTGAAGATGAAAGGAAACACATGAAAAATGTTCCATACGCTTCAGCAATCAGGAGTTTAATATACGTGATGATTTGCATAAAAGCAGATATTACCCATTCAGTAGGAGTGGTCGGCAGGTACATGAACAACCTCATAAAGCCTCGTTGGGAGGCATTTAAATGAATTCTCAAATATCTGAGAGGTACATTGGACAAAGCACTTTATTTTGAGAAGTCCAAAAAGATATGCAGACTTTGACTTAGCTGGAGATATTGATAGCAGGAGGAGCACTCTAGGATATGCGTTTACATTGGGAAGTGCTGCGGTGAGTTGGATCTCCAGACTTCAAAAGATAATTGCGATATCCACAACTGAGGCAGAGTATGTTGCCATTATGGAGACGAGCAAGGAGATGTTCTAGTTGAAGAACTTCATGGCTGAGCTGGGCAAGGAGCAAAGGGATGAAAGACTTCATAGTGACAATATGAGTGTTATTCATCTTATTAAAAATGCTGCACTTCATGCTAGGACGAAGCATATTCAGTTACGGTATCACTTCATCCGATCTTTGCTAGAAGATGGTCAATTGGTGTTGGAGAAGATTCACTCATCAAAAAATCTAGCTAACATGCTCAAGAAATCAGTGATAGCAGAGAAGCTGAAGCTATGTTCAGTTTCAATTGGCTTTGAAGGATAAAGAGAGGGCGGGGTGAGCTACACCATGTTCTTTGCAAGGAAGAAGACAAATTGAAGACAAATCCAAGGTTCAAGATAGATTGATCACAATTGATCTTCAAGTGGGAGATTGTTTTGGTGTGGAGACCAATTGGATCACAAAAGGAGCCAACAATATACGAGAGGTCTGGCGCTCAGGCGCGCTCAAGCCCCCATCAGCCGTAGCTCTGGCACTCAAGTGCCCAGCAGATAGGAGGTCTGGCTCTCAGACGCCCCTACAGCAAAAACGGGGGTGCTCAGGTGCCCGCGAAAATGTTTGCTCAGGCGTGACGTGTCAAGAATGTTTGTGGCACTTTGAGGGCTTGGTTTGGTGTCTCCTATATATACTAACATGATGGTTTGTGTGTGCAAAATATTTTGAGAGAGCTTGGAAGTTTTGGAGGCTAGAACCCTAGAGTGAAAACAAGAAGAAATATGGAAGAGAAGAAAAAAATCTTAGGACACTGAATCCCTTCTTCCTCAAGTAGATTGATAGGTTTTCTATAATTCTGTAAATTTTTCTTTAATAGTGGATTTTCCCATTCTTAGTTTTTCACATAATTTTCTTGTGTTTGTATACTTGTATGTTTGCGATTGCTTGTGCTGCAATTGCTATTTAGTTTTGTGTTGGTATATTTTGTGTTTGATTCGATGATTCTTAGTGATCAAACCCCGTTCATAAGATTTTCTTCGGTGTAGAAGATTTCCTGGTGCAAAATTTTCTCACGGTGTAAAGTTGTCTCACCCCCCTAACCGCAAGGGTTATAGGATTCTATGGGAAGATTAGGAGAGCAAATACGTCAGCTAGTTATGACCTTTAGGGAAAATCATCGCGTTTCACTACCTACTCAACCAAACCTATGATCGCCCCAGCGTTCACAATCTCTACGATATTATAGAGAGGAGCATGAAGAATTTGATGTTAGGAGGAATCCCAACTATAGGAGAACACATTCATAGAGATGAACTTAACTTTGATGATTTTGATGACGATCGATATGATGAAAGATATTATCGAGTTAAGGGTTAAAATTTTCAAGAGAGGCTTGGAGTGTTAGCGCAGCTTAGACAAACTGCAGGATGAAGTAATAGAGAAAGAGAAGGTTCTGAGTATGGCCCATGAGGGGTTTAAAACCTATTTATGATGGAACACATGATCTAGATCGGATCCTTAATTGGGTGACACAATTCGATGAATTTTTCGGGTGACACGACTAGATGATTATCAGAAGGTGACATTTGCAATGATGAAATTGGCAGGTCATGTTAAGATATTTTGGAACAATTTCTTGTTGAAGGAGAAATATGAGGTAGGAGAAGAGTAAGTTGGGTTGAGTTAAAAGAAGTGCTTAAGGATAAATATTTCCATCGTTATCATTATAAGCAGCTTCACACTAAGTTAATGATGTTGAGATAGGGATTCTTGAGTGTGATTGAATATTTTGATACCTTTAAAGATTTGGTGGTTAGGACAAACTGTTAGTATTCAGATTTGTAGTTAGCAAATAAAGTTTGTGTTGGGATAAAGAATGGGTCTTAGGCATCAACTAGAATTGCGAGATCCACATATAGTAAAAGAAGCAGTACATGATGCACTGTTATTAAAGTCTCAATCAAAGACATCTTCTTGGTTTAAAAATTTTGTTTTGCTTATTCCTAAGCTAAGTCTAAAGCCATCCACTTTCCAAACCACTTAAGCCCCTTAAAATAGTTGTAGCACAATTTACTCAAACACTTAAGGATATTGTTTATTATAAGTGTAAGCAACAAGGACAGTTAAAGCATGAATGTATAGCTATCATGACTACTACTTTTCTAGAGGAAGATGAGGAAGAGGAGGATCATGAGTCTTATCATGGAGTTGATCAAATTGAGGATGAGGATTTTGTTATTAGTGAGTAGGCACATTTGGGTGTAGGTTGTTGTTTGAGGGACACTGTAGGTGAGGAGGATTAGAGATGAAGAAACATATTTAATGCATTAATGTCTTGCAATGGGATAAGTTGTAGGCATTCATAGGCTGTAGTAGTGCCATGAATATAATGTTTATCCACTCATTATCTCAAACCAAATTAGTTATCTCAAACTAAATTAATTCTTGAACCACACCCAAATTCTTTCAAAGTTAGCTGGGTAAACCAAGTTTGATTTCTATCACACGAAGGTTGTCTTGTTCCCATCAAGATGAGGAGCTAAGAAGATTAGATTTGGTGCGATATCCTGCTTATGGACATAGCACATATTTTTTTGGGAAGATCGTGATTATTTGATATTGATGTGATTTATTATGTGAGACATTGCTTATGTGCTTAAGTTCAAACAAAAGATAATAAAGTTGTATCCCATTAAACTATCCACAATATGACACCATTAATTGTCACTAGTTCAGCTTCCACACCTTTTGTAGGACGTATGACATCTAAATTCAATTCTAGTCAGTCCCCAAGTGAAAACCCCAACCTCTGATCAAAGAATGGAGCTAGACTTTAGTTGATCACCATTGCATCTTCAATTCCACCCTCCATGGACTTGTTCACTTCTTACTATAGGATCTCCTTCAGAGCAGCATGTTGAGTTTGTTGGATTGAGGTGATTGAAGAGAATTTATAAATTCTTTATTAATGCACATTTTTTATGTGAAGAAAATAGTACCTATTTTAGATGATGTGCTTATTGGAGGATTTTCCTGAGATAAGTATGGATGAATTGCTTGATAAATCACTACCGATGCAAGATAATCGACATGCTATTGATTTGATCTCAGGTGCACAATTGCCAAATTTACTACATTATCGCCTAAATCCAGTATGACAGTTTAATTCTAATGCTAGGCAGATGAGTTAATATAGAAGGGTTTCTTGTAATGATCAAAGTTGTTACTTAGTTGTTTAGTACAATACCGGTCTCAATTGTAAAAAATCAGGATATTTTATAAAAAATTTTGGACAATTTCAAAATTAGGTGAATACAAATATACTGTTGGATAGAGTATATTTTTACGATCGTAATGCTCATGTTTAAAAGTAATTTGGATAATAGTTACTTCTAAATTAATTTTTGAATTTCTAATTTCAAAAAATATGAAAAATAAAATAAGTCTAAATTTAGAAAGTTGAATTAAAAATAATAAAAGAAGGTTACGTTTAAAGTTTCATCAAAATTAGTGCACCGGATTGTCCGTAATCAATTTTTGAAGTTTTAAATTTTGAAAATTAATATAAAATAAAATATACCTCCAAACTTTAAATTTTAGAGCGAGGATGTTCGTGTCATCAAAATGCACCTTCCGGTCAAGTTTTGTTAATTTTAGAGATCAAATGACAAAAAGATACACAAAATTTAATTTAAATTTTTATTACACAACAAGATACACGAAAAGATACACGAAGGAGATTTCCTTAGCTTGCAAGGACGCCGAAGCCTCCTCCTCCTCCGCCTCCACGTGTCACCGACGGGACCCATGCCGGCCAGATGGTAGTCGGTCGAGCGTCGCCCCTCTCCTAGTCTCCTCTATAAATACCCCCCTAAATTTCTCAATTTCTACACACTTCTTTTTTCTCCCTCTTTGGCCGACTACCTCCTCTTGTCGCCTCTTCTAGCCTTCAGCAACCGCCGGTGGAAGAGGCGATCGTTGAAAGAAGAGAGAGGGAGAGGAGAAAGTAAAAAGGAAATTTTATTAAATTAAATTTATTATTATGTTTTAATTGTAATAATAATTATTATTATTATAAATAATAATTATTATTATTACAATTAAAAATAAATAAATTAAACATTTTATTAATAAAAAAATAAAAAAATTAAGTTGATAATATTATTAAAAATAATATTATTATGATATTATTATCATAATAATCTTCATTAATAATATTGTTATTCATAATAATAATAATAATAATAATATCATATTATTATTATTCTTATTATTATTATAATTTTGTTTAATTTTCTTTCAATTTTATTATTATTATCATTATTATTATTATTATTAGCATTATTATTACTATTACAATTTTCATTCTAATTGTCATTTTATTATTGTAATTTTTTCTTTTATTCATTATTATAGAAATAATAATGATAATATGCACGGTGAGTTATCATTATTTAGGGCTCATATTCGGCTTAAATAATTATCTATATTAATAAGATAATTATTTTTAATTATTATTATTATTTAATTATGTCATCTTCTTTTTATTATAATTTTCTTTTATAATTATTATTATAGAAATAATAATGATAACATGTACTGTGAGCTATCATTATTTAGAATCCAAATTAATCGATGGTGGTCGAGTCTTTGATGCCGTTCTAGAATTTTTCTCCGATAGCAGTAGATGATACTTTCTTTCTAGCTCTCCTTAAATCTCAATATGGCGAAATCTCAAATAACCCTGAAGCCTGTGCACGAGCCATATATATAGAGCAACTACTTATCTTTTTTTTTCATATTATAGTTAAAACTCCTTCTAAATTTTATGGCTGAAATTACCAAACTTTGCTTTCTTATTTAAAGGCTGATGCTGCATGAAATTGCTCGCTTCCAATCCTTATTTAGCCAAAATCAAGCAGCCTTCATAGCTTGGTTGAAACTTGGCATGTTTCTAAACATTGCTGGTACAAATTCTCCTTAATTTAAGGCTGATTTGCGTTCAATTTTTTGTTGCCATAATCTCTAATATATTAACAAAATTAAGACTATAATTTTATGTTTTCTTTCCAGTTTTAGAGCCAGATCTTCTCTAGGATGGCAAAATATCCTTCATGTCTTGGCCGAACCTATACATTCCAGCATTGGTCCAAACTTGCACGAGTGCTTGAACCTTGATTCGTTTTCTTACTTCCATTAAGACTTAAATAATTTGAATAATTCTCAATTTCTTCTAAAATTTCTTCAATCATATTCATTAGTTGCACAACTCCTCCATACTTCTTTCCTAAACGTTTAAGATTCACAGCAATTAATAATATCATGCAATAAAATCAGAATATTGAATTTATGCTAGTTATTTTATCCAAAATTCTTTTCCAAAACTTCTACTAATTGAATTTTTAAAATGATTTCTCATGTAATTGGGAGGAAAAATTGCATCAGCATTAATGAATCTAACTTATATGCAATTTACTCTACACAAAATTATTATTTTACATCTCTGCCATCTATTCACATCAAGCATTTATATTCCAACAATTAAATATTTATATAATTGACTTTCTTGCGCACGCGCTTGTGTATTAAAATACCAATATTTCAAGATTCTATTCTCAACCCAGTGCCTCGACTAGCTTCTTTACACCCTTAGGGTAACTTACTATGGGTTCCACGAAATGCTCATTTAACTACTTGTTGATACTGCTATTTTTGTTACAATAACATCAAGTTTTATGTTCCACTAAGTAGGGGTAGGTTGTGTGAATCATTTGTTTTCATTGTGCATTATCAAATCAAAGCCTTTCCCTAAGTCCTAAATACAAAAGATTATTTATATTAGTTTCTTTCGATGCCTTTTCTTGGTCTTCTTCTTCGTCTTTCAACATGGTAAAATTTATACACTTAAATTTTTGCTAATTGGGGCATCAAACAACATGCACTTAATATATTCAAATCATCTATGATGGCATTCTTTAATCTTATCCACTATTGCAGTCACTTCAGCCTTGCTACAAATGGATTTATTTATCATCCTGTCCTTTCAAGTATAGCCACTCAATTTTCTTAGCAATTTTTGTTTTGCATATATTGATGTTATTAGAAATATATATAATGGGGTTGTAACATATGTTCGATTGCAATGTGGCTTGTTTAGTGATTTTCTTGTTACCATTGGATTGCATCAATGCTTGGCTCTCAGCTTATATTTTTTTGCTTTAATTATGGATGTTCTTCCTGAGCACACATTCAAGAGGAGGTTTTTTGGTGCATATTATTTGTAGATGACATTTTGTTAATTTGTAAGACTAGGGATAGAGTTAATGCAAAACTTGAGTTGTGGAAGACTACTTTAGAATCTAAAAACTTTCTTTTTAGTAGATCTAAAACGGAATATATGTATAAGTTCAATTGTATTAGAAGTCTTGATCTCGATACATAACTATTGAGGACCATGTAATCAGGAAGAGCGAGAGGTTCAAATACATTTGTTCAATTATTCAAAATAATGGTGAAATAAAGAGCCATGCAATTATTAGGATCCAAGCTGGTTGGATGAAATGGAGTGCTTTTGGAGTGTTGTGCGATCATAAAATTCCAAGCGTGTCTCTCTTGTGCCCAAGTGCACCTACCTACCCAAAATTTAAACATCCTTTTCCACCCCTTTCTCCACTAAACGGAACCCTTTTCCCTTTGCCTCAAGCCATCTTCTAAACTTATCCTTAAGCTTTCCATGGTGTTCTTAAACTCTCTCAATATTAAAATGGCTTCAGTTCTCGGAGACTTCACTACAAAATTTTGTGCTATTTTTGTTCTATTTTTGTTGCCCTATTCTTGCAAGTTGTGCAAGGAACAAGTATACTATGTCGTGAAGGAGGGATTGATGCTTCTCTGACGTCAAGGACCTTGGTCAAGTTGATTGGAATTCTGGAGTAAGTGAAACTCTAAAAAGCGGGCATAGTTTCTCGGTTTGATCGAAACCACTATAAAATGTTGGTGTTCCTTTTCCTTTTTGTTTTTTTTGTGCTTGGCTTTTCTCTTTCACTTTCTCTCTTTTCAAAATTTTTATATTATCAAAATATCTCAAATATTTACTAATATAATTAAAATTTCTCAAACTCATAATCTAAGAAAGCAAAACCAATTTAGTCCTCCTTCTTAGGTGGTGGCAAACTATTTAACAGGTTTTAAATTAAATATCTGAATCAAGTAAATGTGTTGTAAAATATTTCAAAACTTCAATTTATTTTTTTAGAAAATGAATGCTTAAAATCTTTTTGAATTTTGTTTTTACTGTTCAATGCTTCTGTTAGAAAATTTTAAGTATATGAGTTTTGCCCATATATTAAAAAGGGTAAGACAAAGTTAAAGAATAACATGATAAAAAATCATTAAAAAGAATCTTCTCTATCTGGATATTTTGGAGAGAGTTTTAGTAGATCATGCACAATGAAAACAAAAGACACATGTAGCCAACCCACCTAGTGAGATCAAGGCATCATGTTGTTGTTATTGTAAGTATTTCAATTATGTATAAAAATAAGAAAGGTTCATAGGCTACAGTCCTATGTGGGTTGAGGCTGGTGGCAGCCAGGAGGGAAGTTAGCGTTGGTCAGATAAAGCTTAAGACAACAGGACCTAGTGGCATCTAGTGAAGATTTGAGTAGGGGTAGCAAGGAGCAATCTAGGTTGGTAAGGATTTCGTGAGAATTCTTGGAGTTTGTTAGGCTTTATTTGAGCTTGATAGTTGTAACAGCCTCCTAATGCATTAATTAATTAAGCTTTTTAAAGAGAGTAAAGTATATAATATAATCAGACTTAAGTTAAATCCATCGATTAATTTAATTCCCGCATACGTCTCCACTTCGCACGATCGCAGCTGCCAGAGAAGGACTGTCCGGTTCTCCAGCTGGCCTCCCCGTGGCTATATTCCCCCTCTATTCCTTTCCTAAGGGATTTTTGGGCGTTTGCTGAAAATTTCTTAAGCTGCTGTGTCCGAAGTGCTTGCGGGAGCTTCTTCGTAGGGTTTGCGACTTCTATCGAGGCGATCGACGTGTGCGGGTGATCGAGCCGAGAGGAGTAGAAGAGAGCTTTGCGTACCTTAAGCCATTGTCAGCGAACCAATTTGAGCGAAAACTCCAGGTACCTCAATTTATTTCGTTTTTACCTATGAAGAAGTGCTTATGTGAATCCTTGATCAAATCCAGTTGCGTTTCTATGCTCTGCATTAATTGCCTAATATAAATCTAACGACTCTATCTGAACTTCATCTCCTCTTGTTTTATAGAACTCGTAAAAAGGGGATAGAAGGAATTAAGTTAGGGCATTCATTCTACTTACCTTAAACTGAATTTTTTGATTTAAATCCTCGAGCGTTCCTTTAAGATCTTCGATCGGCTTGCGTTTTATAAAGTCTGGAGTTCTGCAACTTGCCTTATCCCTCCCGTCTCCGATGCCCTAGATCCTCCTCTTTGCGTCTAGCGGGAGAGGTGAAGTGCAGATCCCGATTTTATTTCGGTTCAGTCCTTTTTGTTTCTTATGAACCGCGCCGAATAGGACTTAAATCCCGCAGTGCCGAAACTCTTAAACCTAATTAAGATGATTAATCGATTATTAAAGGATTATTAATTTAATAAGTAATGTCTTTATTTCATTCGATAAATTGAAAAAAAATACTTATCCAAATAGCATAAAAGTATATACTGTTTTGATCACAAAAATGAGTAGATTAATAATATATAATTTAACTTCTGTTTTAACAATTAATTTTAATGAGTCAATGTTTAGGACTAATTAATTAATTTTAAAATTTTTATTAATCTTTCTTGTGACCTAATTTGATCAATTGATTTCCAAATCAAAAGGTCAAATAGTCCATTTGACTCACAAAAATGTGGGGATTAATAATATGGAATAAAATCCAATATTTGAAATATAATTTTCTTAATCACTTTTTAACCTAACTAGGAGTCATTAAAACCCTAATTTTCCAATGTTGTCAAAAATTGACCAACTTAGTGTCAATCTTCTCCTTATGAAATAAGGATTTCATTTATTTATAAAAGATTTCAATTGGACAACAAATTATGATAATAGGTTTTTGACTCTCACTTAGTGTTATTGTGATTAACCTAAATTTCTAGGTAGCTTACTATAAGTCTTATAAACCCTAGGATAACTAACTTGTCACATTTATTATCTCCCTTGGCATTTAGATAATATTTTTATGAGCTTAGTTCTCAATTCTCTAGTTATGTGAATTAATTGCCAAGTGCTTAATTCACTTTTCAACCCTAAGATAGAAACCCTAGGATTTGATTTGCAATTGATCTATAGTTGGATCCTAAGTCTATTAGTTGTAACTATTAAGAATAAATAGCCTTAATGTATTAGTAATTGTAGATTTGTTAACCAACTAGATCTAGTTTTAGTGATTAGTTCAATACTTAGCTTATTCATCCTAATTCCTAAAACCTATTTTTATTAAATTAAGATATAGTAATAGGTATCCTTAACTTACTTAGATTAGTTTAGGGAGCCTATTGAATTCTTTAAACATACATTAATAGTAAACATAGAACTTGTAGTTCTTAAGTCTAGTAAGTACTTATCCTAAACTTTGCAATTACTTGTAACTTAGCTAGATTAATATATTTGATTAGAACATTCAAACTATAACCTAGCTAGAAAACCATAATGAATAGTAGTAGAATTTCATTAGTTTCAAATTTCTTAAGTTAGATCTTATAGTTTAGGAAGAGGTTAAGAGTTAGTCTCTAACAACAATCATTATATTTACAAATTATTTTATCACATCATATTAAATGAATTGAATCTATTAATTTTCAAAATCCTAATTACTATTATATTACAATTAACTTGAGATCAATATCTCAAAGTTAATTGGGAGCTCAATTAGCTCCAATCATTAAGTAGATCATTAAAATTAGATAACTTTGGATATCACTTAGTTGCAAATATTGAATTTCCCTTGTTGGCTTGCTTAGCTTTGAGCCTTATTCATTGAATCATTCATAAAAAATATTGTGCATGAACAAAACTTTCACCTAAAATTATTAGGGGTTTTATATTGTGGACCAGTCTAGGGCAGACTGAAATGGAGTAATAAGGAGACATCGCATTCTTAGAGGGAGAATGTGAGTGTTTTAGGTATGGACCTCGTTTTCCTTAGATGTTAAACAGACGTGTTTAACTTCTCATCTCATTCTGAATATGCCTACAGAATGAGTACAGATTAAAATAACTTCAATTAATAAACATGTGAGATCTTCAATTTTATAGATTGTTAAAATTCATCATAGCTTTTAGCTATACTACTTTACATAGTCCTAGGCTATGTGTATCTTAGATTTAAATCTAAGATTATTCCTTCAATTTCTTTACTATGCATTTTCTATGATTTATGACTGTACTTTACTTGTTTACAGTTTATTTAGATTACAGTGAATGTTGTATAACTCCATTTAAATGCTTCACTGTTTATTTTTTCTTACTAAGCATAAGTTTATTTGAACATATCATGCTTTATTTCATTTAATTTCATATGCACACTAGTTCATTCTAGCCTATTTAGGATGCTTCACCCTTGTATTGATTGTAGGCTAGGATGTTTGATTAAGTGAGCAATTCTACCTCACTTGTTTTTTTTTCTTCTCTTATTTGTATGCTTATCATATTGCACCTATGCTTGTGCTTGCATTGTAACTAGAACTGTGATATCCAATTATAACAATAGCATGTTTAGCCAATCTTAAATTGTGCTTAGACTGTTTAGTCTAACCAGGTTTTCTATTTCTTGGCTTTGCCCTATCACATTTAAATGTCAAAATGTGATAGATCAGGTGCACTTGGATGCTAGTGGAGCTGGACCAAGCGCTAAAAACTAAAATTGCTTCAGCCTATCATATATTATAAATTTATAGCTTATTAAGAATTCCAAGTGAGCTGTAAATTTTCTTTTCTTATTCAGTTTACTGTTGTTTTGTAATAATATCATTTACTTTAATTTACCATACTTGTTGGAGCTTAGAATATACTTAAATGCTTGTGATGAATGAATGGATGAGTAAATGAATGGATGAATGGGAATTAAATATATAAATTTTGTGTATTAATTAAGTCTTTGCATATCTTCCTATGAATATTTAATGTCTTGATGACATAAACCATAATGTAGACAATTGTTGCACATGTACTTCTCTCCCTTTTTCTTTTAGAATTGAAAATGAGCAATCTCATAAAAAGGATTGAACTCTATCTAGAATTGAAAATGAGCAATCCTATAAAAAGGATTGAACTCTATATTAGAATTAGAGTTAAAATGGATTGAATGTATGATAGATTAGGATGTATTTTCTTTTAAATTATAACTCCCATTGGAATGGGAGTATTGCATGTACTTCTGCAGGTGTTTCCTTAACCATTTACAAAGGAGACTTTGCCAAAATTTTTAAGAAAATTTAGACAGAATAATTGGGGAAAATTATAAATCCATAACTCACATGTTAATTTCCTCATTAATAATTAGAATCCCATGTCTATGATTAAATGTAAGTAATTCATTTATTTCAGATTACTATTGCAGGTACTCATGTCATCTTTCATAAATTGCATGTTCAATTCTATTATCTTTCATTCTTAAATCCATTTGTTGCATCTTTATTTACAAACTTCTAAATACCATTCATAACTTCCCTTCCATCTTAATTTAAGACCCTCTTCTAAATCCTTGGCTAAACACAATACTTAATGATTTGGATTAGCATTCTTCTAATCTAGTATTAGGTATTGTGGTGACGTATCAATATTGAGTTAAGTGATTTCCAATATTGGGGTCGTCACAATAGTGCTTTACTGTATAAGAAAATAATTTAACACGGTTGATTAGGATTTTAAAACTCAGATAATGTTGCAGTAGGCTTGGAAATGATAGAAAACATTTTGGTATATTTCTCAGCATGTTTCATTTAATACTTTTATTAAGTGCTTCATTTGTAATCAACTTGATTCGTTTTAATTTATTTTATACTTATATATTCATTTGATGTCAACAAAGCATCGTCATAGGCTTTTGCCAACTATTTTGGGTGATTTCCATCAACGCAATTTCATTAACTAGTTAGAATACACTCCCTCAAAGATTTTAATAAAATTTTAGAAACATGTATCAAGTTCTTGAGCTATATAAACGTTTTTTAGATCTAGTAAAATCATTAAAATATTGTTGTTTCTAGTTTTCCGAGTAATACATTTTGTTGCATATTCATGTATCAGGAGAAAAATATTTGAACATAAAATGCATTAGAACAAGTTAATGATCTTGCAACATGGTGCGTCTACAATGTAGATTGTGGTACATTGATAACAAATCTAATTCTGTCTAAAATTTTTAAATTCAGAAGTTGCATAATGAGAATCATTTCTCAATCTTCAGAAATTCAATACATTAAATTATTGTTTCTTGTGAACCACTTGGTTTATCCTGCTATCATAAGGTGATTTAGTCAGTTGTCCATAAGGTGATTTAGTCAGTTGTCAACTTCTTATAAATTGCTAACAAATTGTATAATCAAATGTTCGTTAGGTCAAAAGAAAAAAGTTAAATGTCTTTCTATGATCTTTCATAAGCTGTTGATAATGTAATAGTGAAGAGAGAAAAGAGGAGGATTAAAAAGGTAAGGAGTTTTTAGTGAACCCAAAGCAAAAGTAGATTTCATTAGTTCTCTTATGGCACATAGAACTGTTACCTTATCTAAAGATTTTAGGAGTTATTGATAGGGGTCATGTGGCGTTGTTCAAGTAAAAAAAAGCTAAGTATCTATCATTAAAAACAGAATTTATACTAAATTAAATATTTCAGTCCCTGATTTCTATACTTAATTATTTATAGTGTTGATTGTTCGTTGAAATGCTTAATAATGACTAATATATTTCTCTTGCAATAAAAAATATAAGAAATCGATGCTGTTATGTGTAATAACAGTACGTTTTGATTTCTAATTGTTCAGTAAAAAGCTACCATGAAAATTTTATTTACTTTTGAAACTCTCGGTTAAAGAGCATTGAACATAGCGTCTACTGTCTATTGATCTTATGAGAGAAAGCAATATGGGCAGTGTCAGGCAGTTGAACTTGTTTGTAACACATTATTTATAATTCATGGTTGTTCATTGATTTATTAGTTTTTATTTTATGTAACATATGTAGTTTTCTAGTAAGAGCTCCTGTTAGCTTTTGTACATAATCTTTTCTTTATTATCCAAGATTAATCTAGCTCTGACCGCTTCTTTTGTTTCAGCAAAACTTTATTTATTAATTTAGTATTTTCTTATCCTCAGAAATTTTCATCTCTTTTTTTTAAATAATAATTGTGCTTGTTAATTTTCCTATTGATATTTAATATCTTCATTATTTTAGCCAGTTTTTGGATATTCCACTTCGTTTTTATACTAACGAAGAGCATTTCGTACTTCAGGCATTTTTTGGCTCTGCCATAACTGGTGCCATGACGTACAGTTTAATTTGTACAGTTGAAACTGATCCTAAAATAACATATGGACGCTTGATCAGCAACATGCGCTCAGTTATTCGTGGAGCTTGTGCTAATGTCGGATTTAGTGGTCCAGTTGCCTCTTTCGTGAAAAGATTGCTTAGTTATGGAATCAAACAGGTATTTCATTTATGCAAACTATGCCCAATTTGACTATATTCCTGAGGTCTTGCTCTGTTCTTTTGTTTATGCGTTCTTAAGAGAAAAACGATTTTCCTTTACCAAAATCTTGTCGTTGAACTTTGTAGCACTTAGAAAATAGTCTTATGTTTGATTCACATATCATTTCCTAATTTGTTCAAGAATCCTCTACTGGCATATTCCTGGTATAAAACAACCAGAGTGATTGCCTATTTCTTGATATTGAGCTGAATCTGTTGTATTTTGATGACAAATAACGGATTAAGCTAATAGTATTTGTGCATTCAGATTTCACAATTGCTGTTCAGTGAAGCCTCTATCATACATGCTTGTCTGTCTTTTTATTTTTCTTTTAAACTTTTCTTTACTCGTGCTATTTTATCATAATTCCCAGCACACATTCTATGATTTATTTGCATGTGTCATTACCACTACTATTACTGTAATATTCCATTAGCATGTTTTTTGTTTTAATCTGCAGTAGAGTTAATAATCTTATCTAATGAATTTGATGTTTGTTTAGTGAATCTAGGGCAAATGATTTCACGATGATTCTGTACTCAAATTGCAGAATCAGCCTAGCTGATAAAAATTTGTTTCATAATGCAGGAACCACAGCTTTCGGCTTCTGAAATGTTTGACATTTATGCGAAACTTTTTCTCTTGTAAAAGTAGTTTATATCATTGTTGTGGCTATTGTTACTTCTCTTATGTATGTGAGCTCACTGCTACATCGTACAACATCAACTTAAAAGTTATTAATGCTTCTTGTTTACATTCAGTTTTTTATTTGATTGAAAAAATACCTGATATGGGTGGAGTTTTGAGATGTATGATAATTTTTAGAAAATATATTTAATATTATTGTTATTTATGTAAAACAATATTAAGATGATTGTAAAAGGTGAGTACCAGTGAAGTAGTGATTCGAATAAAAAGCAAAAGCAAAAACAATCACAAACACACTTAACTGGCTTGGTAATTATTCACTTTTATTTATGGGCCGCATCAGAATTGTTTTTATAATCCAAAGAAAGAGATGGAGATATTTCAAGAGAGGATGCTCTTGTGAAGAAGGAAGAATGGTTTCAAGTGTGTATTTTCCTAGTCTAGCCCCCCTACTTATAATCTCCCAAAAACCTTCAAACAAGAGAACTTTCTTGAAAGTGTTTCAATCAGTCCAGTAATTGCATAGATGGATGTGAAACTTTCGGAAGGTCACCCAGACCGGCTTTATTGGAGTCCATATTTATATCAAATGAAGGTGACCACTTTATGAGGTGCATCGTAAACATGACCACCATTTGCGAGAAGCATCTGGTATAATTTTCTTTGTTGGAAAGCTTGATGAAAATATGTTGATGATCAAGTATACTAACGAACCATTTTATCAAGTAAATTCCATGTTGCAAGAAGATCTTGAATGAAGGTCGTAGATGGTTGCACTTACTAGAATTTCATAATGAAAGAGAGTTTGTAAGGCTTCGTCATCTCTTGAATCTCCTCTTCAGAAAATAAAAGTGTCGGTTTACCATTGTACAAATGATAAAGGGCACACGAGTATACGTATGACAGAGATATTGGAACCATTAAAGTAGGTGTATCCTTGATATATATATGTCTTGTGCCTTTCCTTTTTTTTTCTTAACACTTGAACACTTGATCTTGGTCTTCTAAAAGGATTTGAGACAAATCAGGCATGTCTAATCTCTTTGCTCAGCCTACAAATCATATTTTTGTTGTTAGTTTGAGAAGTAAAAGGAGGTGTGGTTCACGGTCTTAGCACCAGATAATTATTCAACACAAGTAGCAATGTTTGATGCCTATCAATTTGAGAAAGGTGATGTAGATGCAATTACCTTTGTAGGGGTTCACATTCATCACAAAAGATCTGTGTTAATAAAGAAGATGCTAGAATTAGCGAACTTGAAGATTCCTTTGCAGATGAGGAGGGAGTAGAAGATGCGACTTTCATAGAATTGAGCTGAAAGGAAATCTACTCTCCTTTGATGACACTATAGAGGCTGAGAAGATTAATTCTTATATAGGTCTAATGGAGTTATTTTAACTTTTATAAATACACATCTCATTTGAAGATCATGTTCACAAAACTGAAGCTATTGAGACAAGCTGCTTTGGAGGATTACGGGGATCAAGGCTAATTGGAAGATATTCGAGCAACTTTTTTGATTGGAGTTTTACTTAATGGGTTATGAGAAGAGACATTTGATGAAAGAAATGCCATAATCTATTCCAAAAGGACCGAACTGATTAAGGCTACATTGCTGCATTTGAATAAACAAACCTCTCATGGAATTTTTTCTAGATAATTTTAATATGCTAAGTTTATGTGGGACTATAGTATAACCTCATTGTATTCTCAAGCAGTTACATCTTGCAAAATAGTGAATGCTCATTAGCCATTAAGAGGAAGAAGAAGAAGAAGGTGAAGAGGTCTGTTAAGGAGAAGTAGATTGATGAATCACCTGCCAAGAGAAAGAGCTCTTAATATCTATGGCTTAAGAGTTCGATGAATCACGATGATCGTTGGGTCTTTTATGGCCACTGCTAGCTTGAAGGGCCACAAGGCATACAAGTTTTGAAAATTTCAACTCTAAGGGTTTTCTGATTGATTTTAGAAATGCCAAGAAGATGGTAGCAATAGTGGTAAAAGGATTTGTATATTATTTTATTAATATTTATTTATTTATATTAAAATAATATAAATATTATTTTTAAATTTTGTATTGAAATAATGCCCAAATTTTATTTGATGAGTTTTTCTATGGTTATGATGTCAACAAATCAAAGTAGCATTTCTCATATGAAAAAGGGTTTTAATGATCAATTAGGCTGCTTTCTAATTAATATTAGTAATTAAATCACTCAACTAAATCGCACCAAATTGATCTCAGCACTCGCAGTTGCTACAATATTTTTAAATTAATTTTATAATGATTAAATTTTAATTTTTTTTTTCAAGGGTATTAACTGTTATATTACAGTTTTGCGTTTCTGGACTTGTTTTTTTTAGTGCTTTTATTTTATTTTGACTTAATGTTTTCGATGAACTAAATTATATATTGATAATATTGTAATTAATACCTTTTAAATTCCTCTACACAACTGGAACCCTAGTTTAATTTATGTAATATTTAAAATTAAAAATAATCTTTTTTTTTTTTTAATACTTTTCCTATTACACTCTCTACTGCATTTGAATGCCCGTAGTAAATAATTATAACTAATAAATTATAGTTTTTGTTGAATATTCTTAGCATAAATTGTATTATAAATTCGTATAAGGATTTTGCTACGGTATCCTACTCGGTGCCTTATACATAATCCTAATATAATTAATGCATTTAAACTTATTGTTAAATTAATAATAATTGAGAATTATTAGTTAAAATTATAATTATATGTGCACTAAGGGTATTTAATTGTCTAAAAAAAGATATATATATATATATATATATATATATTTATTTATTTATTTATTTATTTATTTTTTTTTTTTTTTTTTTTTTTTTTTTTTGGTTAAAGCTATCTCGGCACAATTTTATTAGCTAAATTAAAATATACAAATTACAGGGCTGCGAGGATACAAAGATTCCTAGCTAACTAAAAATCTGAAGATAGTTCCAAAAATCCAGACCCAGGGTGTAACTTAAAAGATTCAGACAAGAAAGAAAAAATCTAACTATAAAGCAAACACTAAAACTAACAGTAATAAAAACTCGGAGAAAAGAGGAGCACAACATGACAAAAGCTGCCCAAGAGGACCGGTGAACCTTCAGAAAAATAGTAAACATTAAACCCACTTGAGATGAAAACGATTCACCCAGCCACCGCGTTAGCGACCAAACCTCGATCAGCATTAGAAACATAGCCACCAACCGCAGATGAAAACCAATTAACACTAGCAACATGAGCTAAACATAGCCACCAACCGCAGCATAGAACGGGGATGAAACATCCAAACCAACCAAACAGGGACAAAACATCAGCACAGCCATCCATCAGCTAAACAAACCAAGACGAAGGCCAGAACCAGAACCAACCAACTAGCTAAACCAGCCAACAGTAACAAACAACATCATCACTGCCGCAAAGGACCACAAGATTAATTAAGAAACTTAAAACAAAGAAGCACAAAAGCAAACATACTAATCAGCTAGAGTGAAACTTCCAAAACAGGTGCAGATAAAAACAACCATATAGAGATGGCAGCTAGAAGCCAGCCGAAACAGATAAAGATACCCAGCCGAAGAATTACAACCAACAAAACCAGATAACCACGAGCTAAAAATCGAAAGCAAGCCACCAGCAGCCTCAACGAAAACCAGTCAAGTAACACCATACACAAAGCCAGTCAGAACTAGCCCGACACAAGTCACACCACCAAGACAATATCAAAAACAAAGCAGCAGGCAACACTGATAATTAAAAGTTGGAGATTGCAAATTTACTTTTAAAACCGTGACTCTTGAGAGAGCCCCAAGAGAAGCATTTATCGTCGTAAACTGTAAAAATGTTATTGATTTCATTGTGGACCGCAGCAATTATTTTCTTTGCGTTCATGGGAATATTGCTGTATTTAGATTTGTTTCTACTATCCCATATATGCCAAAGCGCAAAAGCAGTAAATAAATTCCAAATTGGGAGTTTTTTTTTTTTATTTAAAGAAGGGTCACTTTGAAAAAGAGAGCTAAGAGAGATGTTAGTAGTAGACTCAAGCTCTTTAGCAATCCATCTCCAAACATAATTACTGTGGTAATTCTCAATGAACACATAATTTAAATTTTCTTGCTTGTTGCAACATTGGCATTTAGAGGCAAGAGAGAAGCCTCTCTTCTTCATGATTTCATCAGTACTTATAAAATTATTTACTATTCTCCAAAGAAAAATGTTGATTAATGAAGGAATGCATTTGTTCCAGATCCAAATAAAAAAACAGGGCATCTTTATTATCCTGCAGCAGTTCCAAAGATTTGTTAAATTTAGTTTGCCTTTAAGACAAAGGTCGGAGTTTGATTTATTATCTTGACCTAGAGTAGAATAGTGAGATATAATCCTAGGAATGATGTGAGGTGGTATAAGTTTGTTTAGCTTTTCCATATTCCAACCCAGCTCATTCGAATAAATTTCTCCTAACTTTAATTTAGGACAAGGGATGGTATCCATTAAGTTTGCAATATGCTCCAATTGGTTCCATTTGTCAAACCATAAGCTGTTATTAGCATCAATTTCTTCCCAATAAAAGGTCTCTTCTGTAATGTCACGGTGATTTAGTATCCTGCTCCAAATTTTGGAGTCAGTAATTTTGTGGTTGATTTGAGCCGGATGCTTAGTTGCACAATATTTAGCCAACAGGAGCTGAACCCACAGAGAGTTGGTAGTTCTGAACTTCCACCACAGTTTGTGAGAGAAAGCTGTATGAAGCGAGTCTAAAGAACGTAAACCAAGCCCTCCTTCATTCAAAGGAAAAGTAAGTTTGTCCCAGGAACACCAGATAGTTTTGGAACCTTTGTTGTGATGCCAAAGGAACTTGTTGAAAATCACCTTTATTTTATTCATTATAAACTTTGTTGGAGAGGTCAATTCAAGCCAATAGAGAGGGATGGTGTTTAACACAAATTTAATTAAAGTAAGACGACCTCCTTGAGAGAGATACTTATTTTTCCAACCCCTTAACTTTTTGAAAATAGACCCTAAAAGATCTTTATAAATAGAATTTTTGTTGTGGCCTAAGAAAATTGAGATGCCTAAGTAGGACAAAGGGAGTTTACCTTGATTGAAATTTAGCTTTTGTTTTATATTGTTGATTTTGTGGGGGGAGGATTTCTCGATGATATAAAACTGAGATTTGGAGGAGTTGATTTTAAGTCCAGTGTCGTTTTCAAGCATTGAAAGCAAATTTTTGATTTTGACAACATTATTAGCTTCTGCATTAGTGAAGATGATTAAATCATTCACATAAGCCAAATGAGTTCGCATTGAATTGGAGGCTAGTGTCTTTTGAAAATAAGGAGTTAATTTGGTAGGACCAATAGTTCATAGTCAGAATAAATAAGATAGGGGAGATTGGATCTCCTTGGCAAAGGCCTCTTGAAGAATTAAAAAAGTCGTTGGCTTGACCATTTATGATGATAGAGAATCAGTTTCGTTGAGTTAAATTTTTAATTTTTTTGATGAAACTTCCGTTAAAACCATAGGTGTTTAGCATTTTGACTAGAAAAGACCAATCTAATTTATCGAAAGCTTTTTCAAGGTAGAGTTTGATTATGAGATTATGACCTCTCCTCTTGCTTTTAATGCTTTGAAAAAGTTCTTGGGTAGTTAAAATATAGTCTTGTATGGTGCGACCAAGGGCAAAACCAGATTGGTTGAGATCAATGATATTATGGATGAGTTTTTTTATTCTATTTGCCAAAATTTTGGAAGCGATTTTGTTGAGCGTGAAAATAAGACTAATTGGTCGAAAGTTAGTCCACCAAGTAGCTTTCTCTCGTTTTGGAATAAGGGCAATTTAAGTGTGGGTAAAAGTTTTTGATAACGAGACATCACAAAAGAATTCTTTTAACCCATTACAAATATCCTCCTTTATAATGCTCCAATACTGAATGTAAAATTCAGAAGGAAAACTATCAGGGCCAGAGCAAGTGTTAACTTTCAGAGTTTTAATTACTTCCCAAATTTCTTCTTCAGAAGACATTATATTAAGCATTTGTTATCTTCTGAAGTGATTTGAGGACCCACAAATTTAAAATGGGAGTGAAAAGTGTCTTGGGGGCGGGAAGTAAATTCCTTTTTAATATGATTTATAATAGACTCTTGAATTTCTGTTTCATTGATTAAAATCATGTCTTCAGGAGTGTGAAATTCAGTGATTTTGTTAATTTGTCTTCTTTTGTTTACTCAGTTGTGATAGAAAGTAGTATTTTTTCCCCATCAATTTCCAATTTAGACTACATTTTTGCTTCTAGAAAGTCTCAATATCATTATGGTGCTATATTAGAGTTGCTTTTGCTTTAGAAAGAGCAATTTTATTTTCAGTTGTGGAGTCGGTTTCATAAATGTTTACCAAGGACGACACAAAATTTTCTTGTCTTTCAAGGTTAGTGAAAATATTCTCAATTCTGTTTTTGTTCCATTCGTTTAGAGCCTTTCTTAATTTTTTGAACTTTTCAACAAGTCTAAAGAGACTGAAGGAATTGCAACTTTCATTCAAGCTATTTTTAACAATATCAGCACAATCACGTCTATTCAGCCAAAATAGTTGGAATCTAAAAGATTTTTTAAGATTTTGATTTTGAAACCAAGAAGAAAGGATGATTGGTTTGTGGTTAGAGGTAGTGGAGTTTAGAGAAAAGTTTTTGAACTTAGTGAATGTGTTACACCATGAATTATTAACAAGAAATCTGTCAAGCCTAGTAAATTTTCTGCCAGTAGACCAAGTAAAAAGAGCCCCCGAGTATTTAAAATTATCAAGACCACATTCAATTATAGCTTCATTAAAATCATAAGTAGATAACTCATGGGAAGTGGAGTATCCTTTATACTCATGATGATAAAGAACCACATTAAAGTCGCCTCCAACCACCCACAGAAGTGATGTGTGGCTGCAATCTTTAAGGAAGTTCCAAAGTGAAATACGGTCAGATCGCAGATTGTTAGCATGACAAAAGTGACAACAAATTTAGTGGAGGAGTTGAAGAACCTGATGTGAATGGCTTGATCATTTTGGGCAATGATGTCAAGGTCCCAATTGATATCATAAAGAATCCAGATTTATTGTTGTTTAACGATATAGCCTTATCTAGTTTTACCAACTTACAAGCTTATTAAGATTTTCCACTTTAACCTTTGGTTCTAAAATTACAACTATATTGATTTTCTGCTCTTTGATAATATGTTTTAGCCTATGTTTAGAGGAGGTGTTACCAACTCCTCTAATGTTCCAAATAAGTATATTCATTGAAAAATCGTAGATGAGCTGCTTGGGCTCCTCTGAGATGCTTTATTTGATAAACTAATAATTGTGCCTGTTTGAGCTTCTGCGCCTTCATCCTCATTTTTAGATATCGCTATCAGCGATTTGTATCTATTTGTTACTTTAAGGACTTCTTTGGCTTTATATTACAGCTTTTCCACTCTTTTTTTGATTGGACTTCTTGGTTTGACAAAATTTCCAAATTTTTCTTTCAATTCCTGAGAGACTATAGCAGATTCTTTCAAAAAAATGTTAGAACCTTTAACATTGTTATTAACATTTTCAATGGAGGTGACAGCAATTTCAGCAACAAATTCTTGCCCATAATTAATACTATCCTTATCATAATTTGTAATAATAGGCACAGAATATAATTCAATATTGATGCCACAAAGTTTGGCAACAAGAGTCGTTTTGCAAGGCGACGATTTTTCAGTGGCAGGGTTTGATTTTTCAGTATTTTCGCCAATACTAACCTTTAGTTGCTCCATGATTACAGGTTGTTTAGTAACTAGGTTGGCATTTTTGTTGTTGTCAATCTCATGAAAATTGTTAGTATTACTAATCTCTATCTTATTTTTTTTCTGCTATGCTATAATAGGTTGTGTCATTATTTTTGAGGTTATTTTCAGCATTAACAGCAATCTGAGGACTTAAAAAAAGAGAATCAGCACTAATCTTACATGTCGCCTCAGATCTGCAATTGGTTTCTGCAATTACATTATCATCACTATCAGCATTGACAATGTTGTTCAAAGGACCCTTAATGATTTCAGAAAGATCTAAAGCGGGAATATCATTTTCAGTAGTATTATCATGTTCAGGAGAATCATCATTTTCAGTAGACTTATAAGAAGAATGCAATGAGCTATTTACCTTGTTGCCCATCTCAGTAACAGAAATGCATAAGTTATCATAAAAAGCAACTTTTAAAGTATTTACCTCATTGGAGTAACCTGTCTCACTTCGAGTATCAATCTCCTCTAGCTGAAATTCATTATCTGTGCTAGCATTTAAACCAGTGGTTAAAGTAACAAGAGCAACAGGCATAGGGGAAATAACAACATCAAAAATTGTATTAGATAATTCAATCGGATTCAATATACTATTTGTGATAATTTGTTCAGTAAGATTAGTGTTTTCAAGCACTAATCTCTCAACCCTCATTGACTGGGAAGAGAAGGGCTTTATCAGAGGGACAAATGGGGCTGCTACCTTGAGTATGAGGGCAAGTTAGAGCATTATTCCCCAACGTTTTTGACACCCTCATTAGATATATATATATATATATAGACATTAAATTATATTACACATGATGATTTACATAAATTATATTTATATAAATTAAATAATTTTTTGTTTTAAATTATAGTTATTTGATATTTATAACAGTTAAAACTAAAGTAAATAAAAATCATGCATATATCTTTCTTAGCCCTTAAGTAGCTTAAACAATTGGGTAGGTTTAAATGTTATTAGCTTGAAAATAGTCTGAATCAAAAGATTCAAGCAATGAATGGGCGCCACATGTAAAGCCAAAAACCCTTCCGGTCTTCCCGAAGACCTAACAACTCATTTCTGAGAAAAATATTAAAACAAGGATGAAAGCGACAGCTCCTTGTGGTTGATTTTCTTCTACTGCGCCTGTGAGAAAGAAATCAAAATTGTTTCAAAATCGTTCAGCACAGTGAAACTGTCAACTGAACCAAAATCCTTAAGCAGGCCGAGAGACTGCAATAGATAACAACACAGGAGGCATTAAATCCAAAGCCATACTTTTTTTTATTCTTCTGTTTTATTAGAGCTTAGTTCTCATACTTGTGCTGTCTTATTTGATGTACTTTTTACCTTGAATTTAATAATATTACTGAGCTGAGCTCTTCCTTGAACATAAGCAAAAAAGCAAAAGCTTTCTTCTTAAGCTATAAGCCTTCCAAAGCTGCCTCTAACCTTCAAATAAGGCCAGTGGACACTCGAAATCCCCCATACCTAAGCAATCCATTCCTTGTCATGCATGCCTCTAATTAAGAGCTCAATAAAATTACTCATGCAATCTAGCTAAGCTCATGTGTAAAACGGTAACTTTTTCTAAAAGGCATTAGTAATAATCTTGGAGCAAACTTTAAATTGTGTTCAACTTGATATGAGCACTCCTGATGTTTCATTAAATAATGAATAATATAGAACAGCACATAAAACAAAATATCCATTAAATTTAGAAAACATCCAAAATACATTACACACATTATTTATTGCAAAAATAACATATTTTACATCAATAGCATAAACGAGCGGTCCCAGATTATGCTGAGCCAAAAACAATCAGCAATCCAGGAGAAATATGAACATACAACCATAATCTACATACAGCACATCCTAAAAAAAAGGCCTAAAAAGATCGAAGTTGTAAACGCCCCTGCACATGTCAAAAACACCATCTGCAACGGGCAAAAAGCACAAATCAGGGAGCACCCTGATTCACGCTATGTTCAAGAGAGGATGGAATCCCAATCAATCTCCCACGAAGGATACTTTCTCAACACAAAGTCCTCAGATTCATCCCAGGGGGCCTCGGTGAAGTCCAGCTGATCCATATCAGTTGCCGGCGATGATGCCTGAGAAGAAGAGGAAGAAGATGAGAGCGAAAAATCTGTGTCTTGCATGTAGCTTTCCGATTTGTTCTCAGCGGCGGCCGCAGGAGCATCAGCTTTTGGCAGCTCCTTCTGCTTCCCATGCTTTGCTGGAGCTTTGGCAAGCTCCTCGCAGATAGCCTGCAGCTTTGCATCTATGGAGGCATGAAGAGGCGAGCTATGGATGGAGGCATTCTGCCGCGGATCGGGAAAGTTGAGCTTGGCGGAGTCGCCGCGGAGGCGATAAGCGGCCTTGTCGTAGGCAGCGGCTGCCTCCTCGGCGGTGTCGAAGGTTCCGAGCCAAAGACGGGTGCGATTGCGAGGAAGCCGGATCTCTGCCACCCATTTTCCCCAGTGACGCTGCCGCACGCCTCGGAAGAGTTTCATCGCCTTTGATGGCTTGGCTGCGGAGCGTTTCATGGGTGCTGCCTGTGGGCTGAGAAAGCTCTGTTGCAGAGGCAGGGGAAGAGACAGTCCCATCATCTGCTTCTGTTGCTGAAGGTGGAATTGAGCTTGGATTTGTTGAATCTGAGCAGGGTTTAGGTGGGCGAGGCCGATGGATGAAGAGGGGCAGTCAAAGATGGAACCTTGGCTGATTGGGGAACGGGAAGGGTAAGGAGAAGGGTATGTGTGAACTTGAAAAGGGGAATAAACAGAGGGTGAGGAGGAAGCACGTTGAATAAAAGGCTCAAGTGCTTGTATGAGCTCCTCACAAGAAGAATCCCAGGAGCTGAAAGACCAGCTATTCTGTAAATCTGTAGCTGCAGCCATGGCGTACAATACAGAAGAACAGGATCTAGAACGAGAGAAAAAAACTACAAAAGTCTTGATCTAACAAGAACAAAAAGAGAAATCAACCAAGGCTCAAAAAGGTGGCCTTTTTAGATCTACAACAAAGAACAATGAAAAAAAAAAAATCGTTGAGGGTTATGAAAAAAGTAAACCCTCCAAATCAAATCGAAAGCAAAAGCGAACAAGCAGAAACATAATATAACTTGAAACGAAAAAAATAAAAAATAAAATGACCTCTGCCCCAAATTTTGCGAGAACTCAAAGAGGAAAACGAAAGAAGTCTGGCAGGTTTTCAAAACGAGCTTTCTTTATTGCAGAAAAGAAAGAGAGGAGGAAAAGAGACTTGAGGACAAACCTGGGTCTCTTCTTCTACGCTTGAGAACACTCAGCCTCACCAAGCTTTTGGAAGGAAGATGCTTTTGGTGGAGTCTCTCTTGGAAGAGGCTGTGCGACGTCTGAAAGCAATTTTATAAGCCCACTACACACGGATTAGCATTACTCATTAGCCCATTTTTTTATTTTTATTTTTTCTTAAGAATGATGAAAAGGACTTGGCTGAACAAATTATCAACCCCTAGGTGGACTCCATAAGTTAGCTCAATCAAGAGTCTCAGTAAGTTAGGTCGACCTCAATGAAGAATACGGTAACAACAACATCAAGATAAAAGTTGTTTGGTCGTTAGGATTTATGTTTTATCTTTATTTAATTTGGCTTTGTTATTCAAATTAAGAACTTAAAATCAGTAAAATAATTTCATTCTTAAATTGCAAAGCCCAATCAATGTAGCTATTTTCAATCTAAGTACGTGAAGTTCTCTATGAAGAAGTCTGGTAAAGAGTAAAATTATTAGAAAAAGAGCACAAGTAACTGCAACGCTCAAGAAAGATTGATAATACATATCAATATTAAGAAAGGTTTAAGAAACCCCAGGTTGATCTTGCAGGTGTAGCATATGATTTAATAACGGGCTAAGATAATCATCTGATAGGAAAGAAGTGCAATAAGCCTCATTTGTATGGTAGTATTACCAGGACTTGAATAAATGTATTAGGCGTGACCATTGTAATAAACTGTAGAGCGTAGAAAATTTTAGAGTTAGATGCCGAGAGTTGAGAGAGGAATCAAAGAGTGGAGATATTACCTTTTATTCATGTGTTAAATGAGTACATAGCATGAGAATTTATAACATTGGTGAAGGGTATTCTTGCCACCCCTCGAAAGCTGACAACTATATGTTGTAGTGAGCTTAATACATAATGTATGACGTCTAAGAGTAGGAAGGCGTTTGGTTAGAATATCTTCCAGTTGTTCAACCGTGGAGATGTATCATGTGATGATTTCATTTCGGTGAATGCTCTGCTCAGAAAAGTGGAAATCCACTTCTATATGCATGGTACGGGCATGGAAGACTGGATTGTTGGCAAGAGAGATCCCGAGATGTTGTCCCATAAGATTGTTGCGGGCAGAAGAGCGGTTCCAATATACTTTTGAGTTAGTTGTCGTAGCCATAATACCTATGAGGTAGTTGAAGCCAGCGCCCAATATTCGACTTCAGTTGATGAACAAGCAATGACAACCTGTTTCTTTTCACTCCAATAAATTGGATTAGTGATGAATATACAGTGGCATGTTGTAGATTTTCTGTTGTGGGGATCTCCTGCTTAGTTGGAGCCAGAGTAAGCCATGAGTGTC
This sequence comes from Gastrodia elata, assembly GCA_016760335.1. Lineage (NCBI taxonomy): Eukaryota > Viridiplantae > Streptophyta > Magnoliopsida > Asparagales > Orchidaceae > Gastrodia > Gastrodia elata. The sequence continues at coordinate 23,733,016 of CM028670.1, read as the reverse complement.
ATACCCATTACTTGAAGGTGAATTCCCTTATCTAGTTCCTTTGATGTAATGTAGAATTTGTTTGAGTGATGTGAAATCATCCTCGATTAGTTGATGCGTATGCTGACATACTTTGTTTACTGCAATTGCTATGTCCAGATGGGTTATGTGAGGTACTGTAGAGATCCCATGAGTGGCTGATACAGAGTTTGTGTAACGCCCCATCCCGTCCCCACGCGCAATTTATTTAAGAGATAACAAATTGGCGACAAAATGGTGTGTTACTCGGGAAGGAAAATATGATCTCCCTGAAAAAGACCAACAGTTGAGAGCATAAGACCTGCTAAAACTCAACCTCAAGAAAAGGGGGCTGAGCACTAATCCCTAAGATAAGTGTAATATCCATATCTTAAGTATTAGGTAAGGTACTCGTGTGTATTGGATTAATAATACAAATATGATCCAAGTTACATGAATACTAATATTTTATGAATATCTTGATCACATCACAATACTCAGTATAAGTAATAGGAAGATAGAGTGCAGAAGCTAAGCATACTTCCAAAAACATTCATCACAGAAAAAAAAAAGAGAAACATCCAAAGTTATTACAACGCTTTTATAACAAATACTGAAATAAGATCTAAGTACTGAACTGAAAAACTAAATAGAAAGTGAAGAATAGTACACAAATGCTCCTCGAACTGCTCCTAGATATCATGAGTATCCTCCGGATCTGGCTCTACGAATTGCCGGATCCCAAAAGTATCACGTGTTAGACATTTTGTCTAACACAACAAAAGCTATTCTAACATTTTACAATTATCTACTATTTAACATTTAAATAGTTTAAGCAAAACTATAAAATAAGACTGTAAAATTGCCAAAAGCTCAAAACAGTATAAATTTGAAAATAAAGTATTTGAAACTGTAATCTGAAGCTATAGCCTGAAACTGTAAACTGAAACTATAGCCTGAAACTGTAAACTTAATTGTATGTAAAGAAAACAACAAATAAGTCTTAAGCTGCAATTAACTGTTGAAATATGTATAAAATATTATGAAATCTAAATATGAGTAAATGATACTACAAAAATCTGTTGTATGCCACTGAATTCATAATTTTGCATCTGAATATGTCACAGAACTATATGCCACTGATATGTTAACTGGGTGTCTTATGGACACACCATTGATTTCCTAGGCGAGCGAATGCTCCGCTAACAGAGTCCTTATGTGAGCCAAATTGCTCCGCTAATGCTGACATGACTTATGTATTATGATATGTCAATATTTTAATGCCGATATGCTTTAAATCATCGACAAATCTCGAAATCAATTCAATATCAAGTACTGATTCTATTTATCTCTATTGTGCAGAATTCACGTAAGTGAATTCTGACTCCTGAGTCTAATTTACTGAGTTATTTTAAATTAAGATCTTATAGGATTATCAGCTGAAGGGATTGAATACACATAGTTGGTATGTTTCCAAGAATGGTAATTCAACACTTAGTTTGTTTGACGATACTTATCAAAGCGCACAACGATAAGAGGTATGACTCAGTTACAGTTTGTTCTCTCAAACTAAGCTGTTAAATATCTAAATTATAACCATACATGATGCTCTAAGATGATAACTTGAGATATTTAGTTTATTTAACTGCACTTATCAAAGCGCACGGTGATAAGAGGCATGACCCGGTTGCCGTTTAGTCTCTCAAATTAAGCATCCAAGTTTACCCAATTATGAAATACTTAGGCTTGGAAAATTTACTCTAAGCTGGACTGTATCCAATCACATAGGATAAGACCAAGACTCTGTAGTCTTACTTAAAGTGATTCATCCAATCCCAAGTTTTACTGAAATGATTCAGCACTATGAATATACACTTTCACATTCTACTGATAATTTACTAATTTTTTATAAGTATATTTAAACAATAAGAATTATCAGACTAATAAATCTTTACTCCATTAAAATGGTTCTACACAAGGGTCCAAGAATGTAACCTAAAGGCCACTCAAATTTTGGTTACTATCACATGGAAAAAACTCATACTAAGCTCTTAAGTAACTCTCCCACAAGGGTTTAAGATCAAGCTTCTAAAGTTAATACGGAGCATCTAAGTTCCTACCTCAAGATGTAGACAATAAGCTCTTAATATCTCAATAGATCAATTATTTATAGCTTACAATTACTGATTTATTCAAGCTAAGACAAGATCATAGTGATCTTGCACACCTAACCTAAAAGAAAATCTAAGTTCTATATTTTACACTAATTCCATGATTCTTACTTCCTTAAGGTTGATTTGACCAGATCAGATGAGTAAACCCATTTGATCAACACCTATGTAAAAATCATGGGATTTAAGCTCATAAAATTTTAAAGAATGATTGGTTTATAAATCCATCCCATTTTATATGTTACAATATGTTGGCAATCTTACTTAAGATAAAATTAAGGATTTGAAGATAAGTATTCAGATTGACCAATCACATAGCTTATTAAAGATCTTAATAGTTCTAAGTTAATATGTTAAGAGCAATTTCAAATCAGGGTGCATTATCGGAATTATGCAAATTGATTTATCATTAAATCAAACCATTTTACTTAGTGATTAAGTATTTTATACCTTAATTAAGGAAAGCTAAGATTTAAACCCCAACTTAACTAAATCAAGATCTCTTGTTTAATTTAGAGTCAATGACAAATCAATGAGTTATTGATATATTATTGATGTTTAAATTTAAGAGTTGGGATTAAGTATTAATTATTTAATCACTTCTTAAGATTCTTAGGTTAAATATTTAATTATGCCAAATTCATTCCATTAAGGTGTTCAAGTTCACTTAATGGTTCACTAACATTTATCTTACTATTATGAAAGCATAAGGATACAAATTTACATAAAATAGAAAGTAATTAAGGCTAATCAAATCCTATGTCAAGAAATATGGATTAACATTTAATTAAAAATCCAACCATTAAATTTTCATGAAACTTGGCAAGAGTGTTTTAATAAATAATGCAAGTAATCAGAGAAATAGTAATTTTCACTAATCATGCTTTTATAAGATTATGGCATAATTAAGAAAATATTAATTAGAAAATTAATTCACCTAACACATATATTTTATAAGGCAATAGAAACATAATGGCACTTAGATCATGCAATTTGGCTAAGATACATGCTAATCAACACTAATTAAGTTTTGTAATAATTAGGCTAAATCAATAAATCCAATAATTAAAAGTGCAATATTATTTTATATTCTTATTCCTTATGATTTTCTGAATAATTTGATATATAATTTTCTAGGGTTTGGACTAGTGGATCAAAAATTATTCAATTAATTTATTCTGCATTTTTTCAACTAAATTTCACAATGATTCAATTAATTGAATTATTTTTCTGAAGAAAAATAATTCCAATTAATATTCTTAAAAATAAACGGGCTCAGCCCATTATCAAAAGGCGCGGGTCGACCGGAACCCGGCACTGTTGAACCGCGCGAGTCATGGGCTGACTCAGCCCGCACAGTGCCATCGTCCCCAACCCCTCTTTCCCGAGATATGGGAATTAGGGTTCGGCTTCTACGGCCAAATTCTAGGTTCCCCGACCATGTCTTGGCCCCCATTTGATCCCTACACGATCAGTGGGTCAAGACGCGTCGATCGCACCCACAAGCCCCTTGTGAGGAGTCTAGTTTGCCCAGACCTTACTCACTCGAGAGGCCTCGCTTCAGAGCTACTGTGGGGAGAGGCCATGATTTTCCCTGGGCTCAATCCCTACACCTTCAGGGAGGTGAGACGGATCGAACCCCTAAGGTGGCTGGGTCTGGGATGGTCTAGATCACTGGGCCCTTACTCGGACCTAGCCCTTTTTATGGAACTTAGCTCGATCGATCAAATTGATCGATTAAGACTAGCTTAAGGCACAATTATATATGCATTAGGTTTGATACTACAATATATTCCATTATGAATCAAATGGAGGGAGCTTATGCCTCATTGGCTCAGAGCCTGCAAGGGGGGGTACTTGGTTCGACGGGGGAGCTTGGCTTAGATGACTGAGGGCAATGCAGGAGCTACTGACCTTCAGAAGAGATCTCTTAGGGATCCTGAACACCAGGAGTCACCTCTATCAGCAGTTTGCAAGTCTGGGATGCCTGGGAGAGCTCAGCAATTCAAAAATAGTGGAAGGGGAAATCAACTTCAATTGTTCAGCAAAGAGTGCGTAGGATAAATGCTGAGGCTATTTATAGTCTCAACAGAGGGTTAGAAAGATTCCAGAGGTGAGAATTTGGGCTAAATACAGCCCAAGAAATTGGTCCATGAACAACCTCTCAACTTCCTAATTCGGGCTCGACCAGGCCACAGGGCCCGATTGGCTTGTTATACCATTGAGGGAAGAATCCTCAACAAAGCGAGCAGCTGGCGTAAGGGAGATCCCACTTGTCAGAGATGGATTTCAAAAATGAAATCATATTTTAATTCTGAGATCAAAATATCTTAGATCTTAATTAGGGCATCTAAATTAATCAAATGACTATTTTACTTTTAAGAAGTCCAATTGACCTCAAACTTTCAAGATTAACTTAAAATGGTATTTTAAATGTAATGGAACTATAATTAAGGTATGATTAAACCTAGGTTAAGTTAGGTAACAACCTAAGGTTGTTACAGACTCTCCTACTTAAGAACGATGTCGTTATTGACATCATCCTAAGAAGAGAAAGCAAACTCATAATTTAAGAACACGATTCAAATTTTAAAGGGGGGGGGGGGGGGTACTTGGATTTGTTAAGATACTTGGATACTTTCATTGCATATTGGCCTCTTTTTCCCAAGTATATTGTTCAAGAGAGCAATTTCTCTACTAAACCTTCACCATAGGGATGGAGTGATTTCTCAGCTACTTTTGATTACGAGCTAAAATCTTAATGAGCTCCTCTGCATAAGAAAGATCTGGCCGGAGAGATACCGCTGGGAGTTGAATTAAATTAGATGGATTATGAAGACATCTTTGCAGCGATGAAATATGAAATACTTTATGGACCGCAGAGAAATCCTCGAGAAGCTTCAATCTATAGGCTGTAGAGCTTATCTTCTCTACCATTTCAAATGGTCTGACGTAGCGAGGACTGAGTTTTCCAACTACACTAAAATGATATACTCCTTTCATATAGCTTACCTTGAGGTACACAAAATCTCCAACATTGAATTCTAAAGAAGGATGATGGGCATCATGATATTTACTCTGATGATCCTAAGCTACTTTAATTTGTTGTTGGATCAATTACACCTTCTTATTTGTTTTTTCTACTAAGTCTGAACCATACAACTGCAAACTACCTATTTTAGACCATGATAATTGAGTACTGTATTTTTTCCCGTATAAGGCTTCATACAGAGCCATGCCAATACTCGATTGGAAACTGTTATTATATGCAAATTTTACTAAGAGAATATGATATTCCCATAAACCTTCAAAATCTAGAATACAGAGACACAAGAGATCTTCCAAAACTTGGTTGACTCTTTCAATTTGACCATCCATTTGTGGGTGGAAAGTGGTGCTCATGACTAGGGTAGTCCCCAAGTCTTGATGCACAGCCTGCCATAATTTAGAAGTGAATTTACTATCACGATCAGATACGATTGACCTTGGAATTTTATGAAGCCTGAAAATTTTCTTGATGTACAGCTTTGCCAATTATTCTACAGAATCACTCTAATGCATAGGAAAGCAATGTACCGATTTGGTCAGTCGATCGACTATGACCCAAATTGAATCAGCACCATACCTTGATTTGGGTAAACCCATTATAAAGTCCATGGAAATGTTTTTTCCATTCGGGAATTGCTAGAGGATGGAGAAGTCATATGGGCCTTTGGTGTTCTACTTTCACCAAATTATAAGCATGGAACTTTGCAACAAATTATGCTATGCTCTTTTTCATTACAGGCCACCAGAACGACTTCTTCAGATTTTGATACATTTTGGTACAGCCAGGATAAACTTGGTACCTAGACTTGTGGCTTTCAACTAAAATTTCTTGATGCATGGATTTGGAAATTCATAAGAGATCGCCTTGATATATCACATTTCCTTACAAGAGCAGATCGAACAGACGACCACTCTCGATCTCCATTTTAAACTTTAGATAGTCTTCATCCTTTGTTTGTGAGATTGGAGACATCGCAATTAAAATTGGGTTCTACTGAACTCATAGATATTAGCTCATTGACCATAGCACCTTGGACATGCTTGATATTAAGCTTACAAAATTCTTCTGCTAAGGAACTAGAAGCTATTATAGCAGATAATGTAGCATGGCGGCTGAGTGCATTAGGTACAACATTTCCTTTACCAGGATGATACTGGATGCTTAAATCATAATCACTGATTTACTCAAGCCATATTTGCTGACGATAGTTGAGTTTGCGCTGAGTAAATATTTACTTTAGACTCTGATGATCTGTGAAAATGGAACATTGGATGCTATACAGATAATGATGCCAAATATTTAAGGCAAAAACTATAGCGGCTAATTCCAGATCATTGACAGGAAAATTCTTTTCGTGTGGTTTTAACTGACGAGATGCATAAGTAATGACTTTTCCTTCCTGCATCAGTACACATCCCAAGCATATTCCCAAAGCATCATTATAGACTTGGTAATTGTGACCTTCTTTAGGCAAGGCAAGTATTATGGTAGAAGAGAGGGCATCCTTTAATGACTGAAATGCATTCTCACATTCAAGACTCTAAATAAACGATGCTGCCTTTTGATTTAGTTTTGTTAAAGGAGATGCTATTTGAGAAAAGCCTTTAACAAACTTTCTATAATAACCAGTTAGTTCTAGAAAGCTTCTGATATCAATCACAAACTTTGGCTGTGACCAATCATGAACGGTGCTAACCTTATTTTGATATACTCTGATTCCTTGAATGTCTGCGACATGACCCAGAAAAGAGACAGAGTCAAGCCAGAATTCGCACTTGGAATACTTGACATAAAGTTCATAGTTTCTAAGTTTTTTTAGCACCATTCTTAAATATTTCTCATGATCTAGTTTGTTTTTGGAATAGATCAAAATATCATCGATGAAGATGATGATGAATTTATCTAAATACATCTTCATCACATGTTGTATCAAGTCCATAAAGATGGACAGTGCACTAGTTAAACCAAAAGACATTAGCAAAAATTCATAATGCTGATAATAAGTTCTGAAGGTTGTATTTTCTATATCTGAATGTTTAACTCTCAACTGATGGTAACCTGATCACATATTGATCTTGAAAAATACTTTAGCTCCAGATAGCTGATTGAATAGATCATCGATTCGCATCAATTGGTATATATTCTTAATGGTTACCTTGCTCAGCTCACGATAATCGATACCATGTGCATCGACCCATATTTTTTCTTCACGAACAATACTGGCGCTCCCCATGAACTTTGTCAAATGCGACCTTTATCGAGCAACTTTTGAAGCTTCTTGTTCAATTCTTGAAGCTCCTTAGGCGCTATACGATAAGGAACCTTTGATAATGGCTGCATCCCGGAATTAACTCTATTACGAATTCCACCTCTTGAATAGGAGGAAGACCAGATAGGTCTTCAGGGAACACATATGGGAATTCACATACGATGTAATTTTTGGAGATGGGAATATTCTCCTTCTTCTCTCCTAGCATCATTACTAAATATGCAACACATCCTTTTGTGACTAATTTGTTAGCCTTCATTGCATTGATTAATGAAGCCTAAGTACTAAATTTACCCATGAATATTTTTGATTGATTTCCATTGCCAAGTGTGATTTTCTTCTTCTTACAATTTATAGAAGCACTGTGTCTATTTAACTAGTTCTGTGGGGCTCCCATACTGATAACAAGGAAGTACGATGCTCCAACTGTGGCAAATCCCAACTTAAATAAAGTTAAGTAAACCCAACCTGCCTTAAGCCAAGGACTTGTCACCAAGTGCTGTAACATTCATCAATATATAGATATCAAAGTGGCAGAAGCAATAAATAATAGAGTAACATCCACAAGCATGCACAGTAGAAAAGAGAATGCAATAGAGTAACTCATCATAATGCATAAATGAAATACATCCTGAATTAATTATTACAAATTGAAGTTTAAGGAGAATGAAAAATGTCTTTCAATCTCACTCAAATAAAAAGGCAATATCTAACTAAACAGCAGCAGCACAGTCCTCCTCCTAAACCTGCTCCTCCTCCGCAACACTGCCCATGAACACGTCTGAATCTGACATTTGTCGGTATCACAAATGCCAGGTCCCCAGCCAACAAAATAAAAAGGTTACAGTTAGATGATTGTCTAAGTACATTTTAGGCTATTTTAATGAACTGAACATTTAAAGATATCACATTTTAACTCAACTACACATGCAAGCAGTAAAGGTGCAGCAAGCTATGAAAGAAGCGGATTACTATAAACTATCCATTTATAGCTAGCATACAAGGCAAAATAAACAAGGTGAGGCTAAAAGCTAAGAGAAACAACAATTATAATACAATTCTAAACCTAACATGCTTATGATCATGTTAACATATGCTGAGTATATAAAAGAAATACAAGTACTGTAAACATACAATTCTAGCATCCTAAACATGCCCAAATATATATAAGTAAACCATATGAGCATACATACAACATGCTAGTTAAGGAAAGGAAAAGAAAGGCTGCTGAGACATGTGGCAAAAAGCAAAACAATCAAGTGCAATGTAAAGCCACTGAGGCATGTGGCAAAGCAAGCAATTACTGAAAATAGAAAACCATTGAAGCATGTGGTAAAGCCAACTGAAACTGCAAGTAAAGCCACTAAAATAAGTGGTTCTAATCCAAAACCATGTATCGACTATATGGTTTAAGTAAGTAAATCAACAACTTAATTTATTAATATTTTACTCTCTTACCCAAATCTCGATTAAATAAATCAAGATTTAAGGATTTAGAACTTAAACCCTATGTTGACTTCAAATTTTAAATCCAAGGTAATATTCTATCTAGGATCTAGGGTTCACACTTATTGCCCAAATTAAAGGTAAAGGATCCTATAAGCTGAAAGATTCAAGAACTAAGAATTTAGTGAAAGGCTATTCTACTGATTATAAGATAAAATAATTAATTAAGAACTTGAGAATCTAAGATCTATATTTAATCTTTAAGATAATTTCATTATCTTATTGGTTGAATTATCCTATACCCACATGGAAGGTTTCAAAATATTAAATAATCAATCATTAAAGAATTTCAATTGGAGATGGTTCAATTTTAAATTGAAGATCTAAGCTAAGATCTTAAGATCTAAAGATTTGAGATTTGATCACTTTATATCTATAAATTAGAGTTTTATCTTAAGAGCTTTCATTTGTGATTCTTTTAGAATCTAAGTTCATAGTTAAATTACATGGAGCTTATTAAGGCTGAAATTGACAAGTTTAAGCATTAGATTAACATTAAACTCATATTGACCTTTTTAGGGCTACTTAAGATCTAAGAATCTGAGGTTTGATCACTTTAGACTTTAAGCTAGATTTTAACTTAGACTTTACCAATTACATTTCTTTTAAGTTTTAGCTCTTAGGTTAACTTCACTGAACTTATTAAGGTGCTATTTAATCATCTCAATTATTAGATTCAAGGATTAATGCCAAATGACTCTTATAAGACCACTTAAGATCTAAGTGTCTTAATTAGGAATTAAGTGAAGATTTCTTGAATTAATGATCACATTAACATTACTATTAGTCTAAGAGTTCAGAGAACATTTCTAATCTACCTTAGGATATTTTACTGAAATTTCCAAGCTTTAAGGAGCATTTAAACATATTCTGGTCAAAATGACCAAAATGCCCCCTCTTAAGGGTAAAATTAGAATTTTAGGGTTTAGTTACCCAAATTAGACCTAATCTATTTTAATGAGTTTCATATTGATTAGTGAAGTGAGAAACACACTTATATTAGGTTTTGATGACCTAATTAATCTTAATTATCACTAATCACTTATTTAAGCTAATTAGGGTGATTAGTGAACATAAGCATTCTTAGGGCAATCCAACCTTATACTTAAGTTAATATAGACCTAATATGACATTAGGAACAACCCCCATCCAAATCAGAGGTTTAATTAGGGTTAATTTCACTAATCCTTATTTAAGGTGATTAAGGAGTGATTAAGAAAGATAATTATCCAAAATTAAATTTAAGGGTCTAATATTGTTCCTTAGGGTACAAGGAGCAATCAGAGCCCTTAATCTTATAAATTGGATACTTAAATAATTTTATATGATTTAATTAATGATAGTAAAGAGTTTGGCAAATAAATTTTAATCCAATTATTGGATCTGAGATTTTATTTTATATTTATATTCCTTGTATTTTTCTGATTCAAATGGTATATTGGATCATACCATTTGGATCAGTATAGCCAAAGTTATTCAATTAATTTAATCTGAATGTTTATTTAAATTAAAACCTTAGGTTTTGATTAATTAAATTCATAATCATTAAAAATGCATTCCTAAAATTATTTAATAAATGCGGCCCAAAATCAGAACCGCGCGGGTCACGGGTCGGCCCGACCGGTGACTTCATCCCCTACCTCTCGACGGCCGCGAATTAGGGCAAACTCCAATCGCTGAATTCTCCACACTCCGTCCACGCCACGCCACCAATTTGTTGGCTACATGTTCAAGCTTCGAAGGCGTGTTGAAAGAACCATAAACCCCTATCTGGGGGGCACCTAAATGCCGGGGGACTACTCGGCCGAGGCATCCCTGAAGGCGCACGTGTGAGGAGTGAATTCTCCTCACAGAGACCACGGATTGGTGCTGTCTCAATCGCTACACGTTCAGGGGCCTGAAACGAAGCGATTGAGTGAAACGGGAGGTTCTGGGATGGCCTGGATCAATGGGGTGCTACTCGTGGTAAAGTGAGCTGGAGCTCAGGATGGGTCGATCGATCCTCAGTCGAATCAATCGATTTGATAGCGCCCATCCCTTAGATATGGTTCGACAATCATCGCCGACAGCTTCCAATGTCTGGTAGACGGCTAATTGACTCGAGTAAATGCCACATTTGGCGAACCAGAGATTTACCTGGCAGTGAGCTCAGATGGTGAATTCACCGTCTGGTCTACTGCCAGAACTCACCCGAAGACTCGAATGCCCACTGGGGAGTTGGGGAGAGGTCCTACGCAGCATCTAGGGCTTGATTAAGTGCGAATCAAGTTGAATCCAGCTTAACAGAAGAATCAAACGAAGGTTATACCTGAAGCGAAGAGCTGCAGCGATGAAGGCAATGCCGATAGACTAGATCGCACCAGGGGCCTGCAAGAGTTTGGCAAGCGGGTCTGAACTCCAGACCACGCCCTCTATCAGCTATACGCAGCAGTCCAGACGCCAGGATTGCCGAGAGCTCTGGAACTCCAGCTGTGAGAATTGATGAGTCTTAGTGAGAAAAAAGGGTTCACTGAGATGTGCTGAGGGTTTTTATAAGCGAGGGGGAGGTCCAGGGGTGGACACCATGGCTAGAGGCCATGGTGTAGGCTCGGACAGGGGCGGAGCCACGATCCTCCACAATTGGGGCTAGCAAGGCCTTGTGACCCGCCGAGCTTCGTCCTACCTGAACTGAGAAGTTCTTAACGGTTGGGAGGACGTGGCAGAGGGAGTGGGAGACACGGTCAACGTGGATGGTACGAGCGAATTTTTGCTGTCGGGTCGGGGTCTCTTAGGGACGATGGTGAACAGGGCGGGGTGCTCGGCAGCCGTCTGTTGGCGAAGATGTTGGCGATGGATGGTTTGATGGAGATCTTAATTAAGAGACAACGGATTAAATCCTGGACGTTGGATATAAAATGTCGATCAGGCATCCGAGATTAGATCACGGGATGGAGTGGTGAGGGCCTTTGGATTACGCGCTGAGATGCGTGCTAGACATCCTACTGGCTTAGCACAGTGCACCGCTGTCGGGACCCCGCAGCGGATCTGCCGCGGTCCCGACAGCAAATCCTGTCGATTTAATTAATAAAAAAAAATCTAATTTAAATATAATTAAAACCATTCAAATAATATTTAATTATTCTAAAATATCCTAAATCCAATTTAGGACCAAATGAGCTTCAAAAATTCCCCAAATTTTACCTTTAGCTAATTAGGGTATGAGGAATTCAAAAATAAAATCAGATTTTGATTTGGAGATCAAATTAATTTAGGTATTTTTCAAAGTTTAAAATTAGCCAAATATACCAAATTTTCCATTTTGGCTCCAAATGATTCCAAACCTCTAGGGTTAGGTTTAAATGACCCATTGAGTCCAATGGATTAAAAATCAAGGCTTGGTTTAGCTTGATTTAGCTGAGATAACAACTAGGGTTGTTACAAGTTCATACCCAGGATTATGTTGAAATTTGCAATTGGTAGCATTATAAACATAGCTTGAAACTTTTGATTGTCGATCATAATTTTTATGTTACAAAATTGATGGGATTGCATACGGGCACCAGAAAGTAACCTGATACTTAATGAGTTAGCTAATTGATATGATGGTATACCAAGAGATTTAACCCAATTTTTAGATATGAAAGAATGACTTGCTCCGATATCAAACAAAATATTATAGGGTTTATCACTTATCATTAATGTGCCTATGATTATAACAATAATAAGATATCATTGTTTAAAATATTATAGAAAAATAGAAGTGATAATGACTGGAATTAAGACACTTTTAAGACATACATGAGACAATCTTCAGGCGCTGAAGCAGGAGTTAGCATATATACTTGGGCAGGAGCTGTTGGCTGCTTATTCTGAGGCCGCTAGCCTTGACTATTATAGGATGACCTGGAAATAGGAGCTACTGCTTTGGGGTTTGCAGACGAAGTGGATGCTGGCATTAGAGCCAAGGCAGGAGCCCAGTTGTTCAGAGGTTGTGGACGAAAGGTTTGATTACACCGAGAATGGGTGATCGGCACTCCATCGATAGTGACTTTGGCATTATAATTATAGAAACGGTGGTCCTGTCAGCCGCAAGTGTAGTACACGTTACCCTTATGGTAACATTTCTCATATAGGTGACAGTGTTTGCATTTAGTGTTTTCTACCGGAGCTAGTTCAGCATCCATGTTATACACTTTGACCACCTTTTGATGACCAAAGTTCTCTCTTCTAGGCTGCACAAAGCTAGCCTTCCTCTTTTTGTCCATTTTCCCTTTAAAGCCTTCCTGCAAGCGGGCAGGTTTTACCAGTTCGGGGGAATTTCTAATCTGCTGAGAGATTAGGTGGTCTTTGATGGAATCTCTTAGCCCTTTCAGGAAATGCAAAGTCTTCACTAACTCTGGGGTGAAACGGTGGAATTATAGCTCGTAGTCTGCAATAGATTGTCCACCTTGCGTCAGATGGAGCAACTCATCTTCTAATACGGCCTGAGAAGACACTAGAATGAAGGCTTCCTTAAAATCCTCAACGAATTGGTCCCACAAAATGCCTTCTATTTCATAGTCAGCAAATCTGGTATTATGCTCATTTTCCCACCAGTACTCAGCATCATCCTTGAATAAGTGATTAGCCAGACAAATCATTTTAGAGTTTGGGCATTTAATACTTGCCATTTTTTTTCAGCTGCTTTCAACTAGCTGATTATATCCATGGGGTTCAAAGACCCATTGAAAGTGGGTGTTCGGATACGCAGAAAGCTATGGAGAATTCCATCTCCAGTGAAGTGGGGTGCAGAGGTAGCTCTCATCTGGGAAAAAGGTGCTGGCGAGAGTTTAATATCAAAGTGCGAGTTTCTTGCACTTGCTAGGCATTGCTCTTTATAAACGCCTTCATTAATTGATTTGTGAATTAATTTCATTTGGTCCGCAAGAAGACGAGACCATATTTTTAATAGGGGTAGGAGCTGAAGGGGATTCAAGATTCATGACTGTAATATTCAGAAGTACGGATTCAACAAGAAGTATAATCTACTATTTCTTTCAATTACTTTCTTAAATGAGAAGTTGAGGTGATTAAAAAACAGATATCTAATACAGAAAAAAGATATTGAGGATGACTCATGAACATTAACTAGAATACTCTACCCTAAAGGCAACACAAAAATCATTGAATGAGACTACTCGGTGCCTCTTGGAGAGCCTTCTGTAGGTCCAACACCACCATCTATCCGATGAGTCTCCAAGTAGAGTACCCAAAATCTGAATGTGGTAGTCATCTGGGCATGCAGTCTCTCTGAATGCAGTACTCACCCGATCCAACCACTCCTTTACAAGGGCAAGGAGACTAGTTCCTAAGAGTTGAGTGAATTAATATCTTATCCAGCACTTCTACATCAAGAGGAGATACTCGTTCCATAATCCTTCCATAGATTTTGCCATCTTGGAAGTCATCCATCCAATACTCGCTGAATAGCCTTAGGTAGTAGTAATACTCGGAAGGTTGATAATAAAATTCCTAAAATTCATTCAATTATTAGTTATGATTTCACATTTATTTTGCTGATGAATAATTTACTTGCATATTTTACTTATTTATAGTCTATTTAGATCCTAAGATGTCATTTATTATTTGTATTTTGCTTTTAAATATCTTTTGATATTTGTTCAATTCATAAGGTGTCCTTTTAAGACATTCTTTATTTTTTATTTCTTAGATATCAACTTGATGAAGTTATGGATGTTGCTTTTGCTTACACTTAGTGATTGTGATCATAACTATTCTAGAGAACAGATCATAAAGTAGATAAGAACACTTTCCTTATATAACACATTATGATACTTCTCTGATACCAACTGTAACACCCCATCCGGTCGCCATGCAATTTATTTAAGAGATAACAAATTGGCGGTGAAATGATGCGTTATTCGGGAAGGAAAGCACGATCTTCCCGAATAAAACCAACATTTGAGAGCATAAGACCTGCTAAAACTCAACCTCAAGAGAAGAGGGCTGAGCACTAATCCTTAATATAAGTGTGATATCCCTATCCTAAGTATTAGGTAAGGTACTTGTGTGTATTAGATTAAGAATATAAATATGATCCAAGTTACACAAATATTAGTATTTTATGAATATCTGAATCACATCACAATACTAAGTATAAGTAATAAGAAGACAGAGTGCAGATTCTAAGCATACATCTAGAAACATTTATCATAGAAACAAAATAAAGCATTCATCTCAAAAGAGAAACCTCCAGAGTTATTACAATGCTTTTATAATAAATACTAAAATAAGGTCTAAGTACTAAACTAAAAAACTAAACAAAAAGTAAATGCTGAAGAAGAGACCACTAATGCTCCTCTAACTGCTCCTGGATATTCTTAGTATCCTCCGTATCTGGCTCTACGAACTCCTCAAGATCTAGCAAATTGCAGTATCCCAAAAGTACAATGTGTTAGACAAAAACTCTAATATAATGAAAGCTATTCTAATAGTTTACAATTATTTACTATTTAACATTTAAATAGTTTAAAAAAAATTGTAGATAAAGATAATAAAATATATAAAATCCCAAAATAGTATAAATATGAAAATAAAGTAATTGAAATTGAAATATAAAACAGTAAGCTTGTAACAACCTACTTAGCTTAATTTTAGCTTAATCACATCCTAATTATTATTTCATTGAGTTCATCTAGTAATAAAAATAAATTTTTAAAGATTTGGAATGATTCAGAGCTCAATTAAATAATTAGAATATTTAATAATATTTAATTAATTAGAAAATTAAGATATTTAGTTTGATCTCAAAATTAAAATTTGACTTCGGCATTATACTCGTTACCCCCAAATTAGCTAAGGGTGATATTTTGGATGTGTTTGGAAGTCGTCGAATTTTCACGAATATTTTAATGTAATTAAATACCCCAAAAAATAGGAAAATTAAATACTCGTCAGAATCAAAATCTGACTTCGCCGTTGCGTTCCTCACCCCCAAATTAGCTAAGGGTGAATTTTTGAGATTTTTTGAAGATCATTTATAAAATATGATTTTAGAGACTAATTAATTTAATTATTTAAAATCCATTTTTATTTTTATGTCCTTTTTCCTTTTTTTTTTCTCTGGCTAGACCCCACCTCCTTTATTTCCTTCTGAAAATCTGGCACCTCCCTCCTTTTTTTTTTGTTTGCTTCTGCCATGCTTGTTTTCCCTCTTCTCTCAACCTCCTGCCACACCCCCCCCCCTTATCTCCACAGTTGGGATGGGACAACTCTTGCCCATCCCATCTAAAGCCAGGCTTTTCCTTCCATTTAAACAAGCTGAGCTCCCCTCATCTCCTCCTTCTTCCATTGATGTACTACTGAAGAAGTCCTGAAGCTCCCAAGTTCCTACAGAAAACAGAGCTCTCTTTCTCCATTTTCTTCCATTTGAAAGCCAAGGTACCTTCTTTCTCCTATTGAATAGATTCAATGGCTACTTCATTTTACTCTTAAGCTTATGTTGCATCCTTAAAGAATCTGTGTTGAGATTATGGAGTTCATTAGAGCTCATTAGGCTTGTGATTTTAGGAAGTTCTAACAGCTTCGTTTTTCCTTCTTTCCGCACACATGAACCTTTAACTCCTATATTTGCATAGTCAGAATGATTGCTTTATGCCAATTTTAATATTAATGGAAAGGCCTCAAAAATACTTTCTAACGATATATGGCACCGCACGTGAAATGCTCTAGGTTGAGAGTATTTGAGCCAGAAAGATGACCCATTACGATTTTTGCACAAGAGAAATCACCGTCGGGCACTGCAGGGCGCCGCAGCTCCCGAAGTTTCGAATTCGGGTCAGCCGCAGTGGCATAATAGTTTGATGAAGCATAAATAAATATTTTTGATGAAATTAAATTTACCCTTCGTAGCGCATCGCATCGCGTGAAAGCGCTGCCGCGCGCCACAGCGGCACACCCAAAAGCGCTGCAGTGCCCCGTAGCGGCCACGCTTTAGAAAAAAAAGTGCCACAGCGTGTCGCAGTGCTTAACTCAAGAAGGCGCTATAGTGCGCTGACAAACTGTGAAATACACATCTGCGCTAGCACGTAAGTGTACGTAGTCTGAAGTAATAATTTGGAAGATGAGTTCATAGATTATCGTTCTCAGGAAATAGGGTGTTTTGTTACTAAGATATATCTAATTTTAATAATGTTCAATAGGTATGAATTTGGCTTGATTTGGTTCTGTTGTCAAAGCAATAATTCAGATGTAAGAAACTAATTAAAGTAGAGAGGAGAGTTGGGCTTACTCCATGTTAAATAATGAGGACCTCAAGTTGTATTACTTCTCAAGCACATTTCATCTCTTTTATTAAGCCAATTAATCAAGTGCATATTGTATTCCTTAGAGTTATCCTCTAATTCCTTCAAGTGCAAATCTTGTGCGAGAGATGAACACACAAGGGTTCAATTTATGCACAAAGATTCCCATAAGATCACAAGAAGAGCACTTTAGTTTTCCTACATCTAGGTTGCCAAAGTTGACAGTTTTAATTAGCCGATCTCAAGAGTATTGATTCTACTAATGATCTTCTCACGCATCATGCGCAGTTCAGATAAGGAAGTAATTTCAGTGGGCTCTATGACTATGTCACGTCGTTCATGAGCTCTCAAAGAATCCACTCCCTCCTTTCACGTATGCTGAGCAACGGAGCTCTAATTAGTGGGTCTTAGCTCACATGCTTCGACTCCTTAGTTGAGCATAAAATATGGTGTAAGAAGGCTCAAGAACTTCTCACTTAGTTCTAAGCACCTCTTTCACACTTACCCCGCTCTTAACTAAGGAGTGAGACATGGAGCACAAGACTTTCATATTTTTATTAGTTTTTATAACATAAGATTTTCATTTGTTACACAACTTGTTCTTAAGATGATTTCATTGAGTCATTCAAAAACAAAATTTCTTTAGATCAATGCTTGAAGAAGTTCTACATCATTCATTGAGTTCTTTACAGTTTACAATGGGCTTAGCCCAACCGTCCCCAAGGGAGTTTATCCTTCCGTTACAGTGGAGAAAAGATGAATAACATACAAGGATGAAGACCCTTTCATGATCCACTAAAAGAAAAGTAAAAGCAAGATTAGAGTTTACGAGGAACAACCCTTAAAGGGGTTCTTCGGATCTCTCTTCTTCTTCCTCTTCTTGTCTTCTTTAGCTCCCTAGTGCAGCCTCCAGCTCTTTCTACTCTAGCAATGGTTCTTTCCACTTCCCTTAGAGAGGTCTCCTTCTTCCTCTATTCAGCCCCCTAAAATCTGAATTTGTTGGATGATAATTGGGAACTCCTTTTAAATAAAGAAGAGCTGCATTTATAGAGGGGTCAATACTCCTTGCCCTTCAAAATTTACAAGTACCTATCCCACTTGAGACATGATAAGACAATTTCTTTTTCATTCTTTAATCTCCACATCACTTCAAAATTTTAATTTTCCTCTTAAAAACTATTATGTTGTAGAAGAAATGATGGCTGGGAGACAAGGACCAGGTTGGGGGTCTAGTCCCAGCCGCAATAAATGCTCTGAATAGATTGAAATTCGGCGCGTCGCTGCAGTGCGCTATAGAGATCGAGTCCCACAGCTCATTTGCTGCAGCGCGCTGTGGCAGTTTTAAGTTATGTAACCTGCCCGCTGCTCCATGCTGTAGCGATTGAGTTTCACAAGCTCTCCCGCTGTGGCGTGCTGTAGCGATTGAGTCCCGCAAGCTCTCCTGCCGAGGCGCACTGTAGCGATTGAGTTTCGCAAGCTCTCTCGTTGTGGCGCGCTATAGCGGTTGAGTCCCGCAAGCTCTCCTGCTGAGGCGCGCTGTAGTGGTTGAGTCCCGTAAGCTCTCCTATTGTGGCATGCTGTAGCGGTTGAGTCCCGTACGCTCTCCCGCTGTGGCACGCTGTCGTGGTTGAGTCCCGCAAGCTCACCCACTGTAGTGCGCCATAACGAAAATGCTCCAGAAAACATAAATGTCCTTGTTAAAAGTTTTCTATAGGAAAGTAGCTGTGGCACATCGTGGCGCGCTGCAGCGCACTATAGTAGTTTTTTTTAGAATTTGCAGAAACCTTCCAGATTTGTCTAGAAATTGTTGAGTTTGTATTTCTCCTGAAAATAGGCAGAATTTGATCAAGGAAGCTGTTTAAAATAAGGATATGAATGAGCTTTTCCCTTTATTTAGTATATAAATTATGGAACCATCACACCCCCACACTTAAATTCTTACTTGTCCTCGAGTAAGCTCAAAAATAATTTTCAGTTTCTAAGGTATGAGAGTCTATAAGTAATGTCAATGTGTGTTTGATTGCAATTCAAAGATCATGCTTAACTGAAATGATAAGAACATTTGGCATCATTTAAATTTTGTTAACTTTGGTTATGAACCAATGTTGATAAACTAGTCTCTAATTTTAAGTTTGTAATGCTTGGTGCTAGGTAATGGGGGAGATTCCTTGAAATTACTGAACTAGGAGGGTAGTGAGTAAGCAAGAGTTTTGTGCCATATGTGCTCATTCTTATGAATCACAAAGATATTTAAAATTTTTAGGAGAGATATTTTTTATCATCCTATTTCAATTTTCCCTTGGGAGAGATATTTTTTTCATCCCTATTTTTGCTTTCTTTTTCATCTTTTAGGGAAAAATATTTTTCTTCATCCCATTTCCAAATCTTGGTAAACATGAAGTCCTACAGGAGCCTAGCACACTCTTTTGTTCACTCAATATTCATCACTAGTTTTTAATTTCTAATCCTTCCCCCACACTTAGTCCTTAACATTGATTTAAATTTTTGGAGATTAGATTCAACCTGAAATCATTCATTTATTTAGATGATTTAAGGATGTCAAAGAGTATAGTCATTTTTTGTTAAGCTAACTTTGGCTGATACTCAATTTCTTCATTGATATTCTTGTAACTTTTAATTTCTTGAAGAATTCAGAAAAAATATATTCTTTGCAATCTTAGAGAGAATTTGGAACTATGATAATCCATAATTTATATCCACAAAATTAAAAACACATAAAAGAAAAGTACAAAAACTAGAAATACAAATAAGAAAAGATACAACCAAATTTAGTGATCCTCCTTGCTTTCTTCCGCCTCCGCCTCATCCACCTCCTGGTAGGAATAGTCACACAGCCAATGGGTACCCGGGATAGGGTCGCCAACAGGTGGTTGTGGTAGCAAGGAGCCATCCGGCCCTCCATACAAGCTCCAATTTTGGAACATCATTATAAAAGTTTCATGGAATTCCAATTGGAACTCTCGCTACCGGGCGATTTTGCTTCTTGCAAAATCGCATGTCGATGTCCATAGCCCTACCCAAATCAGTTTGTTGAGCGTAAATTCGCCCCAACAATTTTTCTGAGTAAGAGCAGCCGGTGGAAGCTAAAACTTTGCCTTCTTCTCCCCTCCTCTTCTTAACCTACTTTTGAACTTGGGTGGGCATTTAAATTTGTTAGCTCAAGGGGGCACTAAGAGGGACGAAGCTATCAGAGGAAAGAATCTTTACCCCCTGGGCCAAATAGATGCCTGATATTAATTGTAACAACTCTAGGTTGTTACCCTGCTAATTTATAGTATAATTAATCCTTAATTTCAATACCATTGCTTTTAGAATATCAAGTTAAGCCTATCCTGAAAAAATGAAGGCTATTGAACTTCTCTAAGTCAAAGATGATATTTTGATTAGTCTAGATGCCCTAGATTAGACCTAAAATATTTTAATCTCAGAATAAAATTCTAATTGCAATTTTGAATTCCTCACCCCCAAATTAGCTAGGGGTGAAAGTTTTGTATAATTTGAAAACCATTTTGGCCATAATTCACATTTAATTGAAATGGGTTAATTGCATAAAAGGGTTCATAATATTTCCAAATTGAAAATATATCCTTTAAACTAAATTATGCGAGTCGCACGATAGCGGAGTCTCGCAAATCTAACTATCACGATTAAATAATCAACGGCTAGGATTAGATCCCGTGAAACTGCGGATCAGCCGTTAGATGCGCCTTGTGAATCCTATGGCATGGATCCAATCGGATCCGGCCATTAGGATCTGGAGGATCAGGACCATCGTGCTTTTTTAATCGAACCATTAGACGGCTCCAAACCCTACATGCACTATGGACCTCTAACCCCACTCCCTCGCACACCCGACAGGGAGATCCCCTGTACTACCAGCTGCCCTCCCTATCTCCCACTCGCGCCTCCAGCTCAACAAGGCCATTAGAACCCTCCCTGTAATGGTTAGGGGTCCCAATCGGGCCTCGTGGCCTAACCGAGCTCAAATTGGAATTTTGAGAGCTCGGCCATTGCCCGAACTCTCGGGTCCTCCTCAGCCCAATCCAACCCTCTGGAGCCTTTCCTGAACTCACCTGAGCTATAAATAGCCTCAGCAATCCTCCCTTTGCTTGTTTGCTGCTCAATTGTGTAACAACCCAAAATTGTTACCCAGCTTAATTTGAGCCTAATCATATCTTAATTATTATTCTGTTGCTTTCATCTAGCTTTTAGAACCAAACCCTGAAGGTTTGAAGCAATTCAGAGCTAAATCAAATATTTTGGATTATTTTAATATTTAATAAATTAGAAATTGAGGTATTTATTTTGATCTTGAAATTAAAATTCGACTTCGCCGTTGTGGTCGTCAACCCCAAATTAGCTATGGGTGATGTTTTGGACGCATTTGGAAGTCATCAGATTTTTGCTAATATTTTAATATAATTAAGTGCACCAGAAAATAGAATAAATAAATAATCATCAGAATCGAAATCCAACTTTGCCGTTGAATTCCTCACCCCTAAATTAGCTACGGGTGAAATTTTGAGATTTTTCGGAGCACATTTCAAAAATTTGAATTTTAAATAATTAAGCAATTATCCGATCCTTAATTTGCAACTTCTCCCCCTCTCTCTCCTAGCTGGCACCTAAATTTTGGCTAGCCATCTCCTTCATTTGGCTGGCCACTCCTCCCACCTCCTTCCTTTCATGCTTTGATGTGAGGTCACATCCTCATCCCCTTATCCTAGCTCCCTAGTCTCCTTAGCTCATGATGGAGTCTCCCGTCCCCTCTCCTCCTTTAAAAGGAGAGCACAGCCCTTCCTCTCTTGCTTGCTGAAAATTTCCTCCTCCTCTATATTGTTCCCTTGTGTTGAAAAGAAAGAAGAGATTTAGCTCACCTCTAAAGCTTTGGAGAAAGGCAAAGGTTTCCTCTTCCTCCTTCTCTCGCAAGGCTAAAGGTACCCCTTTGCTCCTCTCCTTATCTTCCTCATGTTGATTACAATGCTTGAATGTATCTTTAGAAGTTCATAAGCATGCATGGAAGCCACTAAGGCTCTTAAAAGCATCACAGAAAATTACTCTATTTTCATCTATTCTGCATACTCTTGCATTTATTTACATTTTTCGTATAATTAGGATGCTTCGTTTATGCCAATTTTAGTGTTGATGGAAAGGTATCGAAAATACCTTTCTATTGATATATGACACCGTTCATGAAACGCTCTAGATTTGGAGTAATTAAGCTCGAAAATAGGCCTTCCAGGTTTCATCCCGGTGAAAATCACCGTCTGGCGCTGCAGCGCCAGAAATTGCAAAATAGGGCCGCTGCAGTGGGATTTCGGTGAAATATATAAAAACATTAATTAAACTATTTGAACAGTATTTTGCAAAATGGACCGCTACAAGCGCGCCGTAGTGCGCTGCAGCGAGCTGCAGCGCGCGGTAGCGGGCTGCAGCATAAATTTTTGGAAAAACTTAGGGAAATATGAAAAATAAATTAATTAAACAGTGAATTTTGCAAGTTGAACTGCTGCGGCACGCCATAGCATGCCGCAGTGGACCGCAGCGCACCCCCAGCGCTAAAAGCGCTACACAGCGCTAAAAGCGCTACAAAAGCGCTAAAAGCGCTACAAACAAGCGCGTTGCCGCGCTGAAAGCGTTTTAGCGCACTGCCCGCGTGAAAGGCACTACTACTGCGCGAAAGGCGCTACCACGCGCTACCGTGCGAAAAGCGCTCCAGCGCGCTGCAGCGCCCAAACTTGCAAAATTCCCAGAACTTTCTTTAAAAATACCCAGAATTTTGTAATGTTGCCCAGTTTTGGCTGAAATAGCCAAAACTTCCCTGTTTTGGTATTTTTAAGGTCCCTAGGACCCTAGTGGGACTAAATAATATCAAATTTGAACATATTTTAGCTAAAATTGAATATTGCATAAAATTTTATATGAAATTTAAATTTAAAACTTGTCACTTTTAAATTAGCCTACATATCTACTATGGATCTTAAATATGTGTTATGCCAAATAATAAGTATTAGAATCTTAATTACTTGTATTACTTAGGTATAGTTTAACAACCAAATAGCATGAAACTTAAGCTTATTGGAATTGTTATTAAGTGCTAATCTCTTTAGTTTAATTTTAGAATTTGATTAGCCCTAATTATCTTCTATTTTATGCTTTTATGATTTTAGGATGTATGAGAACCTTAACATTTACTTGGAACACCTAATTGTGTGAAATTAATATTTAACTCAACTTGAATATAAGAATCTTGATAACTTGATTAAGTATATAATACTTAATCTAAACCTAAAGTTTGACATCAATAATATACTAATAATACATTGATTTATCATTGACCTTTAAATTAACTATTGGTCTTAATGATAGAAAGGCTAGGGGTTAAACCTAGCTTGTCTTGATTAAGATCGAAACCTTAATCACTTAATTACTTAAGTTGATTGTAAGATAATTCAATTGACATTATTCCAATAATGCATATGATTTGATATTGATCTTAAATCATCAAATTATAAGTGCTAAGGATAATATTGAATATGTGTGATTGAATCATCTGAATCTAAACTTTAGATCTTTGATTTTCTCTTATATAAGACTACTAGCATAAGATGGATAATAAAATTACAATGACTTATGAAATGATCTAACTCTAATAAGATGTTTGATTTCATCCCATGATTGTAGAATAGGAAAGGATTAGATAGATCTTATTCATCTGATCTGATCACTTTAACCCAAGCTAGTAAATAACCTTGAATGTTCGCTTAAGAAGCAGAAAAGAAAGATCTTAAGGGTCTTGCTATAGGATCATTATTGAAATGATTAAAGACCTTAACTCATGATATATTGAGGTAGGAAGGACTTTTGTAACTTATTGAGGTAGAAACTTAGTTGATCCTTCATAACTTTAAAAATTAAACTTAATACATTATGGTAGGAATCACCTAAAGTACTTAGAATGTGACTCATTCCTTGTGGTAGCAACCTATGTTTAGTGATCCTTTAATCACATCCTTGGAGCCTTGTGTAGGATACACCTACTTAGAGTAAGGATTAATAGATTTTATAAATCATTATTGATT
Organism: Gastrodia elata; assembly: GCA_016760335.1. NCBI lineage: Eukaryota > Viridiplantae > Streptophyta > Magnoliopsida > Asparagales > Orchidaceae > Gastrodia > Gastrodia elata. Next base: position 23,708,639 of record CM028670.1, on the reverse strand, counting down.
AAATAGAACCTTCTGAACTCAGATTATTGGTTGGGTATAGTAGGGTATACCCATATTACTAGATTATTTCAGTAGTATCCAGGATTGGTTGATTCACTCCAATGTGGGCTTATGACCAGGTGCTATCCTGAGGGATTAGATGAATACAGTCCCGTTAGAGTAATCCTCCAAGACTAAGAGTGTTACAATTAGTGAACAAGATCATTAGTTTGAGATGTAAATTGAAATCAGGTTCTGCCTCCTATCATAGTACACATTGGATAAGTGCATTTTAAGCAAACTAAGTAACTCAAATCATTATGCGTAAGACACTAAGTATGCTTGTATTTAGGTCATTTAATGGCTTAGCTTGATATGTAAACTGTGATCGGGCTCTGCCTCCTATCGTAGTGCGCTTCGATAAGTGCAGTTTAAAGAAACTAAGGGTTAAATCCACCTTTCTTGCAAACATGCTAAATATATGTATACAATCATCCCAACTAATGATTTTTAAGTAAACTCTCAACCTTAACCAATTATCGAATTAGAATCTAGGAGTCAGAATCCTTTTAGCAGGATTCTGCACAATGGAGACCTAGAATTTATTATCATATTTCAAAGCATTTTCTGGATTTTTGGATTTATCTCATGTAGTTTAGAAGCATGAGCATGAGTATAAGCATGATATGTGAGTATCAAAATAATATATGAGTATCAGTGATAATTTATGGGTTACAGAATATTACATACATTGACTAAGGAATTTTAGGATGCATCAGCATCATCAGTAAGTAGTATTCCCAATTGAATGTATGTATATATTGTACTGTACTGCTCATAACAGTTTAGTAATATTTTGGTTGCATATCAGTAGAGTACGGTGTTGTGGCATATTCAGGTGAACAGTTTCAGTGACATACAATATAGTTGTATATATGATTACCCAGCTTCAGATTCAGTACTATTTTAATTTATTTTCAGTATTCAGTTATAATTCGGTTTTACTTTACCCTACTTCAGTTTTGTACAACTTTATATAATTTTATACTTTCAGTTACTTTTACAGTATTTTTGCAGATTTAATTACATTATGTAAATGTTAAATGAATAATTTGAACTACTAGATTAGTTTCGATGTGTTAGACTTATTATCTAACACGGGGTACTTTTGGGATCTGACAATTTGCTAGATCCTGAGTAGTATATTGAGCCAGGTTAGGAGGATACCCAAGAGATTCAGGAGAAGCTAGTGGAGCACTGGTGGACTCTCCTCCAGTTTTATTTTTTGCTTAGTATTTTCAGTTCAGTACTTAGTTTTATGTCTATCTTAGTAAAATGTTTGTAATAATTCTGGATATATTTTCTTTTCTTTTCTGAGATTAATGTTTTCATACAGCTTTTGTGATAAATGTATTATGGATGTTTGCTTTAAGCTTCCGCACTATGTTATATACTACTTATACTTAGTATTGTAATATGATCAGTATATTGGAAATGCTAATGTCTTATACATATATTAGATTCCTATTGTATTCTAGATCCAATGTATATATTTATCTAATACTTAGGATAAGGATACTACTCTTATCTTAAGTATTAGCTCTCAACCCTCCTTGAGGTTGAGTCAGCAGCCCTTTAGATGGGCTTAGTTTTTAGCTATTTCGGGGAGATGGGATATTCCTCCCTAAGTGGCGCGCCGCTCTGCCGCTGAAATTAATTATAACTATCTCATTTGCGTGCGGCGACGGGGCGGGGTGCTACAAATTGCCCTCAATTCTCCACTGTCTTCTCGTCGCCATTGCTGGTCTGCCAAGCTTCTTCCAAGCGATTTCAAGAGCTCTCAAACTGCTGATAGTAGGTTCTCTTGGTGTTCAAGATCCTTTGTGCCTTCCGGGAGCTCAGCCAGTGCCGTCCAGCCCTCAATCGAGCACCCTGAGCCATCCCGACGAACCAGGTACCCCCGCTTGTTTAGTTTGAGTCAATTGGGCTCAGACTCCTTTCCTTTTGATTTGTACTTGAGCGTATTGTTAGAACGAATCCAATGTTATCAAACTTAGGTCCTGAGCTAGCCTCGATCAATCAAATTGATCGATCGGGCTAGGTCCTTAAGAAAGCTTCGGGACCGAGTAAGGTCCCGGCTTTCTAGCCCACTCCAAGCCCTCAGATTCGAGGGCTTCAATCCGTCTCACCACCCTGATGGAGTAGGGATCAAGCCCTGGGTCTGGCATAGTCACTGTGGGGAGAATTGTCTCCCCACAGTAGCTCCATTGAGGGAGCCCTTGGGTGAGTAAGGTCCGGCCAATTCGGGACACCTCACAGGGGCTTCGAGTTCCAATCAGTGTGCCTTGGCATGCTGATGGAACCCCAATCCATTGGGAGTCACGGGGTGGTCAAGGAGTTAAGAATTCAACCAATTAGGGTACCTAATCGGCTGGCTCTCGGGATGGCGTCGGGTGAACATGAAGCTCCTGTGTGGGTCGGGCCGACCCATAACTCACGTTGTGCGACAGTGCCGGGCAATCGGGTCGAGTCAACCCGCGCATTTTGAAAAAGGGTCGAGACCCATTTTAATTTAATTAAAAATCAATTTAATATTTATTTTCCTTAAGGAAATAGGATGGATTAATTTGAAAAATGTAATATAAATAAGTGCTATAACTTTTAATCCACTGATCCAAACCTTATAATATTATTTATCAAATTAATCACAAAATTAGTAGGAATCTGAATATAAAATGATATTTAAATTTTAATGGTTAGATTTTCTATTTTTGCCTAATTATTGTAGATCTTAATTAGGGTTGATTGGCATGAACACTTATCCAAATTATATGTTTAGGGTACCATTAGTTTCCTTATGATTAGTAGAATGAATGTGCTAAGTAGTTTATTTTTTTGATCTCTGTATTTCAACTTATGCCCTAATCTTGTTAAATTATGATTAGTGAAAATTAGGGTTTTCAATCATTGATCTTAGCAAATTTAATCTCTAATTAATTATATGATTAAATAAAACTTAGGTGCCAAGTTGTATGAAATTATGATGGCTAGATTTGTAATTAGGTGCTAATCCTTTTGAATTGATTTATGATTTGATTAGCACTAATTACTTTTTTGTTTTTCTGAATTTTTCTATTAATATGCTCCATAACAGTAAGTTGGATGTATTTAAACCATGTATGTCAATTTATGATGTATAAATTCAACAAACCTAAATTGGAGAACTTAAATATCTTAATTAAACTTAAGAAGTGTTAAGACTTTGATCAAGCTATTAAGACTTGATCTAAGTCTGGAATTACCACCAATAATACATCATTAATCCACTGATTTAACATTTGACTTATAAATAAACACTTGATCTTAATTGGATAAAAGTAGGGCTTAAACCTTAATCTATGTGATTAAGATCCAAACTCAAACCTTAATTAAATGGATTGATTATAAGATAATGCAATTGACATTATTCTAATAATGCACCTGATTTGATATTGATCTTAAACTATTTAATTAGACATATTAAGGTTAATAATGAATCTATGTGATTGATTAATCTGAATCTAAGCTTTGGATATTTGATTTCCTCTTATATAAGATCATTAGCATATGAATAATAATAAAATCATATTGATTAAATAAGTGATCTATCTCTATTAATAACCTTTATTTGCTCCCATGATTATAGAATAGGAGGTAATCAGATGATTTTAAATCATCTAATCTGATCACTTTGATTCAAATTAATAATCAAACTTTTAAGTGTTAACTTAAGTATTAGAACGTGAGATCTCAAGAGTCTTACTAAAGAATCATTTTTGAAATATTTTTAAAGACCTTAATTAATGATACATTGAGGTAGGAAGAATCTTTGAAATTTGTTGAGGTAGATTCTTGGATGATCCCTTTAATTTTAGAAGTTAATCTTAACCTCTCGTGGTAGGAATCACCTAAGATACTTAGAATGACACATCTCCTTGTAGTAGAATCTATATTGAGTGATCTTTTGATCATATTCTTAGAGCTTTGTGTAGGATTCACAATAACAACCTAAGGTTGTTACCCATCTTAATTTAAGTATAATTATATCTCAATTATCATTATGCTAAGTTCATATAGTCATTTGAATCAATACCCAAAGATTTGGTGTGATTCAGAGAAAAATCAAATATTGGATTATTTTAATATTTAATTAATTAGAAAATTAAGGTATTTAATTTGATCTCAAAATCGAAATCCGACTTCGCCATTGCGATCGCCATCCCTAGATTATCTAGGGGTGATGTTTTGGACACGTTTGGAAGTTGTTGGATTTTCGCAAATATTTTATATAATTAAATGCATCAGAAAATAAAATAATTAAATAATCGTCGAAATTGAATTTTGACTTTGCCGTTGAATTCCTCACCCCTAAATTAGCTAGGGGTGAATTTTTTGGAATTTTTGGAGTGCATTTCAAAATTTTGAATTTTTAAATAATTAAAGAAAATAAATAAGTAATTAGTTGGTACTTAAATTGCAATTTCTCCCCCTCACTTCTAGCTGGCACTCCATTCGGTGCCTCCCTCTCCCTAGCTTGCAGCTGAGGGTCTCCTTCCCCCATACTTGATAGGAAAGGTCTTACCTCCTAGCTGCTATAGGTCATCCTCTACCTCCCTCTCACTCTCCTCCTTTAAAGTATAAGCACAGCTCTTCATCCCTCTCCTTGTTGTCAAGTTAAAGCTCTAGAGCTCTCTCCCTTCCTCTCAATTGCCGCACTTTGAAGAAGAAGTTCCTCTCCAAGTCTTGAAGAAAGCTGAGGTTCCTTCTTCCTCCTTGCAAGGCTAAGGTACCCTTTTGTTTACTCTCCTTGTCTCCTTCATGTTGCTACAATGCTTGAATGAATCTTTAGAAATCTATAAGCATGTATGGAAGCCATTAAGGCTCTTAAAAGCTTCATAGAAAATTGCTCTATTTTTTTGCACACCCTTGCATTCATTATCATTTTTTATAAGTTAGGATGCTCCGTTTGTGCTGATTTTGGTGTCAATGGAAAAGTATTGGGAAGACCTTTCCATTGATATATGGCACTGCTCATGTAATGCTATGGATTGGGAGTATTTGAGCTCAAAAGTAGGCCTTACGGGTTTCGTCCAGGAGAAAAATAATGTCTGGTGCTGCAGCGCCCAAAGTTGCAAAATGGACCGCTGCAGCGGCATTTTGAAAAAATCATATAAAATCCGTTATTCGCCTAATTGAATAGTAAATTGCAAATGGACCGCTGCAGCACGTGATAGCGTGCTGTAGCGGTATTTTTAAGAAAACTATAGAAAATCAGAAAAATAAATTAATTGAACAGTATTTTTTGTGAGTTGGACCACTGCAGTGCGCCATTGCGCGCCACAGCAAGCCGCAGTGCTGAGAGCACCACAACGCACTGCAGTGCTGAGAGCGCCACAACGCGCTGTAACGCCCGTAGTGCCACAACGCGCTGTAGCACCCAAAATTTTGAAAATTCCCAAAAATGTCTGAAAACTGCCCATAATTGGCTGAAATGGCCAGAACTTCTCATTTTTTTTATTTTAAAGTCCCTAGGACTCTAGTGGGACTGAATTATATCAAATTTAAATCTATCTTAGTTAAAATTGAGCATTACATAAAATTCTATGTTGAAATTAAGTTTGAAACTTGTCATCTTTATCAAGTGCTCAAAACCTATCATGAATTTTAAATGTATTATGCCAATTGCCAAATAATATGATCCTTAGAAGCTTGTATTGAATAAATATAATCTTAACAACTAAATGGCATGAAAGCTAAGTCATTTAGATTTGTAATCAAGTGCTAACTTCTTTGGTTGATTTTGAATTAGTTAGCCTTAATTACTTTTCATTTTATGTCGAATTTACATTTCTATGCTTTTATGATTTTAGAATGTATGTTAGTGAACTTTAACATTATTTGGACACCTAAATGTGCTTAAATTGAGATTAAACTATAATTAAACATAACAATCATGATAACTTGTTTAATTAGATGATACTTAATCCAAACCTAAAATTGCCATCAAAAATACACTAATAACACATTGATTTGTCATTGACCTTTAAAAGTAATATTTGGTCTTAATAGTAGAAGGGTTAGGGGTTAAACCCTAACTTATCTTGATTAAGATCTAAACCTTAATCACTTAATCAATTAACTTGATTGAAAAATAATTTAATTGACATTTTCCAATAATGTATCTGATTTAGTATTGATCTTAAATCATTAAATTGGAAGGGCTAAGGTTAATATCAAATCTGTGTGATTGAACCATCTGAATCTAAACTTTTGATTTTTGAGTTTTTCTTATATAAGACTATTAGCATAAAATGAGTAATAAAATTATAATAATTTACGAAATGTTCTAACTCTAATAAGATCTTTGATTTCATCCTATAATTGTAGAATAGAAAAGAATCAGATGAATTCTAATCATCTGATATAATCACCTTAACCTAAGTCTAATAAGTAAACCTTAAGGAGTAGAAAAGTGAGATTTTAAGGGTCTTACTTTAGGATCATTCTTGAAATGTTTAAGGACCTTAATTATTGATACCCTGATGTAGGAAGAGCTTTTGTAACTTATTGAGGTAGAAACTTAGATGATCCTTTATAACCTTAGAAGTTGAACTTGATACCTTGTGGTAGAAATCACCTAAAGCAGTTAGAATGGAATTTCTCCATTGCGGTAGAATTTAATATTGAGTGATCTTTTGATCACATCCTTGGAGCTTTATGTAGGACACACCTATTTAGAATAAGGATTAATAGCTTTGATAGATCCTTGTTAATTAAATAGAACCTTCTGAACCCAAATTATTGGTTGGGTATAGTAGGGTATACCCATATTACTAGATTATTTTAATAATATTCAGAATTAGTTGATTCACTCCAATGTGGACTTATGACTAGGTGCTATCCTGAGGGATTAGACGAATACAATCCCATTAGATTAAATCTTCCAAGACTAAGAGTGTTATAATTAGTGAACCAGATCCGTAATTTGAGATATAAACTACGACCGGGTTCAGCCTCCTATCGTAGTGTGCTTCGATAAGTGCAGTTTAAGCAAACTAAGTATCTCAAGTCACTTTGCATAGGACACTAAGTATTCTTGTAATTAGAACATTTAACGACTTAGCTTGAGATGTAAACTGTGACCGGGTTCTGCCTCCTATTGTAGTGCACTTCGATAAGTGCAGTTTAAACAAGCTAAGGCTTAAATTCACCTTTCTTGATAACATACTAAATATGTGTATACAATCATCCTAGCTAATGATTTTCATGTAAACTCTAAACTTTAACTAATTATCAAAGCTAAAATTTCAGGAGTCAGAATCTTTTTAGCAAGATTCTGCATAATGAAGACATTAAATTCATTATTAGATTTCAAAGCATTTTTTGGATTTTTGGATTTAGCTCATGTAGCCTAGAAGCATGAGCATGAGCATAAGCATGATGTATGAGTATCAGTGATGATTTATGAGTTACAGAATATTACATATATTGACTGGGAAATTTTAGGATGCATCGGCATCACAGTAAATAGTATTCCCAACTAGATGTATGTATACAATGGACCATACTACTCATAGCAGTTCAATGATATTTTGGTTGAATATCAGTAGCATACAGTGTTGTGGCATATTCAAATGCACAATTTCAGTGACATACAGTATAATTTTACATATGATTGCTTAATTTCAGATTCATTACTATTTTGATTTATTTTCAGTTTTCAGTTTACAGTTCAGCTTTACTTTACTTTACTTCAATTTTGTACAATTTTATACAATTTTATGCTTTTGGTTATCTTTACAGTATTTCTGTAGATTTAATCATATTATGTAAATGTTAAATAAATAACTAGAATTGCTTAGACTAGTTTCGATGTGTTAGACTTATTATCTAACACGGGGTACTTTTGGGATCCGATGATTTGCTAGATATTGAGCTATATATTGAGCCAGGTCAGGAGGACACCCAGGAAAATCAGGAGGAGTCTGTGGAGCACTAGTGGAATCTTCTCCAGTTTTACTACCTTTTTGCTTAGTTTATTTTAGTTCAGTACTTAGCTTTATGTCTGTAATTTAGTAACTGTTTGTAATAATTCTAGATATGTTTTGTTTTTTTTTCTGAGATGAATATTTTCATATAGCTTCTGTGATGAATGTTTATGGATGTTTTCTTTAAGTTTCCATACTCTGTTATATACTACTTATACTTAGTATTATGATATGATCAGTATACTGGAAATGCTGATATCTTATGCATATATTGGATTCCTTATGTGTGTTTCAAATCCAATGTATGTATCGGTCTAATACTTAGGATAAGTATACTACTCTTATCTTAAGTGTTAGCTCTCAACCCTCCTTGAGATTGAGTCAACAGCCCTTCAGAAGGGTTTTGTTTCAGCATATTCCTCCCCGAGTGGCGCGCCGCTCCGCCACCGATCTTATTATACCTATCTTTTGTGCGAGGAGGGGCGGGGCGCTACACTCACCTATTTAGAGTAAGTATTAATAGCCCTGATAAATCCTCATTGAATAAATAAAATTGTTGAACCCTGATTGTTGGATGGTATAGTATAGTATATTCATAGTACTAGGCTATTCCAGTATTATTCAGGATTGGTTGATTCATCTTAGTATAGATTATGTATGTGTTCTATCTTGCGAGTTTAGTCGAACATAGTTTCACTTAGACTAAATCACCCAATTCTAAATGTGTTACAATTAGGGAATTTAGATTATTAGCTTATTTAAATAAAAGTCATCATCAGGTGATGCCTACTATCGAAGATCGCTTCCATAGGTGTGCTTCAAGTAAACTATGTGATCGTAATCACCCTCCTTAGAGCACTAAGTGTGATTGTGATTTGGGAATTTTAATAGCTTAGCTTGAGATACAAATCGTCATCGGGTGATGCCTCCTATCAAAGATCGCTTCATTATGGTGGCTTAATCAAACTAAGAGTTAGAAACTACCCTTCTTGGAAGCATGTTATATATGTGTATACCAGCTCCCCATCTGATGATTTATAATTGAATTTTTAACTTTAACCAATTTTTATTCTAGAAGCTGTGAGTCAGAATCCTTTTAGCAAGATTCTGCATAATGTAGATTTTGAATTCAATATCAGTATTCCAAAACATTTATGGCTTTCTAGATTTAACTCATGTAATATAGAAGCATGAATATGAGCATGAGCATGAGCATGATGAAGGATTTCAGTAGTGATGTATAAGTATCAGTGATGACTTATGGGTTATTGAATGTTGCATATATTGACTGGGGAATTTCAGAATGTATCAGCATCACAGTAAACTGTATTCCCAACTGGGTGTATGTATACATTGAACCATATGGCTCATAGCCTTTCAATGATAGTTCTGTTACATATCTGTGGCATATCGTGTTGTGGTATACTTGGAGGCATAATCCCAGTGGCATATAGTACAATATTAGACATTTTTATATTTATTTCTAAGCATTTAATATTTTCTCTTACTTTCAGTATTTAGATCTGAATTAGTTTTACTTTGTTCAATCCTTACAGTTTTAGTGCCTTTATCGCTTTGTCTACAGTTTCATTTACTTTACTGCCTACTTGTATTTTTCTTTAATAGTGCTTAGTTAAGTTGCGATGTGTTAGACTTTTGTCTAACATGGGTACTTTTGGGATCCGACAATTTGCTAGATCCCGAGTAGCTTGTTGAGGCGGGACAGGAGGACTTGCAGGAGGTCCAGGAGGAGTACATGTAGCCTTAGTGGATCCGTCTTTCACCTTTTACTTTACTGTTCTTTCTTTCAGCATTTTAGATGACCTTTACTTTTTAGTATCTTGAAAATAGTTTGTAATAATTTTGGATGTATTTTACTTTTCTTTTCTGAGATGAATGTTTACTACTGCTCTGAGATGAATGTATTTTGGGATGTTTTGCTTTAGCTTCTGCACTTTGTTATTCTACTATTATACTTAGCATTGTGATGTGATAAACATACTGGAAATGCTGATATATTGATGACGTATATTGGATTCATATTTACCTTTTTAAATATAATGTATGTATTAGTCCAATACTTAAGATAAGTATTCTACTCTTATCTTAAGTATTGACTCTCATTCCCACTCTTAGGTTTGAGTCATTAGCATTCAGTGTGGTTCAGCTTCTGCCTCTAATCGGGAAGACGGTTATGCCTTCCTGAGTGGTACACCACTCAGTCACCGATCTGATTATCTTTATTTATTGCGTGTGGCGATAAGGCGGGGTGCTACATTAATGACTCGAATGCCAGCGCAGCACAGGACCCCTTCAAGGCATTACAGAGCTGCTCAAAAATGATGCCAGAGAGACGATTTTCTCCGGGCCGTTGGAGTGCACACATGAGCAGCGCCCTTGAATGGGTTACTTCACTAAGGTGACTCGATAGCAAGATGAAGCTGGAGATAAAAACTAGCCACGCATTACTCAAGTCCGTGAGGAGGGCTCGAGCAATGTTGGTCAAATTCCCTCTCCAATCTACATTATTGCAGATGAGTTCCCTTGTGAGAGCAGCCATGTCATAGCTTGACTCAATGAGGGTTAAGTGCGAGCAGTCCTCGACCACCCTCAACCCATAGAATTGCATGATTTGCTCATGCCCAAAAATAACTCCCTTTCCCCTAACGAAGATTTTACACCCCGATGCGTTAATAGCATTGGCGTAGATCGAACGAAGATTTGACACCCCGATGCGTTAATAGCATTGGCATAGACTTCTTGGACAATGTTTAGGTACGAGTCGGCAAGAGTGGTTGCCATTGGCCTCCATCCCCGGGGGTCCACTTGCTCAGATGGCACCGACAAGAGTTGCCTAAAACACTTCTTCGGAATGAGCTTTCTTCAGGAAGTGACCATGGTAAACCGCTTCTCAGCCGCTTCAGAGGAGAACCTCTTCTTGTTGAAGGCTCCACCAGATGTGGACGCCTCGGGCTCTCTCCTTGGGATAGATTTCTTCCCCGACGACATGCTGAAGGTTTTAAGGAGACCGGAATTTCTCTAGGAAGGAAGAGGAAGGGAGTAATTCTAAAGCAAAAATTAGAAGGTGCAATGAATCACCCCCCTTACCTCCCCTTAAATAGCCACAAAAAATCAAAGGAAAAAAAAATATGGTCAAAGGGTCTTCCCCATGCCATAAATGTGATAAGCCTTCATTGGAAAAGAGAGGAGGGGGGCAGCCTTATCAGCAATCAACCTTTTTGACTGCTTGGGAAACCAAAATAGTTTAACTTTTTTATTGCATTTATTCCCAAGGAGTCAAAACTGCTATAGCTGGATCTTTACAGCGCGCTGTAGCAATCGAGTTGCAGAAACTCTTTCGCTGCAGCGCGCTGGAGCAGTTGAATTCTGAAAACTCTCCTGCTGCAGCGCGCCTTAGCGCAATGTTTTATTTATTTTATTTTGTTTTGGGCTTCGGTTGCCTCCCAAGAAGCACTTAGTCTTAAGTGGTTAGCTCGACTCATTTTGATCTTCTTGTTGCTTAGAGAGGTTAGGAGGTATATTTTTCCAGACTTTTGAGGTGTTTGGATGGGCACTAACCTGTAGTGTGCTTGATCCTCACCCTCAGCATTCTCATCACAGCCTACACTTTTAGTTTTGGAGAACACTTTCTTTTTTCTTTTTCCCATTCGTGTTTTTTTTCTTTTTTATCTTCTCCTTACTCTCACCTTCAGAGGAAGTGCATGGGTTAGCCTCGGAGTCACTTAGATTTAATTTTTGCAAGTCTAATGCTTCATGAAATTTTTACTCTCTAGCCTTGATATTTATTTCTAGTTCCATAGCTTGTTGTTTGAAAAAGGTAGGCTTTAGATCTATTAATTCGGATCTATCATGGATCCTTATGCTCACGACCCCCCTACTCACTCTATGGCAGCCTTCGAGCTCATGAGGAAAGGTCTTCCAAAGATAATGGTGGAATTTGCATTCAAGCTATCTCATTCACAAATAACAAAATCAGTGGGGACAATGAAACTTCATAATCCTACATGAACATTTTTTACAATGCCTAATGGGATTAATGATTCTAAGTTGGCAAATTCTAGAATTATGGAGGTGTACTCCATCCCTCCTACCTTGAGATGTTTATAGATATGGTAGGGCATAATATTGACTAAAGCACCAAGATCACACAAGGGATCTAAAAGTACTTCATTCCCTATCACGCAAGGAATGCATAACTTTCTAGGGTCTTCACATTTAGAAGTAGTGAGCTTTTCACACTTGGTTCCTCTCACCCCTTCTCTAGATTTTAGTTCCCCTTTAATAGCATTATAATCTTTAGTTTTGTACTCTCCATCCATCCCTTAAAAATGAATTACACTCACTAACTCCCTAGGATTCACTTCAGTAGAACTAGGTAGAGCTCCGTGCTGTCGAGTGGTCAACTGCTTGGAGATCTGCCCTAGTTGGACTTCAATATTTCTTAGGGATGCCTCTATCCCTTGGATGGAGGCATCATGGTGGGTAATAGTAGCTTCAGTGCAGAGCATGAATTGAATTGTTTTTGCCTTAAATGTGTTAAAGGCTCCTTCCAAATTTGAATGGTGATGATTAAGATTGTTCCTATTATTAAAGCTTTGTTTAATTGATGAACCCCCCCATTATGGTTTCCATTATTATTGTTGTTACTCCAAGAGAAATTTGGGTTATTTTTCCACCTAGGATTATATGTATTGGAGTAGGGGTTATTTATATTGTTGTTATTTCTTAAGTAGTTAACTTGTTTGGTGTTCGATTGCACGAAAGGGTTATTTAAGTTGCAGTTTTCACTAGTGTGCCTTCCCCACAGCTCACGTTGAATTTCTTGAACAACATTAACATTTATTTTCTCAATTTGTTCGTTTAAGGCATGGATTTTGTTTTGTAGGGCCGTTATTTAATTTGATTCATTCATTTTAATTGATTCCTTTTTAATTCGTTTAGAAGGCCATTGGTATGCATTATTTGTCATTTCTCCTAAGAGGTCATAAGCCTCTTCTTGGGTTTTGCTACTTATTGAGCCTCCGGCGGCCGCATCAATGAGAGTCATTGTTGGACCGTTCAAACCATTGTAAAAGGTTTGAACTTGCATCTATAAGGGAAACCCATGATGTGGGCATCGGCTTAAGCACTCCTTAAAATGATCCCAACCATCGTACAGTGTCTCCTCTTCAAATTGGTTAAAGTTAGTTATCTCAATTCTCAAGCGAGTATTTTTTGCCAGAGGGAAATATTTGGCTAAGAATTTCTTAGCAAGATCATCCCTAGTACAGATCGAATCGCTCTGGAGAGAGCTGAGCCAACCTTTGGCTATCTCTTAAGGAAAATGGAAAAAGCCTCAATTTAATTGCATCATTAGAGACATAGTTAAACCTGAAGGTGTCACAAATTTCAAGGAAGGTTGAAATATGTGAGTTAGGATCTTCTGTGGCTAATTCACCGAACTGGTTATTTTAAACCATACTTAATATGGAAAGTTTGATTTCAAAATTGTTGGCTTTGATGTTAGGCCTAATAATAGCATGTGGGATTTCCCTAAAAGTGGGCAGTGCATAGTCTCTAAGTGGTCTTCCCCTAGGCTCTCCTAAGGGTTCTCCAAAATTTTTATTAAAGTTTTCTATAACAACTTATTGATTTCGAAAAATGTTTTGTTAGCTTCTAGCTTATAAATAGGTTTTCTCAATTTCTGGATCAAAAAGATATTCAGTGCAAATTCTTCTACTCATATAAGACAGAAATTAAGCTATCAAGAACAAATATAGCAATAGCGTTCAATGATTTAGTAGACAAAAATAAATGAAAGAAAAGTAAATAGTTAACATGAATAATTATAAAAAACAAAAGTCAAAATTATATGCAAGAGATTTGCTTAAATCACTATTTACTAATAGATTCTCCTTAATACGAAGCAATCACTATTCCCCAGCAACGGCGCCAAAAACTTGATAGACTGTGAAATACACGTCTACGTTTGCACGTAATTGTACGTGGTCTGAAGTAATAATTTTGAAGGTGAGTTCTGAGATTTATGATCCACAGGGAATGGGGAGTTTTGTTACTAAGGTATATCTAATTTTAATAATGTTTAATTGGTACAATTCAGCTTGATTTGGTTCCGTTGTCAAAGAAATAATTTAGATGTAAGAAACTAATTGAAGTAGAGAGGAGAGTTGGGCTTACTCCATGTTAAATGATGAGAACCTCAAATTGTATTACTTCTCAAGCACATTTCATTTCTTTTATTAAGCTAATTAATCAAGTTCACATTGTATTCTTTAGAGTTATCCTCTAATTCTTTCAAGTGCAAATCTTATGCGAGAGATGAACACACTAGGGTTTAATCTTTTCACAAAGATTCCCATGAGATTGCAAGAAGAACACTTTAGTTTTCCTACATCTAGGTTGCCAAAGTTGATTGTTTAAATTAGCCAATTTCAATAGCATTGATTCCACTAATGAGCTTCTCATGCATTATGCGTAGTTCGGATAAGGAAGTGATTTCATTGGGCTCTATGACTATGTCACATCGTTCATGAGCTCTCAAAGAATCCACTCCCTCCTTTCACGTATTGCGGCACCCCACCCCTTAATCCACGAGAATTAAGTTAAAGGATGGCGTGTCACTCTAGCTAATCCTTCACTTATGATTGGATTAGGATGGAATTCACAATCCACATAATAAGGGAAGGAGTAAGTATAGAATCAAATATGCAGTCACTATCTAAGTAAACATACAGAGTGCAGAAGCAATTTTCAATATACATAACATCTAAGCATCACAACATGAGTATAAGGAAACGTATCTCAGAACATAAGTATGAAATCTAAATATGTAGTCAACAGTACCTGTATTATTACATCATTTAATAGTTTAAATAAAAGAAAGTGCAAATACACTCATCCTCACATATAAAATAAAAGCTAAACTGCGGCTTCTTCCACGGGCTCCTCCTCTGGGTATGGCTCCGCTCCTAACTTCTGCTCATCTAACTGAAGAGGGTTTGTCATTGTCGGTTTCACAATGTAGGGCTCCAGCCAAAAAAGAAAAATCTGGTTAGACAATTGTCTAAGTACATTTTAAGCTGATAAGTTTTATGTATGTTATGTAATATCACCATCTTATAACATCTAGGCAATATATGTATAAGGGAGCAGCAAGTAATACAAAAGAGAAGGAAAAGATATAAATCATCATTTATAACTTAAGTAAAAAGAGAGGCTAAGACATGCCTCACATGCGAGCTAAACAAGGTAAGACATATAAATATACATAATTAAACAAGTGTAGTAAGAAAAATGCTACATCCTGAACATGCTGGTGATCAAAAGAGACATGCCAATTAAAATAAAACAACTCAACAGTGGTAAGTATAAATAGCGGCAAGATTCTAACATCCTAAATATATATAAAAGCAGTACAAAGAAATAGCTGACTGAATAAGAATACTGAAAGGTAACCAAATATCAACTGCATATAAACATACGCGTACAATCTGCCATACAGAAAAGAGCTAATCTAGCCCATCAAAAAGGCTGAAGGTTCTTAGCACCAGTACGACTAGGGCGGATCCTAGCACCATTATGGCTAAGGCATCAATAGCATAATCGAAGGATCCTAGCACCAGTACGGCTAGGGCAGTTCCTAGCACCAGTACGGCTAGGGCACCAATGGTGTACCCCTAGTATCAACAAGGAGACTAGGCAAATAGCACACAACAAAATAGAGGCCTTCCCCTAGTAGCATAAGTTGACTAGGCAGTCAGAAGGCAATACTGAGAGGCAGTTCAAACACATCAAATTATTATATTCTTGTTAATCACTTTAATATTTTCACAAGGAATCTAAGGAGTCTCCATATCTTCATAATATTTTATTTATGCATCAAAAGTCTTATATGATATGCTCAAAAAAATATAACACAAAAATCAAGGAATGCGTAGCAACAAAGTATCAAAGTAAGCAAGGGACTCTACTAAACATGGTGATATCATTTGTTTTCTACTTAACCATTCTAACTATTTCAAGTTACACAAGTTCAGGATCACCATTTTTCTACTATTGAGTGTAACTTAGAAATTCATCCTTATAAGTTAAAAAGGATTAGAACTGATCAGGTTCTAATCTAGCTCAATCAGATAGACGACTACGAGTTAAATCAATAAGTCATACGTCCTAATTTTGTGAATTTAGATGTTCTAGCTAAGATCTGATCAAGATCTTCTAAACCCATAGATTATGGATTAAACACTACTAGATTTAGGTTTAATCACATAATTTAAAGAGAATAAGACCTAAGTTCTAGGTTTTACTCTATAAGTGATCTACTAGTTAAGGCAAATCCTATTAAGTAATCAAGCTTAATAGGATGAATCTCCTATCTTAAATCTAAGGTTTAAAGACAAAATAATCAGAACAAGTTGTAAAATAAAAAAAAAGTCTAGAAATTAGTAAAACCAAGGTTCCACCCATTGAGTAACACATTTACCCAATGAATGAATTCTAACCTATGATCTAGTCCTAGTCTCAAGAAAGGTCCTTAAGGTGTAGTGTTAAGACTTAGAGATATTGCTGGAATTTGACTTAAGAGTTAATTTCACTCACTTAAGTGTCATTAAGATGATTATAATATTAGTTTTTGTGATTTGGAATGTTAACTAAAGGTTAGGGGTACTTGACCTAATCTTAGGGCAAAATGACCATTTTGCCCTAACTCTAAGGGTCAAAAAGTCAACTTTTGACTTACAAATCAAAATTGAATTCTCTTAGTTCCAACTGATTCCTTACTGTCTAACTTGAAGATAGACAGTAAGTACGCCTAAATTGGACGAGAAACGGTCAAGTTATGACCAAAATGAGGCTAGGGATAATTTGGTCATTTACCTAAATTTCTAAGGTTCAGATCTTAAATATTATTTTAGTTTATCGATGACATTGAAATTATAGACTAGTTAGCATCTTGAATTTTTAAATTTGGAGTTGATTCGACTAAGTTATGGTTATTTAAAGTCTAGGGACATTTTGGTCATTTTCCACTAAGAATTCTAGGGTTGACTTTTTGTCTTGATGTCAAAATGAGAAAACTAATACTACTACAGTGATGGGGCCGCTCTCCTGAGCATTTTAAGACCCATATTGATAATGTTCTGATAACTGGGTAAAAAGTTATGAGGCTCTAAAGAGGTCCTAAAATGTTACCTCATTATACGTACTTCGAAATTAATTTTTACATTACATTATTTGATTCCTTACATTTTTTTGAGTATTTTGAGACCTATATTGACTATATTTGGATCTTCCTATAAAAAGTTATTAAACTTTTAAGATTTACTGTTCAAAAATATTATTTGAATTAATTTACTATTTATTTATTCAAATTAAATAATTTTACTATTCATTCCTAAAGTTTATTTATATGATTTTTGAATTTATTAATCTTTAATTAATTTGTGATTAATTAGGCTTAATTATTAATTAGCATTAATTAATTAATTAAATTATATTTATTATTATTTTACTATAGTAAAGTCATTAGCACTAATTACTGTTTAATTAATCTTAATTGTCTATTAATATCTAATTAAGAATAATTAATTATATTTTACTATTTAATAATAATTAATTATTCTAATTATTATTAAGGTTAAATTAATATTTAATTAACCCTAATTAATCTCTTAATTACTAAATTTAGTTAATTAATTATAAAATTTACTGTTCAAAAGTAATTAACAATAACCCTAATTTAATTAACCACTAATTATATTTAATTAATCACGAACAGTAATTAACTAATTTTAATAACAGACAGTGGGCCCCACTGGACACGTGGCACTGCCAGAGACTGCCACGTGGCACTGTTGGCCCCACGGGAGGGCTGAGTCGGCTCAGGTGACTGGGCAGTGGGCCCCACATGACACGTGGCACTGCCAGAGGCTGCCACGTGGCACTGCCAGAGGCTGCCACGTGGCACTGTGGCCCAACAAGGAGCCGAAGCTCCGCGGGTGACCGGGCAGTGGGTCCCACATGACACATGGCGTGCCCAGAGGCTGCCACGTGGCACCTGTGGGCCCCACAGGGGAGTCGAAGCGCTGCGCGGGCTCGGGCTGTGGGCCCCACGGGCCACGTGGCGTGCCGGTTGGCTGCCACGTGGCGCTGTAGGCCCTACGGCCGAAGCCTAAATGCCGCGGAGCTCGGGCTGTGGGCCCCACGGGACACGTGGCGATGTGGGCCCCACGGCCGAAGCCGAAACACCGCGGGCTCGGCTGGTGGGTCCCACTTGACACGTGGCAGGCCCTGAAGGTGCCACGTGGCTCAGTGGGCCCCACCTAGCTTACGCGGACCCGACCGCGGCCGGGTCTGTCTCGGGTCGACCCGGCCTGGCCCGGACTTCGTCTCCTTCGCGGAGACGTCCCGAGGGTGCCGGGCTAGGGCACGGCTTTTGCCGACCTTCCCGGCGCCGGGCCATCTCGGCCCGCACGGCCGACAGTAGCCCTCGACGAGGCCTACACGTCGGTGGGCGGACCTTCGCCGGAGGTGGCCGGGATCGCCGACAAATCTAAACCCTAGGTCCTAGGGTTTTGGGTTACGGGATCCTAACGGTTTCTACTGTGGATCTAGCCCCAAAATCCGTCGATCCGGTCGGGCTAGCCCCGATCGGAGCCGGTCGATCTCTAATCCTAAATTTGCAATAATGTTGCGAATTGGAATGGTAGCAATTGGATGAAGATCGGGGGAGTTAGGGGGGACCTAGATCGACGGCTGCGTAGGCTTTGGCTCGGGTCGGGGAAAATTGGGCTCCGGTTTCCCTAACCCGGAGCCCATCGATCAACCGGGGCCTTATAGGCGCGCCGGCGACCTCGACGAGGCCGGGGAGGGCTCCGATTGGGCGCAGGAGGCGACGGGGCGCGCCGCGTGGCGTCGGGCGGAGAGGGCGAGGACGACGGGTCCGCAGCCGTTGGATCTGGACCCGATCCAACGGCTGCGATGGCACCGTCGGCTACAGTTGATGGCGTTGTTTAAATAGTAACGGCGCCGTTAAGTAATAAAATAATAATAATATTATTATTATTATTTTTATTTTTTTATTTTTCAAAAGAAATTTTGTTCATATTTTTCCTAGCTAATTGAGGGGTGAGGAACACAATGGCGAGGTCGGATTTTCGATCTGATGAGTATTTTGATTACTCGATTTCCGGGACATTTTTATTATTAAAATATTCGTCGAAATTTCGACGACTTCCGATCGACACGAAAACTTCACCCCATGCTAATTTGGGGTCAATGAGCGCAATGGCGAAGTCCGTTTTCGATCGGAGGTCAATTTAAATTGGTCAAATTTTAGGGTTTCTGGATTTTTCCAGAAATCAGGATTCGATCCCTTTGACTCCTGATTTTGACTAGGTCTTAGAGGTTGACTCCAATTGACCTAATTAACACTTATAATTATGCTTAAGACTTAGAATTAGTCATAATTAACTACGGTAACAACCTGGGTTATTACACGTATGCTGTGCAACAGAGCTCTAATTAGTGGGTCTTAGCTCACACTGTTCGACTCCTTAGTTGAATGTAAAATATGGTGTAAGAAGCCTCAAGAACTTCTCACTTAGTTCTAAGCACCTCATTCACACTTACCCCGCTCTTAACTAAGGAATGAGCCATGGAGCACAAGACTTTCATTTTGTTTATTAGTATTTATAGTTATATTTTTTATAACATAAGATTTTTATTTGTTACACAACTCGCTCTTAAGATGATTTCATTGAGTCATTCAAAAACAAAATTTCTTTAGATCAATGCTTAAGGAAGTTCTACATCATTCATTGAGTCCTTTACATTTTACAATGGGCTTAGCCCAACCCTCCCCAAGGGAGTTTAGCCTTCCATTACAACGGAGAAAAGAAGAATAACATACAAGAATGAAGACCCTTTCATGATCCACTAAAAGAAAAGTAAATGCAAGATTAGAGTTTACTATGAACAACCCTTAAAGGGGTTCTTTGGATCGCTCTTATTCTTCCTCTTCTCCTCTTCTTTAGCTCCCTAGTGCAGCCTCTAGTTCTTTCTCCTTTAGCAATGGTTCTTTCCACTTCCCATGGAGAGGTCTCCTTCTTCCTCTATGCATCCCCCTAAAATCTGAATTTGTTGGATGAAAATTGGGAACTCCTTTTAAGTAAAGAAGAGCTGCATTTATAGAGGGGTCAATCCTCCTCCTTGCCCTTCAAATTCTGCATCTTCCCTCTAAAATTCTGTAGCAATGAGTACCTATCCCACTTGAGACATGATAAGACAATCACTTTTGCATTCTTTAATCTCCACATCACTTCAAAATTTTAATTTTCCTTTTAAAACTATTCAGCTGCAGAAGAAATGATGGCTAGGAGATATGGAGCAGGTTGGGGGTCTTGTCCCAGCCGCAATAAATGCTCTTAACAGACAAATTCGGCGCGCTGTGGCGATTTTAAGTTATGTAACTTGCCCGCTGCACCGCGCTGTAGCGTTTGAGTTTTGCAAGCTCTCCCACTGTGGTGTGCTGTAGTGGTTGAGTCCCACAAGCTCTTCCGCTGTGGCATGCTGTAGTGGTTGAGTCCCGCAAGCTCTTCCGCTGTGGCGTGCTGTAGCGGTTGAGTCCCGCAAGCTCTTCCGCTGTGTTACGCTATAGCAGTTGAGTCCTGCAAGCTCTCCCACTGTGACGCGCTGTAGCGGTTGAGTCTCGCAAGCTCTCTCGCTATGGCGCGTTGTAGCGGTTGAGCCCCGCAAGCTCTCCCACAGTGGCGCGCTGTAGCGGTTGAATCCCGCAAGCTCACCCACTGTAGCGCACGTAGCAAAAATGCTCCAGAAAACTGAAATGTCCTTGTTAAAAGTTTTCTGTATGCAAGTAGCTGTGGCACGCTGCAGTGCGCTGCAACGGTTTCATTCCAAAATTTGCAGAAACATTCCAGATTTGTCCAGAAATTGCTGAGCTTGTATTTCTCCTGAAAAATAGGCAGAATTTGATCAAAGAAGCTGTTTAAAATAAGAATATGAATGAGCTTTTTCCTTTATTTAGGATATAAATTATGGATTCATCACGTGCTGTAGCACCCAGAACTGTCCGGAACTGCCCAGAACTGTCCAGAATGGCCGAAACTTTATATTTTTTGCATTTTAATTACCTTAAGACCATGATGGGGTCGAAATATATCAAATTTGAACCTAGTTTTAGTCAAATTAAGCACTGTATATAATTTTATATGATTTTTAAATATAAAAAAGATTGAGTTTTGACCCATTTAAATAAAATAGAACCTTAACATTGAAATGACCATAACTTGATCATTTGGACTCTAAATTAAGAAATTCAATATACTAACTAGGTTAGAAATTCAGTGCTAATAGTAAATTGAAATAAAAATTGATTTTTGACAACTAGAAACCCTCAGTTTACCAAAATACCCTTAACCCTAATTAGGTCATAACTTGGCCAAATGAAGTTCAATTTTGATCTACGCCTAGTTAAAGTACTCAATATGATTTAGGAAAGTTATAGCCATTGAGTTTGTTGAATTTGGATCTCAAATAGAAAAATTAGGTTTTGACCCCTCTTAACTCTAGATATGACACATTTACTCTTAAACTTAGAATGCTCATAACTAATCCAATGACCTTAGAATTTAGTGTTCTTGGACTCTATTGAATCCTTGAACAGCAAGCAACAATAAACTGCATAAATTTTTGGATTCCATTAGGAGAAAATTACTTAATTGCCCCTTGGGTCAAATTCCTTAGTTTGGACCTATATGACCCATTTCTTGTCCAAATTTGGTGTACTTACTGTCTATCTTCATGTTAGACAGTAAGAAATCAATTGGCAATAAGAAAATCTAATTTAGAGCCATAAATCAAAAAGTAAAATTTTGGACCCTTAAGTAGGGGAAAAATAGTCATTTTACCCAAATTTTATGTTAAATCTTTTTAATCCTTAAAATATATTTTAAATTATTAAAAATAATAATAAAACTCATTTAGGATCAATTTAAGTCTTAAATCTTATAATTTGAATAATTTGTCAAACATCATAATTTAGGCTTGAAAATCTCTAAGGATAATATGCCTTAGCTAAAATTTGTTCTTAACTTTTATAATTAGATAAAAACAAAAAATTAAGTTAAATTAAAATAAATTCAATCAATTCTTAGAATCTCTCTAAGTCTTTTCATTATAACCTCATTAAGAATCTTCACTTCACTTTAGGACCTTTTCTTTAGGAATGGGAATAGATCATATGTTATAGTTCATTCATTAAATAAAGTGGGTTATTCAATGAATGAATTATTGATTTTATTAGTTTTTAGATTTTTATACTTTGATTTTGATTATTTTATCTCTTAAATCTAGATTAAGAATAGGAGAATCATCCTATTAAGCTTGATTATGCTTAATATAATTTACCTCAATCTTTAGTTCACTTTTAGACTTAAGAACCTTATATCTCATATTTGACCCTTGGATTATGTGATTAACTCCAATCTCATTGTGTTTAATTTATAACTCCTAGTTTAGTAGATTTTGATCAGATCCTAGCTTAGAATGTCTAAATTCATCAATTAAGGACTTGATGATTTATTATTTAACTTGTAGACAATTCTGATTAAACTAAATTAGAACCTAATCAGTTCTAATTACTTTTGACTTATAGGTCATGCTTCTAAGTTACACTAGATAGTAAGAATTAAAGATCTTGAACTTATGTAACTTGGAATAGTTAAAATGGTTTAATAGATAACAATTGATGTCACCATATGTAGTAGAGTCCCTTGCTCACTATTATTTTACTTGTGCTTTCACATTCCTTGTATTTTCTACCTTATTCCTTAAACAAGTCATACAAGATAATATTGTTGCATGAAATGAAAACATAGAATATTAGGATAACATTTGCATTGGGTTCGATTACTTGTTAATCTGGCGTATTTTACCCTAATGGACAGGGGTAAGAAGAAATAAAGAGTCCACAGTTCTTACTTCCTTAAGGTTGATTTAACCATATCAGATGAGTAAACCCATCTGATTAACAAATATGTAAAAATCAAGGGATTTAATCTCATAAATTATTAAAGAATGATTGGTTTATAAATCCATCCCATTTTATAGGTTACATTATGCTGGTACTCTTACTTAAGAGGAAATCAAGGATTTGAAGGTAAGTGTTTAGATTGACCAATCACATAGCTTATTAAAGATCTTATTAGTTCTACGTTAATAAGTTAAGAATAATGTCAAATCAGGGTGCATTATTGGAATTACGCAAATTAATTTATTCTTAAATCAAACCATTTTACTTGGGATAATTAAGGATTTAAGACCTTAATTAAGGTAAGCTAGGATTTAAATCCCAACTTAACCAAATCAAGATCACTTGTTTAATTTAGAGTCAATGAAAAATCAGTGAGTTACTGATATTTAAATTCAAGATTTGGGATTAAGTATTAATTATTTAATCACTTCTTAAGATTCTTAGGTTAAATATTTAATTATGCCAAATTCACTCCATTAAGGTATTCAAGTTCACTTAATGGTTTATTAATATTTATCTTACTATTAAGAAAGCATAAAGACAGAAATTTACATAAAATAGAAAGTAATTAAGGCTAATCAAACCCTAAATCAAGAAATATTGATTAGCACTTAATTAAAAATTCAACCATTCAATTTTTATGAAACTTGGCATGAGTGTTCTAATAAACAATGCAAGTAATTGGAGACTATAATTAAAGGTTTTGGCTAAGTAGAAACCCTAATTTTCACTAATCATGCTTTTACAATATTAGGGCATAATTAAGAAAATATTAATCAAAAAATTAAATCACTTAGCACATGCATTCTACAAGGCAATAGAAACATAATGGAATTTAAATCATGCAATTTGGCTAAGTATACATGTTAATCAACTTTAATTAGATTCTGAAATAATTAGGCTAAATAAAAAAATCTAACCATTAAAAGTGCAATATTATTTAATATTCTTATTGCTTATGATTTTCTGAACAATTTGATATATTATTTCATAGGGTTTGGATAAGTTGATCAAAAGTTATTTAATTTATTTATTTTGTATTTTTCCATTTAAATTTCCATATGATTCAATTAATAGGATTATTTTTCTTAATGAAAATAATTCCAATTAATATACGTAATAATAAACGGGCTCTGCCCATTATCAAAAGGCGTGGGCTGACAGGGGCCCGGGGAACCCGGCACTATCGCACCGCGCGGGTCATGGGCTGACCCGGCCTGCACAGTTCCGTCGTCCCCAACCCCTCTTCCTCGAGATATGAAATTTAGAATTCGGCTTTCGAGGCCAAATTCCAGATGCCTCGATCGTATCTTGGCCCCCATTTGATGCCTACACGGTCAGTGGGCCAAGACGTGTCGACCGCACCCACAAGCTCTTTGTGAGGAGGTCTGGTTTTCCCGGCCCTTACTCACCCGAGAGGCCTCACTTTGGAGCTGCTCTAGAGAGACAATTCTCCCAACGGAGGACATGATTTTCCCCAAGCTCGATCCTTACACCTTCAGGGAGGTGAGACATATCGAACCCTTAATATGGCTGGGTCTGGGGTAGTCTAGATCATTGGGTCCTTACTCGGACCCAGCCCTTTTTACGGAACTTTGCCCAATCGATCGAATCGATCGATCGGAACTAGCTTAAGGCACAATTATACATGCATTGGGTTCAATTCTACAATACATTCCATTACAAATCAAATGGAGGGAGCTTGAGCCTCATAGGATCAAAGCTTGCAAGAGGGGTGCCTGGTTTGACGGGGGATCATGGCTTGGACGACTGAGGGCAATGCAGAAGCTGCTGACCTTCAGAGGATATCTCTTAGGGATCCTAAATACCAGGAGTCACCTCTATCAGCATTTTGCAAGCCTGGGATGCCTAGGAGAGCTCGACAATTCTGAAATGGCAAAAGGGGAAATCAAATTCAATTATTCAGCAAAGGGTGGATAGGATAAATGTTGAGGCTATTTATAGGCTCAGCAGAGGGTTAGAAAGATTCCAGAGGCAAAAAAGTTTTTTTGAAGGTAGCCTGATATATCAGGGCATGGCCAGCCTCTCAACTTCCTAATTCGAGCTCGGTCGGGCCACAGGGCCCGATTGGTTTGCTATACCATTGAGGAAATAATCTCCAACATTTTGCTGAGGTGGAGGAGATAGTGGGGGACAAGGAGAGTAGCTGGCGTACGGGAGATCCCATATGTCAGGGACAAGCACGATTGGGATGAAGGTCCACAGTGTTGGGACATTCAGATGCCGTTTGATCAATCGAGGGAGAAGGCCATACGGTCCTGATCTTTCGGATCCTAACTGCATGATCTGATTTGATCTGAGTCGTGGGATCCGAAGGATGGATCCAATGACGGATCCACAATCCCGCGTGATTATATCTTTGCCGTGGGATCAAATTGCATGATGGTTAAATGCCGCGGAGCTCCGCTGTCGTGTGACCCGGGCTCCACAGCAGATCGCCTGCGGTCTGTACAGCGGATCCCGATGGGTAATTCAGTTTAGGGTAAATTTTCAATTATTAATTGTTGGGATCCCTTATGTGCATCTATCCCAATTTAATTTAATTTGAATTATGGTCCAAATGACCTCCAAAAATTCCCAAAATTTCACCTCTAGCTAATTTGTGGGTGAGGAATTCAAAAATGCAATCATATTTTAATTTTGAGATAAATATATTTTTGGTCTTAATTAGGGCATTTAAATTCATCAAATGGCTATTTTACTTTATAATGGTCTAATTGACCTCAAACCGTCATAGTTAACTTAAAATGGTATTTTAAATGCAATGGAATTATAATTAAGGCATGATTAAGCCTAAGTTAAGCTAGGTAACAACCTAGGGTTGTTACAATTTAGTTAAAAATAGAGTGTTAATGTTACAGGTCGGTTGAGTATGGCTGCCAGTTAGCAAAGCAGTGTTGTGGTTGGTATACAACTTTGCATTCTTGCTTTATCATGGGTGGTGGTTGCGTATTACAGGTTAGCAAGAACTAATCCAACATTAAGAGTAATTCCCTAGCCGTAGTATCATA
Source organism: Gastrodia elata (assembly GCA_016760335.1). Lineage (NCBI taxonomy): Eukaryota > Viridiplantae > Streptophyta > Magnoliopsida > Asparagales > Orchidaceae > Gastrodia > Gastrodia elata. The sequence goes on along the minus strand of CM028670.1, from coordinate 23,682,528 downwards.
TTGAGCAATTTAAAAAATAACATACATGCACTAGACAACTCATTTAATTATGGATTAAAATATTGCTGGGTCTTGATCCCAATGATCTTCAAATATTATAAATATTAATAAAAGTCAAAAGCTATAAATTAGCATGTGGCAACATGTGAAGACCCAGTATCAAACTAGATGTCCTGATCTAATACCGAGTTCAACTATAGTACTTAATACTGGATTAGTGTTTCATAATTCACTATTAAGCACTACTAAGGCAAAGGATCTATACAATAGGGAAAATGGATACATTTATAAGAGTAATAAATAATCCATTTCATTATATTTATTTAAAAAAATAAAAACAAAAATATATGTTCTAGATTTAATAAATAATACAGTCAATATACTTTAAGTTTACACTAATTTAATAATATAAAATGTAAACTCTCTCATCCTCACCAAAAAGAAAACTAAAGTAGATAGCTTCCAAGGTCTTCAAATCTGCTCTTACATCTCCAGCTCCTCTTCTGGTTTACTAGCTAACTCCACTCCAGAATCATGATTTACCGCATTTAGTTTTTAACATGATAGGGCATACCCAATAAAAGAAAAATAAGTGGTTAGACTTATAAAATAAGCACATTTTAAGGTTTCTAACAATTTATGTTTAAAGATATCATATTAGGTTAAGCATTGATGTGCAAAAATGTAGTAAAGGAAAAGCAAACTGGAAATATGATATACAATAAAAGGACATTAAAAGTAAATCATTATATGTGATGACGCACACGAAGAAATCTTACAAAGAGAGGTTAAGCAAATATGACATTTTTATTTAAGAACTATATAAGATATTAGCTAGCATCCTACATGTAAGTGAGGAAATAATAGAGAATTTATAGCATTCTATAAATAAGTATAGTTAAGAAACAAGTGGAACTATAGCAAGTAGAAATGATTGTAGAATAATGTTTAACAACCCAAGGCTGTTAATCCTTATTTATCTATCTAATCGGTTTATAATCACTTCCATTAATCTCCAAATAGTGTTTAGAGAAAACCTTGAAATTTTGAAACAATTTGAAGCTCATTTGAATATTTTTATTTTTTTAATATATTTAATTAATTAGAAAATTAATATAATTAAAATAACCTCCAATTAAAAATTCAACTTCATTTTTGAGTTTCTCACCCTAAATTAGTTTGGGATAAATTTTCAGAATTTTTTAAAGCTTGTTTGGATGTTAATTTTGATTAATTAAAAAGGGATTTTAATTAATTAAAATATTTAATTATTATGTTAACAAACAAGTTAACGGCTCTTAACCCTCCATTCAATCAAAAAACGGGTTCAATCAGCATTGTCCAAGATCCTTTGTGATCTGATCAGATGGCCATAGGTCGTCTCCCTCGCACGAGCACAACGTGTGTCACGCGTGGCTCTGCGCCTGCGCACGCATCGTGTAGTGACCCACACCTGCCACCTATCTTCAAGTCAAACTCATTCCCTCAATTTCCTTCTTATCAAGATAAATTGCAAACTTGCAAGATATGAATTCAATCAAGATCCGCGGTAGCAACTTCCCAAACCATCTGATGAAACCATAAGTGTATAATCAAGGTCCCATATTTCATCAAATATATACTCTCCATCTCCTTTAATTTCTTTCAAATTCCTTTCGATTATATTCGATACATTATTTTATAGTGTTGAAATCAAGTATTAAATTGCAATCGAGCTCGATCTAGCCCGATTGCAATTCAAATTAAGCTCAGTGCTTGAGTGCGTAATGGTGTCATCCCAAAGCAGGAACATATGGCATCAATGTTAATGGCATTAGGGTGCTCCTCTGATGGGGATTTTGGTACAATTGGAGAGACCTTTCGATCAGTATTTGGCATGTCAACAGAGGTGGTCAAAGCTAGTAGAATTTTGATGCCTTAGGTCCCCCCCCCCAGGTTTCACCGATTCCATTGTGCGGGTCGGGCAAGGTTTGGTCCTATAACGACCCCAATATTAGAGTCTTAACCCACTATTAAGCACTACGGGGAGCCAAGGGTCTCTAAAAAGGAAAACTAGATGCATAAACATTAAGTAAATATAAACCATTCCTGAAAGAAAGTAAAAATATAGCACAAAACAGTAAAGTAAAACATCCAAATTTAATTAAATTTATACAAATATTTAGAGGAATGACTCTCGTCCTCTCTGGATGCATAAAGTAAAAGAAAAAAACAACGAAAAGAAAAAAATGTCTTTAAAGCTGCAACTACTGAATCTGATCTAGCTTAGGTACAATATCCACTCCAAGATCCTAATCTACCATATTGGTATTTAATACGATAGGGAACAATCAATAAGAAAAAAATAAATGATTAGACTTAAAAAGTCTAAGTACATTTTAAAGCAACTAATTTATTTATAAGTTAAGCGGATATCATATTTAGCCATTTACAATTGTTATTTAAGTGGAGCTCAATGCATTAAAAAGAGAAGTGAACTAAGTAAAGTAAAGTAAATGAATGTACACAATAATCAAAAGGATATAAAGCAGTAAAGAGGAAAAACTTATATAGCCTGCATCATCTATATAAGTAAGGAAAAATAAGTTCAGCTATACTAACAAGTGTGTATTAAAAATAGTAAAAAATATATACAAATGGGCATATGCTAAGGAACATATGAAAAAGCAGTGTAAGCATAAATATAAGTAAAAATAACATACACTGTAAGTAAGCAAGTAAAAAGAGGAGCTATAAATATAGGTGAACCTATAATATATACAATAAAGTAAATCTTAATCTCAAGGACTGAATGTAAAGTAAGCAATAATAAAGGATTGAGTAAAAAGTAGTCATAAATGACTGACTAAACATAGTCAGAAGACTATGTTAACTCATCCACAATCATAAAGATTGTAGAAAAAGTAAGAACAGTCATAAGTTATTGTAATATGTAAATTATTTATCTTGATTTAGGTGTTTTTTAGCTAAGTCATTTTATGACTTAAGTTCTAACTTAGTCATTCCATTGGAATGAGACCTCCTTTTTGGTTGGATAATTTAAGATTAATTCTTAGATCCTTTGGCTGACTAAGTCACATATTGTGATTTAGGTGCCAATCTAGTTTAGTTATATATCCTTTTGCATAAGTCATAGATTATGACTTATGTCAGTAGTAACCTTACCCTATAGTGTTGAGCAATATGTTATGACTTAGGAGTTAACATTTAATCCTATAAGATTACATTTAACTTAGTTGAATGTTAGCATCATTTTCTTAGTTACCTTCCTTATTAAGTGATGGTTATCATTTAGTTTGGTTAGATTCCTAGTAAGCTTAGATTTGTGGTTAGAATTCTCTAACCTTAACATTTATGGTAGAATTGCAAAAGTTTAATGTAACAACCCTAGGTTGTTGCTTAGCCAAATATTAGCAATTGCAGCTTATTTATCATTCATTGAGTTCATTTAGTCATTAGAACCAATCTCTAAAATCAGTATCCTACTTTGCCATAATTGTTCATCACCCCCAAATTAGCTAGGGGTGATATTTTAGAAGTATTTGAAAGTCGTAGAATTTTCTTGAATATTTTAATAATATTTAATTAAGAAAAACTCGAGATATTTAATTTGACCTTAAAATCAAAATCTGAGCCATTGTGATCTTCGTCCCCAAATTAGCTAGGGGTGATATTTTGGACGCGTTTGGAAGTCGTCAAATTTTCACAAATATTTTAATGTAACTAAATACCCCGAAAATAGAATAATTAGATAATTGTTAGAATTAAAATCCAACTTTGCCATTGAATTCCTCACCCGCAAATTAGCTAGGGGTGAATTTTTAGAATTTTTCAGAGAGCGTTTATTAAATCTGAATTTTTCTAATAAATCAAAAATTAGAAAGAAATAAATATTTATTTCTTTTTATATTTTCCAAATTCTTTTCCCTTTTTCTCTAGCTGGCATGCCTAGTTCAGCGCCCCATCCCTCTTCGCTTGATCGTAAGCATGGCTGAGGCCATCTCCCCTCACATCTTAGCTCCCATAGCCATCTCGCCTGAAAGCGCTGCAGCGCTCTGTTGTGCGCTGTAGCATCTGCGTCTTGGAAAAATAGGCATCGTAGCATGCTGCAGTGTCTTGCGCCACTGCACTGAAATCCACTGCAATGCTTTCGGCACCTAAAAGCGCTACCGCGCTCCACAGCGCGTCGTAGCGCCTGACTTTCGGCCAGAAGGCGCCACAGTGCGCCGTAGCGCCCATACTTGCCCGAAAGTGCCCAGAACTATCCGGAATTGCCCAGATTTGTAATGTTTCACATTTTAATGACCTTAGGACCCTAATGGGGCTGAAACATATCAAATATAAAGCTATATTTAGTAAATTTAAGCACTGTATGAATGTGTAGGTGAATTTTAATGAGAAATTCACCATCTTAACCTAATATGGCATGTCCTAAATCTGTTAAGTATTTACTTAAATCTTTTTGTGCCAAATGTTAATGTTAGAACCTTTGATTGCTTGCATTACCAAGTAGAACTAAATAATTAAATTGCAGGAAACTTAATTCTTTAAATTTATAATCAAGTGCTAATCTTATTCTTTTGATTTAGGGTTAGTTAGCCTTAATTATCTTCTATTTTATGTCACTTTATATTCGTATACTTTCATAATATTATGATGTATGTTAGAGAACTTAAATATTGATTTGGACACCTTGATTTACTTAACTTAATGTTAAACTATATTTGAACATAAGAATCCTAAGAACTTGATTAAGTAAATGATACTTAATCTAAATTTAAAAATTGCCATCAATAATACACCAATAATGCAATGATTGGCCATTGATCTATAAATCAACAAATTAGTCTTAATTGGGTAAAGATAGGGGTTAAACCCTAACCTATTTGATTAAGATGAGAACCTTAATCACTTAATCGATTAACTTTGTTGAAAGATAATTCAACTGATATTATTCTACTAATGTATCTGATTTAGTATTGATCTTAAATCATTAAAGTAGAAGTGCTAAGGTTAATAATAAACTTATGTAATTGAATTATCTAAATCTAAGTTTAAGATATCTGATTTTCTCTTATATAAGACTCTTAGCATAAAAATAAAAATAAAACTATATCAATTTATGGAATGATCTAATCCTAATAATATTCTTGATTTTATCCCATGATGTAGAATAGTTTATGATCAGATGGGTCTAACATATGATCTGAACAATTTAATCCAAGCCCAATAAGTGAACCTTATAAATTTAGTTTAATTTTTAAAAGTGCAAGATCTTAATGATCTTGCTGTATGAGTGTTTTAAAATATCTAAAAGGCCTAATTAATGCTAATACATTGAGGTAGGAAAGGCTTATTATGACTTATTGAGGTAGGAACTTAGATGATCCTCCTTAACCTTAGAAGTTAATCTTGAACCTTATGGTAGAATTCACCTAAGACATTAGAATGAGATTTATCACATGTGGTAGTAACCCATATTGAGTGACCTTTTGGTCACATCCTTGGAGCCTTTAGTAGGACTCACCCAATTAGAGTAAGGATTTATAATTTTGATAAACCCTTAGTTATTAAATAAAATTGACTGAGTTCGAATTATTAGTTGGTTATGATTATGCATACCCATGGTGTTGAGTCACTTCAGTAATATTCAGGTTTGGACGAGTCACTCCAATGTGGACTTATGACCAGGTGCTTTCTTGAGGGATAAGCCGAACACAGTCTTGCTAGAGTAAATTATCCAAACTTAAGAGAGCGAGCTAGAATCTTAGTTTGGGAGAATAATAACTACAACAGGGTTCTTCCTCCTTTCTTGTGTGCACCTCAATAAGTGAAGTTATAAGCAAACTAAGTGCTAAATTCACCTTCTTGGGAACATACAACCATGTGTCTATAACCTTTCCAATTGACTATTTCAAGCAAAAACTCTAAATAAGAAAAACTAATTATTAAAATTAGAATCTAGGAGTCCGAATCCTTCTAGTAGGATTCTGCATAATTGAGACATTTGAGTCATAATATGATTTTAAAGCATTTTTGGATTTTCTAGAAGTCATGTAGTGTAGAGACATGAGCATGAGCATAAGCATGATGTATGAGTATCAATGATGATTTATAAGTTATGGAATATTATATACATCAATAGGGGAAACTTAAGATGTTCAGATATCATAGTAAATTGTACTACCTAATAGGATGTATGTAGATAATGGTTCATACATCTCATAATAGTTCAATGATAATTCTATTGCATATCAGTGGCATGTAGTATTGTGGAATATTCAGATGCATAATTTTAATGGCATACAATACATTTTTACATGTTATTTACTCAATTTTAGATCAGATACTAGTTTTATTTATTTTTAGTATTCAATATACAGTCAACTTTCCTTTACTCAATTTTATACAATTTTAGTTATTCAGTTACTTTTACAGTCTTTCTATAACTTTTTTATTTTATTATTAAATATAAATAATTAGAACTATTTATATTGGTTTCTATGTGTTACACGTGGTACTTTTAGGATCTGACAATTTGCTAGATCTTGAGCAGTATATTGAGCCAGATCAGGAGGACTCTCAGGCTATTCAGGAATAGCTTGTGGAGCCTTAGTGGACCCTTCTTCAGCCTTGCCATTTTCTTTCTATGTTTATTTCACTTCAATAATTAGATTTTATTTTAGTACTATTTCCATAAATAATTTGTAATAATTCTGGATGCATTAACTTTTCTATTCTGAGATGAATATTCCTATTCAGTTCTGTGATGAATATTTTCTAAATGTATGATTAGCTTCCGCACTCTATTTTATACTTCTTATACTTAGTATTGAGATGTGATCATCATACTGGAAATATTGATATTATATATATATATATATATATATATATATATATATTGGATTATTCACATTGTATATGAAATCCAATGTATATATTTGTCTAATACTTAGGATAATGATACTACTCTTATCTTAAGTATTAGCTCTTGACCCTCCTTCGGGGTTGAGCTAGCAACCCTTAAGATGGGTTTCTTTTTAGTGTTAATTTCAGCTATTCAGGGTGATGGGATATTCCTTCCCAAGTGGAGCACCGCTCCACCGCCAAAATTGATTATGTTATCTCTTTTGCGCGCGGCGACGGGGCGGGGCGCTACATTTAGCCTTAAACCTTATGTTTGATTTTAGATTATATATTTAGAATCCTTGAGCCTTTTTAGATATCCTTAGAACCTTAAGATAGTTCTAAGAGTAGATTAATAAGGACTTAGTTTAGGTTTGATTCTCTATAAATTAGTTCAAATACAAGCTTAAGATATTAAGCTTGTACGATTTGTTGGTTCATTAAGATGAATTGGAATAATGGTTGAGATTGCTTGATTAAAGGTGATTCTGATTAGAATTGTTAAGATTAACTTGCTAATTAAATTAATGAGATTATTATATAGTTAATCAGATCTGTTAGCCTAGTGGTTAGGCTAAGATTTGCTTATGCTTAGTATCAAGAATGGTTAATTAGATTCAGGACAAATAGACAACAAAAAGAGATATTATTTTCATGATTTCTACTTTCAGTTGCATACAACATTTAGTACATACTTGATAATTCAGTCACATGATTCATGCATATGTATGCCATAGTTGATCAGATGCCAAGTGGGCACAAGCTTGATGAATTTGGAAGTGTTGGGCTCATACATTATGGGTGCATTGGGCACAAATTAGATATACATTATGCATATATATACATATATTCTCAAAAGTGTTGGGCTCATTTGTTTACGGGAGGGTTGGCCTTATTTCTTTTTGAGAACGTTTGGCTCATTTGTTTTCGGAAGCGTTGGGCTCATATGATTTTGAGGTGTGTTGGGCACATTGGTTTTGCATATACTATGGAGTACATTTCAATTGGGTGCAGTTGAAGCAAACATCAGTTCTATTCAATTGTAAATGCGATTTAGATTGCATATGTTTGATGTTGCATTATGGTATTGGTTTAGTTACTTGATTTTAGTGTTTTTTGTACTTGTAATAGTTACTTTTTGTTTTAGTTAGCTTTACAATTTGTTTAGTACTTAAAGTTAAATACATATGTAACTTAATTGAATGCATTTTAGTGAGCCTAAAATGTACTTAGGCTCATTGTCTAAGTAAGATTTTCTTTTTTTTTGCTGGAGCCCACTGGCATTGCGAAACCGGCAATGTTAGATTTAGGTGACTTTGAAGAACCTTTGCTTGTGGAGCTGCAGAAGACTAAAGAGGACGTGAGGCACGATGCTTATGAGTAGCCATGGCGATCTTCATCCTTGAGTGTTTTTCTATTTTGGTGAGATGATAGTTACTTTCTGCAGTTTCATTAAAAGTCTGTAATAATTAGTTATATCTGGATGTATTTTCTGTCTTCTATTCTAAAATGTATACCTTTACTTACTAATTATGAATGAATGAATGCATGGATAATGTCTTTAGCTTTTGCACTATGTTCTCTATGTTACATTATATTATATATATTGTGTTATGATCATTAGTTTAGCAGACTTGCATTGTTAATCAGATTAATGAAATACTTAACTTGATTAAGGGTGGAGATCCTTAGCTCCAGTCACCTTCTACAATTAATAGTTCGAGTTAACTATTGGTGCTCAACCCGGAGCATTAAGTAGGGGCGACTCGTATATTCTTAGTTAAAGAACAATTCTGCCTCTAATGATACAATGTTGTGTATAGCGACGGGACGGGGCATTACAGCACGCCATTAGGGTAAGGGAGGAATTATTAATTTATTTTAAAAAAATAATTTAATAATTTATACAATTCTAATTAATTAAAAATAGGTAACTAAACAAAATTCGAAAAATTTCAAAAATTCACCCTTAGCTAAATAGAGGGTGAGAAACTCAAAAATGTAATAGTATTTTTTATCAGAGATCAATTTAATTATCTTAATTTTCTGATCACTTAAAATATATCACCTTTAGCTAATTTAGAGGTGAAGAGTTCAATGGCGAACTCCAATTTTGATTTGGAGGTCAAAATAAATTTGGTATTTTCCAGGATATTCAAATTTCCTCAAATACATGTCAAAAATGATGTTATCCAAATCGCACTAAATTTATGGTGCATGCTCCTAATATTATTAAGAGTTTACTGGCAATAGTTTTAACCTAATTTGAATGTCTAAAACTAAGTAATAATAATCGGGTTATTACAATCCCAACTTGGGGGGCCCGCGTGGGCATGGCTCGGGACACATGCGAGTAGCTGCGGACGGTCCGCACGCAGAACATCGTAATATGCACTGGATTTACTTTTTAATCTTCTAAAAAGCTTTCTCAAAGATCTTTTCCTTACACTTGATCTAGCTCATGATTTGATGTTTACAATAAAATTGTTTGGGTTGAATACCTATTAGAGAATACTCTAAGTACCAAATAATATTAAGTCTTACACTTTTAAAACAAAAGTGGAATAAAGAAATAGAAAATACAGAGAGATAGATAATAATAAGATAAAATTTGCAATAATATTTAAAATGAGATTTGTCATTGCAAAATAGTTTAATAGGTTGCATGAATTTTTGAGCATAAAACTTAAAGAGCAAAGATATAATGTAAAACGTAAAATGTAGAATATAAAATAAAAAAATTTAAAATGTCACATAAAATATATAATGAAATTATTTGTCAAATATCTTATGCATTTAAAAATTTATGTTGGGCAAACATAGACCCTAAGGCATTGGGGGGTTCACTGTATTTATAAACATCTACTTCCATCTATACATGCCCACCATAGGCTTAACAATATATGCTTCTTATCTTTCAGGGCATCAATTTTCCTAGTGATCGGTGGATCCCAGGTGGCGAGCCACATGTCAAAATGACAGGCTCGCCAAGACCTAATCACCGAACCCAAAATCTCTATCGGAGACCGGCTAGGTTACAACCTAGCCTCTATTCTTGTGGCTAGAGTTTTATTGTGGGTCACTATCGACGCATAGTTAGATGCATCCCGATTGGGCTCGTCCAAGCTCAATCAAGCTCAGGGAATGATACAATATATCTTGTAATGCGATTACGAAATGAATCACGTGATATTGGATCAACAAAGGAGGAAGGGAGGGCGTACCTAGGGTCCATTGAGTAGCGGTTTCGTCGATCCTATACATCGCACAATGGGGTCAAGAACATCGGGTGAGTTCTTCGTTAGGTTTGTTGGAGTGTAACGTCCAAATGATGATACGAGCTCTGTCCTTGTCATGGAGAACGGACGGAACACGACCACTTCGAGTGTGCGCCAGCACCCCCGAGTAGTCATGGTCGAGCTGTTCTCAAGCAGGTGACTTCTCGATTGTTAGATCAAATTCTCGATCTAACAGCGGGATTACACTGTGTCGTCGTGTTTGATCTCACTGTCCGATTCGATCCCAAATGGGGACGGATGACACGGATGCATCGGGATCCGCTGCACGGTGTTCAAAGCCGAGCAATGGATCTTCGCAGTTCGATAGTTAATACAGTTAACTATAATTATATATTTAGATAATTCATTTAATAATTATAAATTAAATTGATTTAATTAAGCTCCATTTATCTATCAAATGGACTACAAAAACTCTCAAAATTTTATTATTAACTAATTTGTGTGTGAGGAATTAAAAAATAAAGTCAAATTTTTGATTTGAGGTCTAAATAATTATTTTAATTTTCCAATTAATTAAATTGATCAAAATATTAATTTTTCTCAAACAACTTCCGATGTTCACCAAAATTGCAGGGATTGCTCTTAAAACTATTCTAAAACTAATTATGAGGTCCTTAAGCAAATTTGGTGATCAAAAGTTCAAGTTACAATTACGGGTTGTTACACAGTAGCAACACTTTGTAGTAGTTAAGACTTTTCCTCCAGAATGAGCTCATAATCCTAGGGTAAGCACCGAATCACTTGTGCAAAAATACTGTGATTGAAAAATCACCAATAAACCTAACAAAATAATATTTATTCCTGCATTTGCCAAATAAAGCCTACGCCCTAACAACAGATTTTCAAGCAATTAATACTCACTAGCAGCACTAAAATATATGCAAGTGATGTACGCAGTAAACATAGAGCTCAAAAATAATATGAATAATTCATTCAAAATTCAGAAAAAGTTCTAAATACTTTAACATACATTTATAGTGATTTGAACTTGAAGCTCATCAATTGGTTAGGATGAGACATCATTCACCGCACCTGCAAAATTTGAGCAAAATACATCTAAATGATACTTTCTTTGATAACCTTTGCTTATTCAGAGAAACATGGACAAATAGATTTAAAATCTTAAGTTGTCAGAAAAGTATTATTGACGACAATCATTTTCTTGATCAACTAACAAAGCTTCTAAGGCAAATATTTAGGTGACAATCTCTTGCATAGAGAGTAAATGTTCTGACAATAATTAGTATTAAATCATTGTATTTATATTCATCAAAGTATAAGGGTTTCATAAATCAAATATTAACAATCAAACTGTAATCATTACATCTCTTATTTGAAGTTTTGAAGAAAAATAATAATAATCATGCTATCAATCACTATTTGAAGTTTTTTATAGTTATTTTAGTAAGAGAAATACTTATTTATATGGTACCAAAAAATACTTATTTAATGGAATTTGTATATCATTTAATTAGTGTTTATTTATTTATATTAAAATAATATAAATATTATTTTTAAAATTTATATTGAAATAATATTCAAATTTTATTATATGAGTTTTTTAGGTGCCACATTAAAGGATCTCTAAAATATAAATCTTTGCGCGTTTTGACCTTAACGGTTGAGTTTCCTTAATTATTTTTTGAGTTTTGCTACTGTATATCTTCCAAAAAAAAAATATAATTAATTTTTAAGAGTCAAATAACATTTTTTTTATTTTTTTTTGGGTTCTAAGAGCAATGTAATGTAACAGCCAACTGTGTCTCCATTCATTGGCTCCTCTCACATGCACTGTCACTGTGCACTGTACGCCAAATATGGGAGAAAGCCCTTCGCTATTGAAGTCACCAACCCGCATTTGACACGTGTAATCCATTCCGCGCGCTGACTTCTTATCTGAGTTGGCGTATGGGTCTTCGGCTGCTTGCTGCCTTGAATGAGTTCAAGCGCGTTCATAAACCTGCTTGTGCTAACTCTTAAATGCACGTGTTCCTAATAAATATACGGGCGGCTTTCCCTAGTTTTTTTGAATGAGTATTGCTATACTTACAAATTAATATACATCAAAATAAATAGATAATGTATCAATTTAATGTGTAAATAGATTATTGGTTGAATTCACTTTTTGATAAGAACTATATACAAAAATTATAAAAAAAAAAAATTTCTAATTGATTTTGGATACTTTTTGATTTATATTCTTGTGTAATAATAGCATTTTTTTTTCAAATATATATATATATATATATATATATATATATATATATATATATATATAGAGGGACGGTGAGATTTGAATATATATTTGTACTTTGAGTATTTATATAAAGACTATACTAAGACTACGATCCAACGGGGATCAGTCCTTAAAACAATGCACTATCTGGTCAATATGAAGGAAATCATCAAATCGTCAACTGTGGTCTAAAATAGTAGCATAATCCATCATTCTCTTTATACAAAATAGCAAATTGGAAGAGGAAATCACTTGCAAGTATCTCAACCCGTAAAAGCAAGACCAAGTAAGCTTCCACAATCAAGAAAAAATTCTAGCAAAATAAGCAGCAAAATTAAACAGCATTAGCCAAATCATGAGCCATCCTAATTAAATGCAATTAGCCCAAATTTTAATATTTATAAGAATTATATATAATGTATTTTAATAATTAAAAAGGTATTATATTTGATGATAATTTTTATTAAATAATATAATTTTATATTTGCGTTGGCAGAATTGAATTATTTTGTGATACTGTTGGGAAAAATTTAAGGCACCTCGGCTGCACTTTGTCCATAACTTATATATTTTAAAGCAGCGGTTAAGGATATTTGCACGGATTTAATCCCAACAATTTTATATTGCAAATACTAAAATTTGGGTGGTTAATATAAATTATTTTATTAATCTTATTTGAAGAGCGAAAAATAGATAAATATTAAATTTGATGATTTATGTGATGTATTTTTAATAAATAAATTTATCTCTTACTCATAATAAATAATTCCATATTTGTCATTTTATTATTTTGTTTATCATTCGGATATTTTAAAAATCATAATTAAAAATATATTAAAATTAATAAATTATATAAATATCGGGTTTATCTTTATAATATATTGAGTGCTATGCACGTAAAATGCATAAATACTATTTTAATTATTTATTTTTATTAAATTAATTATTTTATTATTTTCATTGTTGAATATTGCAATTTAAATTCATGCTAATATGGTATGCATTTTTATATATAACTTGCATACTAATTATGTAATTAAATTAAATTACAATGTTTTAATATATTTAAAATTATACTTATTATTATTATTATTAAATAAATGATAATATAAGTGCAAAATAAACTAGCAAATCAACCTTAACCTAACTATAATTAGGCTCATTTAAACCCTAATCAAAGCTATTGGAGCCGAATAATTTTTTTTTTTTTTATTTAGCTTCAAAAAACAAAAAATTATAAAAATCAAAATGAAAAATTAAAATCTTTTTTTTTGCTAGATTTATTGATCGTGATATTTAAAAATACTGAGATTTAAATATTATTTATTTATTTATATTAAAATAATATAAATATTATTTTTAAATTTTATATTGAAATAATGTATAAATTCGAGACGTCACTTTCAAAGCCGAAGAAACTGTGCAGTGCAGTAAGTAAGAAAAAAATAAAACAGAGAGGACGATAAAATATGCATTAATTAATGTTAATGTATTAGACTTTACAGCTATAATTATTTTTCTTAGCTATATATTAACCTTTCGAGATTTTGACCGTTAATATTTATAAATCCTATGCTGACTGTATTATAGGGCTACAAACGAACGAGCCGCTCAACGAAAACACTTTTTTTGTTTTTATTTTATTTTATTTTATTTTATAGAGCTATTTTTTATACAAGAAAAAATAATTACATAGAGCAGAAAAAATACAATATACACAAAAATATAGAAAAAATGAAATGAAGTCTCACGTGCTTTTTATGAGTCTAACGTGGCTCCAATTATATTATTATTCAAAGAGTATTATTATATTTACACACTAATATGCTTAAGAATATATAGATTATGTGTCAATTTAATATGTAAATAGATTATTAGTTGAATATATTTTTTATAAGGCTTACTTATAAAAATATAAAAAAAAAGAAATTTTTTATAAGTTCCTTATTCAAATAAAAAAATTGTTTTTGGTTCTAGATACTTTTTGGATGTAAGTCCAACTCTCTAACCAATTTAAGCAATAAACATCTAAAAACAACATGCTACAAAATCTAGCACAAAAGAAAGCCTATTTTTGAGAGTTGAAGCCATGCGGGGTTGAATTTGCAATAACTATACTGTTAGCTGCAGATCGACCCTTTAAGAAACCAGGCTAAGCATGGTGAATAATGTCGAGTAAGAATGGTGTGATCCTGCTTGCAATAAGCTTTGAGATGCCTCTTTGTAATGGAGTTACGACGGGAAATGGGTTTATAATCATGTAGTGAATTCGCAATGGCTGAATGGGTAAGACAGACATTTTTTTGGTATCAAAGAAATGATAGATTGTTTGAAGAAGCATCAGACCATTAAATAAAATTTGACGAACTTCCCCCGACGTAGAATCTGTTCAAATGAGAAGGTTGAAGGAAGTCAACAAAACCGCCAAATGAGGTCTAACATAACATCGTGATCCATCATTGTCTTAAAAACAAATTGAGCTAAGGGGAATCAAAAACTAATCAACGTCTCCCATCAATAATACTAAAGTGGATCTCCCAATCACTTGTTAAGAGAAAAAATTCAGAGGGGAGCAGATCCTCCCAAAAAACAAAACGCCAAGTTCACCTAATCACAATAGGAAAAAAACCAATGAAATTCAGCCAAATAACAAGCATGATCACCGGCCATAAAAAACAACAAAAATTAGTCCCATAAGAAGCAGTTAGGGAATGAAAAACCATTTCAAATATAAGCAAGTAGTCAGTTCCAGAAGCAAAAGACAGATGATAAAAAATTGCTACTTGTGCAAAAAATGAAAAATGTAAAGTTCATAGCAGTATTGTCCAAATAAAAAAGTTCACCAGCAGACTTCAAAAGAAATAAATCGTGAAAGCAAAAATGCAAAATTAAACAACAGATAGAGAATTTTTCCATTTTCAGTTAGGTAATGTGCTGCGAAGCTAAATGAGCTTGTCACATAACTCATAGCTTAACACACATCGATTAGCTCGCACAAATCAAGAGTGAGTTATGGAGCTCGGAGAATGTTAACATTTCTCTTGGCTCAAATGATCAAGCACTTGTCCAAGGTTGTGCATGGACTATTTTTGCATGGCGAATGTTGTCATGAACATTCACGACGTTAATGCTCATGCATGCACAATCTTTGGACAAGGCGATCAATGAGCTCCATAAAGTTTATATATTGAAGATATATCTATGTATAAAAGTATATAAGGAATCCACATTTTTCAATCATTCGAAACATAGAAAAGATTTAAATAATATATTTCATTAAATTGAATAGTGCAAACATTATATCCATGTGTTTTTATATGCTCATGCCCAACCCTCCCCAAAGGGAGTTTAGGTTGTCATTAAAATGAAAGTACAATGAAAGCAACAAGAGAAGTTAAGCTGTTGCATGGCTTTTATAAGAAAATAAAAACGGATAAAAGTTTGAGTACAATTATAAACAAACTATGTATTCCAAATCACCCTATTTAAAATACTAAATATGCTTGTAATTCAAGTATTTAACAACTTAGTTTGAAGAAGTAACTGTGACAGGGTTCCGCCTCGTATCGTCATGCGTGGCGATAAGTGCAGTTATAAGCAAACTGAGTGTTAAATTCACCTTTCTTAGAAACATACAGTTATGTGTATACAACCTTCCCATCTGATGATATTAAGTAAAGTCCTAATTAAAACCAACTATTGAAATTAGATTTAGGAGTCATAATTTATTTAGATGAATTCTGCATAATGGAGACTCTTGATTCATTGTTTGATTCACATCATTTGTTTTTTGGATTTTGAGCTTTAAGTCATATAGACATAGAAGCATAAGTATGATGCATGAGTATCAGTGAAGATTTATAAATTACGGAATATTATATATATATTAATTGTGGAAATTTGTAGAATGATTAGTATTAGATTCCCAACTAGATATATATAAGCATTGGACCATATAATTCATAGTAGTTCAGTGATATATTAGTTATATATCATGACATTCAATTCAGTGGCATATACAGACACATTCATTTAGTGGCATACTGCGTACCTTCACATATACTTTATTCAGTTTCAGATCATTTACTGTCTTTTCCATTTTCAGTATTCAGCTTTACATTTCAGCGTTACTTTACCTTACTACAAATTTCATACAGTTTCAATTATTTAGCGCCTTTACAGCTTTTCTGTAATTTTACTTTACTTTACTTCAATTTTGTACAGTTTTATACTTTCAGTTATTTTGCAGTATTTATGTAGCTTGATTTCTATCTTACCATTATATTGATTAACATCTTTTAAATACAAGCATATGCTATTTTTTTAGCTTTATTGTACTTAGACTTTATAAGTCTAATATTATTTTTCTTTTGTTGGCTTGATTTCTATCTTACCATTATAAGTCTAATATTATTTAGCGCCTTTACAGCTTTTCTGCAATTTTACTTTACTTTACTTCAATTTTGTACAGTTTTATACTTTCAGTTATTTTACAGTATTTCTGTAGCTTGATTTCTATCTTACCATTATATTGATTAACATCTTTTAAATACAAGCATATGCTATTTTTTAGCTTTATTGTACTTAGACTTTATAAGTTTAATATTATTTTTCTTTTGTTAGCTTGGCTTAATCATATATGTACATATGGCAGCATCAGGTTTTAGCTCTGACTTTGTGCTTGGGGGTGTGCTTATGATAGAAGGCTAGGTGATATTGGTGTTCTGCAAAGAAGAAGAAATAGTTGATAGTAACCTTTATGTTGCACTTATATAAATTTAAAGGTAATAAATGTATTGCTTTCTTATTATTCTACATTTTCTATACTATATGTGAATTGATATATGTGGATAATATTGAATGCATTCTTCTTATTTTCTACACTGCTTTACTTATATTCCTGCTAAGGTCTTTCTCACATTTTGATTAATATCATGGATATATGTTATCTATTATCTGTGGTATTAGTGACAGTCACCACTTGATTGTAGTTGAGTTAGTGTTACTCGACGATGGTCTAGAGGCGGCTGTTACAGTTGGTATCAGAGAGATCCATAGGGTGTCAAATAGGGGCTATGTTCCTATCTACCTAATAATTTGTTCTAATATTGAGCATAATTAGGGAAATATTAGTATAGTAATAGCTAGTTCCACAATTCATTCAATACAAAATTAAAATGTTAGAATTATGAGAACATCATGAAAGCACAACATAAGATATATGGAACTTAGGAGAGAGTCAATTTAAATATGATTAGAAAAATAATGGGTGAGGAGAATTAGTTTTTGCATGTGTTCAGGCCTAGTTTATGAACTCGTCTAATGATTGCCAAGGAATTTGGGGAATATGATTTATCTTGATTTTTGATTTCCTTGGTGATATACGTAGATTAAGTGAGAATGTTTTATATATTGTGTATGGATTAAATAATTATTGAGATGAGCCAAGGAAATTATGCATTAAGCATGAGGGTATTGACAGACTATAAATACACATCTGCGCTTACACACAAGTGTACGTGGTCTGAAGTAATAAGTAGAAAGTGTTAATTTCCAGAATTTATTGATCTTCAGAAAATTGGTTATTTTGACACTAAGGTCTATCTATTTTTACTAATGTTTAAGCTACAATTGATTGGTTGAGTTGGTCCTAGATTTAGCACAATAATTACTAAGTGAATATAAGTTAGATAAAAGAGAGAGAAGAGTTGGGTTCATCCCACATGTGATGAGAAGTTTATTAATGCGTATTGAATTCTCAAGCTTTGTCTTTTATTCTTTAGATTTAATCAAGTGCACATTATTCTTCCTTAAGTTTTATCTCAAGGTTTCATAAGTTCAAATCTTGTGCACAAAATAAACACACATTCGGTTCTATTTTGACACAAAGATTCCTATAAGATTTTAGGTTTAGTATTTTTATCTTATCTCTTGATCAAGGAGACATTGATTATTAAGTCTTTAAGATCTTATAAGTATTGATTCCACTACGAGCATCACTCGCATCCCACATAATTGAGATGAGGGATCATTATGTTGGGCTCAATGACTATGTCATTCAGTTCATGACCACTCAACTATTTCCTCCTCTACTTCAATTATGTTGAGCTAAGGAGCTCCATTAGTGGGTCTCAGCATCATATGCATCAATACTTTGGTTGAGCTTAGATTAAGGTGCATTAAGCTCAAGAACTTTGTCACATAGTTCTAAGCTCTCATGCACTCATAAACTTAACATCCAACCTAAGGTGACCTATGGAGCACAAGACAATTTAGTTCTTGAAATTATTAGTTCATTTTTATTTTGTCCACATTCAAGACCAAATAATAAAAAACATCTCTTAACAAGGCATTAAGTTCTTTACAATTTAATCTTGCTTGAGAAAAACTTCGTACATTAATAATAACTCATATACATGGGATTTACCCAACCCTCCCTAAGGGAGATTTAGGTACTCATTATAAAGGAATAGAAGAAAAACACATACACGGATAAATACCATTTCATTATCAACTAAGAAAAGAAAATACAAGAGTAAGGCTTAGAAGATACTAGGAATGTTCCTTGGAAGTTCTCCGGAATTCTTCTTCTCCTTCTTCAAGCTCCTCCCTTTGATCGCTAGTGCTGTCTTCTTTCTTCTCTTCCTTAGCAAGAGCTTGCCTTGCCACCCTTGGGAAGTTCCTCACTTCTCCTTATGCACTCCTCCTCTTTACAAGTGTGTTGAGCAAAATTGTGAACCCTCATCTAGTCAAGAGAATGTGTATTTATAAGAGAGGGGCTGCATCCTCCTTCATCCACTCCATAACCAGCATTTCAATGGAAAAATCTGAGCAATGATGGCAAAAATCGCCATTGATGGTGAATTAACCAATATCTCCATTTGTTTAGCCAAAACATCACCTCAAGATCTTCCTTTCCATTAAAAAAATGGAGCTGCTACAGAAATATGATGACTGGGGACAAAATGCAGGTTGGGGGTCTTGTCCTAGCCGCAATAAATGCTCCTGACTGGCAAAAATTTTGGCGGCCGCTGCAGCGCGCTGGAGCGCGCAATGGAGCAAGCAAAATAAGCAAAGTATTTCGTGTCCACATTTCACAAAATTACCCGCTGCAGCGCGCGGTAGCGGCTCAATTTGCAAAACGTCCCGCTGCAGCGCGCTCTCGCGCTCGCGGTTCGCAACTAGATCGGCTGCAGCGCGCTACCGTGCCCGCGGTTTGCAACTGGATCCGCTGCAGCGCGCTACCGCCCTCGCGGTTTGCAACTGGATCCGCTGCAACGCGCTACCGCTCCCGCGGTTTGCAAATGTACCCGCTGCAGCGTGCTATAGCGGCCTAATTTGCAACATGACCCGCTGCAGTGCGCGATAGTGGTTTCCTTTTGAAAATTTTGGAAATTTTGGAAATTTTGCAAAAAATGTCTCAGAACTCCATTGGATGCAATTCTCATGAAAAAGATAGATAAAATTTAATTTAGGAGCAGTTTAAAGGTCAGAAATGAATGTGTTTTCCTTTATTTTAGATATAATTTATGGATTTATCACACTCCCACACTTAAATTATTGCTCGTCCTCGAGTAAGGAAAATTGTATTTTTTCTGTTACGTAGGGATGATAGTCACAAAAATTCAATTAGAGTCAATATAAGTCAATGTACGTGCATAGCAAAAATGAAATGAAATATTTAGCAATAATTTAATGTTTTAAAAGTGGCAATAAGTGTGGTTAATCAATTAATCTCCAAATATTTTAATTTTCATGCTAAATAGTAGGTGATGGAGAGAGTTCTTAATGGACCTTAGACTTGAGAGGTGATGAAAAGACTCCAAGAGTTTTGCCATATGTGCTCTTTTTTATGAATCACAAAGATTAAAAGATTAAAGGAGAGATATTTTTCTTCATTCTTTCATATTTTGATCATTTTAGAGAGATATTTTTCATCATCCCTTTTTAAATATATATTTTATTCTTTTTATTCTTAGGGAAAGATATTTTTTTCATCCCCAATACGCATTTTTGTGATCATGAAGTCCTACGGGAGCCTAGCACATTCTTTTTAGAGTACTCACCAAATTTCTAGTCTAAGTCCAATGCCTTCCCCCACACTTAGTTCAAGGTATTATATTGAATGTTTGGAAATTAAATTATCCTTCATTCACTCCATAATTAAAACACTTTAGTGCTTATGATGTAATTGGTCATTTTTGATAAGCACTCTTTTACTTATATTAAATTCTATCTTGATATTTTTATGATTTTCAATTTCTTGAAAAATTCAGAAAAAATATGTCATTTAAAAATACTTTAAAAATGAGGGGATGTGAAAATTCATAGATTGAAATCTTAAAATAAAACACACAAAAAGAAAAATACAAAGAAAATATAAAAAGGTACAAAAAAGAAAAATACAACATAATTATTTTTCCTCTTCTTCGTCCACCTCATCTACGTACGTCGTTTCGCAAGGGTAGCGCGACTCTGGAATGGGGGCACCAACAGGAGGCCTTGGTAACACGGAGGCATCCGGTCCACCTTGCAAGCTCCAATCATCCCAAGAGCTTCATGGAAGTTGGATTGAAATCGGCGCTGCTGGACGAGCTCTTGTTTGAAGAACCCCATGTCGGTAGCAAGAGACTTGCTAAGCTCCGTTTGCTGATTGTGGAGACGTATCAAAAGCATGTTTGTGAGGTTCGGGTCGGGCGGCGCGGATGCTTCCCCCTGTGCGCCCCTTCTTTTCTTGGGCAGCTTTCATTCGCTTGCCCGGACATTCAAATTTGAAGGATTTAAGGCGCCACCGGGGGGAATGACGGTGTTCGAGGAGAGAATCTTGACCCCTTGGGTCTCGCACAGCCCTGATATCAAAGACCCGAAGGCCAATGCAGTGTAGGGACCCTTGAGAGCTTTCCAAAGTTACTAAAAAATAATGTTAGAAATGCGGATCTCGCCCGGCCTAACCAACGAGCACAGGAGGAGTGCTAGCCGTGTCCTAATAAAGCTAGAAATTAAAACTAGCCAAGCACTACTCGTGTCCATTAATTTAGAATAAAGAATGTTGGCTAATCCTCCTTCCCATTCGGTGTCATCATGGACGAGTTCTGCCACAAGATCAAGGGGGGCATGGCGAGATTCCAAAAGTTCCAAGTACGAGCATGAGTGTACCTCCTCGAGCCCATAGAATTGCTCAATTTGAGCAATCCCAAGGGTGACACCCTTACCTCGACAGAAGATCCGCTGCCCGGCCCCATCGGTTGCATTCACATAAATCTCCTAGACAATCACTGGGTACGTAGGGGATCTCTTAGTCACAAACTCCCTCCATCCTCGAAGGTTGACTTGTTCAACCGGAATGGGTAAGGCGGGGTTGAAACTTCTCTCCGGAATTAATTTTTGCTAAGAAGTGATTGAATAGAAATGTAGTTTGGCCTCAGCGGAAGAGAACATTTTCTTATTAAAGGTTCCCTCGGATGAAGAGGCTTTGGCCTCCCTCCTTGGAATGGCTTTCTTTCCGGAAGACATGGTGAGATAAGAGAGTAAGAGAAATCAAGAGTGTGAGGAAGAAGGAGAGTTAAGAATGGTGCAAGGATAACCCCCCCATTGCCTCCCTCGGATGAAGATGGTCAAATGGTCTTCGCCATGCCATTAATATGGTGATCCATGTGAAGGGGGGGGGCAGTTTTTTCAGCACTCTTTTTGACTGCTTGAGGAACCTAAATGTTATGACTTTTTGACTGCATGGTTCCCAACACAGAAAAAATCTGCAGCTGGAGCAAACAGCTACAGCGCGCGGTAGCGGGTTTTCCGCTACAGCGCGCTGTCATGAATTTTTCGCTGCAGCGCATTGTAGCGAAATTTTCGCTACAGTGCGCCTTCGCGGAATTTTCGCAAATGTGCGGCTTACCCGCTGTAGCGCCAGATTATTATTATTATTTTTTTTTAACAATGGGTTGCCTCCCAATAAGCGCTTAATTTAACGTCCTTAGCTAGACTCGCTAACGATCAACTAGTCGGATCCGGTGGTTTCCTCTTCCATAAGCTAAAGATGCTAGAGTGAGCACAATACTCATGGTGGCTCGAACTCCTGCTATCTTCCACTTCCTGTAGCGGATCCACTGTTTTAATTTCAAGCTTAGGGGGAGTTTTCTTTTTTCTTTTTCATCGTCTTGTTTTTCTCTTTCTTACTCCTTCCTTGTTCCTCTTTTCTGAGGAAGGAGTTGAGCTATTATCAAAATTTTTATCTTCTATCATGAGATCCTCTAGAATATTATCAACCCATAGTTTTTCTTCTCTTACATTTCTTCTCACTTCATCTTCCATCTCTCTCCGCTTAAAGATGGTTGGTTTAAGATCAATCAATTCAGTTTTTCCTTTTACACTTATACTCATAACCCCGCGACCTACATCAATAACTGATTTTACACTTATTAGAAAGAGTCTCCCAAAGATAATTGTGGAATTCTTATTCCATTGATCCCATTCACAAACCACAAAATCAGTTGGAACTATTTCCCAATTCACTTGCAACATTTTTTATCATTCCAAGAGGGGTAAGGGATTCTAAATTATCAAATTCCAAAATCATTGAGGTATATTCCATCCCACATACCCTTAGATATTCGTAAATATGGTAGGGCATAATGTTCACCAAAGCACCTAGATCACACAAGGGATCTACAAATACTTCATTTCTGATTATGCAAGGGATGCTCAACCTCCCAAGGTCTTCACATTTAGGAGCCATTAGCTTCTCACTCTCATTCCCCAATTTTTCTTTCCCTTCCTCTAGCTTATAATCTGTTGCACTTGTACTTTCAATATTAATTCCTCTTAACATAACTTCCGTATATATCACACTAACCAACTCCCTAGGGTTTATTTCGGTCAAACTGGGTAGGGCCCCTTGCTGCCGAGAGGTCAGCTGCTTGGAGATCTATCCCAATTGGATCTCTATATTCCTTAGGGAAGCTTCTATTCCTTGGATATAAGCATCATGGCGAGTGATAGTGACTTCGGTGCAGCGCATAAATTAGATTGTTTCAGCCTTAAATGAGTTGAAGGCCCTTTCTAAATTTTGATGTTGGTTGCTATTGTTATTTTCATTATTAATACCTTGTTGGTTGGATGAATTTTCCCCATATTGATTTGCGTTATTATTAATATTACTCCAAGAAAAATTGGGGTAGTTTTTCCACCCTGGGTTGTAGGTGTTGGAGTAAGGATTATTCATCAAGTTATTGTTTCTTAGGTAATTAACTTGTTCAATATTAGTTTGTACAAAGGGGTTTTTTAAGTTACAATTTTCACTGTTATGCCTACCCCCGCACAAATCACAATGTACCTCTAAAATAATGTTAACATTCATTCATTCTATTATTTCATTCAAGGCATGTATTTCTTGCTGTAATGCCATTATTTGGTTGGACTCATTTACTTTTATAGCTTTCTTTTTTAGCCTTTCGGAAGGCCATTAATATGCATTATTTGTCATTTCCTCCAAGAGGTCGTAAGCTTCCTCTTGGGTTTTTCCACTAATAGAATCACCGGCGGCTGCATCAATAAGTGTCCTCGTAGGAGCGTTCAAACCATTGTAAAAGGTTTGCACTTTCATCTATAGAGGGAACCCATGATGTGGGCAACGCCTGAGGCATTCCTTAAAATGGTCCCACCCATTATAAAGGGTCTCGCCTTCCAACTGAGTGAAATTGGTGATCTCAATCCTCAACCTAGCAATTTTTGCCAGAGAAAAATATTTGGCTAAGAATTTCTTGGCCAAATCATCCCATGTCCAGATGGAATCGCTAGGTAGCGAGCTAAGCCAACTCTTGGCTCTATCTCTTAAAGAGAATGGGAAAAGCCACAAATTAACTACATCTTCAGAGACGCCGCTAAACCTGAAGGTGTCACATATTTCAAGGAAAATTGAAATATATGAGTTTGGATCTTCAGTGGCTAATCCCCCAAACTGATTATTCTGAATCATGCTCAGTGTGGAAGGATTAATTTTAAAATTATGGGCTTCTATATTTGGCCTTATAATTGTATGGGGGATTCCCCTAATAGTGGGTAGTGCATAGTCTCTTAGTGCTCTTCCCCTAGGCTCTCCTACTGGCACTCCTTCATTTTCATTACAGTTGCCCATAATAGTTTGTTCCATAATGGTTTGTTGAGTTGAAAGGTTTTGTTCTCTCCTAGCCTGTAAGTAAGTTCTCTCAATTTCAGGATCAAAAAGATATTCAGTGCAAACTCTTTTACTCAATATTGAGGCTATCAAGAACAATTTTAGTAATAGTGTTCAAAAAGTTAGCAAAAATAAGATAAGCAGAAATGTAAGATGTTAGTTTCTATAATTACAAAAATCAAAAACTAAAAATATATGCAATGAAATGCTTAAATCGCTAGCTACTTATAGATTATTCTTAGTACGAAACAAGTACTAATTCCCCGGCAACGGGGCCAAAAACTTGACAGACTGTAAATACACGTCTGTGCTTACACGCAAGTGTACGTGGTCTGAAGTAATAAGTGGAAAGTGTTAATTTTCAGGATTTATCGATCCTTAGAGAATTGGTTATTTTGACACTAAGGTCTATCTATTTTTACTAATGTCTAAGCTACAATTGATTGGTTGAGTTGGTCCTAAATTTAGCATAATAATTACTAAGTGAAGATAAATTAGATAAAAAAGAGAGGAGAGTTTGGTTCATCCCACATATGATGAGAAGTTTATTAATGCATGTTGAATTCTCAAGCTTTGTCTTTTATTCTTTTAGATTTAATCAAGTGCACATTATTGTTCCTTGAGTTTTACCTCAAGGCTTCATAAGTTCAAATCTTGTGCATAAAATGAAGACACATTCGGTTCTATTTTAACACAAAGATTCCTATAAGATTATAAGTTTAGTGTTTTTATCTTATCTCTTGATCAAGGAGACACTGATTATTAAGTCTTTAAGATCTTATAAGCATTGATTCCACTACGAGCATCACTCGCATCCCACATAATTGAGATGAGGGATCATTATGTTGGGCTCAATGACTATGTCACTTAGTTTATGAGCACTCAACTATTTCCTCCTGTACCTCAATTATGTTGAGCTAAGGAGCTCCATTAGTGGGTCTCAGCATCACATGCATCAACACTTTGGTTGAGCTTAGATTAAGGTGGATTAAGCTCAAGAACTTTGTCACATAGTTCTGAGCTCTCATGCACTCATAAACATAGCATCCAAACTAAGGTGCGCTATGGAGTACAAGACAACTTAGTTCTTGAAATCATTAGTTCATTTTTATTTTGTCCACATTTAAGACCAAATAATAAAAAGCATCTCTTAACAAGGTATTAAGTTCTTTACAATTTAATCTTGCTTGAGAAAAACTTCGTACATTAATAATAACTCATACATATGGGATTTCCCCAACCCTCCCTAAGGGAGATTTAGCTACTCATTATAAAGGAATTGAAGAAAAACACATACATAGATAAAGACCCTTTCATGATCAACTAAAAAAAAAAAATACAAGAGTATGGTTTAGAAGATACTAGGAACGTTCCTTGGAAGTTCTCCAGAATTCTTCTTCTCCTTCTTCAAGTTCCTCCTTTAGGTCGCTAGTGCTGCCTTCTTTCTTCTCTTCCTTAGCAAGAGCTTGCCTTGCCACCCTTGGGGAGTTCCTCACTACTCCTTATGCACTCCTTCGCTTTACTTAGTGTGTTGAGCAAAATGGTGAACCCTCCTCTAGTCAAGAGAAGGTATATTTATAGGAGAGGGGCTGCATCCTCCTTCATCCACTCCATAACCAGCATTTCAATGGCAAAATCTGAGCAATGATGGCAAAAATCCCCATTGATGGTGAATTGGCCAATAACTCAATTTGTTTAGCTAAAACATCACCTCAAAATCTTCCTTTCTATTAAAAAAATGGAGCTGCTACAGAAATATGATGGCTGGGGACAAAATGCAGGTTGTGGGTCTTGTCCTAGCAGCAATTAATGCTCATAACTGGCAAACATTTCGGCGACCGCTGCAGCGCACAATGGAGCAAGCAAAATAAGCACAGTTTTCAGTTGCCACGCGCTACCGCGTCCACATTTCGCAAAATTACCCGTTGCAGCGCGCTATAGCGGTTCCTTTTGCAAATCGTACCGCTGCAACGTGCTGTAGCGGGAGCATTTTGCAAAATACTCTGCTGCAGTGCGCGGTAGCGGCTCATTGCAAAATATCCCGTTGCAACGCGCTACCGTGCCTGTGGTTCGCAACTGGATCCACTGCAGCGCGCTACTGCGCCCGCAGTTCGCAAATGCACCCGCTGCAGCGCGCTATAGCAGCCTAATTCGCAACATGACCCGCTGCAGCGCGCTAGCGCGCGGTAGCGGTTTCCTTTTTAAAATTTTGGAAATTTTGCAAAAAATGTCTCATAACTCCTTTAGATGCCATTCTCCTGAAAAAGATAGATAAAATTTGATTTAGAAGCAGTTTAAAGGTCAGAAATGAATGAGTTTTTCTTTATTTTAGATATAATTTATGGATTCATCAGGTATCTCTAAGTCAGTAATTATATCGCCAGTAATAGAGAAGAAAATGTCAAATATAAAATTTATGAATTCGGATGTAGACGAACTTACAAAAATTGTATTTGTATTCGCTTCTTTGATATTAATTTGCAACCTATCAAACCACCTCTTGAACTGTTGCAATTGTACTCCCCACCCCGATTAAGATAAATATTTCAACATTTTAATATTAAATTATTATTACCTTAGATATCATGCTTTAGGAGGGTAGGATTGTGAAGACTCACTTAAGTAGTAATAAGTGAAACTCTTAAAAATCAAGGCGCCTTTTCAGATAACAGTGGAGTTCTTAATAAGAACTCCAAAGTTAAGCGTGCCCAGGTGGGAGCACTCCCAGGATGAATGACCTGCTGGGAAGTTATCTTCTGAGGGCAAAACAATGAGGCTTTTAGGCCAAAGCGGACAATACTTTGGTGCTTAAGAGTTTGGGCTGTTACAAATGGTATTAGAGTAGGCTATAGGGTGTCGGATAGGAGCTAAGTGCCATACAGGGCAAAATACCACTTCATGTGAGCAGCCTCTTGAACCCTTGATGGTTAAGATGTTACATGGTTGTGGGTACCTCTTGAGCTTGTAGAGGTCACCTCTAGTTATATCTACCTAATGGATGGTTCTTGGATCTGTGTGTGGATACTGACGAGGACGTCAGTTACTTAAGTTGGGGAGATTGTGAATAAGTAAAACTCTTAAAAATCAAGACGCTTTTTCAGATAACGGTGGAATTCTTGATAAGAACTCCAAAGTTAAGCGTGCTCAGGTGAGAGCACTACCAGGATGGGTGACCTGCTGGGAAGTTATCTTATGACGGTAAAATTATGAGGCTTTTAGGCCAAAGTGGATATACCTTGGTGCTTATGAGTTTGAGTTATTACAAGGATAGATCTTGTAAATAATTTATAACATTGTACTTTGAAATATTATTTTAACCACACTTAAGTTATGTAATTATTGATAAAATTAATTTAAGAGAAGAATTAGCATGGTTGTTTCTGTTTTCAATTAAATGTAGAATGTAAATTTTGTAATAAAATCTAATCTAATTATTAATACAAATTGAGAGAAATTCATTCTTTACATATTATGTGTTGTTTAAATGATATTGAATTTCAAAATAAGCTTTAACAGAGCTGCTTTTACAATAGCTTAGAAGCACTATTGTAGCATAATTTTGTTGTATTTAAGGTGTTCAATTAAGTCAAGCTCAATTGATTGAATCTAATCTAAGCAAATCTATTAATCAATTCTTGTTGGCAATTGCAGCTTAGGAGAATCTAACCAATTGAATTTATTTAACTTAATGAGTAACTAATATATATATATATATATATATATATATATATATATATATACATATATATTCCAATTGAATTTATTCAGAGAAAGTGAATGGATCGTCTCCTTCTTTCAGCTCTTAGGATCTATATTAGCTAATAAAATTTCTGAAATTCTAATGTTTCTGATTCCATTCATCTACTATTGAATACTTGTGTGGCAGTTGTCATTCAAATTAGCTGAGTAAATTTTAGGATGGCTTTATGGTCAACCCCTTTGATATCAAGATTTTCAGAATACCTCTAAATGTTGTATTTAAGGAACTAAGATTTAACTATAAGTAACTTCTTTCAGCTCATTGCACCATCTCATTTAGGGGGAAATTATAAGTATATTATTGTAGAGAAGTACTGCCTTCTTCTTGTAGTGGCTGTAGACAGCACTTGATGTTTTCTTCATGCAGTAACTATAGGCAACACTTGCTGCCTTCTTCTTGCCACAATTGCACGCAGTGTGACTAACTATTAAATCTTATTAATGTTGAGATAACTAAATTCTGTTTCAATCAATATCTTTTATTTTCAAAAATTGTTTTGTTTCTGTTGCCAACTCACCTAATATATATAAGCTGCTCGCACTTGGGGGGGGGGTTACTTTTAGAAAATAGTTAGCAACACATTATTTCTTCATAAGGAAAGAAGCAGGTATCTATACTTTGACTGATTACGTTGGTATGGATTTGCCACTGAATAGGATTGTTAGAGCTTATCGTCTGATTGGTGACTGTAATTATATTTCTAAACAAAGTTTTGGGACATGGAACACTTTGAATAAAGGACAATTGAGATTTACTTTAAATCAAGTGGCTTATCTTGACATAAAAATTTCACATATTTCTTATCGTTATATACTCGAACATTGGATTGAAATAAATTGTCATTGTTTACTTGTAGTAATTGAATTTTACTTTAAAATTTGTTCTGAATCATTGTTATTATTTGTGTAAAATTTGCTGTAAATGAAATATGTGAATTAATGTGATCAGTATTATGTTTAATTTGAGATATGTACTACACATTACCATGAGATATTGAAAAAAAAAAAAAAATCCAAAGTATTCACAAACACCTTAATATCATGTAGCTTAAAGTTACTCCTATATTTTTAAATCCTATACTTTCAAAAATTAAGACACTACTATACTGCCTTTAGTGTATTTGCTTTACTTTTGCACAGCAATATTTTTCCGCACAACATTGCCGATCTTATGATTGCACAGAAGTTTGGATTAAGAAAAGTGTTTCATTTCATCCCTGTGATCAGGCTAATTGCATTGCTCTTGATTTTGTTCTCAATCAAATCTAGTTTTAAATCTTGCACTTTTCATGATAACATAATATTCAATTATCATATCCTTATAACTAATGATTAAAATTTAATTTTCTTTTTGAATTTATAGTGATAAAGCCCTTTAGATCCTAATTAGCTAAGTCTTGTCAATAAGCAGAATATCCTCCAAATTACATACAACAAGGTATCTCCTCTTGAACGTGGCCAATAAGAAAATTCATAATTAATACTAAGAGTTTTCTTTTAGGTCTGCTTTTGCATGCAACCATTCGTTTGGAGGAATAGTGTAATTGTTTATGATGCATATATATATATATATATATATATATATATATATATATATATATATATTATAAAATAAAATATATTGCTACTTTAATTTATGAATTAGGACATGTGAATATCATCATCAGTTGATAATACAAAATAAATAAACAAGTATCAATTAATAAGTGTGTTTGTAACTTACAGAATTCCTGCTACAATTCTTAATCATTATGAGAGAATTAGATCCAAAATCTTCTTTGGACATGGATAAAGAAGAGCAGCACCTTTCTATAAAGTTAATATAGGTAACAATATGAAGCTATTGCTCAAATATAATACAATAATAGCGTCTCCTTCGTCTACTACATCAGCCTCTCCAAATCCCGCACTTTCTCTTCTACAACAGGCCTAATGGAGGTCGTAGAGGTATGTTTAAAATCAATGAGGTCCATATGAAGTGCAGTTGTTAGGCTG
The DNA here is from genome assembly GCA_016760335.1 of Gastrodia elata. NCBI lineage: Eukaryota > Viridiplantae > Streptophyta > Magnoliopsida > Asparagales > Orchidaceae > Gastrodia > Gastrodia elata. The sequence continues at coordinate 23,652,161 of CM028670.1, read as the reverse complement.
TTGAGATTTTCATTTGAAACCTTTTGGAAGTAAATTGGAAGAGACTAAAAAGTAGTCTTTATCATTAATTACAGATTTTAATCTAAGGGAGAGGAATTAATTTGATAATTGCATTGAATTCATTATCATACCATTTACTGATAGAAAGTAGGTTCAAATATGATATTAAGTTCTAAACTTAACTAGAGGTTCTGAATAAAACTTTGTTTCAATGGTGTGTTTGAAATATGTTTGATACAGAGTAACTTGATAGTTAGCAAAGATTATAGAAATTATTGTAAGCATCTTTACTTTTATTTTGATAAACTTCTTTTTGAAATGTTTGGGAGGTTCAAGTTAACTGAATTTGCTATGCAAATGCATTTTAGATCCGGTTATGATATTTGAAATGGAGATTTGTTTTGGAACTTGATTGAGATGTGATTATATCATTGAGGATGTGGTTAATTTCTTTAAGCTTGTGTTATAGCCCGTGATTTTGATCTATTGTTTGCATTTTGACATATGAGGGCTGTTTGGAGAGTTTACGCGAAGGTATAGACTCATGATATAAGGAGTTGATTTTAATTTGGTTAAGATGGAATGTCTACTTTAGAAGTGATTGAAATTGTGAATTATGAAGATTTTCCAATTACATATTTATAATTGTGATGTACGACAGCTTTCGGATAAGCAATTTTATTTGGCTATGAATATTTTAATGTGCCGAAGGTTGGTCAATATGAAATTTGTAATTAATCAGAATAATTTATGATTCAATTAAGTTTGGAGGCAAATAGATGAACCGACGTATTCAAACTTGATGATAGATGTTGAGGCTATGTAATCAATAAGTAGCTTTCAGAAAGTCCATTTTTGTAAGTTATATTATTCTTTACCAAACTCACTTATACTAAGGATGTTAGAAATGTTCTTGTGTTGATCACCATTATCAAAGTTAACTCTCGCCCGTTTCATTTAACTAGTGGTGTCGAGGACGACATCATTCTTAAGTGGGGGAGCCTATAACAACCCGAGATTATTACTAGAGTGGTTAACTCCAAATTCAGGAGGATTAAGTCGAAAATCAAGATCCTGATTTAAGTAAAAAAAAATGCAAATATGCTCAAATAAGACGTATTGAGGGGATATTTCTGTCAAAATTTAAGGGCAATCGAGATCCCGGATCATCCTAGATAAATTCGGGAACTTTAAACTTTCGGAGTTAATAATAGATAAATTATAAGTTGTAATTTAAATTTTTTTGTATATTTAAGTTAAGTATTATAAGATTACGCTACGTTTTAAGTTTCATAATTTTTCAAGCTCCAGATTAATCGTAGCAAATTTTTAAAGTTTCACTTAAAAATAAAAATAAAATAAAATATTTTTCCAAATTCATTAATTTTAAGACGTGTGCGTTTGTCTCGTCGAGACGCTCGTTTTGATACTAAGATCATAATTTTGGAGTTTATTGGGTCATTCAATCGAACTTTAGAATTTTCGTTGATTCTTAGCCACTCGATCTTGATCGAATGACTCTCATCAATCTATTTGAGTTTATATTTAGCCTCTTTGCCCTAACCTAAATCTCTAACCTAGCTATTTCCTCCCAGCCAAAATTTTTCTTACATCCGACGCAATGAGGCGCTCCTCCTCCTTTCCATGGCCGAGTCTTCTAAGAGCCGCAACCGAGCAACTGATCGGTCCTCCCTGCAGGCGCCGACTTCTCCCTCAATGGCCAAGAGCCCCTGATGGCTCCCTCCTCTCGGCTTATGGCCGATAGCAGCCCGAATCCTTCTATCTTGGCTAGAGGCCGAGAGCAGGCGCATCCCCCTCTCCGTCCTTGCTGAGGATCGATTCCTCCATCTTCTAATCGGTGCAAGTGCTTGCCGATCCTTGAGCTCATCAACCTCTTTCACCATGCCTTTGCACCCTACTTCTTCGTCGTTCGCCACCGGCAAGACGCTTAGTTAAGTGAATACCCTCCATTTAATCTGGTTTGAATGCATGAACTTAAGGTTTCTAATCTAAGAGCTATAGAAGCTTCAAGGCCTTCGTCAAGGTACTTCCATCCCGCGTTGATGTTAATTCTTTGGATTTGGTTTGAGATATCTTGCATGAAATGTTGTCTTCAATTTTTGCAAATCCTGAATTTACTTGTGCAATACTCTTCTCCAAAAGAAAATCAATATAGATGGAATTCATCTGCTTACATTCCTTAATTGATTTATATACTCGCATATTCTTAGATTTTAGCGACTTCTTGAAATTCAAAAGTGTTTGTGGATTTTATATTGATTATCTATCTCTATTGTAAGTGCCTTGTCGAGATTGGCATAGTCTTTTCGATCTACTATCCGTTGCTTGATGCATGATGGATTGGCTCCCCATTTAAGCTTAATATTATATATCATGTTGCTGCGTTAGTGTGGTTTATTTCATTAATTTTTTTTAATAACTTTAATTGATTTTAACTTTCATTTCCTTAATATTTACAGCTATTTAAGTTTTATTGAAATTAAAATTTGCTTAACTCTGAATTTACATAAGCACCACTATGTTAAAATTGCGTATTCCTGAACTATGGGCTGATTATTTAACATCAGACTTTGCTATTTTCAAAACTAGCACTATGGAATATTCGTTACTTTCATTTGTTTGTATTGAAGTGAATATGCACCATTCATGCATAAATTATTAAATTAATAAACTTTTTTTATTGTTGTTCATGTTAATTATAGGTAGCGTGCAAATCTACACTTCAGATTTGTATTGGTTGAGATTAAATATTTTAAGCTCTTTATTCTTTCATGATGGAATGTGAATTTAATTCATTGGATCTGAGTATCTCTTGTAATTAAAAAATGACTGAATTGAAAGTTGTAGAAATTAAAAAATATATACATATATAGAAAAAAAAAATGAAATAAATTAAAGTTGCAGAAATTAAGAAATATATACATATATAGAAAAAAAAGAAATTGACAGAAATAAAAGTTGCAGAAATTTGAAAATATATACATATATAGAAAAAAAAGAAAATGTTAAAAATGAAAGTTGTAGAAATTAAGAAATATATATATATTTAGAAAAAAATAAAAGAAATAAAAGTTGCAGAAATTAGGAAATATATACATATATAAAAAAAGGAAATAATATAAATGAAAGTTGCAGAAATTAGAAAATATATACATATATAAAAAAAAAGAAAATGACGGAAATAAAAATCGTAAAAATTAGAAAATATGTACTTATACTTTATTATTAAATGATACACGCTAAACAAGTGTTATGAAGTAGCCAGGCAAGATTTAAGAACTACCGTATGGATCGACATGCACAAATGCCATGTCTAAGCTTCATTAAAAGGATTCAACAAAAAAAAAAGAAGAGAACAACTTCCCTAAGTATGGTTCTACTCAACAATATCAAATGCACTAATTAATATGCAAACTATCTCACTCCTAAAGTCATGTTCCAATGTATGCATCAATTAATCTCATTACTTAGGATATAATGTTAATGTTTACTTAATTATTAGCATATTCTTATTGAGCTCAACTGTTTTTGATCAGCATAATTTCATTTACAAATGTAAGTAGAAGCTTGTTTTACTGACCTTACTATAATATAGTTCCAACTTGACAAAGTTTTATTCAATTTATTTAGACTCACAAAAATTCACAAAATGCTTACATTAGCAGCTCGACTGTAATTCATAACCATTCAGCCAAAAGGCACAACATAATTCAACAACTTGTTTTCCTACAAGTAGCACCACATGCACTGTTATTACCTTCAAGCGTCCTAAATATAATTAATACATCACATACGCAATAAACCTTAAAAATAAATAAAATATTTCTGTATTTTTTCGCATGCTGAAATAAATGTTGTAATACTTTACAACATTGGATTTAAATTGATGTACTTTATAATGCTGAGTTAATGTTTCAATACTTCATAATACTGAATGAATGTTGCTAAGCATTACATGCTGAACCAAATATTATGGGCCTTGGTAATGTGAATCAAATGCTGCCATCTATTTTAATGTGAGATCAATGAGATCATATGGGATCAAATGCTATCATTTCTCGTAATAAATCATATGTTGCCATTTATTATAATGTAAGATCAATGAGATCATATGGGATCAAATGTTATCATTTCTTTTAATAAAATGATATGTTGCCATTTATTTTAATGTGAGATCAATGAGATCATATGGGATCAAATGCTGTCATTTTTTTAATGAAATCATATGTTGCCATTTATTATAATGTGAGATCAATGAGATCATATGGCATCAAATACTGTCATTTCTTTTAATAAAATCATATGTTGCCATTTATTATAAGTGAGATTAATGAGATCATATGGGATCAAATGCTGTCATTTCTTTTAATAAAATCATATATTGCCATTTATTATAATGTAAGATCAATGAGATCATATGGGATCAAATGCTGTCATTTCTCTTAATGAAATTATATGTTGCCATTTATATTAACGAGAGATCAATGAGATCATATGAGATCAAAAGCTATCATTTATTTTAATGTGATCAAATGCCACCATCTGAGACAACATGAAATCAAAGGCCACTATTCCTTGCATGTTAAGCTTATTATTGCTATCCCTTGTAAAGTTAATCTAAAAATAACTATTGTCCTTTATGAATGCTGTGTATATGTTGCTTTACATCATTATGCTGAATTTATATTATTGTATCTTAAATGCTGAACTAAATATAGTTGTTCCTTGCATGTTAAGTAGAATATTGCTGCCTTTTACAGATGCTGAATAAATAATGTTGTCCTTAACATTGTTTGAATTAAATAACTACTATCCCTTTTTATTTGCTAAACCAAATGCTATTATTCCTTACATATTAAGTCACATGATGGTGTCCTTTATATTGCTAATCTAATTAAGTGCCATCCTTCTTTATTTTTTTCTAAATGTTCGATATAAGATGTGTGAATCCTAGGTTATCAAATTATTTCATATGATTTTCTCACATAAAATTATTAGAATTGGAAATAAGCAATCCTATGTAATAGATTGACTTAATGTTAGTCTTATATTATTGATATTTTTAATTAATCTTCTAAATGAATGGAAGACTTATATGTTGATGTCCAATGTGTTTTTTTTGAGCAAATACAATAGAGTTTATACTAAAATTTTTAGAATTGGCATTTCATTTTATATGTTCTACATGTCTTACTTCTTCTTTAGTTGCATATAAGATTTAATTTAGAATCCTTTAAATTATTTTGTATTCAAATTAGTTCAACACTTTCAATTACTAAGCTAAGTTCTTTAAAAGAACACATAATAAGACTAGTGCTTAAATAAATACTTAGATAATTAGCACATATTTCAATAGTCTTTAACTTTCCAAATTTTTTGTTCTCAATTGATTAAAACTAGAGAACAATAGCTCCCTTTTGTGCTTTATATAAGCTATAAATTTCTAATTTCCTACAACTACAAATGAATTAGTACTTGTAGAATATAATCTACTTCTTTCCATACTTTCAAAAGCTCAACATCAATTAATCTTAGATAACTTCATGATTAAATTGATTTGATACTTTCTAGCTTGCAAATTAATTAAATAAAGCTAATAGAATTTTCTTTTGCTTATAATTCCATTTGCTTAGCAAACTATGAATCTTACTCTTCCTTACTAGTTTTCTTAAATATTAATCAATAATATATTTGATTTGATTGATTTAGGACTATTATGTGATGAACTTCATTTACTGGAAAATATCATTTTCCAATCTTCTTTTTTTCTTCTATTATTTATAATAATTGTCATAAAGATAAATATCTATAAATTAATTAGGAGCTCAATTAGCTCTAATAATTAAGTAGATCATTAACATTAGATAACAAAAAGATATTATATAGTTTATAATTATTGAAAATTATTGAATGCTTGCTTAACTTTGAGCTTTTTTCCTTGAACATTCATACAAGATCATTGTGTATAAATAAAACTTTCATAAAACCTTATGGGGAATGCCTTATGGAAATTTGAACAAGAAGAATAACACTTATAAAAGGACTTCACATTTTAGAGAGGGTAAATGTGAATGTTCGACCCCCCACTGTATCTCGTTAGGCAGATGTGCTTAACTCCTCACCCCATTCTGTTGAATACTCTCGCAGAATGAGATAGCTTCTAAATATAACTTCAACTAATAATATAAGAGTTATTTTACAATCTTATTGATTGTAAGATCTCTTCATAACTGTTTAGTTATGCATACTTTTCATAGTCATAGGGTATGTTTTTCTTAGACCAAAAGTCTAAGATATATCCTTACTTTCTATGCTTTACACTCTCTATTTTCAATATTATGTTTAGCTTACTTACAGTTCAATTTAAAAACAGTATATGTTGCTTAATTCCGTTTAATGCTTCACTGTATTTCATTGCTTACTCAGCATAATTTTTCATTGAACAAGTATTATTTTAATTCATTTACTTTAAATGCACATAGTAGTTTCTGGCCTCTTAAGATGCTTTTCCCTTACCTTTTTTGGGCATAGGCTAGGACTTATATACAAGTGAGTATTTTTACTTAGCTTATTTCATACTATCTTCTTTACAGTTAGGCTTACTTACTTTTTCCCTTACTTGATAGCTTTTATAGCTCCGCCGCTTAGTTTAAATTATATATTAATGCTTGTGATATTCTATTAACTAAAAAATGTAGCCAATCTTAAAATGTGCTTGGACTGCTTAGTCTAACTACACATTTTATTTTTTTAGTTTTGCCCTATCATATTTAAATACCAAAATATGATAGATCAAGAGCTCTTTGATACAGGTAATGCAGGTCTTATTGCTTGAAGAGCTCCTAAAATGAAAATCTTCTACTTATTATTTAAATTTTCTTATACTTTTAGTTTACTGAAGAGAATGGTTATATTCTCTCTTTTCTTTTCAATTAAATAGTTTTGTAATAAATAAACTATAAACTGCTTAAGTTTGCTTGAGTTATTTTACCTACTCTTTCATATCTATGTTGTGATAACTTAATTTGTAACTGCTTGGGATAAATGAGTGGATGATTCTAATTGCTTGTATTGTATATACTTGTAATGTTTTCATGTATCCCCTTGACATGTACCTTTAATTGTTATTCTTTAAAACTTTATTTTAACTTAACAATTACTCATAAAGAGACTTGGCCACTTAGCATCTATATTTGATTTATTTCTTTCTAATTGAGTATTAGGTGCTAAGGTAACATCCCAATGTTTGGATTAATCTCCTATCCAATTATTGGGGTCATTATAATAGTGTTTATTTAAACCTACCTTTCTTAACTAGTTTCTTAAGCTTTGATTTAGTTAACTTATTTAAATCTTATGATTTAGGATAGGAATAGAACTAGTTTCTATTTGTATTGTTAAACTTATAAATTATTTTATCATCTTATAGAATAAAGTGAAACTATTATTTTCAAAACCCCAATTACTACTCTTACTTATAATTGACTTGAGATCAATATCTCAAAGTCAATTGGGAGCTCAATTAGCTCCAATCATTAAGAAGATCATTAAAATTAGATAACTTTAGATATCACATAGTTGCAATTATTGAATTTTTCTTGAATGCTTGCTTAGCTTTGAGCCTTAATCATTTGAATCATTCATACAAAATATTGTGCATAAATAAAACTTTCACATTAAAAACTATAGGGGCTTACATTGTTGGCTATGCCAAGGGAAGACTAATTAATAACAATAAGGAGACCTTATATTCTTAAAGGGTGAATGTGAGTGTTATTTGTTTTGACCCCACTTCCTTGTTAAACAGACATGTTTAACTCCTCGCTTCATTCTGAATTTTCCCACAGAATGAATACATTTATAAAATAACTTTAATTAAATAAAATATGAGATCTTCTACAATCTTATTGATTGTGAAGATTCATCATAGCTTTTTAGCTATGTTACTTTATATAGTCCTAAGCTATGTGTACCTTAGATCAAGAAGATAAGATCTTCCTTCAGTTACTATGCTTTTCACTTTCCATGCTTTTAGTACTGTACTTACATCTCATTTAGATTGCAGTGAATATTATTATAATTACATTTAAATGCTTTACTGTCTTCTTTTCTTTACTTAGCATAAATTCATTAAATATATACATGCTTTATTTCATTTACTTTCATATGCACACTTTAGTACTTTTCTAGCCTATCTAGGATACTTTTACCCTTGTTTTACTTGTAGGCTAGAATGTCTAATTATGTGAGTATTCTTACTCACTTTATTTTTCCTTACTTTTCCTTACTTTCTGTAACAACCCAAGGTTGTTACCCAGCTTGAATTTAGCTTAATTATATCGTAATTACCATTCCATCAAGTTCATCTAATCATTAGAACCAAACCCTGAAGGTTTGGAGCAATTCGGAGCTAAATCCATTATTTTGGATTATTTTTAATATTTAATTAATTAGAAAATTGAGGTATTTATTTTGACCTTGAAATTGAAATCCGACTTCGCCGTTGCTATCGTCACCCCCAAATTAGCTAGGGTGATATTTTGGACGCGTTTGGAAGTCGTCGAATTTTCGCGAATATTTTAATATAATTAAATGCGTCAAAAAAATAGGATAATTAAATAATCGTCGGAATTGAAATCTGACTTCGCCGTTGAATTTCTCACCCCCAAATTAGCTTGGGGTGAAGTTTTGGGATTTTTCGGAGCATGTTTCAAAAATCAGAATTTTTAAATAATTTGGGAAAATAAGAAAAATAAATAGGCAATCTTGGGATCCCCTATTTACAATTTTCCCATTTTGTATTCCATTTTTTGGCTGGTCATGATCTTTATTCGGCTGGCCATACCCTCCCTCCTCCTTAAGCCATGCCCCATTAATGCTCAAGTATGATGGCTCTACCCCTCTAGCCCCTTAGCCATGATGAGGCCTCCCCTCCCCTCTCCTCCTTTAAATGGAGAGCTCAGCCTCCTCCCTTCCTCTTGCTAAAAATTTCCTCACCTTCCTTCTCCTTTGCTGCTCCATTGTTGTACCTTGAAGAAGCTCCCTCCAAGTTCCTAAAAAAAGCAAATGAGTCTTCATCCCCTACTCTTTCCAAAGGTTAAAGGTACCCTCTTGCTCCTCTTCTTGTCTTTCTTATGATGTTATGATGTTAGAATGCAACCTTGGAAGTCCATATGCATGTATGAAAGCCATTAAGGCTTTTAAGAACTCACAAAAATATGCTCTATTTTTCGTCTATTCTGTATACCCTTGTATTCATCATCATTTTTAGTATAGCTAGGATGCTTCATTCATGCCAATTTTGGTGTCGATGGAAAGGTATCAGAAATATCGTTCCATTAATATATGGCACCATTCATGAAACTCTCTAGATTAGGAGTAATTAAGCTCGAAAAATGGCCCTCACGGGTTTCGCACCTGGCGAAATCACCGTCTGCTGCTGCAGCGGACAGGAAAACTTAGGGAAAATTTATAAAACTACACGTTGAACTAATTAAATAATAATTTGTGAAATGAACTGCTACAGCGCGCGGTCGCACACTGCAGCGGCCTGCAGCGGACTATAGCAGAAATATTTCAGAACTTAGGAAACGTCAAAATAAATTAATTGAACAGTAGATTTGCGAAATGGACCGCTAGAGCGCGCGGTCATGTGCTGCAGTGGCCTGCAGGGATAATTTCACAAAAATTATAAAATCATTTAATGAAAGTAATTGAACAGTGGTTTTTGCAAAATGAACTGCTACAGCGCGCCATAGCACGCTGCAGCGGGTCACAGCGGGCTGCAGCGGGTCACAGCAGGCTGCAGCGGGTCACAGCAGGTTTCAGGGGGATGTAGCGGACTGCAGCAAGCCGTAGCGCAAAGGCGCTGCCGCACGGAAAGCGCTACTGCGCTCTACCACGTAGAAAGCGCTACAGCGCGCTACCGCACAAAAAGCGCTACAGTGCGTTGCAGCGCCCAGATTTGCAAAATTATCCAGAAATTCTAGAAATTTCCCAGATTTTGTAAAACTCAACACCTATCATATAGCTTGAATGTAGTGTATCTATTGCCAAGAAATAAAGTCTTAAGTGCTTGAATTAAAAGAGTATATCATAATAACTAAAATGGTACACAACTTAAGTCTTTTGGATTTGTGATGAAATGCTAATCCCCTTGTTTTGAATTAGAATTTGATTGGCACTAATCACTATTTATGTCACATTTTCCTTTATTTGCTTTTATGATTTTAGAAGGTATGATTAGAAAACTTTAACTATTAATTGGACATTTAAATGTGCCTAATTGATATTAAACTAAACTTGAACACAAGAATCTTGGTAACTTGATTAAGTAGATGATACTTAATCCAAACCTGAAGTTTGACATCAATAACACACTAATAATACATTGATTTGTCATTGACCTTTAAATTAACATTAGTCTTAATGATAAAAGGTTAGGGGTTAAACCCTAGCTGGTCTTGATTAAGATATAAACCTTAATCACTTAATTAATTAACTTGATTGTAAGATAATTTAATGGACATTATTCCAATAATGCATATGATTTGATTTTGATCTTAAATCATCAAATTATAAGTGCTAAGAATAACATTGAATATGTGTGATTGAACCATCTGAATCCAAACTTTAGATCTTTGATTTTCTCTTATATAAGACAATTAGCATAAGATGGAACTAAAACTATAATGATTGATGAAATGACCTAACTCTAATAAATCCTTGACTTCATCCCATAATTGTAGAATAGAAAAGGATCAAATGAATCATCTGATTTAACCACTTGAATATTAGCATAAGAAGTAGAAAAATGAGATCTTAAGGGTCTTGCTTAGGATCGTCCTTGAAATGTTTAAATACCTTAATTAATGATACCTTGAGGTAGGAAGAGCTCTTGTAATTTATTGAGGTAGGAACCTAGGTGATCCCCCATAACCTCAGAAGTTGAGCTTGATACTTTGTGGTAGGAATCACATAAATTACTTAGAGTGTGACTTATTCCTTGTGGTAGCAACCTATATTAGGTGATCATTTGATCACGTCCTTGGAGCCTTATGTAGAATTCACCCATCCATAAGAGGGAGAGGTAGTTTTGATAAATCCTTACGATTAAATAGAGTTGTCTGAACCTAGATCATTGAATTGTATAGTATGGTATACCCATAGTATTGGGTTAACTCAATAGTATTCAGGAGTGGTTGAGTCACTCTAAGTAAGATTTATCTTTGTGCTAACCTACAGGCTTAGGCGGATATAACCTCGCTCAGAGTAAATCAATTAATCATAAGAGTATTATAAGTAGGGACTCCTTCCTTAGTTTGATTAAAATACAAATTGCCATCGGGTGATGCCTCCCAGCAAAGATCGCTTCAATAGGTGTGGCTTAAACAAACTAAGTAATTCAAGTCACCTTCTTTAGAACACTAAGTATGATCATGAGTTGGGCATCTTAATGACTTAGTTTGAGATACAAATCACCATCGGGTGATGCCTTATATCGAAGATCGCTTTGTTAGGGTGGCTTAATCAAACTAAGTGTTAAGAACCCCCCCTTCTTGCAGCCATGCTAGATATGTGTATACTATCATCTCATTTGATGATCTTTAAGAAAATTCTCAACTTTAACCAATTATCGAGGTAGAACCTTAGTAGTCCGAATCCTTTTAGCAGGATTCTGCATAATGGAGGCCTTGGATTCATTAACAGATTTCAAAGCATTTTCAGTATTTTTTTGGATTTTATCTCATACAGTAGAAGCATAAGCATGAACATAAGCATGATGTGTGAGTATCAGAAAGATGTCTAAGTATCAGTGATGATCTATGAGTTATGGAATGTTTCATACATTGACTGGGGAATTTCAGGATGCATCGGCATTGCAGTTCCCAACCAGATGTACGTATATATTGGACCATACTACTCATGACAGTTCAGTGATATTTGGTTGCATACTAGTACATACAGTGTTGAGACATATTCAAATGCACAGATTCAGTGACATACAACATAGTTTTACACATGATTACTCAGTTTTGGATGTATTACAGTTTTAGTTATTTCAGTATTCAGTTTATAGTTCCATTTTACCTTATTTGTATAGTTTTATATAGTTATATGCTTTCAATTATTTTTATAGCATTTTTTGTAGATTTAATTATATAAATGTTAAATGGATAATTAGAACTGTTTAGATTAGTTTCGATGTGTTAGACTTATTGTCTAACACGAGGTACTTTTGGGATCCGGCAATTTGCTAGATCCTGAGCAGTATATTGAGACAGGTCAAGAGGACACCAAGGAGATTCAGGGGAGCCCATGGAGCTCTAGTGGACTCTCCTTCAATTTTACTTTATGCTTAGTATTCTCAGTTTAGTACTTAGTTTTATTTCAGTATTTCAGTAAACTGTTTATAATAATTTTGGATGTATTTTCTTTTCTTTTCTGAGATGAATGTTTTCATACACCTTATGTGATGAATGTATTTGGATGTTTGCTTTAAGCTTCCACACTCTATATTATACTACTTATACTTAGTGTTATGATGTGATCAACTTACTTATACATATATTGGATTCTTATGGTATTCTAAATCCAATATATGTATTTGTCTAATACTTAGGATAAGGATACTACTCTTATCTTAAGTGTTAGCTCTCAACCATTCTTGAGGTTGAGTCAGCAGCCCTTCAAATGGGCTTAGTATTCAGCTATTCGGGGAGACGGACCATTCCTCCTCGAGTTTTGCACCGCTCCGCTGTCGGAATTTACGATTTGCGCGCGGCAATGGGGCGGGGCACTACACTTTCTTTTCCATACTTATATACTTTCATTTTTGCACCATTTCTTATGCTCAAATTGTAACTAACTGTGATATTCAAATTAAATATCAAAATGTTTAGCCTAATCTTAAAATGTGCTTAGACTATTTAGTCTAACTATACTTTACTTTTTGTTGGCTTTACCCTACCATATTTAAATGCCAAAATATGATTGATCAGGTGCATTTAGAAGCTAGTAGAGCTGGACTAAGTGCTTAAGTTAACAACTACTTTCACTTAATAATTATTAATTACTTGCTTTCTTTTAAATGTGAGAGAGTTATTTACTTTCTTTACTTTCTATTATTTAATTTGGCATGTAATAACAAAAGTTAATTGTTTTGTATTTACTATGCTTGTATTGGAAATTAGAACTTTTACTTAAATGCTTGGTTTAGATGAATGGATACTTAAATAAAATTAAGTTGCCTATTTACATGGAATATTAGTTGTGTACCTAACTGGAATGTAGATACTATAATTTAGCTGCATACTTAATTTAAGATAGATGTTAATTCCTTATTTTAAATTAATATTTAATTTAGGATGTGTGAATCCTAGGACAGTAAATTACTTCATACATTTTTCTCACATATAATTTTGAATTGAATGTTTAGATCTTACATATCCATAAATGGGATTAATGTAAATATTTAATGCTCATTCATGTTGAATTCCTTATATTTTAAATTTGCTTAGGAAAGATCATATGAATAAATAAAATTGTACATACATCTCATAATGTATGCTTAAATTGTATATGCATATCATTATCATCTTCATACTTATAATTGTAATTACTTTAATTACATACATTTAAGTTCATATTCATCATAAGTATCTCTCGCATTGTTGTTTCTTTTATTTCCCATCTTAACTTAAGACCCTCTTCTAAATCCTTGGCCAAACACATCATCTAATGATTTGGGTTTCCTTCAAATCTAGTATTAGATGTTGTGGTGATGCATCAATGTTGAGTTTTGTTATTATTACTCAATATTGGGGTCATCATAATCTTGATGTTTGAGAAATGGGTAGCTGATAGTATAGAAATATGAGTATTTATATTGGGTGTTGTTGTGTCTGAAGCTTTAAAAATGTTTGATTTATGTATCAACACGCTCCAATAGAGCATTCACAATATCAAACAACTTGTCGACATGGTACACAGAAGTATTGGCAAATATTAGATCATTTAAGGGTGTTTCTGTAATAGCCCGAGGTTGTTAATTTGCCTAATTATCGTTTCACTAGGATCATCTAGTCATTAGAACAAATCCCCAAAATTTTGGAGCAATTTGGAGCTCAATCGAATAATTGGAATATTTTAATATATTTAATTAATTAGAAAATTAAGGTATTTAAATTGATCTCAAAATCAAAATTTGACTTCGTCGTTGCGATCGTCACCTCCAAATTAACTAGGGGCGATTGTTTGGACGCGTTTGGAAGTCGTCGGATTTTTGTGAATATTTTAATGTGAATAAATGCACCAGGAAATAAAATAATTAATCAATTGTCTGAATTGAAATCCAACTTCATCGTTGAATTCCTCAGCCCCAAATTAGTTAGGGATGAATTTTTAAGAATTTTTGGAGCACATTTATGAAATCTATTTTTTTAATATAAATTAAGAATTAAAAAAAAATAATTATTTATTTCCTTATTCCTATTTTCCACTTTCTTACTATGGCTGCCAACCCTGTTCGGCGCCTCCCTACTCTATTCGCACGCAAAGAGTCCCCGTCCCCTTCACCTCTATGCTGCGATGGGAGAGGGCTTGCCCCTCTCCAATCCAAAGCCATCTCCTCTTCTTCTTCTCCTTTAAATGGAGCTCAGTCCCCTCACTCCATCCCTTACTATCAAACTAAAGCTTCCTCCTTCCCCTTAACTTACTGAGTTTGTTGTTGGATAAGCCCTCAAGTCTCAAGCTTCTGCAAAAAATCTAAGATTTTCTTCCTCCATTTTTGCAAGGTCAAAGGTACCCATTTGCTTCACTTTTCCTGGGCTATTGTCTTCATGATTTATTAAAGTATTGTGAATGTCATTTCAATTAGCTATTATATGGAAGCTAGGTATGATCATCGAGCCTTAACCAGACTCAATGAATCCGATCAAAGCGAAGTTCTCTATTAAAATTTCTATCAAAAACTCTAAAATTTTGTATACCTGTAGTTAGGGCTTTAATTTCTATTTGCTATAATGACCCGTTCATGCCGATTTTGGTATTAATATAAAAGTCTCGGAATGACCTTTCCATCGCTATATGGAACCACTTGTGAGGTGCCCAAAATTAGGATTATTTGAGTGCGAAATTAGACCCATCACGATTTTTGCACAGGTGAAATCACCGTCAGGCGCTGCAGCGCACCGCAGTGTGCCACAGTGCGCCGCAGCGGCATAAAAATTTGATGAAATTAAATTAAATGCGTCTGTTTGATTAAGACTTGAACCATTAATCACTTAATCAATTAACTTGATTGAAAGATAATTTCAACTGACATTATTCCAATAATACATCTAATTTAGTATTGACCTTAAATTATTAAAGTAAAAGTGCTAAGGTTAATAATAAATTTTATGTGATTGAAACATCTGAATCTAAGCTTAAGACCCTTGATTTTCTCTTATATAAGATTCTTAGCATAAAAATGATAATAAAACTATATTGATATATGGAATGATCTAATCCAAATAATATTCTTAATTTTATCCTATGATTGTATAATAGGATGCGATTAGATGGGTCTAACCATCTAATCTAATCAATTTAATCCAAGCCCAATAAGTGAACCTCATGAATTTAGTTTAATAATTAGAAGTGTAAGATCTTGATGATCTTGCTATAAGAGTATTTTGAAATGTCTAAAAGGCCTAATTAATGTTAATACATTGAAGTAGGAAAGACTTATTGTGACATATTGAGGTAGGAACTTAGATGATCCTTCATAACCTTAAAAGTTGATCTTAAACCTTGTGGTATAATTCACCTAAGATATTATAATAAGATTTATCCCATGTGATAGTAACCCCTATTGTGTGACCTTTTGGTCACATCCTTGGAGCCTTGAGTATGACTCACCTAATTAGAGTAAGTATTTATAGTTTTGATAAATCCTTGGTTATTAAATAGAATTGACTGAGCTCGAATTATTAGTTGGTTATGATTATGCATACCATGGTGCTGAGTCACTTTAGTAATATTCAAGTTTGGACGAGTCCTTTTAATGTGGACTTATGACCAAATGCTTTCCTAAGGGATAAGCCAAATACTGTCCCATTAGAGTAAATCCTCCAAACCTAAGAGTGTGAACTAGAATCTTAGTTTGGGAGAAGAATAACTGCAACAGGGTTCTACCTCTTATCTTGTGTGCGCCTTAATAAGTGCAGTTATAAGTAAACTAAGTGCTAAATTCACTTTCTTAGGAATATACAACCATGTGTATATAACCTTTTCAATTGATGAATTCAAGCGAAAACCCTAAATAAGAGAAGCTAATTATTGAAATTAGAATCTAGGAGTCAGAATCCTTCTAGCAGGATTCTGCACAATAGAGACATTTGAGTCATAATCTGATTTTAAAGCATTTCTAAATTTTTTGGATTTTTAAGTCATGTAGTGTAGAGGCCTGAGCATGAGCATAAGCATGAAGTATGAGTATTGGTGATGATTTATGAGTTATAATTTGTTACATACATCAATAGGGGAAACTCAGGATGCTCAGACATCACAGTAAGCTGTATTTCTGAATAGAATGTATGTAGAAATTAAATTATACAGCTCATAGTAGTTCATTGATAGTTCAGTTGCATATTAGTGGCATACAATATTATGACATATTCAGATGCACAATTTTAGTGGCATAAAGTACAGTTTTACATGATATTTACTCAGTTTTAGATCATACATTATTTTATTTGGTTTTAGTATAGTATACAATTAGCTTTACTTTATTCTGTTTTATATAGTTTTAGTTATTCAATTACATTTATAGTCTTTCTGTAACTTTGTTTACTTTACTATTAATTGTAAATAATTTGAATTGCTTAGATTAGTTTCAATGTATTAGACTTATTATCTAACATGTGGTACTTTTGGTATCCAGCAATTTGCTAGATCTTGAGTAGCATATTGATCTATGTCAGGAGGACTCTAAGGAGATTTAGGAGGAGTTCGTGGAGCCTTAGTAGACCCTTCTTCAACCTTGCCATTTTTTTCTTATGTTTATGTAGTTCAATAGTTAGGCTTTATTTCAGTACTATTTTAGTAAACATTTTTAATAATTATGGATGCATTTACTATGTTCTGAGATGAATATTCCTATTCAGTTTTATGATGAATGTTCTGGATGTACTGTAATAACCCAAGGTTGTTAATCACCATTTAATCATCCAATTAACTTCAAATCTCTTCTATTAAGTCTTAATTTGTCATTAAGATCAATTGAGGAAGTCTTGATCAAACTTAGAATCTAATCAAGCAAAACCCTAATTTTGGGTGATTCTTAAAATCAAGAAAATAAGATAATTAATTTGACCTCAGATTAAAAATCTGATTCTACCTTTGCGTTCCTAACACCTAAATTAGCTTGGGGTGAAATTTTGATGAGTTTTGGAGATAGTCAAAATTTCTTGATTATTTTATTATATTTTCAAAAATCTGATAAATGAAATAATTAAGATGACTTTCGATTAAAATTTCGACTTCATTTTTAAGTCCGTTGCCCTCAATTTAGCTAAAAAACAATTTTTCAAAATTTTTTTAGAGACATATAATCACATAATTTTAATTTAATGAAATTTTTCAATTTATCAAATAACATATAAATACATAAATATATATATATATATATATATATATATATATATATATATATATATACATAACTCCATTATTTCATTTCATCGGCTGCCCTAATTTCTCCTTTTGCGACCGACCCCTTTCCCTCTTATTCTTATCCTCGAGCGGCGAATGGGATGCAGAGACGATGCCGCTCAATCAAGATGAGAAATGACGACACGTGGCCTCCACCACTTGTATAAGCCATTAGCTGTCTACCTAGATACCTGGATCATCAATACGACCTCATCCACCCGCAAGTCGCAAGCAAACGACCAAAAGTCCCTATCTAGGTAAGTGTCGAAGCCATAACTATTTAATCTTTATTTAGACCTCGATGCTTCGTATTCACGCAGAAAATTGCTAGTAGTAGGCGGCGTAAAGGGTGACCTCCTAAGACCTAAGGTTACGAACAAGGTACTCCACCCAATTTTCATTTCAGTTGTTATGTATGTGAGTGCGATTATTACTTGAAATTTTAAGTTGTCAAAGTGGAGAATAGTAGTGGGACATGTAGGAATTTATGTTGAGATATTTCTAGATAGATCTTACAAATTCTACAAAATATCAATATAACCAAAATAATTTTATTGCTTGATCGATCCAGATCCATTATGTCCTAGTTACAGTAATATATTAACTTTTAGCAGAAGTTAAATTTATTAATAAATAATGGTATTTTTTTTTTGATGCTCAAGCAGGTTCAGCATGGGATCTTGTTATACTTTGATAATTCATTGAATTGTGTTAGATTTATTGAACGTAGATTTTTTTTACTGTCACTAATGTTACGCCCCCTAATAACAACCATCCTGAGGCTGTTAATATTATTATAAGTTGGGCTGGCATCAATTCCTTTCGATTTGAGTCGATTGTACTAGAATTGATTTTATGATTGAGTTAGGCTTAACTATAAAATAACAGCAAAAGTTGCAGCAACTACAAAACTGTAGGCCACACCATAGAGTCGTATTTCAAACTTTATTTGGAGTTAAAGCAGTATTCCTAAATTCCGTATGAAACTTAAATTGATGTTCTTATAACTAATCTTAACAAATTAAGCATGATCATTGTTAGATGTTCAGATGGCACACAAGGAAAAATTATGTATCTATGAATAAGGTTTGCAATTTATAAAGATAGCACTCAACCTTACCTGTATAAGAAATACGCTATTCTTATAATACTTGAAATTGACCCAAGGAGATGTTATCTTAATTGTTATGAAGAAATTTGAGTGTGTTGTGTATAAATATTATTATTATTGATGGTACCAAGGATATTGATGTTATTAGCATCTCAGATATTACTATTGGTACTGATGCTTCAAATGTTATTAATCTTGTTAAGGTTAATGCTATAAATACCATAGATATTAATGTTGACATTAATGTTAATGCTGCAAAATATCTTGGAATTTGAAGAAATTTGTCTATGCTAAATATTCAGCTAATTCTATT
Organism: Gastrodia elata; assembly: GCA_016760335.1. NCBI lineage: Eukaryota > Viridiplantae > Streptophyta > Magnoliopsida > Asparagales > Orchidaceae > Gastrodia > Gastrodia elata. The sequence continues at coordinate 23,633,019 of CM028670.1, read as the reverse complement.
GAAAAGATTTTTTTTTTTTTTAATCTGTGACTCTTAGTTCAAATGTTATTTTAAATGATGAAGTTTAAAATTTGGCTATTGGAAAAGTGGATTCGAACGTGTTTGTTACTACATCAAGAATTGTCTTGTTAAGTAGTTGTATAACTATCACACGACAAATGAGTTCATTTTTTTTAAGTTAAATTTCATTTTACAAAGCATAACGCTAATTATTAGTTGATAATGATCTTGCTTGAGATGTCAATATTTGCATTCAAGAAACATTGTACTCAAGTGATTCTTACTTAGATTTATAAACAAGTATTTTTGGCACTCTGTCTCAAATATAATTGTGAACGGTTTTCATCATTTTGTGAAGAATACTTATAACATTTTTCCACTATGGAAACTCGAAATGTGTAAATATTAGGGTATGAGTTTTACTTGAACTTTCTTCTTTCTAAACATAATATATTTTACATTTTTAATAATACATTATTAAATTTGTCCAATTTGAGGGAGTATTATTAAATGAATGATGTTATGAAATTAGTCGTTGTGATAAGATTGTTTATTCATAGTCAACTTCACAATTAAATTATTGCCTTTTATGTATTTTAACTCTTTACAGCTAAATAGAAGTATTAAATGAGAAAGATATTGATATGGGTTATATATATGAAAATAAAAAGATATACCTTGAGCAAATTATCTTAAGGTAAAATCTATGTAGTTATTTACTTAAGATTGAGAAGGTTATTCATATTTGTTTGTAATTTAACAATAAATGCAATTTTTATTTAGATACTTGATGTTTTGGTTTATCGTCAAATTTTTAAAAATAATTCTATTGTATGTTCTTTCATCCTTATGCTAAATCTGTTGATATTTAAATGGCTATAAATAAGAGGTTGAATGACACTTAACAGGCTCGTTACTTGTCCATTAATGGGGTAAGTCACGATCAGCATGAAGGATATAACTCTGATTAAATAAAAAGTTTGTAATATTGAGTGCGTGAATCCATTACAAAATCCTTTTTCAGATTTAAATTTTTATTTCTGCTTTGTCTTTATTGTCATAAGGTAAACAATTTTGTTGTCAATAGATTTACTTAAAGAAGCTTTTGAAATGTTCTCATTATCTTCTATATGTTTGACTCTTCTCAATGAACTTTGTATTCCTTGCAAGTCAATAATATCAATGTTCAGTGAACTTTATAATTTTTGCACTTTTTCTTAATTGAATCCACTCCAACCTTGCTACTAATGCACTCACCTTTTATCTTTTTGTGTATCCCTACTTATTTACCTTAGCTTGCTCTTAACTAGATCCACTAAGCCTTACTGCTAATGCACTCACCCACAACTCCACAACAATTATTAACTAGCAATCACTTGTGCTGCTGGTCAACATTCTGCCCCATTTAGCATTATTGGTCTTATAATTGTTTTATAAAACCTTCCAGTATGTTTGAGATTAATATTTTGATTATTGAATATCCCAACATCCGTAAGTGCTTTATATTTTCATTCAACCTACTTGGATCACATATTAATAACAAGTACTCTATTTTGCCATTATTTTATATGATTGAACTTAAATTTTAAACCTCTCAATCTCTTGACATTATGATTTTTATATATCATGTCTTCAAATTTGTTGCATTTATTAAATCAAATTTTAACTCCGTGTCTTTGATTTTGGATTCTCGAAAAGTCGTTCATGTTTTGCTTTAACTTATTTCTAGTTTTATCAATACAAAATATCATTTTCAAATAGCAAGTACAATGCACTTCTTGAATATGTTCAATAAGAACATCCATAGTTAATGCAACTGATCTGTTAATGAGTTGAGAAACATTTTAACATTTAGTTCATATTTTCTTATCTTTTCTTTAAGTCATATATTCTCATACCATGATTACAATTTTGGCAACATATGATATATATATATATATATATATATATATATATATGTAAATATAAAATTAAATTTTTCTTCATGGTTGCACTTGAATCAAAGCTGGGGCTGTTTATATTGAGATCATTTTCTTCAAGTTTGATAGTAAAACTGTAGTTTTATTTCTCAAATTATGGGTTATCATTCATTTTTATGTAAATCAAATGTTACTATTTCCTTTAGATGAAATCATATATTGCTATCAAATTCTTTCATATCAAATTCTTTTTATTTTTCAAGTTTGTGCTTTTAGGCTCAATTTGATTCTAGTTATAACTAGTTGTACATATATAACTGCTATATGTAACTGTTCTAAGGCTTACAACACTATGACACATTCAGCTTAGTTACAAATACAAGCTATTGTTTTCAAAGAAAAATACTATAATACTTAATATCATCGTGGACGTTCATTGAAGACTGTAAACCTCCACACTTTTTATTAAAATATGATGTAACAAGAGATTCTGTTATTATCAAATGATTCTCTTAAGGAAAACTAAATAATCTAGATGGATAGATTAGATGTATATCCATTTTCCTAAATCAAATGTTGCTACGTATTTATATTGAAACTAAACGCTGTCATTTATTTTATACAAATGTTGCCATTTATTTTATAAAAAATGCTGCCATTTTTATTATGGAGTTCAAATGTTATCATCTACCTTATACAAATGCTGACATGAATCGGAACCACAAAATGGATCGATTGATATTGATATTGAAATTGTTTATTTTAAACAAGTAAGGAGATCATGCCAAATTTTTAGAATTTGAAATCTCATATTATTATCTTAATTATTGAAAGACATCGTTCTTCATTATTCCTTTTTATTGTCATAGCACAATTTGGATGACCTATATGTGGGCAACCATTGTGAATATGAAATCATTATAATAGAAATCAATAGAAAACAATGGATATCACAAGATTTATAATACTTTGAATAAATTCTTGTGCTGCAATAGCATTGAGCTTAAAATCTTGATTCATACAAAAAGATTTTGTGCATATAATAAACATTTTGTAAATATTTCAGAGGGGTCTATATGGAGGATTTAGTGCAGCTATTATTTGCCTGGGCAAGGCTATTGGTGTATCTGGAGACCACATAATTTCTTTGAGGGAGAATGTGTGTGTTTGTTTTGACCCCACTTACAGATAAGTTGAGTAGACGTACTCAACTCCTCGCTTATTCTGTGCCCACAGAACAAAATTACAAGATAAATAAATTATAAACTGCATTTCTCACAATCTCATTGATTGTGAATGATATATTTAGTCTTCAGACTGAAATGATTTTCCATGATTAAATCTTTCATAAATTTATGCAGTGCAGAATTTCATATATATAGTTCCATTTTATTTATACTGCTTCTTACTTAGCATACAAATCTATTTGAACATATCCATATTTTCTTTCAAATTACAAATAATTCAAATGCTTCTAACATAATTATTGTAGGCTTGGCAAAAATATTCTAATATTGTGAGCACACTTTCTCACATACCTTCTTACCATTTTTATGCTTATTGCACTGCTATTTCTTAAATTTGTAATGCGATATCCACATAATTAATATTTAGCCTACTTTTAAAATGTACTTAGACTTTTAAAGTCTAATCACTTTTTCTTTTTTTGGCTGTGCCCTACCGTATTTAAAAACCAAAATACGGTAGATCAGGAGCAAGGAGCAGGACCTGCAGTTAAGGAAGAAGCGGAGCAGTAGTTGGGAAAGAATAATTTTTTTTTGTTTGTTTATGTGAGAATAAGTTTATGAACACTTTGTAAATTATAAATATTTTGTGATGTTGTAAACTATTCTTTCAATTTCATATTATAAATAATGAATGTTTGAGTTAGAATAATTGAATGACCTTCTTCTCCCCATAGATCCATATAATATAAGGTAGTATTAAATGTTGAGTTAGAATCTCCTAATTCAATATTAAATACTACCATAACACTCATTATTAGATTATTATACTCTAATCTAATAGTGAGGTGTAATAGTTGGTATTAGAGAGTAGATTTGAGGAATAAGAAGGAAGTTTAAATTTTAACTATATATTCATTATTATTTAAAATAAAAGAATATGTTTAAACATCCTCATAATTAAGTCACTTAGCTTAAAACCTAACATTATGTTAGATAGAAATAAATGATTCAAATTAGTTTATAATATTTTTCAATGATTTTAGAATATTAATCCAGATTCAAATCCTCCCACTTCTATTAAGAGGATAATACCACCACCCAATTCATCATCATAATCTGAAAAGATGAAAACCTTGATCTGATAAATTCAATAACATTGCAAATAATATAAAGAGAATGACAAGTATGGAATCTGTATTTTTGGCTACAGACAAATTTACAGAAACTATATTTGTACATGTCCCTCGATATTATTTGGTAAATCATTAAATTTGTTTTTATAGGCCAATAAGATACCTCTTAAATCAAAGAGGCAAACTTGTTTTGGGTTAATTTGCACTATGATTAAACCAAAATTCTATTCACTATTTCTTCTTAGTATTTCTAAATTGAATTAATCATATTATGATGTTAAATCCATAATAAGACTGATTATGATTAATATTACCTCTAAAATTTACCCAAATTCATTATCTTGCATTTGCTACCCTTACAAACATAAATATACGCCTACATTTAACTTCTTTTAATAGGTGTTACTCACACAATGCCCTAGTATAATCATTTCACAATTTTATCTTTATTTTATTCTTTCCAGATATCCACCTTAAAATTCTCAATTTTGAACATTGAACTCTTCAATGACTTCGTTATAGATTAAGCATCAAACACATTTAACAACCGCATCATATCATAGTTTTACTAAATTTGAAGCCTTCATGTTATTCTAATAGCATGTAGTACTCTTAAAACAGTCATCATTCTGCTAACTCAGCTTTAACTCTTGAAGTTTTATTTTCCTCATTATTGTAACTGATGTAGCTTTAACTTAAGCAAATTATATTCTTCATTAAATCCATATAATAGTATATAGCACATCCAAGTTGCTTAAGCTTATCATACAACTATTAATTGATAGTTCAGCAATATTCATTCATAATTATCTATAACAAATTAATTGAGTAACTATATTATACAACAATCAATGGCCTTTTATCTTCCACTATTCTAACATTCCATTATTTCAATAATTGTCTGACAACTTAAACCTTTATCAACAAAAATGATCAAATTCTATTTCACTTAGTCAATTAGTAATAGTTACTATAGTTAACCACCATTTGAATATAGAAACCTTTAAAATCATAACATGCTTCTTAAATCGATATAATTTTCATACCATTGATAATATTATTTTGAAATTAAGATATTAATAATTAAAGTATGTTGTACTAAAGCATGCTTTACAAATAGTGGAAATATTGAAATTTGAAAACAAGTTAGATATTTGCTTACGTAATAAGAGTTAATGACTTTTCATTTTAGAAAATCTATGAATCTCTTTAATTGCTGGTGTATAAGCCCTATTTCTTGATTTTTATATGAATGAAGCATGAGTACCATTGGAAGTAATGACATACTGGTTCTCATATCTTGAATTGAGTTTCATTTTCTTGTTGGCACATATGGTTAGTGGATTCTATTTCTCTATCGAACTACAATTTGGATTCATCACCTTATTTATTGTTACCTTGGAAAACAAAGAAGGTGCTTGCAGCAATACGCATTTCTATTCAACAGTTGCCTTATTATCCAGAATCACATTATATACATATCTGATTATGAATCTTTTGCTGGTAATATAGCTGATGCTAAAATAAGTTCAATCCAAGTCTTCTCATTGTACATACTTTTTGTCAAATATCTATTATTGCTTAATAACCACTGGAATTATAGATATGATGAACATGTGCATCTGCTTTCATCATATTATTGTTTTTGATATTAGAGTATTATAGGTACTAGATGTTTATATGCCACTGCAGTATAGTGATAACAGTTAAGTATGAGGATTTAAATTATACATGCCATGTCGTAATCATCATCTTGATATTGATCCCTTTACTGGTGTGATGAATGTCCTTAATCTAAGTTGTTATACATATTTTCTTCTGATTAAAGTATGAATCATATTAAAAATATTTACTCTAACTGCAAAATAAAACTTATTCTTATAATGATGTAAGAAAAAAGAGAATATTGTTTTGCTTCAATGATTCAATAAATTAGAATAAGTCTTTGTAAATAAAATTCAAGTTAAATAAGAAGTTAGCATAGCTATTTTTATTCATAAGTTTGGTAGTCTGCAAGATGATTAAGGGGATGATAGATATGTACAGCTAACAGTTTTGAGAAAGATGCTGCTCTATCATAGTTTATCTCACACAGACAATATCAATTATACAGTTTTCTGATTCTTCAATACTTTAGCAAGGAACTTTATATTTTTGGGTAGTCTGACCATTTTTTCAGTATATCATTTCAGTTCCACTATTCTTCAATACTCTAATACTGAGTAAATTATGGAGGTCAAATATTGTCTTACTAAGCAGTTGTGGATGACTGTAATATTTTACAGATATTTAATGAGTACATTTTTGTTGAATATTCTTCATACGTTAAAACGAATAAATGCTGATTTTTTCTCGCTAGATTATGCAAACTTGGAATTTATTTAGACTATGTTGAACCTTTAATCTTAAGGTTGGAGACAATTTTAAGGAATAGTTCAAGGCTTGCTGAAAAACTCTGTTACTCGTGGACTTTATATTATCTTTGTTGTTTAATTAATATATCAATTCACGCACTATCCCAATGAACATAATCTTTAGACATTGCACAAAATTTTATAATACTTTAAGTGGATTCTAGGGAAAGGCTTGTTGTTTTAAAAATTATAGCAAGTTATTATTCGAATTTTTGCAGGTGGTGACCATACATGTTTAATAACTGTTAAAGTTATTTGCACATTTATAGCAATCATTTCTTAAATTTTTACAGATGTTGACCATGCATGCTTAATAGCTGTTATAAGTTATTTAATGATCATTGTACATTTATTGAATGCAATTTTGTAACTTGGAATAAGAAATAAAATAATCTTGCTAGATCAAGTGCTGAACATAATTTAGATCTATTAATTTATGAATAAATGAACTTTTATATATAAAAAATTCTTATGTGGCACATAAAACTTGTGTATTTAAAATATATAATACTAAATCTTGATATTTATCAAACTAGAATATTCTTTCATCTATTTGCGATGATTGAATAATGTTATTTTGAATGATAGTGTTGGTGTAATAATTGGGTTTTGTTTATGGTAAAATGTCTACGGACTGCTGATGAATCTATAAATTATGTCTAAAATAAAGGAAAACTCATTCATTTCTAATATTTAAACTGCTCCTAAATAAAATCTTATCTATCTTTTTCAGGAAAATAGCATCCAAAAGAGTTCTGAGATAATTTTTGCAAAAATTCTAAATTTTTCAAAGGAATTCACTGCCGTGCGCTGCAGCGCTCTCCAGCGCAGTGCAGCGGGTCATTTTGCAAACGGGGACGCTATAGCGCACTGCAGCGGGTTCATTTGTGAACTGTGGGCGTGGTAACGCGCTGCAGCGGGACCATTTGCGAATCGCGGGCGCGGTAGCGCGCTGTAGAGGAACATTTTACAAATTGAGCCGCTATCGCGTGTTACAGCGGTATGATTTGCAAAATGAACAGCTATAGCGCTGCAGTGGGTATTTTTTGCAAAATGTAGATGCGGTAGCACACGGCAGCAGGAGACTTAACATTGTTTTGCTTGCTACATTGCGCGCTCCAGCGCGCCGCAACGCACTACAGCAGCGCTGCCACGGCCGCCGCCAGTTTTGCCAGTCATATGCATTTATTGCGGCTGGGACAAGACCCCCAACTTGCATCTTGTCCCCAGCCATCATTCCCTATAGTAGCTCTGATTTTCAATGGAAGATGGTCTCTTGATATGATAAGAAGGATAAACAAAGAAGGATATTGGTCACTTCATCTTTAATTTGGAATTTACCATCATTACTTCAGATTTTTTTATCAAATTGCTAGTTTTGGAGAGGATGAAGGAGTATGCATCCCCTCTCCTATAAATACATCTCCTCTTGACTAGAGGAGGGTTCACAATTTTGCTCAAAACACTAAGAAAAGAGGAGGAGTGCATAAGGAGAAGTGAGGAACTCCCCAAGGGTGGCAAGACAAGCTCTAGCTAAGGAGAAGAAGAAAGAAGGCAGCACTAGCGACCTAAGGGAGGAGCTTGAAGAAGGAGAATAAGAAATCTGGAGAACTTCCAAGGAACGTTCCTAGCATCTTCTAAACCTTACTCTTGTATTTTCTTTTCTTAGTTGATCATGAAAGGGTCTTTATCTATGTATGTGTTTTCTTCACTTTCTTTGTAATGAGTAGCTAAATCTCCTTTGGAGAGGGTTGGGGAATTCTCATGTGTATGTGTTATTATTAATGTATGAAGTTTTCCTCAAGCGAAATAAAATTGTAAAGGACTTAATGAAATATGTTTTTTATTATTTGATCTTGAATGTGGTTACAAAGAAATTAACTAATAATTTCAAGAACTAAATTGTCTTGTGCTCCATCGCTCACCTTAGGTTGGATGCTAGGTTTATGAGTGCATGAGAGCTTAGAACTATGTGACAAAGTTTTTGAGCTTAAATGCATCTTGATCTAAGCTCAATCAAAGTGTTGATGCAAGTGATGCTAAGACCCACTAAATGAGCTCCTTAGCTCAATATAATTAAGGTAAAGGAAGAAATAGTTGAGTGCTCATGATCTAAGTGACATAGTCATTGAGCCCAACATATTAATCCCTAATCTCAATTATGTGGGATGCAAGTGATGCTCGTGGTGGAATCAATGCTTATAAGATCATAAATATAAATAATCATAATCTCCTTGATTAAGAGATTAGATAAAAATCTATATCCTAAAATCTTATAAGAATCTTTGTGCCAAGGTAGAACCAAATGTGTGTTCATTTTGTGCACAAGATTTGAACTTGTGAGACTTTAAGATAAAATCTCAAGGTGATCAATGTGCACTTGATAAACAAAATATAAATGAAAGACAAAGCTTGAGAAATCAAAAGTACATTGGTAATGTATCATCACATGTGGAATAACTCCAACTCTCCTCTCTCTTTTGTTTAACTTATCTTCATTTAGTAGTTACTGTGCTAAGTCTAGGACCAACTCATCAATTAAAATATAGATTAAATATTAGTGAGAATAGATAGACCTTAGTAACAAAACAACCAATTCTCTGTGGTTCGATAAATCCCGGAAAGTAACTCTTTCCACTTATTACTTCAGACCACGTACACTTGCGTGTGAGCGTAGACCTGTATTTACAGTTTGTCAACTACTATGCTCAAAGTGCTTCTTTATGGTACTAGGAAGAAGATTTACATAAGAAATATTGTCTATTTATGTTTCTCATTGATTTAAGAAAGGATGGAACAAGTTGTTGCATGTTTCTTTTAATTACATCAATTATAATAGGTATGGATAGATAACAAGAATGTGAAGAAAGTAACGGCTGTCGCAAATTAATCTTTAGTGAGTTTGATGAGGTTCTAAGTAACTTGAAAATATATAAATAATAATTTGTGTTGTTATGTAGAAGCACAAGTCTTTTGGTTTGGTACCGTATTTATTATGTTAAAGTTGAAAATATAATAATACTTATCCATTTTCTAAATATTATGTATGTTGATCATGCAAACAATGCTCAGATTTGAAGTATAAATTATATATAAGTTAAGAATGGTGAGATATATTCAATTAACTGTTGTTCAATAAAATTGTCAAGAGTGTTTTGAAAAGCATTTATCAGTTATTATGAGGAAACTTCAGAATAAAGGTTTTCTTTGCTTATCTTACTATAGCATACAATGGCTGGAACATTTTAGTTACAAATTATGCTTCTTTCATTCTTATATTTAAGTTGTAGGAAAAATCTTTTAATGGATATAGACTATTGAGCAGCTGTACAATTGGATTTCCTTTATAGGGCTAATTAAAGTTTTGAAATATTGGGTATTGAGTTCCCTTTCCCAAACCTAGCTGAGCCCCCTTTCCCTTCAGCCCCCTACTGTGCTCAGCCTAGTTGTCCTCCTATCTCCTGCCAGCCCCTCCCATCCATTGGCTATCCTCTCCCCCATTAAGAGAGCCTTTGGCTCTCAACTCTCCACCCCCTCACTATTGCCTAACTAAACTCATTCCTCCCTTCCCTTCTTCCCTTCCTTACTGTACCTGCTGCTGGAGTAACCCTTAGCCCCTTCCTCATCTTGCTAGCAGTTGAAGAAGAATAAGAAATGACCTCTCAAGCTCTCAAGCCTCTCCTAGGAAATCTGCCATTCTCAACACCAAGGTACTTCCTTTCCCCCATTAAATGTATTCAATAGTTACTCCATTTCACTCTTATGCTTAGTCTACATCCTTAGAAATTTGTATTTAAGCTATGGAGTTCATTAGAGCTCATTAAGGTTGCAATTTTAGGAAGATAAAGCTATCCTATTTTTACTCCATTCTCCAAACCTAGTCATTTAACTCTACTATTTATATTAATAACATAATCTTTTGGTGCTGATTTTGGCACCAATGGAAAGGTCTCGGAAAGAGCTTTCCAACAGTATATGGCATCGTATGTGAAGTCCTCTAGGTTGAGAGTAATCAAGCCCGGAAGTTGACCCATTGCTATTTTTGCTAGGTGAAATCACCGTCTGGCGCTCCAGCGCCCAGAGTTGCGAATTTGGGTCCGCTACAGCGCGCTGCAGCACAAAATTAGCTACAACTCGCTACAGCGCCCCAAGTTTCGAGTTAGGGACCGCTATAGCGTGTCATAGCTCCTAAAGATGCACTTTTGCCCGCTACAGCGCGCTCCAGCGCCCAACTTTCAAGTAGGGACCGCTATAGGACACTGCAGCACTTAAAAATGCAATTTTTGGCCGCTACAGCGCCTACAGGCCGCTACAGCGCCCCACAGCGGCCATAAAACTAAATTGACCATATCTTGGTCATCCGGACTCCAAATTCAAAAATTTAAAAGTACTAGATAGCTTAGAATTTCAGTACTTATAATAATATAAAATAATATTTAGGTTTTGAACTCTAAAAAAAATAAAGAATGATCAAAATACCCCTAATTATAATTAGACCATAACTTATCCAATTGAGGTCCAATTTAAGTCTACCACCAGTTAAAATACTCAGTGTGATATAGGAAAGCTATAGCCATTAAGTTTGCTGAATTTGGACACCAAATGAAAGAGTTAAGCTTCTTTACCCTTCTTAACTTAGAAAATTACCAAATTTTCTCTTAGAAATTCAATTGGCTATAAATAATTCATTAGACCTTAAAATTTAGTGTTCTTAGACTCTATTGAGTTCTTGAACAACAACCAATAGTAAATTGTATAATAATTTAGATTTCATTAAGTGCAACTTACCAAAATGCCCCTTAGGTCAAAAACCTTAGTTTGGACCTATAGAACCCATTTCTTATCCAAATTTGGTATACTTATTATCTATCTCCATATTAGAGAGTAAGGAATCATTTGACAAATAAGAAATCTCAATTTGGAGCCTTAAATCAAAGGTTGACTTCTTAGACCCTTAAGTAGGGGCAAAATACTCATTTCACCCAAAATTTAGGTTAAGTACCTTTAACTCCTAGATTATCTTCTAAGTCAGTAAAACAAGTATTATACCTACATTAGAATCATCTAAGTGAGTATAATCAGCTATTATGTCAAATTTGTTAAAATCCTTAAAATTCTTTTAAGTATTTTCCTTAGGTAATTCAACACCTCACATTAGGATTATTCCTAAGATTAAGGCTAGATCCTAGGTTAGATTTCCATTAAATAATAGGGTTATTCAATAATGAAACCTTGGTTTTATTAGTTTTTAGAATTTTACAACTTATTCTAATTATTTTGTCTCTTAACTAAGTTTTAGGATAGGAGATTCATCCTATTCAGTTTGATTACTTAATAGGATTTACCTTAATTAGTAGATGACTTTTAGAATAAAGCCTAGATCTTAGGTCTTATCCTTTTGGATTATGTGATTAAGCCCAATCTTGTAGTGTTTAATCCATAATCTATAGTTTAAAAAATCTTGATCAGATCTTAGATAGAACATCTAAATTCACAAAATTAGGACGTATGACTTATTGATTTAACTTGTAGTCATAATTTGATTGAATTAGATTGGAACCTGATCAGTTCTAATCCTTTTAACTTATAAGGATGAGATTTTAAGTTACACTCGATAGTAGGAATTGGAGATCCTGAACTTGTGTAATTTGGAATAGTTAGAATGGTTAAATTAGAAAACAAATATTATAATACTGTTTAGTAGAGTCCCTTGCTTACTTTGATACTTTTGTTGCTTACGCATTCCTTATATATTTGTGCCATATTTTCTTGAGCATATCATATAAGACTTTGATGCATAAATAAAAATTTAGGAAAATATGGAGACTCCTTAGATTCCTTGTGAAAATATTAAAGTGATTTAGTAAAGATAATAATTGTATGTGTTAGAACTGCCTCTCAGTTATGTCTTCTTGTCTAGCCTCCTTGTTGACACTAGGAGAAGATATTACTTATATCTTCTTTGCTTAGTCTCCTTGTTGGCACTAAGAGAAGATTTGTTGTGTTTTCTTGCCTAGGCTCCTTGATGACACTAAGAGAAAACCCTATATATCTTGCCTAGTCTCCTCGATGACACTAGGGGTATATAGTTTTGTGCCTAGTCTCCTTGTTGACACTAGGATTCTTTTGATATTCAGTGGGCTAGATTAGCTCTTTTCTGTATGGTAGTTAGTACACAGATATATATATATATATATATATATATATATATATATTTATATAGTTTTGATATTTTGTTTACTTTTCAGTATTTTTATTCAGTCAGCTGTTCCTTTATTCTGCTTATATATATTTTAGGATGTTAGAATTTTGCTGCTATTATATGTATTATCGCTGAGTTTAAGTTATTTAATTTGCATAATTCTTTTGATCACCAGCATGTTTAGGATGCAGTAATTTCTTTCAGCACTTAATTAGTTATTTATATATACCCTACCTTGTTTAGCTTATATTTGAGGCATGTCTTAGCCTCTATTTTGTTTAAAGTTATAAACATTGTTTATAGCTTTGTCCTTTCTTATTGTGTTGTTAGATTGCTCCCACTTTGATATAAATGTTGCTTAGAATATGTAAAATGGTGATATTATGAAACACATAAGAATCATCAGCTTAAAATATACTTAGACAATTGTCTAACATAAGATTTTTCTCTTTTTGGCTGGGCCCTACATTGTGAAACTAACAATGGCAGATTCTCTTCAGTTAGATGATCAGGAGATAGGAGTGGAGCCTTATCCAGGAGAGGAGCCCTTAGAAGAAGCTGCATAGATTTACTATAAGTGAGGATGAGAGTATTTTTACTTTTATTACTTAAACTTTAAATTGATGTAATAATAATATAGGTACCCTTGACTGTGTGTTTAGATTATTATGCTTTTATTATGAGTTATATTTTTTGCTATCTATACTGCGATGCTTGGATGTTTCTCATTTTTAAATTGCTTCCGCACTCTGTATGTTTTTATTAGATAGTGACTGATGTTTGAGTGTGTGCTTACTCCTTCCCTTATTGGGTGGATTGTGGATTTCATCCAAATCCAATGATAAGAGAAGGGTTAGCGAGAGTGATACACCACCCCTTAGCTTAATCTTATGGATTAAGGGGTGGGGCGCCATAGTTCCAAACTAACTACACATTCCCCCTCAAAGGCTCTGTGTAGTCTCCTTATTTCTCCAGATATCAGTTTGTCCTAGCCTAACATATTATCTGTACAGGCTTGAGATCAACCTGAATGAACCCATGATACTAATTTTTGATCATTTATTTCAAGTTCTGAGCACAAAATCTAATATAAATATATCACAGTGGGTCAAAGCTTAATAAAGATGCAAATACTACAAATGATATAATTAAATAAAAAGAATTTTTTTTTTGTTTTAATTAAGTAAAAATATCAATATTAATATTATCTTTATTATTTATCTTTATATATTAAAAGTAATAATTTTTATTATTATAAGTAATATATATATATATATATATATTAAATGAAAAAAAAATAACTGAATTGAAAGTTATAGAAATTAGGAAATATATATATATATATATATATATATATATATATATAGAAAAAAAGAAAAAAGAGAATGACAAAATTGAAATTAGGAAATATATACATATATAAAAAAAATTGACAGAAATGAAAGTTGCAGAAATTAAGAAGTATATATATATATAGTGAAAAAAAGAAAATATTTTAAATGAAAGTTATAAAAATTAGAAAATATATACATATAAAGAAAAAAAGAAAATAATATAAATGGAAATTGCAAAAATTAGGAAATATATACATCTATTGAAAAAAAGAAATAAAGAGAGATGAAAGTTGTAAAAATTAGAAAAGAAATACATATATAGAATAAAAGAAAATGACAAAAATAAAAGTCGCAGAAATTAAGAAATATATACATATATAAAAAAATGAAAATTACAAAAATGAAAGTATAATAATAATAATAATAATAACATTATTATTATTAGTAAAAGAAGAATAAGAAATGAAAAGAATATGAAATATTTTATTTCTTTCTCATTTATTACCTTATATTGACGTTGATGAGGCTTTATTAGAGGTCAATGGAGGGAATCAGTGGTGGCCGAGGAAGAGAGGGAGAATGTGAAGGGGAGAAGATGAGTGGGGGAGTGGAGTGGGGGTGGAGAGGAGTGCGGAAAGGGATGTGAAAATGGGGTGGGGGTGTATTTATAACTCTTTTTTATCAATTAATTATTTTCTCTCTCATACATTATTTGGATGAGATCGATAAGAGAAAATTTTCATAATAGTTCGAGTGTTCAATTTGATATTCTCTTTCTTCTTCTTATCCCTTCTTTCTCTCTTCTCTTTTTCTCTCCTATTTCTCTCTCTTCCAATTCTTTTCCAGAAAATAACGAAAGTTGACACGGAGGTGTATCTTGATGAGAAAAATACACTCGCACAAAATTTTTTCAATTTGGAGCATATTTTATTTTTTATTAATTTCTAAATATAAAAGCTTGAAAAATTAATTCTGGTCAATCCAGAGCTATAAATTCGTCAAAACTTTTTTGGTAGCATTTTTATAATATTCTTAATCCAACGGCACTAAAATCGTTGAATTTAGACTTGTTTTAAATTTTTCTAATTTACTAAATTTAAATAGTTCAAAAATTAATTTAAGAATATTTGTTATTTAGATTACTCCCAAACTTGGGCCTTACAAACATAAAAATATACTCAATCCAATAATATTTTTACTTTGCCCTAATTTTGAAGTCATAGGGAATTCTAATTTTTAAGTTAGGTTCTGTAATAATCCAAGTTGTTACTTAAGCGAATTATGACTAATCCAAGTCCTAATATTAATTTTAGTATATCAAATTTTACATTTAGGCAACAAGATTCTGCATGAGAAGCATATACAAATAAAATATGATATTTAAGTGATATGCTTATGATTATGAATACAATATATATTTAGGATATGTGCTCATTATGAAAGAAGATACATCAATATATAATATTTATTCAATTGGGCGAAGTTACAGAATGATCGAGGAGTTGGATACATCTATCTAACTATCTGAGATGTGGATTCCCGACTAACTACACATTCCCCCTAAATAGCTTTGTGCAGTCTCCTTATTTCTTTAGATATCGGTCTGTCCTAGCCTAACGTATTGTTTGTACAGACCTGAGATCAACTTGAATGAACTCATGATACTGATTTTTAATCATTTATTTCAAGTTCTGAGCACAAAATCTCATATAAATATATCAAAGTGGGTAAAAGCTTAATAATAATGCAAATGCTACAAATGATATAATTAAATGAAAAGAGTAATATCCTTCATTTTATTTTAGTAAAAATATCAATATTAATATTATCTTTGTTATTTATTTTTATATATTAAAAAAAATAATATTTATTATTATAAGTAATATATATATATATATATTAAATGAAGAAAAAATAACTGAATTGAAAGTTACAGAAATTAGGAAATATATATATAGAAAAAGAGAATGACAAAAATGAAAATTGCAGAAATTGGAAAATATATACATATATAAAAAAAAAATGATAGAAATGAAAATTATATAAATTAGGAAGTATATATATATATATAGAAAAAAAAGAAAATGATTGAAATGAAAGTTATATAAATTAGGAAATATATACATATAAAAAATAAAATAAAATGACATAAATGAAAATTTCAAAAATTAAGAAATATATATATAGAAAAAGAAATAAACAGAGATGAAAGTTATAAAAATTAAAAAATAAATACATATATAGAAAAAAGAAAATGACAGAAATATAAGTTACAGAAATTAGGAAATATATACATATATAAGAAAATGAAAATGACAAAAATGAAAATATATTAACAATAATAATAATAACATTATTATTATTATTAAAAAAAGAATAAGAAATGAAAATAATAGGAAATATTTTATTTCTTTCTCATTTCTTACCTTATATTGACGTTGATGAGGCTTTACTAGAGGTCAATGGGGGGAATCGGTGGTGGCCGTGGAAGAGAGGGAAGATGTGAAGGGAGAAGATGAGTGGGGGAGGGGAGTGGGGGTGGAGACAAGGAGTGCAGAAAGGGATGTGAAAATGGGGTGGGGGTTGTATTTATAACTTTTTTTTTATCAATAAATTATTTTCTCTCTCATACATTATTTGGATGAGAAAAATTTTTCATAATAGTTGGAGTATTCAATTTGATCTTCTCTTTCTCCTTCTTGTCCATTCTTTCTCTCTCTATTCTTTCTCTCTCCTATTTCTCTCTATTCCATTTCTTTTCTAGAAAATAACGAAACTTGACACGGAGATGTATCTTGATGAGAAAAACACACTCGCGCAAATTTTTTTTCAATTTGGAGCAGTATTTTATTTTTTATTAATTGTTGAATATAAAAACTTGAAAAATTATATTTGGTCAATCCGGAGCTATAAATTTGTCGAAACTTTTTCTGTAGCCTTTTTATAATATTCTTAATCCAACGATACTAAAATTGTTAAATTTAGACTTGTATTTAATTTTTCTAATTTACTAAATTTAGACTTGTATTTAATTTTTCTAATTTAGACTTGTAGCTTCTCCTCTTAGAGTCAAATGGATTCTGGAGAGTCTGACGTGGACTACTATCTGCATGCCTTCAAGTTAGCTTGGAACTATAGTTTCAAATGGAGATAGAAGAGTAACTAGCAGATTGAAGGAGTTTTAACAAGAGGGACCTTGGTTTTGGACAAGCTTCTACATCAAGCAGTGTACCGAGGGCTTGACTTTCCTATATACGCAAAGGAATGGTTGAGCCGAGTGGAGTCAATCTTGATACATATAGAGTGTCCCGAGTCACTCTACGTGGACATTGTGACAGATCTGATGCTGGATTACGCAGGAGTTTGGTGGTACGACACCATTGCGAGGCTCGAAAGGAAGCGTAAGAGGAAGCGTTATGAAGTGACTTTTGAGTATTTTAGTGTAGCCTTTAGGGCTGAGTATATTAAGAATGTCTGAGTGTTAGTTAGAACAATTCTCATCCTTTGATTTATATGATTTTAGTAAGGTTATGCTTTTTGATATTCTCTAATCTTATGTAATCCCTTATTTCAGTAAGTAATGAAAATTTTTGATATTTATCATGAATTTAAATGACTGTCTTCCTTTAAGAAAGTTCTAAAATAAGATTTGCAATATTTAATTAGAATGAATCTTGGATCATCACCTGCCATCACTCCTATCAAGAACACCATCACATCTAGTAATTCTACCGACGAAGTTGCTCACCTACGAGCAATGGTGGCAACTCTGTTGGAAAACCAAGCCCAACAGGCGATCATCATGTAGAAAATACTGAACGATCGTACAGTTCCAGCCGCTACTGCTATTCCTGCTATCCCTGCCCCACAACCAACTTCTTCTTATCACTCCATGGATAACATTTTTCATAATTTCTTACGGCTAAGGCCTTTCACCTTCAGTGGAAACTTATTGCCCATGGACACCGCTGACTGGTTGATGGCCGTAGAGAAAGATCTTATCAGCCTTAAGATCCCAAACTCAGAAGCTGTTCATCTCACTACACGTCTATTTCATGCGGAAGCAAAACATTAGTGGGAAGAGATCAGAAACACCAAGTTCGTTGACTATGAATTAGAAGACATCCCTTGGGATGAGTTCGTTGAAGCGTTCATAGCCGAATTCATTCCTCCATTGGCACAAAACATCATCGCGGATACAATCATAAGGTTAACTCAAGGAAGTTGTACAGTTGCTGACTACGAAAGAAAGTTTTGTAGGTTGATTCGCTTTGATCTATCAATCACTCACTCTGAATCTGCCAAGTGCCACCGCTTTCTCAATGGACTCAAAGACTCGATTATAGATCAGATTGTCCCCCTTCGCTTAACTATCTTCTTTGAGCTAGTGGAGACCGCTAAGGTGATTGAGCACCATCAATCTGAGAAGGATCTCAAGTGGAAGGTACAACCAACTGCTAGCCAGCAAAAAACCTTCAAGAGGCACATGCCCAATCCTGTGAAGGTCTATCAATTTGAAGCTGCACTAACTACTGAACCCATTCAAGGCTGTAACAGGCCTCATCTGTATGACAAGTGTTACCACTTTGGCCATAAATGTTACAATTGAGGGCGTACAGGCCATAAGTTTTATCACTGTACCCACACAAAGACAGTGGATGGAGTTCCAATGAAGCTTTACCAAAAGAACCAAGTGTTCAAAGCAACTCCATTAAACAGGAGAGAACCAAATATGACAATAATGCCAGCACCTTCATCTGAAGTTGCTCCAGCACCGACACCAGCTCCTAACTCCCATAACCATCCAAGGAGGCAGGAAAACAACCGTCCTGCTGGTCCTGCATGAGTTTATGCCTTAACGCCTATCGAAGCCGTAGAAAACAACAATGTGGTTTCAGGTACGCATCTCTGGACTTCTCATTTGATAATTGCATTTCTGTACTTTAAATTCTTGCAAGTTGTTAATGTAATTCATATAAATTAGGCACACTTTATTTCAATGACCAGCCTTATAATGTATTATTTGATACCGGTGCTAGTCATTCAGTCATCTCTGAATGATTCGCTAACATCCTTAAACTACACTCATACAACTTAGCAAATGTTTTGAGTGTTGGACTTCAATCTGGAGCCCAACTAAGTGCCCATAAGTTTTGTAATATCAAAATACCAATAAATGGTCAGGAATTTCACGCTAAATTAATCATCCTGCCATTAGCAAACTTCGATATCTTCCTTGGGATGAACTGGCTCAGTGACTATAATGCCGTGATAAACTGCCTTAAGAAGAAGGTAACTCTCAATTCCTAGGGCAAGTCTGAAACATTCGTAGGAACAACCAGTACACAATTATCATTAATAAATGCAATTAAAGTCGAACAATTGATCAGTAAGGGTTGTGATGCTTATTTAGTCACTATGATGGGTGAAGCAAAAGAAAGTATCTCTCTTTCTGATTGTAAAGTAGTTAAAGAATTCACTAACATGTCCCAGAAGATATGCCTAGTGTACCTCCTTCTAGAGAAGTAGAGTTCTCTATTGAGTTAATCCCTGGTACCTAGCCTATATCTAAAGTACCATATAGAATGGCACTTAAGGAACTTCAAGAACTCAATGAGTAATTGCAGGAGCTCTTGAATAAAGGCTTTGTTAGGCCAAGTATGTCTACTTGGGGAGCACCCGTTCTGTTTGTAAGAAAAAATTATGGATCTATGCGAATGTGTATAGATTATTGTGAACTAAATAAATTTACCATAAAGAACAAATATCCATTGCTTAGAATTAATGATTTATTTGACCAGTTATCTGGAGCTGTCATATTCTCTAAGATTGATTTAAGGTATGGATATCATCAATTATGAGTAAGAGAAGATGATATAGGAAAGACTGCTTTCAGTACTCGCTACGGTCATTTTGAATTCTTAGTTATGTTTTTTGGACGCACTAATGCGCCATCAATCATCATGGATTTGATGCAACAAGTTTTAAAACCATACTTAGACAAGTTTGTGATCATCTTTAACAATGATATCCTTATTTATTCTAAAATATTGAAAGATCATGAAGAACATTTGAGGTTGGTATTAGAAACTTTGCATGAACATCAGCTGTATGCCAAGTTCTCCAAGTGTGAGTTCTGGCTTAAGTCTATTGCATTCTTGGGACATGTAGTCGATGCCCAGGGTATTTGTGTAGATCAAAGTAAAGTGAGCACTATTCAGGACTGGGTTCAACCTAAGTCAGTCACCGATATTAGAAGTTTCTTGGACTAGCTGGATATTACAAAAAATTTGTTAAAGGCTTTTCTCAGATTGCTTCGCCTTTAACTAAGTTAACCTAGAAATCCATCCCGTTCATTTGGAGTCCTGAATGTGAGGAAGCATTTCAAACTCTAAAAGATTCACTCTCTACCGCTCCAGCTCTTGTTCTACCTAAGGAAGGTTTGAACTATCCGGTATACACAGATGCCTTTGGAATTAGTCTAGGCTGTGTATTAATACAAGTGGGTAAGTTAATCGCTTACGCCTCTCGTTAGTTAAAACCCCATGAGAAGAATTATCTAGTTCATGATCTTGAACTTGCCGCTGCGATCTTTGCCTTGAAAATATGGCGTCACTATTTGTATGGAGTGCATTGTTCGATTTTCACTGATCATCAAAGCTTGAAGTATAGCTTCACTCAAAGAGAACTTAATTATCATCAAAGAAGATGGTTAGAGCTCATCAGCGATTATGATCTCAGTATTTAATATCACCCTGGAAAAGCAATTGTAGTGGCCGATGCTCTTAGCCATCGTGCTACTTTATCCTCTATGATCGCATCCAGTTCCTTAGAACATGAATTTTGCAAGCTTAAAATTTCTCCAGTTAGTGGAGATATGCTAAGTTCACTTTTAGTAAATATCAATGTGGAACCCACTTTCCACAGAGATGTCTCTATCTCGCAGACCAAAGATGATGATTATCTGAAGTTCAAGGCAGATATTGAAGGTGGTCATCGTTATGATTTGCAGTTATAGAACGGCGTGATTTATCAAGGTAATCATTTGTGGATTCCCAAGTCCATGCATCATGAAGTTTTGATTGAAGGAAATAATTTTGGATACCATGTTCATCCAAGCAGTACGAAGATGTACCAGGATCTAAAGCAATCATTTGGTGGCTCGGTATGAAGAAAGATGTAGCTGACTTTGTGGCTAAGTGTCATGCCTGTAATTTGGTAAAGGCTGAGCACCAAAGACCTGGTGCTCTCCTGCATCCATTAGACATTCCTGAGTGGAAATGGTTTGACATATCCATGGATTTCATAATGGGATTACCTCGTGCAAAATCTGGTGTCGATGCAATCTGGGTTATAGTAGAACATTTGACCAAATCAGCGCACTTTCTTCCCATCCGTCAGACTGACTTTGTAGAGAAGTTAGAAAAACACTATATCAAAGAAATTTTCAAACTGCATGGGATTTCAAAAACAATAATATCTGATAGAGATAGTAGATTTACTTCTAAGTTTTGGCTAGCTGTGCATCAAGATCTGGGTACTACTCTAGCCATGAATATAGTTTTTCATCCTCAAATAGATGGTCAGACTGAAATAGTGAATCAAGTTCTAGAAGATTTGCTCAGGCTTTGTGTTCTCGATTTTGCCAGTTCCTGGGAAGATCATATTCCATTAGTGGAGTTTGCTTATAATAATAGTGTTCAAGCCAGTATTAAAATGGCTCCTTATGAAGTATTGTACGGTAGAAAATGCAGTACTCCACTAGCTTGGTCAGAAATAGGGAGCGTTCAACTTTTTAGTTCAGAGTTAGTTAAAGAAAAAAATAGTAAGATCCAGTTAATTCAGCAGAGAATTTGTTCAACTCAAGATCGTCAAAGCAAGTATCATAATACTCATCATCATCTCCTAGAATTCAATGTGGGAGATTTTTTGTTATTTAAAAGTCAGTCTAATGAAGGGTGTCTACAGATTTGGAGTAGCAGGGAAACTCAGTCCATGCTATATTGGACCTTTTAAGGTTTTGGACAAAGTAGGATCATTTGCTTATCGGTTAAATCTTCCTGATGACTTTGCAGCTGTTCATAATGTATTTCATGTATCGTCATTAAGAAGATGTCTTTGAGACCCTTCTCACCTTGTTCAACTTACAGCAGTAGAGATCCAACCCGATCTTTCTTATGCCGAAGAACCTATCAGAATCTTAGCTCGTGATCAGAAATAGCTAAGGAACCGTTCAATTCCTATATTCAAAATCCAGTGGATGAATTGATCTTTAGAAGAATCTACTTGGGAGAAAGAGGTGGATATGCTCAATAAATATCCACAACTCTTTGCAAATCTAGGTACTGTTCTTTTCTTTCCCATCCGTTCCATTTAAATTTTCAGTTATAGTAGTACTTTCTTCACTTAAGTGATGTTGGGGACGACATTGTTCCTAAGTGGGAAAGTCTATAACAACCCTAGTTGTTACCTTAACTAAAATTAGATTATTTAAGCTAAACCAAGCTTTTATTTTGATTCCATTGGACTCAATGGGTCATTTAAACCTAACCCTAGAAGTTTGGAATCAATCGGAGCTAAATTGGAAATTTTGGTATTTTTGGCTATTTTTGAGCCCTAGAAAATACCTAAATTAAATTGAGCTCCAAATTAAAATCTGATTTTATTTTTGATTTCCTCATATCCTAATTAGCTAAGGGTGAAGTTTTGGGAATTTTTGGAGCTCATTTAAGCTTAAATTGGATTTAAAAATTAAATAGAATTTAAAGTAATTATTAAATAGAATAATATTAATTAATTTAAATATATTTTTTTTAATTCTGGGATTTGCTGTCGGGACCGCGGCAGAACCGCTGCGGGGTCCCGACAGTGGTGCATAGATATAAACCAGTTGGATGCCTAGCACACATCTTGACGTAGCTCTTTCGTCGGCGTGATCCACCACGCACCATGATCTGATCATAGTTGCTCGATCAACATCCCGATTTGATGGCCCTCCGCGTCCCATCTTAAGTAAGTCAGAACGATCATTAGATTGCTTCGAATCAATCCGATGGATGATCTGCTTCCCTGATCGATCATTACTGATCGAAGGATCTGAACCGCTCCATCCCAACTGACGCGCCATCGAACGGCTATGCCCTCACCCATCGCTGTTTAGCTTCATCCTCAAAATTCTAAGAAAGGCCCCGATAGCTCACCCACTCCTGCTACCGTGGCAGTACGGGGGGAGATCCTATCTCCCACTCCCTTCCCGAATCGCAATGGTAGGGGAAGGAAGTTCCGGGTCTACCCTTCACGGGTCACGGCCCGATGCTTAATCCCTTGGGTCAGCCAATAGAGGCCAGACCGAAGGTCCCCCACTGCCGTTTGGGCTATAAATACCCCCGAGATTCCACAGGGAATTCCTTTTCTCTCGGTGGATAGACTGCTTGATCCTCTCCCACTCTGTCGGCGTTCACTCACGGTTCGAGCTCCCCAGCGTCTGAACATGCGATGTACTGCTGATAGTGGGTGTGTGTCTGACATTCAGACCCCCAGCTAGCTTCTGCCACTGTCTGGAGTACTTAGAGCCCTCTGTTTTGTCGCAGACACAGCCAGCTACCAAACTCCAGGTACAGCCTCTGTCCGATCCTTCCATTGAGCTAGATTCAGCTCGACTAGCACTTAATTGAGCCTAGACGCTATGTTAGGATCTCTCCAAAGCTCCCTAGTAGAGATCCAAGTCTGAGCGTGCACAGCCAGTCGAAATTCTGGTTAGCCAAATGCTGCGACCCCCTCCAGCAAATAGCCATTCGATTAGTGTTGGAAGCTTCCGTCAATAATTGTAGACTAGTATCAAAGGTTAGGCTAGATCAGATCGCTCGATTCGATTGGGAACCGATCGACCCGTTGAGAGTTCGCATCTGTCTTAGACCACGAGTAGCACCCCATTGATCCAGACCATCCCTGAACCTCTCGACTCACCCTACCACTTCTCCTTAGGTCCCTGAACGTGTAGGGATAGACGCGAGCTCATGGCATGGCTTCTGTGAGGAGAATTCACTCCTCACAGGTACACTTTAGGAGACTCCTCGGCCGAGTAGCACTCCAGCGATTCGGCGCTTCCCAGTTAGGGCTTCATAGTTCATTCGATGCATCTAGAGCCGGGGATGGTGTAGCCGTGGAGATCAGGGCGCAGCGTGGCCAGAGCACGGAGAATTTGGCTCTGCAAGCGAACCCTAGGGTTCGGGCGTCGGGCCAACCCCGACCCGCGCCTTTTATAATCAGGATGACATAATTAATAATAAGATTTCTGAATTAATTTCCTTAAGGAAATTAATTCAAAAAATCAAATATATGGTTTTTATTTAAATAAAAATACAGAGTAAATTATTTAAATAACTTTAGTTATACTGATCCAAATGGTATGATCCAATATACCATTTGAATCAGAAAAATACAAGGAATCTGAATATAAAATAAAATCATAGATCCAATAGTTAGATTTAAACTAATTGTCCAATCCTATTCTGTTCTTATTTAAATCATATTAAATTCAGTAAAGGGCTCTGATTGTTCATAAGACCCTAAGGAACCTATGTAGACCCTTAAAGGTGATTTAGGAACCTTAATTTTATTAATCATCTCCTAATTACCCTAATTAAGAATTAGTGATTTAAACCTTATTTAAGTCTTTGATTTTGGTGAGCTAAGTTCCTAATACCTCATTAAGGGATAGGGAAACTTATAAATGCAAATGGATCACCCTAGAATTCCCTAAAATCCCTAATCACCTTAATTGACTTAAATATATGATTAATGTCAATTAGACTAATTAGGTTGCCAAAACCTAAGATAAAGGTATTTCCTATTTTCTTAACCATTATGAAACTCATTAAAATAGATTAGAATCAATTTGGATAATTAAATCTAAGAATTTCATTTTTTGTCTTAAGAGGGGCATTTTGATTATTTTGACCAAAATGTATTTAAGTGCCCCTTAAGCCTTAAAAGTTCAGCAAAATATCCTTAGTTAGATTATTAATACCCTTCTGAACCCTTAGATTAAAGATATTAATATTAAGTAAAGAAATCTTAAATTAGTCTTAATTAAGATATTTAGATCTTAAGTGATCAATAAGGAATCACTTTGCCTTAATAGTTGAATCTAATGATCTCAAATGCTAAATCTTAATTTAATAGTTCAATTAAGTTAGTCCAGGAGCTTGAAATCTCAAAGGAACACTCTTGCAAAATCCTAAGTTGAACACCTAACTTAAGTTTAAAGTGATCAAACATTAGATCTTAGATCTTAGATCTTAGACGTTAGATCTTCTCCTTGAATTGAACTACCTCTCTTTGAAATTCCAAGTGATTTACTGTTTAATTCTTTTGAAGATTTCCATGTGGGTATATGATTGATTCAATCTATAGGATAATGTGATTATCCTAAAGACTTAATATAGATCTTAGATTCTTAGTTCTTAATTAATTATTTTATCTTATAACTAGTAGAGTAACCTTTCACTAAGTTCTTAGTTCTTAGATCCTTCAGCTTATAGGACTCATTATCTTTATTTGGGTTTTTAAGTGTGAATCCTAGATCCATATTAGGACATTACCTTGGATTCAAGATTTGAACACCAAAGTGGAGTTTAAATCCAAAATCCTTAATCTTGATTTACTTAGTCAAGATTTGGGTAAGAGAGAAAAATAATAATAAATAGGTCGTTGGTTGATTCATTTTAAACTCTATAGTCATCAAATGGTTATGAATTAGAACTTGTTGAGTTAGAATATTAACTTTAAGGTCATAAATCTAAGATCTTACTCGATAGCTGGATGTTGGAGATCCTAAACTTGTATCTTCTCAGAATAGTTAGTTGGATGAATTAGACAACAATAGATATTACATAAGTCTAGATTGAGTCTCTTGCTTACCTTGACTTGATTTCTTTGCACACCTTAAATATTGAGCCCTATTTATTGAGCATAATAGGAGAACTTAGGATATGGATGCTACATCCTAAGTTAGTGTTTGAAAAGCATAGTATTCATCTAGTTCTTTTAGTGCTTTTAGTTAGTAGAGTATGTCCTAGCTTAATCTGCCTCTTCAGTTCTAGCATTATGATAGAATAGACTCTAACCTAGCTCTATGGATGTCTAGGATGGATACATGTCTTATTCTATAAAGTTCAACTCGGACCTAGCTCTACGGATGCCTAGGATGGACACATGTTGAGCTTTCAGTTCAGAAACCCTGTATGTCCTATTTCTGTTATGGCAGCACTATGTCTTAGGCTTACTGCTACTTTAGTTCAGTTCTTTAGTTTTATTTATTTTATTTTGCTTTGCCACATGTCTTAGTGGCTTTATGTTACTTTACTCAGCTTGTTCTTGCCACATGCTTCAGTGGCCTTTCTTTTCATATTAATCTGCATGTTGTATGTATGTTCTTATGGATTAGCTATTATATGTATTGGCATGTTTAGGATGCTAGAATTATATGTTATTTTCAATACTTGTGTTCTTTTATACTCAGCATGTTTCCAAGTGATCAAAAGCATGTTAGGATCATATTTATTTTTAATATTTGCAATCACTTTTGCTTTTAGCTTTACTTTGCTTACTTCATGTATGGTATGTTATTTAACATACTTGTTGTTTAGCTATAAATGATTAATTTATAGTTACCCCATTTCCTTTGTAGCTTGTTACACCCCATAATTGCTTGCATATTAAAATAATTAAATGTGATATCTTTAAATATTCAGTCTATTTATTAGCTTAAAATGTACTTAGACAATTGTCTAACTGTAACCTTTTTATTTTGTTGGCTGGGGCCCTGGCATTTGTGATACTGACAAATGTCAAATTCAGACTTGTTCATAGGTAGCGCTACAGGAGAGGAGCCAGTGCAGGAGGAGGATCGTTCTACTGCAGCTTAGATAGACCTTTCATTTTCTTTCAGTGAGATTGAGAGGCTTTTATATTTTTATTTAATACAGTTTGTAATAATTAAATTCTGGATATATTTTACTTTCTGCACTTAAGCTAAGTTACTATTTTGTTCTCTTCTTTCTACTATGTTGTGCTTATGGATGTTACGTTATATTCTATGGTTCCGCCACTTTGATATATATACACACTGATGAATGTTTATAGTATTCAGGTGACAAGTCCTTGGCTTAAGGCAGGTTGGATTTTACTTACTTGTTGTGGTTCTTGCCCAGGCGAAATCGCCATCTGGCACTCCAGCACACTACAGCGCCTGAGTTTCGTGTTAGAGCCGGCTATAGCGCGCCATAGCATCTAAGTTTTGAATTTGGGTCCGCTACAGCGCGCTACAGTGTCCAAAAAATTAAAATGACCATAACTTGGGAAGTACCGTGCTCCAACTATGGCAAATCCCCAACTTAAGTAAAGTTAGGTAAACCCAACTTGCCTTAAGCCAAGGACTCGTCACCAAGTACCATAACATCATCAATATACAAGTATCAAAGTGGCGGAAGCAATGAATAATAAAGTAACATCCACAAGCATACATAGTAGGGAAAGAGAATACAATATAGTAACTCATCACAATGCAGAAATAAAAATACATCCAGAATTAATTATTACAAATTAAAGTTTAAAGAAATGAAAATGTCTCTCAATCTCACTGAAACAAAGGCAAAATCTAACTAAACAGCAGCAGCACAATCCTCCTCCCGAACCTGCTCTTCTTCAGCGACTGTGCCCACGATCACGACTGAATCTGACATTTGTCGGTATCACAAATGCCAGGGCCCCAGTCAACAAAATAAAAAGGTTACAGTTAGACAATTGTCTAAGTACATTTTAGACTATTTTAATGAACTGAACATTTAAAGATGTCACATTTTTTTTTAATTTAACTACACATGCAAGCAGTAAAGGGTGCAACAAGCCATGAAAGAACGGTAACTATAAACTATCCATTTATAGCCAGTAAATAATGTAAAATAAATAAGGGGAAGCTAAAAGCTAAAAGAAACAGTAACTACAATACATTTCTAAACTTAACATGCTTATGATCGTGTTAACATATGCTGAGTATATAAAAAAACATAAGTACTGAAAATGTGCAATTCTAGCATCCTAAACATGCCAAAATATGTATAAGTAAGCCATATGAGTATACATACAACATGCTAGTCAAGAATAGGAAAAGAAAAGAAAAGAAAAGCTACTGAGACATGTGGCAAAAATCAAAGCAATCTATAAAATGTAAAGCCACTTAGACATGTGGCAAAGCGAGCAAGTACTGAAATTAAGGCCACTGAAGCATGTGGAAAAGCAAATCAGAAAAAAACAATACTGAACAATCCAGCTAAAGTAGTAATAAGCCTAAGACATAGTACTGCCATACCAACCAATAGGCCAAATAGGGCCTCCAATATCCATCAATCAATCCCCAGCCTAGCCATCCAAATATGCTAGGTCTGAGTTCAGTCTATACAATACTACTACTGAAGAGGCAGACTAAGCTAGGACATATTCTATCAACTGCAATCAAGGCAAAACTAAATGATATGCAATTCAAATACTAACTTAGGATGTATCATCCATATCCTAAGTTTTCCTATTATGCTCAAGGAATAAGGCTCAATCTCTAAGGTATGCAAAGCAATCTAGTCAAAGTATGCAAGAGACTCAATCTAGACTTATGTGACATCTGGTGTTATCTAATTACTAAATCTAACTACTCTGAGAAGGTACAAGTTTAGGATCTCCAATATCCAGCTATCGAGTAGAATCTCAGATTTACGTCCTTAAAGTTAATATTAGAACTTAACAAGTTCTAATCCAAAATCATGTGATGACTATATGGCTTAAGTAAGTAAATCAATGACCTAATTAATTATATTTTACTCTCTTACCCAAATCTTGATTAAGTAGATCAAGATTTAAGGATTTAGAACTTAAACCTTATGTTGAGTACAAATCCTAAATCCAAGGTAATATTCTATCTAAGATCTAAGGTTCACACTTATTACCCAATTTAAAGGTAAAGGATCCTATAAGCTGAAAGATTTAGGAACTAAGAACTTAGTGAAAGGCTATTCTACTAATTATAAGATAAAACAATCGATTAAGAACTTGAGAATTTAAGATCTATATTCAATCTTTAAGATAATTTCCTTATCTTATAAACTAAATCATCCTATAGCCACATGGAAGGTTTCAAAAGATTAAAAAATCAATCATTAAAGAATTTCAACTGGAGATGGTTTAATTTCAAATTGAAGATCTAAGTTTAAGATCTAAGATCTAAAGATCTGAGATTTGGTCACTCTAGATCTCTAAATTAGAGTTTTATCTTAAGAGCTTTCATTTGTGATTCTTTTAGGATCTAAGTTTATAGTTAAACTATATGGAGCTTACTAAGGTTGAAATTGATTATTTTAAGTATTAGATAATACATCAAACTCATATTGATCTTTTAAGGGCTACTTAAGATCTAAGGGTCTGAGGTTTGATCACTTTAGACTTTAAGCTAGATTTTAACTTAGACTTTACCAATTACATTTCTTTTAAGTTTTAGCTCTTAGGTTAACTTCACTGAACTTATTCAGGTGATATTTAATCATCTCAATTATTGGATTCAAGGATTAATGCCAAATGACTCTTATAAGATCACTTAAGATCTAAGTGTTTTAATTAGGGATTAAGTCGAGATTTCTTGAATTGATGATCACATTAACATTATCATAGTTTACTGGAATTTTTAGTCTAAGAGTTCAGAGAATATTTCTAATCTACCTTAGGATAGTTTACTAAAATTTCCAAGCTTTAAGGAGCATTTAAACACATTTTGGTCAAAATGAACAAAATGCCCCTCTTAAGGGTAAAAATTAGGATTTTAAGTTTAGTTACCCAAGTTAGATCAAATCTATTTTAATGAGTTTCATATTGATTAGTGAAGTGTGAAACACACTTACATTGGTTTTGATGACCTAATTAGTCTTAATTAGCACTAATCACTTATTTAAGCCAATTAGGGTGATTAATGAACATAAGCATTCTTAGGGCAATCCAACCTTATACTTAGGTAAATATAGACCTAATATGACATTAGAAATAACCCCCCATCCAAATCAGAGGCTTAATTAGGATTAATTTCACTAATCCTTATTTAAGGTGATTAAGGAGTGATTAAGAAAAATAATTATCCAAAATTAAATTTAAGGGTCTGATATTGTTCCTTAGGGTACAAGGAGCAATCAGAGCCCTTAATCTCATAAATTGGATGCTTAAATAATTTTATATGATTTAATTAATGATAGCAAAGAGTTTGGAAAATAAATATTAATCTAATTATTGGATTTGAGATTTTATTTTATATTTAGATTTTTTGAATTTTTCTGATTCAAATGGTATATTGGATTATACCATTTGGATCAGTATAGCCAAAGTTATTCAATTAATTTAAGCTGAATGTTTATTTAAATTAAAACCATAGGGTTTAATTAAATTAAATCCAATCATTAAAAATGTTATCCAATAAATATTAATTAGGCGCGGCCCAAAATCAAAACTGCGCGGGTCACGGGTCGGCCCGGCCCAGAACCCGCGACTTCGTCTCCTTCCTCTCGACAGGTCCCGAGTCAACCGAGCTTCGGCGTTCAAATTCTCGGCGCACAGACGACGACGGCAGCTCGACTTGATCCCTACACGTTCCCTAATACAAGATGCGTCGATTGGACCAAGAACCCCCATCTGGATCCCTCTGGATCGACGGGGTGCTACTCGACCGAGACGCCTTCGATATGGGAGTCTCAGGCTGACTGTGAGGAGGCAATTCTCCTCACAGAGGCCTTGATTCGACCGGGGTTTGATCCCTACATGTTCAGGGAATCGAGACTCATCGAACCCCCAACCTATCTTAACCTGAGGCGCAGCCAATCGCTGGGTCCTTACTCAGACTTAGCCATTGGCTCGGCTGCTGGCTTAGTCGATCGA
The DNA here is from genome assembly GCA_016760335.1 of Gastrodia elata. Lineage (NCBI taxonomy): Eukaryota > Viridiplantae > Streptophyta > Magnoliopsida > Asparagales > Orchidaceae > Gastrodia > Gastrodia elata. The sequence goes on along the minus strand of CM028670.1, from coordinate 23,601,865 downwards.
TACGATTGACTTGAGCTAGCTTAGCCTCAGGCGATAATCACACTAGGTTTCCAAGGTGGCTAAGGTGACCTAGACGACATCCAAAGCTCATTCAGAGGGCAGAAACCAAATGGAGCCTGAAGAAATTTTAATGGAGGAAGGCTGTACCTGAAGTCGAGTTGCAGGCTCGGCCGAGGAGAATTGAAGTGCTCCTAAGCTTCCTGAAGGTTAGACGAACGGCACAGGGGTCTGAACACCAGACGGGCCCTCTATTAGCGGTTCTAAGCTCTGGAAATGTCTGGAAAATGCTGAGGTGACGGAAGCTCCAACATGCCTTCAACCAGGGAATTGGGGATTCACAGTGAGCAAAGGGACTCACTGTGAAGTCCTGGAGGTATTTATAAGCGCCATGGAGTCCTAGGAATGGAGACCGAGGCTTGGGAAAGGAGCTTGGCTCGGTCCGAGGGTCCTCACCATTTTCCTAAAATTGGGAGGGTCCAGGCCTCCCGAGTCGCCTTACTAGGCTCGGCCACTTACGAAAAGGTGCTAATGGTCTAGCTGACCTGGAGAGGGGAGTGGCAGACAAGGTTACGTGGCGAATTTTCGTGAATCTTCTCGGTCAAGATGGGATCTCTTCGGGGATGAAGATCCACAGTGGTAGGGTTCGCCTCCGTCGTCTGATCTATGAAGCTGTTAGTGATAGACGGTCTGATGCGGCTTCAGATTAACGAAACCGCAGAGAAGATCTCATGCGTCGGATCTGAGATGCCGATCGGGCGGATGGGATTAGATCACGGCGTGCGGTATGCGAGCCGTTGGATTAAACGTGCTGAGATGCGTGCCAGATCATCCATTCGACGGGTAAGGTGTCCCGCTGTTGGGACCCCAGAACGGATCTGCCGCGGTCCCGACAATAAATCCCACTTAATTAAAAATAATTAATTAAATTAAATTAAATTAAATAAATCCATTTAAATAATATATAATTATTCTTAAATGATTCAGATCCAATTTAGGACCAAATGAGCTCCAAAAATCCCTAAAATTTCACCCTTAGCCAATTAAGGTATGAGGAATTCAAAAATGAAATCAGATTTTAATTTGGAGATCAAAATAATTTAGGTATTTTTCAGAGCTTAAAAATAGCCAAAAATACCAAATTTTCCATTTCAACTCCAAATGATTCCAAACTTCTAAGGTTAGATTTAAATGACTCATTGAATCTAATGGAATCAAAATCAAGCCTTGGTTTAACTTAATCAATCCAGGTCTAACTAAGGTAACAACTTAGGGTTGTTACAGACTCCCCCACTTAAGAACGATGTTGTCCCCGAGATCACCTAAGTGAAGAATATTCTACTGAGATAATACGAGTTTAAATACAATTGATAGAGGAGAAAAAAACAGTACCTAAGTTTACAAAGAGCTGGGGATATTTATTGCGCATATCCACCTCTTTCTCCCAAGTAGATTCTTCTAACGATCGATTTTTCCACTGAATTTTGACCATAGGAATCGAACGGTTCCTCAGCTACTTCTGATCATGAGCTAAGATTCTGATAGGTTCTTCGGCATACGAAAGATCAGGTTGAATCTCTATTGCCAGAAGTTGAACGAGGTGAGAAGGGTCTTGAAGACATCTTCTCAATGATGATATATGAAATACATTGTGAACAGCTGCAAAGCCATCAGGAAGGCTTAACCGGTAGGCAGATGATCCTACTTTGGCCAAAACTTTGAAAGGTCCAACATAGCGGGGACTAAGTTTCCCAGCTACGCCAAATCTGAAGACACCTATCATTGGACTGACTTTTAGATAAGCAGAATCTCCCACATTAAATTCTAGGAGATGGTGATGAGAATCATGATACTTGCTTTGACGATCTTGAGCTGAACGAATTCTCTGCTGAATTACTTTGATCTTATTACTAGTTTCTTCAACTAATTCTGAACCAAAAAGCTGAACGCATCCTGTTTCTGACTAGGCTGGTGGAGAACTGCATTTTCTTCCATACAGCGCTTCATAAGGGGCCATCTTAATACTGGCCTGAAAACTGTTATTATAGGCAAACTCCACTAACGGAATGTGATCTTCCCATGAACCAGCAAAATCAAGAATACATAGCCTAAATAAATCTTCCAACACTTGGTTCATTCTTTCAGTTTGACCATCCATTTGAGGATGAAAAGCTGTACTCATGGCTAGAGTCGTACCCAGATCTTGATGCACAGCTTGCCAAAACTTGGAAGTAAATCTGCTGTCTCTATCCGATACAATTGACTTTGGGATCCCATGCAATATGACAACTTCTTTGATGTAGAGTTTTGCTAACTTTTCTACTGAATCAGTTTGACGGATAGGAAGTAAATGCAGTGATTTAGTTAAGCGGTCTACTATCACCCAGATCGCATTGGCACCAGATTTTGCACGAGACAATCCCATGGCAAAGTCCATAGATATATCAAACCATTTCCATTCAGAGATATCTAATGGATGTAGAAGACCACCAAGTCTTTGGTGTTCGGCCTTCACTAAATTACAGGCGTGACATTTGGCCACAAAGTCAGCTACATCTTTCTTCATACCAGGCCACCAAAATGATTACTTCAAATCTTGGTACATCTTAGTACTGCCTGGGTGAACATGATACCCAGAATTATGGCCTTCGACTAAAACTTCCTGATGCATGGACTTAGGAATCCATAATCGATTACCTTGATAAACTACACCATTCCGCAACTGCAAATCATGACGAAAACCACCTTCAATATCTGCTTTGAGTTTCAGATACTCATCGTCTTTGGTTTGCGAGATAGAGACATCTCGGTGGAAAGTGGGTTCCACATTAACATTTGCTAATAGCGAACTCAACATATCGCCACTTACCGAAAAAATCTCAAGCTTATGAAATTCAAGTTCTAAGAAATTGGAGGCAATTATAGAGGTTAAAGTAGCAGGACGACTAAGAGCATTAGCCACTGCATTAGCTTTTCCTGGATGATATTGGATACTGAGATCATAATCACTGATGAGCTCCAACCATCTTATCTGGTGGCAATTCAACTCTCTCTGGATGAAGATATACTTCAAACTTTGATGATCAGTGAAAATTGAACATTGCACTCCGTAGAGATAGTGACTCCATATTTTCAAGGCAAATATTACGGCTGCAAGTTCAAGATCATGAACCGGGTAATTTTGCTCGTGGGGTTTTAACTGTTGAGAGGCGTAGGCAATTACTTTTCCCTCTTGCATTAAAACACAACCTAGACCGATTCCAGAGGCATCGGTATATACCTGATAGTTCAAACCTTCTTTAGGTAGAATAAGAACTGGGGCGGTAGAAAGAGCATCCTTTAGAGTTTGAAATGCTTCCTTGCATTCAGGACTCCAAATGAACGGAATGGCCTTTTGAGTCAATTTAATCAATGAAGAAGCAATCTGGGAAACACCCTTAACAAACTTCCTGTAGTATCCTGCTAATCCCAGGAAACTTCTAATGTTAGTGACAGACTTAGGTTGAGCCCAGTCCTGAATAGCTCTTACTTTACTCTGATGTACCCGAATACCTTGGGCATCAACTACTTGTCCCAAGAATGCAATGGAATGGAGCCAGAACTCGCATTTGGAGAACTTGGCATACAGTTGATGCTCACGCAAAGTTTCCAATACTAACCTCAGATGTTCTTCATGATCTCTCAGAGGTTTAGAATAAATAAGGATATAGTCGATGAAGACGATCACAAACTTGTCCAAATACAGTTTTAGCACGTGCTGCATCAAATCCATAAAGATTGATGGTGCATTGGTGAGTCCGAATGACATCACCAAAAACTAAAAGTGGCCATAACGAGTATGGAACGCAGTCTTCCCTACATCATCTTCTTTTACTCGTAGCTGGTGGTATCCAGACCTTAAATCGATCTTGGAAAATATCACGGCTCCAGATAACTGGTTGAACAAATCATCAATTCTAGGCAGTGGGTATTTGTTCTTTATGATGACCTTATTCAATTAATGATAATCTATACACATACGCATAGATCCATCCTTCTTTTTCACAAATAAGATTGACGCTCCCCAAGGAGACACGCTTGGCCTGATGAAGCCTTTATTCAAGAGCTCTTGCAATTGCTCGTTGAGCTCTTGAAGCTCCTTAGGTGCCATTCTATAAGGTGCTTTGGATATTGGCTGGGTACCAGGGATTAATTCAATAGAGAATTCTACTTCTCTGAAAGGAGGTACACCAGACAAAACTTCTGGAAATACATCGGCAAATTCTTTGACTACCTTGCAATCAGCAAGAGAGATATTTTCTTTTGTTTCGCCCATCATGGTGACTAGGTAGGCACTATAACCCTTGACAATCAGTTGTTCGGTTATAATGGCATATATTAAAGATAACTGCGTGCTCATGTTTCCTACAAACATTTCAGGCTTGCCCTGAGAATGGAGAGTAACTCTCTTTTTATGATAGTTTATCACCGCATTATTATCACTGAGCTAATTCATCCCGAGAATGATATCAAAGTTAGCTATCGGCAGGATTATTAGTTTGGCCTGAAATTCCTGATCATTTATCGGGACTTTGATATTGCAAAATTTATGGGCACTTAGTTGGATTCTTGATGGAAGTCCAACACTCAACCTTTGTGCTAGGTTGCATACGTAAAGTTTAAAGTTATTAGCAAATCATTTAGAGATAAACGAGTGATTGGCACCAGTATCGAACAATACGTTATAAGGTTGGTTATTGAAGTAAAGTGTGCCTAAATTTACACAGTTTCGCATTAACAACTTGAAAAGAATAAAAATACAGAAATGCAACAGGAGAGAGGTTTGGGAGTGTGTACTTGAAACCACATTGTTATCTTCGGCGGCTTCAATAGGAGTTAAGGCATATACTCGTGCAGGTCCAGCAGGATGATTATTAGACTGCCGTCGTTGATAGTTTTGAGAATTGGGGACTGGTGGTTGCGTGTGAGCAACTTCAGAAATAGGGGCTGGCATTATAGCCAGATTTGGTTCCCTTCGGTTCAGTGGAGTTGCTCAGAACACTTGTTTCTTATGGTAGGGCTTCATTTGAACTCCGTCTACCATTTTTGTGTAGTCGCATTGATAGTACCGGTGGCCTGTACGTCCACAATTAAAACACCTCTGGCCAAAATGGTAACACTTACCATACGGATGAGGCTTAGTACAGTTTTGAGCTTGTTCGGCAGTAGGTGCTGCTTCTAGCTGATATACTTTCGCGGTGTTGGATCCGTGTCTCTTCAAGTTTCCTTGTGGGTTCAAAGTTGTTTGCGCTTTTCACTTAAGATCCTCTTCAGATTGGTAATGCTCAATCACCTTAGCTGTTTCCACTAGTTTGAAGAAGCTAGTCAGACAGAGCGACACAATCTGGTTCTTCAGTGAACTTCGGAGTACACAAAGAAAGCGGTGGCACTTAGCTGACTCAGAATGGGTGACTTCTGGTGCGAAATAAATCAATCTACGGAACTCTCTTTCATATTGCACCACTGAACGACTTCCTTGAGTCAACCTCATGATTGTATCTACAATACTATTTTGTGTGGATGGGGGAATGAATTCAGTCTTGAAGGCCTAGACGAACTCATCCCAGGGGATGTCTTCTAACTCGTAATCAGCAAACTTGGTGTTTCGGATCTCTTCCCACCAATATTCTGCTTTCGCATGAAACAGACGGGTGGCGAGAAGAACAGCTTCCGAGTTCGGGACCTTAAGACTAATGAGATCCCTTTCCACAGCCTTCAGCTAGTCGGATATATCCATTAGTGACAAGTTCCCACCAAACGTTGGAGGTCTTAACCTCTGAAAATTGTGAAGGGGGTTATCTGCCGAGTGATATGAAGAAGAAGCAATTTGTGGAGCATGAACTGTCGAAGCAGCGACAGTGACTGGAGTTGTATGATCATTCAGTAGTTTCTGCATAACGATTGCCTGTTGAGCTTGGTTTTCCAATAAAGTTGCCACCATGGCTCTCAGATGAGCCACCTCATCATTAGAACTACTGGAGGCAATAGTGTTCTTGATAGGAGTAACTATGGGTGGTGATCCAGAATCCATCCTAGTTAATTAAGAAAAGGAGACAAACTCAGAATTTACTCTAAGGAAGGGCAATCAAAATTTTTCATTAATTATAGAAATAAGGGATTACAATGCCAAAACTGTAAATCAGATGGAGTTGCTTTGAAAATGAAATAACATTTATCCTAACTATCATTCAAACATTATCAATATACTATGTCGTAAAGGCTACACAAAAGTCCTCAAAAGTGACTTCCCGACGCTTCCTATTACGTTTCTTCTCGAGCCTTGCCATGGTCTCATACCACCAAACTCCGTCGTAGTCCACCATCAGGTCTGTCACAATATATACATAAAGTGACTCAGGACACTCTATGTGTATCAGAATGGACTCCACCCGGCTCAGCCATTCTTGTGCGTATATGGGAAAGTTGAGCCCTCGATATACAGCTTGCTGTAGAAGCTTCTCCATGACCAAATTCCTTTTGCTGAAACTCCTTCAATCTGCCAGTTGCTTTCCTGCCTCCATTTGAAGCTACAGCTCCAAACTCTCTTGAAGGTACGCTGATAATAGTCTATATCGGACTCTTCAGAATCCATTTGACTCTGAGGACAGAATTTTATTATATCTGCGTTAGACTCTAGATAACTAAATTATTGGGAGTATTCTCCTCCTACATTTTACATAGAGTTACTGACACTACTATGTTATGGATGTCACTTATATTGATGCTTGTATTTCAGAAGAACGGTCCATTAGGTAGAAAGGAATACAAATTCTAATCTGACACCTTATGGTATTCTCTGATACCAAATGTGGGGCTCCCCGTACTAGCAACATGGAAGTACGGTGTGACGATCGGGGATCGAAGTTCGAGAGTCTTTAAAGAACAATTCATCTCAATTGAAAATGTATACATTTTTATAATACAAAAGGGACATAATAAAATAATAATAGAGATCCACAGTCTTTTTATACAAAGAGCCAAAACATATATGAAAAGTTACAACAGTTTGAATTTTTACAAAATATGAAATAGAAATTTCTACATTCTTCTGCTTCTTCTTCTTTTAAATTTGGCAGGTCTTCTAAGTTCTTTTAATTATCAAAACCTGAAAAATTCAGTTTACCAGTCAGGTAGGAGTACGCAAATTGTTCTTATAAGAATAAATCTAGTATACTATAATAGGTATGAATTACATATAAAAAATGACTGAAAATTTGCATATAAATAAAACAATTGCTAAATTCATTTTCTGCCCTGCAACATAGCTGTGAAAATTAACATATATGAAATAAATTTTATCAAAAGCATTTGTAACAATAAGGCGAGTCTGGAAACTCCTGAGCCCAAATGGGTAAACCTATAGGCATAACCTGTAGGAAGCTTATCTCGTCACCCGTCGGTAGCTTACTCAAATAATAATTATTGGTGTGTCTTTCCTCTGGATTTGCCTACTTCCTACAAGAGGCTAAATCCCTCCATATAACTCCCAGGGGCTGCCAGCAGGCCCAATCTATACAGATTCTCAGTGTTGTGTTCCACCCTCCAAAGATAAACACCACAAATACATATACTGTGTTTCATTCTTTTTCTTACATGCTATTTGATATAAATCTTTTGCAGATTTAAAATGCAGTAAGCAGTGCAAATAATATTCAAATGGAAAATGGCTCAAATAAGAATACTGAAATAAAGCTTATAAGTAAATTTGCGTACCTGACTTATTTTGATTCAAAATCAACCAATTTTTTAACTTGTTTGATCTGCCAAAAGTAGTTTGAGTTATTAATTTAATGCTTTATGATTTGTAATTATAGGTTTTTATGATATTAATATTTGGATTTTTCTAATTGATCATTTTATGACTAATACTTTCAAATGAAGTGAATATTTAAAATTCTCTATATAAAACTTTTAGAAACATGCGAAAACATTTATATTTCCTATAAATTTTCTAAGTCCTAAAATTCTTAAAAATTTCGGCAGAGTCTCCTTTATTTTTGTTCAAATTTTTCAATTTACACAAACAATCTCCAATTCTAAATATAGAGTTCAGTCTTTTTTATATGACTGCTCATTTCCAGTTCTACTATAAAATTTAATTCCAATTCTAAAATAGAGTTCAATCCTTTTTACAGGATTGCTCATTTCCAATTCTAATAAATAAAGTTATAAAATTAAACAGAGCAGCTTATTAATCTCTATTTCATACATCCTATAACAAACAGTTATGAAATTAATCATGATATGTAAAATTAATTAGCAATTTATAAGGGCAGCATTTATTTGACTTGCACATAGCATTTAATTCAGCATTTCATTTGATATTCATTTATAAGTTAACCTGCAAGGAACAATATTGAGGTTAGCATTTATATATAAAAGAATCAATAATCATTTAAATTAAATTTTAATATGACAATTGGTTCATTCAATGCATTTAATGATAGAATATTTAATACAATTAATATAAAGAGCAATATTAAATTTGACATGATTCAATGATTCTTTCATTTATATAATTAATCACATATAGTTTTTAATAAAAGAAGTGACGACATTTGATTATATTGAAATGAATGGCAGCACATGTTCTTTTATGACAACAATTAAAGCCTATGAAATACATTACAGCATTTGTATTTTATTTGATATTATTGATCTTACTTTAGAGTTAAAAGGCAACACCTGATTCTTATATATAATTGGTAGCAGTTGATTCTTTAAAGTAGATGGCAGCATTTTATTCATAAATTAGATGGCACCATTAAATCTTATAGGACACATAACAACATTTAGATCTCATAATTATATGGTGACATATGATTCTAATGAAAGATGATAGTATCCATGATAATATTTGTTCTACCTTATTTGAATACCAGCACTTGTTTAACCTTAGCTAAATAACAGCATTGATTATCCAAATTCAACTAACATAAAATTTCTTTTATAAGATATAACAACATTTAATCTTAAAGAATAAATGGCAGTATTTAACTCTCAGTATAAATGGCAGCATATGTTCATATGAATACTCAGCATTCTATGAAATTTAATTATACTAATTCTTTAACAATTGAGTTACATGAGTAAGATAATCTATTAACAATCATTAGAATTAAATTGGTGATTAGCATAATATAACTAATAACATACAATAATAAATCGCAAGGTAGAGATAAGTTATATGTGTGAAATAATTGACAAGCCTCTTTTGAAATATGTATACTGATTTCCTTTTGTCTTATTTATGTATTTTATAACTTTGATAAATTCATATCATCAATGCATATTAATGTAAAATGTAAAGCTGTATGCATGATATTTATGAGTGTCTTGCTTATTTTATTCTAAAAAAGGTGCATTCTAACTGAGCATGGCTATGGTGAGGTTATTTAATGGTTTTGTTTACCATAATGTTATCTTCAAAAGAAATTAAATCAATTGTCTCCCCATTTATTTGAATGAGCTAGATCTTTATGTGAACTTGGCTGACGTATAACTATGGCAAGTAGTTCTTGTAAGAATTATTTTGAGTAGTTTACAGCTTTGTTGTAAATATTTAACTAACTAAAACTTGCCAATGATAATCTTATAATTCAAGGATTTGTTTATGAACTTGAAAAATAAGAAATGGTTAGTGGAAATACAATTTTAAGTGATTAATTTGTGTTGCCACACAAATCCTGAGATAGCAAATGCAATACGAAATTAGAAGTATTTCTAAAAACATACTTCAAATTTATTCTTTCTTAATATGGGCTGAGAAAATGAGTGTTTCTATCCATTAAGGCTTAGTTTATTGAAACTCTCTATCACAATTGTCACAATAACTGTTATGCATGAAACTAATGTATGAAGCTGTTCTGTCTAAAGAGATTGTGCTTTGCTGAAAATATATTTATACACCAATTCAGCTGTAGTAAAATGAGCTTATACTCAGTAATCTTTATAGATCATTTTATGTAATAAATTACAATAAATAAATAAAAATGCGAATTCAAGTGTATAATAATATAAATGAACAAGTATGGACACGACAATAATTTTAGAAAAATACAAATATCGCATCAAATATTAGTGATTCCAATGCCCGACGCTTCAAAGATCAATCACATTTACTTCCCCAAATCATGCAAGGCAATACATATTAATCACCGCAATGCAACAACATATGCCATCAGCAATTTCAAATGAAACTACATCTCCAATTGAAGTAATGAAAATGTCAGTTAGATCTCAAAAAGAAAAACATAATATCCATATATATATATGAAGCGAATTCAAGATATTAGTCATTATAGTCTAAAAGAATTTATACAGAGATGTTTAAATCTTAATTACTTTTAAATCTAATTTTACTATTAAGACCAATACAAAAAAAATAATCGAATTCAAAGATTAATTGCACAAGGGAAATAAGATGACAATAATATTTCAAGTTAATCGAGACAGAGCATTAAACAATCCTTTCGATTCTCATGGATTCAAGAAGTATGATGAATTTTATTTGTCTTAACAAAAGTGGAATGAAATGGAAGGAATGAAGTACCTTTGTTCGTTGAAACTTGGCTAGAAGAGGCGCTCGGCAGGTGGGAGGGTTTGGCTAGTGGAGGCGTTGGCGTGGAGGGTTTGCCCGGGTTGGAAGGCTCTCGGCGAGAGAAGGCACGGCCAGAGGAGACTTGGCGACTTTGGCTATGCCGGATGGAGGAGAATGCCCGAAGGATTCGCTAAGTCTCGAGTAGATATCGGAATCAAAGGAGTATGGGACTAGTTGTAGATAATGATCGCGTCTCACGACTTGCGATGAGGAGGGTCACGGCGACGAGCCATTGGCTCTCGCGTGAGGTGGAAGCCACGTGTCGCGCCTGAGGGTTTGCGAACAGGAGGAGGCAGTCGGTCGAGCGAATGGCTTGCGTAAGAAATTTTTGGTTGAAAGAGAATTAGATTAGGTTTTGAAGAGATAAGATTATATATGTAAATTTAGGATTTTAAATAAGCTGTTGGATCAAAATGAACGGCAGAATTTCTGAGCCAAGATATGGAGTCATTTGAGCTCCAAAAATTACATTCTTGGTATCGAAACGACCGTCTTGATGAGACAAACGCACGCATTTAAAAATTATTGAATTTGAACAAGTAATTTATTTTATATTGATTTTTAAGTGAAAAGCTTGAAAAATTAATTAAGATAAATCGGAAACTCGAAAATTAACGAAACTTGAAACATAACATCCTCATATGATGCTTGACTTAGATATACAAAAATTTTCAAATTCTGATTTATATTTTTCATATTATTAGCCTTTGAAGTTTATACTTCATGAATTTATTCAGGACAATCCAAGATCACATATATGCTCAAATTTTTGTAGTAGGATCCTTTCAATAGGTACTATAAGGGAATATTTTTATTATATTTTTATTTGATTTAAATTGGATTCCTATTTTTGACGAAAATTTCTGAGTGATCGAAAATATCTGGGAAAATCAATGATTTTTTAATATTCCCAAAATAACACTCTTAGTTAATTTGGAGTTACTGAGTCCAATGGTAGACTTCGTTTTCGATTCTGAGTTCTAAATTATTTAAATATTAATAAATAATTTTTAAAAGAATTTCTGGTATTTTACATAAGGTGCTCCAACTGTGGCAAATCCCCAACTTAAATAAAGTTAGGTAAACCCAACCTGCCTTAAGCCAAGGACTCGTCACCAAGTACCATAACATCATCAATATACAAGTATTAAAGTGGCGGAAGCAATGAATAATAGAGTAACATCTACAAGCATACATAGTAGGGAAAGCGAATGCAATATAGTAACTCATCACAATGCAGAAATAAAAATACATCCAGAATTAATTATTACAAACTGAAGTTTAAAGAAATGAAAATGTCTCTCAATCTCATTGAAACAAAGGCAAAATATAACTATATAGCAGCAGCACGATCCTCCTATCGAACCTGCTCCTCTTCAGTGATAGTGCCCACGAACACGTCTGAATCTGTAACAACCCGGTGTTGTTACTCGCGTGATTAACTCTAAATTTAGAAGGATTAAGTCGAAATTAAAATTTTCAATTTTCGTCAAATAAAAATTAAATATAAATATTCTCAAATAAAGCATAGCAAGGGAATCCTTCTACCAAAATTTGAGCACAATCTGAGTTTCGGATCATCCTAAATAAATTCAAGAAATTTAAACTTCCGGAGTCGATAAAAGATAAAATAAAAATTGGATTTTAGAAATTTTTGTATATTTGAATTAACCATTATAAGAGGAATCTATGTATTACGTTTCGTAATTTTTCAAGCTTCGGATTAATTGTAGTGAATTTTTGAAGTTTTTCACTTAAAAATTAATATAAAATAAAATACTTATTTAAATTCAATAATTTTTAGACGCTTACGTTTGTCTCGTCGAGACGGTCATTTCAATATCAAGTTTATAATTTTTTTAGTTCAATCGACTTAGATCCAGGCTTGCAAAATTTCAGGCGTCGGATTTTGATCTAACGGTTGCGATAGGATTTAAAATTTTGCCTCTTAAGTATATCTAACCCTACCCTAAGCAGCCCATCCAAAATGTTTCTCCCTCAGCCGACTCCACTCCCTGCATCTGATGCAAGAGGCGCTCCTCTTCCTTCCTCCCAGCCGAGAGCCCCCACTCGCCTCTCCTCCTCTTCTTCTCCCTGGCTGACGCCCTCATCTTCTTCTCCATGGCCGAACCTCCTCTTCTTCTCCATGGTCGAACCTCATCTTCTTCTCCATGGCCGAACCTCGTCTTCTCCATGGCCGATGCCTCTCCTTCTCCTCTTGGCAGGCCGAGCACCTCCTCCTTCTTGGCCGAGAGTGTACAGCAGCCACCTCTTCCTTCATCCTCCATTGATGGCCGAAAAACAGCAGCTATCTTCATCTTTCTTGCCAACATTAGGTCAATTGTAGGTTGGGTAACTCCTCATATTTACTAATAAAGCTGATTTTATTGTCATTTATGATGAGTTAAGATAAATGAAGGTGAATGTGTTAGGGTTAGCAAGTAGGGAAGGTTGTATGTGGATTGTTATTTGCAAGATTCTATTGATTTGATGTACCAATCTTCTTGATTATTATGTATGCAATGAAGTAATTATATGATCTAATTTTTAAAGATATAAGCAATGAATGAAAAAGGAAGAAAATCTGTAGGAAATTGCTTAAGTTTATATTGCACTTTATTTCATCTATAAGATCCAAGAATCCTTACTAATATTAATGGAATTTAAGCACTACTGCAATTATTCATTTTAATATCAATATTATGTCCCTAATGATAGATTATTATAGCTAGTGCATGTAAATTCAGCACTCGACATTATATTTTTATTTGACACATTAATTGTAATGCATGTGCTTTTAAACTATGCATTGAATCATTAGATTTTATTTGTATAATTTTTTCCTTATCAAATAAAGAGCATATATAGTGCTATGTTGTTTTCTTGTCTGATAATGTATAATAAGCTTAACCTCATCATCTATATATCATCATTGTGTTCAATATAATAGTATTGTTTAAACATAATATTGACACCATTTATGTTAAGATTAAAGTTCAACATATCTATCAAAATTGTCACCATTTAAGTATATAATTATATTGGATAATAGCTATCTTGTCTTATATATATATATCTAAAACCTTAATTAGGATAAGTGATGAAACTAAGTTTGAATACTTGAAATGCTTAAGTAATTAGTGAACCCTCCAATCATTAATGATAGTGATCGCATGGTTTAAATTGTTATTAAGCTAGCAGCTTGTCAATGTATTTATCGATAGTGGCATTCTACTCAATTATTGCAGGTGCTGTGATTTTCACCCATTTTTAATCAATCGTCGAGCTTTAAGTTTGAATCATTTTAAGGGTACGTAAGTACTTAGAATTTGTATTGAGTTCGATATATTAAATTTCTTATTTAGTCCTATATTAAGTGCGTACATCACTTGCATAGTTTTTGTTACTGTTTTCTTTTGTGCTTTTACTTTTCTTAAGTTGTATGTTAACTTTCAATTTTTTTATAAGCTATGTTAAAGGATTTAGGTGTCCTGATTATGTCTTGAATGCTAAATTTCAATAAACTCTCATGTATCCTTAATTTAACTTAAGAGATCTTAAGGGATTGATTAAGTAATTTACACTTAATATGGATCTTAGATCGCCATCAATAAGTCATCAATAATTCATTTTATTTGTCATTGATTTGTAACGCAACTATAGGTCTTAAATTAATAAGGTTAGGGTTAACTCCTAATCTGTCAGATTTAGACCCAAACTCTTAATCACATAAATAATCGACTTGATTATAAGATAAGGAACATAACATTTTCCAACAATGCATTCAATTTGGTATTGATCTTAAATGTTTGACTTAGACATGTTAAGGTTAATAATAAATCTATGTGATTGCTTCATCTGAATCAAACCTTAAGATCCCTAATTTTCTCTTAAGAAAGAAGACTAGCATAAGAAGACAATTAAAATTATATTGATTAAACAAGTGATCTAATCCTTAACAATATGTTTGATTTAGATCCCATGATCTTAGATTGAGTTTGATCAGATGACTTAATCATCTGATCTAATCATCTTAAACCTAATTATGAAACAGAACCTAACAAACCTAAGAGCTTAATGTTAACATTTATAAGGGAGATCTTGAGTATCTCTTCATAAGATCATCTTGAATTATTTAAAAGACCTAAATTTATATATCATGAGGTAGGAGGCCTTGTATGACTCTTTGAGGTAGAAGTATAAAAGATTCCATCACCTTAGAGATTGTTCTATCTTCTTTGTGGTAGTAATCCATTAAGGCATTAGAAAAGATACTTCTCCTTGTAGTAGAATCCATATTAAGTGATCCTTGATCACATTTGATTGGTGAAACCTTGTATAGGACTTACCTATTAGTTTAAGACTTGTAGTCTCGATAAATCCTTGCTCTATTAAATAGACTTGATTGAACCTTGATTATTGTGGCAAATTTCCACGAATCTTCTCGGTTGGGATGGGATCTCTTCGGGGACGAAGATCCACAGTGGTAGGGTTCACCTCCGCCGTCTGATCCACGAAGCCGTTGGTGATAGACGGTCTGATGCAGCTTCAGATTAATGAAACCGCGGAGAAGATATCGTGCGTCTGATCTGAGATGCCGATCGGGCGGATGGGATTAGATCACAGCGCACGGTATGCAAGCCGTTGGATTAAACGTGCTGAGATGCATGCCAGATCATCCATTCGACGGGTAAGGTGCCCCACTGTCGGGACCCCGCAGCGGATCTGCCGCGGTCCCAACAGCAAATCCCACTTAATTATAAATAATTAATTAAATTAAATTAAATTAAATAAATCCATTTAAATAATATATAATTATTCTTAAATGATTCAAATCCAATTTATGACCAAATGAGCTCCAAAAATCCCCAAAATTTCACCCTTAGCTAATTAGGGTATGAGGAATTCAAAAATAAAATTATATTTTAATTTGGAGATCAAAATAATTTAGGTATTTTTCAGAACTTAAAAATAGCCAAAAATACCAAATTTTCCATTTTAGCTCCAAATGATTCCAAACTTCTAAGGTTAGGTTTAAATGACCCTTGAATCCAATGGAATCACAATCAAGCCTTGGTTTATCTTAATCAATCCAGGTCTATCTAGGGTAACAACTTAGGGTTATTACAGATAGGGGGAGGAACATGGGGCTGAGAGCTAAGGTTCTTTTAATGGAGAGGAAGGGATAAGGCTCCATTAAGAGACTTCCCATCAGCGTGAATGGGAAGAAAAAAAAATGATAGCAGCCACTTGAGTGCATGGAATAGGAGGAAGCTGCTAGGAAGGGAGGGGGAGACAACAAATTTGAAGAAAGAGGAGGGAAATCAAAATGGAATTTATTTTTTGCTTTGAATTAATTTAAGTAATTAATTCTTTAAAATAAAGAAAAATTCGGATTTTATAAATGTGCTCTAAAAAATCCCAAAATTTCATCCTTAGCCAATTTGAGGGTGAGGAATGCAATGATGAAATCGGATTTTAATTTCAATGAGTATTTATTTTTTCTATTTTTTGGGTATTTAAATATTAAAATATTCAACAAAATTTCGATGACTTCTGATTGACTCAAAAACACCACCCCTAGCTAATTTGAGGGCAATGAGCGCAATGACAAAGTCCATTTTTTGATCTAAGGTCATTTTAGATAGGTCAAATTTTAGGGTTTTCTGGATTCGATCCATTTGACTCCTGATTTGGACTGGGTCTTAGAGGTTCGCTCATAATGACTTGATTAACACTTATGATCAAGATTAAGACTGAGATTAGTTCTAATTGACTAAGGTAACAACTTGAGTTGTTACAGGCTCCCCCACTTAAGAATGATGTTATCCTCGACATTACTCAAGTGGAAAGAAGAAGACAAGATTAAAACATGAGTTGAAGTTGAAAGCTTAGAATGCTAAGAAAGAGTACCTGGATTCTCAAAGAGTCTAAGATATTTAGCTCGCATATTTGACTCCTTTTCCCAAGTGGCCTCGTTGTGAGAACAATTCTTCCACTGGACTTTGATCATATTGATAGCACGATTCCTAAGTTGCTTATGATCACATGCCAGAATTCAAATTGGTTCCTCAGCATATGACAGATCAGGCTGTATCTGAATTTCTGAGAACTACACGAGGTGAGATGATCTCTGAGGCACCTTCTTATAGATGATATGTGAAATATATTATGAACTGCAGCAAAGTTATCTGGAAGGTTTAGTCTGCAGGCGGAAGAACCTACTCTGGTTGTTATCTCAAACGGACTGACATAACAGGGACTAAGTTTCCCAGCTATGCCGAATCTGAAGACTGCTTTCATTGTTCTAACTTTCAGGTATGCAAAGTCTCCAATTTTAAACTCCAGAGGACGATGATGAAGGTCGTGGTATTTACTATGGCGGTCTTGGGTTGCACGAATTCGCTGTTGAATCAACTGGACTTTCTTATTTATCTGTTCTACTAAATTAGATCCATACAGCTGCACACTGCCTATTTCTGACCATGCCAATGGAGTACTACACTTTCTGCCATACAAGGCTTCATCTGGAGTCATCTTTATACTGGCTTGAAAACTATTGTTGTAAGCAAATTCTACTAGTGGGAGGTGATCTTCCCAAAATCCAGCAAAATCAGGTATATATAGCCTAAGCAGATCTTCAAGAACCTGATTTACTCGCTCTATCTGACCATCCGTCTGTGGATGAAAGGTTGTACTCATTGCTAGTGTTGTGCCTAGATCTTGATGCATAGCTTGCCAAAATTTAAAGGTGAATCGACTATCTCTATCAGATACGATTGTCTTGGGGATCCCATGAAGTCTGATTATCTCCTTAATGTAGAGTTTTGCAAGTTTCTCAACTGAATCTATTTGCCGGATAGAAACAAAATGGGCAGATTTGGTTAATCGGTCAACTATGACCCAAATAGCATCTGCTCCAGATCTTGCACGAGGTAATCCCATAACGAAGTCCATCGATATATCTAGCCATTTTCATTCGGGAATTTCAAGTGGGTGAAGTAGACCACCGGATCTCTGATGCTCTGCCTCGACTAAACTACAAGTGTGGCACTTCACGACAAACTCAGCCACACTTTTCTTCATCCCTGGCCACCAGAAGGATTGCTTCAGGTCTTGGTACATCTTTGAACTTCCTGGAAGAACTTGATATCCAAAGTTATGGCCTTCAACTAGAACCTCCTAATGCATGAGCTTAGGGATCCATAAGCGATCTCCTTGATAGATGTCACCTTTATGGAATTGAATATTGGTAAGATAGCCACTCTCAATGGCTTGTTTAAAATTTAGGTGCTCATCATGTTTCGTTTGAGTAATATAAACATCTCAGTAGAACGTGGGCTCCATATTAATCATTAAGAGCATTGTACTCACCTGGTCACTATGCGCTGATCGGATATCCAATTTACAAAATTCTTTCTCCAAAGGACTCTTAGAGATAAGAGCATTAAGAGTAGCATGACAGTTTAGAGCATCAGCTACCACATTTTCCTTTCCAGGGTGGTACTGGATATCAAGGTCGTAGTCACTAATTAATTCTAACCACTTTCTCTGATGGCAATTTAACTCTCTTTGAGTGAATATGTACTTTAGACTCTGATGATCTATGAAAATCGAGCACTGAATTCCATATAGGTAGTGACGCCAAATCTTTAAGGCGAACACTACTGTGGCTAATTCTAGATCGTGGACGACATAGTTTCTCTCGTGAGTTTTTAGCTGACATGAAGCATATGCTATGACCTTCCCCTCTTGCATTAATACGACACCTAAGCCTATAATAGAGGCATTGATAGTTCACTCCTTCTTTAGGAAGGACTACTGGAGTGGTAGATAGTGTGTTCTTCATTGCTTGGAATGCCTCCTCACATGCTGGAGACCATTCGAATGGTACTTATTTTTGAGTTAGCTTAGTTAGTGGAGAGGCTATTTGGGAGAAGCCCTTTACAAATTTCCTATAATAACCAGCTAAGCCTAAGAAAATTCTGATGTCGATTACCAACTTGGGCTGAACCCAGTCCTGGATAACGCTGACTTTATTTTGATCTACTCTAATACCTTGGGCATCTACGACATGCCCCAGAAAAGCCACTGAATCGAGCTAAAACTCACATTTGGAATATTTAGCATAAAGTCTATGGTCATGCAATTCTTCTTGCACTATTCTTTGTGCTCCTTTTGGCTCTTGGAGTAGATTAAGATGTCATCAATGAAAACAATAACGAATTATCAAGGTATGGTTTAAGGATGCGCTACATTAGGTCCTTGAATATCGAAGGTGCATTTGTCAGCCCAAATGACATAACTAAGAACTCATACTGTCCATAATGAGTCCGGAAGGATATCTTCTCAATATCTGAGTCCTTGAATTGCAGTTGATGGTAGCCAGATCACAAATCAATTTTAGAAAATACTTTGGCTCTTGCCAACTGATCGAATAAGTCACCTTATTCAATTCACGGTAGTCAATACGCATACGCATAGAACTGACTTTCTTCTTTACGAAAAGTACCGGTGCTCCCTGAGGAGACGAGCTTGGTCTAATGAGACCTTTCTCTAGTAGTTACTGTAACTGTTTATTCAACTCCTGCAATTCCTTGGGTGCCATACGGTAAGGAGCTTTAGAGATGGGCTGTGTTCCTGGAACAATGTTGATTGCAAATTCTATTTCCCGTGTAGGAGGAAGACCGGGTAGATCTTCCAGAAAAACGTCGGTGAATTCGTAAATGACGAGATTCTGGGATAAGGAAACACCTTCTTTCCTTTCTCCTAGTATTATTACTAGGAAGGCATCGCAACCTTTATAAACTAGCCTTTTTGCTTTTATAGCATTGATTAACTGTGGCGGCCGGGGACTGAAGTTCGAGAGTCTCTAAAGAATAATTCATCTCAAATGTAAACACATACATTTTTATAAACAAAAGGACATAAAATAATAAAAGTTCAAAGTCCAATTATACATAGAGCCAAAACATATATGAAATTTTACAATAGTTTATCTTTTACAAAATAAAAATGAAATATTCACATTTTCTTGCTTGTTTATTCCTCTCTTTTATTTGGCAGATCTTTAATTATCAAAACCTGAAAAACATAGTTACCAATCAGGTAGGAGTACGCAAATTGTTTTTATAAGATTAATTCTAGCATCTTAAAATAGGTATAAATCAAACATGAAAGTGACTGAAATATCTGCATAAGTAAAGCAAATTTCCAAATTTTAGTATTGTCATGCAAGTTAGCTGTGAAATTCAATATAACTGTAAAGCATGAAATAAGTAAATTTTATCAAAAGCATTTGTAACAATAAGCGAGTCCGTAGACTCCTGAGCCCAAATGGGTAAACTCATAGGCATAACATGTAGGAAGCTTATCTCGCTACCCGTCGGTAGCTTACTCAAAATAGGAACTGATGGTGTGTCTTTCCTCTGGATTTACCCACTTCCTACAGGGGCTAAATCCTTCCATATAACTCTCAGGGACTGCCAGCAGGCCCAATCTGTACAAATTCTCAGTGTTGCGTTCCACCCTCCAAAGACAAACACCATAAAATATATACCATGTTTCATTCTTTTTGTTACATGTTATTTGATATCATTCTTTTGCAAGTTTAATAGCAATAAGCAGTTTGTAATAAATAGTACTCAAAAGAAAATGACTCAAAATAAGAATGCTGAAACTTATAAGAAAATTTGCGTACCTGACTGTTTTGATACAATTTATAACCAGTTCAATTCCTTTGATCTGCCAAAAATAATTTAATTCATTAATTTACTATTTTTATGCTTATAATTTAGGCTTCTTAAAGTAATGAAATGAACATTTGAATGTTTTGAATTATTTTATTAAGTTGCTTAATTATTATGCCTTATGAGGTCAAATTGGGAATTTGACCTTATAAGGGCATTTTAGTAATTTTATCCTTAATAAAATCTTAAAACTTATGTTTGTTTATTATAGATTATGTCCTAAGGTTTTCATAGAACTTAAAATTATTAAATTCTGATATGTATTGGCTAAGTTATGGCCAATACGAGTTCTAGGGTTAAATAATTAGGGTTAAATGTGATTAGTGAGTGATTAGTGAATTTAGTTATAAAATTATTAAACTAATTATATAGCTAGGTTTTAACTTACTTTATCAGTTCTCTGAAACTGAAATTACTTAATTTGGATTATTAGATTTGCTAATATTCACTAATTAAGATATAGAGTAATTAGAGTTAATTAAGAGATCTAACTGTTGGATTTTAAATATTTTTACAATTTACTATAAATTAGGATTTTCTAATCTAAATGGATATTTGGATCACTTAATTTGGAGTTAAATTGACTTACTTATGGCTATTTGAAGTTTCTAGGGTTAAATGCTTAATTAGGGTTAAGTCCTAATTATGATTAGTCTCAATTTAATCAAAATGGCAAAATTAACACTACTAAAATATTCCTTAGGGTTTTTTGAGTGTTTTGAGACCCATATTGGGTATGTTAGGATTATTGGATACTAAACTATAGCTATTTGAATATTTGTGCTTTTATTTGAATTAAATTAATACCCTAAATGTCACTATGTGATTTAATAATCCTATAGTATAATAAATTGCATCATTAAATTCCTCATAATTTTCTGATTAATTTAATATTTTTAATTGTAAAATTTGAATATGTATGTTAAGAGATATGGGTGATTAAAGTTTGATATTTAAATTAATTAAATCTTTATATATTATTATTATTTACCTAAACCAGTAGCAAAATTAAATTATATTATTATATTTATTATTTAATCTAATATTCTATTATTATTAATCAAATAATATTATATTTTCTGTATTTTATAAATGTTTTAATATGTATAGTTTTAAGTTTATTAATGATTTTAGATATATATATATATATATATATATATATATATATATATATATATATATATGTAAAGTAATAATATTTATATTAATTCTTTGTTTAATTTATTTATTTCTAGTAATTTATTATATATTATTAATTAATTAATTATGATTTAATTAATTTTATATATGATTATATGTATAGGCATATATGCAATTACTATATGTATCTTTTGATTATATGTATATATATATAAGTACTATATATATATATACATATATATATATATAATTATATCTGTTTTTTTTTTTTTAACATTTTTCTGTTGCAGGTGGGTCCAGAGAGCTATACGTGTCGAGCAGGGATTCGTCGGTCAATTGGGTGGGCCCACATCTGTCTCAAATGAGACAGATTTGAGCGGCTGATTAAATTTGTGGGTCCCTCCACAGACGCGCCTCCAATGAAAATTTGCCACGCGTCTGTGGTTCAAACCGGTGCGTAATCAAACCGGCGCGCACAAAATTAGTTGAACCGGTTTCCGGTTCGAGGGATCGGGGTCGACGCCTCCTCGTCTTCCCGAAGGTGCGAACGCAAGCGATTAGGGTTTGGGCGGGGCGATCGATTGAGGCTTCGATCGATCCCACACGAACGTCAGAGCGCACTTTGACAATGTTAAGATCCTAAAATATTTTAAGTAATTAAAAAGAAGGAGGGTAGAAGGTACCTCAAATAGCTGTGAAAAAGTAAAAAAAATTAGGGCTCGGGGAGGAGAATTAGGGCTTCAACTGCTCGTTAGATATCTCTAAGTGGTGAAGCTGAAACTTAGGGTCTTTATTAACTTGTAAGAAGGAGGATTAAGCGATTGAAAGTGATGGGGATAAGCCATACGGTGGAGCTAGTGCCGCATGTTGCTTGCGTGCCCTAATGCGGAGGAAGGAGGATCCCGGGCCGTCAGATCTGGTCAAACGATTGACGGTCCGGATTGGTCCCTTCGAAAAATGGGTCAAACCCGTTATTAACGGGTTGTGGATATGATGCAAAGATCCAACCCGTTAATAATTAGGCGGTCCCCATAGTGTGATTTAATAAAAAAAAAATTAAAATTAAATAATAATATTTTATATAGAATTTCTTATTTAAAAATAAACTATTAATTGAGTTCTGAAAAATATCAAAATTTCACCCCTAGCTAATTGAGGGGCTCTGAACGCAACGGCGCACTCAGAGTTTTGATCCGATGAGTATTTAATTATTCAATTTTCATGTATTTAAAATAATATTAAAATATTCATCAAAAATTTATGTCTTCCAAATGCATTCAAAACTTCACCCCTAGCTAATTTGAGGGTGGTGAATGCAATGGCGAAATCAGATTTTTAATCTAAGATCAAAATTATTTAAATATTAATAAATAATTAAAAATAAAATTTTGGTATTTTACATTAGCAAAGCTCAAGTACTAAGGTTACCAATGAAGGATCTGGCCTTACTACAATTATTCAAGGTAATCTTCTTCTTTGTATAGTTGATAGTGGCGTTATGTTGGCTTAGCCAATTCATGCCTAATATTACATCGAAATTAGCTATTGGGAGAACTACTAATTTAGCTTCATACTTCTCATTTTCAATAGGGATTGGTAGTTTGCAAAATTTGCGAGCTAGCATTTGGGCTCCAGAAGGTAACCTAACATTAAAAGGATTGGCTAGGTGATATAAAGGTAGGTTGTGATTTTGCCTAGTTTTCGGACACAAAGGAACGACTAGCTCCAGTGTCAAATAAGATGTTACAGGGTTTGTCATTTATGCAAATTGTACCTAATTATAGATGTAGTAATTACTAACTATTTTAATAAAGTAATAATTGTAAAGATAAAGGGGTTCAAGAGCGTGTACATAATACGACATGATTATCTTCGGCAGCCTCAACTGGTGTGAGGGTGTATACACGCGCAGGGCCGGCATGTCTGTTGTTATAGGTCTGACATGGAGGTGGTCGGGGTGCATTTGGGCGAGGGACATTAGCTGTCTCACGCCTCATAGCTCAAGTAGAAGGTGGTGCTGAATGAGCTACCACAGGCTTCTAAAATAGATCGAAGGCTTGGCGGCGCTTTGAGCGGCCGATCAGATCACCGTCAAGCATTTCTGTGGCCGTACATCGAAAGTAACTATGGCCTGGCTGTCCGCAGGTGAAGCAGTTCCTGGTCTTATGGTAACATCGCCCATAAGGATGAGGGCAAGTGCAGTCTTTAAAAAGATCTATTGATGCAGTTCCCGCCTCAAGCTGATATACCCTAGCTCTCTTAGGGTTCTCGTGCTGAACGGTCATCGTACCATAACTGCGCTTGGGCTCAGATGCCTCATCAGGTTCGATCATCTTGGTGGATTCCAGCAGTTCCGCAAAGTTGGTCAAGCAGTGAGATACGACTAGTCTCTGGATGAAGGGCCGAAGGCCGCTCCGAAAGTGATGGCATCAATCAGATTTTGTAGGGATGAGATTGGAGGTGAACCTTGCCAGCCGGCAAAATTCAGATTCATAAGCCGAAACTGACTGGCTTCCCTGTTGTAGTTTAAGGAACAGATTTTCCATGGTGTGCCTGGTAGAGGTAGGGATGTATTGAGTCTGAAATGCTGCTATGAATTCATCCCATGAGATTTCTTCAAGTTCCCAATCTGTGAATAACGTATGGCGAATGTTGTCCCACCAGTATTCCTCCTCTCTTTGGAGTAAATGAGTTGTTAGATAGATTACCTCAGCATCTGGGCACTTAATGCTGGTTAGGTTCTTCTCCACTATCTTTATCCAGTTTGCTGTATCGATAGCAGAGAGACTCCCATCAAATGTTAGGGGTCTAAGGTGAAGAAAACTGTGGAGCAGTCCATCAGTGAACTGGGTGTAGTGCTGAAATGAATAGTTGGGTGCTATGGTGGTCTCAGGAACTATGCGATTTTGGCTCCTTTGTCTCATAAGCAGTCGCTCCATGCATTCTTCCTTGAGAGCTTGAACTCTGGTCGCTCTCCTGGCCTACTTGGCTTGAGCCTCTGCGGCCTGCTTGGCTTGATCTTGGTGGAATTCTGCCTATTTTTGGTGGGATTCCACCATCATCCTAACTGCTTCCAGCAAGGCACTTATCTCACTGGATGAAGTGCTGGAGGGAGCAGGAGAAGGGCTTTGCCCAGGATTAATAATTTTGATTTGCTAGAATTTGAATTAAAAATAACACATTTTTAGAAGGTAGGAGATTATAATATTCCATCTCTTTTATTAATCAGAGAAACAAGAATACATCATAAAAGGCAGTAGATAGAACATAGGATAACGAAAGACAACAACTGGGGAAAACATAGAGTATATCCTATGTATTCTTTAGTGAAGGCCTGGGAAAAGTCAGCGTAGGTCATCCTTCGGTGCAGACGATTAGCTCTGTGCCTGAGCGTCCATTGTTCTCGGACCCACCACTCCTTGGCGTAATCCTGGAGTAGGAGCTCGACAATGCTGAGCCGGATATGATCTGGGTAACTTAGCTCGTTAAATCTTTTGGTTACTCTTTGTAACCACTCCGTAGCTAGGATGGGGCAATTCAGTCCCCCGTATACACTTTGCTGGAGTAGTCGATCCAACATTCGAGCATCGGGGTCTGACACTCCTTCTACATACCTCTCGTGCTGCTGATGGAGTTAGACGATGTACTCCCACCTATCTTCAAATCATTGGTAATGCCACCTAAGTGTCATCCTTGCATGACTAATGATTTTCTAAGTTACCCAGTTTATTGATAGTTTAGTTGTGCATGCATTTCCATTTCTATACTCTTATTATACTGAGCTCACGATCATGATACTTGGATGTAACTCTAGTATTTAGTTAGTGACTGATTGACAAAAAAATCATCCATTAGGTAGAGTGGAATACAAATTCCAATCTAACACCTTATAAAATTCTCTGATACCAACTGTGGCGCCCCACCCCCTGATCAGCAAGATTAAACCCAAGGGGTGGTGTGCCACTCTAGCAAATTTTTTACTTATTATTGGATTAGGTAGGATCCACAATTCACTAATAAGGGGAGGATGTACACAGTATGAATATAAGGATCAGTCACTAAATCTGACATACATATAGAGTGCGGAAGCAAAAATAAAATAAACATTACATCCATCCACCATACATCAAATAAGAAATAATATATAGCTCAACAAATAATAAAGTGCAGAAAAATAATCACATTCACAGTACCTGTATTAATATAATATTTAATGAATAGTTTAAAAGACTGGAATAAAATCTCTCATTCTCACAGAAGGCTAAAAAGAAGCTAGACAAATATTTGGCTCTCCTGGCTGGTGCTCCTCCTCTAAATAAGGCTCCTCTTTCTCAGTACATAGCTCCTCAAACCTATCTGAATCTGACATTATCGGTTTCATAATACCAGGGCCCTAGCCAATAAAAGAAAATCTTGTTAGACAACTGTCTAAGTATATTTTAGGTTGAATATTTTTTATGTGTTATTAATGTCACCATTTTATACTTAAGCACAACAAAAAGTAAACTAAATGCATAGGTGTAGTAAGCATACAAGAAACATTATAAGTTATAAATACAATATTTATAACTAAACAACAAGTGAGGTAAAAAGCACACTTCAAAAAATTAAGCAAAGAATGGGCATATACGTATATATAGGGCAGTATATAAAAGTACTAAAAGTAAAGTCTAATCATAAACATAATGATGATCATATGACATATGCTAATTAAAGATAGAAATCTGAAAATGGTACTCATGAATCCATAAAATATATCTAAAATAAAGGAAAATTTCATTCATTTCTGATCTTTAAACTGCTCATAAATCAAATTTTGTTTATCTTTTCAGGAAAATTACCTCTCCAATGAAGTTCTGAGACATTTTACAAAATTCCAAGTTTTTTTCATAAGAATCCGCTGCCGCACATTGCAGCGCGCTCCAGCGCGCTGCAGTGGGTCATTTTGTAAATGGGGACGCTATCGCGCACTGCAACAGATCCATTTGCAAAGCGCGGGCGTGGTAGCGCGCTGCAGCAGATCCATTTGTGAACTGTGAGTGCGATAGCGCGCTGCAGCGAATCTATTTGAGAATCGCGGGCGCGGTAGCGCGCTGCAGCGAGACGTTTTGCAAATTGAGCTGCTACCGCGCGCTGCAGCGGAGCATTTTGCGAAATGCTCTCGCTCCAGCACGCTGCAGCGGTACGATTTGCAAATGGAACCGCTATAGCGCACTACAGCAGGTAAATTTGCGAAACGTGGACACGGTAGCGCGTGATAGCAGGAGACTTAGCTTATTTTGCTTGCTCCATTGCGCGCTACAGCGCACCGCAGAGAGCGCTGCAGTGTGCTGCAGCGGCCGCCGCATTTTTTGACAGTCAGGGGCATTTATTGCGACTGGGACAAGACCCCAACCTGCATCTTGTCCCTACTTATCATTCCCTGCAGCAGCTCCAATTTTTAATGGAAAGTAGCCTCTTGATGTGATAAGAAGGTTAAACAAAGAAAGATATTGGTCACTTCACCATTGATTTTGGATTTGCCATCCTGACTTCAAAGTTTTTAATTATCAAATGCTGGTTATGGAGAGGATGAAGGAGGATGTAGCCCCTCTCCTATAAATACACCTCCTCTTGACTAGAGGAGGGTTCACAATTTTGCTCAACACACTAACTAAAGAGGATGAGTGCATAAGGAGAAGTGAGGAACTCCCCAATGGTGGCAAGGAATGCTCTTGCTAAGGAAGAGATGAAAGAAGGCGGCACTAGTGACCTAAGGGTGGAGCTTGAAGAAGGAGTAGAAGAATTCCGGAGAACTTCCAAGGAACGTTCCTAGTATCTTCTAACCTTACTCTTGTATTTTCTTTTCTTAGTTGATCATGAAAGGTTCTTTATTCATGTATGTGTTTTTCTTCATTTCCTTTGTAATTAGTAGCTAAATCACCCTTGGAAAGGGTTGGGGAAATCCCATGTGTATGAGTTATTAATGTATGAAGTTTTCCTCAAGCAAAAATTAAATTATAAAGAATTCAATGCCTTGTTAAGAGATTTTTATTAATTATTTGGTCTTGAATGTGAATAAAAGGAAAATGAACTAGTTACTTCAAGAACTAAGTTGTCTTGTGCTCCATAGCTCACCTTAGGTTGGATGCTAGGTTTATGAGTGCATGAGAGCTTAGAACAATGTGACAAAGTTCTTGAGCTGAATGCACCTTAATATAAGCTCAATCAAAGGGTTGATGCATGTTATGCTAAGACCCACTAAATGAGCTCCTTAGCTCAACATAATTGAGGTAAAGAAAGACATAGTTGAGTGCTCATGAACTAAGTGACATAGTTATTGAGCCCAACATATTGATCCCTCATCTCAACTATGTGGGATGCAAGTGATGCTCATAGTGGAATCAATGCTTATAAGAATTAAAAGACTTAATAATCGATATCTCCTTGATCAAGAGATAAGATAAAAATACTAAACCTAAAATCTTATAAAAATCTTTGTGCCAAAATAGAATCGAATGTGTGTTTATTTTGTGCACAAGATTTGAACTTGTGAAACCTTGAGGTGAAACTCAAGGTAGAACAATGTGCGCTTGATTAAATCTAAGGGAATAAAAGACAAAGCTTGAGAATTCAACATGCATTCATAAATTTCTCATCACATGTGGGATGAGCCCAACTCTCCTCTCTCTTTTATCTAACTTATCTTGACATAATGATTATTATGCTAAATCTAGGGCCAACTCAGCCAATCAATTGTAGCTTAAATATTAATGAGAATATATAGACCTTAGTATTAAAATAACTGATTCACTGTGGTTCGATAAATCTCAAAAATTAACACTTTCCACTTATTACTTCAGACCACGTACACTTCCGTGTGAACGCAGACGTGTATTTACAGTTTGTCAAGTTTTTGGTGCCATTGCCGGGGAATTGGTATTTGTTTTGTATTAAGGATAATCTATAAGTAGCTTGCGATTTAAGCATTTCATTGCATATATTAGTTTTTGATTTTTGTAATTATAGAAACTAACATACATTTCTGCTTATCTTATTTTTGCTAAACTTTTTGAAAACTATTGCTAAAATTATTCTTAATAGCCTCATTATTAGTTATATGAGTAAAAGAGTTTGCACTGAATATCTTTTTGATCCTAAAATTGAGAGAACTTACTTATAGGCTAGGAGAGAACAAAACCTTTCAAATCAACAAACCGTTATGGAACATACCGTTATGGGATATTGTAATGAAAATGAAGGGGAGCTATTAGGAGAGCCTAGGGGATGAGCACTAAGAGACTATGCACTATCCACTATTAGGGGAATCCCCCATGCAATTATAAGACCAAACATTGAAGCCCATAATTTTAAAATCAAACCTTCCACACTAAGCATGGTTCAAAATAATCAGTTTGGGGGATTGGCTACTAAGGATCCAAACTCACATATTTTAATGTTACTTGAAATATGTGACACCTTCAGGTTTAACGGCGTATCTGAAGACGCAGTTAAATTGCGACTTTTCCCATTCTCTTTAAGAGATAGAGCCAAGAGTTGGCTCAGCTCTCTACCTAGCGATTCCATCCGGACATGGGATAATTTGGCTAAGAAATTCTTAGCCAAATATTTCCCTCCGATGAAAACTGCCAGGTTGAGGATTGAGATCACCAACTTCACTCAGTTGGAAGGAGAGACTCTTTATGATGGATGGGACCGATTTAAGGAATGCCTCAGGCGTTGCCCACATAATGGGTTCCCTCTATAGATGCAAGTTCAAACCTTTTACAATGGTTTGAACGCTCCTACGAGGACACTCATTGATGGAGCCGCCGGTGGTTCTATTAGCGGAAAAACCCCAGAGGAGGCTTATGACCTCTTGGAAGAAATGACAAATAATGCTTACCTATGGCCTCTCCATAGGAATGTCCACCATGATACAAAAGAATGTAACTCACTAGGAAATTCTCAGCAAATCCTTGAACTGCAAAATCAAATCTCCCAACTCAATAAGAAACTAGAATGGGGGTATGTAAACTCTTGTTAGGAGAATGATGGAGGGTTGAGTTAATATGATCATGAATCATGGAAGGAATAAAGAGAGATTTGAAAATTTGCTTTTCGAATTTAGAACTTCCACTACTGAATTCATGAATAAAACTAACGCCATATTAAATAGGCACGAGCACACTCTCCTAAGACAAGAGGAGACGGTTAAAAGAATTGAACAAAAACTAAAAGACATAATGAAGTAGTTAGAGCAACCTTCTTTAGTCAGAGTGATCGGTGAGTATGGAAAGGAGTTGGGAAACACAATAACCTTGAGAAGTGGGAAGGCTACACAGGAGATTGTGAAAAAAGAGAATAGTGAAAACGTAGCAAAAATAAGAGAGGAAAAGAAGGAGGAAGGAGAAACAATCAGGGCAGAGAGAAGTGTTGCAAATGATTTAGAAAATGAAGAACCTAGCGATCAACCTAAGGAAATCCCTCATATACCTTATCCACAGCGGTTGGCTAAGGAGAAACTTGATGTCCAATATCAAAAATTCCTAGAAACCTTTAAAACTCTTCATATCAATATCCCTTTCACTGAAGCTCTAAAGTAAATGCCTAATTATGCTAAGTTCATGAAAGACATCCTCTCCAAGAAAAGGAAGATTGATGAAAGGGAGACAGTTGCACTAAAAAAAGAATGTAGTGCAATCCTTCAAAGAAAGATTCCCATCAAAAAGAAGGACCCAGGAAGTTTCACTATCCCCTGCACGATTGGATGCCAATCTTTCGAAAAGGCCCTTTGTGATCTTGGTGCATATGTTAATTTGATGCATTTCTACATATTCAAGAAACTAGAAATTGATCATTTAAAATCACCCTCTGTTCTACTCCAATTTGTCGATAGATCAGTAAAATCCCCTTTAGGAATTGTGGGAAATATTCTTGTAAAGGTTGACAAGTTCATCTTCCCTGTGGATTTCATAATCTTAGATATGGAAGATGAAAATCAAGAAATTCCTATTATACTAGGTAGACCTTTCTTAGCCACAAGATGAACCTTATTTGATGTAGATAAAGGGGAATTGAAGTTGCGTTATGAGGAAGAGGAGACTAACTTTTATGTGAATAATTCTATGAGACACCCTTCTAAACCAAATGAGAATTGTTGGAAGATCAATTTAATAGAAGAAGCATGGTTAATGGAAGATGTGGAAGAAGAGGGAATGTCAGCAAGTGAGGAAGATGAAGATCCCATTGACACAGAAGTTATTGAAGAATTGATTAAGGAAAGGAAGATGATTCAACCTTTGATAATTTGTCCTCCTAAAACTTAATTAAAATCTCTTACCTCACACTTAAAATACACTTACTTAGGGGAAGATGAATCACTTCCTGTAATAATCTCCTCATTATTGACTCAACATCAAGAGAATCTCTTATATAAGGTTTTAAAAGAACACAATAGAGCAATGGGATGGAGTATTGCAGATCTGAAGGGGGTTAGCCCAACTCTGTGTATGAATCATATCCTATTGGAGAAAAACTCCAAACCTTCTATTAAGCCTCAGCGGTGATTAAACCCAAACATCAAAGAAGTAGTACATAAAGAAATTATCAAACTTCTTGATGCTAGAATCATCTTCCCCATTTCTGACAGCCCTTTGGTGAGCCCTATACACGTGATTCCCAAAAAGAGTGGAATGACGGTTATTTTCAACAGCAGCAATAAGCTAATCCCCACTAGAACTGTGACCGGATGGAGAGTGTGCATCAATTATAGGAGATTAAATAAAGCCACTCGAAAAGATCATTATCCCCTCCCCTTTATTGACCAAATGCTTGATAGATTGGCAAGAAATCCTTATTTTTATTTTCTTGATGGGTATTTAGGATATAATCAAATATTGATTGTGCCTGAAGACCAAGAGAAAACAGCTTTCACCTGTCCCTTTGGAACATTTGTCTTTAGAAGAATGCATTTTAGATTGTGCAATACTCCAGCTACTTTTCAACGCTGTATGATGGCAATTTTCTCTGACATGATAGGAGAGTTCTTGGAAATTCTTATGGATGATTTTTCTGTTATCAAAACCTCTTTCGGCCATTGCTTAATTAATCTGGGAAAGGTTTTAAAAAGATGTGAAGAGTCAAATTAAATCTAGAATTAGGAAAAATGTCACTTCATGGTTGAAGAGGGTGTTGTTCTTGGTCATTTAATTTCTAGAAGAGGGATAGAAGTTGATAAAGCAAAGATTGAAGTAATTTAAAAACTTCCCCCTTCCATCAATGTAAAAAGAATTAGAAGTTTCCTTGGGCATGCTGGTTTTTATCGAAGATTTATCAAGGATTTCTCAAATATAAGTATGTCGTTTTGTAGACTGCTAGGAAAGGATGCCGAGTTCAACTTTGATGAAAATTGTTTAAAATGATTCAATGCTATAAAATCTGCCTTAATCTCTGCTCCAATAATTTCTACTCTAATTTGGGATTCAACTTTTGAAATTATGTGTGATGCGAGTGACCTTGCAGTAGGTGCTGTCCTTGGGCAGCGAAGAGAGCAAACCTTCTATTCAATCTACTATGCTAGTAAACTCCTAGATGATGCTCAAGGAAATTACGCTACCACGGAAAAGGAGCTTCTAGCCATCATTTTTGCCTTCACTAAATTTAGGTCATACCTCATTGGGTCTAAAACTATCGTTTACACTGATCAAGCTGCTATCAAGTATCTCCTCCAAAAGAAGGAAGCAAAACAACGCTTGATACGTTGGGTGTTGCTCTTGCAAGAATTTGATCTTGAAATTCGGGATAAAAAGGGGAGTGGAAATGTGCTTGCTAGTCATTTATCTAGATTGACCCACCTTGATCATGATAAGTTGGCCGATATTAGTGAATCTTTCCCCGACGAGAAGCTTTATGGAGTGGCCACAAATGATCCTCCCTGGTTTGCTAACATTGCAGACTACCTTGCCGGAGGAATCTACCAAAAGATATAAGTTACCAACAAAGAAAAAAAATGTTTGCTGATATAAAAATTACTTTTGGTATGATCCCTTTTTGTATAAGTGTTGCAATGATCAGCTCCTAAGGAAATATGTTCCAGACTCTGACACTAGAAATATTCTCTTTCATTGTCACACATCTCCTTATGGAGGGCACCATGGTATTGAGAGAACAGCTGCAAAGGTGGTTCAATCTGGATTCATTTGGCCCCATTTGTTCAAGGATGCAGCCGACTTTGTCAAAAGTTGTGACAAGTTCCAAAGAATCGGGAACTTAAGCAAAAGGGACGAGCTTCCTTTAAATGGAATTTTTGAAGTATAACTATTCGATGTTTGGGGAATCGACTTCATGGGACCTTTTCCCTCATCTCAAGCCAATCTGTATATCCTTGTGGCAGTTGAATATGTCTCAAAATGGGTTGAGGCGATGGCATGTGTCAACAACAATGCTAAAACTGTGATTAAATTTCTCAACGAACACGTGCTAGCTAGATTTAGGATGCCCAGATTCTTAATCAGTGATAGGGGAAAACATTTCTGCAATAGGCAACTAGAGAATGTATTAAAAAGTTATAGGGTGAAACATAAGGTGGGTATTCCCTACCACCCCCAAACTAGGGGGCAAGTTGAAGTCTCCAATAGAGAACTTAAACAAATCTTAGAGAAAACTGTGAACCAAAATAGAAAGGACTGAACTTTAAAACTTCAGGATGCCCTGTGGGCTTATAGAACTGCTTTCAAAACCCCTTTATAAATGTCCCATTATAAACTCATTTATGGAAAATCATGCCACATTTCGGTAGAACTAGAGCACCGAGCCTTTTGGGCAATAAAAAATTTAAATTTTGACCCCCAAAAGGCAGGAGCACAAAGAATGCTACAATTGAATGAACTTGATTAATTTAGGTTAAACGCCTATGAAAGTGCCAATTTGTATAAAGAGAAAACAAAAAATAGCATGATAAGCTGATAAAGCCAAAACATTTTCAACCTGGAATGAAAGTACTATTTTTTAATTTTAGATTAAGACTATTTCCAGAAAAACTAAAGTCAAGAAGGACAGGACCATTCACTATCACGAAGGTTTTTCCTCATGGAGCAGTTGAGGTCGCTTCCAAAGATGGCACTTTTAAGGTAAATGGAAATCATTTAAAGCTCTACTTGGAGGAAGGAATCTTTCAAGAAAAGGGGGGATGGACCCTTCAAGACCTCCCGGATGAAGGTATCACATGAGGATCTTTCTCATGTTAGGCTGAGACAATAAAACAAGTACTTATTGGGAGGCAACCCAGAAATAAATATGATATATTTTTTCTTCTTGTTTTTTTTTCTGTGTTTTCCTTGGTATTTTTATCTTTTGTATTTTTCTTATTTTGAGATTTTATTTTATGGATCTTCATATTTCCCTCAGTTTATGGTATTTTTCAATGACATATTTTTTCTAAATTTATCAAAAAATTGAAAATCACACAAATGTCAAGTTGAAATTTGATATAAGGAAATGGGAGCTTATCAAAAATGACCAAATGCATTATAAGCACTAAAATATTTTAATTAAGGAATGAATGGAGGATAATCTAATCTCCAAAAATTCAACTTAATACCTTGAACTAAGTGTGGGGGAAGGTATTGGACTTAGCCTAGAAAAGTTGGTGAATACTCTAAAAAGAGTGTGCTATGCTCCCGTAGGACTTCATGATCACAAAGATATATATTGGGGATGAAGAAAAATGTCTCTCCCTAAAATTAAAAAAAAAAAAAAAAAATATATATATATATATATATATATATATTTAAAAAGGGATGATGAAAATATCTCTCCTAAATGAGCAAAATGTGAAAGGATGAAGAAAAATATCTCTCATTTAATCTCTTCATCTTTGTAATTCATAAGAATGAGCACATATGGCAAAACTCTTAGAGTCTTTGACCACCTCTCTAGTTTAGGGTCCATAATGAACTCTACCCATCACCTAGTGTCAAGTATGAAAAAGCAAATATTTGGAGATGAATTGATTAACCCACTTATTGCCACAATTAAAACATTAATATTGCTAAATGTTTCGTTTCATTATCGCTATGCTCACACCATGACTTATATTTATTCTAAATGTATTGTTGTGACTATCATCCGTACAAAACAGAAAAAATATATCATTTTAAGCTTACTCGAGGACGAGCAAGAATTTAAGCATGGGGGTGTGATGAATCCATAAAATATATTTAAAATAAAGGAAAATTTCATTCATTTCTGATCTTTAAACTGCTCGTAAATCAAATTTTGTCTATCTTTTCAAGAAAATTGCCTCTCCAATGAAGTTCTGAGACATTTTATAAAATTCAAAGTTTTTTTCATAAGAATCCGCTGCCACGCAATGCAGCGGGTCATTTTACAAACGGGGATGCTATCGCGTGCTGCAGCGGATCCATTTGCAAACCGTGGGGTGGTAGCGCACTGCAACGGATCCATTTGCAAACCGCGGGCGCGGTAGCGCGCCGCAGTGGATCCATTTGCGAGCCGCGGGCACGGTAGCGCACTACAGCGGGACGTTTTGCAAATTGAGCTACTACCGCATGTGCAGCGGAGCATTTTGCGAAATGCCACTCCAGCGTGCTGCAGCGGTACGATTTACAAATGGAACTGCAATAGCGCGCTACAGTGGGTAAATTTGCGAAACGTGGACGCGGTAGCGCGCGACAGCGGGAGACTTAGCTTATTTTGCTTGCTCCATTGCGCGCTACAGCATGCCGCATTTTTTGCCAGTTAGGAGCATTTATTGCAGCTGGGACAAGACCCCCAACTTGCATCTTGTCCCTAGCCATCATTCCCTGCAGCAGCTCTGATTTTTAATGGAGAGTGGCCTCTTGATGTGATAAGAAGCTTAAACAAAGAAGGATATTGGTCGCTTGACCATTGATTTTGAATTTGCCATCATGACTTCATAAATTTTAATTGTCAAATGCTGGTTATGGAAAGGATGAAGGAGGATGCAGCCCCTCTCCTATAAATACACCTCCTCTTGACTAGAGGAGGGTTCACAATTTTGCTCAATACACTAAGTAAAGAAGAGGAGTGTATAAGGAGAAGTGAGGAACTCCCCAATGGTGGCAAGGCAAGCTCTTGCTAAGGAAGAGAAGAAAGAAGGCAGCACTAGCGACCTAAGGGAGGAGCTTGAAGAAGGAGAAGACGAATTCCGGAGAACTTCCAAGGAACGTTCCTAGTATCTTCTAACCTTACTCTTGTATTTTCTTTTCTTAGTTGATCATGAAAGGTTCTTTATCTATGTATGTGTTTTTCTTCATTTCCTTTGTAATGAGTAGCTAAATCTCCCTTGGAGAGGGTTGGGGAAATCCCATATGTATAAGTTATTAGTGTATGAAGTTTTTCTCAAGCAAAAATTAAATTGTAAGGAACTCAATGCCTTGTTAAGAGATTTTTATTAATTATTTGATCTTGAATGTGGATAAAAGGAAAATGAACTAATTACTTGAAGAACTAAGTTGTCTTGTGCTCCATAGCTCACCTTAGGTTGGATGCTAGGTTTATGAGTGCATGAGAGCTTAAAATTATGTGACAAAGTTCTTGAGCTGAATCAAAGGGTTGATGCATATGATGCTAAGATCCACTAAATGAGCCCCTTAGCTCAACATAATTGAGGTAGAGGAAGAAATAGTTGAGTGCTCATGAACTAAGTGACTTAGTTATTGAGCCCAACATATTGATCCCTCATCTCAACTATGTGGGATGCTGGTGATGCTCATAGTGGAATCAGTGCTTAATAGAATTAATAGACTTAATAATCGATATCTCCTTGATCAAGAGATAAGATAAAAACACTAAACTTAAAATCTTATATGCATTTTTGTGCCAAAATAGAACCAAATATGTGTTCATTTTGTGTACAAGATTTGAACTTGTGAAACCTTGAGGTGAAACTCAAGGAAGAATAACGTGCACTTGATTAAATCTAAGGGAATAAAAGACAAAGCTTGAGAATTCAACATGCATTCTTAAATTTCTCATCATATGTGGGATGAGCCCAACTCTCCTCTCTTTTTTATCTAACTTATCTTCACATAGTGATTATTGTGCTAAATCTAGGGCCAACTCAACCAATCAATTGTAGCTTAAACATTTGTGAGAATAAATAGACCTTAGTGTCAAAATAACCAATTCTTCGTGGTTTGATAAATCCCGGAAGTTAACACTTTCCACTTATTACTTCAGACCATATACACTTGCGTGTGAGCACAGACATGTATTTACAGTCTGTTTTTCGATCTGAGGTCATTTTAAAAAGGTCAAATTTTAGGGTTTTCTGGATTTTCCAAATATCTGGATTCAATCTATTTAACTCTTGATTTGGACTGGGTCTTAGAGGTTGACTCCTAATGACTTGATTAACACTTATGATCAAGATTAAGATTGAGATTAGTCCTAATTGACTAAGGTAACAACTTGGGTTGTTACATATAGCCATCGTCCCATGAGCGCCCTCCGTGTGTCGCACTATGGGAGGTCTCCTTCACGATAGAAAGTTACCATGCAAGGGCCTTCCTAGACGAGTCCGTTAGGCTCCCCTTAAGCTGTAGAGGGGTCGTAGCCAATCCTCTAATCTGCATGAGCTCGGGACCCAGCTAGACGAACCATAACTTTTCAAACCCTAATTGTCTCTGCAATGTCATTCTAAGGTACTCCTAATCCCGTCATTTCCTTTATACAATTACTTAGGATCCATTTCACATAGTTATTTCATTACTTAGATTTCATTAGCATAATGTCTAATCGGGGATCCATCGGCTTGATCAAGCCAAATTGCTCGATCATCTGCAGTGGATATCGTTAGGGCTATCCTCGTGAGGCTGAACCTAGGGCCAGCCCTAGTTTGAGCTATGGCCCTCCTCCGGCGAAGGTTCGACCATCACCGAAAAGGTCTCTTTAAGGCCTAGTCGTTGTTGTGTGGACCGAGTCTCGGTGCTGCTAGGAGGGCTTCCGAAACTTGTGCCATAGCTGTCCATCTCCGACTCTCATGCAGGGAAGAGTGGGTTCCGGGTTGGGTCGACCCGGGCCCAACCCGTAGCAACGGTCTTTTCATCTGCCGCTGCTACTGTCGTGGGCCCCACCGCACACGTCAGCTTTGTTGAGCGCATCGGTCCCACCCTCTGTCACTGCGCCTGTCCCATGCTGCCGCGTGGCCAGTGGGACCCGTCTCCTGTCTGATGTTGTTAGCGGCCATGGGTCCCACCTGCTAAGAAATTAAATTGAATTAAGTATTAATTTGGCTAGTTAATTTAAATGTGTTGAGATTAATAATTTAATTAGGATAATCAAATTATTAAAATACAGAAACTTTAAACACTCCTAATTTGTAAAATAGTAATCCAAATATATTAAATATATATCTTATTTTGCTCAAAAAAATAAGAAGAATAATATGGTAGTGTCAAATTTCTAGTCGGACGCATATTTAACATAGTGACATTTTAGGACCTCCTGCACTCATACCAAAACTTTTCCTAGCAATAACTTTGTCCTTAGTGACCTAAACCTAGCCAATATGGGTCTTATTTTAATCAAGAAAGTGTCTAGTTTATCATGATAGCATTAATTTTGTTGTTGAACCATTAGTTTGACTAATGACATTTGGGTACTCTCATTAATTACCATAATTAGCCTAGAGATTCAATTGACCATAACTTGGTCAATTGGACTCTAAATTAGGTCATTCAAAATGCTATCTAGATCAGAATAACACTATCGATAGTAAACTGAATTAAAATTAGGGTTTTGACCACAAGAAACTCTAGGTTGACCAACATATCCCTAACCTTAGTTAGGTCATAACTTAACTAATTGAGGTTCAATTTGAGTTTAGTCCCAGTTAAAGTACTCAATGTGTTATAGGGAAGCTATAGCCACTAAATTTGCTAAATTTAAATCTCAAATGGAAAATCTAGGTTTTTGATCCCTCTTAACCCTAAAAATGACACATTTAGGGAATACTCATAACTTGACCAATATACCTCAGAATTCAATGTTCTTGGACTCTATGAAATTTGTGGACAGTAACCAATGGTAAACTGCACAAAAATTTAGACTTCATCTAAGTGAAATTACAAATCTGCACCTTGGATCAAAATCTTTAGTTTGACCCATTAAAACTCAATTCTCATCCAAATTGAGTGTACTTACTATCTATCTTCATATTGGATAGTAAAAAATCAGTAGGTATTAAGAAAATCTCATTTGGAAGCCTAAATCAAAAAGTAGCTTTTCAAACCCTTAAGTAGGCGCAAAATAGTCTTTTTGCTCAAAATTTAGGTTAAGTGCTCTTAACCCTTTAAATATCTTTTAAATCATTGAAAATAGTAGTAAAACTAATTTAGGATCAGTCTAAGTCATGAATCCCATAATTTGATCAATTTGTTAAAAATTCCCCCTTGTAGGCTTAAAATCCCTAAGTAAGATTAATGCACCCTTACTTAGTTAGAATCCACACTTGATCTATCCAAATAAATAAAATCAGCAAGTAAAGTCAAATTGTAATAAATTCCATTAACTCCTAAATTTCTATTAGTCATTTCATTAAGGAGCTCTTTAGGATCTACACCTCACATTATGACATTTCCTTAAGATTAGGAATATATCCTATGTTAGATTTCATTCATTGAATGAAGTGGGTTATTCAATGAATAGAACCTTGGTTTTATTAGTTCCTAAATTTTAATAATTTAATTCTGATTATTTTATCTTTCAACCTTAGATTAAGAATAGGATAACCATCCTATTAAGCTTGATTATACTTAATAGGATTTGCCTTAATCATTAGTTCATATTTAGACTTAAACTTTAGTCCTTAAGCTTTACCTTTGGATTATGTGACTAACTCTAATTCATGGTGTTTAATTCATAATCCCTAGCCTTAGTAGATCTTGATCAAATCTTATCTTAGAATGTTTAAATTCATCAATTAGGATGTGATGATTTATTATTAAACTTGTAGTTGTTGTTGATTGAGCTAAAATAGAACCTGATCAGTTCTATGCATGGATTTGGTAGTCAAATTCTTCAGGACCTCAAACTTGAACATTGACTCTATATAAACAACTAAATTTTGATTCTTAAAATTTGTACCTTAGCATATACATATTTGAAGTTATCTCCCCTCAATATGGTACAAGAGGAGTGTTATTATTTTTAATATCAATAAAAATTATGCAGTAATTTTGTAATTATAAAATGTGAGTGTTGGATATATAATTTTAGAAGATTCTTATGAGAACATATATAATTGTAAATATTAATTTTATTATCCGCTTAATATCGCATTTAGATATATTTGTGCAATACTACACGTTCAAATTGAATTGATGAAAAGACTAAAAGAAATCAAAAAGATTGAATTCATTTTTAATAAATAATATTATATTTGTTATCTTTTATTTTATGACTGTAATGGGCATTTTAAATTTAAGTAGTTTAATACAAGATAAAGTAAGAAGATTAATTGGGATAAGAAAAAAACAAACATCCACACACTGCAAAGACTATCTTGCACAACAATATGTTGCATTTCAATTGTATTGCGCGTGGCGAATGCTAATCTAAGAACATGCCCTTACGTACTGGCAAGTAAAATCACATGGCAATATATTATGTCCCACACCGCCATTACACATTTCACACATTAATGTCAGAATTAGCTCATTATATATTTTCCTGATAGTATTCATTAAAACATTTTTGGTACCACACAAGATACAATAACACAATTTCTACTTAATCTAATTTATTAGCTATTACACTTCACATTCGCCAATAAGCACTAGACTTAAAGAAATCTTGATTAGATAATTAACAGTGCCATTAGTTTACTATTCTCATACTCAAATCCTCTCTTAGCTACAAAATTCTAAATATTCCTGGTCTTGTGAGAGACTTGATCTTGAAGAACCACACCAAGACATTATGCAGTAATCTAGAGTGTTCTTTTATTTTATACACCTACCTTGCAAGTTGTGCATCCTGTGAAAAAGTGATTTGCTTCTCTGCCGCTAAGTTGAGCTTGGGAAAGGGCATGGAGTGAGTGATGTAGAATGAAGAGTCATTTTCAAGGAGTGAAAGTAGAATCAAGTCAGCCTTAAAGACTCAATAAATTGAAGAGATAGTATAGGCGCATTTTCCTTTCACATTTCTCATCCCCATCATATTTTGAGTTGCTTGAATTTAAAGTAGCTGTCAGCAAAAATCTACATTTAGCACTTCTTACTCCTTTTAATTAATAGACATTAAAATCTATATAACATTGTTAGCCTGGTTAGATATTATAATTTCTTGAAATTACATTTAAGTCTAGTTGATATTTATTCATATTCTTTTAATTTAACATTTCAGAGGCACTTCTCATTTTTAATATTACCTCTAGAATTTGTATTTTTTATTCTTTTTGTTTCATCTGATATTCAAGGTCTAAATCTATAATACTTTAGTATCCCTTTATCTCTTAATATTGTTGACAAATAATATGAAGATCATATGACAGAAATAGAAATAAATTGGGCCAAGGAGTTCTGGCACAGTATTTGCCATATATTTTAATACAAACTTTGGTCAGCAATGTTTGTATTGCATTCATCTGCCAGCTAATCCATTAGTTATAAAAATCATCTCGACTAAGTTGAGTTAGGACTTCCAGACCCAAATGTTTTTCTCTTTTGAAATTACTTGGGAGGTATTCCATCTTTGTTCTATAAGTTATAATTTTCATTTTTTTAAAGTTTAAGTCTTTGCCTGCTGCTACGTTTAGAAGATACCTAACAATTCAATCCACAATGATTCTAAGTAGTAATTTATAACTTAACAGGACCTTAATCACATTCATCAAGTTCATACGATCATACAAAACTAACCATATTGAACACCCCATAGAAATAAGAAAAAAAAAGAATAAGAAAAACAAAGAGAATTACAATGTCAAGGCTAAAGGAAAGGAAATATCTACTGAAATCAACACAGACATAGAAAGTGCAGCCCACTTAGAAGTATCCATTAAGAACCTTGTAATTTAGAAATGGAGTGTGGGGTACCTCGACGACGCTTAGGGAGATCAGCTACGGAAGGCGTCGCTCGGCACTACAAGTGCTGAAAGGAGGAGGAGGAGGAATTGATGACCCTTGCGTTGAATGGGGAGAGTCACAAGCAGTGGAGAAGAGAGGGAGAGCCGCACGGAATGGGTGATCCCACCATCCTGAGCCGAGCAAAGCTTTGAGGGCTGGGAGGCGGAGACCGCGAGGCTTTGGTCAGTGGCGGTTGGACGATCGGGCGGTGGTGGAGGCTCCTAGGAGAGGACACGTGTCACATGCGAGGGGGAAGGAGGGGCAGTCGCGAGAAGGAGGAAGGAGGGTTCAGCCGAAGGCGAGCGAGTTAGGGATTAGGTTATGCGAATGGGATGCGTGAGATTAAGAGGAAAAGAAAGTTTTTTTATTTAATTAACTTAAATTTATTATTTAATAGATTTTACTCAAAATTTTCTCAATTAAAATTTACATAGTTTAAGTTGTTCCAAAAATTCCTGATAAATCACCCCTATCTATATGAGGGGCGAGGAATGCAACGACAAAGTCAAATTTTGATTCCGTAAAATATTTAATTTTCCTAATTTTCGGGGTATTTAAATATTATTAAAATATTCGATGAAATTTTGAGGACATTCGATTGCCACCAAAACATTGCCCCTAGCTAAATTGGGGCAATGAGCGCAATGGCGAAGTCTGATTTTTGATCTGAGGTCAATTTAGATAGGTTAATTTCTAGGGTTTTTAGATTTTCCAAAAATTAGGATTTGGTTCATTTGACTATTGATTTGAACTAGGTCTTGATGTATAACTCCTAATGACTTAATTAGTGCACTAAGATTGAGATTAGGACCCGGGTTAGCCCTAATCAGATTGGGTAATAACTTAGGTTGTTACATAATTCCTTTTGGTTTGATTTAAGATTTGATTAGCCTTAATTACTCATTACTTTAATTAATATAATGTTTATGTATGTTAGAGAACTTTAACATTGATTTGGACACCTTGATTTACTCAATTTGATATTAAATTATATTTGAACATAAAAATATTAAGAACTTGATTAAGTAAATGATACTTAATCTAAATTTAAAATTTTCCATCAATAATACACCAATAATACATTAATTTGTCATTGATCTATAAATCAACTATTGGTCTTATTTTAGTAAGGCTAGAGGTTAAACTCTAGCCTATTTGATTAAGATCTAAATTCTTAATCACTTAATCAATCAACTTGATTGAAAGACAATTAAACTTACATAATTCCAATGATACATCTGATTTGACATTGATCATAAAAATATTGAATTAGAAGTACTAGGATCATTAGGGAACTTATGTGATTTATTATCTGGACATGTACCTTAAGATCCCTGATTTTCTTTTATATAAGACTATTAGCCCGAGATAAACTATGAAAATATACTAATTTATAATATGATCAACTTCTAATAGTATTCTTGATTGTATCCCATAATTGTAGCATAGGTGTTGATCAGGTGGGTTTACCCATCTGATCTGGTCATTTCAAACTTAAGAGAATAAGAATTGTGAATTCAAGAGAATTTATATGAATTAGAATAATAGAAGTGTAAGATCTTTATGATCTTACTTAAGTACTAATGGTGCAGGAAAGGTTAAGCCTATTAATTGATAACACATTAAGGTAGGAAGGACTTATTGTGACATCTTGAGATAGGAACCTAGATAATCCTTCTTAACCCTACAAGTTTGATCTTAGATCCTTGTGGTAGTATTACCTAAAGTACTTGAATGAGATTCTTCCCATATGGTAGTAACTTATATTAGGTGACCTTTATGTCATATTCTTGGAATCTTGTGTAGGATTCATCTCAATGAAGTCTAAATTTATAGCTTTGGTGATACTTATTGATTAAATAAAATTGATTGAACTCTGATTATTAATTGAGTATAGTAGTATATACCCATAGTGCTAGATTACTTCAGTAATATTCAGGATTGGTTGATTCACCTTAATATAGAACTATGTATGTGTTATATCCTGCAAGTTTAGCCAGATATAGTCCCACTTAGAATAAATCATCCAATCCAAAGAATGTTATAATTAGAGACTTAGATCATTAGTTTGTTTGAATAAAAATTGCCATCGGGTGATGCCTCATATCGAAGATCGCTTCCATAGGTGTGATTTCAAACAAACTAAGTGATTCAATCATCCTCTTTAGAACACTAAGTATGCTTGTAGTTAAGGTGTTTAATAGCTTAGTTTGAGATATAAATCATCATCGGGTGATGCCTCCTATCAAAGATTGCTTCAATAGGTGTAACTTAAACAAACTAAGTGTTAAATTAACCTTTCTTGGAAACATACTAAATATGTTCATACAACCTTTCCAGCTGATGATTTTAAGTAAAATCTTAAGTAAAGCTAATTATTTGAATTAGGACTAGGAGTCAAAATCCATTTAGATGGATTTTGCACAATGGATACATCTGAATCATTACCTGATTTTATAGTAGTTTTTTCTGGGTTTCTAAATTTTAAGACATGTAGTGTAGATATATGAGCATAATCATAAGCATGATGTATGAGTATTAATGATGATTTATGAGTTACAGATTATTGCATACATCAACAGAGGAAATTCGGGATGCAATGGCATCACAATAAACTGTATT
This sequence comes from Gastrodia elata, assembly GCA_016760335.1. Taxonomy (NCBI): domain Eukaryota; kingdom Viridiplantae; phylum Streptophyta; class Magnoliopsida; order Asparagales; family Orchidaceae; genus Gastrodia; species Gastrodia elata. The sequence continues at coordinate 23,557,625 of CM028670.1, read as the reverse complement.
TCTTAATCAGATGTATATAGATATTGGATGGTACAACTCATATCAGTTCAGTGATATTTTGGTTGCATATCAGTGGCATACACTACTGTGGCATATACATATGCATGACTTAAATCACATATAGCATAGTTTTACATGTTATTTACTCAGTTTTAGATCATATATTGTCTTTATTCTTTTTCAGTATTCAGTATATCATCATCTTTACTTTACTTCAATTTTATATAGTTTCATATATTCAGTTACTTTTATAGTTTTCTACAGCTCTATTTTATATTATTTAAATGTTATGTAAATAATTAGAATTATTTAGATTAGTTTTGATGTGTTAGACTTATTGTATAACACGTGGTACTTTTGGGATCCAGCAATTTGCTAGATCCTGAGCAGCTTATTGAGCTAGATCAGGAGGACGTTTAGAAGGTTTTGAAGAAATTCGTGGATTCTTAGTGGATTTCTCTTTTAGCTTTACTATTTTTGATTAGTTATTTCAGTTAAGTACTTAGACTTTATTTCAGTATTATTTCAGTAAACCATTTGTAATAACTTCTGGATGTATTTATTTTTCTATTATGAGATGAATATTTTCATTCAGTTTCTATGATGAATGTTTCTGGATGTATACTTACCTTCCGCACTCTATTTATATATCACTTATACTTAGTATTGTGATATGATCAACATATTGGAAATGCTGATATTTTATACATATATTGGATTCGTCATGTTGTATTTTAAATCCAATATAAGTATTTGTCTAATACTTATGATAAAAATACTACTATTATTTTAAGTATTAGCTCTTAATTCTCCTTTGGGGTTGAGTTAGCAGCCCTCAGTGTCATTCTTAGCTATTCAAGGAGTTGAAAAATTCCTTCCCGAGTGGCGCACCGCTCTGTCGCCGAACTGATTAAGTTATCTCTTTTGCGCGCGGCGACGGGGCAGGGTGCTACAACAGTTTTTTGTTTTTATATGTAAGCATCTTAGAATGATAGATTTATTTCACTTTTGTTATACTTCATTTTATTTGAAAATCAATATGAAAAGAATTGATCATATTTACTTTGGATGTTTTCTTGTACTTAGTAGTTCTTATACATATACTGTTTAATCGTTTATGCAGTTTTGGGATGAGGTATATGCTTACCTCATATTTTGCTTTAAGTTATAATTAAATGATTATAATTTTTACCACCTTCTTTTGTTGCCTTGTAGCTCTTATTTACTTATGATAATTTGTGATATCTTTAATTTAATTAAAATTGTGCTCGTACTTAGACTTATTAAAGTCTAACCATATTTTTTTTCTTGGTTGTGCCTTGTCATTTATGTACATATGGCAGATTAAGAGTATATGTCAGATCCAGTGCTTGAGAATTAAGCTTGATAGAAGATTAAAATAAGGTGTGATTTATAGAAGGAAATATGCCTTAAACTTCTTTTCCCGTATTTAAATTAAAATGTAATAAATATGTTTTTTTTTTCTTATTCTTCTGAATTTACTATATTGTATATGAATGAACAAATGTAGATTGTGTATGGATGCCTTCTCTTTATTTACAGCATTACTATACAATATATGTTTCAGATAGGATCTTGCTCAGCTCATGATTATTATCATGTATATAAATATATATTATTTAATATCGATGGTACTAATGATGATCACTTCTTAATCTTAGTTGAGTTAGCAATAACTCAACGATGACTTGGAGGCGGGCGTTACATTAAGAACCTGAGAGGAGTTGAGAAGTTTGAATTTTTTTTCTTGGTTTGAACCAATTTCTTATGAAGGTCAAAAAGTGGGTCTCCACCATAGACCTCATTCCACGTAGCATAGACAATGCTAGTAAAATCAGTTTTGTTAGTCCAATAATTTTTGAAGCAAAAATGAGACGACCTTATGCAAACCATAGGTGCATAAATAATAAGAGGAGAGTGGTTCAAAGTAGAGGGAGGAAGAATTTTACAGATGACCTCTAGGAACTTAGTGACCAGTCAGAATTACATAGGCATCTATCCAATTTGGCTTTAATAGGATAATTCAAATGATGATTATCCCAAGTTTAAAAACCACCAGAGTAATGAATATCCATGAGGCTGGCTTCATTAATGCAATTATTAAAAGAATTTAGTCTAGTAAGAGAGGAAGGAGTCCCTCCAACTTTTTCGTAAGAGTACATAATGCGATTGAAGTTGCCAACAACCATCCAAGGGCTAGTGATGTTGCCCTTGAGATATTTCAAATCATTCCAAAGAATAAGTCTATCTTTATCAAGATTTGAAGCATAAACGAAAGTCAGCCAACAAGCATAATCATTTTGAATAAAATTATCATGAATAAATTGCGGTTTAATAATTCTAGGCAAGTACGAGACTCTGTTAGAGTTCCATTTGATCCAAATCCTACCAACTGAAATAGAATCAAAGTTATTACAATTATTTTCATTATTAAACAGAGTATATTTATCAACCAGGAACATAGAAGCGATATCGGGATTGTTAATTTTGGGTTCCAAGATCCCAACAATATTCAGATTATGACAGCTAGTGTGATACTTAAGATATGAGATACAAGTGTCAGAGTGAAGCCCTTTGATGTTCCAAACCAACACATTTGACTTAATCATAGTAAGCAAATAAAAAATCGAACCACAAGTTATAAGAGGAAATGACTTCGCTCCTCCAAATTTTAGAAGCATCATTCGTAATTTTTGGATCTATCATGGAGCAGCCAATATCATTGGGGGAGATGTTCTCTGTGCTAGTTTATTTGTCACTATTGTTAATTATAAGCAGTTGTGTTTTAGCAGCATTGACTGAGCTAAACTTCAACATGACTGGTATGTGAGCAAAATCCTTCGAATTTTTTTGGTTGAAAAGCTTGTTTGATTTGAATCAGAGATACTTCAATTTGAAAGTCAATGTTGTCTTGTGAGGAATAGCATGAAGTCCTATTTTTATGTTCTCTTTTTACATTTAAAGCAAATCTTTTTTTTTTTTTAAATTCATGGTTGCAAATGTATACAAAGATTCATGCAAATCAAGCCATTCTCCACAACCATCATCCTTTGCATTTTGCTTGTGATTATCTGGTAAATGTCTTTGTTGATGCTTTTTATTTTTGTTATTCCTTTGTTCACTGTAATGTTATTTGCTGGGAAAATCAATTAGCCTCTAGATGTGAATTGATGCAAAATGCTTTTGAGTTTGAACAAGAAATTTAAGGCTTGTTCAAGGCAAAATTTGTTCAAACCCAGCTTATTGTTAGCATTATAGGCTTTGAAAGAGTTTTGAAAGAGTTTGCGTTTGAATCGTTTTGTTGATAACTGCCTAAATGTGAAATTGATAGCTTTGATAATGTGTTAATTTGTGTTATTTATGTTGTATATTTTTGGTTGAATCTATGCTATTTGCTAATAAGAAAATTTTAGGAATTATTGATTCTAGTTTTCTAGTTTTTGTTGTAAGGACAATTCTTTACTTCAAATGCATCATAAAGACCTAAGAACTTTTTTTGTTATTGTTTTAATTATTTGACTCGCTATCTTTCAAAAAGCGGAATCACAATCCAAGCATTCCTTGATTTATAAATTTCAAGATTCAGATTTTTAATAGAACTACAACAACATAAATTGGGATGAGCTCGAATTGTAGAGCACTTGCATTATATGTAAGAGATTCAGGGTTCGATCTCAGCATCACCAAATAATTATGATTGTCGGATGAGGTGTTTCAACGACCTATTAGAAAATTTTCCTTTGGAATTTGCATCCAACGATTACGATGAAAAACAGTTATAATGGTTTCACACTTCTTGATCTATTTTCTTATTTGAAGCATTTCTATTGGTTGATCTTTTATATTTTTATAACAAGTTATTTTCATAATGCAATAAAGTCAATTTTATTTTTGGAAGATGAATCTTACAATCATTTTATAATTAACGTAGATACTATTATAATGATTAGTAATTACTACTTTTATTGTGATAAATAATTTCTAATGGAGGGTCTTAAAACTAGCAATTAGTAGATTAGTGCTATATTGCTTCATGGGTTTGACATATGGGTCTAAATTGTGTAGAGTTGCAGTTGCAGATTGGTTTCAGTTTCCATTCTTTGTCATTCGAGCCGTCAAGGTCACAGGTGATGGTCATGCTATGAAATCTCAGCAACTCGTTTTCGTCAGCAAGGCATCAAGGATGCTTCTTCAGATGCTTGCTCGCTCTGCTCTTAACGGCTTCCATGCGTTGATCAAAACGAGCCAGAATTTTTTGTATATTATGAACTTGGTTACGCCAAAGGCTTCGACCCATTGACTTGTCCCGCTTCTGGTTACCATCATTGATCTTCTTCTTCCATTCTTTCTTCTCAGATTTTTTGCGTTGAAGGGTAAGTGCTTCGGCCTTCTCTCACTTCGAAGACTCCTTGTCTCTTTGCGGAAGTTCATTGTTCAGTAGCGTCGTCGTCACGTCATCATACATCAATGCCTCATTCCCATGAATGAGTGTCATGGTGAAGTTTTCATACTCATAAGGGAGCGAATTCAATAGAAGAAGCGTCTTGTTTCCATCCTCCACGTTTTCATCCAAATTAAGACGTTCTGCCAATAATTTAGTGAAATCATTTATATACTTATCGATTGAGATACCTCTCAACATTGGAAACCAATAGAACCTTCCTTTCATGTGAAGTTAATTCCCCACTATTTGTCAAATACTTGTTTTATAGTTTTCCTATAGTTTCACTGTAGCAATTTATTTCATCGCAGAATATGCTCCCATCTAACTTATTCAACATAATTTTTTTTTTTTTTTAATTATTTATGAGCAAAAAAATTATTTATGAGAAGATCTAACATTTAAAATAATATATTTAATAAAATATTTATGCTTATCATAAAAATAAAAGCTCATCTAATAAAATTTAAATATATTTTAATATAATTTTTAAAAATAATATTTATATTATTTCTAATTAGATTGTATTTATTCAATCACAATAAAATAATATAAATATTATTTTTAAAATTTATATTATAATAACGACATCAGCATATTCTCTCAAAAGAGAATTAACCAGCAACCGCTTCTCTTGTTGATTTTAAAGTTCTACCTGGAAGCTCGCGATAAGGATAGACAAAATCTGATGCCGTCACCGGAAGTCGACTGCGAGAACCGGGGCGGCGCGCTCCGTCGAATCCAGAAGCTTTCCTTGCATCTCCTTCAGCCTTCGACTTCATCAGATCCCAAAAGCCATGGTAGCAATAATTGGATGACCCCCTCGCCTTGTGCTGGAGGCGGGGGGAGACTGCCTTTATCCGTGAGCCGCGGGGATTTGGTGGAATATATGAAGGGCAACCACAGCGAGATTAAGGAGCGGATCTTCAGCTTCTTTGCTTCGAGAACTGACTTGCAGACGCCTGTGGAGATCTCTACAGCAGACCATCGCGAGCTCTGCATGCGGCAGCTCACAGCCCTCGTCCGCGAGGCGGGAATCCGGCCGTTCCGATATGTGAACGAGGATCCCTCCGTTTACTTTGCTATTATTGAAGCCGCCGGGGGCATAGACATCTCTCTCGGAGTCAAATTGGGTGTGCAGTACAGGTAAAATGCTCGGTATTCCTCTTTTCTGCTTCGATTTGGGTGATTGGGCGGCTGAATTTTAGTATTGCCTAAGAATTGTGGGGTTTGGGGTACTAGTGTTTGATTTGAGGCAATGCTAAAACGATGATTAAAGGTTTTTAGTCTTACAATACTAAATTGCATTCTTGAATTATATTGTTGAACTCTTTAGCAAGATTTTAATGAGCTTTGGTTTCAAATTATCTTTATTTTTTATTTGGTGTAAATTCTGTCATAAATGTGTGAATATATTCTAGATTCTTTATTATCTTCCAGATTTCTTACAATTGAAGACTTAAAAGTGGTGTGTTATCGAGTTATTGGGATGATTTTCTGTGTATCTTACGAGTACAAATATGTTGATGGAATAATAGAGCAATGAAAACCAGCAAAGGCCAAATCTGTGTTGAATAAAAGCAAATCTGAATTCGCCTAAATACACATTATTCGGTACTATCTTAATAGAAACACAAAGACGTGCAAGAACAGTACTCTCCCAAAAAAGATAAAATTGCCTAACCCTGCTAAATGTGTGGCAAATTCTGGGCTTTATTAAAAAATATGCAGCGATGAATAATTAATATGCTCTTTAAAAGGCAAGCAAGAGAGCCTCTAGAATATCCTATGCTCCCCATGTGTGTAGCGTGCGCTGCCCCACATTTTTTTAGTTCCTCACAACTCCGGCATTATCTCCAAGTATTATTAGACCATTAGTTCCACCGTTCTTTGTTCGAGGAGATGTTCAATTAAGTTGTTATTCAGCTTTGAATGGTGGTGTTGTTAGTTTGACATTCTCGTAGCTACAATGGTATATGCATTAGCTTTGATTGCACAAAGAGCTGGTGTTGGGTGCGAAGAATTTCAGTCTAGCGCTTAAAGGCGATGAGGGGCTCACCTAGATGCGCATCAGCAATAGCGCCAAAATAGACCATTCGATGCTTGGGTGCACCCAACGACGATTGATCAGGAGCTTGGGCAGCGTGGAAAGCTTAAGCGTGCATAGAACATAGTTCCTAACAGACAAGCAAGCACTTGGGAGTGCTTAGGCGCCCAACACTCAGGAACCGAGCCCACAGAGTGAGCATTTAAGCATCAATCAGAGAAACAACACCCAGACGCACCCATGCACGTAAAAATTGTGCCTTGGCGCACCATGAAATGCTGGTTCTAGGTTTGTGTGTTCAAAAGATAATCAATATAAGGCATCTAGCGGTGTATCTGTGAATTTACTCTTGCCACGTGGCAAGCTCAGACATGCTTATATGCGCATCCATGCACGTCTAAAAGAATAAATAAAAATCATTTTTGTTTAGGGTTTGTTTGGGAGAGTTATATTCTTTCTTTGTGACTGTCGCGCTTTAGTTGTGAGAGCCATTTAGAGGATAAAACATGAATCTTGTAATTTTTTATTCTCCACATAATGAATTTTTTTTCCTTCTTCTCATGAATTTAGGTGATCTCATCAAACTATATAAATTTGTGTGCATTGTGAATTGTGCTTTTGTGAATAATGATGTTTGTGCACGATGTTCATGAGCCGTGTTTTTAACAAATGATATCAAAGCTGGCAATTGCTTGAGCTTTAATGGATGTTCAATTGGTTGTGCTATGGCAGAGGGAGCTAAATCAATGTCAAATCCTATGACGCTTGAAAGGTTCGTGTATCAAATCATGATGCATTTGACAAAATAGATGTCGTCAAATTTAATGAAAAACAATTTTGGGATGTGACGAGGTGATGGATACACAATGTGCACTAAATTTTGAAGACATTCTTGATAGCGCGATGGAAAATCAAAAGAAATGTTGAAAAAGGATTGGACAAAGGTGAATAAGAGTGCATGCAACTTGATTCACAATTGCCTTATGCAAGAAATCAAGTATGTCATGATGATGAAGACATCGATAGTAAAGTTATGGCAATACCAAAGAATAAATATTTGACAAAGAGCATGGAGAATTGGCTCCACATAAAGTGGAGACTCTACAGATACAAAAAGATAAGAGATATATCAATTAGTGATCACATTAATGTCTTTACTAAACTTTTGGCAGATTCATTGAATTTTGATGAAATATAGATGATGAAGGCAAGACACTTCTCATATTGAACTTGCTTCCATTTGAGTATAAAAGTTTCACCCATGACACACATTCATGAGAAAGAAGCCATAAAGTAATGAACCACGAGTTTTGTTGAAGGGACAAGGGGTCTGCCAAGATTGAGATGGCCTAAGCTCTTACCCACCAATGTGAAATGTCTGAGAAAAAAAGGATTGGAAGACGTAAGGCAGCATGGATGGTGGCAATCTGAGGCAGGACAGATCAATGGGTTGAAGTACTAGCCGCATTTATTGCACATTTTATTTGGAGACCAGATGCTAGAAGAAAGGCTGTCCCAAGCTAAAGAACAAAAATAGGGTTCAATGATGAGAAGAAAAAGCTCATGTTACACAACAGAGAGTAGATGCAGAAGACTCAGATGTTTCAAATCGGTTGGGTCTTTAGAGGCTGACGTCTATAGAGTGATTATTGAGGTAATGTTTTGATGATTGATCTTGGAGCTTTGACGTAAATGAGAGGAGTTTGATATCATCACGTGTATTATGTCCAGGGGAGTACAGTGATAGGTAGAGTTGCAGTTGCTGATGAACCTTCACATGTCATCACATAATGGCACATGAAGCTAGCACATGCGAAAGAGTCCTCATTACTTACAAGAAATGGGTGTTCACTAAAAAAAGCTGAAATTTTTTTGAGTCTTTTCCACATCGGAGGGTAAGTGCTTCAACATCCTTGTCCCTTTGCTAGCATTCATGATTTAGTAGTGTCGTAGTCACTTCTTCATACTTCAAGGTCTTATTTTCATGAATGAGTGCCATGGTGAAAATTTCATACTCATTTGAGAGCAAGTTTAACAAGAAAAGTGTTTTGTTTTCGCTTTCCTTGTCTTCATCCAGGTGCTATAGATTCGCCAATAACTTTGTGAAATCGTTGATGTGCTCACCAATGCAGATTCCTTCCCTCATCCAAAATTTGTGCAGTCTCCTTATTATGTGGAGTTGATTCTCCATACTCTTCGTCTATTAATTGTTCTCCAACATTTATTATAGTATTCTCGCCAACTTCTCCGTCATCACTACGTACTCGTATTGCGTGATCCAATTGTGGATCAATCCGCTTGCGCTCCTGTTCATCCTTGCCCAATCTTTCTCTAACATTTCATCGGTTTTCTTGTCATTATCAAGAACGTCTTCGAGATTTTTGACACAACGTATCCATCATCTCGCATCGCCACATTTCAAAGTTATTCTTATCATCAAATTTGATAATATTGATTTTTGTCGGATGTGTCGTAATCTAATGCATTGACCTTTCAAATGCTATTATCGTTGACATCGATTTTCCTCCGAGTAATAACAATCGAACCTCCATTGAATCAAGTGACAATAATTGTCAACTATGATACCACTTGTTGAAGTCGAGTCGCCAAAAAACACAATTACAAACGTGGATTCACACAAACACTATACAAAACATAAATATTTATGTGGTGCGGTGAGATTCACCTACATCCACAAGAGAAGATGTGAATTTTACTATTCAAAAAGGAAAAAGAAGATACAAGCTTCTAGGGTTTTGAACATATACCAAGGCTGCTCAACCTAAAGAAAAAATAGTTGCAGCATCAAAATGAAAAAACTGCTGTTATAACACTTTCAAATCTTAGGAAATTCTATTAGATCCAAATTTACTTAAAACTGCCAAATTAAAGTATTTTTTGTGTTATTGGAGTAAAAAGACATGTGATGTTGTCTAACACTTGGGAGCGCCCAAGCACTCCCTTTTCTGCCAAAAATGTGAAAGAAATAGGGCGGTTGGGAGCGTTTAAGCCCCCGCCTCTTGGTCAAAACAGCTTAAAAGCAGTGAGCTAGGGGCTTGGACATGCCCAAGCTCCAGCCCAAAATCATTTTTTGTCTCAGAGCTCATTTTGCATCTATTTCATCTCTGGATATTTTGTAACTCTTCTAAACGCAGTCTTAAACTCATCTAATTTCCACAATTGGTTGACATTCCACCTGACATTTTTAGAGAAAGCCAAAGTGGCTAATGAAATTTCTCGTCATAAATTTTGTTGTTTATTCACTTAACACTCAAAATTGGAATATATAGCACCTTAAACAGAGGAATTTCACATATCTATCACCTTTTTTTTATCTATCAAACTCTTACTCGACTACTTATACATTTTTAAATCATTAAACCAAGATGAGATTGTCTATTTAAGTATGGTTGATGTTGAATAAATATCATTAATAGGTGTTGAATATGTAAATTGTAAATAGATACTCGTGCTACTTTCTTACTGTGTATGCATATATATGTAGGAAACTGACCCAAAAATTATATATATATATATATATATATATATATATATGTATATATATATATATATATATATATGTATGTATGTGTATATACACACACATTATATATATATATGTATGTATATATATTTGTATATATGTGTATAATATATATATATATATATATATATATATATATATAGATATAGATATAGATATGTATGCATATGTACATACGTAGGAAATTGTCCCTAAAATCATTTCAAGGGGACAACACCTGTTCTGTATTTATTTGGGATATATCATATATGATTCTGTTTTTATTCATGCAGTCTTTGGGGTGGCTCAGTGATGAATCTAGGAACTAAAAAACACAGGGAAGCATTTTTTGAGAGAATTGATAATGTGGACTATCCAGGTTGCTTTGCTATGACAGAACTTCATCACGGTGAGTGTCTTATTCCCTTGCTTGGCATTTGGAACGTCTTATGTGGTCAAATTTAGTAAAGCAGTCCTTAGGATCATTTGGCAATTTGAAAATTTTTCTTAATTACACAGGATCCAATGTCCAGGGCCTTCAGACAACTGCAACATTTGATCCTCTCACTGATGAATTTGTAATCAACACACCGAATGATGGGGCCATCAAATGGTGGATAGGAAATGCCGCTGTTCATGGAAAGTTTGCAACAGTCTTTGCCAGGTTGATTTTGCCTTTCCAAGGCAAGGGTGGAAAGTCTGCTGATATGGGTGTTCACGCTTTCATAGTGCCCATTAGGGACATGGAAACCCATGATACTCTTCCCATGATTGAAATACATGACTGTGGCCACAAAGTGGGCCTAAATGGGGTAGATAATGGTGCTCTTCGATTTCGATCTGTAAGGGTCCCTCGAGACAACCTCCTTAACCGATTTGGAGATGTTTCTCGTGATGGGAAGTACACAAGCTCTCTCCCAACTATTAATAAGAGATTTGCTGCTACACTCGGGGAGCTCGTGGGGGGAAGAGTTGGCATTGCTTTTTCCTCTGTCGGAGTTCTCAAAATTGCAATCACTATAGCTGTAAGATACTCTTTACTTCGCCGGCAATTTGGTCCTCCTGAGCAGCCTGAGATCAGTATACTGGATTACCAGTCTCAGCAGCACAAACTCATGCCCATACTCGCGTCGTCATATGCTTTCCACTTTGCCACTAAGGATCTGGTTGATAAATACACGGAGATGAAGAAATCTGATGATGATGATATTATCGGTGATGTGCATAGCCTGTCTGCTGGCCTGAAGGCCTATGTGACATCATATACGGCTAAGTCAATCAGTGTTTGCCGACAATCATGCGGAGGGCATGGCTATGCGGCCGTTAACCGTTTTGGCATCCTTCGGAATGACCATGATATATTCCAAACGTTCGAAGGGGACAACACGGTTCTCTTGCAGCAGGTAAAGGGTTTACATGCTGTTTCTATCGAAAAACTAGCCTCAGCGATTCTATAGCTCTTTTCGTTGTGCAGGTTGCAGGTGACCTCTTAAAGCAATACAAATTGAAGTTTCATGGAGGCACTCTTTCTGTGACATGGAATTATCTTAGAGAGTCCATGGCTTCATATATATCCCAGCCAAATCCTGTCACCACTCATTGGGAAGGCGCAGATCATCTTCGTGATCCAAATTTTCAACTGGATGCTTTTCAGGTTATCTGGGAGTCAATGATTTTGTCACAAGCGAGCTTAGCCCTTGTTTGTGTTTGGCTCATTTGTGTTGAAATATGGTCTAGCTCAGCTTAGGCTCATTTGTTCAAGCCAAGCCCAAACTCAAGCATATTTTATTATTTTCAAGCCTTGAGCTGAGTTTGAACTGATAGTTTAATAATTATATAGAATTTTAAATAAATATTATTCATATTTTTAAATATGAATTTTTACTAATGTAGTATACTAAACTCTAAATAAAATGTATTCATAACCCAAAAGTTAATATGTATAAAATCAGAACTTCAATTTTAAAATTTTAGAAGGTTTATAAGAATGGTGACGTAATAGTTTTTTATTTATAAATTTTAAAATTTTGGGTGTAGATGCGCATTATTTAGAGATTTTGTGAAAAGTTTTTTTTTGGGTAAAATGCAAATTATTTTATGTTATTTATAAGAAGACTCCTATTTAATAATCTTTTTGCATTTTTTAAGTAAAAATAATAATTAATTATTTATTTCTTAGACATTATTGAGCTGAACCTTATTGAATATGACACTAATGTGTTTGGCTTGAACACGAGCTATTCTTGAATAATGAGCTTTTTGTTTGGCAGCACTAATTTTCATATGCTAATAATGTTGAACTTTGTTTAACTTAAAACTAGTATCGAACATCTCGTTTGCTTCAAAGCGTGGTGCAGCGCTTAAGAAAGCATACAAAAACCCTTGGAGGTTTTGGCGCATGGAACCGGTGTTTGAATCATCTCCTGACGCTTGCTGAGTCTCATATAGAATCTGTCATCCTTGCAAAATTCATAGAGGGTATTCGGAAGTATGTTTTAGCTATTGGTTTTAGTTTTTTTCTTACTGATGTTTTGTTGGAGGAATACTTTAATACTAGATTTTGCACTCTGTTGCTGTTTGTGCAGATGCCCGGATAAGAACACACGCGAAGCTTTGAAGCTTGTGTGTGACCTCTATGCGTTGGACTGCATATGGAATGACATTGGAACTTACCGCAATGTAGATTATGTGGCTCCTAATAAGGCCAAGGTATAATGTAATAGGAATAAAGGGCATGCCTTGTTAGATGTTATTAAGATAACATATTATTCATATACAATGCTATTTAAATAGCATAATTATTTGGAAAACCAGATCTTTTTGGTTCAGTGTTATCTGTATTTATGTTATGTTGATGAATATTTTTAATTAAATATATACATCTTGTTATTATTTTTTTCTTTTATTATTTTGTTTTAAAAACTCGGATAATCTTACTTGTTTTAAACTCAAAAGAGAAAAAAAAAGCTTTGGATGACTAACAAAAAAGTAGAAGAGAAGTCGTGATGAAACAATGTAGATGAAGGTTGGTGCTGTCTCAATAACATGGAACAGTAACATTTTCATGAATAAAAAGAAGTTACAACTAATATAACATATGACCAAAATCCTGTTATTTTAATTTTATTTGAAGATAAGATAGTGTAGGGGCAGCTAACATGCAACTGAACAGCCCCTAAGATTGTTTAGTGCAAGAAATTAAGAACTAGTTTTTCATATCAGAATAATGATATTATGGAACCATTACTTTCAGGCAATACACAAGCTGGTGGAACATCTGAGCTTCCAAGTGAGGGGGATCGCTCGGGAACTGGTGGACGCCTTTGATCTTCCTGAAATTGTCATCAGAGCGCCTATCGGCATGGCATCAGAAGCGTACTCGCAATATACAGAATATGTTGGATTTTAGCTTTGGAGAAAGCCTTGATGCCCGTAACAACATACTTGTAAGATCTTTATACTCGTAAAATCATTGGGTTGTTTCTTATGTTGTGTATATCTACAACCTTTTTCCAAGTTCAAAAATATCCATGATATATGTGGCATTTCATGCTACTGTGAAATCTTCTGTTTTGTTTTATAATTTGTAATAAATGGAATAAAAAATAAACTGCTTCCCTTTAATAGGTGGTTTTCAGTACATGTTGAAAAATTCCTGGCACTGTCAAATTGTTTTCAGTGGTATTATTGTTCTTCAAATTTTTTCCACATGGTATGAGTGCCTGATGTTTAGCTTAAGCTTTTTCTTCTTTCGGCCTCACATTGTTAATAACCGAAGTATCAGAGCGGAGGTCAAATTGTGATCTTTGTTAGCCCTCGACAAACTAAAATAATCATTGATCCAACAAATTCTCCTGCGCTTGCTACCCTCTATGCCTTCTGTACGAATTCTCAGCTTTCTCAGATGCCATCGAGATCTCCGATGCAAAGAGCTCAATGATCCAACAAGTCTTCACTTAAAGGTATATTGTACAATGGTTATTTGACCATTTATCCTCTAGCAACCATTAAATAATGTATCCCACTTTATTCGAAAGCTTAGATAATTTTCTTAAAATGTGCCATCGTTAAATTTGATAAGCATAAAAGAAATAGGTTCCCCATCTTTGATGCAAAATATCTACTACTCTGTACCATAGTTCATAGTGATATTTGGGATTTTTATGCTATCACAATAACATCAGGGCAAGATGGTTTGTTCGTTCATTGGTGATTTTATCAGGATTTCTTGGATCTTCTTAAATAAAAATCAGATTTAAGTGTAAACATTCTCTTTTTTATAATATGATAAAAAATCATATTGACTCTAGCATTAAAAGATTTAGATATGATCATGTAAAAGACTGCTAATGAAATAATATCATTTTTTAAATTAATCATGAATCATCGTGTGTTAAACCCTGTAATAGAATGGTACTGTGAAGTGAAAAAAAAGGGTGGGTCTTTTTTAGATTGCTACATAAGCACCATTATTTCAGCTTACAAGTTAAACCAACTACCTTGTAGAGTATTGGCTGTTCATCATTTATTTGTTTTCAACAATAATACATAAGATAATCAGATCAAAAGTGATGAAGGTCAGGACGACGGCGAAGGCTGGGATTCACGGCTTTTTTATCCTTACTGTGTAATCAAACACCGCTCATTCTTGATATTCGACAAAGCAAATACAGATTTGCCCTTTGCAAAACCGTCCACTAACTGATCGGTTAGGTTACATTGTAAGTTACACTGAAACATTCTCATAGTTAATCATCTATATTATATATCATATCTTAAAATTTATGTGAGAACTCTCATAGTTAATCATATATATTATATATCATATCTAAAAATTTTTGGGATTTTTGGTTGATTGTAAATTGACTATAAAATAAATATCATCTCAAGATTTATGAACTTTGGATGTTTAATTCTCCAGTTCTTAAATTTCTGGCAAATATTTCTTACGCCTTTGCTTTCACACGACATAAAAAAATATAGATTCATCGTAGTAGCTGCCACGGAGAAATGGACATCCCAGCGAGTCTTATGCGTTGTCGTCCCGGCTTCGTCTATGTGAATCATCGATGCTGTCGTTGACTCGAATCACAGACGCCTTGCGAGAGGCGTGATTCCTGTGATGCCAATGAAGTCGACAGCGTATGATCGTTGCCATTTTTGTCTCTGTCTGTCTGTCTGTCTGTCTCTAATTCAGGCAGATTTACTTATCAGTGGAGAAATAGTTATATAGTTAAGGTGTATATTTCGATCTCATGGGTAAGCAGTGGCCTCTGCCAGCAGCATCTAGTGTGCCTCTGTGATCTATATGATATGATGTGATATTGAGACTGAGTTCCTCGTCAATGCACTGTGTGCCCAATGATGACAACCAATTGTAATTATATATATATATATATATATATATATAATTACTGTCCCGTCTAGATCCAAAACAACAATGTTGACCCGTTAGGCAGAAGATGACCCTTGAGAAAACCTGAAAACTTAAAATCCCAAATGCCATATTGAGCATGAAACACCCCCAATTTTATACTAATTGACATATTTTCTTATAAACCCATTGGAACTATAATTTGAAATAATTAATGGCTTATTAGAGCTAATTAACTAAATACTCTAAAATATAAATTCGGCGGTACCGTTAAAGCCGCGTCTAATTGGATTGAATTCGCTACACCAAAAATGATCCTCAAGTCCAATGAGTACTCTTAGAATATAAATTGATGTAGCTTTGTTTCACAGAATTCGAAACCCTAAAATGTTATATTTTGGAACCCTATGAGTTGTTCTAAGATCCACATTGTTGGGATGTGGAAGTCATTCAGATCATCATAGAGGTGCTAATGGATTTCCGATGAGCTTCTGAGGCGATACGGAACAAAGTTGGAAAGCTCAGCTACAGCAAGCGCCATAGCGCGTTGTAGCCCGCCATGGCGTCTAACACCCGAGAGCAAGGCACTGTAGCGTGCCATAACGCCAAGAACCCTAGACCGAGGCTTTGTAGCGCACCCTGGCACCAGTCTGCCCGAGACTGAAGCGCCGTAGCGCACCTTGGTGCCAGTTACCCGAGAGCAGGGCGCTGTAGCGTGCCCTGACGCCTGCCTACTCAAGGACAGGGCGCTACGACGCTCCGTAGAGCCTGGCAGAAATCTGCTCTAGTTCAGGCACCTCCCTAAGCAAATTTTGGGGTATTTTGGACCATTTGAGGTCTGAATGTCAGATAGGTACTTAAGAAAATATCTTGAAGGAGTTTCTTATGTTGGCAAGGGCAAATTAAGTGTTTTGGCTGCTATTGGAGAGAACCCTAAGGAAGGTGGCTGCTACTCTCCTTCTTCATCATTGAGTAAGAGCTGGTGTTCCCTACTAAAGAAGAAATCGATCGGGAGTCTGTGCAAGTAGTAGATCTTTCTTTGTCTTGTGAAGGTGAAGCTCTTTGTAATTCTGTAATCCTGTTGGTACATAGTGAAATTTCTATGTGGTGTGGCTCCATAGTTTTCCCCATCTTTGAGTTTTTCACATAAAGTTTTTGTTATTTGGATGCTTGTGTGTGGTGCATGTGTTTGTGCCGTGTTTCTATTTTGCCGTGCTTATGATTTTGTCGATTGCTAGGTAATCGTCAACGCAATCCCAGTCCTCGGGTGCAAATCGCTTCCACTGCGGTTCTCGTGTTGGTGTATCGATCTACAACACACATTTCCTCATGTTAGACTCCTCTAATTCTCAAGAAATTTCTGGAATTACTAGTGAGAGCATTGGAGCCCATTTAAAGTGCCATTATCCTTATAACATCATCGCATTTAAAGGAATCAGAAAGGTTTATTGAGCTTCGTGAGTAGCAAAATATGTGCAATTTTGGATCCAAACAGTACACTTTTTTTCTCCTTAGACTCTTTGCTGAGAGATTTCCTCCATCAGGTAATTAAATTAATTAAGCTCTTTTAATTATTCTTAGCTTATCTTAGGATAATAATTTTAGCTTGAAAGATTTTTTAGTTTATAGAACTTAGCACATAGTGTTATTAATACACAAGGAAGGAATAAGGTGAAAGGTCATGTCTATTAAGAAGGGTTAATAACTTTTATTTTTATGACTCATTAATATACAAATATATATTTCTTACGGGCAACTGATGGGCATATGAATATTTTCCTTATATGCCTGTGTGATGGCCCAATATTAGATTTAGTAACAATCAATCTGTCATTGGGTACATCTTTGCAAGATCATATTAGTCGTTAAGAAAAATAGCATTCAGACAATATTCAAAATTTTCAGAGCCATGCAAACATATTAGGAATGTTATTTATTCAGTTTAAAGATAACATCATCCAGAATATTGTAAGTTAATAGTATACAAAAATAAATGTTTGTTTCTTATAAGAGTAAAAGTTAAGGTTTCAATGTTTCCTTCTGGACCTCAATTTCTTAAATGTCTTTAGGCTATTTTAGTTTCTTCCAACTGTACCTGATTTGATATTATTAGAATACAACTAATACACTTAATCTAATTGGATAAGTATTAGGAAGCTTAAAAAAATATTGAGACTACAACCATAAGTCATAATTCATAACTTGTGCAAAAATTCTAAAACTATAAATTACAAAAATTAAAATCAAATATTGGAAATAAATTCTTCATGTCATGATGAGTAACTAGAGACTCTAAACAAGACACTTGGGCAAGAAAAAGTTGCTACTTTACATGCCAATTGGATAAGAGATGAATTTCATATTTAAAAATCACCTCTATATTTACACAATGCATGATTTCATTTTAAGCAGTTTTTATTTTGGATATTTTTTTTATCTTCTTATCTGAGTGTATGTCTTTTACTTACTGCTTCTGGAAGAATGAATGAATAAATAATATTTTAGCTTCTGTACTCTGTTCTCTGTGTTATACTATACTACATATATTGTGCTGTGAACATCAGTTTAGCATACTCGCATTGTTAATCAGGTTAATAAAATACTTAACTTGATTAATGATGGAGTTCCTTACGTCCGGTCACCTCCTATGATTAATGGTTCGAGTTAACTGTTGGTGCACCACCTGGAGTATTTAGTAGGAGGAGCCCTTATTATTCAGTTAATAAACCATTTCGCCTCTAATGATATATAGTGTTGCACATAGCGGTGAGGCGGGGTATTACAGTTTCCTTACTCATTCTCACACTCGCTTATAGCTCCAACCAAAATAGGTTTTTTTAGCTAATTATTAATATCCTCCAATTGTTTATCTATTCTCTTAATAATGCATTCTTTCCATATTAGTATAGCTTTATGTCTATTCAAAGTTGCATTAATTTTATTAATAAAATAAATTGTGGAACTTCTAAAGTCACTCATTGATCTTTCAAGATGATTTTTTGTTTGACTCCCACCAGCATTTCCTAAGGGAAGGGGTTATTATTATTACAGTTCCAGTTTACTTCGCTCATGTCCCGATGAGGTGATGGGTCACCATTCTCACACGTGGTGTTGGGATGGTTTCCCTAAAATCCACAGACCCAATTTCTTGAATTGCATGTATCAGACTCAACTTGCAGTTTAATAAAGCAATTTCATGTTGGAGTGCAGAGATTTGGTTAGTTTCAGTTAAGATATTAACTTCTCTTATATTAGAGTTGAGTCGCTCAGTCGGCCATTGATAAGCATTATTAGCCATCTCTTCTAGGAGGTCATAAGCCTCTTCTTGTGTTTTGCTACTAAAAGTGTTGTGAACACCAACAATACACAAGATACCAATGCAGAATGACACTTATAATGCACATAACAAACCAAAGCCCAAAGCCTTTGAGGATCGGGGTGCATTGACAGTTACCAAGCTAGCTTAGAAACCATAAAATCATAAGAAAAAGAACGCAACACAAAAAAACATCCAAACACAAGCATATACGTGGAAAACCTAAAGATTGGGAAAACCACGGAGCCACACAAACGAGAAAAAATCCACTATGAAAAAACTTCAAGGTTTACAGAGTTACAAGAGCTATATCACCTCAGCAAACACAGCTATAGCTCTACTCTTAGAATAGAGAAAGAAAGAAGCTGCTATCTCCTAAAGTTTTTTCTTCAAACAACAAGCCTTCTCTTGCTTAGTAGCTCCCTAGGGTTTCTTCTAAGGTTCTCCTATTCACAGCCACCAAATCCTCAAGCTGATTGCAAAAGCCTTAGAAACCTTCTCAGCACTTAGCCTTAAGTACTTAGGTCATTCCCAAACTCCAAAATATCCAAAATGCCATCAGATTTCTTTAGATCATGACCTAGAACAAAGCAGATCTCCGTCGGGTGCTGCAGTGCGCTGCAGTGCGCTGCAGTGCCCGACCTTCTAAAACGCAGCACGCTGTGGTGAGATGCGGCACTCAAACTTTCAAAACAACAGCCTATTAGTTTGAATATGATTCAAAAAATATTTTACCTGAAATGATGCTGCGGCGAGTTGTGGCGCCGTGATCCACTATGGTGCGTTGCAGCAACAAATTCCATTATAGTGCCTGCATTTTGGTTACTGAACAATGAGGCACGCTGCAGCGCCTCAGCTTTGGATTGGGACTACCAGGGGCACGCCGTGGCGCGGTGTAGCGCTCAAGCTGTAGTTGGACACTAAAGTCTCCATTACACAACAATCTCCCACTTGGAGACTTCTAGGCAACCTTCCCCAGCTTCCTCCATTTAACCTTCACTGTCATATGTCAAGGATTGTGGTGTGGCTCACCACCGCTCTCCCTTCATGTACTGAGGCCAACTGAAGCTGCACACAGCTTCAGTTTCTCTACCATTATTATTTTGGCAAGAATGTCGGCTGGATTCTTAAAAGTATGAATCTTCTCCAATCTAAGCTGCCCTTCTTCCAACAGTGTTCGAATAAAATGGTAACAAAATTGAATGTGCTTTCTCCTAGCATGAAAAGTGGCATTATTGGCTAAGTGAATGGCACTCATATTGTCACTGTAGAGCTTCACATCCCTCTGATCCTTGTTTAATTCAGCCATGAATCCATTTAACCAAATACTCTCCTTGCTTGCCTCCATGATGGCAACGTACTCTGCTTCCGTTGTAGATAGCGATACAATATTCTGTAGCATAGAGATCTAGCTCACTACTGCACTACCCAATGTATAGACATAGCCTGTAGTACTTCTCATGTTATCAATATCTCCTGCAAGATCTGAGTTTACATATCCCTGTAAAATAATGTTAGATCTTCCAAAGCATAATGCCTTGCCTGATGTTCCTTTCAAATACCTTAGGATCCACTTTACCACATCCCAATGGTACTTTCTTAAGTTTTCCATGAATCTGCTGACCACTCCCACTACATGGACAATGTCCAGTCTCATGAAGATCATCACGTACATCAAGCTCCCAACTATTGAAGCATAAGGAACCTTCTTCATGTGTTCCTTCTCCTCTTCAAATTTCGGCAACTGTTCCTTTGATAAGCTGAAGTGACTTGCTAGGGGAGTGCCCAATGGCTTTGCTTCATTCATGTTGAATCGTTTCAGCACTTTTTCAACATAATCCTTCTGCAATAGCTTCAGAATTCCTGCACTTCTTTCCCTATGGATTCTCATTCCAAGAATCTACTTGGCCGGCCCCAAGTCCTTAATGTCAAACTCCCTTGATATTTGCTCTTTCAACATCTTTATCTCCTCCATGTCTGATCCTGCGATCAACATATCATCTACATACAGTAATAAAATAATATAGGAGGACTTACACTGCTTTTATGTAACAGCAGTGATCCGCCTGGCATCTTTCGTACCCCGATTCTGACATGAACCTGTCAAACTTTTTGTACCACTGCCTTAGCGTCTGCTTCAAGCCATAGAGGCTCTTCTTGAGCTTGCATACTAGCTCAAACTTTCCTTTTTCTTGAGCCTTGTACCCCTCAAGCTGTGCATATAATGCTCTTCTTCTAGTTCTCTGTGAAGGAATGCAGCTTTAACATCCATTTGCTCTAGATGCAAATCTTTAACTATAACTAAATTCAGTACAACTTTGATGGTTTTCATCTTCACAAATGGGGCAAAGATTTCACTGTAGTCGACCCCATGCTTTTGTTGGAAACCTTTTACTACAAGTCCCGCCTTGTAGCGCTTGCTTCCATTCATCTCTTCCTGCATCCGGTAAACCCACTTGTTTTGAAGAGCTTTCTTCCCAACTGGTAAGGGTACCAACTCCCATGTCCCATTTGATATGAGTGATGCCATTTCATCATTCATGGTAGCCTCCCACTTGCTTGAATCTTCAACTTGAAGTGCCTCTTCTAAGTTTTCTGGTTCACCATTATCAGTTAGTAATAAATAGAACAAAGAAGGAGAGTACCCCTGTGGCGGTCTAGACACTCTTGTGGATCTTCTTAATATGGGTATTTGTGGTTCAACATTGACACCCTCTTGAGCTTCTCCAACATCTGGCTCAATGCTATCATCAATTTCTATGTGTTGGGGTTCTCCATCTGAAGCATCCTTGGATTCAATCTTGACTCCTATACAATCTTTGTACATCTCACTTTAATTGAAAGTAACAGCCCTGTTTCTGATGACTTTCTGGTTCTGATTGTCTCAGAATCTATATTCGTACTCACTTGTGCCATATTCAACAAATGTGCACTTGATCGCCTTTGCATCAAATTTGCTCCTGGATCTTGCATCAATTTGCACATAGGATGAGCAGCCAAATACCTTGAGGTGGTTCAACATCACCTCCTTTTTGCTCCAAGCTTCCTTGGGGATCCCTACATTTAAGAGTATGGAAGGTCCCCTATTGATTAAGTATATAGCCGTGGTGACGGCTTCAGCCCAGAACTGCCTTGGGAGACCTGCATGCAATCTCATGCTTCTGGCTCTCTCTGTGATTGTATGATTCTTCTATTCTGCAACACCATTTTGTTATAGTGTTCTAGAAACTGTAAAGTCCCTCTTGATTCCTCTCAGGGCACAGAACTCCTTGAACTCCTTGAACTCCTTATCACAGTATTCTCCGCCATTGTCAGACCTTAAGCATTTTAGCTTCAATCCGATCTCATTCTCCACTAAAGCTAACCGCTTTTCAAACACATCAAATGCATCAGATTTATGCTTTAGAAAGTAAACCCATACCTTTCTTGTATGATCATCAATGAAGGTGGCAAAGTATGTTGCTGCATGTATGAAAGATGTAGGAGTTAGCCCCCATTCACCTCTATGTACCAATTCCAATTTCTTGCTTTTGCGCTCCCTTCCAATTTTGGAGAAAGAAACTTTCTTTAATTTGCCTAGCACACAATCTTGACAGAAATCCAAGTCAACTGACTTCAACCCTTGGAGTTTCCTTTTTGACGGTAGAGATTTCAGCCCCCTCACATTCATATGGCCAAACCTTAGGTGCCATAGATCTGCATCTATCTCCTCTGTAATTGCAGTAGTGTCAGACACTTTATTGATCAAGTAAAGTGTACATTCCATACTACCCTATGCAATAGTGCACCCTTGGTGATCTTCCATGAGTTTCCTATGAAATAAGTGTTGTAGCCTTCCCTTGGTATTTGGCTTACTGAAATCAAGTTTCTCCTTAGACATGGCACATGTCTAACATCCTTAAGCTTCCAAACAGTGTCGCTTGGTAGCTTCACATCCACATCACCTCTGCCGAAGATATCACACGCCTTATCATCTCCAAGATATACTTTCCCTAAGTCACCCATAGTGTAGTTCTTTAAGGCACTCCTCGACGGAGTTGCATAAAAAAAGGCGCCCGAGTCCACAACCCAAGACTCCGTGTTGGCAAGAGAAAGGATCAAAGCATCATGAGCCTCCTCAGCTGAAACATTTACAATGGGGTTCAACATCTTACTGACAGACTATAAATACATGTCTACGCTCACACGCAAGTGTGCGTGGTCTAAAGTAATAAGTGGAAAGTGTTAATTTCTGAGATTTATCGAACCTCAAAGAATTGACTGTTTTGACACTAAGGTCTATTTATTCTCACTCATGTTTAAGCTACAATTGATTGGTTGAGTTGGCCCTAGAATTAGCACAATAATCACTATATGAAGATAAGTTAGATAAAAGAGAGAGGAGAGTTGGGTTCATCCCGCATGTGTTGAGAAGTTTATTAATGCATTTTGAATTCTCAAGCTTTATCTTTTATTCTTTTAGATTTAATCAAGTGCACATTGTTCTTCCTTGAGTTTTACCTCATGGTTTCACAAGTCCAAATCTTGTGCTCAAAATGAACACAGATTCGGTTCTATTTTGGCACAAAGATTCATATAAGATTTTAGGTTTAGTGTTTTTATCTTATCTCTTGATCAAGGAGACATTCAATTTTTAAGTCTTTTAAATCTTATAAGCATTGATTCCACCATGAGCATCACTCGCATCACACATAATTGAGATGAGAGATTAATATGTTGGGCTCAATGACTATGTCACTTAGTTCATGAGCACTCAACTATTTCTTCCTCTACCTCAATTATATTGAGCTAAGGAGCTCATTTAGTGGGTGTTGGCATCACATGCATCATCACTTTGGTGAAGCTTAGATTAAGGTGCATTAAGCTCAAGAACTTTGTCACATAGTTCTAAGTTTTCATGCACTCATAAACTTAGCATCCAACCTAAGCTGAGCTATGGAGCACAAGACAAGTTAGTTCTTGAGATTATGAGTTCATTTTCCTTTCATCCACATTCAAGACTAAATAATGAAAGGCATTTCTTAACAAAGCATAGAGTTCTCACATTTTATTTGTGCTTGAGAAAAAAAACTTCATACATTAAAATTTACTCATACACATAAGGGTTTTCCCAACCCTCCCCAAGGGAGATTTAGCTACTTATTATAAAGGAAGTGAAGAAAAACACTTACATAGATAAAGACTCTTTCATGATCAACTAAGAAAAGAAACTACAAAAGTAAAGTTTAGAAGATACTAGGAACATTCCTTGGAAGTTCTCTGGATTTCTTCTTCTCCTTCTTCAAGCTCCTCTCTTAGGTCGCTAGTGCTGCCTTCTTTCTTCTCTTCCTTAGCAAGAACTTGCTTGGTCACCCTTGGGGAGTTCCTCGCTTCCACTTATGCACCCCTCCTCCTTACTTAGTGATTTTAGCAAAATTGTGAACCCCCCTCTAGTCAAGAGGAGGTGTATTTATAGGAGAGGGGCTGCATTCATCCCTCATTCACTCCATAATCAGCAATTGCCAAAACAAAATCTAAAGTTATGATGGCAAATCTCAAATTAAGGGTGAAGTGACCAATATCCTCCTTTGTTTATCCTTCTCATCACATAAAGAGGTTATTTTCCATTAAAAATCGGAGCTGCTGCAGAGAATAATGGATGGAGACAAGATGCAGGTTGGGGTCCTGTCCCAGCCGCAATAAATGCTCCTGACTGGCAAAAATTGTGGCGGCCGCTGCAGCGCGCGGTAGCGTGCTGTTGCGCGCTGCGGCGCGCTGCGGCATGCAATGGTGCGAGCAAAATCAGCCAAGTCTCCCGCTGTCGCGCGCTACTGCGTCCACGTTTCACAAGGTGACCCGCTGCAGCAAGCTGTAACGCTAGCACTTTGCAAATCGTACCGCTGCAGCGTGCTGTAGCGAGAGCATTTCGCAAAATGCTTCGCTACAGCGCGCGGTAGTGGTTCAATTTCCAAAACATACCGCTTCAGCATGCGATAGCAGTTCAATTTGCGACAAGCCTCGCTGCAGCGCTTTACCGCGCCCACGGTTCGCAAATGGATCCGCTGCAGCGCGCTACCGCTCCCGCGGTTCGCAAATGGATCCGTTGTAGTGCGCTACCGCTCTCGCGGTTCGCAAATGGACCCGCTGCAGCGCGCTACCACGCCCGCGGATCGCAAAAAGATCCGCTACAGCGCGCTATAGCGTCCCAGTTTGCAAAATAACCCGCTGCAACGCGCTTGAGCGCGCGACAGTGGATTCTCTTGTAAAATTTTGAAATTATGCATAAATGTCTCAGTATTCCTTTAGATGCCATTTTCCTGAAAAGATAGACAAATTTTGATTTTAAAAGCAGTTTAAAGATCAAAAATGAATGAAATTTTCTTTTATTTTGGATATATTTTATGGATTCATCACTTACCACCACCACTTGGTTTCTTTAGAGTAGGGCAATCCTTCTTGAAGTGACCTGCCTTCCCACAATTACAGCAATCCGGGTTTGCTTTTTCGAGTCTTGATTTACCTCACCGAGACATAGACCTATTTCTGGTATGTCTTCTTTCAACATATCTTCCCTTGCTCTCAGCATTCAGTGCTGAGGTAGATGCCTCTCCATAAGTTTTCTTCCTCACCTCCTCATTCAGCACAAGCCCAACGATGTCATTGAACTTTAACGACACATTTCTCGATGAATTACTTATGGTTGTAACCACCCCATCCCAACTATTTGGCAACGAAGATAAGAACAACAGAGCTCAGACCTCATCATCAAAACTAATGCCCACAGAACTCAATTGGTTCGTCACGGTGTTGAACCCATTGAGGTGTTCAGTCACTGAATGGCCATCTGCCATCCTCATATTAAACAATCTTTTCATCAAGAAAACCTTATTCAAAGCAGAAGGTTTCTCATACATCCTTGTCAGAGCATTCATGAGATCTACAGTAATTTTCTTATTAACAATATTGAAAGTAACTAAAGAAGACTGTGGTAAGCAAATCAAACCCAATGCGGTTCTATCAATAACCTCCCATTCTTCATCAATCATAGTTCCAGGTTTCTTGTCGACTCCTTTCAATGGAAGATACAACTTTTTCTAGTAGAGTAAATCCTCAATCTGCATTTTTTAGAATGCAAAGTTCATCCCACTGAACTTCTCAATCTTATGTCTCATTTCTTCGGCCATAGCTCCCACTCAAACAAGCAGACCCTCCTTAACAACAAGGCAAAGATCATATCTCTCTGATACTATATATTGTCAACACCAGCGATACACAAGATGCCAATGCGAAATGACACTTATAATGCACATAACAAACTAAAGTCTAGTGCCTTTGAGGATCAGGGTGCATTGACGGGTTATCAAGCTATCTTAGAAACCACAAAGTTACAATAAGAAGAACGCATCACAAAAAATCATCCAAACACAAGTATATATGTGGAAAACCCAAAGATTGGGAAAAACTACAGAGCCACACAAACGAGAAAAAATCCACTATGAAAAAGTTTCAAGGCTTAAAGGGTTATAAGAGCTATGTCACCTCAGTATATACAGCTGTAGCTCTACTCTTAGAATGGAGAAAGGAACAAGTTGCTACCTCCTGAAGTTTCATCTTCAAATAGCAAGCCTTCTCTTGCTTAGCAGCTCCCTAGGATTTCTTCTAAGGTTCTCATTTCCATAGTCACTGAAGCCTCCAAACAGATTGCAAAAGCCTTAGACTTCTTCTCAGCACTTAACCTTAAGTACTTAGGTCATTCCCAAACTCCAAAATATCCAAAATGCCATTAGATTTCTTCAGATTATGACCTGGAACAAAGCAGGTCTCCTTCGGGCACTATGGCGCGCTACAGCGCCTGACCTTCCAGAAGGCAGCGAGCTGTGGCGCGCTTGTGGTGCATTGCGGTGCTCAAACTTTCAAAATAGTGGCCTATTACTTTGAATATGATCCGAAAATTGTTTTACCTGAAATGATGCTGGGATAAATTCTGCTACAGCGCACTATAGAGCCTGCATTTTGGTTGATGACAGTTGAGGAGCGTTGCAGCGCCTTAGCTTTGGATTGGGACCGCCAGGGGCGCGCTATGGCGTGCTGTAGCACCCGAGCTGCAGCTGGACACTAAGGTCTCAATTACACAACATCTCCCACTTGGAAACTTCTAAGCAACCTTCCCCAGCTTCCTCCATTTAACCTTCACTGTCTTCTGTCAAGGATTGTGGTGTGGCTCATTACCGCTCTCCCTTCATGTACCGAGGCCAACTGAAGCTGCACACAGCTTCAGTTTCTCCACTGTTACTATTTCGGTAAGCATGTCGACTGGATTCTTAGAAGTATGAATCTTCTCTAATCCAAGCTGCCCTTCTTCTAACAGTGTTTAGATGAAATGGTAATAAAGTTGAATGTGCTTTGTCCAGACATGAAAAAGCTGCATTCTTAGATAAGTAAATGGTGCTCATAATGTCATTTTAGAGCTCCACATCCCTATGCTCCTTGCCTAATTCAGTCTTGAGTCCCTTTAACCAAATCATCTCCTTGCTTGCCTCTGTGATGGCAATGTACTCTGTTTCTATTGTAGATAGCGATACAATATTCTGTAGCCTGGAGATCCAGCTCACCGCTGCACTACCCAATGTATAAACATAGCCTGTAGTACTTCTCCTTCTATCAACATCTTCTGCAAGATCTGAGTCTACATATCCCTGTAAAACGATGTTAGATCTTCCAAAGCATAATGCCTTGCCCGCTGTACCTTTCAGATACCTTAGGATCCACTTGACCGCGTCCCAATGGTGCTTTCCTGGGTTTTCCATGAATCTGCTGACCACTCCCACTGCATGGGCAATGTCCAGTCTCATGCAAATCATTGTGTACATCAAGCTCCCAACTGTTGAAGCATACGGAACCTTCTTCATTTGTTCCTTCTCTTCAGATTTCAGCAACTATTCCTTCAATAAGCCGAAGTGACTTGCTAGGGGAGTGCCCACTGGCTTTGCTTCATTCACGTTGGATCATTTCAGCACATTTTTAACATAATCCTTCTGCGACAGCTTCAGAATTCCTGCACTTCTTTCATTATGGATTCTCATTCCAAGAATCTGCTTGGCTGGCCCAAGTCCTTAATTTTAAACTCCCTAGACATTTGCTCTTTCAGCATCCTTATCTCCTCCATGTCTGATCTTGCGATCAACATATCATCTACATACAATAATAGAATGATATAAAAGGACTTACACTGCTTTATG
This sequence comes from Gastrodia elata, assembly GCA_016760335.1. Taxonomy (NCBI): domain Eukaryota; kingdom Viridiplantae; phylum Streptophyta; class Magnoliopsida; order Asparagales; family Orchidaceae; genus Gastrodia; species Gastrodia elata. The sequence goes on along the minus strand of CM028670.1, from coordinate 23,529,685 downwards.
TAAGAGCAGTGATCTGCCTGGCATCTTTTGTACCCTGATTCTAACATGAACCTATCAAACCTTTTGTACCACTATCTTGGTGCATGCTTCAAGCGATAGAGGCTCTTCTTGAGCTTGCACACTAGCTCAGACTTTCCTTTTTCTTGAGCCTTGTACCCCTCAGGTTATTGCATATAAATCTCTTCTTCCAGTTCTCTGTGAAGGAATGCAATTTTAACATCCATTTGCTCTATATGCAAATCTTCAACTGCAACTAAATTCAGTATAGCTCTGATGGTTGTCATCTTCACAACCTGGGCAAAGATTTCATGCAGGGGATGAACCGTAAAATTTTAATAGTCTCTACGCCCATGCACAAATCTTAAATCTTCAACTGTAGAACGGATGAACCGTACAGTCACAGAGAGAGCCAGAAGCATGAGATTGCATGCAGGTCTCCCAAGGAGTGAGCTATGAAGCTTAGAGACTATGGGGCAAAGATTTCATACAGGGGATGAATTGTACATCACCTCACGTAAATACAAAGTGAGCTATGAAGCTTGGAGACTATTATAATTTTCTCATGGCTCGACTGATCAGTCCTTATAAAAGGTTGTGCATGGGCTATTTTCGCATGGAAAATCTTTTCACCGGCATTTGCGGCGTTAAAGCTCAACCATTCGCACCCTTCGGGCAAGGCGATCAATGAGCTCAATGAACTTTTATGATGAAAATATTTATTCATAGATTTGTATAAGGAATTATAAGTTCCAATTCTTTTATTTTACACAGCATGCAAACATTTCAGATTTAAAACAATAATTCATTAAAAAGAAGAGTACATTGTATTATATTCATATAAATCTACATGCTTATACCCAACCCTTCTCAAGGAGGGTTTAGGCTGCTATTATATTGGAAATACAAGGAGAGAAGCAAGAGAAATAAAGACCCGCGCGGTGCGACAGTCCCAGGTCTCTTGGGCCTCGGCCGACCCACACCATTAGTTAATGGGCCGAACCAGTTTTATTTAAATTTGATTAATTGAATTTATTTTCCTTAAGCAAAATAATCCAATTAATCAAATCATAGGGGAATTTAATTAGAAAAATGCAAATTAAATTAATGTGATAACTTTTGATTCACTGGTCTAAACCCTATGATATTATATATCAAATTGATCTAAAAATCATCATAAGGAATCAGGATATAAAATAAAATTGAGCTTTTAATGGTTGGATTTTTTAGATTAGCCTAATTGTTACATAACTTAATTAGGGTAGATTATCATGTATACTTAGCCAAATTGTATGATTTAGGTGCCATTGTATTTTCTTATGCCTTGTAGAATACATGTGCTCGGATTTTTAATTTTCTGATTTATGTACTCTTAGTTAGGCCCTAATCTTGTAAATGCATCATTAGTGAAAATTAGGGTTTCAGATTATCCAAACTTAGTGAACTTAGTCTCTAATTGCTCATATGAATAGATATCATATAATTGCCAAGTTTCATGAGTTTTAAATGGTTAGATTTGTAATTAGATGCTAATCTATTTATTTTGAATTAAGGTTTGATTAATATTTATTACCTTCTATTTTTTACAAATTTCAACTATTATGTTTTCATAACAGTAGTATAAATATAAAGAACCTATCATGTAAATCTTAAACATGTAATTTAACCAATTTGATTAAAATGGCATAATTCCTTTATTAATCTTAAGAAATCTTAAGATCTTGATCAAGTGAATTATACTTGGTTGAAATCTGAGATTGCCACCAATAATACACTAATAATATATTGATTTGATATTTGATCCATAAATCAATAAATGGTCTTAATTTGATAAAGATAGGGGTTAAACCCTAACCAATTTGATTAAGATCTGAATCCTTAATCACTTAATCAAATGACATGATTGTAAGATAATTCAATTAACATTATTCCAATAATGCATTTAATTTGACATTAACCTTTAATCATTGAATTAGAAGTGCTAAGATAATAATGAAGTTATGTGATTGAGTTATCTGAATCTAAGCTTTAGATCTTTGATTTTCTTTTATATAAGATTATTAGTATAAGATGGTTAATAAAACTGTAATGATTTATGAAATGACCTAACTTTAAAAATATCTTTAATTGCATCCCATGATTGTAAAATAGGATGTGATCAGATGGATCTAATCATCTGATTTGATCACTTTTAGCTAAGTTAATGAGTAAACCCTGAATCTTAAACTTAAGTGGTAGAAGAGTGAGATCATAAGGTCTTACTCTAGGAGTGCTTTAAAATGTCTAAAAGCCTTAAATAATATTACACCTTGAGGTAGGAAAGACTTATTGTGACATATTGAGGTAGGAACATAGATGATCCTTCCTAACCTTAGAAGCTGATCTTAAACCCTGTGGTAGAATATACTTAAGATATTAGATTGAGATTCTCCCATGTGGTAGGTAACCCATGTTGAGTGACCTCTTAGTCACATCCCTGGAGCCTTGTACAGGACACATCCAATTAGAGTAAGGATTGATAGTGTTGGACAATTCCTTGGTGATTAAATAGAATTGATTGAACCTAGATTATTAGTTGTGTATACTAGTGTATATTCATAGTGTTGGATCACTCCAACAGTATTCAGGAATTATTGAGTCACTATAAGTAAGATTTATCTTTGTGCTATCCTACTGGCTTAGGCGAATACAATCTCCCTTAGAGTAAATCAATCAATCCTAAGAGTGTTTTCATTAGAGACTTAAATACTTAGTTTGAAAGAATATAAACTTCGACTGGGTATTGCTTCCTATCTTAGTGCGCTTTGATAAGTATAGTTTTAAATAAACTAAGTAATTTAAGTTACCCTCTTTAGATTATTAGGTATGCTTATAATTAGACTATTTAACAACTTAGTTTGAGATATAAACTGCGACTAGGTTCTGCCTCTTATCTTACTGCGCTTCGATAAGTGCAGTTTTAAACAAACTAAGTGTTAAATCCCCATTTATTGGAAACATACCCAATATGTATATACAATCCTTCCAACTGATGATTTTCAATAAAATCCTAAGTAAAACTAATTATTGGAATTAGAATCTAGGAGTTAAAATCTATTTAATTGGATTCAACACAATGGAGACATTTGAGTCATAATCTGATTTCAAGCAATTCTGAATTTCTAGATTTAAGTCATGTAGTATAGAGACATGAGCATGAGCATGATGTATGAGTATTAGTGATGGTTTATGAGTTACGGAATATTGCATACCTCAACAGGGGAAATTCAGGATGTTGAGATATCAAGGTAAAATTTTCCAATATGATGATTGTGGACATTGGACCGTATGGCTCATAGCAGTTCAGTAATAGTTCGGTTACATATCGGTGGCATACAGTATTATGGCATATTCAAATGTTTGAATTCAGTGACATATAGCACAGTTGGGATATTTTAACATCAGTTTCAGAGGATTTCTTTATTTTTTGTTGCTTTCAACATTCAGTTTACAATCAGTTTTACTTTACTTAGTTTTACATTATTTAAGTTATTCAGCTACCTTTGCAGCTTTTCTGTAGTTTTCGTTGCTTTATCATTGTATTGTATATGTTCTAGAACTCTTTAATTTAGTTTCGATGTGTTAGACTTCTTGTCTAACACGGGGTACTTTTGGGATCCAGCAAATTGGTAGATTATGAGAAGTTGGTTGAGCCAAGATAGGAGGACACTCAAAAGATCCACTAGGAGTACGTGGAGCCTTGGTGGACCCTCCTTTAGCCTTGCCACTTTTCTACTTTTATTTTAGCTCATTAGCTAGAATTTACTTTTGTATTATTCAGTAAATTGTTTGTAATAATTTTGGATGCACTTTTACTTTTCTTTTATGAGATGAATGCTTACTACTGTTCTGTGATGAATGTATTCTGGATGTTTTGCTTTAGCTTCCGCACTCTGTTATTCTATTGCTATGCTTAGTATTGTGATATGATCTACATACTGGAAATGCTAATATTTGTGAACATATATATTGGATTCCTTACTTGCCTTTATAATCCAATGTATGTATTAGTCTAATACTTAAGATAAGTATCTTACTCTTATCTTAAGTATTGACTCTCGACCCTCCTCATGGGTTGAGCCAGTAGCCCTTCAGATGTGTTGTAGTTCCAGCTATTTGGGGAGATGGGATATTGCTTCTTGAGTGGTGCACCACTCCGCCGCTGATTGATTATGTTATCTCTTGTTACCTGCGGCGACAAGGCGGGGCGCTACAGCTGGTATCAGAGAAGTATCATAAAGTATTAAATAAGGAGCTTATTCCTATCTACTTTATGATATGTTCTCTATATTAGGTTAAGATCATAGGTTACCAAGTGAAGGAAAAGCAACATCCAAAAGTTCATCAAGTTATCTCAGAAATGAAAATTTGAGTAAGTCTAGAATGAGAACATCTTAGGAATTGAACGCACACAATAACATCATTGAAACAGTGAACTGTTAAATATAAATTGGACATCCTAGGATTTGAATGAACTTTAAAGATAATAATAATGATATGAATCGAGTACATATAAGTTGAGTTACTTTTAGGAATGAAATACATGTAGTCAGCATTTTAGTTCTACATTAGGAGATTTGAAGACTACTAGATAGATAATCTTCGAGATGGCTAGATCTATGGTAGGATCATCGATGGAGTATCAGCTCAAGGAGTAGAAGTTTTGGACAAGATCCTTACCCATTCATCATTTGGAGGTACCAGTCTCCCAGCACTTGCTAGAGAGTGGTTGTATTGTGCAACCACTGCCCTTCAAGAGACGGTCTGTCCAACTGAGTACTGTCTTCAGATTATTGAGATCTTACTTAGGGGATCAGCGAGTTGTTGGTGGTTATGGGTTTATAGAAGGTTAGCTCAGAGGAGTCATGTAGTCACCTATGATGATTTCTATGCTACCTTTTGGGTAGAATACTATAACTAGAGGCCCTTAAGTCTTTCCTTTCTTGAGTAGTTTATGCATTTTGTGGATCTAGGTAACTTCTCTTTTGAGAAAGTAATGAATTAAACGATAATAAAATGTTAATATTCGCTAAATTTATACTTGCACTTGCAGCCATAAATCCCGGATCTCTTGCTGCTCCCGCACCGATCAAGAATACGGTCTCGTCCTCGGGCGTACCCGATGAAATGAATCCCATGGCGAATCTGATGAAGGCGCTGATTGAGAGTAATTTGCAACAGGCGCAAGAGGCTCGTGCCCTTATACTAAGCGTTCGCTAGCAATCTCTTCCTCAACTAGGAGCTCCATCTTCCTCTCACTTCACAAGAGATGGGCTTCTTCATAGTTTCCTGTGATTAAGGACACCTGCCTTTAGCGGGGCTCTCAACCCCATGGACATTGTTACTTAGTTGAAAATGGCCAAGAAGAACTTGGCTAGCATAAAATGTCCAAACTTGGAAGCTATTTGCTTAGTCACCCACCTATTTCAAGAGGAAGCAGAGTACTGGTGGGAAAATGAGCGGAACAATAAGTTTGTTGATTATGAGATAGAAGATATCCAGTGGGATAAGTTCTTAGAAGCATTTCATGAAGTATTCATCCCTGCATCAGCTCAAGCCATTTTAGAGGATGAGCTTCTCCACCTTACACAAGGGAATAGGTCTGTGTTTGACTACGAATAAGAGTTCCGAAGGCTAGCACGATTTGTTCTGAACTTGGTTAGAACAGAAGAAGCTAGATGCCATCACTTATTGAAAGGTTTGAGGGACTCCATAAAAGCCCATTTGGTGTCCCGTCAAATCAATAACTTTGCAGAGTTGATCGAGGCGGTGGATCGAATCCCCCTGGCCTAAGTGTCTGAGGTGGGTTGGATCGCTGGGTCCTTACTCAGACCCAGGCCATTTTATGGACTTAGCTTGATCGATCAAAATCGATCTATTAGAGCTAGCTTAAGGCATAGACATGATCACATTGGGTTCGAAATGACAATACACAACCATACAAATCAAAAGGAGACAAGCCCGAGCCTCATTAGTTCAAAGCTTGTAAATGGGGGTACCTAGTTCGATGGTGAGAGATGGATTGGTCGACATAGAGGAAGGCAGGGGCTGCAAAGCTTCAGACAAATGCACTTAGGATTCCTGAATGCCAGGAATTTCCTCTATCAGCGGTACACACACCAGGGGCGCTTAGGGAAGCTCAGGAAGGTCAGCAATGGCGGAGGGAAGCTTGACTCCTATTGGCCAGCAAGGGATCAAGGGAGGAATGCTGAGGCAATTTATAGCCTCGGTAGAGAAATGGGAATCTTCCAGAGAGCTGGGTAGGGCTGGAGCTGGCCCGAGAGGTCGGGCTGAGGCCATGTGTCATGATTTTTAGTTATGGAGGTCGGGCCTTAGGGCCCGATCCAGGGAGCTTCGCCATCAGAGGTGAGGTCCTAACGGCCATGCTGATGTGTCCAGAAGAGTGGGGGACATGCTAGGCTATCGAGGATCCTCAAGATTTCCTCTGTCGGGCGCAGGTGAGGTGAAGACAAAGATCCATAGTGAGGATGCACTGTGGGCTGTCTGATTGATTGATCAGGACCATAGAACAGTCCTGATGGCCTGGATCCTAACGGTCAGATCCGATCTGATCAGGGCCGGAGGATCCCACTGGATGGATACAACGATGGATCTACATTCCCATGGGATTAAATCCTAGCCAATGGATCAAAAGGCGCAATAATGAGATTTGCGGAACTCCGCTATCACGTGACCCAGACTCCACAGCGGATCGCCCGCGGTTCGCACAACGGATCCCGACCGTTTAATCGGGTATAAGGTTTATTTGCAATTTTAAATTGTTGTAAATCCTAAAATGCAATTAGACTATTTTAATTTTAATTGAATTATGGTCTAAATGATCTCCAAATTTTACCAAACTTACACTCTTAGCTAATTTTGAGGGTGAGAATTCAAAATTACAATCAGATTTTAATTCTGAGATCATTATATTATTAGGTCTCATTTAGGGCATCAAGACTGATCAAAATGCTAACTGAACTTATAGAAGTCCAATTGACTTCAAATTTTTAGGATAAGCTTAATTTGATTTTCTAAATGTAATGGGATCAAAATTAATATTTGATTAAATTGAGAATTAACGGGTAACAAACAAGGGTTATTACAGACTCCCCTACTTAAGAATGATGTTGTCCTTGACATCATCTCAAGAGAGAAAACAACAATGCATAAATTTTAAGAACAGATTTACAAGTTCATAATTCAATGGGTACCTAGATTCTCAAAGAAACTAGGATATTTTCTTCACATATCAGCCTCTTTCTCCCAAGTAGATTCTTCTAGAGAGCGATTAATCCACTGAACCTTTACCATTGGAATTGAGTGATTTCTCAGTTGCTTTTAATCATGAGCTAAGATCTTAATTGGCTCCTCTGCATAAAAAAGATTCAACTGGAGAGATAGCATTGGAAGTTGAATTAGATGAGATGGATCACGAAGACATCTTCATAGAGAGGAGATGTGGAACACATTATAAACTACAGAGAAATCTTCAGGAAGCTTCAATCTATAAGCTGCAGAACCAATATTTTCTAGGATTTTGAAAGGTTAATCGTAGTGGGGACTTAACTTCCCAGCTACACCGAAACGATATACACCTTTCATCAGATTGACCTTAAGGTACGTAAAATCTCCAACATCAAATTCCAGAGTACGATGATGAGCATCATGATACTTACTCTGGCAATCTTGAGCATCTTTAATTCTCTATTGGATTAGCTGAACTTTACGATTAGTTTCTTTAACTAATTCTGAGCCATATAATTGAACACTGCCAGTTTCAGACCATGCCAGGGGAGTATTGCACCTCTTGTCATACAAGGCTTCATATGGAGCAATGTTGATACTCATATGGAAACTGTTATTATATGCAAATTCTAACAACAGAATATGATCTTCCTAGAAACCTTTGAAATCCAGAATACAGAGATGAAGAAGATCTTATAGAATTTGGTTGACTCTTTCAGTCTTACCATCTGTCTGAGGGTGAAAATTCATGCTCATGGCTAGGGTAGTCCCCAAAATTTGAGCATGAATTTTACCAAATTCTATATGACCTATTTCTTGTCCAAATTTGGTTTCCTTATTGTCTATCTTTATGTTAGACAATAAGGAATTATTTGGTAGTAAGAAAATCTAATTTAGAGTCTTAAATCAAAAAGTAGCATTTTTAGACCCTTAAGTAGGAACAAAATAATCATTTTGCAAAAATTTAGTTTAAGTTCCCTTAACCTCTGAATTATCATTTAAATCATTAAAATCATTAATAAAACTAATTTGGAATCAATTAAGAACCTTTAACCTCATAATTAAGTAATCTGGTAAAATCCCATTAAAGACTTGAAAATTTCCTAAGTTATTTCATTAGGAGCTTATTAGGGATTGACACTTCACCTTAGGATCTTTTCCTTAAGATTAGGAATAGATGCTAGGTTAGATTTCATTCATTAAATAAAGTGGGTCATTTAATGAATGGGACCTTAGTTTTATTAGTTTATAAATTTTCATATTTTAATTCTGATTATTTTATCTTTCAACTTTAGATTAAGATTAGGAGAATCCTCTAATTAAGCCTTGATTTTGCTTAATATGATTTGTCTTAATCTTTAGTTCACTTTTAGACTTAAAAACCTTAGATCTTTTGTTTGACCCTTGGATTATGTGATTAACTCCAATCTCATGGTGTTTAATGTATAATTCATAGTTTTAGTAGATCTTGATCAAATCTTTATTTAGAACGTCTAAATTCATTAATTAGGACATAATAATTTCTTATTTAACTTATAGTCGTTATTAATTGAACTAAATTAGAACCTTATCAGTTCTAATTGATTTTTAACTTATAAGGTTGTGCTTCTAAAATACACTCGATAGTAGAAATTGGAGATCATAAACTTGTGTAACTTAGAATAGTTAGAATAGTTTAATAGATAACAACTAGTGTCACCTTGTGTAGTAAAGTCCCTTGCTCACTATTATTTTACTTGTGCTTTTGCATTCCCTGTAATTGGTGCCTTATTCCCTAAACATATAATACAAGATAATGTTATTGCATGAAACAAAAACATAAAATATTAGGATAACATCTGCATTGGGTTTAGTTACTTGTTGATCTGGCATATTTTATTCTACTGACAGGGGTAAGAAGAAATAAGGAGTACTTAGCATTACTCATTGAGGAGTGTTGTGCTAAGTTTGGAACCCGTATAGTCTTGTAGATGTGCTTGACTCCTCAGCTACTTCTAGATATGTATATAAGGAGAAATAAGGAGTACGTGTCCACAAAAGCAAAAGTAAAGCAACTAAAATATCTATGGGTTTGTGATTACTGCCTATTTAGTTTAGTTTCAGTTCTATTATTTCTGGCCTAGTCTCAAATGACTAAGAATATTTTGTCGCCTTAGCCTCCACATTGACGCTGAGAATCCTTTTGATATCAGCAGGCTAGATTAGCCCTCTTTTGATATGGCAGTACTTATATACCTATTCACTGTTTACTATTTACTATTTGTTGTTTCCTGTTTACCATTGTACTTGACTTTAGACTACCTTGCTTTACTTGTATATTTTAGAATGTTAGACCTTTGTTTCTTACTTATATGTACTGTTGTCGGATTAGTTTCTTTTAAATCAGCATATGTCATATGATTATCAGCATGTTTAGGATTAGATTTTTCTTTTAGTACTTTTACTTACTGTATTATACATGTACGTCTATCCTTTCTTAGTTTACTTGAGGTGTGCCTTTTTGCCTCAAATCTTATTTAGTTATAAATGATGTATTTATAACTTATCCCTTCCTTGTATGCTTATTACTCCTATGCTAGTTAAGATTTTTGTCTTATTTAAGTAAAATGGTAACATTAATAATATATGAAAAATTTCAGTCTAAAATGTACTTAGATAATTGTCTAATAAGATTTTTCTTTTATTAGCTGGGGCCCTAGTATTGTGAAACCAACAATGTTAGAATCAGAAAGATTTGAGAAGCTTGGTGCTAAAGAGGAGCCTTATCCAAAAGTGAAGCCATATCTTGAGGAGGGGCATCATGAAGGAGTTGAAGCTATTTAGTCTTTTCTACTTATCGTGATGATGAGTGATTTCATTTCAGTTCATTTAAACTTAATTATTGTTGTAATAATACATGTACTATTTGGCTGTATTTTTCTTACTGTACTATTTATTCTGAGTTGTATGCTGCATTTTCCTTATTTATTATGGTAAATTGATTGTATGTTTACTTTACCTTGCTTCAGCACTCTAATTCTGTATTTGCATAATGACTGATTACATAGCATGTATGCATTGGCTTATCTCTCCCTTACTAGTGGAATAGGATTTACACCTAATCTAATGCTAAGTGATGGGTTTGCCAAAGTGACACACCACCCCTTAGCTTAATCTTGTGGATTAAGGGGTGGGTCACCACAAGGCGGGCCCCTCCTTCAGCACCACGCAAGCCCAGGCCCGCACACAAAGGCACGAGTTGGATCTGACCCGACCCAACCCGAGGCATGCCCTCGCCATCCCTGCCTGTGATCGAGGCAGAGGGACTAGGGCATCTGATCTAGTGGTCAAGACGACACCACCAGTGGTCAGCCTGAACATCATCGGATGGGGAAGGGTCTGGCCTTCACTATGGTGGGTGGAACGTAAGTAGAGATGGCCAGTGACTGAAGAAAATCCTAACCCTAGGTCACTCCCTACGGGATACATGCGGAAGTTCACTGTGCACAACTATGCACTGATTGCTAAATTCGCTCAATCGAACTTGTTTGTGGTTGATCGAAACCATCCAAATGACAATCAATTCGACAGAATAAGATTGCAAAAAGGAATCATGCATATTGACTTAAAGAAATGGAGGATCAGGACACACCTGATCGACTGCTCTGATGGCTCGAGGACAAACGATTTCTTTCGGAGAGCGCTAGGGTTTGAATAGAGCACTCGAAGTGAATCGAGCAACTTATCAAGCCCCCGACAGACCCATCGAGGCTCCCCCGAGCTCTGGTCGGATGACTGCAGCAGCGTCTGGTCGTGACATGCCACGCAGCCTGCCTGCGGATAGCCAGAGGAAGGTGAATAATAGCTGTTCAACCAGCTAATCAAATGGATAGGATGGGCCGTTTGATCCAACGACATGGAAGGAGACTGTGTGACGAACTTGACAGTGCCTATTTGAATACTAATATAATTTTAATTAAATCCAATTAATTCCTATTTTAAAATAAATCATAAACTGTATTTTAGAAAAAATCCAAATATTCACTTCTAGCTAAGGGGTAAGGAACACAACGACGAAGTCAGATTTTAGTTTTGACGAGCATTTTGTTTTCCAAATTTTCAGGGTATTTAAATATATTAAAATATTCGATAGATTTTCGACAACTTTTGATTGCCACCAAAACATCACCCCTAGCTAATTTGGGGGCAATGAGCGTACTGGCAAAGTTCAATTTTTGATTTGATGCCAAAATAACTAGGTCAATTTCTAAGGTTCTTGAAATTTCTATAATCAGGGTTTAATCCATTCGACCCCTGAACTGAACTAGGTCTTTGTAGCGCCCCACCCCGTCGCCGCGTGCAAAATGGGTAATCGTGATCGATTCGGCGGCGGAGCGGCGTGCCACTCAGGGAGGAACATCCCATCTCCCCGAACGGCTGGACCAAACCCATCTGAAGGGCTGTTGACTCAACCTCAAGGAGGGTTGAGAGCTAATACTTAAGATAAGAGTAGTATCCTTATCTTAAATATTAGACTAGTACATACATTGGATGTAAAACACATGAGGAATCTAATATATGTAAAAGATATTAATATTTCCAGTATATTAATCACATCACAATACTAAGTATAAGTAATATATACAGAATGAGGAAGCTTAAAGCAAACATCCAGAAACTATCATCATAGAGGCTGTATGAAACATTCATCTTAGAAAATAAAAGAAAATACATCCAGAATTATCACAAATAGTTTAATAAAATACAGACATAAGAGCTAGATACTGAACTGAAGTAAACTAAGCAGAAAAGTAAACTAGGGAAAAGTTCACTAGTACTCCATGGGCTCCTTCTGAATCTCCTGGGTGTTCTCCTGACCTGGCTCAATATACTGCTCAAGATCTAGCAAATTGCTAGATCCCAAAATGTACTCAGTGTTAGATAATAAATCTCACACATTGAGACTAATCTAAACAGTTCTAGTTATTTATTTAGCATTTGCATAATATAAATAAGACCATAGAAAAATTGTAAATTAATTGAAGGTATAAAATAGTATAAAACTGTAAACTGAATGCTGAAAGTAAACAAAAATAGTAATGGATCTAAAACTGAGTAATAGCACATAAAACTATGTTGTATGCCATTGAAACAGTGCATTTGAATATGCCGCAATACTGCATGCTACTTATATACAACCAAAATATCACTGAACAACTATGAGTCATACGGTTCAATGTATACATACATCCAGTTGGGATCTACGGTACCAATACATCCTGAAATTTCCCAGTCAATATATGTAATATTCCGTAACCCATAAATCATACTCATACATAATTAGTGATACTCAAACATCATGCTTATGCGCATGCTTCTAAGCTACATGAGATATATCCAAAAATCCAAAAATGCTTTGAAATCCGTTAATGTATTCAAGGTCTCCATTGTGCAAAATCCTATCAAAATGAAGGATTTTGACTCCTATATTCTAATTCAATAATTGATTAAAGTTGAGAGTTTACTTAAAAATCATTTGTTGAGAAGGTTGTATACACATATTTAGCATGTTTCCAAGAAAGGTGGATTTAATCCTTAGCTTATTTTAAACTGCACATATCGAGGCGCACTTTGATAGGAGATAGAACCTAGTCACAATTTATATCTTAAGCTAAGCTGTTAAATAACCTAATTACAAGCATACTTAGTGTTCTACGCAAAGTAACTTGAGATACTTAGCCTGCTTAAACTGCACTTATCGAAGCGCACTATGATAAGAGGTAGAACCCGATCACAGTTTATATCTCAAACTAAGGATCTTGTTCACCGATTGTAACACTCTTAGTCTTGGAATATTTACTCTAATGGGATTGTATACGTCTAATCCCTCAGGATAACACTTAGTCATAAGTCCACATTGGAGTGAATTAATCAATCCTGAATATTACTAAGATAATCTAGTACTATGGGTATAAACTACTATACTCCACCAATAATCTGGGTTCAAAAGATTCTATTTAATCAACAAGGATTTATCAAAGCTATTAATCTTTATAATAAATGGGTGAGTCCTACACAAGGCTCCAAGGATATGATCCAAAAAGATCACTCAATATTGATTTCTACCACAAGGGAGAAGTTCTATTCTAATTGCTTTAGGCGATTCCTACCATGAGGTATCAAGATCAACTTCTGAGGTTTTGAAGGATCATCTAAGATTCCTAGCTCAATAAGTTACAAAAGTTCTTCCTACCTCAATGTATCAATAATTAAGGTCTTTAAACATTTCAAGAATGATCCTAAAGCAAGACCCTTAAGATCTCACTTTTCTACTTCTTAAGTTAATTCAAGGTTTACTTATTAGACTTGGATTAAAGTGATTAAATCAAATGATTCAAATTCATCTGATCTTTTTCTATTCTACAATCATGGTATAAAATCAAAGATATTATTAGAGTTAGATCATTTCATAAATCATTATAATTTTATGGTCAATCTTATGCTAATAGTCTTATATAAGAGAAAATCAAAGACCTCAAGTTTAGATTCAGATGATTCAATCACACAGATTTAATATTAACCTTAGCACTTATAATTCAATGATTTAAGATCAATATCAAATCATATGCATTATTAGAATAGTGTCAATTGCATTATCTTACAATCAGGTTAATTGATTAAGGTGATTAAGGTTTAGATCTTAATCAAGGCAAGTTAGGGTTTAACCCCAAGCCTTACCAAAATTAAGACCAATGGTTGATTTATAGATCAATGACAAATTAATATATTATTGTGTATTATTGATATCAAATTTTAGATTTATATTAAGTATCATTTACTTAATCAATTCAAGATTCCATTATAGTTGAATATTGCAATAACCCTAGGTTGTTACCCTATTAAGTTCTAGCATAATTGAACATTCATTTTTTGCTCATTATTTTTAGAATATTAAATTAAGCCTATCCTAAAAATTTGAAGTCAATTGGATTTCCCTAAGTCTAGATTTGCACTTTGATCAGTCTAGATGCCCTAGATTAGACCTAAAATATTTTATCTCAGAATTAAATTCTGATTGCATTTTTGAATTTCTCACCCCCAAATTAGCTAGGGGTGAAAATTTAGTAATTTTTGGAGATCATTTAGGCCATAATTCAATTTAATTAAATTGGGTTAATTTAACTTTGGGGCTCCAAACAATTTCAAATTGCAATCATACCCACCAAAGGTCTGGATCCACTGTCGGGACCACAGCGAATCTGCTGCGGGACCCCGATAGTATTTTAGATTCGACTCCTTCTAGGATCTTAAGCACTGATCTCAGCGCCCTCCATTAGACGGCTCCCACGTTCCATGCTGCGATCGTCTGTCAGCTGTGGGATCCTACTTATGATCCAACGGCTGATTCATCCCCACCTGTCTGTTAATCAGATCGCATCAGCTATCATTTAACCACAATGACCATCGCATCAGATGGTCCCAAGCCTCCCTCCCACCGTGGATCATCATCCCCAATTTTTCCCGAAGGGCCCCGACAGCTCCTGCTGTTAGTGCTGGCATGGCCAATATAGGGATCCTCCCTGCACCCTACTACTACCCAAATCCTTAACGGCATGGCACTTCGATCTTCCGGGTTTACCCTCGCTCATTCCTGGCCCGTCCAGCCTAAGCCTTGGGTCTACCATTGGGCTTGCCAGAGGTTCCACCCGTTCCCCATGGCTATAAATAGCCTGGGAATTGCCTCTGGAGGTTCCTTTGCCAATTGCGACCTCTCCTGTCACTCAAATTGCCTTCCATTTTCCTTGGAGCTCTTCTGCAACCCATCAGCAAACCAGCTCTAGTCAAAGTCTAGTCTGAGGGTGTGGCGCCCCACTCCCTAAGCCCACAATCATTAGGCTAAGGAGCGGAGGTCACTTGTGCAAATCCTTCTCTTATCATTGGATTAGGTAAGATCCACAATTCACTAATAAGGGGAGGACGTGCACAGAATAAACAAGAGGATCAGTCGCTAAATCTGACATACAGACAGAGTGCAGAAGCTAAATAAAGTAAATAGTACATCCATTTATCATGAATCACATAAGAAATAGTAATAAGATAGCTCAAAAAATAATAAAGTGTATAAAGTAAATCACAGTCACAGTACCTGTATTATTATAACATTTAAATAGTTTAAAAGACTGAAAGATAAATCACTCATCCTCATAAGCAGCTAAGAGGAACTAAGCAATATCCGGCTCTCCTGGCTAACGCTCGTCCTCTAAGTAAGGCTGCTTCAACACTTAGCTCCTCAAACCTATCTGAATCTGACATTATCGGTTTCATAATGCCAGGGCCCCAACCAATAAAAGAAAATCTTATTAGATAATTATCTAAGTACATTTTAGGTTGAATATTTTGCGTGTACTATTAATGTCACCATTTTTATACTTAAGCACAACAAAGAGGTAAACTAAAGCAGTAGGAGCAGTAAGCGTACCAAGAATAGGATATGTTATAAATACAATATTTATAACTAAACAACAAATGAGGCAAAGGCACACCTCAACAACTAAGCGAAAAAAGGGCATATACATATATTTATACTGCAGTAAGTAAAAGAACTGAAAGTGAAGTATAATCCTAAATATATTGATGATCATATGACATATGCTGATTAAAGGCAGAAATCTGAACATGGCACATATAGTAAGCAGTAAAGTCTAGCATCCTATAAATATGTACAAATGAGCAGGTAAGTAAAGAAACATAGCTGACTAAAATATGCATCAAGATACAGTACATAATAAGCTGAAAACTAAAATAGGTATGTAAAGACTGTCATATCAGAAAGATGGCCATCGGGTCGGTGAATCCCCAAAGCCTTTCTGTGCTTGGGCAGACAGAAATTCTCATAGCCTTTCTAGGCTAGGGCAGACATAATCTAGCAGCAGAGCTGAGAAGGCAGTAAATACAAATGCAGAATATTTTAGTTATTTTACTTTGTTTTTGTGGACACGTCCAGAAACAGCTAAGGAGTCAAGCACGTCTACAAGACTATATGGATTCCAAGCTTAACACACACTCCTCAATGAGTAATATTAGGCATCCTTATTACTCCTTACCTCTGTCCATTAGGATAAATGTGCACCCGAATCTACTAAAATATACTGAACCCAAAGGCAACTGTTATCCTAATTATTTTAAGTTTTTATTTTATGCACAAAGTTCTCTTATATGATATGTCCAAGGAATTAAGCACAAAAATAAGGAATGTGTGGCAACAAAATTAATCAAGTAAACAAGGGACTCTTCTATACATGGTGACACTGTTGTTGTCTAATTAAACTATTCTAACTATTCTAAGTTACACAAGTTCAGGATCTCCAATTCCTACTATCGAGTGTAACTTAAAAGCACAGCCTTATAAGTTAAAAGGATTAGAACTGACCAGGTTCTAATCTAATTCAATCAAGTATGACTACAAGTTTAATTAACAAATTACAACATCCTAATTTGATAAAATTAAATGTTCTACATAAGATATGATCAATATCTACTAAACTACAGATAATGGATTAAACACCATGAGATTGGGCTTAATCACATAATCTAAAGGGATAAGAAATAAGATCTAGGTTTTAGTTTAAAAGTGATCTAATGATTGAGGTAAACCCTATTAAGCAAATCAATCTTAATAGAATGAATCTCTTATCCTAAATCTAATGTTGAAAGACAAAATAATCCAAATAAGTTGTAAAAGTGTAAAAACTAATAAAAATAAGGATTCATTCATTAGATAACCCACTTATCTTATAAATGAAATCTAACCTATGAGCTAGTCCTAGTCTCAAGAATGGTCCTAATGTGAGGTGAAAGGATCCTAAGAAAAGACTTCGAAAATTTTTGGGAAATTTTGATGAGTTGACCTTATAGTTGATTTTTCTTACTTAGATGTCTCTAATATAGTTCTAATACTAATCTTAGTAATTTAGAATATAATTTAGAGGTTAATGATGCTTAACCTAAATTTTGGGCAAAATGACCATTTTGCCCCTAACTAAGGGTCCAAAAAGTCAACTTTTGATTTAAGGGTCCAAATTGAAGTTTCTTGGTACTAAATGATTACTTACTGTCTAACTTGAAGATAGACAGTAAGTATACTCAATTTAAACAAGAAACAGGTCCTACAGGTCTCAACTAAGATTTTTGACATAAGGGGAAATTTTGGTAAATTGCTCTTAATTAAATCTAAATTTTTATGTAGTTTATTGTTGGTTGCTATTCAAGAATTCCATAGAGCCCAAGAACACTAAATTCTGAGGTCTAATGAGTTAGTTATAGCCATTTGAATTTCTAAGAGTAAATTGGTAATTTTCTAAGTTAAGAGGGGTCAAAAAGCTAACTCTTCAATTTTGTGTCCAAATTCAGCAAACTCAGTGGCTATAACTTCCCTATAGTATACTAAGTGCTTTAAATAGGAGTAGACCCAAATTGGACTTCAAATGGTCAAGTTATGACCTAGTTAAGGTTAAGGGTATTTTGGTCATTTTTTCTAGTTTTTCTAGAGTTCAAAACCTAAATATTATTTTGAGTTATTATTGGCACTGAGATTCTAAGTTATCTAGCAATTTGCACAATACATTTAAGGTACAAGGTAGGTTTTGAGCACTTGATAAAGATGACAAAGTTTCAATTTTTGATTTCAACATAGAATTTTATATAATGTTTAATTTTCACATTTGATATAATTCAGTCCCACTAGGGTCATAGGGACCTTAAAATACAAAAATAGTGAAATTTTGGCTATTTCAGCCAAAATTGGGAAGTTTTTAATAAATTCTGGGCATTTTGCAATTTCAAGCGCTGCAGCGCTGCCGCGGTAGCGCTTTTCGCTCGACAGCACGCAGTAGCGCTTTTCACGCTGGGGTGCGCTGCGACTCGCTGTGGCCCGCTGCGATGCGCTATGGCACGCTGTAGCGGTTCATTTTGCAAAATTACTGTTCCTTTAATTTATTTTGACATTTCCTAAAGTTTTCCAAGAAAAATATTTTTGCTGCAGCCCGCTACAGCGCATTATGGCGTGCTGCAGCGGATTAACTTGCGATTTTTACTATTCAATTAATTTAATCACTGATTTATATATGATTTTTCTAAAATACCATTGCAGCCCGCTGCAGCGGTCCGTTTAGCAAGTTTGGGCGCTCCAGCGCGCTGCAGCACCAGACGACATTTTTCGCCTGGATGAAACCTGGTAGGTCCATTTTCGAGCTCAAATACACCCAATCCAGAAAATTCCATGAGCTATGCCATATATCGATGGAAAGGTGTTTCTGATACCTTTCCATCAACACCAAAATCGGCACACACGAAGCATCCTAGCTATATGAAAAATGTAGATAAATAATAAGGTATGCAGAATAAATGAAAACAGAGCAATGTCCTTTCAGCAAATGTGATTCTTTTAAGAGACTTAATGGCTTCCATACATGTTTATAGACTTCTAGAGATACATTCAAGCATTTTAGCTATATGAAGAAGATAAAAGAGAGGGGTAAAGGGGTACCTTAGTCCTTACAAGAAGAGGAGGAAGGGGATACTCTCATTTCTCCAAGAACTTTGGAGGTGGAGAGCTACACTTCTTCTTTGTCAGCAAGCACCCTAGGAAGAAGGGAGGGGAAGGAGGAGCTCAACTTTTTGCAAAGGGGAGAAAGAAGGTTATGAGCTCGTTCTTAAAGGAGGAGAATGAGAGGTGATAGGGGACTAGGCCATCATGAGTATAGGGGGAAGAGGTCATCATTTGTCAGCTCAAGGGCATGGAGGCACCGAAAATGGTAATGGGGCTGACAGTAAGTAATAGAAAATAGGGGAAATTGCAATTTGGGGATTCAATGATTGCATATTTATTTTCCTTATTTATTTAAAAATTTCGATTTTTGAAACGTGCTCCTAAAATTCCCAAAAATTCACCCCTAGCTAATTTGGGGGTGAGGAATCCAACGGTGAAGTCAAAAAATTTGATTTTGACGATTATTTAATTATGCTAAATTTTTTGGTATTTAATTATATTAAAATATTCGCAAAAATTTGATGACTTCCAAACGCGTCCAAAACGTCACCCATAGCTAATTTGGGGGTGACGATCACAATGGCGAAGTCGGATTTTTATTTCAAGGTCAAAATAAATACCTCCATTTCTTAATTAATTAAATATTAAAATAATCCAAAATATTAGATTTAGCTCTGAATTACTTCAAATATTCAGGGTTTGGTTCTAATGACTGGACAAATTTAATGGAATAGTAATTAAGACATGATTATGCTTAAATTAAGCTCGGTAACAACCTTATGTTGTTACAGAGGGTTAGGCTTGGTGTTCAAGCCCCCTATAGCTTTGTTTGGGCCGGTGGAACTCGTCTGCATTAGCTCCAACTTCTTGATCGATCCTTGTCTTCCTCAGTCAGCAGATATAGTCCTTTTCCTTGTCCAGGTACCCCTTCTATCTTGGACCGAGTTGAGTAGACTCGGGTCCTTCTTCCAATGCCCTCTGATGGTATTCTTAGTCTAGGCGATTGCAATACATAAATTTTGCTGGTTCTGGGTCAGGCCGATCGATCGTATCAATCGATAGGACTGCACCGCATAAGGAGTCGGGCGCCCGAGTAAGGTCCCACGCTTCTAGTGGTCCTCGGGTCGAGCCAGATTGGGGTTTGGGTGCG
The DNA here is from genome assembly GCA_016760335.1 of Gastrodia elata. Lineage (NCBI taxonomy): Eukaryota > Viridiplantae > Streptophyta > Magnoliopsida > Asparagales > Orchidaceae > Gastrodia > Gastrodia elata. The sequence goes on along the minus strand of CM028670.1, from coordinate 23,509,724 downwards.
CCTTGTCACACTGAAAGTGTAGCCAAGAAGCCCCAAGCCTAGCGAGCTCTCTGTGGGGAGTATTTGTAACAACTCAGGTTGTTATTTAGGTCAATTAAGACTAATTTAAGTCTTAATTATGGTTATACTATATTAAATAAGTCATTTAGAACTCATCTCTAAGATCTAGATCAAATCAAGAATCAACTGGATCATTTCTGGATTTTTGGAAAATCCCAAAACTCTAGAAATTGACTTTTTATCTAAACCTCAAATCAAAAATCTGACTTCGCCATTGCATTCACCACCCCCAAATTTGCTAGGGTTGAAGTTTTGGATGCATTTGAAAGTCGTTGGATTTTCATCGAATATTTTAATAATATTTAAAATACCCCAAAAAATCAAATAATTAAATACTAGTCAAAATAAAAATCCAATCACACCGTGCGTTCCTCACCTATCAATTAGCTAGGGATAATTTATTGGGAATTTTTGGAACGTATTTAATTGATTAATTATAATTAATGAAATAGGCTATGAATATTTAAATAATAATATATAATATATTAATTAAGCGGCACCATTTACTTAAGTATAATGCCGTCCATCGCTTGCGTTAGATCTAATGGTCAGATCTCGACCGTCAGATCAAAGATCGGACGGTCATTCCGTCGTCTTCCTCGTTTCTCCTCCGCGTGTCGAGCAGGAGAGCTCGTCACGGGAACCCTTCGATGCATGTCAATCACCGCTGAAGAATCCCTCTTCATTACTATTTAAACTCCTAGATCGATCAAGGGCATCATTTTTTCACAAAAGCCAACTGATTTGGGAATCGCTCGGGTCTCGAGCGAACTCGTAGATCCTTCGTCATCCAATTAAGGTACCATCAATTTCCCTATTCCCTTATATTAAGCATTCAAATTCATTTCTCAAATCTATTTCATGCTTTAGATTATTGATTGACCGTCTCTGATTGAACTAAATCAAGTTCAATCGATCGAACTTTTCAAATGCTATACAGTGGTCCACAGTTCCGGGCTCTGTATCACCGCGCGTAAGGCATCTAGGGTTCGTCCTTATAGATATTATCGATCACCTTAGGACTCGAATTAACTTCTATTGTGTAGTACTAATCATTCTCTTCAGAATGACATTCGGAACGACTGTCTTCACCACCGGGAAGGTCGACGAACTTCGTGCCCTAGGATCTCGATCTCGGGTATCTGCATGAGAGAAGACGGAGCCTCGGGTCGGGCCGGCTCAACCCGGACCTGACCCGCGTCTGTCGTACGCGGCTCTGGCATGCTGGCCCGCTCAACACGCGGACCTCTATCGCTCAGACACGTGTGCGTGTGGGCCCAGCGTGTGTCAAGTTCCGTCTGTGTAGCTTAATGTGTGTGGGCCCCGCAGTCGCTCTCATCCAATCGCATAGCGCCATGTGTCCAGCCAGTCAGACCGCCGTCTCTTCCTTCGGTCGGTGTGGGTCCCACCTATAGAATTAAGAAAATAAAAATAATAATGAAATAAAATTATAATAATTAATGCATATAATAATTAATACTTGTATACATATAATCTATGTACATATACATTTATAAATATGTATATGTATATTTAGATAAATAGAAAATTTAAGATAATTAATTAATAATATCTACTAATATAGTAATTAATCATATACAAATTTAATAAACAAAGGGTAAACTTATAAATATTAAATGAAATCAATAATTCCATATAATTAAAATCCTAAATTTCAAACCTCCAAATCTTGCAAAATAAAATTTCAATTAATACAACTAAATATACAAAATTCATCAGAAAAGTACAAAAAATTTATTGAATCTATCAAATTTCTATTTGGAATAATATATCACATAGTGACATTTAGGAGTATTAATTTAATTCAAATAATGTCACAAATATTCAAATAACTGTAATCTTGTATCCTTTAATCCAAACATACCCAATATGGGTCTCAAAGTACTCAAAAAATCCTATGGATTAATCTGAGAATATTTATTTTGCTGTTTGGATTAATTTGAGACTAATCACTTTAGGACCTAACCCTAATTAGACTATTTAACCCTAGAACTTCAATTGATCATGAGTTGGTCAATTGAACTCCAAATTAGGTGATCCAATTCTCAATTTAGATCAAAAAATCCTAATTTATAGTAATCTATAAAAATATTTTAGATCCAGTGGTTAGATTTGCTAATCAACCCTAATTACCCTAAAATTTAATTAGTAAAAATTAGCAAATCTAATGATCCAAATTGAGTAATTTTAGTTTTTGATTACTCATAAAGTAGATTAAAACCTAGTTGTATGATTGTTTTAGTGATTTTATGATTAATCTCACTAATCACATTAAACCCTAACTATTAATCCTAAAAGTTTGTATTGGCTATAACTTGGCCAATACTTATCAGAATTTGATGATTTTAGGTTCTATGGAAACCTTAGAACATAATCTACAGTAAATTGACAGAAATATTAGATTTCATTAGGGTAAAATTACTAATTTACCCTTATAGGTCAAATTTCTTAATTTGACCATATAAGGCTTAATAATTACTCAAAATTAGTATAATTACTATTTAATCTTATATTAGGCAGTAAAAAACACTATGCCATAGAAAATGACAAAGTATTTGATTATAATGGGTTAGTATTAGTCACTAACCTATTCATAAGCATGGGACTTATCATTTAGATGACCCCTCCACCGTAATCATGTTAACTCTTGAGTTAACAGGACCACGGCAAGGTTGGGCCATCAAAGTATCGAGCACCCACATCAGCGGTCGTGAAAGATTTTTGGGTCTAGTAGCTCCCCGGGGCTCCAGCAACTCTCTGATGGGGGTTTTGGGTTCTATCGGTGCATCTCAGCATGTTGATGAAACCTCGATCCATCGGAGGCTGTGTGGTGGTCGGGGAGATGAGAATTCAGCCGATTAGGGTTACACTAATCGGTTGGCTCTCGGGTTGGTGCCGGGAGGAAGAAGACACATAGTGTGGGTCGGGCCGACCCGTGACCCGCGCTGTGCGATAGTGCCGGGCCATCGGGTCAAGCCGACCCGCGCATTTTGTAAGCGGGTCAGGACCCATTTTAATTTAAATAAACTTATTTGGAATTATTTTCCTTAAGAAAAATCAATTGGATTTATTGGAAAAATGCAAATCAAACTAATTGAATAAATTTTAATCTACTAGTCCAAATCCTAGGATATTATATATCAAATTGATCAGAAAATCCTCAGGAATAATAATATAGAATAATATTGAATAGCTAATGGCTTGATTTTCTGTATTAACCTAATTATTGTAGAACTTAATTAGGATGGATTAGCATTAATACTTATCCAAATTGCATGTTTAAGGTGCCATTATTTTTCTTATGATTAGTAGAATGAATGTGCTAACAAGTTTGTTTTTTTCATTTATATATTCCAACTTATGCCCTAATCTTGTTAAATCATGATTAGTAAAAATTAGGGGTTTTAACCATGGGATCTTAGCAAACTCAGTCTCTAATTAATTATATGATAAAATAGAACTTATGTGCCAAGTTGTATGAAATTTTGATGGTTAGATATGTAATTATGTGTTAATCTTTTTGAATTAGTTTAGGATTTGATTAGCACTAATTACTTTTAGTTTTTATGAATTTTTCTATTAATATGCTCCATAGCAGTGAGGTAGATGTAGTGAAACCATGTATGCAAATTTATGATGTATAAATTGAATAAACCTAAAATTGAAGAACTTAAACATCTAAATTAATCTTAAAAAATCTTAAGACTTTGATCAAGCTATTAAGACTTGATCTAGGTCTGAGATTGCTACCAATAATGCATTCCTAATCTACTAATTTGACATTTGATCTATAAATGAACACTTGATCTTAATTAGATGTGAGTAGGGATAAAACCCTAACTTATTTGATTAGGATCCAAACTCTTAAACTTACTTAAATTCATTTGATTATAAGATAATGCAATTGACATTATTCCAATAATGCATCTAATTTGGTAGTAATCTTAAGTCATTAAATTAGAAATGTTAAGGTTAATAATCAAACCATATAATTAAATAATCTGAATCTACGCATCGGATCATTGATTTTCTCTTAAATAAGACTATTAGCATAAGAAGACAAAAAAATCGTATTGATTTGATAAACCAATCTAACTTTAATAATAACCTTGATTTGAATGCCATGATCTTAATTTAACATGTGATGAGATGATCTAATCATCTGATCTAACCACTCTAAACCTAAATATTGGATGAAACCTATAATGTAGCATTAGAAGTAAGAGTGCGAGATCCCAAGTATCTCACTACTTAACTCATATCTAAAATACTTAAAAGACCTTAATTAATGATACCTTGAGGTAGGGAGGACCTTTTGCAAAGTTATTGAGGTAGAATCTTAGATGATCCCTTACCTTAGAAGTTGATCTTACTACCTTATGGTAGAACTCACCTAAGCTACTTAGAGTGAACCATTTTTCCTTATCGTAGAACCTAATTTGAGTGATCTTTGATCATATCCTTGGAGCCTTCTGTAGGATTCACCCATTTAGCATAAGAATGGATAGTCTTGAAAAATCCTTGTGAATAAATACAATTGTTGAACCCTAATTGTTGGATGGTATAGTTGGTAATATCCATGTTACTGGGTCATTCCAGTAGTATTCATGATTGGTTGATTCATCTTAGTATAGATTATATCTGTATTCTATCCTACAAGTTTAGTCGAATATAGCCTTACTTAGACTAAATCATTCAAACTTAAGAGTGTTATGATTAGGGAATTTAGATTATTAGTTTGTTTGAATAAAAATCACCATCGGGTGATGCCTCCTAACGAAGATCACTTCCATAGGTGTGCTTCAAGAAAACCATGTGATCCTAATCACCTTCTTTAGAACACTAAGTGTGCTTGTGAATTGGGTATTTTGATAGCTTAGCTTGAAATATAAGTCACCATTGGGTGATGCCTCCTATCGAAGATTGCTTTATTAGGGTGGCTTAATCAAACTAAGAGTTGAAAACTACCCTTCTTGAAAGTATGTTATATATGTGTATACCATCTCCCCATCTAATAATTTACAATTGAATTCTCAACTTTAACCAATTATCATTCTAGAAGCTAGGAGTCAAAATCCTTTTAGCAGGATTCTGCATAATGGAGACTTTGGATTCAATATCTATATTTCAATGTATTTTATGAATTTTTAGACTTTACTCATATAGAATAAAAGCATGAGCATGGGCATAAGTATGAGAAATGATTCATGTGGTGATGTATGAGTATCAGTGATGACTTTTGGGTTACGAGATGTTGCATACATTGACTAAGGAATTTCAGGATGCATCGGCATCATAGTAAACTGTATTCCAAACTGGATGTATGTACACATTGGATCGTATTTACTTTAGTACTGCTTAGTTTAGTTGATATGTGTTAGACTTCTTATCTAACACGGGATACTTTTGGGATCTGGTAATTTGCTAGATCCCGAGCAGCTTGTTGAGACAAGGCAGGAGGACTTGCATGAGATCCAGGAGGAGTATGTAGAGCCTTAATGGATCTATTTTCAACCTTTTTACTTTACTATTTCTACTTTAGTACTTCATATAGATTTTACTTTTGTATTATTTAAATTTAGTTTGTAATAATTCTAGATATATTATACTTTTCTTTTCTGAGACAAATGTTTACTACAGCTCTATTATGACTGTATTCTGGATGTTTTGCCTTAGCTTCCGCACTTTACTATACTATTGCTATACTTAGTATTGTGATGTGATCAGCATACTGGAAATGCTGATATTTTAGAACATACAATGGATTCCATATTTATTTTGATAATCCAATGTATGTATTAGTCTAATACTTAAGATAAGTACTCTGCTCTTATCTTCAGTATTGACTCTCGATCCTACTCTTGGGTTCGAGTCAGCAATCTTCAGTGTGGCTCAGTCTTAGCATATTCGAGAAGATGTTGTTGTTTGTTCCTCCCCAAGTAGCGTGCTGTTCCACTGCCGATCTATTGTACCATTTGTGCACGGCGATGGGGCGGGGCGCTATAGCTGGTATCAGAGAAGTATCATAAAGTGTTAGATAAGAAGTTTGTTCCTATCTACTTTATGATCTATTCTCTGTATCAGGTCAAGATCACAAGTTACTAAGTGTAATGAAAAGTAAACATCTAAATGTTTATTAAGTTATCTCAGAAAGAAAAGGGTTGACCATGTCTAGCATGATGACACCCTAGGAATTTAACGCACATAATAATTTGATTGAAACTATGAATTTTTAAATACCAAAAAAGACATCTTAGGATTTGAACAAACTTTGAAAGTAATGATAAAAGATGAATTAAATACTTATAAGTTGAGTTATTTTAGGAATGGAATACTCACAGCCAACATTTTGGTTCTACCTTAGGAGGTTTGACGACTACTCGATAGATGACCTCCGAGATGGCCAGATCTATGGAAAGGTCATCGATGGAGTGTCACATTGAGGAGTTGAGGTGCTAAATAAAATCCTTATCAACTCCTCCTTTGGAGGCACCAGTCTTTCAACACTCGCCAAAGAGTGGCTGGATCGTGTTATTACTGCACTTCGAGAGACAGCCTGTCCCGAGAAGTACCGTCTAGAGATTGCAGAGATCCTACTGAGGGGATCAGCGAGTTGTTGGTGGTATTTGGTTTATAGGATATTAGCTCGAAGGAGCCACATAGTCACATATGATGACTTTTGCGCTGCCTTTTGGGCATAGTATTGTAACTAGGATTTCAGAGATCTTATTATGTCATTTTCTTTATCTCAGTTATATATTTTGTGGATCCATGTATCTTCTCTTTTGAGAATAAAATGAATGAATGAAAGTATAGTAAAATTTTATGTTTATGAAATCATACTTGTGTAGTTACAGCCATGAATCCTGGCTCTCCATCTGCTCTTACTCCAATCAAGAATGCGGTCTCGTCGTTTGGCAGACCTGAAGAATCCAACCCAATGGCCAGTTTGATGAAGGCTCTAATAGATAGAAATGCGCAACAGGCGTAAGAGACACGTGGCCCTGATTCTCTTTGTAAGATAACAATCTGCACCCCTATCAGGATTCTCATCATCATCACACTATATGGGTGATGGGATCCTGCACAGTTTCCTTCACCTTAGAACTCCTACTTTCAATGGAGCACTGAACCCCATGGATACAGTAAAATGGCTTAAGCTGGCTGAGAAGAACCTGGCCAGTATCAAACGCCCGAACTCTGAAGCTATTTGTTTAGTAACTCATATGTTTCAAGAAGAAGCCGAATACTGGTGGGAAATGAGCAGAACAACAAATTTGCTGATTTTGAAATAGAAGATATTCCTTGGTACATGTTCTTAGAAGCATTCTGAGAGGCATTCATACCAGAATCATCTCAAGCAATCCTGGAGGATGAGCTCCTCCATCTCACTCAAGGCAATAATTCAGTGTTCGACTACGAATAGGAATTTCGGAGATTATCACACTTTGTTTCTGACCTAGTGAGAACAGAAGCGTCCAGATGCCATCATTTCTTGAAGGGTCTGAGAGACTCTATCAAAGCCCACTTAGTATCCCGTCAGATCAAGAGTCTGATTGAGTTGATCAAAGCTGCCCATCTACAAGAGGGACTCTAAGGTCATCTGGACCATAAAAGAAAAGCAATAGTTATGCAACCAAGGAAGGAACGCTTTGGTCATCATAAGATGGCAAAAGTCTATAACATGGAAATTGAACAATCACAACCTCAGAAATACGAGTGCAATCGATTTCATCCGTATGGAAAATGCTACAACTTTGGTGGTGTATCTTTTACTTATGGTCGAAGTGGCCACCATTATTTCGACAGCGATGCCAAGAACACAATCGATGGAATACTCATCAATCACTCCCGTCATAAGCAAGCATTCCGTGTTCAATCAAGGAACAGTCGAGAGTCGGCTCCTGCTATAATGCCAGCCCCTACTTGAAACTCGAAAGCAGTCGTACTGGCACAAAAGCCAAACCATGATCGTCAGGGTCAAAGGCCTCAGAACAAGCGACCCGCAGCACCTGCAAGGGTATATATGTTAACTCCTGCCTTTGCTCCTGAGGACAACGATGTGGTGTCCGGTACGCCTTATATTAATTCTTATTTAGTCATTTTTATTTTGATATTTTTTGTTATAGTAGTGTATCCTAGCTATAACTGCTATAATATGACCTTAATAATAGAGGACAAATCTTGTAACATCCTTTTTGATACGGGAGCGAGTCATTCATTTGTATCAGAAAGTTGGGCTAAAATCTTAAGCTACCATCTTACCATTTAGCAAACTCATTAAGCATCGGATTACCTTCTAGAGCCCGTATGCAATCCCAAAAGTTTTGCAAAATAAATATCCCTATTGGTAAACAAAAATATGAAGCCAAATTGATCATCTTGCCAATTGCAAATTTTGATATAATCCTGGGCATGAACTGGCTAAGCCAGCATGGTGCTTCAATTAATTGCCAAAAGAAGAATATCACCTTGGGCAGTGGGAATTTGTCACAATCTTTCATTGATAAATTTAGTACTCAAGCATCACTAATTAACGTATTGAAGGCGGAAAGGTTAGTCAAAAAGAGCTGCGATGCATATCTCGTAACAATGTTAGGAGAGAAGAAAGAAGTCGTGCCCCTGTCAGAGAATCAAATCGTTCGCAAATTTCATGATATTTTTCCTGAAGACCTACCCGGTCTTCCTCTAGTTAGAGAAGTAGAGTTCGCAATTGAATTAACTCCCAGAACTCAAGCGCTGTCAAAATTTTGTATCGCATGTCGCCTAAAGATCTTCAAGAATTGAACAAGCAACTTCAAGAACTGTTGGAGAAAGATCTTATTCGTCCAAGTTCATCTCCTTGTGGAGCGTGTAACGCCCCATCCCGTCGCCATGCACAAAAGCCAAGTATAATTTATAGTTCGGTGGCAGAATGGTGCGTTACTCAGGAACGGTGGGCCACACAAATAAAACCCATCTTCCCTAATAGGCTAGAGAGACGAAGCCATACTGAAGGTCGCTGACTCGAACCCTAAGAGTAGGTTCAAGAGTCAATATCTAAGATAAGAATACTTATCTTAGGTATTAGACTGGCACGTACATAAGGTTCAAGGGAGCTAGAAAGAACCCATGTAGGTTATAAAATATATCAACGTTTCAAGTACGCTGATCACATCACAATACTATGTATAGTAGTATAACAGAGTGTGGAAGCTAAAAGCAAAACATCCAAAAATACATTCATCTCAAAAAAGAAAAGTAAAAAATACATCAAGGATTTATTACAAACCATTTAAATGTAGGAATATAAAGAGTCTATCTAAAATGCGGAAAGAGCTAGAAAATAAAGGTAGGTGCTCGAATCTCTACAACTCCAAATGCTCCTTCTGAGTCTCTGGTACGTCCTCCTAACCTGTCTCCAAGAACTGCTCAGGATCTAGTAAATTACCGGATCCCAAAAGCACCCCGTGTTAAACAGGAAGTCTAACACATCGAAGCTATCTAAACAAGCTAAACTAAACATAACGAATATGCAAGGGCGTAAAGTAAAAGTGCAGGAAAATTGTAAAGGCAATAAATAACTAAAACTGTAAGAACTGAGCGAAATAAAATTGCATCAAACTAAATACTGAAAGTAAATGTAAATATCCGATACTCGTAAAATGAATGTGAGAGGAATGTCAAATACTGAAAGGAATGCTATAAGCTACATTATATGCCACTGAAGCAATGCTCACAAATATGCTACACCTCGGTATATCACAGAACTATCACTGAATATTTATGAGTAGTACGGTCCAATGAAGTACAACAATTATGAAGTAAGTGCGGTGACGCAGATGCACCCTGAAATTTCCCAGTCAGTGTATATAACATTTCGTATCTCATACTGTATCACTGATAACCTTGTGTCATAATAGAAGGAATGAGTTCCACCCATGTTCATACTTATGCTTATGCCATGATGTTGAATGAATGAGAAATCCCAAAATCCATAAAAAATGTAGTAAGAAACAGTGATGAATCCTAAGTCTCCACTGTGCAAAATCCTGCTAAAAGGATTCTGTTTCCAAATTCTAGATCGGTGTTTGGTTAAAGTTGCTTATTTACTTAAAGATCACTGGGCGGGGTGATTGTATACACATAGTAAATATGTTGCAAAGATTGGACTTACAACATTTAGTTTGATTACGCCACCCTAATAAAGCGGTCTTCATTTGGAGGCACCATCCATTGATGGTTCTGTATCTCAAACTAAGCCTTGAGTCACCAAACTCACAATCATACTTAGCGTCTTAAAGAAGGTGAATCCCGTCACTTAGTTTATTTGAGCCATACCTATTGAAGCGATCTTCGCTAGGAGGCATTGCCCGTTGGCAACTTGTCTTTCAATCAAACTAAGGGATGGGCACCCATTTAATACTCTCTTAGGATCGATTGATTTACTCTAAGCGAGGTTATATCCGCCTAAGCCCATAGGATAGCAACAAAGATAAATCTCACTTAGAGTGACTCAACTAATTCTGAATACTAGTAATATAGGTATACTATGCTGCACTACCCAATAATCATGGTTCAATCAAGTCTATTTAACAGAACAAGAATTTATCAGAACTACAAGTTCTAGACTAATAGGTAAGTCCTGTACAAGGGTTCACCAATCAAGTATGATCAAGGATCACTTAATAAGGATTTTACCACAAGGAGAGTAGATCAATTTCTAAGGTGATAGGATCTTCTATACTTCTACTTCAAGGGATCATACAAGGCCTCCTATCTCATGGTATATGAATTTAAGTCTTTTTAATATTTCAAGATGATCTCATGAAGAGATACTTAAGGTTCTCTCTTCTCAATTTTGATATTTACCTCTTAGGTTCTGTTGCATAATGAGGGTTAGGATGATTAGATCAAATGATAAAGTCATCTGGTCACACTCAATCTAAGATCATGGTATCTAAATCAAACATATTGTTAAGGATTAGGTCACTTGTTTAATCAATATAATTTTAATCGTCTTCTCATGCTAGTCTTCTTTCTTAAGAGAAAATCAGGGATCTTAAGGTTTGATTCAGATGATAAAATCACCAAGGATTGTTATTGACCTTAGTTTGTCTAATTCAAATATTTAGTATCAATAATAAATCAAATGCATTATTGGAAAATGTTAAGTTCCTAGTTTTGAAATCAATTCAATTAAGTCAGGTTTCTTAAACATTTGGACTCTCCTTAAGTAGATTAGGGTTTGATCTCTTCTCATGCCTTAAGAAAAATCAAGTTATTCATTTAAGATCAATGTCAAATCAGTGGATTAATTATGTATTATTGGTGGCAATCTCAGACATAGTTCAAGTCTTAAAAGCTTGTCCTAAATCTTAAGATTTCTTAAGTTGATTAAGATGTTTAGGATTTCAAACCTTTAGATTCATTCAGGTATACTTAATAAGCTTATCTATGTGAATTCACTATACTTGATTTCTATTATATATCAGATTAACAATCAAAGTTTATAAAACAGAGATTACTTAATGTTAATCAAACCCTAATTCCACTCAAAAAGGATTAGCTCATAAGTACCAATCCAACCATTCAAATCACATTATATTTGACATATAAGTTCTAATTAATTATACAAGAAATCAGAGCCTGAGTTTGCTAAGATCCAATCAGTATAAGTCCTAATATTTACTAATCATGATTTAACAAGATTAGGGCATAACTAAAATTACAGAACTCAGAAAAATATGTTGCTTAGCACATGCAATCTATTTGACATCAGTGAGCTAATGGCATCCTAAACATGCAATTGGATGAGTAAATTTACTAATCTGCCCTAATTAAGATCCACTGTAATTAGGCAAAAATTAAAGATCTAACCATCAGATGCATGATTTTATTTTATATTTAGGTTCCTGAGATTTTTATGATCATTTTCATATATGATATCATAGGATTTGGACCAGTGGATTAAAAGTTATTTGAATAATACATTCTGTATTTTTATTTAATCAAAATCCTATGATTTGATTAATCGAATTATTTTCCTTAAGGAAAATAATTCCATTAATTCGATTTTAATAAAACGGCTCGGCCCGGAATCAAAAATGCGCTGGTCGACCGGGGCCCGGGAGACCCGGCACTGTCGCACCGCGCAGGTCGTGGGTCGACCCGGCCTGCACAGTGCCGTCGTCCCCATTCCTCCGTCCCGACAGGTAGGCCGAATTAGGGAACCCTAATTCCCAAAATTCTGATGCGACCAGGCCACGGCTCGGCCAGCATTTGATCGCTACTCCATCACCGTGGTCAGATGCGTCGATTGGGACCCGAATCCCCTTGTGAAATGGTCTAGATCAGCCAGACCTTACTCACCCGTGGATTCCGCCATTGAGCTACTGTGGGGAGACAATTCTCCCCACAGAGGCCATGCCAGATCCCGGGCTCGATCCCTACACCATCAGGGGGTGAGGCGGATCGAAGCCCTCTGGTCCGGGGGTCTAGGGTGGCCTGGATCGCTGGGTCCTTACTCGATCAAGGCGATCCAGAAGAAACTGAACCAGATTGATCGGGGCTTACCTAGACCCTAATTACGATACAACTGAGTTTGAAACGACAATAAGTAGAAAACCGCGTCAAATGGAATAAGTTCTGAGCCTTATTGGCTCAGAACCTACAACAGGGATACCTGGCTTTGCGGGATGGAGCTGGGACTGGAAGACGGATCGTGGGTCGCTGCCGTAGAGACTCTGGAAGCTCTTAGGGGTCCTGAACTCCAGGAGTAACCCTCTATCAGCGGTACGTGAGCTCGGGAGCGCCTGGGTGAAGCTAAGGGAGTTCCGCAATGGCGACGAATTTTAGAGGCTACAGTTGATCAGCAAGGATCAATTGAAGCGGAGCTGGGGCTATTTATAGCCTTGGCTGAGCTTAGGGAAGCTTCTGGAGCCACTGGCTCGGGCTGGGGAGGCCCGAGAGGGCGGGCCATGGCCGAGCTCTCGAAATTCTATTTCGAGCTCGGCCGGGTCACAAGGCCCAATTGGGGTCTCATGGTGTTTACGGGAAGACCAGCAACGGTTTGCTGAGTTGGAGGCGCGCATGGGGGACAGGGGAGGCCACTGGCAGTACGGGGAATCTTCCCTGTTGGGCGCGGCTTGGCGGAGATGTAAATCCACAGTGCGGGTGCGCTGTGGACCGTCTGATGCATCGATCGGGAAGACGCAACGGTCCTGATCCTCTGGATCCTAACGGCCGAACCAGATTAAATCTGTGCCATAAGATCATTAGGGTTGATCTAACGGCAGACCCGCGGTTCTAATCCTAACCATCGGATGGAAAGGCGCGATGACTAGATTTGAGGGATCCCGTTGTCGCGTGACCTGGGCTCCGCAGCGGATCGCCTGCGGTCCGCACAGCGGATCCCGGTTGTTATATTAGGTATTAGGGTAAAAATGCAATTATGGAAAGTTATAAGCCCTTAAGTGCAATTGAACCATTCTAATTTAAATTGAATTATTGCCCAAATGAATTTCAAATTGCACCAAATTTTCACCCTTATCTAATTTGGGGGTGAGGAATCCAAAAATGAAAACAGATTTTAATTCTAAGGTCAAATTATTTTGGGTCTAGATTAAGGCATATAGATTGATCAATTTACAAATTTGAATTAGAGAAGTCCAATGAACTTCAAGTCTTCTAGATAGGCTTATATTGATGATCTAAAAACAATGATACTAAAAAAATTAAATCAAGTAGCTTATATTTTGCATGGTAACAACCTGGGGTTGTTATAGAGCGCCAGTTTTGTTTGTAAAGAAGAAAGATGGATTGATATGAATGTGCATCAATTATAGGGAACTAAATAAGGTGACTATCAAAAACAAATACCCTTTACCTCGTATCGATGATCTATTCGATCAATTATCTGGAGCTAAAGTTTTCTCAAAGATAGACTTGCGATCTGGATATCACCAATTGCGAGTTAAAGATTCAGATATTGAGAAAACGACATTTAGGACCCGTTGACATTATGAATTTTTGGTAATGTCCTTTGCTTAACAAACGCACCATCCATTTTTATGGATTTAATGTAACGTGTGCTGAAAGCGTATTTAGATAAATTCGTCATCATCTTCATCGATGATATCCTGATTTATTCGAAAAGCAAAATGGATCATGAAGACCATCTGTGATTAGTATTAGAAGAGCTTCGGAGTCATGAATTATATGCTAAGTATTCCAAATATGAATTCTGGCTTGACTCAGTCGCTTTCTTGAGTCATGTCATGAATTCTCAAGGGATCAAAGTCGATCAAAATAAAGTGAGTGCAGTTCAAGATTGGTCACAACTAAAATTCGTGACCGATATCAGAAGTTTCCTGGGACTAGCAGGATACTATAGAAAATTTGTGAAAGGATTCTCACAAATTGAGTCTCCTCTCACAAAGTTAACGTAGAAAGCAGTACCGTTTGTCTGGAGTCCAGAGTGTGAGAAAGCGTTCCAATCATTAAGAGATGCTCTTTCCTCTGCCCCAGTTCTAGCCTTATCTAAAGAAGGCCTTAACTACCAGGTCTATAATGATGCATCTGACATAGGTTTGGGATGTATGCTGATGCAGGAAGGAAAAGCTATAGCCTATGCATCTTGTCAGTTAAAACCACATGAAAAGAACTACCCTATCCATGATCTCAAATTAGCAGTCGTAGTTTTTGCTCTGAAAATCTGGCATCATTATCTTTATGGCATCCAGTGTTCCATATTCACCGATCATCAGAGCTTAAAGTACATCTTCACCCAACGTAAGTTAAACTGCCAACAATGAAGATGGCTTGAGTTAATAAGTGATTATGATTTAAGAATCTAGTATCATCTAGAAAAAGCGAACATCGTAGCAGATGCACTCGGTCGTCATGCTACTCTATCTTCCATAATATCATCAAGTTCTCTAGAAGAAGAATTCCAAAAGCTCAAAATAAGGCCAGTGCGTGGTGCTATGTTGAGCACCCTGATATCCATGAGTTTGGTTGAGCCCGCATTTCATCTCGATGTCTACATCTCTCAAACTAATAATGAAAACTATCTGAAGTTTAAAGTAGACATTGAAAGTGGTCGTCACCTTGATCTTCAGCTTAGAGAAAGCATTCCAATCATTAAAAGATGCTTTTTCCTCTACACCAGTTCTAGCCTTACCTAAAGAAGGCTTTAACTACCAAGTCTATACCAATGCATCTGGCATAAGTTTAGGATGTGTGCTAATGCAAGAAGGAAAAGTTATAGCCTATGCATCTCATCAGCTGAAACAACATGAAAGGAACTATCCACTCCATGATCTCGAATTAGCAGCTATAGTTTTTGCTTTAAAAATATAGCATCATTATCTGTATGGCGTTAGTGTTATATATTCACCGATCATCAGAGCTTAAAGTACATCTTCACCCCGTGTTAACTAAATTGTCACCAGCGAAGATGGCTCGAGTTAATAATCGATTATGATTTAAGCATCTAGTATCATCCAGGAAAAATGAACATCGTAGTAGATGCACTTAGTCTTCCTACTACTCTATCTTCCATGATATCATCAAGTTCTATAGAAGAATAATTCTGAAAGCTCAAAATCAGGCCAGTGCATGGTGTATGATAAGAACATTAAATCCATGAGTTCAGTTGAACTGACATTTCATCACGATGTCTCCATATCCTAAACCAAGGATGAAGACTATCTGAAGTTCAAGGTGGACAACAAAAGTGGTCATCGCTTTGATCTTCAGCTTTGAGGTAATGTAATCTATCAAGGAGATCAACTATGGATTCCCAAATCCATGCATCAAGAGATTCTGGTAGAAGGTTATAATTTAGGTTACCAAGTTCATCCTGGTAGCACCAAGATGTATCAAGATCTGAAGAAATCATTCTGGTGGCCTAGAATAAAGAAAAGTGTGGCCAAATTTATAGCAAAGTGCCACGCTTGTAACTTAGTTAAAGTCGAACACCAAAAGCCTGGAGGACTTCTCCATCCTCTGGCCATTCTTGAATGGAAGTGGTTCGATATTTCTATGGATTTTGTTATAGGTTTACCTAAGTCAAGATTTGGTGCTGATTCAATCTAGGTCATTGCTGATCGACTGACCAAATTAGCTCATTTTATCCCTATGTGTCAAACCGATTCTGTGGAGAAATTGGCAAAGTTGTATATCAAGGAAATTATCAGGCTCCATGGAATTCCAAGATCTGTTGTATATGATTGAGATAGTCGTTTCACTTCTAAATTCTGGCAAGCAAAGCATCAGAACTTGGGGACTACACTAGCCATGAGTACCACTTTTTATCCACAGACCGATGGTTAAACTGAAAGAGTCAATCAAATCTTGGAGGATCTTCTTCATCTCTATATTCTAGATTTCGGAGGCTTCTGGGAAAATCACATTCCTCTCGTAGAGTGCGCGTACAACAATAGTTTTTAGGCGAGTACCTGCATGGCACCATATGAAGTGTTGTATGGCAGGATGTGTAGTACTTCTTTAGCATGGTCTGAAATAGGTAGTGTTCAACTATATGGCTCAGAATTAGTTGAAGAAACTAATCGTAAGATTCAACTGATCCAACAAAGAATTAAAGTAGCTCAAGATCACCAAAGTAAGTATCATAATGCTCATCACCGTACTCTAGAATTTGATGTTGGAAATTTTGTGTATCTTAAAGTCAGTCTGATGAAAAGTGTGTATCATTTTGGTGTAGCTGGGAAGCTAAGTCTTCGCTACATCGGACCTTTTGAAATCCTAGAGATGATTGATTCTGCAGCTTATCAATTGAAGCTTCCTGAAGAATTCTCTAGAGTCCATAATGTATTCCACATCTCCTCTTTGCAGAGATGTCTTCGCATACCATCTTATCTAATTCAACTTCCAGCGGTACCTCTCGAGCTATATCATTCTTATGCAGAAGAGCCAATTAAGATCTTAGCTCATGATCAAAATTAGCTGAGAAATCGCTCAATCCCAATGGTAAGGGTTCAGTGGAGGAATCGCTCTTTAGAAGAATCTACTTAGGAGAAAGACGCCGATATGCGAAGAAAGTATCCCAGTCTTCATGAAAATCAAGGTATCCGCTAACTTTCTTAATTATATTTCTATTCTTCAAATTTCTGCATGATTGTCTTCTCTCTTAAGTTGATGTCGAGGACGACATTGTTTTTAAGTGGGGGAGTCTGGTAATAATCCTAAGTTGTTACCCTGTTAAGTTCTAACATAACTGAGCATTCATTTTTATCCCATTGCTTTTAGAATATCAAATTAAGCCTATCCTAAAAATTTGAAGTCAATTGGATTTCCCTAAGTCTAGATTTGCACTTTGATCAGTCTAGATGCCCTAGATTAGACCTAACATATTTTGATCTTAGAATTAAATTCTGATTGCATTTTTGAATTTCTCACCCCCAAATTAGCTAGGGGTGAAAATTTGGTAATTTTTAGAGATCATTTAGACCATAATTCAAATTAATTAAATTGGATTAATTTTACTTTGGGGCTCCAAACAATTTCAAATTGCAATCATACCCACCAAAGGTCTGGATCCACTATCAGGATCGCGGTGAATCCGCTGCAGGACCCCGACAGCATTTCAGATTTGGTGCCTTCTAGGATCTTAAGCACTGATCTCAACGCCCTCCATCAGACGGCTCCCACGTTCCGTGCTACGATCGTCTGTCAGTCGTGGGATCCTATTTATGATCCAACGGCTGATCCATCCCTGCCCGTATGTTAATCAAATCGCATCAGCTGCCGTTTAACCACAATGACCATCGCATCAAATGGTCCCAAGCCTCCCTCTCACTATGGATCATCGTCCCTAATTTTTCTCGAAGGGCCCCGATAGCTCCAGCTGTTAGTGCTGGCGTGGCAGTATGGGGACCCTCCCTGCTCCCCACTACTCTCCGAATCCTTAACGGCATGGCACTTCGATCTTCCAGATTTACGCTTGCCCATCCTTAGCCCTTCCAGCCTAAGTCTTGGGACTGCCATTAGGCTTGCCCGAGCTCCCACATGTTCCCCATGGCTATAAATAGCCTGGGAATTGCCTTTGGAGGTTCTTTTGCCAATTGCAACCTCTCCTGTCACTCAATCTGCCTTCCATTTTCCTTGGAGCTCTTCTGTAACCTATCGGCAAACTAGCTCCAGTTGAAGTCCAGTCTGAGGGTTAGGCTTGGTGTTCAAGTCTGCTATAGCTTCGTTTGGGCCGGTGAAACTCGTATGCATCATCTTTAGCTTCTGGATCGATCCCTGTCTTCCTCAGTCAGCAGATCTGGTTCTCTTCCTTGTCCAGGTACCCCCTCTATCTTGGACCAAGTCGAGTAGACTCGGCTCCTTCTTCCAATGCCCTCTGATGGTACTATTAGTCTAGGCGGTTGCAATGCATAAGTTTTGGTGGTTCCGGGTCAGCCCGATCGATCGTATCGATCGATCAGACTGCACCGCGTAAGGAGTCGGGCACCCGAGTAAGGACCCATGCTTCCAGTGGTCCTCGAGTCAAGCCAGATTGGGGTTTGGGGTGCCTTGTCACACTAAAGGTGTAGCCAATAAGCCCCAAGCCTGGCGAGCTCTCAGTGGGGAGTATCGAGCCCCCACATCAGTGGTCGTGGAAGGTTTTGGGTCTAGTAGCTCCCCGGGGCTCCAGCCACTCTTGGATGCATGGTTTTTGGTTCTATCGGTGCATCTCAGCATGCTGATGGAACCCCGATCCATCGGAGGCTGTGATGTGGTCAGGGATATGAGAATTCAGCCGATTAGGGTCCCTAATCGGCTGGCTCTCGGGATGGCACCGAGAGAAAGAAGACGCATAATGCGAGTCGGGTTGACTCGTGACCCGCGCTGTGCGACAGTGCCGGGCCATCGGGTCAAGCCGAGCCGCACATTTTAAAAATGGGTCAGGACCCATTTTAATTTAAATAAACCTATTTGGAATTATTTTCCTTAAGAAAAATAGGTTGGATTAATTGGAAAAATGCAAATTAAATTAATTTAATAACTTTTAATCCACTAGTCCAAACCCTATGATATTTATATCAAATAGATCAAAAAAATCCTTAGGAATAAGAATATAAAATAATATTGAACATCTAATGGCTTGATTTTCTATTTTAACCTAATTATTGCAGAACTTAATAAGGATGGATTAGCATTAATACTTATCCAAATTGCATGTTTAGGGTGTCATTAGTTTTCTTTTGATTAGTAGAATGAATGTGTTTAGTAGTTTATTTTTTTGATTTCTATATTCCAACTTATGGCCTAATCTTGTTAAATTATAATTAGTAAAAATTAGGATTCTTAATTGTGGGATCTTAGCAAACTTAGTCTCTGATTAATTATATGATAAAATAGAACTTATGTGCCAAGTTGTATGAAATCTTGATGGTTAGATTTGTAATTATGTGCTAATCTTTTTGAATTGGTTTAGGATTTAATTAGCACTAATTACTTTTTATTTTATGAATTTTTCTATTAATATGCTCCATAACTGTGAGGTAGATGTAGTGAAACTATGTATGCAAATTTATGATGTATAAATTGAATAAACCTAAATTTGAAGAACTTAAACATCTTAATTAATCTTAAGAAGTCTTAAGACTTTGATTAAGCTATTAAGACTTAATCTAGGTCTGAGATTGCTACCAATAATGCATCCTAATCTACTAGTTTGATATTTGATCTATAAATGAATGCTTGATCTTAATTAGATGTGAGTAGGGGTCAAACCCTAACTTATTTGATTATGATCCAAACTCTTAAACTTAATTAAATTAACTTTATTATAAGATAATTCAATTGACATTATTCTAATAATGCATCTGATTTGATATTGATATTAAATCATTAAATTAGACATGTTAAGGTTAATAATTAAACCATGTGATTGAATAATCTAAATCTACGCTTTGGATTCTTAATTTACTCTTAAATAAGACTATTAGCATAAGAAGACGAATAAAATTATATTGATTTGATAAACTGATCTAACTCTAATAGTATCCTTGATTTGAATCCCATGATTTTAATTTAACATGTAATCAGATGACCTAATCATCTGATCTAACCACTCTAAACCCAAATATTGGATGAAACCTATAATATAGCATTAACAGTAAGAGTGGGAGATCCCAAGTATCTCACTACTTAGCTCGTATTTAAAACACTTAAAAGACCTTAATTAATGATACCTTGAGTTAGGGAGGACCTTTTGCAAACTTATTGAGGTAGAATCTTAAATGATCCCTTACCTTAGAAGCTAATCTTATTACCTTGTGGTAGAACTCACCTAAGCTACTTAGAGTGAACCATTTTTCCTTGTGGTACAACCTAATTTGAGTGATTTTTGATCATATCTTTGGAGCCTTCTGTAGGATTTACCCATTTAGCATAAGAATGGATAGTCTTGATAAATCCTTATGAATAAATAGTATTGCTGAACCTTAATTGTTGGATGGTATAGTTGGGAATATCCATGTTACTGGGTCATTCCAATAGTATTCAGGATTGGTTAATTCATCTTAGTATAGATTATGTCTGTGTTCTATCCTACAAGTTTAGTTGGACATAGTCTTACTTTGACTAAAGCATTCAAACCTAAGAGTGTTATAATTAAGGAATTTAGATCGATAGCTTGTTTGAATAAAAATCACCATCAGGTGATGCCTCCTATCAAAGATTGCTTCCATAGGTGTGCTTCAAGCAAACTATGTGATCCTAATCATGTTCTTTAGAACACTAAGTGTGCTTATGAATTTGGTATTTTGATAGCTTAGCTTGAGATATAAGTCACCATCGGGTGATGCCTCCTATCGAAGATCGCTTCGTTAGGGTGGCTTAATTATACTAAGAGTTGGAAACTACCCTTCTTGGAAGGATGTTATATATGTGTATACTATCTCCCCATCTAACGATTTATAATTAAATTCTCAACTTTAACAAATTATTATTCTAGAAGCTAGGAGTCAGAATCCTTTTAACAGGATTCTGCACAATGGAGACTTTGGATTCAATATCATTATTTTAAAGTATTTTATGGATTTCTAGACTTTATTCATATAGAATAGAAGCATGAGCATGGGCATGGGCATGAGTATGAGGACTGATTCCTATGGTGATGTATGAGTATTAATGATGACTTATGGGTTATAAGATGTTGTATACATTGACTGAGGAATTTCAGTATGCATTGACATCATAGTAAACTGTATTCCAAATTGGATGTATGTACACATTCGACCGTATGACTCATAGCCTTTCAGTGATAGTTCTGTTACATATATGTGGCATACCGTGTTGTGGCATATTTGGATGCATGATCTTAGTGGCATATAGTACAGCTTTGAGCATTATTACATTAGTTTATGAGCATTTTATGTCTTTCACTTATTTTAAGTATTCAGTTTTCCATTCATTTTCACGTTGTGCAGTCTTTACAGTTTCAGTTACTTAGTTCCTTTTCAGCTTTTCTATAGCTTTCTTTACTTTACTGTCTATTTGTATTTATTTTAGTACTGCTTAGTTTAATTGCGATGTGTTAGACTTCTTGTCTAACACAGGGTACTTTTGAGATCCGACAATTTGCTAGATCCCAAGCAGCTTGTTGAGATAGGGCAGGAAGACTTGCCTGAGATCCAGGAGGAGTATGTGGAGCCTTAGTGGATCCATCTTCCACCTTTTTACTTTACTATTTCTACTTTAGTACTTTATATAGACTTTACTTTTGTATCATTTAAAATCAGTTTGTAATAATTCTGGATGTATTTTACTTTTCTTTTCTTAGACGAATGTTTACTACTGCTCTGTGATGAATGTATTCTGGATATTTAGCTTTAGCTTCCACACTCTATTATACTATTACTATACTTAGTATTGTGATGTGATCAGCATATTGGAAATACTGATATTTTTGAACATACAATGGATTCCTTATTTATTTTGATAATCCAATGTATGTGTTAGTCTAATACTTAAGATAAGTACTCTCCTCTTATCTTCAGTATTGACTCTCGATCATACTCTTGGGTTTGAGTCAGCAGTCTTTAGTGTGGCTTAGTCTTAGCATATTCGGGAAGATGTTGTTGTTTGTTCCTCCCCGATAGCGCACCGTTTCACCGCTGATCTGTTGTATCATTTGCGCTCGGCGACAGGGCGGGGCACTACAAGTGTCCACTAAGCACATTTAGGTGTTCAATTAAATGTTAAAATTTTCTAACATACATCCTAATATCATGAAAACTTATGAATATAAAGATGACAAAAAATAGAAGGTAATTATAGCTAACTAAATTCTAAATCAAACTAAAGAAGTTAGCACTTAATTACAACTCTAAAAGACTTAAGTTTCATGCAATTTGGTTATTAAGATAAACCTAATCGACACAAGCAATCAAAGATTCTATTATTTAGTATTTTGCATAAAAATAATTAAGGCACATAAGAGGTTCTTGCACATGCCATAAAAGGGCATATTTTCAAAGTTAATTTTTACACAAAATTTTATACAATACTCAATTTTAACTAAACTAGGATCAAATTTGATATAATTCAGTACCACTAAGGTCCTGCGGACCTTAAAATGCAAAAAAATTGTGAAGTTTTGACCATTTCAGTCAATTCTGCGCACTTTCAGAAACTTCTGGGTGCTACGGCGCGCGGCAGTGCTTTCAGGCGCTACAACGGAAAACGATGCGGTGGCGCACTACAGCGCTTTTGATGCTGTGGCGCGCTACAGCGGGACCAATCCGAGAGCTCGATGCTACGGCTAGATGCAGCACTTTCAAGCGCTGCGACGCGCTGTGGCGGATCAACTTGCGGAAATACTGTTCAGTTAATTTATTTTTTGGTTTCATATAGTTTTCTAGAAATGATGCTGTGGCCCGCTACAGCGGTCCAACTTTTGTATGAATGTTCAATTAATTTTTCTCATGATTTCTTATAGTTTTTCCCGAAATGACGCTGCAGCCCGTTGCGGCGCGCTGCAGCGGTTTAACTTGCGGGTTATTGTTCAATTAATTTAT
This sequence comes from Gastrodia elata, assembly GCA_016760335.1. Taxonomy (NCBI): domain Eukaryota; kingdom Viridiplantae; phylum Streptophyta; class Magnoliopsida; order Asparagales; family Orchidaceae; genus Gastrodia; species Gastrodia elata. The sequence continues at coordinate 23,486,628 of CM028670.1, read as the reverse complement.
TTATTGATTTCATATGATTTTTCCTGATATGACGCTGCAACCCGCTGCGGCGTGCTGTAGCGGAAACCATTTGAACTCCGGGCGCTACGGCGCGCCGTAGCGCCTGACGGTGATTTCGCCTGTGCAAAAATTGTGAATGGCCACATTTCAAGCCCAAATACTCTTAATCCAAAGCATTCCATGAGCAGTGCCACATATCAATGGAAATTTCTTTCCGATACCTTTCCATCGATACCAAAATTGGCACAAATGGATTATTATAACTATACAAACAATAGAGTTAAAGGTTCGGGTATACAAAATGAACAAAAAACAGAGCATGTGATTTTCAAAGTAATATGATGCTTTAATGAACCTCAATGACTTCCAAATATAATTATGAATCTTTTAAAGATACAAAACAGCATGATAGCAACATGAAGTAGATAAGGAAGGAGAGCAAACGGGTACCTTAGCCTTAAAAGAGGAAGAAGGAACCTTTGATTTCTTCTAGACCTTAAAGGAAGGGAAGCTCCTTCTTCAACACCAAGCTCAACAATGGAGGGAAAATGAGGGAGGAGCTCTCAAATTTTGCAAATGAAGAGGATGAAGGATCTGAGCTCCTTCTTAAAGGAGAGAAGAGGAGAGGTGAAGGTATAGCCTAAGGGAGAGGGGAGACATGGGAGGAAGGAAATGACCCTTAGCTTTTCCCTTCTTGCATGCAATGGGAGGGGGTGCCGAACATAGAGGGATGGGAAGCCAGGTAAGTAATGGAAAAATAGGAAATTAGGGGAAAATGATTAAAAATAAATAAATACTTGTTTCTTTAATTGATTAAAAATTCAGATTTTTGAAACGCGCTTCGAAAAATCCCAAAAATTCATCCCCAACTAATTTGGGGGTGAGGAATTCAACGACGGTGTTGGAATTCGATTCTGACGATTATTTAATTATCTTTTTTTTCCAGGTATTTAATTATATTAAAATATTCATGAAAATCCGGCGACTTTCAAACGCGTCCAAAACATCACCCCTAGCTAATTTGGGGGTGACGATCGCAACGACAAAGTCAGATTTTGAATTTGAGGTCAAATTAAATATTAAAATAATCTAAAGCAATCGATTGATCTCCGAATTGCTCCAAATTTTCAGGATTTGGTTCTAATGGTTAGATGAACTTAATAGATTGATACTTAAGATACGATTAAGCTAAAATTAAGTTAGGTAACAATCTTAGATTGTTATAGTCTTGGTGGTGAACTCTTAATGACTTAATTAGAATATTAGGATCAAAATTAGGATTTGATTTAGTCCTAATTGACTAGAATAACAACTTGGGTTGTTATAGCACATAACGCTGGATTAGCTATGCTGACCCAACGATGGGTCACCACAACAGTTCTATTTGTGTGATAAACAAATCATATGCCCAATAAATTAAGTTAAGTCAGGATGGAAATGCATTTTAGTTCCATTCATTAACAAGTTCTAATAAGTTACAGGATATTGGTTATTAGTTTATAAATCTTGCAATCTATTCTATACATCCTAAAGGTGAATTGAAATGTTCTTAATGCAAATCCCTATTTCTCTAATACAGTGTTAAGAGTCCTAATAAGTACATTATAACAATTGGAACAAGATTTTCCATACCTTATGTGATCGGATTGATCTCCGGGGATCAAGAGAGTAAGGAGAAGTTAACTCAGAAAATGCAGAACAGGGATCAGACGATGGGAATCGGGATGAAGCTTCTTTCTGAGGAACGAGAATCAGCGGATGGATTTGAGACGAGCCTGATTGCCCACGAAGCTGACTGATGGAATAGACCTTGTTGATGAAACAAGGATTAAGCGGGAGAAGAATCATAGGCACTGAGAATTTTTTTCAATGACTTCTTCGTTCCCATAGATAAAATAGCGGTTCAGGATTAAACTCCCACATGTCTTCGAGAGAAGAGAAGGAGACGAGGGGTTTGGGTTGCACAAGAGCTGCAACGATTTGCTGTTAGTAGGGTTCAATTGCTAAATACACTCCATCGATCTTTGCTGAAGTATCACTCCTCTTCCACATGGGATGTCACGTCTTATGGAGATACCTTTTCTGTGATGCGGTGGCAGAGAATGAATTGGTAGTAGATAGAAATGGGTCTCCTCATACGGTAAAATATTACTGTTATACTTTTTTTTTAGCAATCATAATAAATGAAATTAGTTACAATTGTGAAACAAGATTGGGTAACGAACTCAAAACAAACTATAACGAGTATTTAACGAACAATAGGATTAGGCGATGATGTTAACGTCCATCTTAGTAATGACCAAGAGTCATTACATCTAATGGCCTTAGTTTTTTAGTGAGGCAATGGATGAAAGTTTCATTTGTGATAGTCACATTAAGGTGATCCTGTGAATTATTTTTCTGTTTACTATGAGTTTGATATAATAGTCTCTTATAAGATATTTATAATGTTTTAACATTATACATATTCTAACCCTTATATACCTATCATGCTTATTTCCTTGACTGGCTCATTTTCTTATGAAAGACGGGCGTAGCCTATGCATATATATATATATATATATATCAAATATAAATCAACAGTGCTATTAGTTGTTCACACACTACTCATTTTTTTGTGGAATATAAATTGTTAATATAAAATTTAGATTATTTAATATTTTAAAGTCTTGAGAAATTGTACGTGATACATTGTTATTATACTTAGGTGGGAGATTACTTTGTTGGAATAAGGAGAAGACCTTTTAGATGATTAATATTCATAATATTCATTTTATTGAATTTTGATTTTTGTATTATTTTATGTCAAGAATCTTGATGTAAATTTCTTAGTAGTAAAGTTATGTGATATAATTTGGATGATTATTTTGGATATTATAAATATTATTAATGGGCAATTGTAATTTTATATTTATTTGATTATTATTCATTTTCTTTGACATGATTTCTAAGATATTGCTTTTGTTTAGTAGTAAAGTATATGTAAAGGCTTAATTAGTGTTACTTAACTTAATTAGGCTGGTTTAATACCTTAAATTTACTGTTAAATACTTCTTAAAAATCATGCCTATTTAATCTTTAATCTACCTCTAATATATTCTTTTTAATGGTAAAGTCTAAGCCTCTTTCTCTATAGTAGGGACCTCTCAGCAGATCTCGGTAAGCAGGCTCAAATTTGGCTAATGATGAATAATTAGAATTATTTTGTATGAGATATGAAATATTGATATTTTTGAGAGTAATTTGATGTATTAATTGAAGTTGTATGCTTGTACATCTTAAACTCTGATATTAATTTGTCATGTGTATTTATTTAAATGGATTTTGACTTTTTGAAGTTAACTTAGCAAAATGATTTTTAGATAAGAGTAAAGTTGAAGTGACAAAAATAATAATTAAAATAAATAATGTTTATATTATTGAGAGCTATTTGTTACAATACAAATAAAATATATAATTAGTATAATATATTTTTTTATGAAAAAAAAAATAGAATTTTTTATTTTATTGATCTATTAAATATTTTTTTGGGAGGTTTAGCAATTTGCAATTATTTGATGACAAGTAATTTAATGTAGAAAAAAAATGAAATATAGTTTTGATGATGAAAAATGAAAAATATAAAATATTTTCAAAAAAATTATAAAATATGTTTTATTAAATGACATAATTATTATTTGCTTTTTTAAATGTCAATAATTAAGCCTGTACGGAAGGCTTAATTATTTATGACATGATTTTTTTATGTGTAATTAGCATGCGCCATCCTAATATGCCATATAATTATGGCATCATCAAAATTCATAACCATTGCAGTTGAACCAACCAATGTACTTCTTTGAAGAGAGTAGGGAATTTCTTTGTTGGGCTCCATGCACATAAGTCGTTGCTCCATTGATAAAATTAGAACTCTCTCAATTGACTTAGACATTTATCAAATGTCTCAATCAATTGATACATAATAATATATAATTCAAATGAGATTTAAAAAAATAATAATTTGATTAAAGGCTTTTTTATGTGACAAAATAATTTACAAATAACATTCTATCATATTGCTAATACTCTAATTAACTAAACTATCCAAAGTACTCTTACTATAATGGGACATTCTAAGTATATGTTTATTACTACACTACTGGGTTACTTGATTTCTATAACTTACGATACTTGAAGGTCTAGCTAAAGGATTCCTCAACTTCCAAACCTAATATCTCATTATTTTTAAGTTATATGATATCCATGACTTACACTATCCAAGATTTCAAGTCAACAATATCCTTTAATTATTCTATCCTACTAGAATCTTAAGATTCTATGCTTAAGAAGGTTGTTTTATATAATCACTTAAGTTATCCTTGACAGACCGAAAATACATAGTCTGCGGTTGCACACAAAGGTACATGGTCCGAAGTAATATGGGATGGTAAGATAGTAAAATTTATCATCCTCTGGGAACAGTGTTTAGTTTCATTGAGTATACCTAACTTTAATAATATTTAAGTTATCAAATTAGCTTTGGATTTGTCCGAAATTACAATTTCAAAATTACAATTTTAGAGTTTCTTTGAATTGAAACTGTTTTAGGAAAATTAGAGAGAGTTGAGACTAAACATGCAAACGACATAGGTTAATGCAAGTACTCTTCTTCTCAACTTTATATTAAATTAATTGGATTAATTTCTTATTTCATAATTAAGAGATTTAGTTTTCTTTAGTAAGCTTTACTAAATGTACTAAATCTTGTCTAGTGCTCCGAATGAACACTAGAATGTTCAATTTTGGCACATAGACACTCATGTCATAATTTGCTTATCAGTTCATCTCTTACATCTAACTGATATGATCTATATTTTAGGTTGAATATTACATGAACTTAATTCCACTAATTTCTCACACACATCAACTCTTGATTTAACTAACGAAATGAGCTACTAAGCAAAATGAATTTATGTCACATCACCCATAGCACTTAGTTGTAACAACCCAGGTTGTTACTTAGATCAATTAAGACTAATTCAAGTCCAAATTGTGATTCCAGTACACTAACTAAGTTATTAAGAACTCACCACAAAGACTTAGTCCAAATTAGAAATCAAATGAATCAAATTCTGTTATTGGGAATTTCCATAAACTCTAGAAATTGACCTATTTAATTTGACCTAAAATAAAAAATCTGACTTCGCCATTGCACTCATCACCAGTTTCTTTGAATTGAAAGTGTTTTAGGGTTCAAGTGTTTAAAAAATAGTCAAAATAAAAAAAAGTATGACATGATTTTTTTATGTGTAATGCTGCTTTAGCATGCGCCATCCTAATATGCTATAAATTTATGGCATCATCAAAATTCTCAACCATAGCAATTGAGCCAACCATTGTACTTCTTTGAAGATAGTAAAGAATTTTTTTTGTTGGACTCCATGCACATAAGTCGTTGCTCTCTTCATAAAATTAGAACTCCTTCATAAAAAACCACCATGTAGCCTTATCTTCTAAGACTCAAATAAATAACAAGTTTTTCTAGATCTCATTTACATGTACGACCTCCTTTAATTCATGAATAGTTACATCATGCGCTTTGACCAAAACCCTTCTAATACTATAAATACAACATGTAACATCACTTCCCATAATGATAGGTCCAATGTCCATCTCCTTGTAAGGACAAACCAATCCTTCTATGGGTAATAAATGTGATATATCTCATTAGTAACCATGATCAATTAGAACTATCAACTAATAATCCCATGGAAACTATAAAAAGAGAAACTTGACAGACTCCACTTGCTGTTATTGCCGTCAAACTTGACGACGTCAGTATTCGTCAAATGCATCACGACTTGGTGAAGATTCCCCTCCACCGCCGTCGAAGATAAAAAACTATCTTCTCCTCTATCTCCCATGTTTTCAATCTCTTGGATACCACTTGTTGGGATCAAGACCGCAAAAAAGTTCCACATTCAAAGCCTGGTTCAGAATATAATAAAATGCATAAGAACAACAATCACAAATATAATAATTTATATGGTTCAGTGTATATAATATCTACGTACACAGGGAAAAGATGAGAAGAATTTCACAACGGAGAAAAACAATTACAACATATTTTCTAAACTAAGAGCTAGCTCACTATGATGACCTGAGAATCAATGTTGAGAATTTTCATGCATTGCATATATGATTTCTTACTATCTTGTATGCATCAATTGATAAAGTTAATGCAAGCATGATAAATTAGTGAATATATATTATGTTGTTTGGTTTCAAAAAATATTAATTTATGAAAATTTTGTATGATAAAAATAATTTTTATTTCAATTACATTTTTGATATGCTGCTCATTTTCAAAACAGCCTCTTCACTCTAACAAGCACCAAGAGAAAAACACACAAAACCAAAATTTGAAAAAAAAAAATGAAATTTAGGATCAAATAAAAGACTGTACTAAATAAGTTAAATGAAAACACATCACAATAACAAATTTGTGATTTCATTCCGGTAAAACAAAGAGCAATTTTGATTCTATTTGTGCTTTCATTGGGTCAGGCTTTCAGCATGGTTGGCTGCTTCAAATACAATTGGCAATTCTCTACTGTGATGGAAACTATTTACAAAAACTTTTCTAATTGTCCATTGCAAGATGCAATATGCTGACTTCCTTTGCAAGGTACAGACTACTTCTTTATCTATGTAGAAGCCAATCAACAGGAGCAATCCTTTCAGCCTCTGCACAGTTTAATTAACAGCTGAAAGTGGAAATTTTGCAACTGGTTCTCACAGATCAATCTGCTATGCGGCTTCATTTTCTTGCTTCAGTTTTGTTCCATTGAATTGACTCAATGAAATCATATTGCTACTAATCATGAAGGGACAATCTTTTTTGCCCCCCTTTGTTGTTAAATTTTATTATCTCTTTAATTATTGTATTGTTGTATTGCTATTTTTTCCTTCTTTCTTAGTTGTCGTGTAGTTTGTATCCTTGCTTATTTGGTTGGCCTGAGAAGCATTAGATATGGTGCTAGAATTCTGATAATTCCATGAATTTATGGCATATAAGAGTGGAGCATGCTGAAGAATCTTCTATATAAGCTTTTGGAAAATGATGCACTCATTGAAGATATAGATTCTTACAAATTAGAATTCTATGAGCATTATTTATTTGTCAAGAAGACATGTATAGCATTTGTTGTCGCTATCCACAATACCAAGGGTATACTAGATTAAGTATATACAGATGTATGGGGACCAATGAAGTATGCATCCTTCGGTGGTCAGTGATGTTTTCTCTTCTATTTATGTTTTTACAAATATATGTGTGTGCACGCATGTGTGTGTGTGTGTGTGCGTTTGTGTGTGAGTGTGTGTGAGTGTGTGTGTGTGTGTATGTGTGTGTAGTGTTTGTTGTTGCTATCCACAATACCAAAAGTATAATAGATTAAGTATATACAGATGTATGGGAACCAATGAAGCATGCATCCTTCGATGGTCGGTGATGTTTTCTATTTTATTTATGATTTCTACAAATGTGTGTGTGTGTGTATGTGCGTGTGTGTGTGTGCGCATTTGTGTGTGTGTATATATATATATATATATATATATATATATATATATGGGTGTACACCATGTAGTGCAAAAGCAATGTGCTGGAGACTTTAAAAAATTAGAAGTAATTGGAAAAATAAACTGGCAAACAAATCAAGTTCAAATAATACTGGCTAGTACACTATTAATTCTTTCTTACAAGCATGTTAGAGTTTTGCAATTGAACACCACTTTACTATCAATGAGATACGACAACAAAATGGGGTGGTAGTGAAAAAGTTTGGTGCATTTGTTATCCAATGTTGTAGAAGGGGTCTACAAGGCAGAAGCTATATAATACACATGCAACTTGGTGAACCATTATCCCTCTACTGTAATAACATAAGAAAATTCTAATTAAGTTGTGGTCTGGACATCCTGCTACTAATTACAATCAATTGAAGTTATTTGGGTGCCCAACTTATCATATGAGGAAATATAATTTAGAGCTACTTGCATGAAAGGCATTCTTCGTTGGCCTTCAATGAGGCCTCAAAGGATACTAATTATATGATTCGATTGATAGAAAATTATTGGTAACATAGATATTACTTTTGATGAGGAGTTATTTCTAAGACAAAGAAGTTTGCATCATGTGGAGAATTTTATAGCGATTTCTACTAACAAGCATAGAGTGGCATTTTATGCCACCTCGTTTGTTTCACTAAATTCTTCTCATCAAGATACACAATAGATTGATACTCCTACCACAAAAAACCATATGGATGATGATGAGGATGTAGAGAGATTCCTGTTCAATAATCCTTTGCAAGATATATAACTCATTGTCAAACAACTCCAAAGCTAGCTTGGCTTAAGCACTACATCGCATATGCAATTTCAGCAGTAGAGACTGATATTTTGTCTCTTTATAAGAAAGCTACTAAGAGTACTAGGAAAGTCTATTATAAGAAATTCATGGATAAAGAGACAGAGTCTCTTTATAAGAGGTCAATGTGGAGGTTGATGAAGCTCCCTCTAGCAAAGAAAGATATTAGCTGTAAGTTGGTTTTTACAAAGAAGGAAGGATCACTTGGAGTTGATGTGTGCTACAAGGCTAAACTGGTGACAAAAGGCTTTGCTTTGAAGGAAAGAATTGATTATGATGATGTATTTCTAGATTAAGCAGCTCAATATGGTTTATTGTTGGAGCAACTCGATGTGAAGATGATATTCTTACACGGTGTGGTGTCCCGCTCCCCGTTGTAGTCCTGTTAACTCTTAAGTTAACATGATTACAGTGAGGCGGTCACCAAATGGTAAGGTCCTTGCTTATGATTAGGTTAGTGACTAATACTAACCCATTATAATCAAAGACTTTGTCATTATCCAAAGAAATCATCATTAAATGCAAATACAAAGAGAATAGAGTGCGGACGCATAAATACAAACATCCATCCATCATATATAAATACAATATTTCAGAATAAGTAAAGTACAGAAAATAAAATTTAACCTGTATTATTACAACATTAAAGCAGTTTATAAGAACTGAAACTAACGCTCAGCCTCACAATATAGGGAATAAAAGAAGCTAGGGCTAAGAATCTTCAAGTACACGCTCCTCCTCCAATGGCAAGTCTTCCACTAGATCAACTACTCCAAACAACTCTGAACCTATTATTATCGGTTTCATAATGATATGGCCCCAACCAATAAAAGAAAAATCTTAATTAGACAAAATGTCTAAGTACAATTTAGGGTAATCAATTTATTATGTTCATTAGATATCACCATTAACATTAAACGTAAAAGCAGATAAGTAGGAGCAGAATGCGTAAGAAAGAAATAGGGTAAAGCTATAAACAACTAGTTTATAACTTAAACAACTAGGAAGTAAGAACATACCTCCTCCATAGTAACTATAACAAGATCAGGTAAGTAAGAAAAGATTAAAGCAAATTACTATAAAGAAAATACATCATAGGCATGCTTATGATCATATAGAATTATGCTAATTGACATAAGAGTAAATGAACATATAAAATATTATAAACTTAAAGCAAAAATAATATCCTATGCATGTGTAAACAACAAGTAAGACTAACATCCTACAGGTGTATAAGCAGTAAGTAAAATTAGCATCCTACATATAAATAATGCTAGAAATTAAAGTAAGGACTGTAAGTAAAAATAGTGCCAAATGCAAAAAAAGTGTAAAGTAAAATAATAAATCCAGAACTGAAAGCTGTCTTGGCTACTCAAGCCAATCAAGTGGAAGTAAACATAGTATCACTTAGCTTGATGGGTTAAGACAAGCTCTAAACTGTATGCACTGAAATCACTTAGCCTGATGGGCTAAGGCAAAAATATTGAACTGAATATTACTGAATTCACTTAGCCTGATATACTAAATAGAAACATCAAGTAGAAGTATACTTAAATTAGTATTACCAAATCAAATCCTGACTAATCAATCAGTAGGGTAAGAGTCTACATACGACCCATCCTATCCCACTGACTAAGCATGGCATAGACTATCAGACTAACTTTAAGGTCTAGCCGATCCCAACGAAAGAAGTGAAGAGGAATACTAATTAAGCTACATTCTACTAAAAATATGAGTAAAAGAGCAAATGCTACTTATACATTTTCAAAGTTGACATTGGGATACTCATCAAATATCCTATGTACACAATTTATGTTCAAGGTATAAAGCTCAATTACAAGATAAGCAAAGCATCAAATATCAAAGTGAGCAAGAGACTTAACTAGAACACAGTTGATATCCATTGTTATCTACTTTATTCATTCTATCTACTCTAAGTTACACAAGTTCAAGATCTCCAAGTCCTACTATCAAGTGTAACTCAGATTCACGGCCTTATTGATTGAAAATAATTAGAACTGATCAGGTTCTAATCTTATTAAATCAATGTAGACTATAGTATTCAATTAAATCAATCAATATATTTTGATGTTTTATCATAATCCTAATCCATCTTGATTAATCAAATCAAGATGAAAGGATTAAGAATTAAACTCCAAATATTGGGGTTTAATCACACAATCTAAAGGTGTATTTATGGGTCTAAGGTTTATAGCCCAAATCTCACATATTGGGTTAAGGCAAATCCTAATAAATAATCACCTTATTAGGATAGATCTCTATCCTCAAATCTAAGATTTAAAGATCAAATAATCATTAAATAAACTAAGAAAATCTATAAACTAGTAAACTCAAGGCTTCACCTATTGAGTAACCCAATTTACTCAATAGATGAATTCTAACATAAGATCTATTCCTAATCCTAGCAATTTATATTCTTAATTACTATGAGTATCTCTCTGACACGCATCCTAACTAATGTTATTAAGACCTATGAAAGGATCTAAGAAAGTTAAGGAAGGAGGGAAAGCTCATTATTCAATTTAGGATTTTCTTAAGGACTTAAAATGAGATTTTAAATCAAAGATCAAATTAAGACTTGAAATGAAATAAATTATTGTCTAAATTACTAATCTTACTATTTATACTATTTAGAATATGATTCTAGGGTTTTAAAATGTTATACCCTAAATTTGGGCAAAATGACCATTTTGCCCCTACTGAAGGGTCTAAAAGATCAAATTTTGATCTATGATTCCAAATCTGAAATTTTCAGTGGCAAAGTATTTCTTACTATCTAATATAAGGTTAGACAACAATTACACAAATTTTAGGTAATTATTAAGCCACATGAGACCAAATTAATAAATTTTACTCATAGGGGTATTTTGGTAATTTGGCTTAATGGAATCTAATTCTTAAGTCAGTTTATTTTTTCTTACTGTTTAGGGTTTCCATAGAATCTAAGATTATTGAATTCCAATGAGTATTGGCTAAGTTATAGCCAATATAAGCTTAGGGGTAAAAGGGTAATTTAGGATTTCTTAATTAAGGGTCAAAAATCCTAACTTTTCCAATTGATGTTCAAATTGAGTAAAATTAGTGGCTATGGTTTACAAATAATCTACTGATTACATCGACTATTAGTAGGCTCAATTTGGACTATAATTGGCTAAGTTATGGCCTAATTAGAGTTTAAGGAGATTAGTGAGTGATTAGTAAAATTAATCACCAAATTACTAAACTAACCACACCAATAAGTTTTAATCTACTCTAGGAGTTTTCTGAAATTTGAATTATTCAAATTAGATCATTAAATTTGCTAATCTTTACTAATCAATATTTAGAGTAATTAGGGTTAATTAAGAAATCTAATTATTGGATCTTAAATATTTTTGTAATTTACTGTTAATTAGGTTTTTTTTATCAAAATAAATATATGGATCACCTAATTTGGAGTTAAATTGACAAACTTATGGTCAATTGAAGTTCTAAGGTTAATTGACCTAATTAGGGTTAGGTCCTAATTATGATTAATCCAAATTTAATTCAAACAACAAAATAAACACTACTAAGTTAATCCTTAGGATTTGCTAATTATTTTGAGACCCATATTTGATAGGTTTGAATTAGTGTGTGCAAAGTTATGGCTAATTGAAGTTTTGTGATATTTTTGGAATTAATTAAATACCTAAATATCACTATACAAAATAATGATCCTATGAAAAATTAAATGATACCATAATATTCCTCTATTTTTGCTGATCAAAATGATATATTTATTTACTGTATTTAGATCTAATTCCCAAGATATTAGGGGTTAAAGGTTATGAAAATTTGATTTATTTAATTTCTGTTTAAATGAATTTTATTCATTCTAATATATTCTATATTTATATATATAATAAATAAATTAACATTTTCTGCAGACTAAAAATGACGCGCGGGCCCACATGTTACGTGTCTCCACAGGAGAGGAGAACAGGACGCTGACTGGCAGATGCGGGGCCCACCAGGATGATTAATTGGAGGTGATCCGTGAAGTGCGAGACCCACACATGCCAGCAACGCACATTGGGCTTCATGGGTCGGGCCCGGGTCGACCCGACCCGACCCGGATGCCTTCTTCTTCGTTCAGAAGACACCATAAGCCGTAACCTAGGGCAATCATCACACGGAGTCTCAACCAGCAAGATTAGGGTGTCAATTGAAGGATCTTACTGAGACCTATCGATAAATATTAAGATTGACGAAAATGGACTACACTAATATCGTAAACATTGATGCCCTAAGTTAGCCGAAATGAAGATAAATTTATTTGAAATCTAAGTTCGATCGAACACATCTCAGCCCAAACTAACCAGATAATGTTTAATCTAAATAATGTATTAGACTTTCGAAAGTAAATTGAAATCATTGATTGGGTAAATTGCAAGATTGAGATGTACCTTGATTAACGGCTCTGAACGTCTCCAAAGATTTCAATTGAAACTAACCTCTCGATCGATCGGAAAAGGAGAATATGATAAAATGGATGCAAGAGAATCAAATTGCACCAAAATCTAAGGTTCAAGCGGTGGGATACACCAACTGTAAGAGCTGTGCTATTGTGACTGCCGCGCATCGTGCGCGGATGCCACACGCAAGGATTATCCGGGAAGACAAGCCTCGACCGTCCTATGGTCGGACGGTCGAGATTGACCATGAGATCAAACTACGGAAAAGGATAACGGTGAGTGCAAATAGACGGTGTCGTTTGCTTAAATTTAAATATATTATTAATTACTTAATTACACTAGTTTAATTATTTAAAATCAATTAATTAAATATATTTCAAAAAATTTCAATAAATCACCCCTAGCTAATTGAGGGGTGAGGAACGCAACGACGTAATCCAATTTTTGTTTCGATAAGTATTTAATTAGTTGATTTTTCGGGGTATCTAAATAATATTAAAATATTCGACAAAAATCCAACGACTTCCAAATGCATCCAAAACTTTGCCCCTAGCTAATTTGGGGATGATGAACGTAATGACGAAGTCAGATTTTTGATGTGATGTTAAAATAAAAAGTCAATTTCTAGGGTTTTGGGATTTTCTAGAAATCAAGATTTGATTCAGTTGATTCCTAATTTGACCTAGATCTTAGAGATGAGTTCTAAATGACTTAGTTAGTGAACTATAACCATAATTAAGACTTAGATTAGTCTTAATTGACCTAGGCAATAACCTGGGTTATTACACATGGAGAGCTTAAATAAGAGATTCATGATGCAGCTCCCATAGTATATTGAATCAAATCAAAAGAGCTTGGCTTGCAAACTAAACAAGTTGTTATATGTTTTGAAACAATCACATAGACAGTAGTATAAAAAGTTTGATTAGTTTAAGCATAAGGAGGAGTATGCTCATTGTCAATATAATCACTATGTGCATTTCAAAAATTTCCCAAAAATGACTTCATTTACTTACTACTTTATATTGATGATATGTTGATTCTATCCTTAGATCAGTGTGAAGTGGATTGCGAGAAGAATCAACTATCAAGACATTTTGAAATGAAGATGTTATGAGACACAAAAAAGCCAATTGGAATGAAAATCTGCATAGACAAGAAAGTAGGGAAGATTTGGCTCACTCAAAGGGCATGGAGAAGATGCTAAGAAGGTTTAGAGTGGATGATTTTACAAAGTCTGTGAGTATTCCTTTATCATCACAATTTTGCTTGTTCACTCATATGTGCCCAAAGGATACAATACCATATGCAAGTGTAATTGGAAGTCTTATGTAAGCCAGAGTATGCACAAGACCAGATTTGGCACATGTTGTTGAAGTAGTGAGCAGGTTTATGAATGATCCAAGAAAGAGTCATTGGCAAATAGTGGTGCAGATATTTTATTATTCGAAGGATACGATTTGTGTGGGCTTTTTATTTTAGAAGCAATCATCTATTGTCAATTTATGTGTTGGAGATGTTGCTTCTGATTATGTTGATGATCTTGATCGAAGATGATTCACATTTTATTTGTTCACTCTATCAAGATGTTCGATTTTGTGGCATTCTACATTACAATCTGTGTTGCCCTGTCTACAACAGAAGCTGCACATATGACTGTCATATGATATGTAAGCAACATTGAGGCGCAACCGCTGTGCTTGAAAGCGTGTTAGAGACATCTCTCATATGACGCATATGAGTGTTGAGGTGAAAATTGTTGAATATAGTCGAAGCAACTAGAAAGGAGAGAAGAACCTGATGCCAAATGACGCTAGTTCAGCGTTTCGTAACCAACGTTGATTAAAGGAGGTATAATGATTATTTTTGTAACGCAAAGTTATGAAGGTATAATGGATGCCATATTGTAATATTTGCTAGTTTATGGATGTATAATAGTGGCCAATTTGTAATCATCGAAAATTTAAATTGTCATAATTGCAATTTAATTTGTAATCGACGACAATTAATAGTGTGATTGTATAATAGTGTTTGGTTTTTGTATAATAGTTTATGGATGTATACTAGTGTTTGGTTTTTGGGTTTAGAAACTTTATTATATTTATTTTTCTCCAAAGTAAAATTCACTTTCTCTTCTTCATGTGAACGTAAATCATTGTGTGAATGTTTGTTTCTATGTATTTTATTGCTGTTTTGATCATGATCCCAACAATAACAATATAAATAGAGATTTTCAAGCTGACCCACCTTTCCATTAATATACTTCTTCCATATGTGATATTGATAGACAAGCTTAGTCTTAGAAGTAAAATCATCAAAAAATCTTAGTATAAGAAATCATGATAAAAAACAAAAATATGGGAGAAGAAATATTTTTTAATTGATCAAAAATAAATAATTCAAGACGTACATAGGAGATTTGATGTACTTTATTTGAAGTGTTCTAATTTTGGTGTGCACATATGAATTTAATATAAACTTTTTTATAAGATTATCAACATTTTCAATGTAAGATATTATTCAACTTTTTTGTCAAGTTCGAGAGCAATAGTATAGACAATGGCATTATTTATGGTTGCATTTATAAACTTTTATAAATTCTATTTTTACATTCATACCCTTTAATGGTTTCTAATATAAAATAAAATTTCTTATGCAATGTAATTCCTTTTATATGAAATTTTGCATTTTTTATAAATTTTATAACAAAATATCTCTTATAATGTTATTATATAATTTTTATTTGTAATATCTTGCCATTATTGAATGGCTCGAATTAATTAAACAGTTTGTGATCTAAGATTGTGTGCACGTGTGCGTGTGGTCGGTGAGATTTGAACTCATGATCTGAGATGACAGATCATGAGCTTCAACCACAAGGCTATAACACCATCTTAAGATTATATATATATATATATATATATATATATATATATATATATTTATCCCAGATTATGGGTTCAAATCCCACCGACCACAACACATTAAATATATATATATGTATAACTATGTGAGGGGGGACAAAACTGGGAAAAAAATACCGCACCCCTCCCAACACACACACACACACACACACACACACATATATGTATATATATATATATATATGTCAAATTCAGCTTGTCACCCCCCTTTGCCTAACGCCCTAGTTAACAAGTTCTTGAAGTTAGTGTTGAATTTGTTAAATTTGGATGAAATTGTGGAGAAGGAAGACAAGCTCTGTTTTGTTGAATTTATTGCTAGATGAGTTTGAGAACTTTACCATGACACTGATTCATGGGAAGGATGCCTTGAGGTATGAGGAGGTGATTGCGGCCATTGTGAACTATGAGTTCAGGATAAGGGATAAAGAGTCTACCAAATCAAATATGACAGAGGCTCTTACACTTCAGAGAGGAAGATCAAAAAAGAAAAGGCAATAGCCAAAGAAGAGTGCTTATTTTTAGAAGAGGGGAAAATTTAGAAGTGGGAGCATTGGGCGCAATCAAAGCGTGTTCTCTTTGGAGATAGAACACTGGAAGAAAGATTGTCCAAAGTTAAAAAAAAAGCAGTGGGCAAAAGGATCTTCCGAGACAAATGCTAATGTGATTTAAAATGTGGTGGAGGGTTCTGTAATGACCCCAATATTGGATCAGTAAAGTAAGTGACTGTAAGTAACAAATAAAAAGGGTAAAAGTTGTAAGAAGATTAAAGCTGGTACACAGCCTGCATTAAGCATATAAGTAAGGAAAAGCATGTACAATTATGAATACAAGTATGCAATAAATAATGTAAATATGTACAAATGACATATACTAAGAAAGTAAAGCAGTGTAAGGAAAATAAAAGTATAAGCTGAACTACACTACCAAAAAGTAAGTAAAAGAACTGTAAATGCAAGTATATAGTAAACATATAAGTAGATCTCAGTCTCAATGATTGAATAAACTATAAAAATAAGAAACTCTCAGTCTCAAGAGTTGAATAAACTGTAATTGCAGTCATAAATGACTGTAACTGAAAATATTAATTATTTATCTTGATTTAAATGTGTTTTGTTATGCGGGAAAAGTTATGAAACAAATGAGGAGTCAATCATGTCTGCCCAACTATAAGAAAGTGAGATTTCCCGTAAACACACACATTCCCCTTCGTAGGATCTGTGTGGCCTCTTGATCACTCCATAGCCTGCCCTGGATCAATAATAACTGTGCATCGTAGTTCAATATATGAAACTCCAAAGTAAATGTTATATGTTAACTTATGCATAATATTCTTAATGAATGTTATATGTAACTTATGCATAATACTTTTAATGAATGTTATCAAGGATTTAGTCTCAATGCATTGCAGTATTCAAGATGTTCAAATCTAATAATAAGCCATGTGATATCTATTATTTTCTACTTTAGTTATCTATCTTATGATTGGGACTAATCAAGCCCCCTCAATTGACTTAGACATTTATTAAATATCATAATCAATTGATACATAATAATATATAATTCAAATGAGATTTTAAAAAATAATAATTTGATTAAAGTATTATTTATGTGACAAAATAATTTATAAATATAGTTGTAATGTTACAAACAATATTCTATCATATTGTTAATATTACAATTAACTAAACTATCCAATAGTACTCCTATTATAATGGGACATTCTATGTATATATTTATTACTACAGTACTAGGGTTACTTGATTTCTATGACTTATGATACTTGAAGGTCTAGCTAAAGGATTCCTCAACTTCCAAACTTAATATCTCACTATATTTAAGTTATATAATATCCATGACTTACACTATCCAAGATTTTAAGTCAACAATATCCTTTAATTATACTATCTTACTAGAATCTTAATATTCTATGCTTAAGAAGGTTATTTTATCTAATCACTTAAGTTATCCTTAACAAACCGAAAATACGTAGTCTGTGGTTGCACACAAAAGTACGTGGTCCGAAGTAATATGGGATGGTAAGATTCTGAAATTTATCATCCTCTGGGAACAGTGTTTAGTTTCATTACTAGAGTATACCTAACTTCAATAATATTTAAATTATCAAATTAGCTTTGGATTTGGTTTGAAATTACAATTTCAAAATTACAATTTTAGAGTTTCTTTGAATTGAAATTATTTTTGGAAAATTAGAGAGAATTGAGACTAAACATGCAAACGACATGGGTTAATACAAGTACTCTTCTTCTCAACTTTATATTAAATTAATTGGATTAAATTCTTCTTTCATAATTAAGAAATTTAGTTTTTACTAAATGTACTAAATCTTGTCTAGTACTCTGAATGAACACTAGAATGTTCAATTTTGGCACATAGATAATCACATCATAATTAGCTTATAAGTTCATCTCTTACATCTAAGTGATAAGATCTATCTTTTAGGTTTAATATTACATGAACTTGATTCCACTTATAGCTCACACACATCAACTCTTAATTTAACTAAGGAAATGAGCTACTAAGCTAAATGGATTTATGTCACATCACCCAAAGTTCTTAGTGCTCTAGAAACTCGCATAAATTTAAGGTGAGTATGGGGCTTTATTAGTGGTTCTCGGCTCACATGTGTCTACTCTTGATTTAGCCAAGGTAATGTGCTAAGAAGCTAAATGAGATTGTCATATAGCTCATAGCTTAACATGCATCAATTACCTCGCATAAATCAATTGTGAGCTATGGAGCTCAGAGAATTTTAATATTTCTCATAGCTTGAATGATCAAGCACTTGTCCATGGTTGTGCATGGGCTATTTTTGCACAACGAATGTTGTCACGGGTTGTCGCGACGTTAATGCTTATGCATGCATAGCCTTAGGACAAGGCGGTCATTGAGCTCTATGAGGTTTATATAATCAAAATATATATGTATAAATTTATATAATAAATTCACATTTTTCAATCATTCATAACATACAAACATTTAAGACGATCATTGAGCTGTAGCGCCGAGCTCTCAAGTTTGTGTTTGCCAAGACGCGCTGTAGCGTCTGGCTCTCAAGTTTTCATCCATCACTGTGCACTATAGCGCCTAGCTCTCGGGTTCTCATTTGTCACAGAGCGCTATGGCACGCTGTAGGGCCGAGCTCTCTAGTTTGTGCCCACCAAGGCGTGTTGTGGCACTCTATAGCACCGAGCTTTCAGGTTTTTGGCAGCCATGGCATGCTTTAGCATCATTCTTGTAACAACCCAAGTTGTTACTCAATCTAATTAGGGCTAATCCAGGTCCTAATCTCTATCTTATGGCTCTAATCAGGTCATTAAGAGTCTTCCACCAAGACCTATTCTAAGTTAAGAATCAATTGGATCAAATCCTAATTTTTGGGAAAAAATCCAGAAAACCCTAGAAATTGACCTCAGATAAAAATCAAACTTCGCCATTGCGCTAATTGCCCCCAAATTAGCTATGGGTGATGTTTTGGTGTCAATTGGAAGCGCCGAAATTTTGTTGAATATTTTAATAATATTTAAATACTTCGAAAATTAGGAAAATAAAATACTAGTTGAATCGAAAATTCGACCTCACCGTTGCGTTCATCACCCCTCAATTAGCTAGGTGCGAATATTTGTGATTTTTTTTTCTGAAGTTAATTTATTAAAATAGGGAATGCAAAATTTATAATTAATTAATAATAATTTTTTTTTATTTAGCAACTAATGGCGCCGTCCCTGCGCCGTCTCCTCACTGCTTGCGCTGTCAGCTCTGCCGTACGATCGAATGGCAGGGTCTGGATGTTCGATCGGTCCAATCAAACGGCCCAGATCATCCTGAGCCCGCCTTCGTCCCCTCCACTACGCGAGCTCCGCGTGGCGTGGCACTGCGGCTCGCAGCAAACCGCCGCGTGCGGCCGTGTAACGCCTCACTATTAGATTCATTTATAATAATCTAACAATGAGTGTTATGATAATATTTAATATTGAATTAGGAGATTCTAACTCAACATTTAATACTACATTCTATTATATGGATCTATTGGGAGAAGGACATTCAATTATGCTAACTCAAATATTCATTATTTATAATATGAAAATTCAAACAATATGAAAGAATAGTTTACAACATCACAAAATATTTATAATTTACAAAGTGTTCATAAACTTATTCTCACATAAATAAACAAAAGTAAATTTCTCTTTCCCGACTACTGCTCCGCTTCTTCCTTAACTGCAGATCCTGTTCCTTGCTCCTGATCTACTGTATTTTGGTTTTTAAATACGATAAGGCACAGCCAAAAAAAGAAAAAGTTGTTAGATTTTAAAAGTTTAAGTACATTTTAAAGTAGGCTAAACATTAATTAAGCGGATATCACATTATAATTTAAAGAAATAGCGGTGCAATAAGCATGAAAATGGTAAGACATGTACGTAAGAAAATATGCTCACAATATGTTTGCCAATCTTGTAATAATTATGTTAAAAGCATTTGAATTATTTGCAATTTGAAGGAAAATATGAATATGTTCAAATGAATTTGTATGCTAAGTAAGAAGAAAAGAAATTGTATGAAATTATGTACTGTATAAATTTATGAAAGATTTAATCATGGAAAATTTATTTCAGTCTAAAGACTGAATATATCATTCACAATCAATGAGATTATGAGAAATGCAATTTATAATTTATTTATCTCGAAATTTTGTTCTGTGGGCGCAGAACAAGCGAGGAGTTGAGTACGTCTACTCAACTTATCTGTATATGGGGTCAAAATTAAACACACACATCCCCCCTCAAAGGAATTATGTGGTCTCCAAATACACCAATAGCCTTGCCCAGACAAATGACAGCTGTACTAAATCCTCCATTTAGGCCCTTCTGAAATATTTTATAAAATGTTTATTATATACACAAAATCTTCTTGTATGAATCAAGGTTTTAAGCTCAATGCATTTGCAATACAAGAATTTAATCAAAGCATTCATAAATCATATGATATCTATTATTTTCTACTGATTTCTATCATAATGATTTCATATTCACAATGATTGCCCACAATTAGGTCATCCAAATTGTGATATGGTTTTAAAAAGGAATAATAAAGAATGATGTTTTTCAACAATAAAGACAATAATATGAAATTTCAATTTTAAAATTTTTGGCATAGTCTTCTTTGTATTTGTTTAAATAAATAATTTCAATATCAATATCAATCAATCCATTATGTGACTTCAATTTATGTTAGCATTTGTATAAGATAAATTACAGCATTTGATTTTCAATTCATGGCAGCATAAGATATATGACAGCACATATTCATTTAGATATGATAACAATTACAACAATTTTTATGAATAAAGCTGCAATAAAACTTAATAATTGAGATCAACAAAACAAAATGAATAACATGATCTAAAATATATGACTTGTGCTTTTTCAGCAAGTTTATCCACCTCAATGTGCATTTTCAACAACTATATAAAGAAATCCTACTGTGACATAAAATATAATTCATTGAGTCGTCATCACAGCAATTTGTATAATTGTGTAATTAAATAAACATCACAATAGTTACTTATTAAATTATTCTATCCTCTTAATAGCATCTCATAGTAGAAAGATATATGCAGCATTTGAATATGAATGGAACCATTGAACCTCAATAAATTAATAGATAACATTGGGAAGACGACATGCGCAATCATATGATCCTAGGAAGGAAATGACAGCATTCATTCTTATATAAAAGTATGGAAGCAATGACAACATTGAGAAAACAAATCTGAATTATTATTATCTAAATAAAATTTCTGTTTTAAAAATAACACTGAGCCAAAAACTAACATTAAGAAAAAATAACACTACAAAACATCAATTCTTATATTAACAAAATTATTATCTAAGAAGCATAGATCCAAGTAAACAAGTTTTTGTATGCCTTACAAGTCCAGTTAAAATAACTTAGTGAATGGTTGCCTCGGTATAGTGTAATATATATATATATATATATATATATATATATATATATATATATATATTTGCATTTAAATTTAATGTTAACAATTGACTCATACTGAATTTAATGTCAACAATTTGAATTATAATCACATGGCAATATTTGTATAAAATAAATGACAGCATTTGATCATATATTTTAAATTACAACAATTGAAATATGATAGCAATTATTTTTTCATTACATTAGATCTATATACATGACAACATTTAATCATTTTGACCTTATATACAAAGATGGCAGCAATATGACAGCTTTATCCTTAGATTACATTAGTCTCTCTTTTATACAATTGGCCAAAGGAATTTGCAGAGGATAGCCTCAATGTCCGAGAGACAGGAGTCCAGAATCAGAGTTACAGACATCTGTTTTGACTGTTTCCATTACTATAAGAAATGCTTAGGTGATTTCTTCACCCTTGATTGTAAGTATTTGAGTAAGGATTATTTTGAGTGTTATTAAAGTTGTTATTTCTCCTAAAGAGATTAACCTGTTTAAAATTTGATGGGGCAAAGGGGTTATTGGAGTTGCGATTCTCACTATTATGAAGCCCCCCACATAACTCACATTTAACTTCTTGTATAGATTTATGCTCATATTGCCCAATTTCTAATTTAACATATCCATTTCATGTTGAAGTGCAGAAATTTGGTCAATTTCAGTCATGTTATTAACATCTTTCCTCTTAAAGTTAAGCCACTTAGTCGACCATTAGTACATGTTTTTTTCCATTTCTTCTAAGAGGTCATAAATATCTTCTTGGGTTTTGCTGCTCAGAGAACCTTCAACAGATGCATCTATTAGATTCCTAGTGAGTGCATTCAGTCAATTGTAGAATGTCTGAACTTGCATCCATTGGGTGAATCCATGATGAGAACAGCACTTAAGGCACTCCTAAAAGTGTTCCCAACTATAATAAAGAGTCTTCCCATTCTGCTAAGAGAAGTTAGATATCTCATTTCTTTAAATGGTGGTTTTAGTAGGTGGGAATTTTTTAGCTAGAAATTTCCTAGCTAAATCATCCCACATTCAAGTTGAATCTCTAGGTAAATAACTGAGCAAACTCTTCGCTCTATCTCTTAGCGAGAATGGGAACAATATAAGCCTAATGGCGTCATCAATAACACTATTATATCTAAAGGCGTCACATATGTCCAAGAAGTTTGAGATATGTGAAAATGGCGTCATCAATAACACTATTATATCTAAAGGCGTCACATAAGTCCAAGAAGTTTGAGATATGTGAATTTGGATCTTCAGTTGCTTGCCCACTAAATTTATTATTTTGAACCATTTATAAAGTAGATAATTTTATTTCAAAATTATTTGCTTCTACATTTGGTCTAACAATCGCAGATGGCATTCTCTAATGGTGGGAAACAGATAATCTCTAAGGGACCTTTATTTGTTCATGGATCTCACATAAATTTCTCCTAGATTGCTGATTTTGAGTTATTCTAAGTTATGTTCTTCTTGCTCTTAACAGGGTTCACTCAATTTTAGGATTGAACAAATAATTGGCATAGTTTCTCCTACGCATGCACAACTTAAATTAAGCAGAATTTTCAAGCATGACTCAAGGACACAAAATGTGCAAAGGAAAGTAAAATAGTAAATATATAAAAAAAAAAAGAAATTAAAGCGACATATAATTATGGAAATTGAAAATTATATGCATCAAAATCTTAAATCACTATTTACTATTAAATTGTCTCTAATACAAATCAAATAGACCATTCCTCGGCAACGACTCCAAAAACTTGATAAACCTAAAATATGAAGTCTGCGCTTGCACGCAAGTGTACGTGGTCCAAAGTAATATGTGATGGTAAGATCCTGAGATTTATCGTCCTCTAGGAATTGTGTTTAGTTTCGTTACTAAAGTGTCCCTAATTTCAATAAAGTTTAAGTTATCAAATTGGTTTTGGATTTAGTCTGAAATTATGATTTTAGAGTTTCTATGAATTGAAACTATTTTTGGAAAAGTAGGGAGAGTTGGGATTAAACATGCAAATAACATGAGTTTATGCAAGTACCTTTCTTCTCAACTTCATATTAAGATAAAATCGATTAATTTCTTATTTCATTGAGCTCTATGACATTTATATAATAAAAACATATATGTATAAATTTATATAAGGTATCCACATTTTCCAATCATTCATAACATACTAACATTCAAGATTTAAGTAACATTTTATTGAATTAAAGAGTGCAATCATTACATTCATGTGTTCTTACATGCTCATGCCCAACCTTCCCCAAAGGGGGTTTAGGCTGCCATTAAAATGAAAGTACAAGGAAAGCAATAATAAATGTTAATCCTTAGCATGGCTCTTACAAGAAAACAGAAGGGATAAAAGCTTGAGTACAATACTAGGAAGTAGTTGTCACATTCACCTTGACCTCTCCTTACTTAGATCTTCTTGGCTCTTTGCTCTCTGTGCTTCTCTTATTCCTTAGATGTAGCTTTCTCCTCCTTTGGGGTATGAGACTCTCCTCAATATCTCCTTTAAGAACCTTCAGAATATAGAGCTCAAAAATTGAAATTGGGAACCTTTTCCAAGTCTTGAATTTTCTATTTTATAACCCTTCAATCAGCCTTCTAGCATTTAACTCAGCCAATCCTTCTCCTCTTTGAAAGTTGAATTTGCAATTAAGTTTTATTCCTCCATTCCCTAGGCAATAGAAGACTTTTAATGTATACAATCTATTTAGGTTGTGGAAAAATTGAAAGATTTAAGTGCATTGGTTTTCCCAATGCTGACTAGGAGGCTATTCCCAAGCAAAATGTGGCGAGCACTACAACGTGCTGTGGCGCTAGGCTTTCGGCCTAGTCTGGCACTTCGGTGTGTTGCAGCACCCAACTCTCGGGTTAGGCACACATGGCGCACTGTTGCATGCATGGCACACTGCAGCACCTGGCTCTTGGGTATTCATTCAACACAGCGTGCTGTAGCGCCTAGCTCTTGGATTTGTGTCGCCAAGGTGAGCTATTTCCCTTAGCTCTCGAGTTTTCATTCGCCATGGCGCACTATAGCGCACCATGGTGCACTGTAGTGCTGAGCTCTCGAGTTTGTGTTTGCCAAGGCACACTGCAGCAATGAGCTCTTAGTTTTGTGTCCTCCAAGGTGTGCTGTAGCGCCAAGCTCTCGAGCTTTTGGTTGCCATAGCGCGCTAGGGCGCGTAATAGCGCTGTAGTGACATTCTTAACCCATTGTTCTTTTATAATTTAGACTATGGAAAAATGGAAAGATTTAAGTGCGTTGGATTTTCCAATGCTGCTAGGAGGCTATTCGCAAGTAGTAATGCGGCGAGTGCTACGACGCACTGTGGTGCCATGCTTTTGGCCCGTCTGGCGCTTCGGTGTGCTGCAGCACCCAACTCTCATGTTAGGTCTGCGTGGTGCACTGTAGTGAGCATGACGCACTGTAGCACTAGGCTCTTGGGTTTGCGTTTGTTATGGCATGCTGCAGTGCCTGGCTCTCAAGTTTTCATCCACTGCAGTGTGCTGTAGCACTGAGTTCTCGGGTTTGTGTTTTCCAATATGCACTGTAGCGATTAGCTCTGGGGCTTTCATTTGTCAGGGAGCACTGCAGCGTGCCTTGGAACACTGTAGTGAAGAGGTCTCGGGTTTGTGTCTGCTAAGGTGCAATGTAGAGCAAAGTTCTCAGGTTTTTGTCCGTTAGGGCGCGTTGTAGCAACATTCTTAATCCATTGTTCTTTCTTACCAAAAATGGAGTTTTTATTTCTGAAATGCTGCAAAAATAAACATCAAAGCATAACTAATCCTATGAAAATTATAATTCTTAGCATTAAATTATTTATATTTATTGGGTTCATCAGTCCTAACCTTAGAGATGTTATTAGTGGTTTAGTACTATATTAACCATAGTCTAACTAGTGTATATGGATACTAGCCTATTATTGGCAAGACTTAGGTGATGGATTACTTATGTTATAGTTGTCTAATTCATCTCACATAAGTTTACTACTCCATGCATCAAGTTTCTTCTCCTAATCCTAAGGTTCTAAGACTTAGCAATACTGTCATTAAATCCCTAAGCTTAACTTCATCACTTAACACTTAAAGGTTCTAAGCCTTTTAACACTTAAGGCAATATCTAGTCTTAACTTAATCACTTAGTCATTCTAATGGATTTTAAGTCTTAATAATATTTCATCCTAAATAATTCTAAGTTCTATATTTAGCATGATATGGCTACTCATACAAGTATTTTCTAATTTATTCTAAGCTATTAAACTCTTAAAAATTTTGGCAGAGTTTCTACTGTATTTGGCTAAACAAACACCTACAATTTGGACATACAGGTCTTCCATTCCAATGGAAGATTAATTTGAAAGAAAAGCAACCTAAAACTAACATGAAATCAATCTATTATATAGGATTGTTTAGTTCCAGTTCTAATATAGAGCCAATCCGTTACATAGGATTTACTCATTTACAATTCTAATATAAAGTCAATCCATTACATAGGATTGCTTATTTCCAATTCTAATGTAAAGTCAATCCATTACATGGGATTGCTTATTTATAATTCTAATAGGTTTTAAGTGAGAAAACACATATGTAATAATTATCTATCATAGAATATGCATAATTTAATTATTACTTAATATATACAAGATGGATAAGAAGAGATTCTTAACCTAAATATGCAGCTATTTTCCAATTCTATATGAAATCTAGTATACTACTAATTTTAATTAACATACAAAGTAAATATGCAACTAATGATTTATTTAATATTTCATTTTATACACTAATCCATTCATCATATCCCAAGCATTTGAATATAAAGCTAAGCTCCAACACAAGTATAGTGAAAGTAAAGTAAATGACATAATTATTATAAACTAACAGTAAATTTAAATGAAAGTAAGAAATTAGAAGCTCACTTGCAGAAATTTATAAGCTATATATTTTATTATATTATAAGTGAAAGCTGCTAGCTTTTTGCACTTGGTCCAGCTCCACTAGTGTGAAGACCCACTTAAATAGTAATAAGTAAAACTCTTAAACATTGAGGTGCCTTTTTAGATAATAGTAGAGTTCCTGATAAGAACTCCAAAGTTAAGCGTACTCAGGTGGGAGCACTCCCAGGATAGGTGACCTGCTGGGAAGTTAACTTCTGAGGGCACAACCGTGAGGCCTTTCAGGCCAAAGCGGATAGTACCTTGGTGTTAAGAGTTTGAGCTGTTACAAATGGTATCAGAGCAAACCATAAGGTGTCAGATAGGAGCTAAGTGTCATATAGGGTAAAGTACCACTTCATGTGAGTAGTCTCTTGAACCCATGATGGTTAAGGTGCTATATAGTTGTGGGTTCCTCTTGAGCCTGTAGTGGTCACCTCTAGTTCTATATACCCAATGGATGGTTCTTAGATCTGTGTGTGGATACTGACGAGGATGTCAGGTACTTAAGTGGGGAGATTGTGAAGACCTACTTAAGTACTAATAAGTGAAACTCTTAAACATCGAGGTGCCTTTTCAGATAACGGTTGAGTTCCTAATAAGAACTCCAAAGTTAAGCGTACTCAGGTGGGAGCACTCCCAGGATGGGTGACCTGCTGGGATGGAAGTTATCTTCTGAGGGCAAAACTGTGAGGCCTTTTAGGCCAAAGTAAACAATACCTTGGTGTTAAGAGTTTGGGTTATTACAACTAGCCTCCAAATACACCTGATCTATCACATTTTGGCACTTAAATATGATAGGGCAAAGCCAAAAAAATAGAAAATATGGTTAGATTAAATAGTCTAAGTATATTTTAAGATTGGGCTAAGCATATTATTATTTAATTGGATATCACTACTAGTTATAATTTAAGCATAAGCATGGGTGCAAAAAGATAAGCATACAAGTGTGGAAAAAGTAAGTAAGAAAAAGGCAAAGTGAGCTAGAATACTCACATAAATATACATTCTAGCTTGTAAATAAAATAAGGTTAAAAGCATCCTAAATAGGCTAGAAAGAAAACAAAGTGCATATGAAAATAAATGAAGTAAAGCATTTATATGTTCAAAAGAACTTATGTTAAGATAAAGAGACAGTGAAGCATTTAAATGTAATTTTAACAATATTTACTGTAATTTAAGTAAATTGTAAACAAGTAAAGTACAGTACTAAAACATAGAAAATGCATAGTATAGAAATTAAAGGAAGACCTGTTGGGAAGTTATCTTCTGAGGAAAAAACTGTGAGGCCTTTCAGGCCAAAGAGGACAATACCTTCATGTTAAGAGTTTGGGCTATTACAAATGATATCAGAGCAAATCATAGGGTGTCAAATAGGAGCTAAGTATCATATAGGGTAAAGTACCACTTCATGTGAGGAGCCTCTTGAACCCATGATGGTTAAGGTGCTACATGGTTGTGGGTACCTCTTAAGCGTGTAGTGGTCACCTCTAGTTCTATCTACCCAATGGATGGTTCTTAGATCTGTGTGTGGATACTGATGATGATGTCAGTTACTTAAGTTGGAGAGATTGTGAAGACCCACTTAAGTAGTAATAAGTGAAACTCTTAAACATTGAGGCACCTTTTCAGATAATGGTAGAGTTCCTGATAAGAACTCCAAAGTTAAGCATGCTCAGGTGGGAGCACTCCCAGAATGGGTGACCTACTATAAGTTATCTTCTGAGGGCAAAACCGTGAGGCCTTTCAGGCCAAAGCAGATAATACCTTGGAGTTAAGAGTTTGGCTGTTACAACTAGCCTCCAAATACACCTGATCTATCATATTTTGGCATTTAAATGTGATAGGGCAAAACCAAAAAAAAAAGAAAATATGGTTAGACTAAACAGTTTAAGTATATTTTAAGATTGGGCTAAGCATATTATTATTTAATTGGATATCACTACTAGTTACAATTTAAGCATAAGTATGGGCGTAAAAAGATAAGCATACAAGTGTGGAAAATATAAGTAAGAAAAAGGCAAAGTGAGCTAGAATACTCACATAAATATACATTCTAGCCTGCAAATAAAATAAGGTTAAAAGCATCCTAAATAGGCTAGAAAGAAACTAAAGTGCATATAAAAATAAATGAAGTAAAGCATGTATATGTTCAAAACAATTTATGATAAGGAAAAGAGACAGTAAAGCATTTAAATGTAATTTTAACAGTATTCACTATAATTTAAGTAAACTGTAAACAAGTAAAGTACAGTACTAAAATATAGAAAATGCATAGTATAAAAATTAAAGGAAGACCTGCTGGGAAGTTATCTTCTGAGGGCAAAATCGTGAGGCCTTTCAAACCACAGCGAACAATACCTTCGTGTTAAGAGTTTGGGCTGTTATAAATGGTATTTGAGCAAACCATAGGGTGTCAAATAAGAGCTAAGTGTTATACAGGGCAAAGTACCACTTCATGTGAGCAGCCTCTTGAACCCATGATGGTTAAGGTGCTACATGGTTGTGGGTACCTCTTGAGCCTATAGTGGTCACCTCTAGTTCTATCTACCTAATGGATGGTTCTTGGATCTGTGTGTGGATATTGACAAGAATGTCAGTTACTTAAGTTGAGGAGATTGTGAAGACCCACTTAAGTAGTAATAAGTGAAACTCTTAAACATCGAGGCGCTTTTTCAGATAATGGTAGAGTTCCTGATAAGAACTCCAAAGTTAAGTGTGCTCAGGTGGGAGCACTCTCAGAATGGGTGATCTGCTGGGAAGTTATCTTCTGAGGGTAAAATTGTGAGGCCTTTCAGGCCAAAGTGAACAATACCTTAGTGTTAAGAGTTTGGGTTGTTACAACTAGCCTCCAAATGCACTTGATATATCATATTTTGGCATTTAAATGTGATAGGGTAAAACCAAAAAAATAGAAAATATGGTTAGACTAAATAGTCTGAGTATATTTTAAGATTGGGCTAAGCATATTATTATTTAATTGGATATCACTACTAGTTACAACTTAAGCATAAGTATGGGTGCAAAAAGATAAGCATACAAGTGTGGAAAAAGTAAGTAAGAAAAAGGCAAAGTGAGCTAGAATACTCACATAAATATACATTCTAGCCTGCAAATAAAATAAGGTTATAAGCATCCTAAATAGGCTAGAAAGAAATTAAAGTGCATATGAAAATAAATGAAGTAAAGCATGTATATGTTCAAAAGAACTTATGTTAAGGAAAAGAGACAGTGAAGCATTTAAATGTAATTTTAACAATATTCACTATAATTTAAGTAAACTGTAAATAAGTAAAGTACATTATTAAAATATAGAAAATGCATAGTATAGAAATTAAAAGAAGACCTGTAATAACCCTGGTGTTGTTACCTATCAATTAGTAACTTATTTGAATATAATCCTTTTCCATTAGTCATATAATAGTATTAAGAGTCTCCATTTCAAATTTTATGTGATTTGAAGATTGTTTGGCAATTTCTGACATTTCCTGGTTTTCTGATAATTCTGAGAATGCCTAATTTATTTAGACCTCAAAATTGAAAATGGAGTCCACCATTGGACTCACCACACCCAAATTAGCATGGGGTGGTATTTTAGAAGTGTTTAGAAGTTGTCGAATTTTTCTTGAATATTTTAATAATATTTAAATACCCATAAAATTAAGATAATTAAATTGACCTTCGATCAAAAATTTGATTGCATTTTTTAGTTCCCCACACCTCGATTAGATAAGGATGAATTTTTGAGATTTTTTAGGGCACATTTGATTATTTAATTTTGAGTAATAAATTGTATTTAATTAAATAATTTAATAAAGTATTTAAATTAAATTATATAAATATTAAATATTAATTTATCGGCTATATTTTTTGGACAGCGCAGATCTTGTGTGTGAGGCAAGAACACGGGACAACTTTTTGCGCTAATCTAGACCGTTGTATTTATCCTAAGTCTAATCCAACAATCTAGATTCCTCCTTATTGTGTAAGTACATTCAGCCGTTGGATCTGGCATAGAATTGAACGGTGCATATGTGATTCAATGTACGTCTCTCTGTGCCACTATCGGGCGCAGAGGTGTACACCGTGCGGAAGAAATTTGAAATTCGAAGATAACTTTCCATTCGAACCTCCAAAGAAAAGTGTTGTGCATTTCCTTCTATTTACCTTTACTGCTACTAAAGTGGTCTAGAGAGCTAAGAATCACATCTGACAAGAAGGAATCAAACCCTAATCTCCACTGCTCTACCTTCTGTGAAGCTCTAATTAAGAACTCATATCCCCCACTTCTTCTTTCTATGACTTATTGAATCATTATTGTGAGTTCAAACAGATCTATCGAGGCTCAATCAACTCCATATGGGCTCTATTGAGCTTAGATTTGTTGAACCGACATTTTAGGTGATTCTAGGGTGTGCTAAACAAAACCTAGGGCATCACCTAATTCGCTACTCTACCTACGATAGACTCTAAACTCTATCCAGACGTGTAGCCCTGATGAATCTCCATCCGTGGGCGTGCGGGTAGGATCTTAAGACCTTCGGGTTCGACTACAAAAATTGAACCCTAGGTCACCCGTATTGGGGAATCCTTTCGTGATGAAGCGGTGCAATTTATTTTGTTTTTGCGGTTCACATTTTTTGCTGAATTGGATCAGCTTTTGAGGTCGGACCGATGGTTGAGATTTCGCTGACTCCTGAACCGCTGAGACACGTGGCATCCGTGAAGGATGATGTGTGTCTGGCGGCTCTTGAATCTTAGAGCCGCCAACAGGGCTCTGAAATCTTCATCCGTCCAATCCCCGCATTCAGTACCCTAAATTTTGCGCCTTAATTTCTGCATCTTTTTTATAACTACTGCGCTGTGATGATTAATTGATTGGAAATAATTTGTCAATGATTAGATTATCTTTAATTAATGATTAATCATCCAAATTTCATTTAAATCATAACTTTAAAAATATAAATCCAAATGATACAAAATTATATACTATTTTGATCACAAAAATGAGTAGATCAATAATATGCAATTTAATTTTTATTTCGATGAATATTTTAATTTGTCAATATTTAGGATTAATTAATTAATTACAAATTAATATTCATCATTTCATGTGACCTAATTTGTTCATTTAATGTCCAAATTAAATGACCAAATAGTCCATTTCACTAACAAAAATATAAGGAACAATAATATGAAATCAAATTTAGCATTTGAATCCTAATTTTTTTAATTACTTTTTAACCCTAATTAGGAGTCACAAAAACCCTAATCTTCCAATGTTGTCCAAATTTGACCTATTTAGTATCATTCTTCTCCTTATGATATAAGGATTTCAATAATATGTAAATCATTTCCATTGGACAATAATTAGTGATTTTAGGTTGTTGACTATTAATTAATTTTTGTTATGATGATTCTAATTTCTTAGATAGTATGTTTTAAGTTTTATAAAACTCTAGGATAGCTAACATGTCATATTTATTACTCCCTGTATCAAATTAGATTACATTTATATGAGCTTAGTTCTCAATTTCCTAACTATGAGAATTAATTGCCAAGTGCTTAATTCACCTTTCAACCTTAACTAGGATTGATTTATAATTTGATCTATAGTTGATCCCTAAATCTATTAGTTACAACCATTAAGAATAGTTAGTCTTAATGCCTTTGTAATTGCAGATTATTGAATCAACTAGATCTAGCTTTAGTGATTAGATTAGAACTTAGTTTATTCATCCTAATCCTTAAAGCCTTTTCTTAATTATCTTAAGATCCCTAACTTACTTAGATTAGTTTAGGAATCCTATTGAATTCCTTAAACATCAATTATTAAATTACTTAGAACTTGTAATTCTTAATTCCTATTAATTGCTTACTTTAACCCTTTTATTTTAATATAGTCTAGCTAGATTAGTGCTTGATTGGTTAGATCCTTAAAACTATAACCTAGCTAGTGAACTTTAATAAATTTACCTTAACTTCCAATTTCTTAAGTTAGATATTTTTTTTATCTTAACCTCTTCCTACTAGACTCCTAATCCATGATTTAATTTTATGATTGAATCTTATAGTTTAGGATGTGAATAAGAGCTAGTTCATAATAGTATCAATTATACTTTTAAAAATTTTTTCATATCATACTAATTGAATTTAATTACTACTTTCAAAACCCTAACTACTACTATACTTACAATTAACTTGAGATCAATATCTCAAAGTTAATTGGGAGCTCAATTAGCTCCACTCATTAAGTAAATTATTAAAATTAGATAATCTTGGATATCACTTAGTTCAAATTATTGAATTTCCTTGAATACTTGTTTAGCTTTGAGCCTTATTCACTTGAATCATTCATATAATATATTGTAAATGAATAATACTTTCACATTAAAATTAATAGGGGTTCATATTGGTGGATCAGTCTAGGGAAGGCTGAAAAAGGAGTAATAAGGAGACCTCGCATTCTCAGAGGGTGAATTTGAGTGTCTTAGGAATTGACCCCGCTTTTCTTTAGTTGTTAAACAGACGTGCTTAACTCAACTCTTCATTCTGAATATGCCCACAGAATGAGTACAGATTAAAATAATTTCAATTAATTAACATGTGAGATCTTCTTCAATCTTATAAATTATTACTTTCCATAGTTCTAGACTATGTGAATCTTAAACTAATAGTCTAAGATCTTCCTTTAAAATCCTTACTATGCATTTCTATAATTTAGAACTGTACTTTAGGTCTTTACAATTTACTTAGATTACAGTGAATGTTGCAAAATTACATTTAAATACTTCACTGTTTCTTTTCCTTACTTAGCATAAGTTCATTTAAATATATACATGATTTACTTCATTTACTTTCATATGCACATTAGTTAATTCTAGCATATTTAGAATGATTTTACCCTTGTTTAATTTGCAGGCTAGAATATATACTTAAGTGAGTATTCTAACTCACTTTGTTTTTCTTACTTACTTTTCCTCACTTGTATGCTTACTATATTGCACCCATGCTTGTGCTTATCTTGTAACTAGTAGTGGTATCCAACTATGATAATAATATGCTTAGCCAATCTTAAAATGTACTTAGACTATTTAGTCTAACCAGATTTTCTATTTCATGGCTTTGCCCAATCACATTTAAATGCCAAAATGTGATAGATCATGTACATTTGGAGGCTAGTGGAGCTGAACCAAGTGCTAAAAATTAACTGCTTCTGCTTATCATATATTAAAACTATATAGCTTAATATTAATTGCAAGTGAGCTATCAACTTCTTTCTTTCCTTTAAGTTTAATATTGGTTTGTAGTTAACATTTACTTTACTTTTACTACACTTGTGTTGGAGCTTAGTTTATATTTAAATGCTTGTGATGAATGAATGGATGAATGCATTGAATGGATGGATGATTACAAATGTATAAAAATGATTATTAATTAAGTCATTAGTTTTATACCCACTTAGAATATTAATTGGAATTAGTTGTATATTCAATTATTTATAGAACTAGAAATTAGTTTATTATCTAAGTAATAATCTTTTCATATCTACATGTGAGTGTTAAATGTTGTAATGAAGCAAACCTTAGGGTAGACAATTGTTACACATGTGATTTCCCCCCTTTAAAACTTTTAGAATTATAAATGAGCAATCATATGTAATGGATTGAAGTTTATTTTAGAACTGGAAATAAGCAATCCCATGTAACGGATTGACTTTACTTTAGAATTGGAAATAAGCAATCCTTTATAATGAATTGAACTCTATACTAAAATTAGAACTTAATAATCCTATGTAATGGGTTGATTACATGTTAGTTTATGTTATCTTTCTTTCAAATTATAACTTCCATTGGAATTGAAGTCTTGTATGTATACTTTGCAGGTGTTTCTTTAGCCATTTACAAAGGAAACTCTGCTGAAATTTTTAAGAAATGTAGGACTTAGAATAATCTGGCAAAAATGTAGACTTATAATTTATATGTTAAATATTCATTAAATATCTAGAATTTTATGTCTAAGAATGCATGTATACTTCAATTATTTTGAATCACATTCTCATGTCTCCTTACAAGTATCATATGATTAATTTTATTTCACCTTCATATATAAATTAATTAACACTATTCAAAATTTCCCTTCCATCTTAACTTAAGAGCCTCTTCTAAATACTTGGCCAAACACAATATATAATGCTTTGGATTAGTTTTCTTCTAAACTAATATTAGGTATTGTGGTAATGTATCAATTTTGAGTTAAGCGATTCTGATTATTGGGGTCATCACAGTTGGTATCAGAGCAAAGTTGAGAACTTTAAGTTAAGACAAACACATACATTCATCCAAAAGCAAACAACACACTATAGTGAAAATAAATAAATGACATCTTAGGACACTAAACGCATTTTCAATTAAATAAGTGATTTAAATTTTTAACTCAAACTTTAATTTAATTTCCAGATGGCAGATCCTAGTACTTAACTAAGACCTTATACCAAGTTGTTCTTCCAATATTAGGAATATGATCACTGGTACGGGTCGACGCTTGGTCGAGTTTACTTGGGAGTATCTGCTGCAGGAGGTGACATTTTAAATAAAATTTTAAGGTTTTGTATATATAGAGGCGATTATTTCTCTCAGCTATCTAAGGAATGGCTCACCCATGTTACTATGGTGTTTGAAGCCATAGAATACCCTGATCACTTACGCCTTAAAATTTTAGATGAATGTTTTAGTGAGTACGCGATGGACTGGTGGTGTCACACTTATCTAGTTCTCATTCATGGATGTAGACATCTTCATCATGCCCCCACTTATGAAGACTTTAAAAACATATTTTATGTAAAATTTTGTAACTAGTAGTACTAGTCTTCTTTTTGCTCTAGCTTCTTTCCCTTTAGTAGCTTTGTAATTAGCTTCTATTTTATTTATGTTTCTTTCTTTTCCTCCAAAATTGTAATCTCTTAAAAGCTTCAAATTTTAATGAGAATTTTCTTTTCTTATCTTCTCCAGTTTTTGAATTATGTTTTATTTTCCTTTCCTTAGAATGGATCCAAATCCTAATACTCCTAATGAACCAATAGTGGAAGAACCTACTTCCACTACAACTTATCAGACTGAACAAATACAGAATTTATTAGACATGATGAAGGTTATGGTAGAGGCATAGGCACGTGCAACGAAAAGGATTGCTTCATCCTGCAACCTTTCCCAACCTTCTCCAGTTCCATCTCAAATATGCCCAACTCCTCCTCAAGCTTCTTCTCCTATTATTCCTGAACTTCCCTTGGCTCCACAGCCATCTTTAGGCCCTATTGTGGATGCCTACCTTCTCACCTTTCTTTGTTTGAACCATCCAACCTTCAATGGCTCCGTCTCCCATTTCAAAGCCATAGATTGGCTAAAGGCCATTGAAAAGACACTAGCCAGTATTAAGTGTCCAGAGAGTGAATGCCTCCATCTTGGGACCAATCTATTCCACGGTGAAGCAGAATACTTGTGGGATAGCGAATTTGAACAAGTGTTCCGCAGGGAATTTATTCCTCCTTCTCCTCAAACAATCATAAAAAACAATTTCATGCAGCTTTTCCAAGGAAATCATTCAGTGTACGACTATGAGATAGAGTTCCTTAAACTCTCTCGATTTGCTCCAAATCTAGTCCATACTGAAGTGGCTAGGTGCACTAGATTTCTTTCTGGTCTTAGAGATTATGTTAAAAGTCATTTGATGTCACAACATCATGACAATTTTCCTAAGCTTTTGGAAGGTGCTCGTATGGTTGAGTACCATCAAAACTAAATGGATTTGAGGAAGTGCTTCCATCCTCAACCTTCAAGATCAGAACCCTTCAATAGAAACCATTCTCATGGTCCAAAAGTCTTCCAACTTACTTCTGGCCAAAACCCAAATCAAAATCCTAGCCAGAACCCTAGGTAAAGCTAGCAAGGAAGACCTGGAGCAGTATGTAATAGGCCCCATCCATATGGGAAGTGCTACCACACCGGTGGTAGGTGTTACATATGTGGCAGAACAATCATAAACATTAGGACTGTCGTGCTAACTGGACTGTGGACAAAACAAAGATCAACCGCTAATGTTTTGTGTAGAATCCAACTTCTTTAAAATCTCAAGCGCTAGCGCTTGCCTTGATGCCTCCTCCTACTGGTGGAAGTGGTCAGCACCAAAAGGGAGTACCTCCATCTTCCTCCAAGCAAGGCCACTATAGTAGGAAGGATAAGGGCAAGTCCGTTGCTTAACCACATGCAATACCAAGGGTATACGCTTTATCTTCTTCAGCTGCCCCTGATAATAATAGTGTTGTTACCGGTACATTCTAAATTTAATTTCCTATTTTTTGTTTTCACTTTCTTTTGCAATTTTAATTTCAGCATTTTTTTACTTTAATTTTCATTAGTTGTAATTAGAGTTTACTTTCCCTACTATAGGAACTCTAATTATTAAAAACCAGTTCTGTGACACTCTCTTTGACACTGGTGCTAGTCACTCTTTCATGTCAGTGAGTTGTGCATCTTCCTTAAATCTTCAACATTTTAGCCTAGGCAGTCCCTTAGTAGTTCAAATGTCATCTAGTGCTGAGATGTGTGCTAATAAGTTTTATTTGGTAGACATCTCAATCAGTAACCAATTCTTCCAATCCAAACTTTATGTTATGTCCATTACAAATTTTGACATAATCTTAGGAATGGATTGGTTAAGTAAGTTTAATGCCGTAATAGATTGCTTTTGTAAGCGAGTTTCACTTAAGGTTGGAAAGAATCCTGAAGTGTTTATAGGAAAACTTAGCTTGACTACATCCTTAATCAATGCAATTAAAGCCAAGCGCCTTGTTAGTAAATGTTGTTATATGATTCTAGTAACTTTAATCAGCAAAGAGAAGCAAGTAAATAGTCCAGAAGAGACTATCATCGTTAGAGAGTTCCTAGATGTGTTCCCTGAAGACTTGCCTGAACTACCTCCTCTGTGTGAGGTAGGGTTTTCTATTAAACTTGTCCCTGAAACTCAACCTAAGTCTAAGGCTCCTTTTAGAATGACTCTAAAAGAACTGCAAGAGCTTAAAGAGTAGTTACAAGAGTTATTAGAAAAAGGATTCATTTGCCCTAGCATGTCACCTTGGGGAGCTCCTGTCCTATTCATCAAGAAGAAGGATGGTTCAATGCTGATGTGTATAGACTACCGTGAGCTTAATAAAGTGACTGTGAAGAATAAGTATCCTCTCCCTAGGATCGATGATTTGTTTGATCAACTCGTCGGAGTGAAGATATTCTCCAAGATTGACTTAAGATCAGGTTACTACCAAATTAGAGTCAAGGATGAATATGTTTCCAAGACTGTATTCAGGACTCGATATGGGCATTTTGAGTTTCTAATCATGTCTTTTGGATTGACAAATGCTCCTTCCATCTTCATGGACCTGATGCAGCGTATCCTTAAGCCGTATCTTGATGAGTTTGTCATCGTATTCATCAACGACATCCTAATCTACTCGAAGTCAGCTGCTGAGCATGAAGAGCATCTTCATATCATTCTAGAATTATTAAGAGAGAACAAGCTTTTCGCTAAGTTTTCTAAGTGCGAGTTTTGGCTCAAGTCCATGGCATATTTGGGTCACGTGATTGATGGTGAAGGCATTAGAGTAGATCAAAAGAAAATCCAAGCTGTTCAATAGTGGGTTCAACCTAAATCTGTAACAGAGATCCGTAGTTTCTTAGGACTCGCTTGTTATTACAGAAGGTTCATTCTTGGATTCTCTCTAATTGCTTCGTCATTAACTTAGTTAACTAGGAAAGACATTCTGTTCATCTGGAGCACATCCTGTGAAGAATCATTTCAGAAGTTAAAACAGTTATTGACTTCTGCTCCTGTTCTAGTACTACCTCATGAGGGTAAGGATTTCCAAGTTTATACTAATGCCTCTAAGGTAGGACTTGGTTGTGTTCTAATGCAATATCGTCATGTTATAGCCTATGCCTCTAGACAACTTAAGCCTAATGAGAAGAATTATCCTATGCACAGTCTTGAACTTGCAAGAGTAGTTTGTTGCTCTAAAGATCTGGAGACACTACCTGTATGGAGTTAAGTGTGAGATGTTTACTGATCACTAAAGTTTAAAGTACATCTTCACCCAAAAAGAACTTAACTGCCATCAGTGTAGGTGGCTGGAGTTACTTTGTGACTATGATTTGGAAATCCAATACTATCCGGGTAAAGCTAATGTCGTAGTTGATTCCTTGAGTCGTAAGGCAACTTTATCTTCCCTTTGTTGCAACAAATCTTTGATCAAAGATTTTGTCAGATTGAATCTTGAGCCTATCAGTTCAGCTGATTTAGGCACTTTACTATTTTCGTCAGATGATTCCCTAAGATCTAAAATTGTTGAAGCTCAGAAGGAAGATTCGAGTTATCCTGCGTTAGTTTCTAAAATCATTAGTGGCAAGAGATCTGAATTACGTCTTGATGACGAATGTGTAGTATTTCAGTAGTTCAGATTGTGGATTCCTAAAAGCTTGCAGTTACAAAAATTGTCTGAAGCTCATAAATCTGGCTATGTAGTGCACCCTGGTAGTTGTAAGATGTATCAAGATCTCAAGCAATCTTTTTGGTGGTCCGGCATGAAGCGGGATATAGCTGTTTTCATTTCCAAGTGCCATCCCTATTCCTTGGTCAAGGCCGAACACCAGAAGCCTATGGACTTCTTAAACCCTTAGATATTCTTGAATGGAAGTGGATCGATATCTCCATGGACTTCATTGTAGGTTTGCCTAAGAGTAGATCTGGTTCTGACTCTATTTGGGTGATGTTGATAGACTCACTAAGTCAGCCTATTTTCCAGTTATTCGTCAGATAGATCCAGTTGAGAAGTTAACTAAGCTTTATCTAAAGGAGATTGTCCATTTGCATGGTACACCGAATTATATAGTTTCTGACAGAGACAGTAGATTCACTTCCAGATTTTAGTCAGCTGTTCAGCAAGACTTGGGGATGAGTTTAGCATTGAGTACTGCTTTCCACCCCCAGACAAATGGTCAGACTGAGCGTGTTAATCAGATTTTGGAATATCTCTTGCATCTTTGTGTGCTAGACTTCAGTGGATTATGGGAAGATCATTTAGCGTTAGCTGAGTTTGCTTACAATAACAATTATCAGTCCAGTATTGGTATGGCTCCTTATGAAGCTCTTTATGGAAGGAGGTGTACAACTCTAGTTGCTTGAACTGAAGTAGGAGACTCTCAATTTTATGATTCCGAGTTAGTAGAAGAAACCACTAAGAAAGTTCAATTGATCAAGCGCAATATGACTGCAACTCATGATAGACAGAAGAAATATCATGATGCTCGTCATCGTCAGTTAAAGTTCCAAGTAGGCGATAGAGCTTATCTTAAAGTTAGTCCGATGTGTGGTGTGCAGAGATTCAGTGTTTCTGGAAATCCGAGTCCAAGGTATTTAGGACCCTTTCAAGTGATTGAGAGAATTGGAACATCTGCTTATAGATTAAAGTTGCCAGAAGACTTCTCGGCTGTACATAATGTGTTTCATGTTTTGTCACTAAGAAGGTGATTGCTAGATCCAAGTCAGCAAGTTCAGATACCTGTAATGGAACTGCAACCTAATCTAACTTTCATCGTTAAACCTATTGCGATTCTAGGATGGGATCTTAAGTAGTTAAGAAATCGCAACATTCCTATAATCAAAGTCCACTGGCAAAATCATCCAGTTGGTGAAGCCATGTGGGAGAGAGAAGAGGACATGCTAAAGAAGTTCCCATAATTCTTTTCTTAATAAGGTATATTTAGTTCTTTTTATTTTGTTATCATTTCTTTAGAGTTCCTTTGTATTTACAATTTTCGTATTTTTATTTGTTGTGTGTTGTGGGCGACACTCTTTTTAAGGAGGGGAGTCTATAACAACCCTAGTGTTGTTACCCATTAAATAGTGACCTATATGACTCTAATCCTTTTCCATTAGTCTTATAATAATATTAGGAGTCTCCATTTCAAATTTTGTGTGATTTGGAGATCGTTTGGCAAGTTCTAATATTTTCTAGTTTTCTGATAATTCTGAGAATGCCTAATTTACCTAGACCTTAGAATAAAAAATGGAGTCCACCATTGGACTCATCATACCCAAATTAGCTTGGGGTTGTACTTTGGAAGTGTTTGAAAGTCGTCAAATTTTCCCCGAATATTTTATGAGTAGTACGGTCCAATGTACACATACACCCAGTTGGGAAGACAGTACGATGATGCAGATGCACCCTGAAATTCCCCAGTCTATGTATGTAACATTCCATAACCCATAATTCGTCACTGATACTCATGTGTCACTGCTGAGATAATGCTTCAAGCTCATGCTTATGCTTATGCCCATGTTTTTATGCTATATATAAAAATCCAAAAATCCATGAAAACTTGGAATGCAGATAATGAATTCTAAGTCTCCACTGTGCAGAATCCTGCTAAAAGGATTCTGTCTCCTAGCTTCTAGAACAATAATTGGTTAAAGTTGCAGATTTAATTAAAGATCACTAGATGGGATAATCGTATACACATATTCAGCACGTTTGCAAGAAAAGTGATTCTCATCACTTACTCACCACCATACTTAGTGCCTTAAAGAAGGTGAATCTCATAACTTAGTTTGTTTGAGCCACACCTATTGAAGTGGTCTTTGCTAGGAATGAATACCCATTTAATACACTCTTAAGTTTAAATGATTTATTCTAACATGACTGTATTTATCTAATTCTGCAGGATAGCACTTGCTCATAAGTCCCCATTAGAGTGAATCAACCAATCCCGAATACTACTGGAGAACCAGTAATATGGGTATACTATACTACACCATCCAATAATTGGGGTTCAAACAAGTCTACTTAATAAATCAAGGAATGATTAAGACTATAAAGGCCTATACTAAATAAGTAAGTCCTATACAAGGTTTCACTAAAATGTGATCAAGGATCACTCAACATGGATTAGACCACAAGGAGAAGTATTATTCTAAGGTCTTAAGTGGTTTCTACCACAAGAGATTAAGATCAATTCTAAGGTTAAGGGATTATCTAAGCTATTACCTCAATGAGTCAGACAAGTTCTTCTACCTCAAAGTATATGTAATTTAGGTCTTTTAAATATTTCAAGGCGATCTTATGAAGAGATGCT
The DNA here is from genome assembly GCA_016760335.1 of Gastrodia elata. NCBI lineage: Eukaryota > Viridiplantae > Streptophyta > Magnoliopsida > Asparagales > Orchidaceae > Gastrodia > Gastrodia elata. The sequence continues at coordinate 23,444,699 of CM028670.1, read as the reverse complement.
TAAGATCTCCCATTCTAAATTATGATATTAACATTTTAGGTTCTATTTCATAGTTAGCTTTAAAATGATCAGATCAGATGATTAAGTCATCTGATCACAACTTAATCTAAGATTATGAGATTTAAACCAATAATGTTTTTAAAGTTTTAGATCACTTATTAAATCAATATGATTTTATTAATCTTCTTATGCTAATGGTCTTCTTTAGGAGAAAATTCAGGATCTAAAGATTTGATTCAGATTAGGCAATCATATGGCTTTATTAATAACCTTACCATGTCTAATTCAAATGTTTAAGGTCAATATAAAATCAGATGTATCATTGGAGAAATGTCAAGCTAATTATCTTATAATCAAATCACTTTAGTTAAGGTTTTTAAGGGTTTGGACCTTAATTAAGTAGATTAGGGTTTGACCCCTATTCTTATTCAATTAAGATCATGTGTTTGATTAATGATAAATGTCAAATCAGTGAGTTAAGAATGTGTTATTGGTGGAAATCTCATACCTATATCAAGTATTAAAAGCTTGATCAAAGTCTTAAGATTTCTTAAGATTAATTATGAGGGTTAAGTTCTCATTTCTTTGATTTGTTCAATTTACACATTGTAAGTTTGCATAATTTATTTCAATACATATAGCTTACTATTATGCATCAAATTAATAAGATATTTTCAAAAAATAGAGAACACTTAGTGTTAATCAAACCCTAATTCAATCCAAAAGGGATTAGCACATAAGTTTAAATCAAACCATCAAAATTTAATATAACTTGATACAAGTTCTACATTACCATACAATCAATTAAAGACTAAGTTTGCTAAGATCCAGTGATTATAAACTCTAATATTCACTAATCATAGTTTAACAAAATAAGGGCATAATTTAAAATACAGAGATCAGAAAAATAATTCACTTAGCACATGCATTCTACTCATCATAAGTAAACTAATGGCACCCTAAACATGCAATTTGGTTAAGTATAAATACTAAATCACCCTAATTAGGTTTTGAAATAATTAGTCAATAATGGAAAATTTAACCATCAGATGTTAAATTTTATTTTATATTCAAATCCCTGATAATTTTCTAATCATTTTCATATATGATATCATAGGGATTGGACCAGTGGATTAAAAGTTATTTAAATAATACATTCTGTATTTTTTTGATTTAATTTTCCTATGATTGGATTAATTGGATTATTTTCCTTAAGGAAAATAATTCCAATTAATCGGATTTAATATAAATGAGCTCGGCCCATTAGCCGAACAGCGCGGGTCGACCGGGGCACGAGACACCCGGCACTGTCGCGCAGCGCGAGTCATGGGCCCTCGCCAGACCCAGGGCTCGATCCCTACACCTTCGGGAAGGTGAAATGGATCGAAGCCCTCTGGTCTGAGGGCCTGGGATGGCCTGGATCGCAGGGTCCTTACAGGACTGAGGCGATTCTTAGGGGACTTAGCCCGATCGATCATCTCAATCGATCGAGGCTAGCTTAGGTCCTAGCTATGATCACATTAGGTTCGAATTGACAATATGCAAGCATGCAAATCGAATGGAAGGAGGTTCGAGCTTCATTGGCTCGAAACCAGTAAGCTGGGATACCTGGTTTTGCTGAGGGACTTGCAGACGTCGCAGGGAGCAATGCCGGGCTGGTTGAGCTTTCTAAAGTTTCTCTAAGAGTTCCTGAATGCCCGAAGACTCTTCTATGAGTGGCACGCATGCTTGGACCCTAAGGAGCTTGGAAAGACATCAATGGAAGCTTGGAAATGGCAGAAGATAACTTGACTCCAATTGATCAACAAAGGATCATATGGTGGAATACTGAGGCTATTTATAGCCTCAACATGGAATGGGGAAGCTTCCAGAGCCATTGGCTCAGGCTGGGGAGACCCAAGATGTCGGGCTATGGCCGAGCTCTTGAAATTCCATTTCGAGCTTGGCTGGGCCACAAGGCCCAACTAGGTTACCTAGCCATTACGGGAGGATCAGCAACGACTTGCTGAGGTGGAGGCGCGAGTAGGGGAAAAGGCCGACAGCTGGAAGTACGGGGGAATCCTCCTATCGGGCTCGCGAGGGAGTGGGGACGAAGGTCCATAGTGCGGGGACCCTCGGATGCCATCTGATCTATCGATCAGATGGTGCTACGGCTGGGATCGCTCGAATCCTAACGGCCGATCGCAGGAGCGATCCTGGCCGTTGGATCCACGGGATGGATCCGACGACAGATCCGCGGTCTAGCGAGATCAAATCCCAACTGTTGGTTGAAAAGGCGCAGCAGCTAGGTGTGCACGACTCCGCTGTCATGTGACCCGAGCTCCGCAGCAGATCCCGATCATTATATTATTTTAGTTTAGGGATATATTTGCAAAATTGAATAGTGGGAAACCCTAAAATGGAATTGGACCATTTTAATTAAATGTGAATTATGTCATAAATGATTTCCAAATTGCACCAAACTTTTAACCTTAGCTAATTTGGGGGTGAGAAATTCAAAAATGCAATCCTAAAAAGTGGGTAAAAAGTAATGGATTTCTTCACCGGCTGCCCGGAGTCAGTACGCTCCTTCGTCGCGTCCTCACTTAGATTCAATTAACTACTAACTACGTGCCTAACCCCGCCCGAGTGTCGACGCGTCGAATGTGGTAGCTTCGCTCAAGCTCGCCTCCTTGAGTTTTGATTTTGGCAAGCTTTTTCTTGGTCTTTTTTCAAATTCGCAGAGGAGGTTAATTTAATTTTGAGATCAAAATATTTTGGGTCTAGACTAAGGCATCTAGACTGATCAAAATATCATTTTGGACTTAGAGAAGTCCTATGAACTTCAAATTTTTAGGATAGGATTCATTTGATATTCTAAAAGCAATGGGATTAAAATAAATGATTACTCCGACTATAGATTAGCAGGGTAACAACCTAAGGTTGTTACAATGAATTCTTGGGATTTTTCGGAGCGTGTTTGATTATTTAATTTTGAGTAATAAATTGTGTTTAATTAGATAATTTAATAAACTATTTAAACTAAGTTATATAAATATTAAATGTTAATTTATCGACTGTATTTTTTGGACAGCGCGGATCCCGTGTGTGAGGCCAACACACAAGACAGCCTTTTTCGCGAATCCAGACCGTTGCATTTTTCTTAAGTCTAATCCAACGATATAGATTCCTCCTTATTGTGTAATTACTTTTAGCCATTAGAGTTGGCATAAAATTGAACGGCGCAGATGTGATTCACTGTACGTCTCTCTGCGCCACTACCGGGCGCAGAGGCGTACACCGTGTGGAAGAAATGCAAAATTCAGAGATAATCTTCCATTCGAACCTCCAAGGAAAAGTGTTGTGCATTTCCTCCTGTTTACCTTTGTTGCTGCTGAAGTGGTCTGGAGAGCTAAGAATCGCATCTGGCAAGAAGGAATCAAACCCTAATCTCCATTGTTCTGCCTTCTATGAAGCTCTGATTAGGTACTCATATCCCCCACCTCTTCTTTCTATGACCTAGCGAATCATTATTGTGAGTTCAAACCGATCTATCGAGGCTCAATCGACTCCATATGGGCTCTATTAAGTTTAGATTTGTTGAACTGCGAAGTTTTAGGTGATTCTAGGGTTTGCTAAACGAAACCTAGGGCATCACCTAATTTGCTACTTTGCCTACGATCGGATCTAAACTCTATACAGATGTGTAGCCCTGATGAATCTCCATCCATGGGCGTGTGGGTAGGATCTTAAGACCTTAGGGTTCAATTGCAAAAATCAAACCCTAGGTCACCCGTATCGGGGATTCCTTTCGGGACAAAGCGGCCCGATTTATTTTGTTTTCGCGGTTCACATTTTGTCACTGAATCAGACCGGCTTTTGAGGTCAAACCGATGGTTGAGGTTTCACTGACTCCTAAACCGTGGAGACACGCGGCCTCCATGAAGGATGACGCATGTCTGGCGGCTCGTGATTCTTAGAGCCGCCGACAGGGCTCTGAAATCTTCATCCGTCCAATACCCGCATTCAGTGCCCTAAATTTCCGCGCCTTAATTTATATGTTTTTTTTATAACTTGTGGGCTATGATGATTAATTGATTGTAAATAATTTATCAAAGATTAGATTATGTTTAATTAATAATTAATCATCCAAATTTCATTTAAATCATAACTTTAAAAATACAAATCCAAATGAAACAAAATTATATATCATTTTGATCACAAAAATGAGTAGATCAATAATATGCAATTTAATTTTTATTTCGATGAATATTTTAATTAGTCAATATTTAGGATTATTTAATTAATTACAAATTAATATTCATCATTTCATGTGACCTAGTTTGATCATTTAATGTTCAAATAAAATGATCAAGTAGTCCATTTCACTCACAAAAATGTGAGAAATAATAATATGAAATCAAATTTAACCTTTGAACCATGATTTTCTTAATCACTTCTTAACCCTAATTAGGAGTCACAAAAACCCTAATCTTCCAATATTGTCCAAATTTGACCTACTTAGTATCATTCTTCTCCTTATAATATAAGGATTTCAATAATATGTAAATCATTTACATTGTACAATAATTAGTGATTTTAAGCTGTTGACTCTTAATTAAGTATTATTGTGATGATTCTAATTTCTTAGATAGCATGTTTTAGGTTTTATAAAATCCTAGGATAGCTAACATGTCATATTTATTACTCCCCGTATCAAATTAGATTACATTTATATGAGTTTAATTTTTAATTTTCTAGCTATGAGAATTAATTGCCAAGTGCTTAATTCACCTTTCAGCCTTAAGGTAGAAACCCTAAGATTGATTTATAATTTGATCTATAGTTGATCCCTTAATCTGTTGGTTGCACCCATTAAGAATAGTTAGTCTTAATGCCTTTATAATTGTAGATTATTGAATCAACTAGATCTAGCTTTAGTGATTAGATTGGAACTTAGTTTATTCATCCTAATCCTTAAAGCCTTTTCTTGATTATTTTAAGATCAGTAATAGGAATCCTTAGCTTACTTAGATTGGCTTAGGAATCCTATTGAATTTCATAAACATGAATTATTAAAATACTTAGAACTCGTAGTTCTTAAGTCCTATCAATTGCTTACTTTAAACCTTTCATTTTATTATAGTCTAGCTAGATTAGTACTTGATTGGCTAGATCCTTCAAACTATAACCTAGCTAGTGAAACTTTAATAAATTTACCTTAACTTCCAATTTCTTAAGTTAAATATTTTCTTTATCTTAACCTCTTCCTACTAGACTCCTAAACCTTAATTTAATTATATGATTAAATCTTATAATTTAGGATGTGAATAAGAGCTAGTTCCTAATATTATTAATTATACTTATAAATTATTTTGTCATATCATACTAATTGAATTTAATTTACTACTTTCAAAACCCTAACTACTACTATACTTTCAATTAACTTGAGATTAATATCTCAAAGTTAATTGGGAGCTCAATTAGCTCCAATCATTAAGTAGATCATCAAAATTGAATTTCCTTGAATGTTTGCTTAGCTTTGAGTCTTATTCACTTGAATCATTCATATAATACATTGTGCATGAATAATACTTTCACATTAAAATTAATAGGGGTACATATCGGTGGATCAGTCTACGGCAGGCTGAAAAAGGAGTAATAAGGAGACCTCACATTCTCAGAGGGTGAATGTGAGTGTTTTAGGAATTGACCCCACTTTTCTTTTATTGTTAAACAGACATGTTTAACTCCTCTCTCCATTCTGAATATTCCCATAGAATGAGTACAGATTAAAATAACTTCAAGTAATTAATATGTGAGATCTTCTTCAATCTTATAAATTGTTAAGACTCACCATAGCTCTTAGCTATATTACTTTCCATAATTCTAAACTATGTGAATCTTAGACTAATAGTCTAAGATCTTCCTTCAAATTTCTTATTATATATTTTCTATGATTTAGAACTATACTTTACTTATTTACAGTTTACTTAGATTACATAAAATGTTATAAAATTACATTTAAATGCTTCACTATTTTTTTTCCTTACTTAGCAAAAGCTCATTTGAACATATACATGCTTTACTTCATTTACTTTCATATGCACATTAGTTAATTCTAGCATATTTAGGATGATTTTACCCTTGTTTAATTTGCAGGCTAGAATATATACGTAAGTGAGTATTCTAACTCACTTTGTTTTTCTTACTTACTTTTCCTCAATTATATGCTTACTATATTGCACCCGTGCTTGTGCTTATCTTGTAACTAGTAGTGATATCCAATTATAATAATAATATGCTTAGCCAACCTTAAAATGTACTTAGACTATTTAGTCTAACTAGATTTTCTATTTCTTGGCTTTGCCCTATCACATTTAAATTCTAAAATATGATAGATCAGGTACATTTGGAGGCTAGTGGAGCTGGATCAAGTGCTAAAAATTAATTGCTTTCACTTATCATATACTAAGACTATTTAGCTTAATATAAATTGTAAGTGAGCTATCAATTTATTTTTTTCCTTTAAGTTTACTGTTAGTTTATAATTAATGTTGTTTACTTTACTTTTACTACACTTGTGTTGGATCTTAGTTTATAATTAAATGCTTATGATGAATGAATGGATGAATGTATTAAATGGATGGATGATTATAAATGTATAAAAATGATTATTAATCAAGTCATTAGTTGCATACCCACTTAGAATGTTAATTGGAATTAGTTATATATTCAATTGTTTATAGAATTAGAAATTCATTTCTTATCTAAGTAATAATCTTTTCATATCTACATGTGAGTGCTAAATGTTGTGATGAAGCAAGCCTTAGGGTAGACAATTGTTATACATATGATTTTCCCCCTTTAGAACTTTTTGAATTGTAAATGAGCAATCCTATGTAATGGATTGAACTCTATTTTAGAACTGGAAATAAGCAATCCCATATACCGGATTGACTTTTCCTTAGAATTGGAAATGAGTAATCCTATGTAATTGATTGAACTCTATACTAGAATTGGAACTAAACAATCCTATTTAATGGATTGATTACATATTAGTTTAGGTTGTCTTTCTTTCAAATTATAATTTCCATTAGAATGGAAGTCTTGTATGTCTACTTTGCAGGTGTTTCTTTATCCGTTTACCAAGGAAACTCTGCCAAAACTTTTAAGAATTTTAGACTTAGAATTATTTGACAAAAATGTAGACTTATAATTCATATGTTAAATATTCATTAAATATCTAGAATTTCATGTCTAAGATTGCAAGTATTCACTTCAATTATTTTGAATTACATTCTCATGTCTCCTTACAAGTATCATATGATTAATTTTATTTCACCTTCATATATAAATTACTTAACACTATACAAAATTTCCCTTCCATATTAACTTAAGACCCTCTTCTAAATCCTTGGCCAAACATAATATCTAATGATTTGGATTAGTTTTCTTCTAATCTAGTATTAGGTATTGTGGTGATGTATCAATGTTGAGTTAAGTGATTCTCAGTATTGGGATCATCACAAGACCTTAGACTATTAGTCTAAAATTCACATAGTCTAGAACTATGGAAAGTAACATAGCTAAAAGCTATGATGAATCTTTACAATATATAAGATTGAAGAAGATCTCATATGTTAATTGATTAAAATTATTTTAGAAAGTACTCAATCTGCGGGCAAATACAGAATGAGGCACGGAGTTAAACACGTCTGTTTAACTAGTAAAGGAAAATGGGGTCAAAACAAATAACACTCACATTCACCCTCTGAGAATGTGAGGTCTTCTTATTACTCCTTATTAGCCTGTCCTTGGCTGATCCAGCAATATAAACCCCTATTATTTTTAATGTGAAAGTTTTATTCATGCACAATATCTTATATGAATGATTCAAATGAATAAGGCTCAAAGCTAAGTAATCATTCAAAGAAAAATTTAATAATTGCAACTAAGTGATATCGAAAGTTATCTAATTTTAATGATCTACTTAATGATTGGAGCTAATTGAGCTCCCAATTAACCTTGAGATATTGATCTCAAGTTAATTGTAATTAATAGTAACAATTAGAGGTTTGAAAATAGTAGTTTCATTTCATTTATTATGTCATGGTACAATAATTTATAAGTATAATCAATGCAAATAGAAATTAGTTCTAAACTTGTCCTAATCTATAAGATTCAATCATGATAATTAAATCAAGGCTTAGGTGACTAGTAGGAAAGATTGAGATTAAGAAATTATCAAACATAAGGAATAAGAAGTTAAAGTTTAATCTACTAAAGCTCACTAGCTAGGTTGTAGTTTGAAGATTTTATCAAATTAAGTACTAATTTAGCTAGGTTATAGTAAAATGAAAGGCTTAAAGTAAATAATTAATGAGATTTAAGAACTACAAGTTCTAAGTATTCTAATAGTTAATGTTTAAGGAAAATCAGTAGGATTCCTAAATTTCCTTAAGTAAATTAGGATTCCTGTCACTAACTCTTAAAGAAATCAAATGAAAACTTTAAGGGTTAGGATAAATAAACTAAGCTTTAGTCAAATCATTAAAGGCTAGTCCTAGTTAATTCAATAATCTATAATCACAAAGGCATTAAGGCTAACTACTCTTAATGGATGTAACTAATAGATTTAAGGATCAACTACAGTTCATATTTAAATCAATCCTAGGGTTTCTACCTTAGGGTTGAAAGGTGAACCAAGCAAATTACGATTGATTAATAAATCTATAATAATGAGAACTAAGCCAACATAAGTAATCTAATTTGATATGGGGAATATTAAATGTGATATGTTAGCTATCCTAAGATTTTATGAAACCTAAAACATGCCATATAGGAAATTAGAATTATCATAATAACACTTAATTAAGAGTCAATAACCTAAAATCACTAATTATTGTCCAATGAAAATGAATTATAATTAATTAAAATTCTTATATCATAAAGAGAAAAATAACACTGAGTATGTCAAATTTGGACAACATTGGAAAATTAGGATTCTTGTGACTCCTAATTAGGGTTAAAAAGTGATTATGAAAATTAGGATTCAAATATTAAATTTGACTTCATATTATTGATCCTCACATTTTTGTGAATGAAATTGACTATTTGAACATTAAATTTGGATTCCAAATTGGCAAGTTATGAAACAATAAGGAAACTAGATTAATTATAATTAGTCGATTAATCATAAATAATGAGTAATTAAAATATTCCCCCAAATAGAAATGAATTAGCATATTAATGATCTACATGATTTTGTGATCAAAACGATATATAAAATCATATGATTTGGATGTTTATTTTGTGATTTATTAGGGTAAGTATTTTTGCAATTATTGATGAAGTTAATTTAAATTAATTAAACTCTAATCCTAATCATTAATTTAACTTAATCCTTATTAATTTGATTCAGTGCAATCATCTTGTACGCAATCATATTTGCCATGTGTGCTTTATGAAGGCGCGGTTCGAGGATGAGTGAACCAGGCCGATTCAATCGCCGGTTCACAATACCGTCTTCCCCGACGAGAAGGAGAAAAATGCAGGCTTTAGGGCAGAAAAGTGAAGGCGCTTTCCTTACTTCACTATCAGAGAATTTGCATCATAAGTTAAATTTAACTTATGACTTTGATTTAAGAGAAACCTTCTTAACTAATACCTCTTGTAGAGTAAGAGATTTTAAGCCCTAATCGGTATTTAGGTATTAAGATTTCCAAGAGTTCTTCTACTGAACATAGATTAGGATTCAGTCACATATAGTTAATCATTCCAAACAATTATTGAAAGGTAAGAAGTAAAACTAAAGAACATAACATCCATAATTGTATGAAGGGAATTTAAGATACTGACCATAATATCTATATAAGAAAATTTTGAAACACAGATTTTCAAATCTCATTTACTTTTAAATCTAGCTTTGCTATTAAGTAATAAATAAAGGAATCGAATTCAATAATTGATTGCATATAGGAAATAAGATAGGAAATTTAGATAAGGCCTACAATATTTCAAATTGATCAGTATAGAGCATTAAGCAATCTATTTGATTCCGGTGGGATTCAATAAGTATAATGAAATTGACTCATCTTAATGGAAGCGAAGTGAAGTAAAAGAAATGAAGTACCTGACAGCCACAACCTTCTAAGTTCAATCAACAACAGCTCTACCTTTTCTTGCTTCACCCCTTTTCTCACCTCTTGATACTCAGTCCTCTAGAAGAAGAAACAGGAGGAGAATAAGCAAAAGGGAAGGAAAGGAAGAGAGACGAGAAGGATAAGAGCACGGAAGGCCAACTAGATCGAGGTACTACCACTCCTCTGTGCATCCGGTGGAGATCGTGCGAAAAGTGGAGAAGGAGAACAGGGATTAAACTGGAGTTGTTCAATCGAATAGCTAATCAAACGGTTCCTGAGCTTCTACGTGCAATCAAATGCTGTCGTTCGACTCAAGATCAGAACATCTGACGGATAGGAACTACAAAACACGCTGTTTTGTGTTCAGCACTTCTCACACGATCCCCAAGTTTTGGAAAAAGCTGATAAAAGTATTAAATAACTATATTAATTAATTTAAATACTTTATTTAATTAATTAATTGCACACATTTTATTAATCAAAAAAGTTAAATATCCAAACGCACTCCAAAAAATCCCAAAAATTCACCCTTACCTAAGTGAGGTATGGTGAACTCAAAAATGCTATCAGATTTTTGATCGAAGATCAATTTAATTATCTTAATTTTCTGATTATTTAAATATTATTAAAATATTTGGGAAAAATTTGATGGCTTCTAAACACTTCCAAGATACCACCCCTAAAAAATTTGGGTGTGATGAGTCCAATGGTGGACTCCATTTTTGATTCTGAGGTTTAAATAAAATAGGCATTCTCAGAATTATCATAAAACTAGGAAATATTAGAAATTGTCAAATGATCTCTAAATTGCATGAAAATTGAAATGGAGGTTCCTAATACTATTATAAGACTAATGGAAAAGGATTAGAGTCAATTAAGTCACTAATTGATGGGTAACAACACTAGGGTTGTTACAATACAGAACAAGGTTGGATAGTTCAGTTGCAACAAGGCACCACATCGCGTCATAGCAAGCCATGGCGCTCAGCATCCGAGAGGAAGGCGCATTGTAGTGTGCCCCAACTCTATTCTACCTGAGATTGGGATACAGTAGTGTGCCATAGCTCCAAGAACCTAAGAAAGAGGTGATTTAGCATGCCTTGCGCCAGTCTGCCAAAGACTGAAGCATTGAAGTGCACCGAGGCGCACCATGGCGCCAGTTACCCGAAGCCAGGGTGTTGCAACATGCCCTGGCACCTGACTGCCTAAGGCTAGGGTACTACAGCATGTCGTAGTGCCTGGTGGATTTTTGCTATGGTTTTGGTTATGCCCTAAGCTATTTGAGGGCTACATTGGACCATTTGGGTTACAAATGTCAATTGGGTACTTAAGGGAAACTTGTGGAGGAGTTTCCTATATTGACACAAGGTTTTCAAAGGCTTTTGCCGCAGTTGGAGAGAACCCAAAGGGAGGTGGGTGATCCTGTGGGGCCCCGTACCCATCGCAGCCATGCTAATACTGATATTAGCATAAATACGGGGAGTACGGTGCTCCAACTGTGGCAAATTCCCATCTTAAGTAAAGTCAGGTAGGACCCAACCTGCCTTAAGCTAAGGACTTGCCACCTAGAAGTGTGAACATATATCAATACAAATGAAAGTGGCAAAAGCAAGAAATAGTATAATATAACATCCCAGCATAATACAGAAAAGTATATAGGAGCAAGAGAAATAGTAACTCAGTTCAAAGTGCAGAAAGTAAATACATCCAGAGTTTAATTATTACAAACTGAATTAAATGAAAGTAAAGATCTCTAAATCTCACTATAAGAAAAATGAGAATCTATCTAAGTGGCAGTAGGAAGATTCTCCTCATGCACTAGCTCCTCTTTTGCAGCACTGCCTACGAGCAGCTCCAAATCTGACATTTGTCAGTATCATAAATGCCAAGGCCCCAGCCAACAAAAGAAAAAAATTACAGTTAAACAATTTATCTAAGTATATTTTAGGTTATTTAAGTGAACTGAATATTTAAGATATCACATTTAGAGGTTTTAAACATGCAAGCATTATACGGTGCATCTAGCTACAAAGAACGGGATAGCTATAAATTAATCATTTATAACTAATCAACATATACATAAAAATAATATACATAAACAATAACTAAACATGGTGAGGCTAAAAGCAAAATAACTGCAACTACTAAAATAAATATGATCCTAACATGCTTATGATCACATGGATACATGCTAATTTGTTAAAAGTAAGCTGTACTAAAAGTGCTGAAATAAACATACAAAACTAATATCCTAAACATGCCAATAGTTAATAACTAACCAATAAGAGCATATATTCAAGCATGCAGATTTAATATGAAAAGGTCACTGAAGCATGTGGCAAAAGTAACTGAAAACACAGAAACGTAAGGCCACTGAGAAGTGTGGCAAAGCAAGCCAAGCACTAAAGTAAAGCTACTGAAACATGTGGCAAAGCAAAACAAATACTAAAAATTGAACTGAAATAGAAGTCAGCCTAAGACATAGTACTACCATAATAGAAACAGGCCATATAGTGCCTCTAAACTGAAAGATCAACATGTGTCCATCTTATAGAATAAGACATATATCCATCCTAACTAAATACTGGGCTAGGTCTGAGTCTATTCTATAACAAAACTAGAACTGAAGAGGCAGACTAAGCTAGGACATTCCCTATTAGATTGAATGCACTGAAAGAACTGAATGAATATTAGGGTTTTCAAATACTAACTTAGGATATATCTTCCATATCCTAAGTTTACCTATTATACTCAGTGATTTAGGCTCAATATTCAAGGTGTGCAAAACAATCAAGTCAAGTAAGCAAGAGACTCAATGGGGTGCTACTTGCGGCATTTCACGGACGCAGGCTTGCTCTGAGTTAATCAATCCAAGTCGAATCGATCGATCAAATCGACCCCAGTGATTGCATTTAATTTACAATCACCTTAGGAGGCTTTAGAGTTTCAAGATAGGGCTCGAAACCTCGGGAAAATGCCGACATTCAGCGTCTTAAGGATTGGCTACTAGTGCACACTCAGACGGGATTACGCCATATGCTCCACTGCCAGTCCCTACCAGAAGACTTAGATGCCTACAAGGGAGCTAAGGTGAGGTCCTATCATAGCATCTAGGGTTAATTGAGTGTGAGTCGAGCTGAAACTAGCTCGACATAGGAAAGGGATCGGAAGCTATTCCTTGAGCTGGGAATGGCTGCGACTAAGATGAAAGGGAGGGCTCTAAGTACTCCAGATAGTTGCAGAAGCTGGCTGCGGGTCTGAACGCCAGACACACACCCACTATCAGCAGTACGCAGCGGGTTCAGATGTCGGGGTCGCCGAGAGCTTCAGGGGAAAGCAGCTGTGAATTAGGGGATCACAGTGAGCAAAAGGACTCACTGTGATTCCAAGAGGATCACAGTGAGCAAAAGGACTCACTGTGATTCCAAGAGGTATTTATAGGTCGAGGGATGCTTAGGGGTGGAAGCCATGGCTGAGGCTCAAGAATTTGGCTCGAGCCAAAGGGTTCACTCAGCTTATCCTAATTAGGGGTCTCTGACCCTCTTGACCAGCTTATGAGGTTTGGCACTAGCGGGAAGGATCCTAACGGCCAAAGAAATAAGGCGAGGGACTGGCAGACAAAGCTGATGTGGCTGGTACGGGCAAAATCTTCTCTATCGCGCCTACAATCAGGCGAAGACGATGATCCACAGTGGCGGGGTCTGTCTCTGCCATCTGATGGCGAGACCATTGAGGATAGACAATCTAATGTGGCTTCCAATTAACAGATCCATGGATCAAATCTCAAGTGTTGAATGATAGATGCTGATCGGGCGGATGAGATTAAATCACAGCGCGGGATAGATTGCGTTATTAGATACTTTGCTAAGATGCGTGCTAGCACATCAATTGGGAGTAGAAGGTGCTCCGCTGTCGGGACACCACAGCAGATCTGCCACGGTCCCGACATCAAATCCATTAATTTAAAAATTAATTAATTTAATTAATTATAATTCATTTAATTAATTACTTAATTTTTATTAAATTATTAAATCCATTTTAGGACTAGATGAGCTTCAAAAATTCCCAAAATTTCAGCCTTAGCTAATTAGGATATGAGGAATTCAAAAATAAAATCAGATTTTAATTTGGAGATCAAATTAATTTATGTATTTTCTAGGGCTCAAAAATAAGAAAAAATACCAAAATTCTTAATTTAGCTCTGATTGATTCCAAACTTTTAGGGTTATGTTTAAATGACCCATTGGATCTAATGGAATCAAAATTAAGACTTAGTTTTGCTTAATTAATTTGAACTTAGTTATGGTAATAACTAGGATTATTACATACTCCCCAACTTAAGAACAATGTCTTCACCGACATCACTTAGTGAAGAAAGTACTATAGGGATTGAAATATTTAAATAAAATAGATGAGAAAAAAAAGAACAGTACTTGGACTTGCAAAAAGCTGTGGATATTTATTGCACATATTCACTTTTTTCTCCCAAGTAGATTCTTCTAAAGATTGATTCTTCCACTGGACTTTGACCATAAGAATTGAACGATTCCTTAGCTGCTTCTGATCACGAGCTAATACTTTGATTGGTTCTTTGGCATAAGAAAGATAGGTTGAATTTCTACGGCTGGAAGATGAACAAGATGAGAAGGGTCTATGAGACATCTTCTTAATGACAATACATGGAACACATTGTGAACAGCTGCAAAGCTATTGGGAAGATATAACCTGTAGGCAGATTATCCTACTTTGGCCTGAATCTCAAAAGGTCCAATATAGCGGGGACTGAGTTTCCCTGCTACACCAAATCTGTAGACACTTTTCATTAGACTGACTTTCAAATAGGCAGAGTTGCCAATATTGAATTCTAAGAGATGATGATGAGCATCATGATACTTGCTCTAACGATCTTGAGCTGAACGAATTCTCTGTTGAATTAAGTGAATCTTCTTATTAGTTTCTTCAAGTAACTCTGAACCAAGTAGTTGAATGCTCCTTGTTTCTGACCAGGCTAGTGGAGTGCTGCATTTTCTACCATACAATGCCTCATAAGAAACCATTTTAATACTGGCTTAATAGCTATTATTATAGGCAAACTCCACTAAAGGAATATGGTCTTCCCAGGATTGGCAAAATCAAGAACACAAAACCTAAGCAAATCCTCCAGAACTTGATTCACTATTTCAGTCTGACCATCCGTTTGAGGATGAAAAGTTATACTCATAGCTAGAGTAGTACCCAGATCTTGATGCACAGCTTGCCAAAACTTAGAAGTAAATATGCTATCTCTGTCAGATACGATTGATTTTGGAATACCATGCAGTCTGACAATTTTTTTGATAGCTTTGCTAAATTTTCAACAAAGTCAGTCTGATGGATATGGAGGAAGTATGCTGATTTAGTTAAGCGGTCTACTATAACCCAGATTACATCGGCACCAGATTTTGTGCGAGGCAATCCATGACAAAATCCATAGATATATCAAACTATTTCCATTCAAAAATTTCTAATGGATGCAGAAGACCACCAGGTCTTTGGTGCTCAGCCTTTACCAAATTGCAGGTATGATACTTAGCCACAAAATTGGCTAAATCCTTCTTCATATCGGGCTACCAAAATGATTGCTTTAGATCCTAGTACATCTTAGTACTGCCTAGGTGAATATGATACCCAGAATTGTGGCCTTCAATCAAAACTTCACGATGCATGGATTTAGGAATTCATAAATGATTTCCTTGATAAATTATGCCAACATGCATTTGTAACTCATGACGACAACCACCTTAAATACCTGCTTTGAATCTCAGATAATCATCATCCTTAGTTTGCGAGATACAGACATCTCTGTGGAATGTTGGTTCCACACTGATATTTGCTTGAATAGAACCCAACACATCACTACTGACTGGAGAAATCTCTAACTTACAAAATTCTTGTTCTAAGGAACTGGAGGCAATTATGGAAGATAAAGTAGCACAATAGCTAAGAATATCGGCCACTACATTTGCTTTCCCTGGATGATACTGAATGCTCAGATCATAACCACTAATAAGCTCTAACCATCTTCTCTGACGGTAGTTCAGTTCTCTTTGGGTGAAAATATACTTTAAGCTTTGATGATCAGTGAAAATTGAACACTGAACTCCATATAAATAGTGTCGCCAAATTTTTATAGCAAAGATTACAGTGGCAAGTTCAAGATCATGAACTAAATAATTATTCTCATGGGGTTTTACTTGATGAGAGGTGTAAGTGATTACCTTACTGTCTTGTATTAACACACAACCTAGACCAATTCTAGAGGCATCAATGTACACCTGATAGTTCAAGCCTTTCTTGGGTAGAACAAGTACTGGGGCGGTAGAGAGTGCATCCTTCATGGTTTGAAATGCTTCCTCATATTTAGAACTCCAAATGAACATAATAATTTTTTGAGTTAATTTATTAAAAGGTGAGGCGATCTGGGAAAAGCCCTTAACGAACTTCCTGTAATATCCAGCTAATCTCAAGAAGCTTCTATTATCAGTGACTGACTTAGGCTGAACCCAGTCCTAAAAAGCGCTTACTTTGTTTTGATCTACACGAATACCCTAGGCATCGACTACATGTCCCAAAAATGCAATGGACTTGAGCCAAAATTCACATTTGGAGAACTTGGCATACAGTTGATGTTTACGCAGAGATTCTAATACTGACCTCAGATGATCTTCATGATCTTTTAAGGCTTGAGAATAGATGAGATTATCGTCAACAAAGATGATTATAAATTTGTTTAAGTATGGCTTTAGAACTCGCTGCATCAAATCCATGAAGATTGATGGCGCATTGGTGAGTTCGAAAGACATCACTAAGAATTCAAAATGACCATAGCGAGTATGAAAAGCAGTCTTTCCTACATCATCTTATTTTACTTGTAATTGATGATATCCAGACCTTAAGTTAATCTTAGAGAATATGATAGCTCTAGACAATTGGTCATACAAATCATCGATTCTAGGAAATGAGTATTTGTTCTTTATGGTGATCTTATTTAGTTCATGATAATCTATGCACATTCGCATAGATCCATCCTTCTTTTTTACAAATAGAACGGGTGCTCCCCAAGGAGACATACTTGGCCTAATAAAGTCTTTATTCAAGAGCTCTTGCAACTGTTCGTTGAGTTCTTGAAGTTCCTTAGGCGCCATTCTATATGGTGCTTTAGATATAGGCTAGGTACCTAGAACTAATTCAATAGAGAACTCTACTTCTCTGAGAGGAGGTACACCAGGCAAATCTTCTGGGAATACATCAGTGAATTCCTTAATTACTTTGCAATTCGAGAGAGGGATACTTTCTCTTGCTTCACCCATCATAATGACCAGAAAAGCATCACAACCCTTACTGATCAATCATTCAACTTTAATAACATTGATTAAGGATAGTTGTGTATTGACTTTTCCTATAAAGGTTTCAGACTTGCCCCGAGAATGAAGAGTGACCTTTTTCTTAAGGCAGTTTATCACGGCATTATTGTCACTAAGCCAGTTCATCCCAAGGATAATATCAAAGTTTGCTACTGGCAAGATGATTAATTTGGAATCAAACTTCTGATCATTTAATGGGATTTTGACATTACAGAACTTATGAGCACTGAGTTGGGCTCTAGATGGAAGTCCAACACTTAATGATTTTACCAAATTGTACGGGTGTGGTTTAAGGATGTTGGCAAAATATTCAGAAATAAACGAGTGACTAGCACTAGTGTCAAATAACACATTGCAGAACTGGTCATCAAAATATAGTGTGCCTAATTTATTCATATGAATCATATTAATAATTGCAATAATTACGATATAGAAATAAAAATAACAAAGGAGAAGTTTAGAAATGTGTACCTGAAACCACATTGTCGTCTTCTACAGCTTCTAGAGGCATTAAAGCAAACACTCACGCAGAACCAATAGGACGATTGTTTACCTACTTCCTAGAATTGTTCTGGGACTTAGGAGCTGAGGGCTGCACTAAAGCGACTTCAGATGCAGGGGTTGGCATTATTGCCAAACCTGGTTCTCTCCTATTTAGCGGAGTTGCTCTGAATACTTGGTTCTTCTAATACTGCTTAATTTGAACTCCATCCACTGTCTCTGTGTAGGTGTAATGATAGAACAGGTGGCCTGGACACCCACAAATGTAGCACTTATGGCTAAAGTGGTAACACTTGCCATAAGGATGATGTCGGTTACAGCCTTGAATTGGTTCAACAGTGGGTGCAGCTTTGATTTGGTAGACCTTTCCAAAGTGAGGTATATGCCTTTTGAATGCCTCATGACTGAGAGGAGTTGATTGCATCTTTCACTTGAAATCTTTTTCTGAGTGATGATGCTCAAGCAGCTTAGCTGTCTCTACTAGCTCAAAGAAGCTAGTCGGACGAAGTGGAACAATATGATCTTTCAGTAAATCTCGTAGTCCATTGAGAAAGCGATGGCACTTAGCTGAGTCAGAGTGGGTAATCTCTGGAGTAAAATAAATCAACCTACAAAATTCCCTTTCGTAGTCAGCGATAGAACAACTTCCCTGAGTTAATCTCAGAATCGTGTCTGCTATGATATTTTGTGCAGATGGGAGAATGAATTTAGCCTTGAATGCTTCTACGAATTCATCCCAGGGGATGTCTTCTAGTTCATCATCAATGAAGTTTGTATTCCGAATATTATCCTACCAGTATTCTACTTCTGCATGAAACAGATGTATCGTGAGTTGGACGACTTCTGAATTTGGGATCTTCAGACTAATTAGATTCTTCTCGACTGCTTTTAGCCAGTCAGCTGTATCCATTAGTGATAAGTTCCCACTGAAGGTGGAAGGCCTTAGTCTTAAAAAGTTATGGAGGAGACTATCCATAAAGTTATGGGAAGGAAAAGTATGTTGCGGAACAGGAACAGATGGAGCAGTAACAATAGCTGGTACTGGACAATCGGACATCATCTTTTGCATTACCAGTGCTTGTTGAGCCTGATTCTCCAACAAGGTTTCCACCATTGCTCACAGATGAGCTACTTCATCTGAAGAACTGCTCAAAGTGACAGTATTCTTGATTGGAGTAGCAGCAGGAGGTGATCTAGAATTCATTCTAATTATACAGTATAAATCTAGATTTTAGAATCATTCTAAGGAAGACAGTAATTAAATTTCTAATAGATGCCAAAATTCTCATTACTTCTGAAATGAGGGATTACATAGGATTTAGAAAATGTCAAAAATCACAGTACTACTAAAATTAAGAAATGATAATTACTCTAACAGCACTGAAATGTCCTTAATTTACTCAGTCCTAAATGCAACACAAACATCTTCAAAGGTCACTTCCTAACGCTTTCTCTTACATTTCCATTTGAGCTTCTTAATGGTATCGTACCACCAGACTCCCACATAGTCTAGCATCTGATCTATTACTGTGTCAACCTAGAGGGACTCTGGACACTCTATGTGCCTCAGGACTGACTCTACTCGATTCAACCACTCCTGTGAGTAGATGGGAAAGTCTAGCCCTTGGTATGCTGTTTGATGTAGAAGTTTGTCCAAGACTAGAGTTGCTTTTGTTGAAACTCCATTGACCTACCATTTGCTCTCTTGTCTCTATTTGAAACTATAACTTCAAGCCAACTCGAAGGCATGCAGATAATAGTCCAAGTCAGACTCTTCATGATCCATTTGATCCTAATAGTAGAATGTATCAGTTTTTTGTTAACTATAGATGTAGATATTTAGGATTTGAGTATTTTCATTCTACATTTTTCAGAGAGTTACTAATAGTATTATGTTATGGATGTTATATCTTAATGTTTGCACTTCAGAAGAACGGTCCATTAGGTAGAAAGGAATTACAGATCCCATTTTGACACCTTATGGTGTTCTCTGATATCAACTATGGGGCCCCGTACACTTCGCGGCCATACTAATACTGATATTAGCATAAATACGGGGAGTACGATGCGCCAACTATGGAAAATCCCCAACTTAAGTAATGTAAGGTAGGACCCAGCCTGCCTTAAGCCAAAGACTTGTCACCTGGAACTATGAATATACATCAATACAAATCAAACTGGCAGAAGCAAGAAACAATATAATATAACATCCCTGCATAATACAAAAAAGTATATAGGAGTAAGAGAAACAGTAACTCAGTTCAAAGTGCAGAAGTAAATACATCCAAAGTTTAATTATTACAAACTGAATTAAATGAAAGTAAAGATCTCTCAATCTCACTGCAAGAAAAATGAGAATCTATCTAAGCGACAGTAGAAAGATTCTCCTCATGCACCTGCTCATCTCCTACATCACTGCCTACAAGGAGCTCCAAATCTGATATTTATCAGTATCACAAATGCCAGGGCCCCAGTCAACAAAATAAAAATATTACAGTTAGACAATTTGTCTAAGTACATTTTAGGCTATTTAAGTGAACTGAATATTTAAGATATCACATTTAAAAGTTTTAAACATGCAAGCATTATACGGTGCATCAAGCTACAAAGAACGGGATAGCTATAAATTAATCATTATATAACTAATCAACATATACGTAAAAGTAATATACAAAACAATAACTAAATATGGTGAGGCTAAAATCAAAATAACTGCAACTACTAAAATAAATATGATCCTAACATGCTTATGATCACATGGATACATGCTTATTTGTTAAAAGTAAGTTGTACTAAAAGTGCTAAAATAAACATACAAAATTAACATCCTAAACATGCCAATAGTTAATAACTAACCAATAAGAGCATATATACAAGCATGCAGATTTAATATGAAAAGCCACTGAAGCATGTGGCAAAAGCAACTAAAAACACAGAAATATAAGGCCACTGAGACATGTGACAAAGCAAGCCAAGCACTAAAGCAAAGCCACTAAAATATGTGGCAAAGAAAAACAAATACTGAAAACTGAACTAAAGTAAAAGTAAGACTAAGACATAGTACTGTCATAACAGAAATAGGCCATACAGGGCCTTTGAACTAAAAGTTCAACATGTGTCCATCCTAGGCATCCGTTGAGCTAGGTCCAAGTTGAACTTATATAATAAGACATGTATCCATCCTAGCCAAATATTGGGCTATATCTGAGTCTATTCTATAACAAAAATAGAATTGAAGAGGCAGACTAAGCTAGGACATACCCTACTGGACTGAATGTATTGAAAGAACTGAATGAATGTTATGCTTTTCAAATACTAACTTAGCATGTATCTTCCATATCCTAAGTTCACCTATTATGCTCAAGGAAAAAGGCTCAATATTTAAGGTGTGCAAAGCAATCAAGTTAAGTAAGCAAGAGACTCAATCTAGACTTATATGATATCAGTTGTTGTCTAATTTATCCAACTAACTATTCTGAGAAGATACAAGTTTAGGATCTCTAATATCTAGCTATCGAGTATAATCCCAGATTCACGACCTTAATGTTAACATTAGAACTTAACAAGTTCTAATTCATAATCATATGGCAACTATAAGGGTTTAGAGTAAATAAATCAATGACTTAAGTTTTATTATTTTCCTCTCTTAACCCAAATCTTGATTAAGTAAATCAAGATTAAGGATTCTGGACCCAAACTCCACTTAGGGTTCAAATCCTAAATCCAAGGTAGTATCCTAATAAGGATATAGGGTTCACACTCAAACACAAAATAAGGATAAGGAATCTTATAAGTTAAAAGATTTAGAAATTATGATTTTAGTGAAAGGTTACTCTACTGGTTATAAGTTAAAATAATTAATTAAGAACTAAGAATCTAAGATCTATATTCAATCTTTAAAAAAATTATATTATTCTATAGGTTGAATCAATACTACACCCACAAGGAAGGTTTCAAAAGGATTAAATAATTAATCAAGTAAGGAATTCCAAATGAATGTAATTCAATTCAATCAGATGATCTAAAGGCTAACATCTAAGATCTAAGATCTAGGGTCTGAAGTTTTCATCACTTAGATCTAAACTAATAAGTCTAAGTTTAGGGTTCTTAAAAGCTTTTGCTTTTACTTTCTTTAAGACTATAATTCATGAATAAACTTTGGTAAGATAACTAGGATTAGAAACTTCAACTTTAATATTGATTAAGCTAAGGCTTTTATGAAGGGTCTTAAGATCACTTAAGATCTTAAGAGCTTACTTAAGGATTTTTGAGATTTAGGATTCATCCCTGAGATAATACAACTTAGCACTAGATGTTAATACATTTCATTACTGATTATAATTACTTTGCTTGAGAATTCTAAGGTTTAAGGGTACTTAAACACATTTTGGTCAAAATGACTAAAATATCTCACTTAAGATAAAAAAGGGTTTTAGGATTTAATTATCCAAATTAATTCAAATCTATTCTAATGATCTTCACATTAATTAATGATGTGAGTAAAACACTTATCTTAAGTTTTTAATAATATTAGTGACTTAAATAGCACTAATTACATTAAGAGGTCAATTAATAAGATTAAAGGAATTAGGGCATACTACTATGATCTAAATACATTTAGAAGTTCTAATACACTTAAGAAAGCATTAAGAACTTAGTTCACCAAAATCAGAGGACTAATTGTGGTTTAATTAACTAATCTCACTTTAGGGTAATTAGGGAGTGATTAATAAAATTAAACATCCTAAATAACTTATAATGGTCTACATAGGTTCCTTATAGTCTCATGAGCAATTAGAGACCTTAATCATCATTTTTTTTGGATAATTAATGAATTTATTATTCTTTAAATACAAACAGAAAAGGCTTAAGAATATATTTAAAATCTAACCATTGGATCATTGATTTTATTTAATATTATTATTCCTTGCATTTTTCTAATTAAAATGGTATATTGGATCATACCATTTGGATAAGTATAACTAAAGTTATTTAACAAATTTATTCTGAATGTTTATTTAAATTAAAACCATATGATTTGATTTTCCAAATTAATTTTCTTAAGGAAATTAATTAGAAAATTCCTTAATTATTATCAACCCAAAAAGAAAAAGGCATGGGTCGGGGTCTGACCCGGCCTGAAGCGCCAGTCGTCTGCTCCACGGAGACACCCCGACACCCGAACCCTAGGGTTACTTCCAGCTCCAAATTCTCCATGCTTCGACCATACCACACCAGGATCTCGATGGCTACACTTTCAGGAGTGTGAGACGCATCGACTGAACCCAAAATCCCCATCGGTGCGTCGAATCACCGGGGTGCTACTCGGTCAAGACGTCTCTTAAGGCGCACCTGTGAAGTTCGAATTCTCCTCACAGAGCTGACGATACGAGCTGAGCTCTATACTTACACGTTTAGGGATCGAAGGGGCAGCAATTGGACAACTTAGTTGGTTCCGAGCCTAGAGGGATCAATGGGGTTTTACTCATGGCATTTCAAGGACGCATGCTGGCTCTGAGTCAATTGATCCTAGTCTAATCGATCGATCAGATCAACCCCAATAATTTCATTTAGTTTGTAATCACCTCAGGAGGCTTTAGAGTTTCAATATAGGGCTCGAAACCCTGGGAAAATGCCGACATTCAGCATCTTAAGGATCAGCTGCCAGTGCACAATCAAATGAGATTACGCCATCTGGTCCACTGGCAGTCCCTACCAGAAGACTTAGACGCCTACAAGGGTGCTAAGGTAAGGTCCTATCATAGCATCTAGGGTTAATTGAGTGCGAGTCAAGCTGAAACCAGCTTGATAGAGGAAAGGGATTGGAGGCTGTACCTTGATCTGGGAATGGCTGCGATCGAGATGAAGGGAAGGGCTCTGAGTACTCCAGACAGTTGCAAAAGTTGGTTGGGGGTCTGAACGCCAGACACACACCCACTATCAGTAGTACGCAGCAGGTTCAGACGTTGGGGTCACCGAGAGCTTCAAAGGAAAGCAGCTATGAATTAGGGCATCAAAGTGAGCAAAGGGACTCACTATGATTCCTAGGAGGTATTTATAGGTCGAGGGATGCTTAGGGGTGGATGCCATGGCTGAGGCTCGAGCATTTGGCTTGAGCCAAAGGGTTCACTCAGCTTACCCTAATTAGGGGTCTCCGACCCTCTTGACCAACTTAAGAGGTTTGGCACTAGCGGGAAGGATCCTAACGACCAAGGAAATAAGGTGAGGAGTGGTAGACAAAGCTGATGTGGCTAGTACGGGCAAAATCTTCTCTGTCGGGCCTGCGATCGGGTGAAGACGACAATCCACAGTGGTGTTGTCCATCTTCATCGTCTGATCGCGAGACCATTGAGGATAGACGGTCTGATGCGGCTTCCAATTAACAGATTCGTGGATCAGATCTCAAGCATTGGATGATAGATGCTGATCGGGCGGATGGGATTAAATCACGGCGCGGGATTGATCACGCCGTTGGATACTTTGCTAAGATGTGTGCTAGCGCATCAATTGGGAGGAGAAGGTGCTCCACTGTCGGGACACCGCAGCGAATCTGCCGTAGTCCATACAGCAAATCCTGAGAATAAAATATATAAATAAATTAATTTAATTAATTATAATTAAGTTAATAATTTCTTAATTTTTAATAAATTAATAAATCCAGTTTAGGACTAGATGAGCTCCAAAAATTCCCAAAATTTCACCCTTAGCTAATTAGGGTATGAGGAATTCAAAAATAAAATTAGATTTTGATTTGGAGATCAAATTAATTTAGGTATTTTTCAGGGCACAAAAATAGGCAAAAATACTAAAATTCTTAATTTAGCTCTGATTGATCCTAAACTTCTAGGGTTCTATTTAAATGACCCATTGAGTCTAATATAATCAAAATTAGGACTTGTTTTAGCTTAATTAATCTGGACTTAGCTATGATAACAACTAGGGTTGTTACATCTCCTCTCCTTCTTCTTCCTAGAGTAAGAGCTGGTGTTTCTTGAAGTGATAGATCTTTCTTTTTCTTGTGAAGGTGAATGTAATAACCCTAGTATTGTTACCCATCAATTAGTAACATAATCAACTTAATTTCCTTTCTAATGCACTTATATTAGAGTTAGGAACCTCCACTACGAATTTCATGTGGTTTGGAGATCATTTGACAATTTCCAGCATTTTCTAGTTTCTGATAATTTTGAAAATGCCTAAGTTATTTAGACCTCAGAATAAAAAATAGGGTCCACCATTGGACTCATCACCCTCAAATAAGCTAGAGGTGCTATTTTGGAAATATTTGGAAGTCGTCAAAATTTTTTTAATTATTTTTATATTATTTAAATACCAAAAAATAATAATTAAATATGCCTCTATTAAAAAATTTGATTGCATTTTTGAGCTCCTCACCCCTCAATTTGGTAAGGGTGAAAATTTGGAATTTTTCGGAATGCGTTTCAGTATTTAGATTTAAGTAAATAATTAAGATAATTTAATAATTTAATATTATATTTAAATTAATTAAATATCTGTCATTTCATAATTATCCAACGGCTTTCCTCTTTTCCACGAAGATCCGCCGTGCGATTCATTGCATGGATCGTCAAATGAGACTTAATCAGGACCGTTGCGTCTACTTTTAAGAAGCTCGTGTGGTTCTCATTTGATCTCGACATTGGATCGTCGAATCTGAATTCTGATCTGATGGCCAAGATTGGAGAACTGTATGTCTCCTTCGCACGTTCTCTGCTCGCCAGAAAAAAGGATTGTCCGACCGCTCCAGGTGGTCATCTGAACCCTATTATCCTCCTAAGGATGCTCATATTTCTCCTTTGGGGGCTGTGATTTGGGGGAGAGCTGTTGCGAAGGAAACTAAAGGAGACCTACTGCCGGTGAAATCTCATTTGTGCCTTAGACCATAAGTTGCGACTTCAAGCCGAGAGGTATTTATCCTAATTCTTTCTAATATGTTCTTTACATGCATTAATTGATTTGTTATTCTAGAACGCATGCTTAGGGTATGTTCTTTAGGATTTAGATGATGAATCAAACTATGAAAGGTTTGAACTGAACAACCCCATTCATTTTCATTTGTTTGTTAACCCTAGTCAGACCTATCTTCTTTCTCCTCTCAATAAGGGTACTTGAGAGCTTGGGGTTTGGGGCTACCAGACTCTATGACTAGGGTTTGGAATTGGCTTTCGTTTAGTAAGTAGCACGTATCGTGAGACCACCAGATTGAAAGTTTAGGCCGTGCCCTAGATCATTCTTCCCCGATTCCGACAGGGACGAAGGGCGCACAGTGCGGAGTTCATCTGAATCGCGACACTGTGTGGTTCGCATGAGCGAACCGCGCGAGAAATCATCTGGTCCACCTTGGAACTCAGCGCCTCTACGTGTCGCCTTTTGGATTGTTCCCCTCGTTATACTGGGACCCACTCTCTGTCACTCGGCTTTTGTGCCTATAGCATTCCGAATTTCGAAATATAATTTTCTGTACTTATGGGATTTTAAGAAAAAAAAATTAATGTGAATCTTAATTAATTTCATTGTAAACATTTTTGTTAATATTAATTCTATAAATTTAATTTGTATGTATCTTCTAATCCACTTAACCAAAATGCACATTATAATATACCATTTAGACCATAAGAATGTGTAGATTAATAATAGGTCATTTAATTTCTATTTTGGTGAGTATTTTATTTAATCATTATTTTAGATTAATTAATTAATTATAGGTTATTTATAATATTGTATGTGCCATAATTTGATCAATTCATATCCAAAGATGAAATTCAAATAATCCATTTCACTCATAAAAATAACTTAAGGCATATTAAGAAAGGCAATTTGAAACACTTAGTTTGTTTAACTAAACTTATCGATGCACACAAAGATAAGGGACAAAATCTTTTTACAGTATATTCTCTCAAACTAAGTTATTATATCCCCAACTTATAACACACCTTAGACTTGGGATGTTTATTCTGAACTGAACTGTACTTATCCAATTACCTAAGATAAGATCAAGACTTTAATGTTCTATCCAGGGTAAATCAATCAAATCCATTTTATGCTAAATAATTCAACTTTATGGATATGCACTATCATCTCTATTTGATAATACTATCGAATTCATTCTAACAAATCTATTTATAATTAAGGAATATAAACTAATAAATACACTCTCCATTGAGTTGACAAAGGTTTCAAGAATATGGCATGAAAGTCACTCATCTTAGGATACTTCCATAAGGATTGATTTTCAATCTAAAATATTTCGAAGATTCTACCATAAGGACTTAAGATAAAATATTCTAAGGTTATACGGTTCATCTAAGTTTCTACTTTAAATTTATACAATAAGCTCTTCCTACCTCAACAGTTTACCTATTAAAAAGATCTAGCACTTGATTGAATTAATAATGATCCTTATATTCTAAAAATCCAAGTGCTAAAAGATATATCTAATTAAAATTGTATTCTAAATTATGAAAGCTTACTTAGACTTTATTAATTCTTAAAACATAGTTTGGATTATACAAATCAAATAGGTAAACTCATCTGATTATATTCTATACTATAATTATGGGACAAAATCATATGAATTATTGAGAGATGATTACGTTCACAATTCCATTTCCTTTTACAAATTATCTTATGCTAATTAAAATACTTAAGAGAAAATAGGGCATCTTAAGCTTAAATTCAGATAATAAATCATATGAGTTTGTTATAGATCCTCATTCTTAGTTTACTAGCTTAAGATCAATGTCAAATCACTAAGTTTTGATTGAATTATGCAAGTTGTTAAATGTCCAAATCAGGGTTTAATTACTTTAAGTTAATTATATTCGAAGATTAATTCAATCAAGTAAGGGTTTGAACCCAAACTTGATCTAATCAAGGTTATTTATATAGAGGTTTGTTTGTAAGAAAATCAATAAATTATATGTCCACTATTGATGTTCAATATTAATACAATTATGATATCCTTAATCATTTCTTTAAGCAAATTAAGGTTTACATCTTCATTATTGCTAATTAAGAGATTTACATTTCCAAATTAGGAATTAAGATGTCTAACATTCATATTATTATTATTGAAACATGTAAATATCACATTAATAAAAAATAGAGGGTAATTAAGGCTACTCAAATCTTAATCAAATCCAAAATGGATTAGCACGTAACTACAAGTATAATTATCTAAAATCCATAAAACTTGGCTATTATGCTCTAATTAATCATACAAACAATCAGAGACATTATAAATACAATTTGGTTAACTACAAATCATAATATTTACTAATCATGCAATTCAAGAATTAGGGTATAATTAGCAAAATTAAAAAAAAATTGTGCTACTTAACACATGCATTCTATAACGCATGAGTTAAATGAAACCAAGATCATGAAATTTGGCTAAGCATTCATGCTAATATCCCCTAATTAAGTTTTGAATTAATTAGGCTAAATTTAAAAATCCATTCATAGAAAGTGTAATATTATTTTTTATATTCTAATTCCTCATGATTTTCTGAACAAAATGATATATAATTTCATAATTGGATAAGCACTCATAAAGTTATTCAAATAATTTATTTTGCATTTTTCCTAATTAATCAATTGAATTTTCTTAAGGAAACAAATTCCTAAATGGTTTTATATTTAATTAAAACGAGCTCGGCCCATTATCAAAAGGCGCGGGTCAACTCGACCTGAAGACCCGCCACCATTGCACCGCACGGGTCACGGGTTGGCCCGACCTGCACAGTAGTGTCATCCTCCTCTCGCCATTCTTGACCTTAAGCCGATTAGGGAAAGCCTAATCACCCAATTATCGAGCATCCATGCCATGGCCCTCCCTCCCGATGATTGCCACATGTTCACCATGACCAGACGCATCGATTGGAACCTTAAGCCTCATCTGGGAGTGCCTGATTTGCTGGAAGGCTATTACCTCCAAATCTTATTTATGGGCTTTAGTGTTGGGAGTCTATACTATCCACAGAGGCCATGCTAGCCTATGGGCTCATTAGCTACACCTTCAAAGAGATTAGGTGCTCCTAGCCCTATAACGACATGGTTTGGGAGTGGCTGGAAGCTCTGGGCCTTGCTCGACCTAGCTTCCCGAAAGGGTGTTAGCCCGATCGATCGATTAGGGCAAACCCAATCCTCATCAATTATTGCACTGTGTTTGAATGGCATAGAGAATCAATTTTAAATCAAAAGAAAGTAAGTGTTAAGCTTACACGGCTCTCCACGACAATGGGGTACCATGTTCTTGATGGAGGAGCTCACAGATGCTGCTTGGGATGGTCTTGAGGCTGAATTAAGCTACAAGGAAGCTCTAGGGGACTTGAACTCCAATTCACACCCTCTGATTGCCACTGGGAGAAGCTGGGCTTGCCAAGAAGAGCTAAGGAGAACATGGATGGCTGAGAGGATAGGGTCTTTAATTGGAGAAACTTAGAGAGAAAACAGCTCTCTGGATGAGTCCTGAGGTTATAAATAGCCTCAGGAAGAAGCTTGGGTGCATCCAATTGGGCTAGGGAGGCCCAAGAGCTCAGGACATGGCTGAGCTCCCATTTATATAATGGGGAAAACAAGGATATGGGTCCCGATCAGAAGGCTCTAACCAATGAATGAAGCTCCCAATGACTATGTAGAGCTGGCAAGAGCAGTGGGGAACAAGATGGGCAGCTGGCGTACGGGGGATCCTCTATGTCGGGATTGGGGCGCACTCAGGACGAAGATCCACAGTTCGGATGCAGTGTGGGCCATCTAATCTAATGATCAGAGAGGCATGACGGCCCAGATCTATTAAATCCAAACGGCCAATCACCGGATGGAACTAACGGCAGGTGATAAATCCAAGAATTATAGTATTTTAGACAATAAAAAATGACCACATTTTAGCAGAACTTGTGTGCTTTAATGTGCTTTTGCTGCTTTTCATGACAAAAGAAGAGAGCTAAAATTGAATTCTAGAAGAAATCAGAAAGTCTAGGAGAAATGATCCACAATGCGCTGTGCTAGATATCAACCCGAGACTTCCACGCTATCGCGTGCTGTAGCGAACTAAAACCCGAGGCTGCCACCCTATCGCGCACCGTAGCTGACCTTCAACAGAAACTCTGGTGCCATCGTGCACCATAACGAATGTATAATATTTTTCAAGGTTAAATGATTCAAGGTATTGCGCTACCGTCGCACCGTAGTGGTCCAAAGACTGGAACACTTGTGCTACTGCGCACTGCAGCTATCCCAAGGCTGAGACTCCGGCGCTACCGTGCGCCACAGCAAAATTAAAATATTTTTTGGCGCATAAAATAAATTTAATGTTCAAGAGTATCACGCTACTATGTGCTGTAGCGATCCCATGACCAAAACATTGACACTACCGCACGCTGCAGCGGCCCAAATACAGAAACACTAGCGCTATTGTGCGCCATGGAGGAATCAAAATTGAGATCCTAGCGCTACAGCACTCTGCATCGCCTGCAAAATAGAATGCCTAGCGCTACCACATGCCATAGCGCCCTCTAGACAGAAACCCTGATGCTACCGTGTGCCGTAGCGCCCGATGGAATTTTTGCTCAGTAACAGCATTTAAAGCAGCATAGGAAAGGCTAAACAATTAATTTTATTCTCTTCCCACAGCAAAACTTAAATGCTAAATAGTTGAAACTCATTATTACCAAGAGAATAAAAGAACAAACATTTAAGGTAAACACAACTTTCTTAATGAAGAGTTAATGGTTAAATTAATTATGGAGCAGCTAGATAGAGTCTATAAAAAGAAGAATTGAAAATTAAGTGAGGGTTCCTGATTTTTGGTAATGTAAAGAGAACTTATGGAAACAGCTCTTGAAAGAGATAGAGGAGGAGTGTTCCACCTACCCAAGGAAGGAGAAGGTTGTACCTTAAAGGAAAAAGAACCAAGTACAAGAATACAAGGGAGAAGAGTAGTGAGAAGGGAAGACAAGCTGGTGAACGCGATAGCAAGTCCCAGTACCGTATCACCTTCTAACTTATTTCTTTGTTATAAACGCCATGCAAAGGCATCCTTTTGCTTATAATCTTTTCTGTGTTTTCTTTATAATGGCAGCCAAAGCCCTCGTTGGGTATGGTTGGGCATAAGCATGTAATGAATCAAGAAATAAAAGTGTTTGTACTCTCCAAATATCAGTGAATGTTTTTTAATCTCATCTTTCGGATTTAAATGCTGTGAAGAATGAAATGGATAAGTAAATGTTAACATAAAGATATATTGGTAAATGTCTGAATTTAAAATCATAAAAACTATTGAGCTCTTCGCTCACTAAGAACCAAGGATTTGCATGTTGAGTGTCCAGTGTTGTGGCACTCTAGCCCCACCATGGTCCTATTAACTCTTACGTTAAAATGATTATGGTGAAGTAGTCATCAACAAGTTCCTCACTTATAACTTAGATTAAACATTCATTCTAATCCAATATAATTAAAGAAATTGCCATTTACAAGAAAACTTCACTAAATGATAAATACAAAAAATCAGAGTGCGAAAGTAAAACATAATATCCATTCCATCACAATACTATAAAAAGAAATATACAACTCAAAATAAGTACAGTAAAAGAAAATACAAAGTAAACATGTTTTATTACAGCATAATTAAAGATAAAAGTTGAAATGAAATAAATGCTCATCCTCATAAAAGAATAAACAGCAAAAAAACTAAGGGTCTTTAGCAGCATGCTCCTTTTCCTGATGCAGATCCTCGGATGGCTCTACAACCTCGAAAATCTCATAATCTATCATTATTGGTTTCATAATGATAGGGCCCCAGCCAACAAAAGAAAAAATATATTAGACAAAATATCTAAGTACATTGTAAGCTGAAAATTATTCAATTTATTTTAAGATATCACCATTAACATAACATACAAGCAAGTATAGGTGTAGAACCCATATGAAAAGAAAATATAGTTATAAACAATAAGTTTATAACTTAAGCAAAAGAGGAAGTAAGAGCATATCTCTAATTATAGCTGTAACAAGGTTAAGCATAAAATAAAGAATAAATATTAATAACTGAAAAGAAAACTCATCCTAAACATATTTATGATCAATAAACTTATGCTAATTAACATAAAGTAAAAGATCATGATAATATATTTAAATAACTACAAATAAGACTAGCATCATATATATATATATATATATGAACAGCGAGTGAGACTAACATCCTATAAGTAAATAAAGCTAGTAAATGCAGTAAGACAATAAATAAGAAAGTGCTGAAATACAGGAAAGTAAACTAAAAGCAGTAAATACAAAACTAAAAATTGTCATGGCTAAATAAGCCACTCCATTGAAAATATACAATAATCTCACTTAGCATGCTGGGCTAAGGCAGAAGAACCAGAAGTAGAAGTGCACATAAAATTAGTTCTGCCATATCAGAACGCTGACTCCACAAGCCACAACAAATCTACTGCATTCCACTCTTCTGACATACAAGCATATGAACCACTAGGTAGACTTCATCAACAAACAAGCATTCACAATACTAGGCCAAACCAAATCTGAAGAGGCAAACTATTAGGTCACAACCTACTGAATTAAAAATAAATCAGGAATGCACCGATAAAAATGTAAATGATATTTATGCAAATTCAAAGTTGACACGAGATACTGATCAAATATTCTATATCCACAACATATGTTCAAGGTAAGCAAAGCATCAAATATCAAAGTGAGCAAGAGACTCTACTAAGACACGGGTGATATTTATTGTTGTCTAATTTATTTATTCTATCTACTTTAAGTTACATAAGTTCAGGATCTTTAATTCCTACTATCGAGTGTAACTCAAATTCACGACCTTATAAGTTGAAAATAACTAGAACTGGCCAGGTCCTAATTTGATTTAATCGCTATTGACTGTAAGTTAAATAAATAAATCAATCGACTTGTTTTGAAGTTTTAAGAACCCAAACCCATCTTGATTAAGACAAATCATGATGGAAGGACAAAGGATTTAACTCCAATTATTGAGGTTTAATCACTTAATCTAAAGATGATCCTAAAGGCTGAGGCTTAAACCCAATCTCACAGATTAAAGATTAAAGCATATTCTATTAAGTAAAGTTACACTTAAATAGGATGGATCTCTAATCTTAAATCTAAGGTTTTAAAGACCAAATAATCATTAATAAACTATCAAAACCAAGGTTTCACTTATGGAGTAACCTAATTTACTCATTAGATAAATTCAAACCTAAGATCTATTCCTAATTTCTAAGGAAAGAGCTCTTAAATACTAAGATGAACTAAGGCACCCCGCCCCTTAGTTGACAACAATCATGGCTAAGGAGAGGTGTGCCACTTTGGCAAATCCCTCACTTATCATGTGATTAAGGTGTAATCACAAATCCACTAATAAGGGAAGGATGTGCTCTAAAGAATACAACGAAATCATTCACTAAGTATATATATTTATCAGAGTGCAGAAGTAAAGACAATAAAATATGCTACATCTAATCCACCATAATATAAGTAAAAAAAAAACTTGCAGCTCAGGATAAAAAGTATAGAAAAAGAACATACATAAATATATGAATCATTACAAACATTAATTGAATCTTAATAAAAATGATAAAGCTCTCATCCTCACAAAAATAAAAGAGAAGCTAAGCTATGGATCTTGATGAATCCATAAATTATATCTAAAATAAAGGAAATTTCATTCATTTCTGATCTTTAAACTGCACCTAAATCAAATTTTATCTATCTTTTCAAAAAAATGGCTTATCCAAAGGAGTTCTGAGACATTGATGCAAATTTTCAAAAAATTTCATGGGAAACCGGTGTCGCGCGCTACGGCGCACTGCAGCGGGTCATTTTGTAAAATTTTGCGCTGACGCACGCTGCAGCGGGTCCATTTGCGAACCACAGGCGCAGTAGCGTGCTGCAGCGGGTCTATTTGCGAACCGCTAGCACGGTAGCGCACTGCAGTGGGTCCGTTTGCAAACCGCTGGTGCGGTAGCACGCTGTAGCGGGTGATTTTGCGAAATGCGAATGCGGCAGCGCGCTGCAGCAGTTCAACTTGCAAATTGCAGGCATGGTAGCATGCTGCAGTGGGTGTCCTTGTGAAATGAACTGCTACCGCGCACTGCAGCGAAGCATTTTACGAAATGCCCCTGCTACAGTGCGCTGCAGTGGTACGATTTACAAAATGCTAGCGCGGTAGTGCGCGGTAGCGGGACTCTTAGCGAAAAATTACTTGTGCCATTGCACGCCGCAGAGCGCCGTAGCACGCTACCGCGCGCTGCCGCGGCCTGCCGCAAATTCTTTTGGCAGATGCATTTATTGCGGCTGAGACAAGACCCCAACTAGCATTTTGTCCCAGCCATCATTCCCTCTGCAGTTGCTACATTTTTAATTGAGAAGGAGGCTTATGAGGTGATGTTTTGGCTAAACTAATAAAGATATTGGTCACCTCAACATCAATTGGGATTTTTTGCCATCATTGCTCAGAATTTTCTAATGGAATGGCTGGTTTAGATCTTAAGTGGAAGAATGCAGCCCCTCTCCTATATATATCACTCCTCTTAACTAGAGGAGGGTTCCCAATTTTGCTCAAAACAACTAAGCAAGGAAGAGGGGTGCATAGTGGAAGAGAGGAACTCCCCAAGGGTGGAAGAGCCATTTTTGCTAAGGAGAAGAAGAAGGAAGGCAGCACTAGCGACTTATGAGAGGAACTTCAAGAAGGAGAAGAAGAATCTGGAGAACTTCCAAGGAACGTTCCTAGTATCTTCTAAACTCTACTTTTGTAATTTTTTCTCCTAGTTGATCATGAAAGGGTCTTTATCTATGTATGTGTCCTTTTTAATTTCTTTTGTAATGAGTAGCTAAATCTCTCTTGGGGAGGGTTTGGGTAATCTCATGTGTTAGATAGTCACATTTTTTTTGTATGAAGTTTTCCTCAAGCATTAATAAAATGTATGAACTCAATGCCTTGCTCAAGAAATGCTTTTTTATCGATTTAGTCTTGATTGTAAATTAAAGGAAAATGAACTTATGAACTCAAGAACTAAAGTGTCTTGTGCTCCATAGCTCACATTTGGTTAGATGCTAGATTCATGAGTGCATAAATGCTTAGAACTATGTGAGAAAGTTCTTGAGCTTAGTGCACCTTAATCTAAGCTCAACTATTATGTTGATGCATGCGATGTTAAGACCCAGTAAGTGAGCTCCTTAGCTCAACATAATTGAGGGTGGGAAAGAATTAGTTGGGTGCTCATGAACGAGGTGACATAGTCATAGAGCCCAACATATTATTCCCTCATTTTAATTGTGTGTGATGCGAGTGACACTCCTAGTGGAATCAATGCTTATAAGACCTTAAAAATTTAATAATCTACATCTCCTTGATCAAGAGATAAGATAAAAACTCAAAACCTAAAATCCTATAAGAATCTTTGTGTCAAAATAAAACTGATTGTGTGTTCATTTTGTGCACAAGATTTGAACTTGTGAAATCTTGAGACAAAACTCAAGGGAGAATAAAGTGCACTTAATTTAATTTTAAGTAAATGAATGACAAAGCTTGAGGAATCATCATGCATTAATGACTTATCATGACATGTGGAATGAACTCAACTCTCCTCTTCCTTTATCTGACTTATTTTTGACTTAGTGATTATTGTGCTTAAACTAGAACCAACTCAACCAATTACATCATAACTTAAATATTAGTGATAATAGATAAACCTTAGTAATAAAATAACCATTTCTCTGTGATTCGATAAATCCCAAAAACTAACACTTTTCACTTATTACTTCAGACCACGTACACTTGCATGCGAACGCAGACGTGTATTTAGAGTCTGTCAAGTTTTTGGCACCGTTGCTGGGGCATTGGAATTTGTTTTGTATAAAGGATAATTTATAAGCAACTAGTGATTTAAGTATTTTCTTGCATATACTTTTAGTTTTTGATTTTTTGTAATTATAAACATTTACTTTTTTTGTTTCTGTCCTTTTATTTTTGTTAGATTTTTATGAACATTATTATTAAATTTGTTCTTGATAGCCTGAATATTGTAATGTATGAGTAGAAAAGTTTGCATGAATTATTTGTTTAACCCAAAAATCGAAAGAACCTACTTGTAGGCTAGGAGAGAACAAAACCTTTCAAACCAACAAGCCGTTATGGATAATGCTAATGAAAATCCTGTAGAGCTATTAGGAGAGCCAGTATGAGTGCCAGTAGGAGTGGGTAGGGGGAGAGCACTAAGAGATTATGCACTTTCCACTGTTAGGGGAATCCCCCATATAATTGTTAGGCCTAATATTGAAGCCAATAACTTTGAGTTCAAACCCTCCACACTGAGTATGGTGCAAAATAATCAGTTTGGGAATTAGCCACTGAAGATCCAAACTCACATATCTCAACTTTTCTTGAAATATGTGACACCTTCAGGTTTAACGGTGTCTTTAAAAACACGGTTAAATTATGACTTTTCCCAATCTCTTTACGAGACAGAGCCAAGAGTTGGCTTAGCTCTCTGCCAAGCGATTCCATCCAGACGTGGGACAATTTGGCTAGAAAATTCTTAGCTAAATATTTCCCTCTGGCGAAAACTGCTCGGTTGAGAATTGAGATAACCAACTTTACTCAGTTGGAAGGGGAGACACTCTACTGGTTTAAAGAATGCTTAAGGCATTGCCCACATCATGGGTTTCCTTTATGGATGCAAATGTAAATCTTTTACAATGGTTTGAACACTCCTACCAAGACACTCATTGATGTAGCTGCCGGCAGCTCTTTTAGCGGCAAAACCCAAGAGGAAGCTTATGACCTCTTGGAAGAAATGGCTAACAATGTGTATCAGTGGCCTTCTGAAAGGCTTAAAAAGGAAACTTTAAAGATAAATGAGTCTAACCAAATTATGGCATTACAACAAGAGATACTTGCCTTGAATGAAAAAATTGAAAGAATGAATATTAATGTTGTTTAGGAGATACATTGTGAATTGTGCGGGGGTAGGCATAACAGTGAAAGCTACAACTTAAATAACCCCTTTGTATAAACCAACACTGAACAAGTAAATTATCTAAGAAATAACAACTCTACGAACAACCCTTACTCTAACACCTACAATCCAGGGTGAAAAAACTACCCTAATTTCTCATAGAGTAACAATAATAATGGAAATCTATATGGGGGAAGTTTGTTAAATTAACAAGGCATAGATAATAGAAATAATAATATCAATCATCACCCAAACCTAGAAGGAGCTTTCAACTCCTTCAAAGCTGAAACGATCCAATTTATGTGCCGCACCGAAGCGACTATCACACGCCACGACGCCTCTATCCAAGGGATAGAGGCTTCCCTTAGGAATATAGAAACCCAACTGGGGCAAATCTCCAAGCAGCTGACCACTCGGCAGCAAGGGGCTTTACCTAGTTCCACCGAAGTAAACCCTAGGGAGTTGGTTAGTGTTATTCATTCAGAGGAGGCGTTTGGGGGAACTAAGACTGAAATAATGAGTGCAATAGATTATGAGCCAAAGGTATGGGAAGAAGATAGGGGAGATGAAAGTGAGAAGCTTATCGCTCCAAAATGCAAAGACCCCAAAAGGTTGAGCATTCCTTGTATAATTAAAAATGAAGTATATTTAGATCCTTTATATGATCTTGGTGCTTTGATCAATGTTATGCCCTACCATATTTACGAACAACTGAAGGTAGGAGGAATGGAATATACCTCCATGATTTTAGAGTTTGCTAACCTTGAATCTCTTACCCCTCTTGGTATGGTAAGAAATGTTGCAGTACAATTGGAAAGTTTTATTGTTCCCATCGATTTTGTGATTTGTGAGTGGATCGTTGGAATAAGAATTCCACGATCATTTTCGGGAGACCCTTCCTAATGAGTGTGAAAGCGGTCATTGATATAAGCCGCGGGTTTATGAGTGTGAATGTCAGGGGAAAAACTAAATTAATTGACCTCAAACTCACCATCTTTAAACGTAGAGAAATGGAAAAAGAAGTTAGGAAGAAATTAAGAAAAGAAAGATTATGGGTCGATAATGTGCTTGAAGATCTAATATTGGAAGAAAGAAATTCTGATCATAGCTCAACTCCTTCCTCAGAAAAGGGGAGCAAGGAAGGAGTAAGAAAAAGGAAAACTTGAAGAGGAAAAAGGAAGAAGAAGACTCCCCCAAAACTTGAATTAGAAGAAATTGATCCGCTGAGGGAAGTTAAAGATGGAGAGGGTTCAACCCACCCTGAGGGTTGTGCTCAATCAAGCATCTTTAGCTTATGGAAGAAGAAACCTCTGGATCTAATTAGTTGATCATTCGCGTGTCTAGCTAAAGACGTTAAATTAAGCGCTTATTGGGAGGCAACCCAATTCAACAATATATATATATATATATTTGCGCTACAATGTGCTGCAGCAGGTATACCGTGCCTCTGCGATAATCCCACGACGGCGTGCTGTAGCAAATTTTCCACTACAGCGCACTGCAGCGGTTGCTCAAGCTAAAAAACTTTTCTTTTTTTTTATCTGTATTGGGAACCATGCAGTCAAAAAGTCATGTCATTTGGGTTCCCCATGCAGTCAAAAGGTGGGACTAAAAAGCTGCCCCCCCCCCCTTCACATGGATCACCATATTTATGGCATGGGGAAGACCCATTGACCATACTCTCTTGCCTTGGATTAGCCAACATTTCTCGTTTCGAATTAATAGATACGAGTAGTTCTTGGCTAGTCTTCATTTCTAGCTTTGTCATGCCTACGAGTCACTTGACTGAAGTAACCAGTGCCTAAGCAATCCTCTTGTGATCGTTGGTTAGGCCGAGCGAGATTCGCATCTCAACTATTATTTTTGAGCAGCTTTGGAAAGCTCTCAAGGATCCCTCTGTGTTGGTGCCCCCATTCTGGAGACGCGCTATCCTTACGAAACTGCGTACGTGGAGGAGGTGGAGGGAGAGGAGAAAAATGAAAATTAAATAGGTTGTATTTTTCTTTATGTATTTTTTTGTGTTTTCCCTTGTATTTTTATTTAGTGTGATTTATTTTGCGATCGTAATTTATGAATTTTCATATTCCCTCATTTTTCTGGTATTCTTAAATGACATATTTTTTCTAAATTTTTCAAAGAAATGAAAGTCACAAAACATCAATAAGGAATTTGATATAAAGTAAAGGAGTGCTTAACAAAAAATAATCAAATGCATTATGAGCATTAAAACATTTTAACTAAGGAATAAATGAAGGATAATCTATCTCCAAAAAATTAAAGTAATACCATGAACTAAGTGTGGGGGAAGACATTGGACTAAAGACTAGAGATTATGGTGAGTACTCTAAAATAGTGTGCTAGGCTCCCGTAGGACTTCATGATCACAAAGATGTGTATTGGGGATGAAGAAAAATATCTCTCCCTAAGAATGAAAATAAAAAATATTAAAAATGGATGATGAAAAATATCTCTCCCAAATAATGAAAATGATAAAGAATGAAGAAAATATTTCTCCTTTAAGCTTTTCATCTTTGTGATTCATAAGAAGAAGCACATAAGGCACAAAACTCTTGAGTTTTTCATTATCTCTTAGTCCAAGTTTCCCATGGAACTTTACCCATCACTAAGTGTCATGCATAAAAATCAAATACTTAGAGATTAATTGATTAACTTATTTCATATCTAAGGATAAGAACATCTTAGTGCCAAATGATTTGAATCATTTTTGTTATGTACATGCCTTGACTTTTGCTTATTCTAAATTGATATCTATGTTGACTATCATACCTATAAAATAGAAAAAATATCATTTTGAGCATACTCGAGGATGAGCAAGAATTTAAGTATGGGGGTGTGATGAATCCAAAAATTATATTTAAAATAAAGGAAATTTCATTCATTTCTAATCTTTAAACTGCTCCTAAATCAAATTTTGTCTATCTTTTCAGGAAAATGGCTTATCCAAAGGAGTTCTAAGATAATGATGCAAATTTCCAAAAACATTTCATGGGAAACCGCTGCAGCGGGTCATTTTGCAAAATTTTGAGCTGACGCACGCTGCAGCGGGTCCATTTGCGAACCACGGGCGCGGTAGCGCGCTACAGCAAGTCCATTTGTAAACCGCGGGCGTGGTAGCGCGCTGTAGCGGGTCCGTTTGCAATTTGTGGGCACGGTAGCGCACTGCAGCAGGTGATTTTGCGAAATGCAAATGTGGCAGCGCGCTGCAGCGGTTCAGCTTGCAAACTGCGGGCACGGTAGCACGCTGCAGCGGGTGTCTTTGCGAAAGGAACCGCTACCACGTGCTGCAGCGGAGCATTTTGCGAAATTCCCCCGCTACAGCGCGCTGCAGTGGTACGATTTGCAAAATGCTAGCGCGATAGTGTGCGGCAGTGGGACTCTTAGCAAAAATTACTTGTGCCATTGCACGCCGCAACGCACTGTAGCGCGCTGCAGCAGCCCGCTGCAATTTCTTCTGGCAGATGCATTTATTGCTGCTGAGATAAGACCCCCAACTAGTATCTTGTCCCAGCCATCATTCCCTCTGTAGCTGCTACATTTTTAATTGAAAATGAGGCTTATGAGGTGATGTTTTGGCTAAACTAATGAAGATATTGGTCACCTCACCATCAATTGGGATTTTTTGCCATCATTACTCAAATTTTTCTAATGGAATGGCTGGTTTGGATCTTAAGTGGAAGAATGCAGCCCCTCTCCTATATATACTACTCCTCTTAACTAGAGGAGGGTTCTCAATTTTGCTCAAAACAACTAAGCAAAGAAGAGGGGTGCATAGTGGAAGAGTGGAACTACCCAAGGGTGGAAGAGCCATTTTTGCTAAGGAGAAGAAGAAGAAAGGCAGCACTAATGACTTAAGAGAGGAACTTCAAGAAGGAGAAGAAGAATCTGGAGAACTTCCAAGGAACGTTCCTAGTATCTTCTAAACTCTACTTTTGTAATTTCTTCTCCTAGTTGATCATGAAAGGGTCTTTATCCATGTATGTGTCCTTTTTAATTTCTTTTGTAATGAGTAGCTAAATCTCCCTTGGGGAGAGTTGGAGTAATCCCATGTGTTAGATAGTCACATTTTTTTGTATGAAGTTTTCCTCAAGCATTAATAAAATGTATGAACTCAATGCCTTGCTCAAGAAATGCTTTTTATCAATTTAGTCTTGATTGTGAATTAAAATAAAATGAACTTATGAACTTAAGAACTAAAGTGTCTTGTGCTCCATAGCTCACATTTGGTTAGATGCTAGATTCATGAGATGTGGGATGAACCCAACTCTCCTCTTCCTTTATCTGACTTATTTTCCACTTAGTGATTATTGTGCTTAATCTAGAACCAACTCAACCAATTACATCATATCTTAAATATTAGTGATCGTAGATAAACCTTAGTAACAAAACAACCAATTCTCTGTGGTTCGATAAATCCTGGAAAGTAACACTTTCCACTTATTACGTCAGACCACGTACACTTGCGTGCAAACACAGACATGTATTTATAGTCTGTCAGATATCTAGTGGCAGCACACTCCTTATGAATCTGACCTTTTGAAGGCTTGACTACTTCGAATAATTCGGATTCTACCATTGTCAATTTGACAATGATATGGCCCCAACCAAAGAAAAGAAAAGCCAGGTTAGACATATTATCTAAGTACATTTTAAGCTATTAATATTTCATGAGTTTTATGATATCACCATTTTACCTAGACTATAAAAACAAACAAAGCGTAAGGGTACAACAAGCATACAAAGGAAGGAATAAGATATAAATAGAGGTATTTATAACTAAAAAATATATGAGGTAAAAGAACATACCTTAACTCCAAAGCTGTAATAAGGTTAGGCATATAAGTATAAGTAAAGTAAAGTAAAGAAGATAATAATGGAAAAGACTCATCCTAAACATACTTACGATCACTTGACATATGCAGGTTAAAAATAAATAATCTGACTGTGATATATATAGTAAGCAGTAATAGAAAGTAGCATTATATAAGTAAATAAGTGGGTAAAGTAAAGCTAACTGAAGTAAGCTATAATAGTAAATGGTAAATAGTAAATAGTAAATATTGAACAGTAAATAGTAAATAGGTATGTAATGACTATCATATCAGAAGAGGGCTAATCTAGCCTACTGATAACAAAAGGATTCTTAGCATCAATGTGGAGGCTAAGGTGACATAATATTCCTAGCGTCATCTAAGGCTAGGCCGGAATAACATTACGGAAACTGAACGGAAGAGGCAGTAATTACAAATGTAGTTTTATTTTAGTTATTTACTTTACTTTTGTAGACATATCTAAAAGTAGCTAAAGAGTTAAGCACGTCTTCAAAACTATATGGGTTCCAAACTTAGCACAATACTCCTCAATGAGTAATGCCAAGTACTCCTTATTTCTCCTTACCAATATCCGTTAGGGTAAAATATGCCAGATCAATAAGTAACTGAGCCCAATGCAAATATTATCCTAATATTTTATATTTTTATTTCATGCAACAATATTATCATGTATGACTTGTTCAAGGAATAAGGCACAAATTATAAGGAATGTGAAAGCACAAGTAAAATAATAGTGAGCAAGGGACTCTACTACATATGGTGACATCAGTTGTTATCTATTAAATTAATATAACTATTCCAAGTTATACAAGTTCAGGACCTCCAACTCCTACTATCAAGTATAACTTAGAAGCACGGCCTTATAAGTAAAAAAAAAAAACAATTAGAATTGATCAGATTCTAATTTTATTCAATCAATAGCGAATACACATTAAAAAAGAAATCATCACGTCCTAATTGATGAATTTAGATGTTATAAACTAAGATCTGATCAAGATCTACTAAACTAGAGATTGTGAGTTAAATAGCACAAGATTGGAGTTAATCACATAATCCAAGGGTAAAGCTTAAGGACTAAAGTTGAAGTCTGAATGTGAACTAATGATTAAGGTAAATTCTATTAAGTGTAATCAATCTTAATAAGATGACTCTCCTATTCTTAATCTAGAGTTAAAAAAATAAAATAATCAGAATTAAAGTATGAAAATCTAGAAACTAATAAACCAAGGTTTCATCCATTGAATAACCCGTTAATCTAATGAGTGAAATATAACCTAAGATTTATTCCTAATCTTAAGGAAAATATCCTAAGGTGAAGTGAAGATTCTTAATGAGCTCCTAATGAAAAGACTTAGAGAGTTTCTAAGAATTGATTGAATTTATTTCAATTTAACTTAATTCATTACTTTTATTTAATTAGGGAACTTAAGAACAAATTTTAGCAAAGTTAGGCATATTATCTTTATATTGAGCTTTTCAATAGGATGTTTGACAAATAATTAAAATTATAGGATTTAAGACATAAATTGATCCGTAATAATTTTTATTACTATTTTTAATGATTTAAAAGATCTTTTAAGTGTTAAGAACACTTAACCTAATTTTTAGCCAAAATGACCATTTTACCCCTACTTAAGGGTCTAAGAAGTTACTTTTTGATTTAGGGCTCCAAATTGAATTTTCTTACTGCCAAATAATTTCTTATTATCTAGCATGAAGATAGACAGTAAGTACATCAAATTTAGATTAAAAATAGGTCCTATAAGTCCAAACTAAGGAATTTGACCTAATGGGCAATTTAATAAATTTCTCTTGATGGAATCTAAAAATTTGTGCAATTTATTGTTGCTTACTATTCAAGGATTCCATAGAGTCTAAGAACACTAAATTCTGAGGACTATTGGAATAGTTATGAGTGTTCTATGTTTAAGGGTAAATATGTCATTTCTAGGTTAAGAGGGGTCAAAAACCTAACTTTTCCATTTGAAATCCAAATTAAGCAAACTCAGTGGCTATAGCTTTCCTATATCACACTGAGTACTTTAACAGGGAGTAGACTTAAATTGGACTTCATTTGGCCAAGTTATGACCAAATTAGGGTTAGATGTATTTTGGTCAACCTATAGTTTCTACTAGTCAAAACTCAAATTTTATTTCAGTTTACTATGATATTAAATTTCTAACCTAGTTAACACTTTGAATTTTTTAATTTGGAGTCTAAATGATCAAGTTATGGTCATTTCAATGTTCAGGTTCTATTTTCTTGAAAGGAGGTCAAAACCCAATCTTATCCATATTTAAAAATCACGTACAATTTTATACAATTCTCAATTGTAGTCCAAATATGAAGTTTCAGCCATTTTGGACAGTTTTGGGCAATTTCGAATAGTTCTGGGCACTACGGAGTGCTGTGGTGCCTTCTCACCGAAAGTAAGGCGCTACGGCGCGTTGTCGCACGCTGCAGCGGATTTCGAAGATGTGGCGCGCAGCAGCGAATTTCATCACTGTCGTGCGCTACGGCAAACTATGGCAGATTCAACCCAAAGCTCGGGCACGGCGGCATGATGTGGCATGCTACGGCGGTCCTAATTTCGAAACTCGGGCGATGCGGCTCACCGCAGTGTCCGACGGTGACTTCGCATGTGCGAAAACTGCAATGTGACATATTTTGGGCAGAAATACTCTCAACCTAGAGAACTTCACATGCGGTGCCATATACCTATGGAAAGGTATTTCCAAAACCTTTCCATCGATACCAAAATCGGCACAATACAAATATTCTAACTATGCAAACAATGGAGTTAAAGGTTCAAGTGTGCAGAAAGAAAGAAAAATAGAGCTGTTACAACTTCCTAAAATCACAAGCCTAATGAGCTCTAATGAACTCCATAATCTCAACACAAATTCTTTAAGGATGCAACATAAGCTTAAGAGTAAAATGAAGTAGCCATTGAATCCATTCAATGGGGGAAAGGGAGGTACCTTGGCTTTCAAATGGAAGAAGATGGTGGAAGAGAGCTATGTTTTCTGCACGAACTTGGGAGCTTAAAGGCTTGAGGAGGAAGAAGAGAGCTTGGGAAGAGTAGAAGA
Organism: Gastrodia elata; assembly: GCA_016760335.1. Classification (NCBI taxonomy): domain Eukaryota; kingdom Viridiplantae; phylum Streptophyta; class Magnoliopsida; order Asparagales; family Orchidaceae; genus Gastrodia; species Gastrodia elata. The sequence goes on along the minus strand of CM028670.1, from coordinate 23,399,715 downwards.
GTTCAGCTGACCAAATGAAGTAAGAAGAGGGACTGAGCTCCATTTTATAAGAGAAGGAGAATGATGGCTCTTGGATGGAATGATCTGGAATCATCCGATCACAAGTATGGGGAAAAAACTGGCAACAATAGATAGGAAAGGGAGGCAAGGACTCTCTTTGCATGCTCCAGAATGGAGAAGAGGGGGCGTCAAATGCAGAATGGAGGTGGGTCCTAGGTGCAGAGAGAAGAAGGAAGGAAATTTATTAATAAAATGGATTTTATTAATTCTAACTTAATTTATTTTAAAAAAATCAGATTTTTATATATGAGCTCTGAAAAATCCCAAAAATTCACTTCTAGCTAATTTGGGGGTGAGAAAATCAATGGCGAAGTCGGATTTTGATTCTGACGATTATCTAATTTTCCTATTTTTTGGAATTTTTAATTATATAAAAATATTTGATAAAATCCGACGACTTCCAAACGTATCAAAAACATCATCCCAAGCTATGTTTGGGGTGACTATCACAATGGCGAAGTCGGATTTTGATTTCAAAGTCAAATTAAATGTCTTAATTTTCCATTAATTAAATATTATTAAAATATTCAACAAAATTTGACGACTTTTGATTGCCACCAAAACATTATCCCTAGCTAATTTTGGGGCAATGAGCGTAATGGAAAAGTCCAATTTTTAATTTGAGGTCAAAATAATTAGGACAATTTCCTGGGTTCCTTAAATTTCTAAAATCAGGGTTTTATTCATTTGATCTCTAATTTAGACTAGATCCCGATGGTGAACTAGTAATGACTTAATTAGTGTGATAAAATCAAAATTAGGTCTTCGATTAGTCCGAATTGTCTAAGGTAACAACTTGGGTTGTTATAGGCTCCACCACTTAAGAATGATGTCGCCTTCGACATCACTCAAGTGAAAAGAACAATACATAAACTAAGAAATGAGTTGAAAGAATTTAAAAGCTAGAGAAAGATACCTAGATTTTTAAATAGCTTAAGGTACTTGGACCGCATATCAGATTCTTTCTCATAAGTGGCTTCAGCAGATAAGCAGTTCTTCCATTGAACTTTGACTATTTGGATGGATCGACTCCTTAACTTCTTATTATCTCTACCCAGAATTCTCATAAGCTCCTCGATGAATGAAAGATCTAGCTAAATCTCAACTGGAGGGATTGAGATTAGATGATGGGGCTATCTTAAGCATTTTGTGAGGGATTATACGTGAAATACATTATGCACTGCAGCAAAGTTTTCGGGCAATTCTAACGTATAAGCTGATGACCCAATCCTTGCCAAGAACATGAAAGGTCTAACATATCTTGAACTGATCTTCCCAGCAACTTTAAAATGATAGATGCCTTTCATATGACTAACCTTCAGATACACCAAATCACCTTATTTAAATTCTAAAGAGCAGTGACAAGAGTCATGATACTTACTCTGTCATTCCTGAGCTATTTTAATTCTCTGTTGGATGAGCTTGACCTTCCTATTGGTTTCTTCCACCTATTCAGAACCATATAGTTGCACATCCCCTATTTTTGACCAAGATAATGAAATAGCACATTTCCGTCTATAAAGAGCTTCATAAGGTGCCAACTTAATACTTTCTTGAAAGCTATTGTTGTACGCAAATTCCACTAAAGGAATATGATCTTCCTAGGAACTGACAAAATTAAGAATGCAGAGCCTAAGCAAATCTTCAAGAACTTGGTTTACTATTTTGGTCTGACCATCCATTTGAGGATTAAAGGCCGTACTCATAGCTAGGGTAGTTCCTAGATCCTGATGCATTGCCTACCAGAACTTGGAAGTAAATCAACTGTCTCTATTTGATATGATTATTTTGGGAATATCATGCAGCCTGACTATCTCTTTAATATATAACTTGGCAAGTTTCTTTATAGAGTCAGTCTGACGGATAGGAATAAAGTGCGATGATTTCATTAGACGGTCGACTATCACCCATATTGCGTCGGCATATGACCTTGTGCGAGGCAAACCCATGACAAAATCCATGGAGATATCTGACCATTTCCACTCTGGGATCTCTAAAAGATGCAACCGACCACCTGGCTTCTGATGCTCTGCCTTAACCAAACAGCATGCATGGCACTTGGCCACAAAATCAGCAATACTTTTCTTCATTCCAGGCCACTAGAAGGACTACTTCAAATCCTGATACATCTTTGAGCTTTTGGGATGTACCTGATATCCGGAGTTGTGACCTTCTATAAGGACTTCTTGTTGCATAGACTTGGGGATCCATAGACGATTACCCAGATAAATAATTGTCCTATGCATCTGCAATTCTTAACGGCAGCCTCCTTCAATATCAATTTTAAACTTCAGATAGTCCTCATCTTTAGTTTGTGCAATAGAGACCTCTCGATGAAATGTGGGTTCCACATTAATGTTAGCTAGCATCAAGCTTAACATATATCCACATGCAAAGGTGATTTTTAATTCGCGGAATTCTCCTTATAATGCACTTGAAGCAATTATAGTGGATAAGGTAGCACGACGGCTAAGAGCATCGGCCACCACACTTGCTTTACCTGGGTGGTATTGGATATCTAAATCATAATCGCTGATGAGTTCCAACCATCTTCTCTGATGGAAATTAAGCTCATGCTGAGTGAATATATATTTTAAACTCTGGTGGTTAGTGAAAATGGAATATTGGACTCCATACAAGTAGTGTTGCCAAATCTTTAAGGCAAACACTATTGCTGCAAGCTCAAAGTCATGGACGGGATAATTCTTTTCATGCGGCTTCAACTGGCGGGAAGCATAAGTAATGACCTTTCCTTCTTGCATTAGCACAACACCCAAGCCTATACCAGAAGTATCTGTACAAACTTGGTAGTTCACACCTTCTTTAGGAAGAACTAGAACTAGAGCAGTGGATAGTGCATCCTTCAATGCTTGAAATGCTTCTTCACATGCTGAAGACCATTAAAATGGTACGACCTTCTGGGTTAGCTTGGTCAATGGAGAGGCTATCTGGGAAAAGTTTTTCATAAAATTTATATAGTAACCGGCTAAACCTATGAAACTCCTTATGTTGGTTACTGACTTGGGCTGAATCCATTCTTGGATAGCGCTGACCTTGTTTTGATTGACTCTAATACACTGGGCATTTACAACATGCCCTGGAAAAGCTACTGAATTGAGCCAGAATTCGCATTTGGAATACTTAGCATAAAGCTTGTGGTCACAAAATTCTTTCAACACTATTATTAAGTAATCTTAGTGTTCCCTTTTGTTCTTGGAATATATCAGAATGTCATCGATAAAGATGATAACAAATTTATCGAGGTAGGGTCTGATAATGTGTTGTATTAGATCCATGAATATTGAGGGTGCATTTGTTAACCCAAATGACATAACTAAGAATTCAAAGTGTATATATCAAGTTCTGAATGCTATCTTTTCGATGTACAAGTCCTTAACTTGTAGTTGATGATAGCTGGATTGCAGATCGATCTTTGAGAATACCTTAGCTCCTGATAATTTATCAAATAAGCCATCTATGCAAAGCAATTGGTACTTGTTCTTGATTGTGACTTTATTCAGCTCACGGTAGTCGATACACACACGCATCGAACCATCTTTATTCTTTACGAACAGTACTAGTGCTTCCCAAGGAGACGAGCTTAGTTTAATGAGACCCTTCTCTAGCATTTCCTGCAATTGTATATTCATTTCCTGCAATTCCATGGGTGCCATACGATAAGGGGCTCTGGATATGGGTTGGGTTCTAGGAATTGTGTCTATTGTGAACTCCATTTCCCAAGTGGGTGGAAGACCGGGTAGATCTTCAGGGAAGACATCGGGAAATTCACAAATAATAGGTTTTTGGTTATGGGAACATTATCCTTATTTTCACCTAGCATTGTCACTAGATAGGCGTTGCAACCTTTCTTGGCTAGCCTTTTTGCTTATATAGCATTAATTAATGAAGCTCGGGTACTAAGATTACTGACGAAGGATTTGGCCTGACTGTCGCTACCTAAGGTGATTTTCTTCTTCATGCAGTTGATAGTGGCGTTATGTTGGCTCAACCAGTTCATTCTTAAAATCACATCAAAGTTTGTTATAGGAAGGACTACTAGCTTGGCTTAAAATTCATTATCCTCAATGGGAATTGGTATTTTATAAAATTTATGAGTTAGCATTTGGGCTCCAGAAGGTAACCCAACGCTTAAAGGATTGGCTAGGCGATATAAAGGTAAGTTGAGTGACTTTGCCCAATTTTCAGAAACAAAGGAGTGACTAGCTCTAGTGTCGAATAGTATATTACAAGATTTGTTATTTACACAAATTGAACATATTTACAGATGCAATAATTACTAACTACATTAAGCAACTAGTAACTGTAAAAATAGAGGGGTTTGAGAGTGTGTACATGACACCACATGGTTATCCTCAGCAGCCTCAATTGGAGTGAGGGTATAAAAATGAGCAGGGCCGACAGGCATATTGTTGTAAGTTTGGCATGGTGACAGCCTAGGAGCATTTGGACGAGGGACAATGGCTGTATCGCACTATAGAGCTGTAGAAGGAGGTAGTGCTGTTGTAGGCTGGGGGGTCTTTCTGAATAGGTCAAAGACTTGTCAGTGCTTGGAGTGATCAATCTGATCATCGTCAATGATTTCCTTGGCAGCACATTGTAGACAGTTGTGGCCTGACCTCCCACAAGTGTAATAGGCATAACTCCCATTATAGTATCGACCATAGCGATGAGGCCTCGTGCAGCCATTGAAGAGTCACAGCTAGTAGAGTTTCTGCTTTAAGCTAATACACCCTAGCTCACTTAGGGTGATCATGTTGGAAAGAGGTTGACCCAAGACTCCTTTTGGGTCCTTCCATTACTTGGTCCTGCTCCACCACTTTGGCAGACTCAGGAGTTCAGCGAAGTTTGATAAACGGAGAGGAACAACTTGGCTTCTGATGGAAGCCCACATAACACTTTGGAATCTGTGGCAGCAATCTGATTTGGTTGAATCTAATGTGGTGCCCCATACTTTCCTGCGGTGATGCTAATACAGATATTAGCATAATTGCTGGGAGTACGGTGCTCCAGCTGTGGCAAAACCCCAACTCAAGTAGAGTCTGGTAAGAGCCAACCCACCTTAAGCCAAAGGCTAGCCACCTGATACTGTGAATATACATCAATCAAAGTAGCGGAACCAGAAAAATAATATAATATAACATCCGCATGCATAACATAATATAAAAGAAGCAAAAGTAATAGTAACTCAATTCAAAGTGCAAAAAGGTAAATATATCCAGAGTTTAATTATTATAAACTGAATTAAATAAAAGTAAGGATCTTTCTAAAACTCACTGCAAGAAAGTAAATCTAACTAAACAGCAGTAGGAATATCCTCCTCCTACATCGGCTCCTCTCCTGCAGCACTGCCTACGAATAACTCCAAATCTGACATTTGTCGGTATCACAAATGCCAGGGCCCCAGCCAACAAAAGAAAAGGTTACAGATAGACAAATTGTCTTAATACATTTTAGGCTATTTAAGTGAACTGAATATTTAGGATATCACATTGAAGGGTTTTAAACATGCAAGCATTATATGATGCTACAAGCTACAAAGAATGGGATAGCCATAAACTAATCATTTTTAGCTAATCACCAAGTATGTAAAGATAATATATAAATCAGTAACTAAACATGGTGAGGCTAAAAGTAAAATAACTGCGACTACTTAAATAAATTTGCTCCTAAATGCTTATTATCACATGGATACATGCTGAGTATATAAAGAACATAAGTGCTGAAATAACATACAATTCTAGCATCCTAAACATGCAAATATTTATAAACTAACCAATAGGAGCATATATACAAGCATGCAGATTTAATATGAAAAGGCCACTCAGGCATGAGGCAAAAGTAAACTAAGTACATGAATGAGCAAATAGTAAAGCCACTGAAACATATGGCAAAGCAAGCCATGGCCACTGAAGCATGTAGCAATGTGAATCAAATACTAAAAACTGAATAGAAGTAGAAGTAAGTCTTAAACATAGTACTGCTATAACAAAAATAGGCCTTGCAGGGCCTCTAAATTGAAAGTTCAACATGTGTCCATCCTAAGCATCCACAGAGCTAGGTACGAGTTGAACTTATAGAATAAGACATGTATCCATCCGCAGAGCTAGGTCTGAGTCTATTATATAATAAAACTAAAACTGAAGAGGCAGACTAAGCTAGGACATACTCTACTAATTGAAAGCACTGAAAGTCAGATTTTGATTTCAAGGTCAAATTAAATGTCTCAATTTTCCATTAATTAAATATTATTAAAATATTCAACAAAATTTTGACCACTTCTGATTGCCACCAAAATATCACCCCTAGCTAATTTGAAGGCATTGAGCGCAATGGTGAAGTTTTATTTTTGATTTGAGGTTAAAATAAATATGTCAATTTCCTGGGTTCCTAAAATTTATAAAATCAGGATTTTATCCATTTGACCTTTGATTTGGACTAGGTCCCGATGGTGAACTGCTAATGGCTTAATTAGTGTGATAGAATCAAAATCAGGACTTGGATTAGTCCTAATTGGCTAAGGTAATAAGTTGGGTTGTTACATGAACACTCAAGCTCTATTCCTAACTAATGTTATTATAGCTTAAGAGATGAACTAGAAGGTTCAAAGAAGGGTATGATGTGAGATAAATCTCACATCATACAACTAATATTTTTACTTGGAGTTTACTTAAGATAAAATATAAAATTTTGATTTAGAAACTTGATTTATGGTTAAATCAATTGAATTAAATTCAAAATCACTTTATTTATTGATTTTAGTGATTAGAACATAAAACTAAGGCTTAAAAGCACTTAACTCTAAATTAGGGCAAAATGACTATTTTGCCCTACTTAATAGTCTAAAAAACTACTTTTGATTTAAGGCTCTAAATTAGAAATTTTTAGTGGCAAGTGATTACTTATTGTCTAATATGAAGATATGCAGTAAGTACACTCAATTTGGATAATAATTAATTCTTATGAGCTCAAATTATAAAAATTAACTTATAAGGGCAAATTGGTACTTTGTCTTAATGAAATCTAAATTTTCTATGAATTTATTAAAGCTTATTGTCTAAGGGTTCCATAGAACCTAAAATCACTAAATTCTGATATGCATTGGCTAAGTTAGTCAAAATAAATTAGGGTTCTAAAATGGAAAATTAGGGGTCAAAAATCTAACTTTTCCATTTGAAGTCCAAATTCAATAAAGTCAGTGGCTATAGCTTCCCTATATCACACTGAGTACTTTAACTATGAGTTTACCCAAATTGGACCGCAATTGGTCAAGTTATGACCTAACTAGGGTTAAGTATGATTAGTGAGTGATTAGTGAAATTAATCAGATAATCACAAATCCAACCATAGCACTAAATTTTATTATATTCTAGGAGCTATCAAAAACTTGAATTACTCAAATTGGATCACTAATTATACTAATATTCCCCAATCAAGATTTGGGTTGATTAGGGTTGATTAAAATATCTAGCTATTAAATCCTAAATATTTTTGTAGTTTACTATTTATTAGGTCTTCCTGATCAAAATGATATATTGGAAGACTTTATTTGGAGCTCCATTGACCAAGATATGGTCAATTGAAAATTTCATGAAATTAGGGTAATTAGAAAAAGGGTCCTAAAAGTGATTAAGCAATACCTAATCCAAATAGAGAAATGAATAATATTAGATTAATCTAGAGGTTCTCCTGATCACTTTAAGACCCATATTGGGTATATTTAGGTGAGTGTGTGCAAAGTTATGATAGTTTGAACATTAGTGGAATTTAGGATAAATTATGGGGGTCCTAAATGTCACTAGGTGAAATACACATCCAAATGGAAAATTGATAGTACCATAATGAACCTTGATCTTTGGTGATCAAAATGACATATAATATTGCTATGTTTGGAATTCAAAATTAAAAGTTATTAATTGCGAAAGTTCTGTGCTAATTAATTAATTAAAATTAAATTAACATTAACCATTTAAATAAATAAATATGCATTATTCTTTTAATCAGAGGGGGGCTCCACACTATGACAACTGGCAGAACCTACCTGCATATATTTTTCAGGCGGCGAGAGCCACATACAAACACACACAGAGGACATGGGACCCACCTGATGTGGAGCGGCATCCGCGGCAGAACGAAGAGGCGCCACGCGGACTTTGCGGGACCCACGGTCAGACCTCAGTGCTAAAAGATATGGGTCGTGTTAAACTGACATGGCCTGAACCACAGGGGAATATAGCATCTTCTCCGACCCATTGAGGAGAATTAGGGCTCCCAATTGCACGCCACACAGAGCTCCACCAAGTTTGACACAAAAACACAACTGAAGCTCGAGACTAGATCTTTTTAATGGGTCTTAGACACTAAGATCTGGAGAACGCTAGCATCTCTAAACTTGATGCCCTAAGCTGGCATTTCGATGACCCCTTTTCTGTAGACCATTATATGTCGATGGCTAAATTGGCATCGGTACGATCCATAAAGGGTTTAATTAATTGCAAAGAATTTCATCAATGATTGCAATAGCATTTAACAACAATTATGAATTAAATTAAGAGAGGAAGGAGGTACCTCGCTCTAACGGTGCAGAACTAGAATTGAATGAGGCGATGCGAAGGAGTTTGATTTTCTCTCCTAATGCTGCTCTAGACGGTAATGTGAGAAAAATGCCATTGAGATAGGTTTAACCAAGGCTCAAAGGACGATGGGAGCGATGGAGGGGCACTTAGCAGGCAAGGGGCATACCGTGTGCCATCGCGAGCACCACGTGCAGAGTGTGTGGAAGAAAATGAACTCCAACCATTCGATCTGGACGGTTGGACAGATCCAATGGTTCGAAACAACATTGTTGATCAGACGATAGGATTGGATGGCACGGAAGAATTTTGATGGAGCCGTTAGGAAAATCTATTATTTAATTAATATTATTTATTACATAAATTCCTAATTAAAAATAGGTCCATTAAATGACTCCAGAAGAATTCCAATAAATCACCCCTATCTAATTGAAGGGTGAGGAACGCAACGGTAAAATTGGATTTTTGTTTCAGCGAGTATTTAATTATTCTGATTTTCAGTGTAATAAAATATATTAAAGTATTCGCCAAAAATCCAATAACTTTCAATTGCTTTCAAAACATCACCCCTAGCTAATTTAGGGGTGATGAGCACAACGGCAACATCAAATTTTCAATTTAGGTCAATTTATATAGGTCAAATTCTAAGGTTCCTAAAATTTTCAAAATAAGAATTTGATTCATTTGAATCCTAATTTAGACTAAGTATTTATGGTGAACTTCTAATACCTTAATTAGAGTACTAAAATTGCAATCAGGACTTGGTTTAGTCCTAATTGACCTAAGTAACAACTTGGGTTATTACAGACTCCCCCACTTAAGAACGATGTCATCCTCAACATCACTCAAGTGGAAAGAATAAAGTAGAATTAAGATGATGAATTGGAATGAAAAGGAGTTAAGCAAGTACTAGGACATTCAAATGGCCTTTGGTCCTTTGATCGCATAACATACTGTTTCTTTGTTTTCTTCAGGAGGATGATTCTTTCAATGTACTGGACCATAAGAATTGATCGACTCTTTAAGTGATTCTGATCCTTACCCATGATCTTGATGGGCTTTTTCACAAATGATAGATGTGATTGAATTATCATTGAGGAGATGGATATAATATGACAAGTTTCATGGAAATATTAATCCACACTTATTTGGGGATTAGAAGAAGATAGAAGAGATTTACATGCATGTGAAATCTTGCAGCAACTAAACTGCAATCATGGAACCTCACCACCAATACAGCAATGTAATCCTTAGTAAATTGTATTGCTTTTAGGAATTGAAGATTCGATTGTTGATTACTTCCCATAGCTGCCATGAATTAAGAATCAATTCATAATATATAACTATCCAAGGGAGCTAAGAATTAAGGGTATTTGAAGGCAATCAATGATTCTACAATTTAGAATCTAGTTTCAAACTTTAGGTTTTAAGGCTGGACCTTCATAATCTTACCTTACAGCTCAGGCTGGGAAATTTCTACCAAAGGTCTTAGGTTTAAGGAAACTAATCCAAACTAAGTGATAACCATCACTTAATAAGGGTAGCAATAAAGGAAGGAGAAGCTAATATTCATCCAAGATGAATGCAACTTCAAGGGTTTGAAGGTTAACCCTAAATTCATAACTTAGGGCTTATCACTATATGATAAAATTATTACTTAACATATGACATCACAGACTAAGCATAGGATGTTATAAGAATCAAAGATCCTAAAGGTTTGGAGGTTATAAAAGGCTACTAATACAAGTCATAAGCTCTGACTTGGTTATGGCGAGGAACTCACTTATCCATATGAATAAGTGCTAGGAAGCTTAATAAGGACTAAGGCTACAATCATAGGTCATATTCAATGACTTATGCCAAAGTTCCTAGAATGAGCTACTAATATCTAAGTCACAAGATGTGTCTTAGAACACTAGAAATATAAAGGTTAAATTTAACTTATATTGAATGAGAACTCATTCCATTGGAATGTTCAATAAATGCTTAAGTCATATCATGACCTATGCACATTTAAGGGTTGAAATCAATTTATTTGGGAAAGTAGATTTTCTTATTCAAAGGGAATAAGATTTTCCACAAATAGGCTATTTACTTAAGTGACATTCATCACTTAATGAAGATTATAATAAAGGAAATAAAATTCCCATCCAATCAAGATGGAAAAGGAAGATACAAAGTTAATTTGCTAGGTCACCACTAGTGACAGCTCAAAAAAGGGTTTTTTAAAGTTAACCATAAATTCTAATCCAAAAATTAGAGTTCAAAATACTTTGCAACTTAAAGGAAGGTTTAATCTTCAATGAACAAAAATTATTTGACTTAGAACGGGTTTTATGTTTAAAACTAGATAGAACATCATCATTAAGCTAGGACTAAAAATGAAATAGGGTTCATAATAGTGAAACTTATGAGCGTACACATATAGGTTAAAATAATCTTAACCATTATGTAATCTCACATTAAGGAATATAGGGTAAACTAACCATAATGTTAATTCACTCTAAGGCTTCTATTATTAACTAGTTATTTTACTTAGTTAAGGAATGATACTTAGATAAAAAGAATTAATAATCAACTTAGATATTTAGCCTTAGAGGAGAATAAATTAATGTCCGAAGACACAAAATGTGACCTAACATCTTAAAGCTATAAGTGATAGATTAAGGCGATAGATTTCTCATCAAATCAAGATGAGATACTATCAATCAACTTTTAAGACTACTACTAAGCGTTATAATTCTAATTTAATTAGATGAGGCTCCATGGTTATAACTACCCTTTTTGAAAAGATATGGGAATACTCACCCCAACGGAATGAGATGCTCATAATCTAAGGGATAAGCTAGGTTAATATTTCAAGTCACAATTGTGACTTACTCGACCATAGATTCAAAGATATGAATCAATCTAATATAAGAAACTAGAAGTTATTCACCCAAATTGGGTAAGTCACTTCTCAGAAGAAGAATTATTTCTATAAGTAACAAAAGTATAACTTTGCCAAAAGAATCTAAGGTCTGATTGATTAAGTTAAGGAAGAGGCAGTTGTCTAATAAAGGATAAGACGCCTTGAACACAAGATTAGGCTTATATGCAAGATTCAAAATTAAATAATGACCATAGTTAAATCATTACAAATTGAATTTGTATAAAATAATAAAACTTTAAGGTTGAAAGTATTGATGGAATTGAATATGTGTACATGAGACAATATTGTTATTAATTTCTTTTATTCCCAAGAAATTTTGTACATGAGGTTTAGGGGCAGCTACTTGCTCCTTGACAACTAGGTACTCTTCTGCAAGCGGTAGTGATTCCGTAATTTTGATTGGAGTAGTATGGAATGCTCGATTATGACTAAAATGATCGATTAAAACTCCATCCACTATCTTTTTAGCGATGCACTGCTGATACTCGTGGCCCCGACGATGACACGCAAAACAGCAGCAACCAAAATGATAGCACTCTCCATAAGGATGAGGTCTAGTGCACCCTTGGATTGGTTCTTTTGATGTGCTAGTTTCCTTTTGATAAGATTTGCACTTTCAATTCTTTTTGATTGACTTAAGCTGAGTCCTAGTATCTGTGGGGGATAAGTTTCCATTAAAACTTTGAAGTCTCAATCTTAAGAATCTACTAAATAACTCATTAGTAGACTGATGAAAGGTATGAAGGATATGAGGAGTAGAAGATATAGAAGAGATACTAATATTTATAGTAATAAGAGCATATACTAGTTTCTAGATGGTCACTGCTTATTAGATTTGGTTTTCTAACATAGTAGTTACCATATTTCTTAGTGAAGTGACTTCATTGGCGTTGCTATTTGAAGAATCAGCGGTGTTGAGGGGAGAAGTTGTGGGATTCATTCTGAAATTAATACAATTAATTTTAGTCTTAAAGGAAGAGCTACAATACTTCCTGGATGCTAATTATTCAAAGGATATTTTTACTGCAATAGAAAAGATATTAAATATGACCAAGTAGCTTAAATTGATAAAGATTTTATCATAGGTATCTTGTAACTAGGCAAAGACTAAAGTTAGTGTTTGTAACACCAAGATATTCTTTTACCATTCTAGGGAGTTTCCTAAGTAGTAGGATTCCATCAAATTCTCACTTCATCTTGTAGAAGAGAAGCTGCAACTGCAACAAAGATGTGATCAGGATACTCAATTTCCTCTAAGATGGATTCTATGCACTTTAAGTCACATTTTAGTCAAATGAGAAATATCTAGTCTTCTGAAGATAAGAAGGTGTACTGAAGAGTTTGTCTACCACACATCCTTGAATTTCTATATCTTTGATATATTGATATTAGACTCCCTATATTAACTCAAATCTTTTAGTATAAAGGTCAAGGTTTAACCATTCAATTTCTTTGAACCTAGAGATTTTATAAACATTCCTCTAAGCTATTAAACTTTTAATCACTTTTTAATTTAGTCCTTACTTAAATTCTACTAATTATGGAAGTATTTTACATTTCATGCCTTTTATTCTGATAATATGGATATTATTTCAAGTATTCATTTAGTGACTATATAGCAGAAGAACATCCATTAGGTAGAGAGGAATGCAAATTCCAATCTGACATCTTATAGAATTCTCTGATACCAACTGTGGCACCCTAGCCCACTGTGGTCCTATTAACTCATAAGTTCATATTATTATGGTGAAGTGGTCACCAAATAATAGGTTCCTCACTTAGAACTTAGATTAGACATTTATTATAATCCAATTATAATTAAGGAAATTATCATTTACAAGAGAACTTTACTAAATGTTAAATACAAGAAATCAGAGTGCGAAAGTAAAACATAATATCTATTCCATCGCAATACAGTAAAAAGAAATATACAACTCAGAATAAGTGCAGTAAAAGAAAATATAAAGTAAATCTATATTATTACAATATAATTAAAGATAAAAGTTGAAATGAAATAAATGCTCATCCTCACAAAAGAATAAACAACAAAAGAACAAAGGGTCTTCAGCAGCATGCTCCTTTTCCTGATGCAGATCCTCGGATGACTCTACAATCTCAAAAAGCTTAAAATCTATCATTATCAGTTTCATAATGATAGGGCCACAGCCAACAAGAGAAAAATATTATTAGATAAAATGCCTAAGTACATTTTAGGTTGCAAATTATTCAATTTATTTTAAGATATCATCATTAACATAACTTACAAGCAAGTATAGGAGCAGAATGCATATAAAAAGAGAAGGTAGTTATAAACACTAAGTTTATAACTTAAATAAAAGAGGAAGTAAGTATATACCTTTAATTATAGCTACAACAAGGTTAAGCATTAAATAAAGAATAAATACTAATAACTGAAAGGAAAACTCATCCTAAACATACTTATGATAAATAAACTTATGCTAATTAACATATAATAAAAGATCGTGATGACACATTTAAGGAACTGCAAATAAGACTAGCATCATATATATATATATATATATATATATATATATATATATATATATATATATATATATATATATATATATATATAAACACTGAGTAAGACTAACATCCTATAAGGAAATAAAGCTAGTAAATGCAGTAAGACAGTAAATAAGAAAGTGCTAAAATGCTAAAAAGTAAATTGAAAGTACTAAATACAAAACTAAAAATTGTCATGGCTAAATAAGCCACTCCACTGAAAATTTATAATAATCTCACTTAGCCTGCTGGGCTAAGGCGGAAGAGCTAAAAAAAGAAGTGCACCTAAAATTAGTTCTGCCATATCAGAACCCTGACTCCATAAGCCACAGCAAATCTACTACATTCCAATCTTTTAACATACTAGCATGTGAACCACTAGGCGGACTTCACCAACAAACTAGCATTCACACTACTAGGCCGAACCAAATCTAAAGAGGCAGACTAATTATGTAACAACCCTAGAGTTGTTACTCATTAATTAGTGACTTAATTGACTCTAATTTTTTTCTATTAATCTTATAATAGTATTAGGAACCTCTATTTCAATTTTCATGCGATTTGGAGATCATTTGATAATTTCTAATATTTTCTAGTTTTCTAATGATTTTGAAAATGCATATTATATTTAGACCCATAATCGAAAATGGAGTCCACCACTGGACTCACTACACTCAAATTAGTTAGAGTGGTATTTTGAAAGTGTTTGGAAGTCATTGAATTTTTCCCAAATATTTTAATAATATTTAATTTCTTAGAGAATTAAGATAATTAATTTGAACTTAGTTCAAAAATCTGAATATATTTTTGAGTTCCTCATCCCTCTATTAGGTAAGGGTGAATTTTTGAGATTTTTTGAAGCCTAATATTATATTTAGATTTAAGAAATAAATTAATAAGATTATATTAATTAATTATGGAAATAAAATAAATTAATATATGTATATTTAAATTTTCTTTTCAAATAGCTTTATTATCTGGAAGATGGAGATCAGCTGTGCCACTCCAAACACGAATGATCAAGTCACGTCTTTCTGAACCGTAGGATGTGATCTTAAAACAATCATCGATTAGATTCTATCCTCTTGATCTAGTCGTTGGATCGTTCATGAGATCCAACGGTAGAGGCTAGTTCCCTGTACGCCTTCCTTGTCATCTTCAGTCGTGGCCTGAAAAAAAAAATTGCAGGCGTACTCTCGTCCTTTGCCGCCAGCTGCCTTCACAGACTCGTAACCTTCATTCCTATCCTCTATTCCTCTCTTTTTGGCTCATCTTCTGTGCAGTTGTCTTGCGAAGGAGCTGGAAGCTAGGGGTCGACATTCTTAAATCTATATGCTTGCCATTCTAAGATTTCAAACCTAATTTGATTAAATCACTGAGGTCTTATACTAGGTATTGTCCCATGTTTCTCCTTTCCATTTGAGAATTTAATCAGTAGAGAGATTAATTTCATTTATAAATAAATCGATATCATTATTAAAAGCCGATTCAAACTTAGTGTTTCTAGTATAAACTTTTTATTTATGTGCTAGTATTTATCATATTATTTCTTTAGTCGAGAGACTCTTCCATTAAGATCTCTAAAAATGTTTTTATTCTAATTTCCCCAGTATAAGTCCTATTAACCTCTTCATTAATTTCCTAATCCGAGCAATTTATTCTAAGCTGCCATATTTCTAAATTTACTTCTCTGTTTTGTTAAAATCTTCGATAATTAAATTATTGGGTATTGTGATCTTGCTATGCATTTCAAATGAGATTGGATAAGCATCAATCTAATTTGATCGAGCTCCGTCTGATCCCTCGGCTTTTGACTCAGCAAAATCGTAATATAGGAGGGACTAGGGTTTCAGGTCTTTACAATTTTAGAATAATGTTAATTAGGGCTTTCACGCTTCAGACTTGGATCTCTACTCGAACACCGCATTTATGTACTCTTTTCCTTCCTCGCGTGCTTAGATGAGTGCATAGGGTATGCCCTTTTTTTTTCTGTAAGCACAGGTCTAGCGAGGAAGATGACGAAAACCTTTGAACCGTCCTTCACTGAACTGGCTGGTTCAACCCAAATTGAATCGCGCCTTTCCTTCCTCAACATATGGCGGGTGGATTTAATTCAGTCATGCCGTTTTCTTTAATCCGCCGTTAATCAAATAATAATAATAATAATAATAATTAAATTCTTATATTAATATTAATAAAGAATTTAATTCATTCATAATTTATAAAATACTTAACTAAATTACACATTATTATACACCATTTTGATCACAAAAATGAGTAGATTGATAATATACTACTTAATTTCACTTATGTTGATTGTTTTAGTTAATCATTATTTTAGATTAATTAAATAATTACAATTTAATTCCAAATCTTGTTTATATTATAACTTAAGCAATTCAAATCCAAATTGTACATTTAAATAGTCCATTTCACTCACAAAAATGTGAGGAACAATAATATGAAATCAAATTTATCATTTGAACCCTAATTTTCATAATATTTTTTTAACCTAATTAGGAGTCCCGGAAACCCTAATTTTCCAATATTGTCCAAATTTGACCTACTTAGTGTCATTCTTCTCCTTATATTATAAGGATTCCAAATTTATGTATATTATTTCCATTGGACAATAATTTTTTATTTTAGATTTTGGCTACTAATTAGTGTTATTATGATAATTCCTAGATTCTTAAATTTGCATATTTTAGGTACTTAAAACCTTAGGATAGAAAACATGTAACATTATTTTCTTCCCATGTCAATTTAAATTGTATGTGATTGAGCTTAGTTCTCATTAATTTAGATTCTTGAATCAATTGCAAGGTGCTTTATTCACTTTTCAACCCTAAGATAGAAACCTTAGGATTGATTTAAAGCATGAATTGTAGTTGATCCCTAGATCTATTTATTACATCCATTAAGAGTAGTTAGTCTTAATGCTTTTAGAATTGTAAATTATGAATTCAACTAGGGTTAGCCTTAAGTGACTAAACTAGAGCTTAGTTCATTTCATCTTAGTCCTTAAGTCTTCACTTGAATTCTTTAAGAGCTAGTAATAGGAGTCATAAATTTGGTTAGAATAGCTTAGGAATCCTATTGATTTCCTTAGCCTTTAACTTTTAGAAAACATAGAACTTGTACTTTATAATTTATTTATCCTTCTACTTTAAACCTAGCTAGACTAATATTTAATTGGATAGATCCTCCAAACTACAACTTAGCTAGAGAATTTTAGTGAATTGAACCTTAACTTCCATTTCTTTTTAATATGATAATCTTATAACCTCATCCTTCCTTATTAATTTTATATGCCTTATTTTAGTTAACTTATTTAAATTTTATGGTTTAAGACAAGGATAAGATTAGCTTCATTTTTAGTATTATCATACTTATAAACTATTTTGTCATCTCATAAATATTATGAAACTATTATTTTCAAAAATCCAACTACTACTATTACTTACAATTAATTTGAGATCAATATCTCAAAGTTAATTAGGAGCTTAATTAGCTATAATTATTAAGTAAATCATTAAAAATTAGATAACTTTGGATATTACTTAGTTACAATTATTGTATTTTCATTGAGTGCTTGCTTAGCTTTGAGCCTTATTCATTTGAATCATTCATATAAGATATTGTGCATGAATAAAACTTTCACATTAAAGATTATAGGAGTTTACTATGATGGTTAAGCCAAGAGTAGGCTAATTATAATTAATAAGGAGACCTCACATTCTCAGAGGGTGAATGTGAGTGTTATTTGTTTTGACCCTACTTTCCTTTACTTGTTAAATAGACATGTTTAACTCATCGCTTCATTCTGTATTTGCCCGTAGAATGAATACTTTCATAAAACAACTTCAACCAATTATTATGTGAGATATTCTACAATCTTATTGATTGTGAAGACTCATCATAACTTTTAGCTATGTTACTTTCTATAGTTCTAAACTATATGAATCTAAGACTAAAAGTCTAAGATCTTTCTTCAATTTCTATACTTTGCATTTTCCATATTTTAAGTACTGTACTTTACTTGTTTATAGCTCACTTAGATTATAGTGAATGTTGTTATAATTATATTTAAATTCTTCACTATCTTCTTTTCCTTACTTAGCATAAGTTCATTGAATATATACATGCTTAATTTTATTTACTTTCATATATAATTTAGTACTTTTCTAGCCTATTTAGGATGTTCTTACCCTTATTTTATTTGCAAGTTAGAATATCAAATTATGTGAGTATTCTTGCTCACTTTACTTTTTCCTTACTTTTTTTCTTATACTTATATGCTTTCATTTTTGACCCTTGCTTATGCTTAGATTATAACTAGTTGTGATATCCAAAATAAATAATAAAATATTTAGCCTAATTTTAAATGTACTTAGATTGTTTAGTCTAAATATATTTTCTATTTATTGGCTTTGCCCTATCACATTTAAATGCCAAAATGTGATAGATCAGGTGCACTTAGAGGCTAGTGGAGCTGGACCAAGTGCTTAAAGAAAAATAATTGCTTCCGCCAAAATTATTATGTTCTTGCTTTATATTCAAGTGAGAGAGAGATTTTTGTCTACTTACTTTCTAATGTTTATTATTGGCTTGTAATAATTAAAGTCATTTACTTTGTATTTACTATGCTTGTGTTGGAATTTAAATATTTGCTTAAATGTTTGATTTGGGATGAATGGATATATATGAATGTATACTTAAATAAAAATGTAGTTGCATACTATCTAGAATTTTGCTGTTAATTTCTTATTTTTAAATTTAGTAAATGATGTAGGATATGTGTATCCTAGGATAGAAAATTACTTCATATGTTTTTCTCACATAAAATTATTAGAATTGGAAAAAAGCAATTCCCATATAATGGATTGACTTAATATTAGTTTTAGGTTATTAATCTTTCTAATCAATCTTTCAATTAAATGGAAGACTTATATGTTGATGTTTTTGTGTTCCTTTTTAGCAAATACAATAGAAGTCATGCCAAAAAATTTATTATAATTGGAAATAAGCAATCCCATGTAACGGATTGACTTAACATTAGTTTTAAGTTGTTGAATTCCTTCTATTGTAGGATTGTTTAGGAAAGATCGTAAGATTGAGTTGATTTATCCATACATTTTTAATTCATATTCATCATATATACCTCATACAATTTCCTCTCCTTTCCTTGTATTCTCCCACCTTAACTTAAGACCCTCTTCTAAATTCTTGGACAAATGCAACATCTACTGATTTGGGTTAGTTTCCTTCTAACCCATTATTATGTGCTGTGATGACATATCAATGTTGAGTTTAGTTACTACTCAATATTGGAGTTGTCATAAATTAGGCCACAACCTACTAAATTGAAAATAAATCAAGAAAGCACTGATAAAAATGTAAATGATATTTATGCAAATTCAAAGTTGACATGAGATACTCATCAAATATCCTATGTCCACAACATATGTCTAAGGTATAAAACTAAATTACAAGGTAAGCAAAGCATCAAATATCAAAGCGAGAAAGAGACCCTACTAAGACACAGATGATATCCATTATTGTTTAATTTATTCATTCTATCAACTCTAAGTTACACAAGTTCAGGATCTCCAACTCCTACTATCGAGTGTAACTTAGATTCAAGACCTTATAAGTTGAAAATAATAGAACTGGCCAAGTCCTAATTTGTTTAAATCATTATTGACTATAAGCTAAGTAAATAAATCAATCGACCTATTTTGATGTTTTAAGAACCCAAACCCATCTTGATTAAGACAAAACAAGATGGAAGGACTAAGGATTTAATACCAATTATTGAGGTTCAATCACTTAATCCAAAGGTGATCCTAAAGGCTAAGGCTTAAGCCCAATCTCACTGATTAAAGATTAATGCATATCCTATTAAGTAAAGTCACATTTAAAAAAGATGGATCTCTAATCTTAAATCTAAGGCTTAAAAGATCAAATAATCATTAATTAACTATGAAAATCTATAAACTATCAAAACCAAGGTTGCACCTATGGAGTAACCCAATTTACTCATTAGATGAATTCAAACCTAAGATCTATTCCTAATTTCTAAAGAAAGAGCTCTTAAACACTAAGATGAACACTTAAGCTCTATTCCTAACTAATGTTATTAGAGCTTAAGAGATGAACTTGAAGGCTTAAAGAAGTGTATGATGTGATTTTATTTAGAGTTTACTTAAGATGAAATTTAGATTTTTGATTTAGAAACTTAATTTATGGCTTAAATCAATTAAATTAAATTTAGAATCACTTTATTTACTAATTTTGATGATTAGAACATGAAACTAAGGCTTAAAAACACTTAATCATAAATTAGGGCAAAATAACTATTTTGCCCTACTTAAGGGTCTAAAAAGCTACTTTTTGATTTAGGGCTCTAAATTAGAAATTTTTAGTGGCAAGTGATTACTTATTGTCTAATATGAAGATATATAGTAAGTACACTCAATTTGGATAATAATTAAGCCTTATGAGCTCAAATTATGAAAATTTACTTATAAGGGCAAATTGGTACTTTATCTTATTAAAATCTAAATTGTCTATCAGTTTATAAAAGCTTACTGTCTAAGGGCTCCATAGAACCTAAAATCACAAATTTTTTATATGTATTTGCTAAGTTATAGCCAAAATAAGATTGGGGTTCTAAAATGGAAAATTAGGGTTCTTAAGAGGGGTCAAAAACCTAACTTTTCCATTTGAAGTCCAAATTTAGTAAAGTCAGTGGCTATAGCTTCTCTATATCACACTGAGTACTTTAACTAGAAGTATACCCAAATTGGACCTCAATTGGTCAAGTTATGACCTAACTAAGGTTAAGAGTGATTGTGAGTAATTAGTAAAATTAATCACATAATCATAAATCTAACCATAGCACTTGATTTTATTCTACTCTAGGAGCTATCAGAAACTTGAATTACTCAAATTGGATCACTAATTATTATAATATTCCATAATCAAAATTAGGGGTGATTAGGGATAATTAAAAGATCTAGCCATCAAATCCAAAATATTTTTATAGTTTACTATTTATTAGGTCTTCCTGATCAAAATAATATATTGGAAGACCTAATTTTGAGCTCAATTGACCAAGTTATGGTCAATTAAAGATTTTATAAAATTAGGGTAATTAGAAAGGGGGTCCTAAAAGTGATTAAGCAATACCTAGTCCAAACAGAGAAATGAATACTATCAGGTTAATCTAGAGGTTCTCCTGATCACTTTAAGACCTATATTAGGTATATTTGGGTGAGTGTGTGCAAAGTTATGATAGTTTGAACATTAGTGGTATTTTGGACAAATTATGGGGGTCCTAAATGTCACTATGTGAAATACACATCCAAATGGAAAATGGACAGTACCATAATGATCCTTGATTTTTGCTAATCAAAATGACATATAATATTGCTATGTTTTGGAATTCAGGATTAAAAGTTATTAATTATGAAAGTTCTATGCTAATTCATTAATTTAAATAATATTAACCTTAACCATTAAATAAATAAATATGCACTATTCTTTTAATCAGAGGCGGGCTCCACACTATGACAACTGGCCAAACCTACCCGTAGATATTCTTCGGGCGGCGGGACCCACCTACAAGCACACGTAGAGAGCATAGGACCCAGCTGACGTGCAGCGGCATCCGTGGCAAAATAAAGAGCTCCTCTGACTAATTGAGACGTGCCACAAGGACTTTACGGGACCCACAGTCAGACCTCAGCACCGGAAAGATATGGGTTGGGTTAAATTGACCCGACCCGAACCGTAGGGAGATATAGGATCTTCCCTGACTAATTGAGGAGGATTAGGGTTCCCAACTGCATGCCACACACAGCACCTCTGTGTTTGACACAAAAACACAATTGAAGCTCGAGACTAGATCTTCCTAATGGGTCTTAGATGCTAAGATTTGGAGCACTTTAGCATCCCTAAACTTGATGCCCTAAGCTGGCACCCCGATGGCCCCTTTTCTGCAAACCACTATAGGTCGATCGCTAAATTGGCGTCGATATGATCCATAGAGGGTTTAATTCATTATAGATAATTTCATCAACGATTGCAATAACATTTAACAACAATTATGAATTAAATTAAGAGAGAAAGGAGGTACCTTGCTTTAACGGTGTAAACTAGAATTCAATGAGGTGATGCGAAGGAGTTTGGTTTTCTCACCTAATGCTGCTCTAGATGGTAAGGAGAGAAGAATGCCATTGAGATAGAGTTTAACTAAGGCTCTAAGGCCGATGGGGGCAATGGAGGGGCACTTGGCATGCGAGGGGGGGTACCGTGTGCCATCGCGAGCGCCACGCGCATAATGCATGGAAGGAGATGAACTCTAACTATTTGATCTAAAAGGTTGGATTGATCTAACGGTTCTGAACAATGTCGTTGATCAGACGGCAAGATTGGATGGCGCGGAAGAATTTTGACAGAGCCGTTAGTAAAATCTATTAATTAATTAATATATTATTTATTACATAAATTCCTAATTAAAAATAGGTCCATTAAATGACTCCAGAAAAACTGTAATAAATCACCCATAGCAAATTGTAGGGTGAGGAATGCAGCGGCAAAATTGGATTTTTATTTCGATGAGTATTTAATTATTCTGATTTTTGGGTATTAAAATATATTAAAATATCCGCCAAAAATCCAATGACTTCCAATTTCTTTCAAAACATCACTCCTATCTAATTTAGGGGTGAAGAGCGCAATGGCAAAGTCAGATTTTTGATTTGAGGTCTATTAGATAGGTCAAATTCTAGGGTTCCTAAAATTCTCAAAATCAGAATTTGATCCCTTTGGCTCCTAATTTGGAGTAGATCTTTATGGTAAACTTCTAATAACTTAATTAGAGTACTAAGATCACAATCAGGACTTGGTTTAGTCTTAATTGACCTAAGTAACAACCTGGGTTATTACTAGTGCAACCCCTTAGATCTAAGCAGATCAATAGAGCCATAGAATATTTAATATTTCTGGGCCCCATTTCTCACCATCAGTTTATGCAAAAAGTATGTGCATGATGACTGTCATTGCATAACTCCTTGTTGACTGATAAGTTGATGTATGTGATGTTGAGAGCCACTAATTAAATTCCATAGCTCATTTTAGGTTTATGCGAGGTGTTAGATGCATATGTATAAAGGGTGATGTGACATAGCCCATCTAGCCTAATTGGTCATCTCCTTACCTAAACCTAAAATTGATGCATGTGAACCAGTGGAATCAAGTTCATGTGATGCAGAACTTAAATTGTAGAATTCATAACTTAGATGTACGCATTAAATTCGTTCACTAATGATCACATGAAAGCCTATGTGCCAAGATTTAGCATTAGCAGGTTCATCTTTGAGCATTAGGCTAGACATAGTGCAATTAGGGACACCTCAATGAAGATTATGTCTCTTGATAATAATAGTTTGTTCATCTCATTCAACACTAAATTAATATAAAAGAGTACTTACATGAATTCTTGATAATTTGCATGCTAAAATCTAGCTCTCCCTTTTTTCTCTAAAAGTAGTTTCCAATAAAAGAAACTCTTGCTTGCTAAAGATTAGGACCAACTTATCAACAAACTTAAATTATCATTTAAGCATTAGTGAATTCTAGTAAACCTTACTAATAAAACTAATACTGTTTCTAGAGGACGATAAATCTCAGGATCTCACCAACCCAATATTACTTCAAATCACGAGCACTTACGTATGAACGTAGACGTAAAATTTTAGTCTATCAGCAAGTCCACATTTTTGCAGGATTAAATACTAGCCGTTGAGATCACGGGATCGATGATGGGATAGAATGGTGCTCCGCTGTTGTGTGACCCAGGCTTCGCAGTGGATCCCATATAGTTAAATTAGCTTAAGGATATTTTTGCAATTTCAATTTTTGAGGAACCCTTATGTGCAATTTTCTCAAATTAAATTAAATTAAATTATGACCTAAATGACCTCCGAAAATTCCCAAACTTGCGCCCTTAGCTAATTTGGGGGTGAGGAATTTAAAAATATAATCTGATTTTGGATTAAAGATCAAAATATTTTGGCTAATAATTAGGGTACAAAATTTGACAAAAATACCCGTTTGATCTAGAGAGATCTGATTGACCCCAAATTTTTAGGGTTAGCTTAACATGATTATATGAATATAATAGGATTAAGATTAGACCATAGCTTAGCTTATGATCAAGCTAGTAAAAACCTAAGGTTGTTACAAACTCCCCCACTTAAGAATGATGCCGTCCTCGATATCATTACTAAGAAGGGAAAGGAAAACATGGAAAATTAATAACTGAAATTTAGAATTTAAATGTATTATTAATGAGACACAGATATTTCAGTTGTATATCAGCCTTTTTTTCCCAAGTGGATTCTTTAAGAGAGCAATTCTTCCATTAGACCTTCACCATAGGAATAGAGCGATTTCTCAACTGCTTTTGATCTCGAGCTAAGATCTTAATAGGCTCCTCCACATATGAAAGGTCTGGCTGGAGAGATACCACTAAGAGTTGAACTCAATGCAATGGATTACGAAGGCATCTTTGCAGCAATGAAATGTGAAAGACATTATGAATTGTAGAGAAATCCTTAGGAAGTTTTAATCTATATGTTGTATAGCCTATCTTGGCTACTACTTCAAAAGGTCTGACATAGTGAGGACTTAACTTTCTAGCTACACCAAAATGGAATACATATTTCATAGGACTAACCTTGAGATATTCAAAATCTCTAACATTGAAATCTAATGGATAATGATGTGCATCATGATGTTTACTTTGACGATCTTGTGCGGCTTTAATCCTTTGCTGGATCTGTTGCACCTTTCTATTAGTCTCATCCACATGATCAGATCCATAAAAGTGAATGCTACTAGTTTCTGACCATGCCAATGGAGTGCTGCATTTTCTACCATATAATGCTTGATAAGGTGCCATGCCGATGCTTGCCTAATAACTGTTATTATAGGCAAACTCCACTAGAGCAATGTGATCCTTCTAGAAACCTCTGAAATCTAAAATACATAATCGCAAAAGGTCTTCAAGGACTTGATTAGCATGTTATATTTGTCCATCAGTTTGTGGATGGAAGGCAATATTCATGGCCAAAGTAGTTCCCAAATCTTGATGCACTGCTTGACAGAACTTCGATGTGAATCTGCTGTCACGATAAAAAATGATTGATCTCAAAATACCATGAAGCCTGACAATTTCATTAATGTATAGTTTTGCCAATTTCTCCACGGAATCAATTTGACTCATTGGAATAAAATGTGCTGACTTGGTCAGTCGATCGACTATGACCCAGATTGAATCAGCACCAGACCTTGACTTGTGCAAGCCCATGAAAAAATCCATGGAATCAAACCATTTCCATTCAGGAATTGCTAGAGGCTGGAGAAGTCCTCGGGGCCTTTGATGTTCATCTTTGACGAGGTTGCAAGCATGACATTTAGCAATGAATTCTATCACGCTTTTCTTTATACTAAGCCACCAGAATGATTTCTTCAGATCTTAGTACATTTTAGTGCTGCCTAGATGAATTTGATATCCAATAGCCAATACTGTCCCCAAATCTTGATGTACTGCCTTCCAAATATAGAAGGTAAATTTGTCATCATGATCCGATACAATAGTTTTAGAGATTCCATGAAGCTTGATTATTTCCCTAATATATAACTTGGACAGCTTTTCTACCAAATCTATTTGCTTAATCGGAAGGAAGTGTGTTGATTTCATTAGGCGGTCTATAATTACCCAAATAACATTTACTCCAGTATGGCTTTTGGGCAATCCATCACAAAGTCCATAGAAATAATTGATAATTTATACTCTGTGATATATAATGGATGTAATAGTCCACCTAGCTTTTGATGTTCTATCTTTACCAAATTCTAGACATAACATTTAGCAACATATTCAGCTACGTCTTTCTTTAGTCCAAGTCACTAAAAAGACTCTTTCAAATCTCTATACTTTTATTATTTCCATGGTGAATTGTGTGCCCTGAGTTCTGAGCTTCAGTTTGAATTTTATTCCGAATGTATGAATCATTGGAATCCAAATACTTTTTCCATGTAAATATAAACTCCTTTTTACAAATGTAAGTTTGTTATATGACCATTTTCAATGTCTACTTTAAGCTTGGAATATCCCTTAGCATTCTCTTAGCCAATTATTTTGCACTGCATGAACGTAGGCTCTATAATATTATTTTCAAGTAAATTATTTAACTGCTTTCCATTAATAAGTTTTATTCCTAACTTTTTGAATTCTTCTATTAATGGACTTGCCATTAAAGCATTTAGGTCCACTTTTCTGTTGAGGGCATCAGCTACGACAATAACTTTACCAGGATGATATTGTATGTCTAAGTTGTAGTAGCTGATCAATTCCAACAATCACCTTTGTCGATAGTTCAACTCTTTCTAAGTAAAAATATATTTTAAACTTTGATGATCAAAAAAAATTATACATCTCACTCCATATATGTAGTGCTTCTATATTTTTAAGGCAAATACTATTACTACCAGTTCTAAGTCAGGCACATGGTAGTTCTTGTCATGAATCTTTAATTTCCTAGATGCATATGCTACTACCTTCTTCACTTGTATGAGAACACATCCAAGCCCAATTATGGACACATCAGTATAAACTTGATAATTTTTTATCTTTAGTGGTAGAATTAGTACTAGGGCGATTGTTAATGCTTGTTTTAACTATTGAAAAGATTCATCTTATTGCTGACTCCAAATGAATGGAACTGCTTTTTTATGTTAATTAGGTTAAAGGTACAACTTTTTACTAAATTCCCTTAACAAATTTTTGATAATATCCAACTAAATCGAGAAAACTGCAAATATCTGTCACTATCTTTAATTGGGGCCATTCTTGAATGGTGCTTATCTTTTTATGATCGACCTTGATTACTTCAGCATCCACTACATGGCCTAAGAAAGAGACATATTCCAACCAAAATTCACATTTAGAATATTTGGCATATAGCTGATGATGCTTTGAGTTTCTAGAATTGCTCTCAAATGATTTTTATGTTCTTCCTTGCTCTAAAAATAAATTAGAATATCATCGATAAATATGATTACAAACTTATCCAAATACGGTCAAAGAATTCTTTGCATCAAGTTCATAAAGATGAACGGAGCATTGGTTAGACCAAATGATGTGACCATGAACTCAAATGCTCGTAGTGAGTTCTAAATGCTCTTTTTGGAATATCTTCTTCATTGACTCTTAATTGATGATAACCTGATCTTAGATCTATCTTGGAAAATATATTAGCTCTAGCTAATTGATCAAATAGATCATCAATATATGGTAGATGGTACTTATTTTTAATTATTATCTTGTTGATTTCACTATAATTGATGCATATTCGCATCGAATCGTATTTCTTCTTTACAAATAGCACTGGAGCTCCCCATGGAGAGTAGCTTTGTTGAATAAAACTTTTATTCATCAGCTCTTGCAAATGTTTGCTTAACACTTGCAGTTCTTTGGGTGCCATGCGATAAGGTGCCTTTGCTATTGGTTAAGTGCCAGGAATTAACAAAATTGAGAATTTGATTTCTCTTACTGGTGGTATTCCAAGCAATTTATCAGGAATACATCTTCAAACTTCTTTACAATTTGAGTGTCTGCTTAAGGAATTTCTTCCATCTTTTCTCCCATCATCGTTACTAAGTATGCATTATGTCTCTTTTGAATAAATTTTTCTGTTTGTGAAGCGTTGATTAAAGATGCTGGAATGCCTAACTTTCCCATAAATACTTTAGGCTTGCTTCTACCTTTGATAATGACTTTGTTTCTTAGACAACCAATCATAACTTTATACTTGCTGAGCCAGTTCATTCCTAGGATGATGTCAAAATTTACTATAGGCAGTACTATCAAGTTTGCTTCATATGCCTTGCCATTAATTGGTATGTTACAGTCACAATATTTTTGTGCACTCATGAGGGCACCAGATGGTATCCTGACATTTAAGGCTTTAGCTAAGTTTTAGTATGGTAATTCAAGAGTTTTGTCAAACTTTTCTGAAATGAATAATTGGCTTGCACTAGCGTCAAATAATGTGCCACAAGATTTGTCATTGAAATGTAAGGTGCCTTTGGTTTTAAATACAAGATACTTCATGCTTTATTTAAATATAATGTGAAAGATATTTATAAAAAGATAGAATGTGGTACCTGATACCACTTCATTATCTTTAGGGGCTATAATTTGGGTGAGAGTATAGATTCTTGCATGTGCAGCTTATTGGGGAGAAATTGGTCTTCCCCTTTGATTAGCAACTAGTTCTTTAGGAGCAATGGGTGGACCTCTCCTTTGCATTAGAGCAGCTGTAGGTACATGAGCTGGTCTAGCGACTTGTGTGAGTCCCTACCTTCCAGCAGTTATAGGTGCTTATCGTTGCATCTGAGAAGGATGAGTGATCCACTGATTGTCCACTATACGAGTTACTTAACAATGCCAAAAGTTGTGACCAGGTCGTCCACACATATAACATATTCCGCTCCTATAATAAGGATGTAATCGGTTGTATTTCCCAGTAGGTGTTTGCTAAGCTATTTGATAAACCCTAGCTTGAGGCGATCTCGACCTTTTGTATTCAATTTGTTGTACATGTGCAGATGGGGGTCTTTTTCTTTGCTCTTTAACTTTCTCTTTTTTCCCATATTCTAATATCTTTGCACTTTCAAGCATGTCCGAGAATTTTGATATTCAAAGAGCCATATGATTTTTTTGATAGAATGTTTCAATCTTCTTAAAAATTGGCTGCAACGAGCAGACTCGGTGCTTATTAGTAGTGGTGCATAACAGGATAGCCTTTGATATTCAATTTCATACTCACCAAAACTACATCTGTTTTGACATGACTTCATGAACATATCTTCCATGATGGCTTGAGCAGAAGGAGGAATTTATTTGGCTCAGAAGGCTATGACAAATTCTTTCCATTGGATATTCTCAATATCTATGCTTATGAACTGTAATCTTGTAATGGTTTCCCACCAGTGTTCTATTTCTCCTTCCAACACAAAGATGATTAATCTAATTATATATGTAGGTGAGCATTTCATATTAGTTATTATTTTTCCTATCTTCTTTACCCAACTTTCAACATCCATTCGGTTAGCACTTCTATTAAATACTGGTGGTTTGAGTCTTAAGAAGGCTTGAAATACTCTATTTATCTTGATATTTGGGAAATGGGTAATGATAGTATAGAAGTATGGGTATTTATATGGGGTGTTTGTTGTATCTCAAGCTTTAAAAATGTTTAATATTGTGTATCAACATGCTCCAATAAAGCATTCACAAAATTAAACAACTTGTCAACACGGTCTACGGAAGTATTGACAGATATTGGATCTTTTAAGGGTGTTCCGATGATCAAAGGAGATTCTTCAGGATCCATCTAAAAATAGGATTTTTATTATTATACTTTTATTGGAGTAGATTTACATAAGTATCATTATCAAATATAAGATTAAAATAATAATATCCTTATTAGCTAGAAAATAAAATAAAAATAACTTAAAGTATATTCTTTTACCTAAGTTATATATATATATATATATATATATATATATATATATATTCTTTTATTCTCCTTTTGATTTATATAGCTTTTGAAAATTCTTACTTTATATTTTTTATTTATTTATTCTGAGATTCCAATTGCATGAATAATGGCTTATATACTTTTACACTAATTTTCTCCCAATCCTGCTCTGATACCAACTGTGACAACCCACAGCTGGGTTATCTTATAGCTAATCTAGTACTTAATGATCACTCCCCAAAATCATATCAGGATTTAGTATAAAAGTGTATTTAGAGCCATTTAAAATATACACTTCCATATTCATTACAATATTCAAAAATATTAGAATAATAAGGAAAATAAATTTATTACAAAGATAATTATTATCTTTCAAAATCTGTTACACACTAAGCAAAAATTTAAAACTTTAAAAAAATTATCATGTAAGTTACTGAATCATGCATCAGTTCTGCCTCAAGGACTTAATCCAAAGATTGTTCCTAAACTGCTATATATATATATATATATGTATATGATAGGGTGAACCAAAAAAAAAAAAAAGAATAGAGAAGAAAAGAAAATATTTAATTAGACACAAAGGTCTAAGTAAAGTTTATAGGTTATCAAAATTTACATATAATATTAAGCGATATGATTCTGCATGAGAAGCATATACAAATAGAATATGATATTTAAGTATGATATGCTTGCAAAATTATCTCAATTATGAATGCAATATACATATTTAAGATATGTGCTCATTCTGAAAAAAATATAGCAATATATAATATTTATTCGGTTGGACAAAGTTACATAATAATCGATGAGTTAGATACATCTATATGAAATGTGGGTTCATGACTAACTACATATTCCCCCTCAAAAGTTATGTACAGTCTGCTTATTTCTTCAGATATCAACCTGTCCTGACTTAACGTAATGTCTATACAAACAAGAGATCAATTTAAATAAACCCATGATACAGATTTCTAATCATTTATTTCAAGCTCTGAGCATAAAATCTCATATAAATATATCAAAGTGGGTCAAAGCTTAATAGCGATGCAAAAGCTACATATTAATTAATTAAATGAAAATAATAATATTCTTCATTTTATTTTAAAAAAATATAAATATTAATATTATCTTGATTATTTATCTTTATACATTAAAAATAATAATTTTATTATTATTATAAGTAATAATAAATATATATATATATATATATATATATATACATATACACACATATATATATAAGAAAATTACTGAAATGAAAGTTGCAGAAATTATGAAATTTATACATATATGGAAAAAAAAGAAAATGACTGAAATGAAAGTTATAGGAATTAAAATATATATATATATACATATATAAAAGAAAATGTGAATGGTGTTGTAGCCCAGTGGTTGAGGCTCAGGATTTGTTATCCCTAGTCATTGGTTCAAATCTCATCGGCCACACATAAGAAGAAAAAAAGTATTCGTTATCCAGATTACTCCCAAACTTGGGTATTACGATCACAAAAATATACTCTATCAATTGTTTCCATTGAATATTGGTCTTTTTTTCCCAAGTTGATTCTTCAAGAGAGCGATTCTTCCACTGGACCTTCACTATAGGAACAGAGCGATTTCTCAACTGCCTTTGATCCCGAGCTAAGATCTTAATAGGCTCCTCCACATATAAAAGGTCCGACTGGAGAGATACCGCTAGAAGTTGAACTAAATACGATGGATTACGAAGGCATCTCCATAGCGATGAAATGTGGAAGACATTATGAACTGCAGAGAAATTCTCAAGAACTTTTAATCTATAGGCTGCAGAGCCTATCTTGGCTACTACTTTAAAAGGTCCGACGTAGCGAGGACTTAATTTCCCAGCTACACCGAAATGAAATACATCTTTCATATGGCTAACCTTGAGATATGCAAAATCTCCAACATTGAAATCTAATGGACGATTATATGCATCATGATATTTACTTTGACGATCTTGTGCGGCTTTAATCTAATTGATGGATCAGTTGCACCTTTCTATTAGTCTCATCCACATGATCAGATATATACAACTGAACGTTGCCGGTTTCTAACCACACTAGTGGAGTGTTGCATTTTCTGCCATACAATGCTTCATAAGGTGCTATGCTGATGCTTGCCTGATAACTATTATTATAGGTGTGACAACATAAGGTTGTTACCCAGCTTAATTTTAGCTTAATTGATCTTAATTATTATTTTGTTAAGTTCATGTAGCCATTAGAACTAATCCCTGAAGAATTAGAGTAATTCGGAGCTCAATTAAATATTTTGGATTATTTTAATATTTAATTAATTAAAAAATTGAGGTATTTAATTTGACCTAAAAATTAAAATCTGACTTCGCCATTGTGATCGTCACCTTCAAATTAGCTAGGGGTGACGTTTTGGACACGTTTGGAAGTCATCAAATTTTTGCGAATATTTTAATATATTTAAATACCCCAAAAATTAGCATAAGTAAATAATCGTTGGAATCGAAATCTGACTTCACCGTAAATTCATCATCCCCAAATTAGCTAGGGCGAATTTTTAGAATTTTTTGGAATACGTTTATTTAATCTGAATTTTTAATAAATTAAATATTATGAGTGAATAATTAATTATTCCTTTAATTGCATTTTCCTTCTTCCTCCTATCGCATGGGACCTGCCTCCTTACCCTCTTCGGTGCTCTATTCTTGTGCATGCAAGCAGCTAAGGATAACCCCCCCCATCTGAATTTTGAATAAATTAAATATTATGAGTGAATAATTAATTATTCCTTTAATTGCATTTTCCTTCTTCCTCCTATCGCATGGGACCCGCCTCCTTTCCCTATTTGGTGCTCCATATATGTGCATGAAAGAAGCTAAGGGTAACCCCCCCCCCCCCTCATCCCTCCCAAGCTTGATGGGAGAGCTCATGATGGAGCCTCCCTCTTCTCCTTCTCCTTTAAGAAGGAGCTCAACCTTTTTTCTTCCTCTCCATTTGCAAAAGCTGAAGCTCTTCCTCCCTCCTTCCTTGCTGTGTTTGCTGAAGAAGAAACTCCTATCCAAGTTTATGAAAAAAACAGAGTTTTCTTCTTCCTCTTCTAAAGGTTAAGGTACCCTTTTTGCTTATTCCTCCTTGTGCTCTCTTCATTTGATTTATCAAGTGCTGTGATTGGCATGATCATTAGCTATTGTATGGGATTTATGTGTGATCATCGAGCCTCAATCGGACTCAAATGAGTCTTGTCAAAGCTTGTTCTCCATTAGAAAACTGTCAAAAGCTGTGAAATTTTTGTATACCTGTAATTAAGACATCAATTTATATTCAATAGAATAATCCATTCATGCTGATTTTAATATCAATGGAAAGGTCTCGAAAAGACCTTTCCATGGGTATATGGCACCACATATGAGGTGCTGAAAATTGGGAGTATTTGGGTGCGAAAATAGGCTTATCACAGTTTTTGCACAGGCGAAATCACCATCGGGTGCTAAAATGCGCTGTAGCGCCCAAATTTCAAGTTTTTGGATCCACCATAGCACGCCATAGTGTGTCATGGCACCCGCAGTGGCAAAATAATTTGTGAAGCATAAAAATATTTTTGAGAAAATTAAATGAAGTCTGCCGCAGCACGTTGTAGCGCGCCGCAGCACGCTGTAGCGCACCGCAGCGACTAAAAATGCTGTCGCGCGCCACTACACTAATGCTGATATATTGATAACATATATTAGATTCGCATTTACCTCTTTAACTCCAATGTACGTATTAGTCTAATACTTAAGACGAGAAATTTACTCTTATCTTAAGTATTGACTCTCGATCCTACTCTTGGGTTTGAGTCAGCAGCCTTCAGTGTGGCTCAGTCCCTTCTGTCCTAGCCTATTTGGAAAGATGGGTTTTGCAAGCTCATCCTCCCGAGTAGCGCACCGCTCTGCCACTGATTATAATTATACCTTTTTTTGCACGCGGTGACGGGGCGTGGCGCTACAGTTGGTATTATAGAAGTATCAAAAAGTGTCAGATAAGGAGTTTTGTTTATATCCACCTTATGATCTATTCTCTACATCAGATCAGTCACAAGTTACTAAGTGTAATGAAAAGCAAACATCCAAACATTCATTAAATTACCTCAGAAAGGAAAGGATTGACTATGTCTAGAATAATGACATCCTAGGAATTTAACGCACATAATAACTTGATTTAAACCATGTCTATTTCTAATATCAAAACTGACATCTTAGGATTTGAACAAACTTGAAGGTAATGATAAAAATGAAATACTTATAAATTGAGTTATTTTAGGGATGGAATACTTGTAGTCAGCATTTTGGTTCTACCTTAGGAGGTTTAACGACTGCTAGATAGATGACCTCCGAGATGGCTAGATCTACATAAGGGTTGTCGATGGAGTGTCACCTCGGGGAGTTGAGGTGCCATATAAAATCTTTATCAATTCATCCTTTGGAGGCACCAGTCTTTCAGCACTCGCCAAAGAATGGTTGGACCGCGTTACTACTGCACTTCGAGAGACAGCCTGTCCGGAGGAGTATTGTCTAGAGATCATTGAGATCCTACTGAGGGGATCAACAAGTCATTAGTGGTATTGGGTATATAGGAGATTAGCTCAGATGGGCCACATAGTCACATTTGATGACTTCTGTGCTGCCTTTTGGATAGAATATTGTAACTAGATTTTTGAGATCGTATTATGTCATTTTCTTTCATCTCGGTTATGTGTTCTGTGGACCCATGTATCTTCTCTTTTGAGAAAGAAATGAATGAATGAAATTATAGTAAAATTTTATATTTCTAAAGCTCATACTTGTAATTGCAATCATGAATCCTGGCTCTCCATCTGCTCCTACTCCAATTAAGAATACGATCGCGTCGTCAGGCGGACTTGAGGAGTCCAACCCTATGGCTAGTTTATTGAAGGCCCTAATAGATAGCAATGCACAACATGCTCAAAAGACACGTGCTCTTATCCTCTTAGTTAGATAGGAATCTGCACCCCCATCAGGATTCTCATCATCTTCACATTATACGGGTGACGGAATCCTACATAGTTTCCTTCATCTTCGAACTCCTACGTTCAATGGAGCGACGAATCCTATGGACATAGTGAACTAGCTCAAGATGGCTGAGAAGAACTTGGCCAGTATTAAGTGCCCTAACTCTGAGGCCATCCTCCTAGTAACTCATTTATTTTAAGAAGAAGCTGAGTACTAGTGGGAGAACGAGCAAAATAACAGATTTGCTGATTATATAGTAGAGGACATTCCTTGGGATATGTTCTTGGAAGCGTTCCGTGAAGCATTCATATCGGCATCAGCTCAAGCAATTCTGGAGGATGAACCCCTCCATCTCACACAAGGAAATAATTCAGTGTTCGACTACGAGCAGGTATTTCGGAGATTGTCACATTTTGTTCCGTATCTAGTTAGAACGGAAACATCTAGCTGCCACCATTTCCTGAAGGGTCTTAGAGACTCTATTAAAGCCCACTTAGTATCTCATTAGATTAAGACTCTGACTAAATTAATTGAGGCTGCCCGTCTACAAGAAGGATTCCAAGGTCAACTGGACCGGAAAAGGAAGGCAATAGTAATGCAGCCGAGGAAGGAACGTTTTGGCTATCATAAGGTGGCAAAAGTCTATAACATGGAAACTACACAACCCCAACCTCAGACCTTTGAATGCAAACAATTACATTTGTACGAAAAATGCTACCACTTTGGTGGTGTATGTTTTACTTGTGGTCATAGCAGCCATAACCATTATGAATGCAATGAGAAGAACACAATCGACGGAGTGCTCATCAATCACTCCCGTCATAAGCAAGCATTCTGTGCACAACCAAGGAATAGTCGAAGGCCTGCTCCTGCTATAAAGTCATCTACTACATCAAACTTAAAGGCAATTGTACCTGCATAAAAGCCGAACTATGATCGGTAGGGTCAAAGGCCTCAGAACAAACAACCCTCAGCACCGGCAAGGGTATATATGTTAACTCCTACCTCTGCTCTAGAGGACAATGATGTGGTTTCAGGTACGCCTTAAATTAATTCTATTCAGTTCTTACTATTCTAGTAATCAGTCTTCACCATTTAAACATTTTCAAATGTTTGAGTAGCTATTCTTATTAAGTCATCTTAATCATAGGCACCTTATCAATAAACGATAAATCGTGTAACATCATTTTCGATATGAGAGCAAGTCATTCTTTTGTATCGGAAAATTGGGCTAAAACTCTTAAGCTACAAACATATCGATTAGCTAACTCATTGAGCATCGGGTTTCCTTTTGGAGCCCGTATGTAGGCTCAACAATTCTGCAACATAGATATTTCTATTGGTGAACAAAATTATAAGGCTAAATTAATTGTATTGCCAATCGCAAACTTTGATATAATCTGTAGCGTCCCGTCCCGTCGCCGTGCGCAAAATACGAGTATAATTCATAGATTTGCGGCGAAACGGTGCGCTACTCGGGAACGGTGGGCCATACTAGTAAAACCCATTGTCCCGAATAGATTTAAAGAGACAAAGCTATACTGAAGGCCGCTGACTCGAGTCCTAAGAGTAGGCTCGACAGCCAATACCTAACGTAAGAATGGAACCTTTATCTTAGGTATTAGACTGAGTACATACATAAGGTGTAAGGGAGGAGAGAAGGACCCATGTACGTTACAAAATATATCAGCGTTTCCAGTACGCCGATCACATCACAATACTATGCATAGTAATATAACAGAGTGCGGAAGCTGAAAGCAAAACATCCAGAATATATTCGTCTCAAACAGTAGTAAATATCCATCTCAGAAAAAAAAATAAAAGTACATCCAGAGTTTTATTACAAACCATAATAATGTAGAAATATAAAAAGTCTAGCCAGAATACTAAAAAGGACTAAAAAGTAAAAGTAGGTGCTCAATCCCCTACAGCTCCAAGTGCTCCTCCTGAGTCTCTGGGACATCCTCCTGACCTGCCTCCAACAACTGCTCGGGATCTAGCAAATTGCCGGATCCCAAAAGTACCCCGTGTTAGACAAAAAGTCTAACACATCGAAGCTAGCTATACAAGCTAATCTAACATAACAAATATGCAAGGACATAAAGTAAAAGTGCAGGAGAAACTGTAAAGCGTCAAATAACTGAACTATAGGAACTAAGCAAAGACACACTGCATCAAAACCAAATGCTAAAAATACATGAAAATGTTAGATGCTGAGAAGGATGCTATATGCTGCACTATATGCTACTGAAACAATACTCACAGATATGCTATATTACGGTATATCACAGAACTATCACTGAATGTCTATGAGTCGTACGGTCCAATGTAAGTACAATAGTTAGGAAGTCAGTATGGTGACACAGATGCACCCTGAATTTCCCCAGTCTGTGTATATATAACATTCCGTATCTCATACTGTATCACTGATAATTATATGTCACAACGGAAGGAATGAGTTCAACTCATGTTTATGCTTATGCTTATGCCATTGTATGATATGAATGGAAAAATCCCGAAATCCATAAAGAATATAGTAATAAACAAAAATGAATCCTAAGTCTCCACTATGCAGAATCCTGCTAAAAGGATTCTGACTCCAAATCTCTAGATCGATATTTAGTTAAAGTTGCTTATTTACATCAAAGATCACTAGGCAGGGTGATTGTATACACATATTAAATATGCTGCAAAGATAGGACTCTCAACTTTTTGTTTGATTACGCCACCCTAATAAAGAGATCTTCATTAGGAGGCACCATCCGATGATGATTTTGTATCTCAAAATAAGCATTTAGTCACTAAACTCACAATCATACTTAGCGTCTTAAGGAAGGTAATTCTCCTTTACTTAGTTTTATTTAAGCCATACCTATTGAAGCGATCTTCGCCAGGAGGCATTACCTGATAGCAACTGTCCTTCAATAAAACTAAGGAATGGGTACCCATTTAATACACTCTTAGGATTGATTGATTTATTCTAAGCGAGGTTATGTCCGCCTAAGCCCGCAGGATAGCAACAAAGATAAATCTTACTTATAGTGACTCAACCAATCCAGATTATTACTGGGGACCAGTAATATGGGTATACTATACTACACTTACCCAACAATCGTGGTTCAATCAAATCTATTTAATAGAGCAAGAATTTATCAAGACTACAAGTCTTAGACTAGTAGGTAAGTCCTATATAAGGTTTCACAAATCTAATGTGATTAGGGATCACTTAATATAGATTCTACCATAAGGAGATGTATCTCTGCTAATGTCTTAAGTGATTACTACCACAAGGAGAATAGATCAATCTCTAAGGTGAAGGGATCTTCTATACTTCTACCTCAAGGATTCATACAAGGCCTCTTACCTCATGATATATAAATTTAGGTCTTTTAGATAATTTAAGATGATCTTATGAAGAGAGCATCAAGATCTCTTCTTTAGATGTTGATATTAATCTATTAGGTTTTGATTCATAATTAGATTTAGGATGATTAGATCAGATGATTAAGTCATCTAATCACACTTAGACTAAGATTATGTGAACTAAATCAAGCATATTGTTAAGGATTAGATCACTTATTTAATCAATATGATTTTAATTGTCTTCTTATGCTAGTCTTCTTTCTTAAGAGAAAATCAGGGATCTAAAGTTTAGATTCAGATCAAGCAATCACATAGATTTATTATTAACCTTAACATGTCTAATTCAAATGTTTAGGATCAATAGTAAATCAAATGTATTATTGGAAAATGTTCAATTCACAGTCTTCTAATCAATATAGTTGAGTTAGGGTTGTTATGGTTTTAGAATTGCCTTAAGTAGATTAGGGCTTGACTCCTTCTCAAATCTTAAGTCAAATCAAGTGTATATTTAAAGATCAATGTCAAATCAATGGATTAATTAAGCATTATTGGTGGCAATCCTAGGTTTAGATCAAGTCTTAAAAGCTTGATCCAAATCTTAGGATTTCTTAAGTTAATTAAGATATTTAAGATTCTATAGTTTTAAATTGATTTAAGTATACTTAATAAGTTTACAAGAGGTGATTTTATTTCATTTGGTTTACTGTTATCAGCCAAAATAATGATTAAAGTTTAACAAACAGTGTTTACTTAATGCTAACCAAACCCTAATTTCAAGCAAAAAGGATTAGCACATAAATAAAAATCCAACCATTCAAATTACATGAAATTTGGCATACAAGTCCTAATTAATCATACAAGTAGTCAGAGACTGAGTTTGCTATGATCCAATGTGTATAAACCCTAAAATTCACTAATTATGATTTGACAAGATTAGGGCGTAACTACAATTACAGAACTCAGAAAAATATTACACTTGGCACATGCAATTTAATTAACATCAGTGAACTAATGGCACCCTAAACATATAATTTGAATAAGTAATTTTACTAATCTACCCTAATTAAGATTCACTGTAATTAGGCAATAATTAAAGATCTAACCATCAGATGTGTGATTTTATTTTATATTTAAGTTCCTAAGATTTTTTTGAACATTTTCATATATGATATCATAGAATTTTGACTAGTGGATTCAAACTTATTTGAATAATACATTATGTATTTTTATTTAATCAAAATCCTATGATTCAATTAATTGAATTATTTTCCTTAAGGAAACTAATTCCATTAATTCGGTTTAATTAAATAGCTCGGCCCGAAATCGAAAACGCGCGGGTCGACCGGGGCCCGGGAGACCCGGCACTGTCGCACCGCGCGGGTCATGGGTTGACCCGGCCCGCACAGTGTCGTCGTCCCCGATTCTTCGCCCCGTGGAAGAGGCCGATTAGGAGAAACCTAATCGCCAAATTCCAGCTCATCCGGTCTACGGATCGACCAACATTCAATTGATACACCATCACCACGTCCAGGCGCGTCGATTGGGACCGGAAGCCCCTTAGGAGACGGTCTGGATCAGCCAGACCTTACTCACCCGAGGCGTTCACCATTTATGTTACTGTGGGGAGATAATTCTCCCCACAGAGGCCATGCCAGACCCCGAGCTCGATCCCTACACCATCAGAGAGGTGAGGCGGATCGAAGCCCTCTGGTCTGGGGGTCTGGGGTGGCTTGGATCACCGGGTCCTTACTCGACCAAGACGATCCAGAAGGAAACTAGCCCGATCGATCGATTCGATCGATCGGGGCTAGCTCAGGCCCTAATTATGATACGGGTAAGCTCGAAACGATAATAAGAATAGAAACGCATCAAATGGAATAGGATTCGAGCCTTATTGACTCGATTCCTGCAACTGGGATACCTGGTTTCGATCGGGTGTTTGTAGACGGTGAAGTGATCTCCTCCGGCCTTGCTGAGCTACCTTAGATCTCTCTGAGAGTTCCTGAACTCCAGAAGACTCTCCTGTCAGCAGTACGCGAGCTCGAGAGTGCCTAGGTGAAGCTTCGGCAATCGGCAATGGTGGAGAAGGAAGCCCGACTACAATTGATCAGCAATGATCAAATGGAGGGGAGCTGAGGCTATTTATAGCCTCAAGGAGGTGCCATGAACCTTCCAGAGCCTTTAATTGGGCTGAGGAGGGTCGGAGGGCGAGCCATGGCCGAGTCTTCGAATTTCCAATTCGAGCTCGGCCGGGCCACGAGGCCCGATCGGGGTCCCATAGCCATTAGGGGAAGCTTGGCAATGGTCTGCTGAGCTGAAGAGGGGAGTGGCCGACCGAATGGCCAGCTGGCAGTACGGGAAAATTCCTGTCGGGTGAGGGAATCTGGCGGAGATGATGATCCACAGTGCCAGACCCCGCGGATGCCGTCTGATCGGTTGATCAAAAGGCGCTATGGTTGGGATCGCTCGGATCCTAACGGCCGATCGCGAGAGCGATCCTGGCCGTAGGATCCACGGGACAGATCCAACGATGGATCGGCTGTTCCGCGGGATTGCATCCTAGCCGTAGATCAAAAAAGGCGAAACGGCTGGATTCATGGGATGCCGCTGTCGTGTGACCCGGGCTCCGCAGCGGACCGCCCTCGGATCCGGCCGTTTATTTAGGTATTAGGGTATATTTGCAAAATCAATTTGTTTGGAACCCTTTTATGCAATTGAACCATTTTAATTTAAATTGAATTATTGCCCAAATTAATTCCAAATTGCACCAAATTTTCACCCTTAGCTAATTTGGGGGTGAGGAATTCAAAAATGCAATCAGATTTTAATTTTGAGATCAAAATATTTTGGGCCTAGACTAGGGCATCTAGACTGATCAAATTGTAATTTTTGACTTAGAGAAGTCCAATGGACTTCAAATTTTCCAGATAGGCTTAAATTGATGTTCTAAAGGTAATGATGCTAAAAATTAAATCAATCAACATTTATTTTGCACGATAATAACTTAGGATTGTTACATAATCCTAGGCATGAATTTGTTAAGCCAGCATGGTGCTTCAATTAATTGCCAAAAGAAGAAAATAACTTTGGGTAGTGGAAGTAAATCAAAATTATTCATGGGAATATTTAGCACCCAAGCGTCGCTGATTAATGCAATAACAGCAGAAAGGCTAGTCAGGAAGGGATGCGATGCGTATCTCGTAACGATGTTGGGAGAGAAGAAAGAAGTCATGCCTATTTCTGAGAACCGTATAGTTTGTGAATTTCCTGATATTTTCCCTGAAGACCTACCCAGTTTTCCCCACCTAGAGAAGTAGAGTTTGCAATTGAATTAATTCCCGGAACTCAACCGCTGTCAAAAGTTCTATATCGTATGGCACCAAAAGAACTTCAAGAATTGAACAAGCAACTTCAAGAATTGTTGGAGAAAGGCATTATTCATCCAAGTACATCTCCTTGGGGAGCGCCTATTTTGTTTGTAAAGAAGAAAGATGGATCGATGAGAATGTGCATCGATTATAGGGATTTAAATAAAGTAACCATCAAGAATAAGTATCCTCTACCTCATATCGATGACTTATTCGATCAGTTGTCTAGAGCTAAAATTTCTCAAAGATAGATTTGCAATTTGGGTATCATCAATTGCGAGTTAAAGATCCAGATGTGGAGAAAACAGCATTTAGAACCCGCTATGGACATTATGAATTTTTGGTAATGTCTTTTAGTTTAACAAATAAGCCATCCATTTTTATAGATTTAATGCAGCGCGTGTTAAAAGAGTATTTAGACAAATTCATCATCATTTTCATCGACAATATTCTGATTTATTCAAAAAGTAAAACAGATCACGAGAACCATCTATGATTAGTACTAGAAGAGCTCCGAAGCCATGAGCTATATGCTAAGTATTCCAAATGCAAATTTTGGCTCGACTCAGTCGCTTTTCTGGGTCATGTCGTCAACTCTCAAGGAATCAAAGTCGATCAAAATAAAGTGAGCGCAGTTCAAGATTGGTCACAACCAAAATCCATTACCGATATCAGGAGTTTCTTAGGACTAGCAGGTTACTATAGAAAATTTGTTACGGGCTTTTCACAAATTGAGTCTCCTCTCACCAAGTTGACGCAGAAAGCAGTACCATTTATCTGGAGTCCAGAATGTGAGAAAGCGTTTCAATCATTAAGAGATGCTCTTTCCTCTGCACTAGTTCTAGCCTTACCTAAAGAAGGTCTTAACTACCAAGTCTATACTAATGCATCTAGCATAGGTTTGGAATGTGTGCTGATGTAGGAAGGAAAAGTTATAGCCTACACATCTCGTTAGTTAAAACCGCATGAAAAGAACTATCATGTTCATGATCTCGAACTAGCAGCCATAGTTTTTGCTCTGAAAATATGGCGTCATTATATTTATGGTGTCCAGTGTTCCATATTCACCAACCATTATAGTCTAAAGTACATCTTCACCTAGCGTGAGCTAAACTGCCGACAACAAAGATGGCTAGAGCTAATAAGTGACTATGATTTAAGCATCCAGTATCATCCAAGAAAAGCAAACATTGTAGTAGATGCACTCAGTCATCATGCTACTCTATCTTCTATGATATTATCAAGCTCTCTAGAAGAAGAATTCCAAAAGCTCAAAATCAGGCCAGTGCATGGTGCTATGCTAAGCGCACTGATATCCATGAGTTCAGTTAAACCTACATTTCATCGCGATGTCTATATATCTCAAACCAAGGATGAAGACTATCTGAAGTTTAAAGTTGACATCGAGAGTGGTCATCGCTTTGATCTTTAGCTTCGAGGTAAGGTAATCTATCAAGAAGATCATCTATTAATTCCTAAATCCATGCATCAAGAGATTCTAGTAGAAGGTCACAATTCTGGTTACCAAATATATCATGATAGTACCAAGATGTATCAAGATCTGAAGAAATCATTCTGGTGGCCCAGAATGAAGAAAAGTGTGACTGAATTTGTAGCAAAGTGTCATGCTTGTAATTTAGTTAAAGCTGAACACCAAAATCCCAAAGGACTTCTTCATCCTCTGGCAATTCCTGAATAGAAGTGGTTCAATATTTCTATGGATTTTGTTATGGGCTTACCCATATCAAGATCTCGTGCTCATTTAATCTGGGTCATTGTCGATCGACTAAACAAATCAGTACTTTTATCCCTATGCGTCAAACTGATTCTGTGGAGAAATTAGCAAAGTTGTATATTAAGGAATATATTAGACTCCATGGAATTCCCAGATCT
This sequence comes from Gastrodia elata, assembly GCA_016760335.1. Taxonomy (NCBI): domain Eukaryota; kingdom Viridiplantae; phylum Streptophyta; class Magnoliopsida; order Asparagales; family Orchidaceae; genus Gastrodia; species Gastrodia elata. The sequence goes on along the minus strand of CM028670.1, from coordinate 23,356,357 downwards.
ATCTTATTTGATCGAGATAGCCGTTTCACTTCAAAATTTTGGCAAGTAGTGCATCAAGACTTTGGAACTACTCTAGCCATGAGCACCGCTTTTTATCCTCAAATAGATGGATAAATGGAAAGAGTCAATCAAGTCTTGGAAGATCTCCTTTGTCTCTGTATTCTAGATTTTAGAGGTTTCTTGGAAGATCATATTCCTCTAGTAGAGTTCGCATACAACAACAGTTTTCAGGCAAGTATTGGTATGGCTCCATATGAAGCCTTATATGATAGGAAATGTAGTACTCCATTAGCATGGTCTTAAATAGGCAGTGTTCAGATATATGGTTCTGATTTAGTTAAAGAAACCAATCGAAAGATTCAACTAATCCAGCAAAGAATCAAAGCAGCTCAAGATTGTCAAAGTAAGTATCATGATGCTCATCATCGTACTCTAGAATTTGATATTATAAATTTTGCATATCTTAAAGTCAGACCGATGAAAGGCGTATATCATTTTGGTGTAGCCGGGAAGCTAAGTCCCCGCTACGTCGGACCTTTTGAAATATTAGAAAAGATTAGTTCTGAAGCTTATGATTGAAGCTTCCTCAATATTTTTCTGCAGTCCATAATGTGTTCCACATCTCCTCTTTGTGGAGATGTCTTCACAATCCATCTCACTTGATTCAACTTCCAGCGGTATCTCTCCAGTCAGATCTTTCTTATGCGGAAGAGCCAATTAAGATCTTAGCTCATGATCAAAAGCAGCTGAGGAATCGCTCAATTCCAATGGTAAAGGTTCAGTGGAGGAATCACTCTTTAGAAGAATCTACTTGGGAGAAAGAGGCGGATATGAGAAGGAATTATCCCAATGTCTTTAGAACTCCAGGTACTCATTAACTTTCAAAATATTATTCTATTCTTCAAATTTCTTCATGTTTATCTTCTCTCTTGAGATGATATTGAGGACGACATCATTCTTAAGTGGGGGAGTTTATAACAACTTTAAGTTGTTACCCTGCTAATCTATAGTCTAGGAAATTATTAATTTTGATTCCATTTCTTTTAGAACATCAAATGAATCATATCCTGAAAATTTGAAGTCCATTGGACTTCTTTAAATTCGAAATGATATTTTGATCAGTCTAGATTCCCTAGTTTAGATATAAAATATTTTGATCTTAGAATTAAATTCTGATTATATTTTTGAATTCCTCACCCCCAAATTAGCTAGGGGTGAAGTTTGGTATAATTTGAAAATCATTTAGGCCATAATTCATATTTAATTAAAATGATCTAATTGCATTTTAGGGTTTCCAACAATTCAAAATTACATTTATACCTTTAAACTAATTAAACGGCTGGGATCCGCTGTGCGGACCACGGGCGATCCACTGCGGAGCCCGGGTCGTACGACAGTGGTGCTCCCGTTGTATCCGCCTCTCGCTCTATTAATCCAAGGGCCAGGATTAGATCCTGCGGGATCGTGGATCCGCCGTTAGATGCGCCCGTGGAATCCCATGGCTTGGATTCAATCTGATACGGTAGTTAGGATGTGGAGGATCTGGACCGTAGTGCATTTCCTTCGATCCATCGGATGGCATCTGAAGGCTCCGCCACTGTGGACCTTCATCTTGAACGCACCCTTCCCTGATAGAGGAGATCCCCCGTACTACCAGCTACCCCACTTGTCCCCCACTCTTGTGTCCACCTCGGCAAGGTCGTTAGGACCTCCCCCGTCTTGGTAAGGACCCCCGATCGGGCCTCGTGACCCGGCCAAGCTTGAATTGGAAATTCGAGAGCTTGGCCACGGCCCAACCTCTTGGGTCTTTCCCAGCCCGAGCCAACCCTCCAAAATCTTTCGAATCCTCTGCCAAGGCTATAAATAGCCCTTGCATTGCTCCATTTGATCCTTGCTGATCAATTGAGCTCTCTGCAACTTCCGTCATTACCGAACGCTTGAGCTTACGTAGGCGATCCCTATAGCTCCCGAACTACTGATAGTAGGCTCTCCTGGTGTTCAGGATCCTTTGCAGCATCTGGAATCTCAACCAAGACCAGCCGGATCCTCAGTCGATCGTCCCGAGCACCCCGTCAAACTAGGTACCCCCGTTGTTCGGTCTAAGCTAATTAGGCTCAGACCCTCTCCCTTTTTATTCATAATCGTGCCCATTATCGAAACGAACCCAAGGCTATCGAACTTAGGCCCTAAGCTAGACCCGATCGATCGAATTGATCGATTGGGCTAAGTCACCTAAGGAACGCCTCGGGTGAGTAAAGTCCTGGCATTCCAGACCATCTCAGACCCTCGGACCAGGGGGCTTCGATCCGTCTCACCTTCCTGATGGTGTAGGGATCGAGCCCCAGGTCTGGTGTGGTCTCTATGGGGAGAATTGTCTCCCCACAGTAGCTCCATTAAAGGAGCCCTCAGGTGAGTAAGGTCCGACCGATCTGGACCATCTCACAGAGGGCTTCAGGTCCCGTTCGGTGCGCCTGAGCATGGTGAGCGTGTATCGATCATTGGTTGGACGTGCCGTGGTCGAGAGGAGCCGGAATTGGCCGATTAGGGTTCCCCTAATCGAATCCTTCTGTCGGGACGAAGGATCGGGGACGAAGCGTTGTGCGGGTCGGGCCGACCCGTGACCCGCGTGGTGCGCAGTCCTGGGTCTTCGGGCCCCGGTCGACCTGCGCCGTTTGGCAACGGGCCAAACCCATTTTAATTTAAATCCGATTAATTGGATTTATTTTCCTTAAGGAAAATAATCCAATTAATCAAATCATAGGAAAATTAAATTAGAAAAATACATAATTTATTAATTAAATAACTTTTAATCCACTAGTCCAAACCCTGTGATATCATATATGAAATTGATCAAAAAAACACCAGGGATCTGAATGTTAAATAATATTGAACATCTAATTATTAGATTTTCTATTTTTGCCTAATTATTGCAAATCTTGATTAGGATAAATTAGCAATTATACTTAACCAATTTGCATCTTTAGGGTGCCATTAGTCTCCTTATGCAAAGTAGAATGGATGTGCTAGGTGATGCATTTTTTTGATCTCTTTATTTCAATTTATGCCCTAATCTCGTTAAACCATAATTAGTGAAAATTAGGGTTTGTAGGCATGGGATCTTAGCAAACTTAGTCTCTAATTATTTGTATTATTAAATATAACTTATGTGCCAATTTGTATGGAATTTTAATGGCTAAATTTGTAATTAGGTGCTAATCCTTTTAAATGGATTTAGGGTTTGATTAGCACTAATTACTTTCTATTTTATAAATTTTTCTATTAATATGCTTCATAACAGTGAGATAAAAATATGAAAACCATGTATACTAATTCATAATGTATAACTTGAATAATCCTAAAAATTGGAGAATTTAATCATCTTAATTAACTTAAGAAGTCTTAAGCCTTTAATCAAGCTATTAAGACTTGATCTAGGTCTAAGATTGCCACCAATAATATATACCTAATTCACTGATTTAACATTTGATCTATAAATAAACACTTGATCTTAATTGGACATGAGTAGGGGTTAAACCTTAACATGCTTAATTAAGATCCAAACTCTTAAACCTTAATTAAATGGACATGATTATAAGATAATGTAACTGATATTTTTTTATAATGCATCTGATTTGATATTGATCCTAAAACATTTGGAATAGACATATTAAGGTTAATAATAAACTTATGAGATTTCTTAATCTGAATCTGAACCTTAGATCCTTGATTTTCTCCTAAATAAGACTATTAGCATAATAAGATTAATAAAACAATATTGATTGAATAAGTGATCTAACTCTATCAGCATCCTTGATTTAAATCTCATAATCATAGAATAAGCTATGATCAGATGACTTAATCATTTGATCTGATCATCTTAAATCTAAATGACAAGTAAAACCTAGAGTGTTAGTATTAGAGTTAAGAGTATGATATCTTAAGTATCTCAACACAAGATCATTTTTGAAATATTTTAAAGACCTAAATTGAATATACATTAAGGTAGGAGGACCTAGCATAACTCATTGAGGTAGAATCTTAGATGATCCCTTAACCTTAGAAGTTGATCTTAACCCCTCATGGTAGGAATTACTTAAAATATTAGAATGACACTTTTCTTGTGGCAGAATTTATATTGAGTGATCCTTGATCATATATTCTTGGAGCCTTGTATAGGACCTACCTACTTAGCCTAGGCATTTATAGTTTTGATAAATCCTTATTAATTAAAAAGAGTTGTAAGAACTCAGATTATTGGTTGGTGTAGTATGGTATACCCATAGTACTGGTTTTCCTCAGTATTATTCAGGATTGGGTGATTCACTTTAATATGGACTTATGAGTAGGTGCTATCTCTAGGGATTAGACGAATACAGTCCTGTTAGAGTAAATCTCCCAATACTAAGAGTGTATTAAACGGGTACTCATTCTTTAGTTTGATTGAAATACAAATCGCCAATGGGCAATGCCTCCTAGCGAAGTCCGCTTCAATAGGTGTGGTGGCTCAAATAAACTAAGTAATTAGATTCACCTTCTTTAAGACACTAAGCGTGATTATGAGTGAGGCATCTTGATAACTTAGCTTGAGATACAAATCACCAATGGGCGATGCCTCCTATCGAAGACCGCTTCGTTAGAGTGGCTCAATCAAACTAAGTGATAAGAATCATCTTCCTTACAAATATGCAAGATATGTGTATACAATCATCCCATATAATGATCTTTAAGTAAATCTTTAACTTTAACCAATCATCATTCTAGAAGCTATGAGTCAGAATCTTTTTAGCAAGATTCTGCACAATGGAGACTAGAATTCATCATCAGTGTTCAAAGTTTTGTGGATTTCTAAATTTTACTCATATAGAATAGAAACATGAGCATGAGTTTGAGGAATCATTTCAGTAGTGATGCATGAGTATCAATGATAAATTATGGGTTACGAAATGTTGCATACATTGACTAGGGAATTTTAGGATATATCGGCATCACCGTACTATCTTCCTAATTGGGTGTATGTATATATTGGACCATACGACTCATAGCCTTTCAGTGACATATCTATTACATACCATGGCATACCGTATTGTGGCATATTTGGGTGCATCATTCTAGTGACATATAGTACAGTATTAGACATTTTTCACAGTGATTTCTAAGCATTTGATGTTTTTGTTTACATTCAGTATTCAATTTTGATGTAGTTTTACTTTGCTTAGTCCTTACAGTTACAGTTACATAGTGCCTTTACTATTATTTTCTACAGTCGTGTTAACTTTATTGTCTATTGCATTTACTTTAGAACTACTTAGTTTGTTGAAACGTGTTAGACTTTTTGTCTAACACGGGGTACTTTTGGGATCCAGCAATTTGCTAGATCCTGAGCAGCTTGTGGAGACAGTACAAGAGGATTTACAGAAGATCTAGGAGGAGTACGTGGAGCCTTAGTGGATCAATCTTCTACCTTTTACTTACTACTTTATTTCAGTATTTTAGATAGACTCTACCTTTCATCTTTTAAATCAGTTTGTAATAATTATGGATGTATTTTACTTTTTTTTCAGAGCTGAATGCTTACTACTGCTCTGTGATGAATGTTTTATGGATGTTTTGCTATAGCTTCCGCACTCTGTTATACTACTATACTTAGTATTGTGATGTGATCAGCATACTGGAAATGCTGATATATTGATAATGTATATTGGATTCACATTTACCTCTTTAACTTCATTGTATGTATTAGTCTAATACTTAAGACAAGTAATCTGCTCTTATCTTAAGTATTGACTCTCGATCCTACTCTTGGGTTCGAGTCAGCAGCCTTTAGTGTGGCTCAGTCCCTTCTGTCCTAGCTTATTCGGGAAGATGGGTTTTGCAAGCTCGTCCTCCTGAGTAGTGCATCGCTCCACCACTGATTATAATTATAATTTTCTTTGCGCGCGGCGACGGGGCGGGGCGTTACAGCTTGTCTCTTGGTCAGAAGGCGCTACAGCGCGTTGTAGCACCCATAATTATTTGAAAGTACCCAAAACTGTCCTGAATTGCCCATATTTGTGATTTTTTGCATTTTAATGACTATAGAACCTTAATGGAGCCAAACTATATCAAAACCAAACCTGGATTTAGTAAAATTAAGAAATGTGTGAATTTAAAGGTGAATTTCAAATGTGAAATCTATCATTTACCCTAAATGTCATGTTTAAAACCTCCTAAAGATTTGCTTGAATATTTTGTGCCAAATGGAAATGTTATAGCCTTGATTGCTTGCATGAATAAGTAGAACTTAATAAGCAAGTTGCATGAAACTTATGTGTTTTAAATTTGTAATCAAGTGCTAACTTTCTTTTTGGTAAGATTTAGGATTTGATTAGCCTTAAATACTTTCTATTTTATATAACTTTACATTTCTATGTTTTCATAATATTATGGTGTATGTTAGAGAACTATTGCATGTACTTAGACACCTTGAGTTAATGAATTTGGCATAAATTAGTATTTGAACCTAAGAATCTTAAGAATTTGATTAAGTAATTAGTACCTAATCCTAATCTTGAAATGTACCTCTATAATATACCAATAACTCATTAATTTATCATTAATTCGTAGATTTTACAAGTGATATTGATTGGATGGAGTTAGGAGTCAAATCCTAGCTTGTCTTATTAAGGTCTAAACCCTTAATCACTTTAAATAAATTAACTTGCTTGAAAGATAGACTACTTTGCATAATTCTAATAATGTGCCCTAATTTGACATTGATCTAGAAGTGATAAGGTCTTTAATAAACTCACACGATTGTAAGTCTGAACTTATTCTTTTAACTCTCTAATTTTCTCTTAAATAAGACTCTTAGAATATTATAAATCATAATACTATATTGATTTACAAAAATGACCAATTCCTAATAATGTACATGATTGAACCTCCTGATTTTAGCATAGGTGGTGATTAGATGGGTTATCCATCTAATTTAATTAAATCAATCCAAGGAAGTAAGAATGGTGAAAGTGATAATTAATCATAAATCTTAAAGTAGTACTTTTATACTTTAATGAAAGATCTTATGATCATACCTTAGTATTAATAATTCATTAATTGCTAAGTCTTCTTATTAGGTAATCTATTGAGGTAGAAAGAGCTTATTATTTACATCTTGAGGTAGGAACTTAGATGATCCTTATTAACTTAGATGCTTGATCTTAGATCCTTGTGGTATGATCACCTAAAAACTTAGAATGAGGTTTTCCCGTGTGGTAGTATTCTAAATTGAGTGACCTTTGGATCACATCCTTGGAACCTTGTATAGGATTCACCCTAATAGAGCACAGATTCATTAGTTTGATAATCCTTATTTATTAAATAGATTTGTTAAAATTAGTGGATTGTCAGTTGGATGTGCTATTTGTATATCCATGGTGCTGAGTCACTCCAGCATAGCCTAGGCTTGGATGTGCTATTGTATATCTATGGTGCTGAGTCACTCCAGCATAACCTGGGCTTGGATGTGTCACTCTAACTTGAATTGTAGAGTCTCTCCTTATCCTATGTGATTGGATAAGTATAGTTTAACTTAGAGTAACACTTCTAAGCTTAAGAGTGTTTTGATTAATGAAATTGAATACTTAGTTTGAAAGAATAAATTATAAAGGGTTTCATCCACTTATCTTTGTGTGCATTGATAAGTGCAGTTAAACAAACTAAGTACCTCCAAGTAACCCTTCTTAGAATACTAAGTATGCTTGTAATTATAGTATTTAATAGCGTAGTTTGAGATGATAAACTATAAAATGGTTTCATCCTCTTATCTTTGTGTGCATTGATAAGTGCAGTTAAACAAACTAAGTGTTGAATTCGCCTTTCTTGAAAATATACTAACCATGTGTATACAACCTCTTCAGTTGATACTTCTAAGTATAATCTTAACTAAGATCAATCCTTGAATTAAAACTAGGAATCAGAATATGAATTCTGCATGGTGGAGATAATGGAATCATTATGTGATTGTAAAGCAGTTTTTGATGATTTTACGAATCATATTGGGTTAAAATACTTGGCATAATTGCAAAAGCATAAGCAAGAAAGCATTGTGAACTACGGGATACAGCATGCATCAACAGTAATGTGAACTATGGGATGTGGCATGCATCAATGTTGGTAGGACCTACGGGATGCAGCATGCATCATGGATATTAGGATTTCTTGAGGGTGCATGTGGCACCAAATGCATATTTGCAGCATATAATTCAGTGACATATTCAGATACATAATTATATTTTCAGTGACATACAGTACAGTTTTATAGCATATTACTTAGATTTAGATCATTTACTTTATTTTTTATATTTCAGTTTTCAATTTTATAGTTCAATTTTACTCTATTTTCAGACTCATACTATTTCAAATTTTTAGTTATTTTTACTATTTTTTGTAATCTCATTTAAATTACTTAAATATTAAGTTAGATAATTATAATTATCTAGAATAACTATCAATGTGTTAGACTTATTGTCTAACACATGGTACTCTTGGGATCCAATAATTTGCAACATCCAGAGCAGTTAGTGGAGCCTAGATCAGGTGGATACTTAGGAGATTCAGGAGGAGTTCGTGGAGCACTAGTAGACTCTTCTCCAGCCTTTACTATTTTGCTTAATTATTTTTTAGTACAGTATTTAGACTTTATTTCTATATTTTAGTAAACTATTTTTAATAACTCTGGATGTATTTTCCTTTTCTGTTTTGAAATGGATATTTTATTCAGCTTCTGTGATGAATGTTTCTGGATGCTTATTTTTAGCTTCCGCACTCTATCTTTATAGTACTTATACTTAGTATTGTGATGTGATTGGCAAACTAGAAATGCTGATGTTACTATACATATATTGGATTTCTCTTTCTTATACTCATAATCTAATGTATGTATTAGCTTAATACTTAAGATAAGGATACTATTCTTATCTTAAGTATTAGCTCTCAACCCTTCTTGAGGTTGAGTCAGCAGCCCTTCAGTTCTAGTTTCAGCTATTAGGAGATGCAGAATTCCTTCCCGAGTAGCACACCGCTCCGCTGCCGATTGTTTATCTCTTTTGCGCGCGGCGACGGGGTAGGGCTCTACAGCCTTAGGGTACAATGACGACTCCCGCGACCGTTGGATGGAGCCGCTCGTGGGATGGATGGCTAGGATGGGCCTGCCATTTAATCAAATGGCAGACTGACACATTTTGCCCTCTTAATTTAAATTATTTAAATATTAAATATTAAATAAATAATTTTCATTTAATTACTCAAAATTAGAGAACCAAACAGCTCCAAAAAATCCTAAAAATTCACCTATAGCTAATTTGGGGGTGAGGAACTCTAAAATAAAGTCAAATTTTTTGTTAGAGGTCAATTTAATGTTCTTAATTTTCTAACTAATTAAATATTTATTAACATATCTGTTAAAAATGAATGATCTCTAAATCACACCAAAATTCAAGTGTTGGTTCCTAATGCTATTAAGTGTCTAATGACAATGGTTTTAACCTAATTTGGATATCTAAAACTAAGTAACAATGACATGTTACAAGTTCAAACTAAGAGGTATCTCTTGTAACTGTTTATATGGGACTAATAGCTGACATCTCCAATTGGGTCATGGATGCAAGTGAAACATATCACACATGTTCCCAAATGAATTGGTTTTGTTCGTATAAAGAAATAGAAAGTGGTGTAGTCACAATGGAAAATAATGTTACGTGATGAATTGCAGGAGTTGGAAGTGTGTTGATTATGACACATGCAAGGAAAATTCAATAATTGAAAGAAATCAGACATATATTAGAGATTAAGAAATATATTCTCAGACAATTCATGCCCGCAACCATAGGCATGTACGCCATTTTCCCATATAATTCAATCAATTTTCTTTCCATTACTTTTTTTTTCATCAATTATAGTGATTGTAGCATCTTCTTCTGAGCTTATGTGTTCGATCAAGTTTGGATAGATCAAATGAGCTCGGGCAAGTACAATACAGTATAGTGCCCCAGTATTGTTTGAAGTTGAATTGGGCACCTAACAACTCCCATCCTCTCATCTGGAACCCTAAGGTCGGCCATGATTTTAGGATTCCAATGAGACATGTGCCAAGACCTGAAGTTCACTATGGAAGGAGCAATCTCCCTCCACAATAAACATTAAAAAGCTAACATGCTCGAGCCGCATTAGAGAGATTATGTTATATTCATATAGGGATTTTAGATACATATAGAAGGTCTCAACATTTGCTTTATTCTAGTATATGGTGCGTATGATGGATCACATTGTGCTGAGAATATCATGATGCCCAAGATTTTCTAATCTTTGTATCTCGACACAGAAGATGAACAATGTCGGATGAGCTGACCCCGACCTGCGCAGCACTTCTTTCAGGTTTGCACCCGTGGTCGCTCCGTGTGTGTGTAGCGGGCGCATGCTGTGATCAAAAATTGTCGTTCATGTATGGAGATTAGGTTAGAATAAATTCCATATTTAAATTTAGTCCAATTTTTAATTAGTTAATAAATTTTTAAATGTATGTCTAAATATGACAAAGTTATAACTCAAAGTAATCAGAAAAATATGAGCAATTTATTAGTAGTATAACTTTTTCAATTTGATTGATATTTTCACTAATGACTTTTAAACCCTAATAACTTAAGTTAGTGCTTAATTATCTCATTTTATTTCTAAATTAGTCATACTTACTATCATTTTATTCTTCATGCTATAGGGAAGATAGATTCACTGACCTAATTCTGATTGGATGTAAAATCAAAAACTTGACTTTTATGAGCTTAATCATACATTAATGTTGGATCTTGAGGCATGGTTTAGCTCATTAGAATTTTATAACTCTATAAGAACTTAGCTTGAACCATACATTACATTGACTGATTACTAGGGAAGATTACACTAGAGAGAACACTAGAGAGACTTCTCTTTAAATTATTAAGTGAAGGGAACTAGCATTAGTAGTTGCATGAATAAACACTAGTAAAAGTTAATGAATAATAAAATTCAAATTAGCTCAATCCATTAGAGAAATAATATAATATACTATTAGATCTTGAGAGAGAGTACTTAAAAAATATTAATACTTTCCATTCAATAGTTGAGATACCTATGAGTACAAGAACCCTATAAGTTCTTGAAGTAAGAAGAATCTTAGAATCTTAATTAGCCTTCTTAGGATGGATATTACATTCTAAATATTAGTATAGTGTTCAAGTAGAAGACTTGAAATATTGTGGCTTATAGGATTAAATAGATAGTCATAAAGGATTCTTTTATCACTATAAGTTAATTATTTTTTCTTTTTCAAATTGTAAACTTGTTATTATGTATATATATATATATATATATATATATATATATATATATATATATACTCTACAATTGACTAAAGGCATGTGCCTTAAGTTAATTGGGAGTTCAATTGACCCTAATCATTAAGGTGGATAATTAAATTAGATAAATTAATGAATATCACATATTTTGTATTAAGAATTGGCAAATTTCTTGAAATGCAGCAGCACTTTGAGAACCTTATTCTCTTGATCATAACTCATATGCATAATATAAATTATAAAATAAACCTGAGAAGGGGTTTCATTCAGGGTGGATTATCTTATATAAATATTATTGAGCCAGAGCTGACTATGGAGTGATTAGGAGACCACACATGCCCTTGATGGGAAATGTGTGATTCTACTAGAAACACTGATACATACAGTTGGGTAAACGTACCTAACTCATCATTGTTTCTGTACGAGCCCACAAGACAAAACATAAAATAAAATAATAATAAATTTCATCAACACTTTTCAGTTTTATAATTATTTACTTTAGTTCAACTTTACTTTAGAGCGTCTCTTATATTGTTTTTTAGCTGCTAGAGTTTACTTATCCAACTCATACTCGTCTATTGCTATTACTTAACAAGTTTCTTGCAGAGAATCATCGAGTGCACTAGCACGCTTACTTATTTTTACTTATCTTTCTATTTTTTTTTATTTCCTGTAGATTCTCTTATAATGCATTGTGCTCCTTAAATATTATTTGTTAAATGTGATATTCTCAAACTAAAAGTAACCTAAATTATCTTAAAATGTACTTAAACTTATGTAAGTCTAACTATTTATTTCTTTTTATTGGCTGTGTTCTACCGTATTAAAAACTAAATACGGTAGATCAAGAGCTTGGAGTTGAGCTAGCAGTTGAACCAGGAGTGGAGCTAGAGGATTAGGAGCAACCTTGAAATTTATGTTATTATTATATATTCTTATCATGTGATGATGAGTGTGTTTTATCTAATAAAATGTTATAAAACTTTAGTATATTGGACTTTTTATTTATTCAAATATGGAATGAATATTTTCTTTTATTTTATTTGGAAGAATATTTTGGTAATGTATATCCTTATATTTGTAAATGCATCTATTTTTCTTATCTTATAGATCATTTTCCCCTAATAGTACTTAATAGTGGATTAAGATATGCTAATCCAGTATTAAGTATTACAGTGACGCTCAGTATTGGATCAAGACATCTTATCTGACTCTGGGTCGTTACAATTCCTTCCAGAGGAGAAAACATATGCAACTAGTGCGGGTGCATTCGCTTTGCTTAACTTGGGAGCTTGTTGAGATAAGCTCTCACGTGGGGCACATGAGAACTGAGGTAAAAAATTGATGAATATTTTTCGTAATTGATGGTAAAGAAAAGGCGATGTTTCGAAACCGACAAAAAGGACATGTGTGGTACTTGCAAGTTTCAAAATTAAGACAAGTTTCACAACCGGCAAAAAGGCGATGTTTCGAAACCGATGCCAATTTAATATAATATAATGGCTAATTTTGTAATTAACAAAAGTTATGAAGCCTAAATTATGGGTAAATTTGTAATTGATTATAATTATGGGCCAATTATATTTTATTAAATTATCATTTTTGTAATCGATAGTTGGATGAAACTATTATAAATAGAATGATTGTGTTCATCTCTGAGGTGTGCTTGAGCTCTTGAGTTTTAGAAATTTTCTTGTAATTGTTCTCTCATATAGTGAAATATCAAATGTTTATACCGAATCACGTAAATTTTGTTGTTTACTTTTGGGTTTTAGAAGTTTTGCACATCTTACCTGTAAGCGTGTCTCGAGTCACAAAAAAACGAATTTATAGAAAAATACAATCAAATATTGGCACCATAACTTGTTTGCTTTCCAACAAATCAAACTTACATTTACCTGGTATATATTTAAGGAAAATGTTTCATCTATTTTAATGTCTTTAATGTGTTTATAAGCATAATTTTTTTGATTAGTGAATCTTAATTATTATGAGTTAAATATTATATTTTTCTTAAAAATATTTAAATTGAATAATTAGCTGTTCATTATTGGCTAAGAAATATTTGACTCGGAACGATTAAAAGCGATTTTTTTTTATTTTTTTTTGGTACAATTACATGCTGATCCTCGTTATTTTCATATCCAGCACAAAAAGCTTCATTTTTACAAAAGTACCACCAAATCCACATCCAAAATCAGCACTTGAATTTCTCCGTTTCCAATCCATAAGGCATCCAGGGGCCGAGGTTATATTTCCAAGAAGTCGAGCTTTGTATATAATTAACTAAATTCACGATGCTATTTCAATAATTCTCTCTTCAGTATAAGTTCGCAGAGCAGGATCGCTGAAGTCTTCACAAACTGCATCCTGCTGTAAGTCAAGGGGGCTTTTTGTCAAGGGGGCTTACTGTTCGTAGCCACAGCTCTTTTTATATGTTTTTTGTTTTGTTCATAATTCTGGATAGAATTATCTGAAGCATTCGCACCATATGATTGAAAAACAGCATGAAAAATAATAATGCAATCTTTGGTTAATCTTACAGGTGGGCAAATTCAAGGATGTGTCCTTTCGAAGGCAATGGCGAGAAGGAGTTGGGAACTGCGAGCTTTTCTTCCAGCCGAAAGTCGAACAAGCTTCCACTGGCTCATAAGGTCGGTTTTCCTCCCCGAAGAAGTATGGTGAGCGAATTAGGCGAAGCTTTGAGGGAAACGTTTTTCGCGGATGATCCGTTGCGTCCATACAAGGATCAAACGAGATCAAGGCAGTTCATTCTTGGACTTCAGTCCTTAATCCCAGTTCTCAATTGGGGGAGAGACTACAATCTTTCCAAGCTCAAAGGCGATGTTCTTGCTGGATTGACAATTGCGAGCCTATGCATCCCTCAGGCGAGTATATGCAGCTATATCTGTAGCCAAATTGTTTGTTTTTTTGAGCTTGATTTGCGACGGTTTTCATTTGATTTTGATTTCTGAATTATAGGACATAGGATATGCTAAGCTTGCCAATTTGGATCCTCAATATGGGCTATGTAAGTTTATCTTTATTCCAAATCTTTGTGATGAGTTTATGTAACCCAAAACATCATTTCTAATGAAGCAGAAATTGATTATTTTTTTTGTAGATACTAGCTTTGTCCCTCCGTTGATATATGCAGTTTTGGGAAGTTCAAGAGATATTGCTATTGGGCCAGTGGCTGTTGTGTCTCTGTTGCTTGAAAATCTTATTAGCAAAGAGTTTGATTATGTAGAAAATAGAGAGGAATATTATAGGCTTGTATTTACTGCTACATTCTTTGCTGGCATCACTGAGGCAGCACTTGGGTTATTTAGGTGCAAAACTGAAGCATTATTTTATAAATTTATGTTTATGATTAGTATTTTGAATTACTTCATTTGCTTTTCAGATTGGGGTTTTTAATTGATTTCCTATCTCATGCGGCTATTGTTGGATTCATGGGTGGAGCTGCAATTACAATTGGCCTTCAACAGCTGAAAGGGCTGCTTGGCATACACAACTTCACAAGGAATACTGATATAATATCTGTAATGCATTCGGTCTGGAGTTCAGCTCATCATGGTGTGAGTATTTTGATTTTGTTTTCTTGACTTAATTAACAATTTTAGAAGGTAAGAGGATGGATTAAATTGAAATAGAAAAAGAAAAAAAAAATGGAATAAATTAAGTAGGTAACTGGTGTAATTACTCAGTAACAAATATCTGATAAGTAGAATTTTTTTCCAATTTTTTTTTATTACAGGAGGTCCACTCAAAAGCTGCACTGCATAAGTTCTCTTCTTACACATGAAAATGAAACATATCTATGCATTTTTGTGTTTTTCTACATGTACCTATAGCAAAGTTCATATTATAATACCTATTAACCCTTAACTGTGAAATCCTCTTAGAAAATACTCCACTATCTCTTAGAAGGATATAGCACCTCTCTTTTTATATCAAGAACCGGTAATGTTTAATTTGAATGGCATGGATTAAAGTTAAACTGCTCAATGTGACATATTGTCTTGCAACATAGTTAAATGGGGTCTTGTAAATCAAATGATGGATAATATATGCTATGAAATATGATCCTACTAATCATTTTATATGTATAACAAATTTGCTAAGGGCGTACATTTGTCGTTCATCTTCTATTTTGATGTATCATGAATATACTTAAAGCTCACTTAAAGATAAAAAGCACATTAAGTTTCTTAAGAATTTTGAATGATGGCAGAACGTTTTAACTGAGCACTGGAATTGTTGACTGTTTTTATGCAGTGGAATTGGCAAACAGTTGTGATTGGATTAGCTTTCTTGGGATTCCTTCTACTTGCAAAATATATTGTAAGTGTCTTTATTCTGATTTGAGAAATTAAATGAAGAGTACTTGAGTTTTTGCTGAGTTAATATTATTATTGATTTTGATTTGCAGGGAAAGAAGAAGAGGAGCCTCTTTTGGGTTCCGGCAATTGCACCTCTGATCTCTATAATACTTTCCACCTTTTTTGTATATATTACCCGAGCTGACAAACATGGCGTTCAAATTGTAAGTTCCCCAAAGCTAACGTCTCCCATCTTTTGCCTGAAACATGAATCTTTATTATAAGCCACCTTGCTGAAAAACAAACATCTCTTTTTGTAGGTGAACAAACTAAAAAAAGGAGTTAACCCTTCATCTTTGCACCAAATTTACTTCAGCGGTCCCAATCTTGCTAAAGGAATCAAGATTGGAGTTGTTTCTGGGATGATAGCCTTGACAGTGAGTTTCAAGTAGCGAATTTGTTAAAAATGGCTTAGAGTTTCCCGGGCAAAGTTTTTATGATTGTTATTATTATATTTTTGAAATTGAAGTTGTAACGGATACATTCCTTGATATCTTCAGGAAGCAGTGGCAATTGGAAGAACATTTGCAGCCATGAAGGACTATCAGTTGGATGGAAACAGAGAGATGGTGGCTCTCGGAACGATGAACATTGTTGGATCCATGACTTCCTGCTACATAGCCACTGGTATGATTTATGAATTATAATATTGGTTTTTTATCACAATTTTTTATCAAGTTATTGCACCCTTGTTGATCTTCAGGACCCCTGTCTCAATCACTATCTTAAAGTCTTTATCCTCTAAGGCCCTAATAGACAAAATATTTTTCTTGATATCTGATACATGTCTAACTTTCAATTCTTGAACTGTCCCTGCATGTGTCCTAATTAACACACTTCCAACTCCTGCAATTCGGCGCATAACATCATTCCCCATTGTGATGCACCACTGTCTGTTTCTCTATACGAACAATATCAATCCTTTTGGGAACATATGTGAAACGTTGCACTAGCATCCATAATCCAACTGGAGCTGTCAACTATTAGACCCATAGAAATAGTAACAAGAGATGCCTCTGAGTCTGAACCCTCCACCACATTACGAATCACATTAGCCTTTGCCTCGGAAGATTCATTTGCCCGCTGCTTTTCTTTCAACTTTGGGCAATCTTTCTTTCAGTGTCATGTCTCCAAACAGAACGTGCACTGGTTATGCACAAAGCTACGGCCTTTGGACTTTCCTCTCTTCTGGAAATCAGCATTCTTCTTTGGTCATTGCTTCTTCTTTTCCAGTCTTCCTCTTTGGAGTGTAAGATCCTCGTCATATCTGATTTGGTAAGACTCTTTATCCCTTCTCCAAAACCAGTAGTTCACAAGGGCTGCAGTCAACTCCTCATATCTCAAGGAATCCGTCTCATGAATAAATGTCTGGAAAAGTTCTCAAACTCATCTGATAATGAATTCAACAAGAGCAGAACATTGTCTTCATCCTCCACTGTTTCATCCAAATTTAGCAAATATGTCAATAGCTTTGTGAACTCGTTAAGGTGCTCATCTATGAAAATTCTATTTCTCATCTAGAATCGATAGAGCCGCCTTTTCATGTGAAGTCGATTCTCCACACTATTTGTCAGGTACTTGCTCTCTAGAAATTTATATAGCTTCCATACCGAAGTCTCGATCATCACTGCATACTTGATATCATGGGTTAAACAGTTTTAAATCAAACCGCATGCACTACGGTTCATTTTGATCCAATCCCTCTTCGAAATTTATTGTTTTTCTTCGCCATCAAGAACATCTTTCATATTTAGTGCACATAATGCATCTGTCACCTTGCACCTCCACATACTGAAACTATTCTTTCCATCGAACTTGACCACAAAGAATACACTGTTTGTAACAAACCCTAGCAATTAAACACACCCAGTCTCGCTTTGATACCACTTGTTCAGATCTTAGGGTTCGATCAATGCAGAATAAACAATGTATATGTTGATCAAATATCACAATAAAACAAAGATAAATCACATGTAAGCACAACCACAACATAAGACAAGAAATTTATGTGGTTCGGTGCAAATACATACGTTCACGGGGAGGAAAGCAAAAAAAATTTCACTATTAGAGCTGAGATTATAAACTTTTTAGAATTTAGAAACCCTTATCCAAACTTTTTGGAGCTTTAGTCTCCTTTTTGGAACAACCACCATACAATCCCAAAGAAAACTAAAGACTTCTCTGCCCTAAAAAGGGCTTAGAAAGTACTTATAGCCACTCACAAAATGGGCTTGCTGAATCGCAGGCGCCACGACGCGTCATGGCGCTTTCCTGTCAAATGCCTCGGCGCCGTGGCACGCACGACGCCTTCCTTTCAAACATCTAGGCGTTGCGGCGCGTTGTGGCGCCCGCCCATAAAAATCTTCCTTTAATTAACACTACTAGCACTTAGAACCTTGCTAATGGCTAGATCCCGCATATATGTATTGATGCTAGTGGACTGCTTTTTTGGTGAATTATATATTTAAATATTAAATGGATGGGTAGGGTAATGTCTAAGGATGATTTATGAAGTTTGTGGTGGGTTGGTTATGGGTTTAGAGTGAACTATCTAAAGAAAAACTAAGAATAATTCAGATTGAACATAGTTTGGGCTGCTTCGAAATATCCCTCTTGTAGGTGGGGTTTTAGTGAGTTAAAGGGCTGGAAATAAATTAATATAGGTAGCCTAAGATGTGTAATTTTGATATGGAGTAGATGGCTAGGATTGATGGTGTTTAGATGAGTGTCGAGGAGTAGGGAGCAAGACTAGGTTGGGCTGTTTTCAAATTTGGTTGTGGAGGTTGTGGTGGAGTTTGGAGTGTATTTGAGAGATTAGATAATGATTTAATAGTTTTAAATGATACTTAAGATGTTGGAGAAGATGTGTGGATGGTTTGAGATTATGAACATCAGAGTATAATTAGAAAATAAAATGTAAATAAGATAACAATCTAACTCACCAAAATTAGGCAATAAAGTTGACACCACCAAGCACCAAGAAATATGAGAGCTATTCATCATAAAATTCATTCATTCAAGTTACTTCATTACATTACATTTCATCTCAATTTTATAAGCACTGCAAGTCTCTTACTCTATGAGCTTTGGAGGGAAAACATTGAGAGAAATTTTAGAGGGAAAGATAGGTAGTTGGCAATTAGTGTGGGAGTAACTCCAATTACTTACATTAAATATTTTTCTCATGACATGGATGGCCAAACATGTGTCTTAACAAATAATAAAGTACAATATTAATAAAAATAAAATATAAATTGTAAACCTAATATTGGGTTCTTTATTAGACTTTTGATTGAGCTCTTATAATTGGGCCCACCTTCAAATTCTTTCCTTGAACTTTAGCCATAACTCTTGTTGTTAGGCCTTTGATAATATTCTTAGGATGTGCTACATCCTGTCAGCCCATTTGAACTCTGCACCGAAGAGTTAAAACATAAGTAATCTTCTACTAATTGTGGGTCTAGAGCTTCCAAATCAGTACGTATTAGCCATGTGTCTTCTGTAGGCAGCTTATTCTTCCAACGAACGAGAAAATGATTCTTGATCATTAGGAGCCTCCTCAGTGATGATATAGTCAATGTCTATAAAAGATGGAGTTTGCATATGGGGAACTATATCTCCTGTTAAGAAGTTAGACTGTACAAGTGGAGGTTTGTTAACTCTTTCATATGATAAAATATCTTTAATATTAATAACGGGATGAATTAGCATATCATTAGGTAAATCAATGTGATAAGCATTAGATCCAATTTTGGTAAGAATTATGAAAGGGTAACAATCCCTTGGATGTAATTTCTTATATTTGGTATTGTTATATCGCTCAGGGCGGATGCGAATCAAAACATAATCACCTTCTTTAAATTTTTTAGTTGATTTATTATGATTTGCCTTAGATACATATTTTTTATTACTTAAAGTGATTTGTTGTCTTATAAAATCATGAAAGCTTTGGAAATCTTTGGCAAATGTGAATGTTGAATCAGAAAATGCAAGAGAAGGAAGGTTGGCAGCATCAATCGATTGTTTAGGATTATGGCCATACACCACTTCAAATGGAGATATTTTGGTTGTTCGGGAAGTACTACTATTATATGCAATTCATCAGTAGGTAAATGTAAGTCCCAATTTGTAGCGCTCAGTCCTGTTGTCGCGCGCAACCGAGGTATTAAAGACAAAACAATAGGTGGCGGAATGGTGCGCCACTTGGGAAACCTGAACTTCCCTAAGATTAGCCTCAAGAACTGCTGAACACTAATTCTTAAGACAAGTAGTATCATTATCTTAAGTATTAGCTAGAGTACTCGTACGCATTGGGATGGGTAGCATAATAAAACATTCCCAATGTATACTAGTACTTTATAAATTAGTATATCACTTGCTTTTGATCACATCACAATATTAAGTAGAAGTAGTAGTAATAACAGAGTGCGGAAGCTATAGCATTCATTCGTATCATTCATCACAGAAGCTAAGTAAAATTAATCATCTCAGAAAAGAAAGAGAAAATATAGTCATAATTATTACAAATCATTGCTTAATAAAAGACAGTAAATATCTCTCAACTCACAATAGAAATATCTAAAACAGTAAGTAAAAGTTAAACTAACCAATGCTCCTCTAGCTCCTCCTGGATCTCTTGGGAAGCCTCCAAAGCCTGCTTTTAAAACTGCTCCGGATCAGACAAATTATCTGATCATAAATGCCAATTTCCCGGACGTAAGAAATGAAAAATACCTTGTGTTAGATAATAAGTCTAACACATCAAAAGCTAGAGCTACAATATGATTTATTATAATTTTTTAGGGCATTTAATATTAACTAAAATAGGGAGCTACTGCATAAAATATACTAAGTAAATGAAAGCTGAAACTGTACAAAATTGGAAGTAACGTAAAATAATAAACAAAAGAAAAGTAGAGTGCTAAGCTGAAATCTGTAAAACACTAAAACTGAAGAAAATACTGAAATCAAACTGTACTGTATGTCCCTATGTATGCATCTGAATATGCCGTTAGTTTATGCTGTAATTATGCAATTGGTACCACATGCACCCCAAAGAAATCCTAATATCCATGATGCATGCTGCATCCCGTAAATCATACCAATATAGATGCATGATACATCCCGTAGATCCTACCAATATTGATGCATGCTGCATCCCATAGTTCATAAATGCTCTTAATGCTTATGCTTATGCAATTATGCCAAAAATTTTCAATTCAATATAATTCTTAAATCATCAAAAAGAATAAAATCAATCAAAGAAAAATAACCAAATTCAGCAGTTATTGGGTTTTTATATTTATCCTAACAAACACACATGCTATAATCAGAACTTAATCATATACTGCTATAATCATACTCACAATTTCTTAAATTATCATATATTGGAAGTACATATACATAAACAGTATGTACTTAAGAGGGTAAACTTGAATTTCTTAGTTTTTTTAACTGCACTTATCAATGCACGCAAGGATAAGGGGAGGAAATCTTATTATAGTTTATTCTCTCAAACTAAGATATTCATTGCCCTAATTGATATATAACTTTATGTACATTCTAAGAAAAATATGCACAAAGATAAGAGGACAAAACTATTTTACAGTTTATTCTCCCAAACTAAGATATTCAATACCTTAAACTGAACTGCACTTATCAATGCGCACAAAGATAATGAGACGAAACCCTTTTACAATCTTATTTAGGACAACTCAACCAATTCTATGTCCTACTAAATTAAAAAGATAATGAGACGAAACCCTTTTACAATCTTATTTAGGGCAACTCAACTAATTAAATGTCCTACTAAATTAAATCAGTCGTATGGACATGTAGTATAGTCATCACATGATAATACTAATATTATCATTTCTAAACTGACTAATTTAAAATCCAAGGAATTTCAGACTAAATGAACCCATTCTCTATTATGGTATTAAACAATGGGGTTCCAAGATTGTGACATAGAAGTCATTCAATATAGCTTTTCAGGCAAGATCCTTAATAAAGATAATCTCATATTTTATAATACATGTTTCTATATTTGGTGGCATGTTGAATATATAACACTTTTATTAAATATTGTCTAGAGATTAATACCAACATTTTTGGAGAAAAGCTAGATTCTCAAAAGTATTTTAGTATTCTATTACATAAAGAGAGCATTGCCTTAAAGTTAATAATTGTCCATGTAACTTCTTATCATGATGTTGAGGACAATATTTTGACATAAACATTTCTTTTATCTCTATCCAAGTAAGATTTGTTCTTCATAACCTTTGTTCTTTTGCTAAAGTATTTATCCAATAAATCTTAGCATGATCAGTCAATTTCATCTTAGCAAAAGAAACTCGGTGATAATCATCCATCCTATGCCAATCAAAGAAGTCATCAATTTGGGTTAACCAATCTAAGAATTTGTTTAGATCATGTGTGTCATCATAAGTAGGAGCTTCATCTTTAACTCTCATAGAGGGATCATTAAAATTATTACAACTCGTTGGTGGTCTCTCATTTCTCTATTCTTAGGATTTAGTTGTCTTCGATGAGATTGGGGAGGTGGTGGAACATGGGGTTGGTAATCACTTGCATCTATGTATGAGTCATCATCTTCCATAGGTGCGTTAAGATTTTGGATAGGATGTGAATCATAATTTTCATCATTTTGCAAGAGATTTAAGATGATTTGCATTTAATCTTTAATTTATTGCATTTGAGTTTTATTTTCCTCAAATAATTTCATAGTCTTTGTTTAATGTTTATGAATCCTAAGATATAAGAAATCTACTATCTTGGTCAAGTTCTCGATTTGGTCTTGAGAAATTAACTTTGGTGCCATTTTATTTTTATAAAGAAATATGAGGAAAAAAAAATACTAAATTTGAGAGGTGAAATTAAAAATATAAATGTAAAAACAATGTGAATTATAAGTTAACAGAACTTCCAGGTGAAGAGGGGGAGCTTAGCCACTTACGTCCCAAACTCTCCTTAGGCTGTTTACGCCCTTTTTGACAAATTTCTTTTTAACTTCGCAATGCACTAGGTTTTATACAAGTATATTCTTAAGCATACAAGTTTAATGCAAAGAAAAATAATTATTTTTTTTCTAGATTTAAAAGTCTTATTTTCTTAAGAATTAAAATTTAATTTAAGTGATGAAAAAAAAGCAACTAATAGTACCACAAATATCAAATATAGAAAGTAAAGAAATTCATATAATTTTTTTGTTCGCATCAAGGTAAAGGCTTCAATATTAAGTGGAATACTTATTTTTTTTTTTCACTTAAGTAAATGTTTAAGGTATGTACACACAAGAATATTGGCTAGGCTATATAATAGTGTTCACTAATTAGAGTTCATGCACACACTATAGACTTGCAAGTAATATAACAAATTTTCAAGCAATTAATATGAAAAATATTAAATCATAAAAAGGATTAACTTATCTTACACTTGTTGGAATGACTCAAAAACTTGTGAAGAAAATTTCACCAAAATTTATTCCTCATGCTGAGATATTTTTTTTTTCAGCTTTCTCAACCTCTCTCTCATACCAAAATATGATGCTAGTGAACTTCCTTTTTGGTGAATTAGGTATTTAAATATTGAATAGATAGGTAGGTAATGTCTAATGATGGTTTTTGGAGTTTATGATGGGTTGGTTATGGGTTTAGAGTAGACTATCTAAAGAAAAACTAAGACTAGTTCAGATCAAGTTTAATTTGGGCTGATTTAAAATATCCCTCTTGTAAGTGGGGTTTTAATGGGTTAAAAGGCTGGAAATAAATTAATATATGTAGCCTAAGATGTGTAGTTTTGATCTGGAGTAGATGGCTAGATTTGATAGTGTTTAGATGGGTGTTGAAGGACAGGGAATAAGATTAGGTTGGGCTATTTTCAGATTTGGCTGTGAAGGTTGTGGTGGAGTTTGGAGTGTATTTGAGAGATTATATAATAATTTAATAATTTTAAATGATAATTAAGATGCTGGAGAATATATGTGAATGGTTTGAAGTTATAAGCATAAGAGTACAGTTAAAAAATAAAATATAAATAAGATAACAACCTAACTCATCAAAAATGAGCAATAAATTTGACACCACCAAGCACCAAGTAATATGAGAGCTATTCATCACAAAATTCATTCATTCAAATTATTTCATTATATTACATTTCAACTCATATTTATAAGCACTATAAGTCTATTACTATATGAGCTTTGGAGAAAAAATATGAATGGAAATTTTAGAGGAAAAAATGGATAGTTGACAATTAGTGAATGAGTAACTCCAACTACTTATATTAAATATTTTTTTCATAACATGGTTGGCCAAACATGTATCTTAATAAATAAACAAGTAAAATATTAATAAAATAAAATACAAATAGTAAGCTCAATATTTGAGCTTTTTATTGGACTTTTGATTGAGCTCTTATAATTAGGCCCATCTTCAAATTCTTTCATTGAACTTTAGTCATGGCTCTTGTTAATAAAATTGAGCTCTTATAATTGGGCTTTTGATGATATTCTTAGGATGTGCTACATCATGTATATATATATATATATATATATATATATATATATATGTATGTACCATCAGGGATTAAGATTTAAAAATAATTTGTATATAATAGTAGAGCTAACAGTAAATACAAAGCCTGTATGAGTAATGATAGTTTCTCTTCTCAATAGGCTCTTTCTCAAGATCAGCAGTAAATTACATGGCCGGATGCCAAACAACCATTTCCAATGTTGTAATGTCCCTAATAGTATTGCTGACGCTGGAGCTGATTACTCCCCTCTTCAAATACACTCCGAACGCAATTCTTTCAGCCATCATTATCAACGCCGTGATCGGACTCATTGATTACAAAGCTGTTGCTCTTATCTGGAAGATTGATAAATTGGACTTCATTGCCTGCATGGGAGCATTTTTTGGCGTGGTTTTTGTTAGCGTTGAGATTGGTCTCCTTATTGCAGTAAGAACTTGCTGAAACATTGATTTCTTCATGATATAGGTGGTTTCAGCAGAGAGGCTAAAAAAGCATGTATGAATTTGTTCATGCAGGTTTCAATATCATTTGCTAAAATCCTTCATCAAGTTACTAGACCAGGGATTGTTCTACTTGGAAATCTTTCAAGTACCACCATTTATAGGAATATTCAACAGTACCCTGAGGCCTCCAGAGTTCCAGGGTTCGTAATTGTTAGGATCGATTGCGCCATCCATTTCTCTAACTCCAACTATGTCAAGGAGAGGTAAACTGTTACATATTCCAAATCCTTCTGTTTCTTAGGTCACTATCCATAAATACATGCTTTAGAATTTGTTCTACTTAATTTAATCTTAATTTGCTGATACCAAACTATTAATTGTGGCAAAGCAGAAAACCGGGAGGTGTGTCTCCTTCCTTCTTATTTATTACTATACGGTGAAGAAAAAATACAAACTTCGAGAGCTTTTACACTCCTTAACAATGACTGCTCCAATTAAAACAGCAACCTTCACAAAAAACAATAGTTACGACTCTACCACAACCCTAAAACACCTGAATATATACAAGGGCAAGAATGCAACCTCAAATTATCGAATAAATGCAATTTAAGCGTTACTGAAGTGAATACCCCTGATGTAATACTCGTGCAGCGCTTGGGCGCACTCAAGCACGACTCCTTGACTAAACAACTCAATATACAGTTTGATAGGTGTTCCCAAGCGCTCCCCTCTCTGGAAAAAGCACCCAAAATAGTGAGTCCACCGACCCAAAAATTGGAGCCCGTTCTCGACCTATTTTGGGTTCATTGCTCTTTCGGTTGGTCCGCAACCCATTCAAAGTCATTCTTAAGCTCTTAAAGCTCCTCTAGACATGGAAAATAAGTGCAAAATCTCATTGTTTTTTATCCAACCAATTTTACAATTTTTCACCTTAGCTCTCTCATTTGCAAAAAATTTGAGAGATTGCACATGTAGAAGCTGCTGCACTTAAGATCATTCCCAAAAGAATCAAAGCAACACATAAATCACAGTGAAGAAACTATCAATGCTGATCGTCAATATTTATCAATCTCTTACAATGAGTGAATTTATATACTACCAGAATCTTGGTAAACATATTCTTAAGATTTTTTTTTTTATGTCAATCTTTTTCAACAAAATGTCACTTTTTTCAATCAAATCTCAGTTATCATACATCAATATATTTTATCCTAGTATAATTAATTAGATTTAAAAGTAGATTACACTTTGGTTATTATTAAATACATTGAACCGCTGCAATCCTTACATCCAAATCGTTCCTTCATCGCCTATAATAACCATGCGTTCTACTTTTTTCATAAACATTGTAACTATTACTTGCAATGTAGACCTCCAGCTAATCGGTGCTTTCACCAATATGAACCCATAACTTCTAATAGATCTGTGCCTATTAATTTCACTTTTAAGTTAGAACCTAACCAACACAAGTTGGAGATTGATGCTTCTCTCTCAAATATGAGTCCAATATTGATTGTGCCCTTCAGATACCTCAAAATTTTCTTTACTATTTGCCAATGTTCCCTTCTTGGATCATATATGTATCTATTTAGTACCCCAACTTCCTATGTCAAATCATATTTTGTACAAATTATTGTATTCATCAAACTATCCACAGTATTAGCATACAAAATCCTTCTCATGTTCTTCCTCTCACCCTTATCTTGAGGACATAAATCAGTACTTAATTGTAAGTATGCTACTAATGGTAAGCTTACTCCCTTGGCTAAATCATTAAGTCCAAATTTTTCATCACTTTATGCAAATAAATTTTCTGTGCAAGGCAAATCTTTCCTCCCTTCTGACGGTGCAAGTTCGAAACTTGTTAAGTTTTTTTTTTTTCTTTTAATTCATTGTGCCCATTAAAATAATTTATTGATTTTGTAAAACATTCAAAATAATATTTAACTCTTGTAAATGTTATTTTTTATCCATTAGCTTTTATTTTATTTTATTTTTATCCTTGCCATTATTTATGATTCTCTCCATTCTTTCCGTTAAAAATTAATGGTATTTGTAACTTTCACCCAGCATATTCATTCTTCTTCGTATTTCTTCTCGAATTGATCAAAAGAGACCCTTAGCATGCGATCCAAAGTGGCAAGCGACGTCAAGAAGGCGGCAAACCGGCCAAAGCTGAGATACACCAGGGTGCTCTCTGTCGTGCCAGCGTCCATACATGGTGGGTGGACTACCATGAGAATTTTGAGAGGAGGAACCTGTCGAGATCCTTTCGTTGGCACTGCCTGCCGGCTGAATTCTCATCGATGACCTTCCAGTGATGGTTGGGACCACGTTGGGGCTCACAGAGAGGATCCCGACCATCGCCGGCCGGGCCGAGCTCTACATCCAGCGATCGTTGCACAATGCCTTCACCGGCCCCGTTCTCCGGCAATGGTACCCGTCGGCAAGTGGGGTTAGCGTTTATATTGTTACCCTGCACAACTGCTTCGAGGTCACACTGAAGCAGCATCTGGCAAATATCAGAAGCCTCAAAAAAATCACAGCCTATGCAAGAAATAAAATGAAAGAAGTTGCACTTATTCGCAGCAAGGGAAGAAAGATGAAAATGATCCTAATTTTTTAACTGGACGGGAAGCCATGCACAACATTGATAAAAAACACTTGAATAAAAGTCAACCAACCAAAACTGCATTTACGAGGGTTGAAGATTATTTTAAACATTTTATAAGAGTCAAAAAATTATTTTAATAATATTCTCCTCTAAAAAATAAATAATTAGTGAGTTAAAATATGTGATCTTAAGAGCAATCTTACATTTTATATGTATAAATTCTATCACAAAAACTTCATATCGCTTATTAATACATTGTGCTGTAAAAAAACTCACAAATAATTATTGATAATAAAAAAAAAATCTTCTTATTTATCTTAGTTCAACTGTGCCCCTAAAAATTTTGTGGCACTTGCTTCTTGAAGTGAAGCGAGGAGTAATCTAAAATGTTCAAAAAAAATACTGTGACCCAAAATATTCATGCAATTGCTTATTGGCTATCAATAAAAATTTTCACATTTTTTCTTATAAAATCAATTTTTTTCTTCAATTGTGCTCAATTATGTATAGTTTATGAATGAACCATATTAAAATATTTCATTTCCCTTATTTTTGAAAAGCATGGCCATTTAAGAAGGAAAGAAAACAAAAAAAAGGGTGCACAAAAACTTCACATTTGATTATTTAGGATTAATAAAGTTTTTCAAACCTTTGTACTTACAAAAAAAATAAAAAAATAGACATTTGTAAGACTGGCTTCGAGTCGAGTCAGCCCATACTTGAACTCGAATCAAATCGTTCGAGTTCGAGGAGTTCAAATCATTTCGAATCATTTTAAATAGAGTTCGAGTCAAGATGTATGAATCAAACTGGACTCAAAAATTTTCAAGTTGAGTTCGGGTCGAGTCAAAATATCTCGAGTTCGATTTTCGGGTCAAATTGCCAGCCCTAGACTTTAGCCTTACTTTAATTGTGTGCCTCTGCTTCTTAACCTCTAAAAGATAAATAAGGTGAAATTTTATGTAACTTAGCGAGCAATTAGGTATTTCTTCTGTGCAAACTCTATTATAAACTTCATCTTCTTTATTTTTGAAAATTTTGGGAGCATTCAAGGTGAGTAGTAAAAAGATATGATACCTCAAAAATTCATACATATTGACTATTCAAGATCAACATGGGATATGTAAAATTCTAGTTGTAATCCAATTTTTTTTTTCTTAGATCCTTGCTTTTACTTGTTCAAAATTATTCTTCAAGTTCTTAAAAGCTCCTCTAAACATAAAAGAAAAGTGCAAAATTCATTTTCTTCGACCAATTTTGTCCACACGGCTGGCAACCACTTATGCAAACTAACAAACTCTACAGCCGGCAAGAAAAATGAATATTTTGACATGTGTAAGTAAGCGCATCTCTGAAATAAAACTCCAATTGCAGGATCCTTCGGTGGCTAAGGGATGAGGAAGATCAACTGATTGAGAATAACTTGCCAAAAACTGAGTTCCTCATTGTGGAAATGTCACGTAAGTTCAAAGGCTCATTCCATTTTGGATAACCTCCCCTGAGTTTAAACTAATCTTGGGTTCCTTCTGGCAGCGGTCAACAACATCGACACCAGCGGCATCCATGCCTTTGAGGAGCTGTACAAGTGCCTAAAGAAGAGTGATATTGAGGTAGATTTAAGTGCTGTTCTTACCTCAACATGTAATTTGAATGCAAAAATTGCTGAACAGATCATTTAATTTTCTGCCATGGTTTAGCTCCTCCTTGTGAACCCAGCTCCGGTCGTAATGGAGAAATTTCAAGCATCAAGATTCACTGAGTTAATAGGCAGTGCCAACATCTTCTTGTCTGTGGGCGAAGCTGTACAGAATTTCTCCGAAAGGGCAGGTGAAGAGGCCTGAAGAAAAGGAAGCAGAACATATTTATAATTTTATTTTGTTTTTATATATGTGAAAGTTTGAGGAAATTATAGTAAAATATTTTCTTGCATTTTCATCCATTGTTTCTCACTCTTAGTATAGTGATTTCTTCTTTTCCTATGTTTTTTGTCTATCAAAAATTTTCACAAAATCTAGCATCTTCATCGTATGCACAAAGTTCCCTTCCAAATATAATACCTATAAGAAAAGTATTATATTT
Organism: Gastrodia elata; assembly: GCA_016760335.1. Taxonomy (NCBI): domain Eukaryota; kingdom Viridiplantae; phylum Streptophyta; class Magnoliopsida; order Asparagales; family Orchidaceae; genus Gastrodia; species Gastrodia elata. Next base: position 23,326,914 of record CM028670.1, on the reverse strand, counting down.
ATCAGAAAATATCTCAAACTTTTCTCAAAATAAATAAATATAAAAGCATATCAAGCAATTTTTAGCTGTCTAACAGAATATTCAAAATTCTTAACATAATAAAGCATCTCATAAATCTTCTCTTTTATAACGCTAAAAGCATGAAAGAACACATCCAAATTTATTCCCTTCCTATTTTCCCCTATATTTGTTATATCATATCATCAATGTTTCTAAGACAATTTTTTAGCATCAACCATTTTCTCATAAACAAAATGCTTGCATGTGCAACATACATAAACTAATATGCTCTGCTTGAAGTAACTTATCAACAAGAGAAGGAATATGAGAAGTTGCCTCAATATTATTTTTGCTCCCAATTGTGCCTTGTTCCCGACCCCTCGATGTGCCATAAGATATCGAGAAACTCATCAACTGAACATGGCAGACGCAACAACCCAGAGGACGAATAACCATAAGCCTCTCGTGCTGCCTCCAAAAGCTGTAGAAACTGCGGATTGTATAGATATTCTATCGGAATCGTAAACCGTCGGTCATCACCTCCATCGACATCAATGCCGACAGCCACCGTCAACCAACCCTTCCTCACCTTATCCTTCCTTTCCAGGATCATTGTGAAGAAGTTAATTTTGCCTTTCATATAAAATTTTGGTGCTAAGGCCTAGACTTTGTACTCTTTAAAAAGTCATATTTTAGATCAAGTGAGAATGCTAAGGGAAGATGATTTATTTATACATAATAAAAATTTTAGAATGGATTTATAAAATAGCTATTTGGCGATAAAATTTCTTTACAATTTTAAGACTTAACAAAGTGGAGAAAAGGAAGGTTGGAAAATTTCCCATAAAATGAATCTTAAATAATTAAATAATACAAGAAAACAATTATCCAAACAACCCTTTGTAGCATCACATGATCTCTATAAAATCACGAATGACATTGAAACCCTTTTACTTCAAAGACCTTATTAACCAAGTGTATTTAAAAACAATAAAACTGATTTCCAGTCAAAATTTTTGAAATAAATCCAAATAAAAGGCCTAACAATTTAAGAAACTAAACAGAATCTGGACCAACACGCTAATTATGATTGGGAAATGCTAAAATGATCTATCAAAAGTATTTAAGAACATTTAAAACGCCGATAAAAAAGAGCTAACAGAAAGCTACTTATATAAGAAAAAGTATCCTATTATTAAACAAGTTAAATACTAGATAAAATTAAAGAACTTAATAGGCAGATATTAAGGATTTAGTGCGTTATTTATAAATTCTAAGAACTTTAGAGCTATGCAAATAAATAAAGATCCGTTTTTTATTCTTGTATTTGGTGTAACATTTATTTAAAAAATAATTAAGAATACTAAAATCAGATATGCTAAATCATATGAGAGAATCTAAGATGTTCTGAGATCACAAATGACTAGTTTTTTAAAATATTTACATATTTAATTTTTAAATTGTAATATCTATAAAAAAATATTGATAAATATATATATATATATATATTATCAATATATGAAATCTCATTCTGTACCAATAATATATTACTAGATATTTAAGTTGAAATGGTTTTCGTATAATAACTGAGATATGTGATAATTTTAAAAATCTTATAATATATATTTTGAAGCAAGGTTGTGCACACACCCTGGGTCATCCTCATCTCAACCTAGAAGGCCTTTGTGCTTCACGGGCTGTTTCGGATAAAAAAATCTGAAAATTTTGAGTATAATTAGAATGAAATCTGATTTTAATAATTTTACAAAAAAATTAATATTTTTTAATTTGAAATATAGTAACATGTGAGTATAATGTCTTTAATAAATTAGGGGAATAAAATTATCCAAAAAACAATTCATTATTTTTTTAGAGTAAGACCGAATGAAATCAATTTCATTTGATTCGAAATCAAGAAATCAATTTCATTCAGACGATCATGGACAGAGAAGATGGACTCGAATGGTGAAGTTGCACAATGAACGACAATCATTTAGGGTTTAGGTATTCGTTTGTTCGAGCAAAAGCTTTCGTTCTCGAACGAACGGAAGATTCCAATCAAACGAACAGAAAATTTCATGTATTCATTCAAACGAGCAAAAGTTTTCATTAGAACAATCGAGCAAATGCTTTCATTCAATCGCTCAAAGGAAAAGTTTTTGTTCGCAATACTTCCGCTATGTTGAATGCTTTCCTCAACGAATCTCTAAATTCGTCCGATCCGAGCATAATCTATTTGCTCTCCTCTTTATACTTATTAACACAAAATCAAAATATTGTGCAAAAATTTTTCACCCGTTTTACTTCATACAACCCCAAATCAACCTGATCGTTATCAAAAATTCCTCCACCATTATCTTATTAGATGCATCAATATTTAAAAGTTCCGCTAAATCCTACTTAAAGGGGTCTTTACAAAAGCAAATAGCAACAGCTTGCAAAACCTGACAAAGAAATTCCTCAATCTGCATATTTTAATCCCTTGGTAAGAACTCTATGGCAACACAAACAAAACCATAATCAGCATATAAATAAGCTTTGAAACCGAGAGCCCATAAACAATCAATAGAATCTGCCTCCAGCAAAGTGAGGATGCATACAGCAGCAAGCTTGCTTAAAGCAGCCAAAAAAAACTTCACTTACTGCATAATACGGCACCAATTACAACAAGCCAGCCACGCCCGGAAACCCAGCAATCAGGCAACAAATACACAACAATCTGCCTTTCCAACTGTATATCCCGCAAACCGCAAAGAGAACCAAAAATGCTCCTAACCATAGATAATGTAAACTTCCAAACAAGAGAATAATCACCACAACCCCTCCAGAGAACCGCAGACCGCATACTAACATCACCCATTATATTAAATGCTTCCATTAATCATTGGAGTTATGAATGCCTCATCCATTAAAATAAGTCATATATGCGATGTGCTTCAAATAAAATCTTTTTTGGAAAACCCTACGCTTTCCAATGCCAAAGAGATGAAAACCTTACCTTTCCAACAAGCTTAATTGGAAGAAGAGAAATAGGAGTTGTCCTATAATAATAATTCTTAGTTCCTTTCCAAAATATAGTAGCATTAGATCCCCAGGATCCCACATATCCAATTGGTGAACTTCCCACCAATTGTTTAAAGAACAAACACCACAACTAACCTTCCAAAATGCCATAATTTTGTAATCCTTAGCCAAAACATAAAAATGGATAAATAGTAGACGGTAAGAAATCAAGAGAGGAGGAAAAACCTTCATATATGGAATTATGATCAATTCTTTACATTCATTCGTGATTACATGATTACATATATATAGATGTATAGGGACACGACTAACGGTCCTAATTAGGGCGTGTTTGGATGGAGGGTTGATATGTAATATGTTGGTTATTATCCCCCGCAAACTCACCATCGGTACGTTGACGGTGAGTGTCTCTGAGTGGGCGGTAGCGAGGTGTTGGAAGTGGTTTGGTGAGTATGTCAGAATTACGATCTTCTGTAGGAATGTAAGAGAGCCCCATTTCCTTCTTTGTAATGCAATCTCGAATAAAGTGGCAGTCGACCTCTACATGTTTGGTCCTAGCGCGGAAGATGGGATTCTTGGCGAGGACAATTGCTGAAAGATTGTCACAATGAATCGTTGTGGGATGTGAAATAAGCTGGCCGAATTCTTGCAAGAGGAGGTAAAGTCGTACGATGTCCGTTGCCGTGGTGGCCAATGCGCGATATTCTTCTCTGAAATCTAGACATTGCTCTATTTCTTAGCACTCCAAGAAATGGGTGTATTGCTAAGTAGAATGCAGTATTCGGTTATAAATTTTTGATTCTCTGTATCTCCGATTCAATCAAAGTCTGCATAGGCTTGAAGTTGCATGTTGTCGAGATCTATCTGAATGCCTATTTGGAGAGTTCCTCTGATGTAGCTAAGGTTTTTTTGAGCTGCTCAAAATTTGTGAGTTGGACAATGCATGTGTGAACAAAGTTTGTTGACCGCCAAGCTAAATATCCAGACAAGTAATTGTGAGATATTGAAGAAATCTCACTAGCTGTTTATAAAATTTCGGCTGAGAGAATGGAGCTGAGAGTGCAACTACTTGATTTCGGCTTACAATGGGTGCTGGAGCTGGGTTGCAGTGTGCCATGCATGTTGTTTGGAGGACGTTGGATGTGTATGGGGCTTGATAGCAAGAGTCCTACTTTAGATGGATGGAGATGCCAAAGAAGGTGGCTGGTGTGCCTAGATGTATCGTTCTGAATTGATTGGTGAGTGTGGTGATGAGGGCTTGAAGGTCTGCTTGGTTCAGCCCGGTGATGAGGATGTCATCCATGTAGCCTAGAACATAAATTGGTTCTGTGGAGGTGCTGGCAATCAAGAGAGAGGGGTCAGCTGTGCATGTTCAAAACCCTTTAATGTTGTAGAAAATCTATGAGGGTGCAATACCACTGGCATGGTGATTGTTTGAGTCTGTAGATTGCTTTAATTAAGAGGCAAACATGATTGGGGAAGGTGATTCTCAAAACCTTTTGGTTGACGCATGTAGACTTCTTCGGTTTGCTATCCATGTAAGAAGGCATGGGATATATCCAGTAGGATTATATGATGGGTGGCTATGGTTAGAAGAATCCAAATTCTTGGAATTTTGTCCACAGGGCTGAATGTTTCAATGTAACGGTGCTATAGTTTTGTTTGAATTCTTGCGCTACTAGCCGGGCTTTGTAGCGGGCCACGGTGCCGTTGTTGTTTAGTTTGGTGCGGCAAGTTCATTTGCATCCTAGTATGTTGTGATGCAGTTGAGGAGGGACTAGAATTAAAGTATTCTGATCTATCAGAGCTTTGTATTCTTCGGTCATTGTGTGCTACCAATGTTGGAATTGGGCGGCTGTTTTGTAGGAGGTGGGTTCTCATTGTGGTGTGATGTTGTGGGTCATATTTTTGAGTGATTTTGGTTGAATGGTTCCTGTTTTTAGACGATTTTGCATAGGGTGTATTGCGAGAAGTGGTGGTTTGGGTTTGGGTATCGTGTTTGGGTTATGGTTGGATGTCTTATGTTGAGGAGATTGGGGGAATCGATGAGGAGGCGTTGTGGGGATAATTTCTGGTGAGTGGGCGGTGTTGGGTATCAATGAGTGTGGTAAAGTTGATGTAAGTGGTGAGGTATGTGGGAATGATGGTTATATGAGAGATGATGGGACTTGGATGAGCGGAGGTGAAGTGGATTGAGAGGGAGTGGGTTTGGCTGATTCAATTGGGTGGGGTGAGAATTTTACATGACGAGCGATCAAGAAGGAGCAGGTTTTTGGGTCATAGCAAGCGTAGACTTTGTGATTAGGAGAATTGTCGAGGAACACTCAAGGGAGAGATTTTGGGTTGAGTTTAGATGTTTTTGTAGGTGGGAGAAGAGGAAAGCAAAGACATCTGAAATCTCCTAGATGATTGTAGGTTAGTGGTTTCTGGAAGAGAATTTGGAAAGGGGGATGTTGTGAGGTGTCTGTAGAAGGTAAGAGGTTGATGAGATAGGTTGTGGTGAGGTTGGCTTGAACCTAGCATTTTTCCGATAAGTTGGCAATTTGTAGAACTCGAGTTACTTCTAGGATATGTCGATGGTTGCATTCCGCTACTCCGTTTTGTTGAGGGGTGTATGCGCATGATATTTGAGTAGTGATCAATGAAGATAGCATAAAATTAGTAACCATCTTTAAAAATTGTGGGAGCAGAATCTCATACATCTGAATGAAAAAATTCAAAAGTGTTGTACATTCTAGAAGACTTAATATGAAAGAGTAATTTGTGATGTTTTGCAATAATACAGGTGGAGCATGGGAAGGGGGCTGTTGGTACCGAGTGTTGGTTAGTGTGCTTGAAAAAGAGACGGTGGATGTCTTGGCTCTGGTGTCCAAGGCGAAGATGTCAAGGTTGTGTTGCAAGTTTCGTGATGCTCTGTGGAGGAGAGTCAGTCGGTTGTACTGCAGATTTCAGGATGATTTGGGATGGGGAGGTTCTGGTGATGGTCTGCTTGTGCAGAGGCTGTTGATGCAATGGCTTTTAAGAAGAGGGATTGCTCGAGTGAAGATCATTTATGACAAAACCAGTTTGATTAAAAGAAATGGAGCAGGAATTGTCAAAAGTCAATTTGTGTATAGATAAGAGATTGCATTGGCATTGAGGGTCATGTAGAATGTTGTTTAAAGAAGCTTACGATGGGGAGTGGGGAGAATGCATTTGCCAGTGTTGGAGATTTGGAATGTTTGACCGCTGCCCACGGTAACTCGATCAGTGCCTTGATAAAGTTCAGCTAGGGACAGGTTGTTGATGTCATTAGTGATGTGGCTTGAGGCTCCGAAGTCGAGATACCAATTATGGTCGCTTAGGCCGTCGAAGAGTAGTTGGGTGGTGGGAGGGATGATTGTAGGTGTGGTTCATTTAAGGCGAGCACTCCTTGGTTGTATGTCCTGGTTTTTGGCATATTTGACATTCGACGAAATGTGATCTGAAGGTTCTTTGTTGGCAACGTTCTTGTGTAGGTTGCGGTGGAGCGACCTCTTCCTCTGAATGGTTGTGTTTGGTGACCCCTTCCACGTCCTTTGTTTCGACTGCTGAAGAGTGAGAAATTGTCATGGTTGGCCGATGGTTGTTGGTGCTTTATTTCTTTATGGAGATCTTGTTGCATGTTGATCTCCTCACTGCATAGGAGGGAGTAAAGATCGTCTAAACTGGTAGGAAAGAGTTTTGTATGAATTGTTATTTTAAATGTTGATAAGTGGGTGGGAGGCTCTTGAGGGCGTAAAGGATGATGTCTTCATTGTCAACCTTGGAGTCGGCTGCAGCGATCTTGTCCACTAGTGTTTTGATTTCAGACGTATCTTTGTACATGGATTTATTATTGAGAGATACATTGTGGAGTTCGTTCTTGAGTTGAATAACTTCTGAACGATTTGTAGATTGAATGAGCCACACTTCAGCACAAGAGTCGGCCTCTAAGATATATGGTAGAATTGATGGGGAGATGGTGGAGTGCTACAATGAGATTGCGATCAGTCAAAAGCCAAGATATATAATTTGGGTCAGTGGGTTGTGGATGATCGGACCAGTCAAGTTATCCTTGTAGATTGTTGATTTTGAATAGTTGGAGTATTTGTGCTCTCCAAATTGAGTAATTTTATGAGGTTAGGGGAGAATGTATCATATTCTTGATGTGTGACAAAATTTGAGTTCTTTTGAGAAGATGATGGAGGCTATGGTGCATGAGCATGACTCGTTACGAGACTGGAATTTGGTGTTGGCGGAGTCCATTGGGGTGGTTTTGGATAAGTAGTTGTAGTTTTCTTGCGGGTGAGAGAGATTCGTAAAGTTCTGGGAGTGGGTGAGTTACTGAAAGATTGGGGAGTATGTGAGGTGTGGGCAGGTTCTTGAGTGTTCTTGAGTGTTCTTGAGTGTTCTAACTCTACGGGTAGTGGTTCTTGAGTTTCTTGAGGGTTGAGAATGATTACAAAGGGATTGTTGTGACTTTATTGTTAAGTGACGGATAAGCTTATTTATTGTTGTGACGATGATAGTTAAGTATTTTCAATCTAATATTACACGTGCCAATATGAGATATTGAATCAGTAGTTTCATATTGAATATAAGGTAATTAAAACTTGAGAAATGATTTAAGCTAAGAATAACAATACAACAATATTCTTTACTTGCAAAAATTCAATAAATGTGATGATTTCACGCTACAAATGATTCAAGAATCATAACAATGTGAATGCAGAAGTTTTATGAGGCATTCCAAAATTATAATCCTTGAAAGTCCTTCACAATCAATATTCCAAAGAAAACAAGTACTTCAATGCTAACATCTACTGGAAATATGAACACCATAACAGCTCAACTAAATTTATATGTACCTTCCATGATTGAAAAATAGTGCTTCCCTGCTTCAGCACTAAAGTCACTACTACCAATCCAATCTCAAGCAAGCCCCAAACACTTGGCAAAATTCTGACAACACAACAATGACTTTTCTTAAAAATATGAAATTTATAATCATCTGAGTTTTTATAGACATTCTGGATGCGCCTATGCACATGTATGGACATGATTGGGCGCCCAACTATGAGTGCGGACAGTATGGGGCAATTAATGCCAAATTCAATCCGATCTTATCTGGTACGCACCTTAGCATGTGTCATGTCACGCCTGGCGCACAGCCCCATCCCCATTAAATTATTTTTTCTAGAATGACAGTAATAATAGAAATAATAATAATAATAATAATAATAATAATAATAATAATACAAAAATCATGATAATGCAAATTTTTGGAATATTACATAGAGGAAGATTTTAGTACTTTATAAGAAAAAGTATGTTCATCATATATGGCATGATGTAAATGTATTCTCATTGTTGAATAGGATGATTGCATATAAAGGCATGATGGCAATTACTGTAGCCAAATAAAGATGCATTACTTTGAGTGGCATTCAAGTTTGTTAGTGGTGTATGGCCGTAACCACGAGAACCAAAAGTTTTAGAAATATGCAAACCAGTGTGCGATGATAAAGGACAGTGCGTGGAAAGTGGTTATGAAAAGCTAGGGTTGGAAGTATATTTATGAACTATGTAGCTGTGTGAAAGGCATGGATCCAAAATTCAAGAGGTAACGTGGATTTGGTAGGTAATGTGCAACCAAGTTCATTAGTGTGCCTATGCTTGCATTCAGGAACATCATTTTGGGTAAAGGAATGTGAACCAAAAAAAAGATGGTGGATACAAAATGTATCAAGAACAAAAGTAAATAATCAAAGTTGATCACCAACGTCTAAATGAAAAAAAGAAATGGAACATCCCAAGGATTTTTCTATCATTTGTTTGAACTTTAAAATGTTCAAGTGACTCAAACTAATAATGAAAACGGAAATATTAACAAAATTTAGAAAAAGTATCAATATAATACATATAATATGATAAATGTAGCGGGTTCCAGACCCTACAAGTCTAAATAGATTAATTGTTATGATTGATAGACATCAAATGCAATTGATGGCTAATCAAGATGATGCTTTTTGGCTTGATAACATGGTTCATAAAGAGTATTTGTAATAGGAAGTTATAAACCTTAGAGAATGATGTGCTGAATTCTATAGTTGGGGTGATCCAATCAATCAAGCAGCTTCAATGAATACAGACAAGACTAGAGGAGCTAACTATTTGCACTTGGCCCAATCTAACATGCCACAATTGAATGGCTTCAATGAAGCCAACAAGGCTTGATGAGTTCAGTTTGCAAGTAATTCTTGGAAGGCAATAGAAATCTTAGTGTAGATATCCCCAAAAAAGCATGCAACCTCTCTTGAAATCCTTTATAGAACAATAACAATGAAGCAGTTGTTATTACGTGTAATTTTGCTAATAGAAAGCAAAGTTTTTGAAAATTATGGGAAAATGAAGTATATGATGTAAGAAAATGATTTTGTTAGAAAAGTGCAGGCAGAAGAACCAATATGACTTGTACAGAAACCTAATCCATTTCCAAATTGAACATTTATCATCCCTTGGTATTGCTCATGTATATATAGAGTGTTGAGGTGACCTGTAACATGATGCGTAACACCAAAATTCAAGTACCACTCATACCCAGCAGCCAGTACGTGAGCTTGTTGTAGGCGCTTTGGCATATATGAATTTTGAGGTGGTCGGCTATAGCATTAAGGAACAATGTGTCCGGGTAGATTGCACAACTAGCAAGTAGCAATGATACACCCACATCCACAACCACAAGAGCGGCCACAACTGTGATACCTGGATGTGCATGTAGGAGGATCATGCTAAAACTGATGTGTAGCGATCATTGAGAAGTGAGCAGTTAAATTATGGTCAATAGTTTGTAGTGCAAATGAAGCTATCTGATGTTTCTGTAAAAGAACAGTGGAATGAGCTGACAATGAGTAGATAGCACGATCTAAAGGTTATAAACAGATTAGTTCATAGTTTAGAATAAGGCTGGTAAATACTTTGGGTGAAATAGACATAGCTTGAGCAATGATTCTGATGGCAAGTGCAGAACATTCAACACATAGTAAATGATGTGTTGAAGTGCAGTACCTATGTGAAGAATAGCTCAATTAAGGTCAAGATAATCCAACCGAGAATCAATTGATAATATTGCATCCACATTGTGAAACTAGGATTGAAATCGATGGACTTGGGAAGAAACTGCGGAGGCCACATATGACTTCCATCAATGAATATAAAATAGTTTTGCATTCAAATGAGAAGTATAAACTAAGATTTTAACAATGGGTAGTTGATTTTGTCCTATCTGATGTTAAGGGGCCGTTTGATTGAATGTCAGGTCAAAAGATATTAAGATAGCATGTTATTCAGATAGCATGTTATTCAGATAGCAGTGTTATTCAAATAACAGTGGCTGTTTGGTTCAATGCTATTTAAATATCAAATGTCAATGTTATTCAGATGTATATTGTTTAGTTCATTGTCATTCATGTTATATTACACATGAAATAAAATTACCCCAATGCTGAGATTTAAATATAAATTAAAAAATTAAAACAAAAAACTAAAAAAATAATTAGGTAAATAGTACCAAAACAAAATGACCATAATAGTTTTATTGCAAACAATTAAGAAATAATCATTATTTGCTAATATCAGTGATCATACATACCCACTTCTACCAGAAATTTGTTCTAAATCAATCCTAATAAATGCTAAAAATTACAAAACAAATATAACCCTAAAATTATTCATAATCAAATGGTAATATCAAGCAAATCTTCAGAAAAAAAACATCCATTAAAAAAATAAAACGAAGGAATGGGTGCACCGGCGTCTGGCAATATCACGCATTTGTGCATTTTTTCCTGTGTCTTGGCAAGCTGCGTCAAGCGAAAGCGTCAATGAAGCGAGCGCGTCGGGAGAGGCGTTAGCGAGGCAAAGCGAAGGCATAGCACCGGCATTGTCTGGTGGAGGCGAGCTTTGGAAGAACGAACGCGAAGAACTCTATCGCTAGCGATAAATTGTCAAGTGATGTTATCTGCATGTCGGCCGACATTCAGATAACATCAACCAGTGGCATTTTAGTAAATTTTTAGTTGTCATTAAGGAGATAGCATTGAACCAAATAACTCCATCTCACTGATATTTTTAAATGATACATAGCATTAAAGAAGATGTCAGTGAACCAAACATGCCCTTAAGTGATTGATGTGTATTCGTAAGATTGGGGATTTGTGGGGATTGGGTAACCGGAAGGAAGACGATGATACCCGATTGGGACTCATGACGGATCTGTTGGCTGTCTGCAATATTCTCCATTTAGACGACCCAGGAAATTAAGCAACCAGGCGTGCAAAAGAGATGTGAGGGCAGCTACAAAAAGAAAACAGAACGAACTGAGTCCTATCGTAGAGAAACGCCAGTCTGTGAAATCGTTTCCTGAAGAGCAGTTGTCCTTCTCGAATGATCTCCTGTTGATGAGCGATTTCCTGCTGTAGAGGAAGGTCGGCGATGTAAATGAACGAAGAACTGCTGTAGTTGTAGACTCGATCGTCAGTGCAGATTCGATATCCTGCTGGAGATGTAGACGCGAAGGTATAAGACAAGTGTCAATGCAGAAAAGAACGGCGTTTAGATTCAATCTCCTGCTGTATCGAAAGGCAGTTAGATTCAATCTACAGCTGGAGCGGGCGGAAGACTTCCTCGGCTGGAGAAGCAGACGCAGAGGTAGAAGACGGACGACGATGTAGAATCGAACGGAATAGATGTGGAATCAATGCAGATTAGAACGGACGAGATGTCCGGCGATGCAGATTCGAACGGAACAGATGCCGACGAGAGTAGAAGATTGTGGAGATGCGGAAGGCGTTTTGTGTTAGCTCGATCGGATGAGCAGCAGAGATGTTAGGCTTTGTTGGATCAAAAACATTTTTAATATAAATAATTACACTTAGGTTTATAGAATGCAAATGGTATCAGCTATATAGTATATACTTAGTAGTAATACTACCATGACAGTAATCAATATAAAGAGCTTTTATCGCTTGATATTTATGTCAAACTAAAAAAGAAAATGATGGAATGAATTAAACCTTGTGAATTAGTTGGACAAAAAAAAACTTGAGCAGAAAGAGCAGATTTAGTTACCTATGACCAATCATAAAGCGAACGACAATACCTAAGTTAACACCACATTCTCAAAAGTTAGTTTTCATACAATGAATGTTGCTGAATGTAATAGAAAGAAAGTTACGTCAAGTTGCAAAGTTTCCAAGTATAAAGTAAAAAACAATTATGTTAAACCTAAATTTGTTCAATAAAATATAATGCCTTATAACTTTAAATTAAAAGCCATAATCCATTTCAAATTTGGAGGGAGAGGAAGAAGAAATTTTAGGTGCTAATTTATCATCTGATCAAGCCATTGATGTGAGACTTTGAGATAGTAGGGAGAGTTTAGAGGATGCAACTGAGGAGGCTATATCAAAGGGTCAACAGAATCTAGCTATCCTAGCCAAAAGAATATGCCCAGCCGATGTGCTATAAACCCAAAAGACTGCCCAGATCACCAACCATTGTACCATTGAACCAGCCACTCCAGACTGAGCTTAAAAACATTTTCCCTAGCAAATGTAAAATGAAATGACAAGCTACTAAATGAATATCCATAACTATCGTTGCTATTTGATTAAGAAAAACTCAACTCGCCTTTCTAAGAGAGGCATAAAGCTAATTGTTTCATTAGTCATGACTCATCTGTGTTCCTCTAGATCAATAATTCAAGCACTTCACAGTCGATTGAATAATCATAATACTTGAAATTGTTATGCAAAGCCAAATAAAATCAACATTTAAAAGAACCAGAAAACTGATTGCAAACGCCTCAAAAATAGTACTCTAAGAGTTTGGAGCATATCTCCTTTTGGTTTGGCAAACTAGCATATCGAACATAAGTTCTAGCATATAGTTGGCAAACGATCTAGACAATAAGCACTATTGGGCATATTAAATCAAAGCAGTTGTTTCGTTAGATTAAGAAGAGCGAAAGATTCAAAAACCTTGGTTCAATTATTCAAATTAATGGTGCAATGGAGAGTTATGTGATTAATATGACATAAGTTTGTTGGATGAAATAGAAGAGTACTTCTAGTGTGTTGTGCAATCGAAAAATCCCATTCAAAATTAAAGGAAAATCTTATAGAGCAGATGGGGCTGAATGTTGGCTAACAAAGTGAAAATTTTATCGATAAAATAAGTGTTGTGGAGATGGAGATGCTAAGATAAATGAGTAGGTATACTCGAAAGAATACAATGTGAAATGAGTTCATCGGTAGCAAATTTGGAGTTGCTCCATTGGTGAAAAATATCAAAGAACGTCTTTGTTAGATGGTTTGGGCACATTATGTGCCGTTCGATGCCCATATTAGAAAATTTGAGTTTGCGAATTTGCAAATTATATTATGGCTGTCACTTTAGAACTGACTGCACTCATTTGCCGATATCTAATTGCAGCTTAAAAAATAATTATCAAGCGCAAGATATGAAGTTGACAGCCAATTGAAAACCATAATTAAGAGAAAAAGGTTCAAAGAGTACCTTGAGGCAACCAGGTGTCTCTTATAGAGTCCCGCCTCTTCCTGCTACTAAATGCTGTATTAATCCCCATAACAATAAAAGCCTTCCTTCTTTGCGTACTAGACGATTTAAAACTTGGAGAACTATTCAAATTTGTTAGCTCAATTGAGTTCCTCGCTGCAGTCAGTTCCATCTGTAGTGTTGATACTGTTTTATTCAAAGATCTGGCAACGATCAGAATTAGATAGATACGATGTCAAACATACTCATAACAAAAGCATTTAGCAATCAACAGCAATCGAGCTAAAACACTCCTGCTCACTGTATAACATCATGGGACCTGGTGACTTCTCTCATTACATCTTTTTCTTTCCCATTCACCTATTAACAAACAAAAGCATAGTTAAATAAGAATAAGAGAGCACCAAGCCAGTGCTAACAATTACAGAATGGATATGCTGACCGTTTTGCTAATGCAGTCTTTTGAGACGGCCTGAAGCTCCTGTTCTTGCCGCCTCTGGGAGATGATTTGGTCGTTTGAATATTGGACAGACCGAAACCTATCAAAGCCAAAACCATGCCAACAGTGAGAAAAACAAACAAAATTGGCATAGGAGCATATATCAAATCCCTAGGCCCTATCTCTAAAGAAACTTTAATTATTAGGTATTTGAAAATTTTTATCTCCAGACATTTCACAATTGCATTGATTGCGTAAAGAGTCATAACCCACCGATTCCCAAACAGCATTCCAAGGCCAAAGTTGGGCTAAGACGATGAAGAAACTATAGGAGAATGAAGTAGAACAGGGCGTCAAAGATGGAAGACCGAAGGCGAAAGAAGGCTTAACCTTAGTCTACGTCGGCGGAGTAACATACCCACTTGGACCTGGGCGATCAGCTCGGCTGGAGCTGTTTAATTTATTCTTGTGGAAAACTACAAAATACCAACCAAACCAAAAACAAACTTTTATTTTTTCATATATATTATTAAATTTTAAAATATTACCTTTCATATATATCCCAATCCTTAAATACAAAATGTTAGAATAAAATTTTTTGAATATATTATAATTGATTATAATATGTTTTGCTTATAGTATAATTTAATTAAATATGTAATCTGATTATATTTACTTTTTTTTTTTGTTTTGACAGAATCAATTTGTAGAGTATAATATTTAGAAATCAGTTATGATAAGATAATCCTCTAAGAACTTTTTATAAACCCTAAATCTTCATGATACTTTCTGAAATGAAAAGAATACAGCGGATTCATTGGAGAACGAATTGATCCTCTTCGCTCGATTCATTCCCCTTCAAACTTCGAACGATCCATCAAAATTTTGATTGCGACTTCTCCTCACAGATTGAGAGCGAATTGAGCGAATCGATCAATATGTGAAGCTTTGATTCTCCTTCGTTCGAAGGAGAGCTTTTCATCGAGTTAGAATGAATTGAGTGATTCATCAAAGATAACGAATGGAATGAACTTTCGTCTCCCGATCTCCCGGTTTCAAATCATAAAGGGATTGTTGTGTTTCGAATGAGCTTCAACTTGAATGAAGCTGTCTTGTGGCGAATTTGAAGGCCAGAATGAGCTTCATTACGACGTAAACGATGCAAATCCTATTCGTAAAGGGTTTAGAACGTGCAAAGCCGAATTAATTGTAGAAGATTTTTAGCTCATGATTCAAAGCGACGAATCTCTCTAATTATGTCCAAACTCTCCGATTTTAATGTTTTCACGAAGAAGAGAAGCTTGCTCGGAGTAGAATCCGGTTCAGCCATATTGGCAGAAAAATTTTACCATGGAGCTTTGTATAGCATTATTAAAATTTTGCTCTCAAACTTTTACCTTGTTGTGGAATAGCATACCCTCATGATTTTTTTGTTTGAAGCTCTTACATATCTTTGCACAAGAAAACCTAAAAAAAGAAGCGCACCATGCAGCCAAAAATTCAGCTTATCATATAAATCCTAAGAGAAACCTTAAGAGCATGCACTCATAACTCAGAAAATCATGCATGTGTAGAGAAAAAATAAAATAAAATTATTTTAAATTAAGAAATCATGTAATTAGAGAACTAAATAAGTATGAATATATGCAGTCAACACAAAAGTATAAAATCAAACTTGATCAAATACAATTGAAACTCAAAAACTCCGAGAGAAATCAAATTTATTCACTTACTAGCTTATTGCATGACGGCATGTATGCGTAAGAAATAGACAAAAAAAAAAAGCTACAGAATCATAACCTCCATGGAGTAGATTTGGATGGTTATGCACAACAATATAGAATAGTAAAAAATTACTAGATTGGTCGATAGTTGAGACAAGGATAATCGCAGATTATCACTATCACCCGAATCTCATCTCGGCGATCAAGGAAGATAAGGCCACGCAGACTTAAAAACTTTAGAAAAGAGTTGAGAGTTGAGACGAGTCTTATATATCGTATTCCTAATTCGGGGACCGTGATTAGCTATTAGTCAAAAAACAAACGCATATTTGATCTTGAATTACCAAGCTCCACGATTCCGTAAAATACTCGGATCGGGCCAGGTTTTCTCTATGTGGACCTGAAGCCGACCTAATGGTTCATCTGGCTGGGCCTAACCTGAACCAATTAAGCATATTTTTATGCTCAGGCTTGATTTTTGGTTGGGTCAGCCCATCCAACCGGGCTAGGCCTCGATTTGGGTCAGCCCATCCCTGTAATTTCACTTAGGCCCCGAATTAGTTCATAAAGGTACAACTTTATCAAATAAATCTCTCTAATTAAAAAATATTCTATTTTAATCTATATATTTTCAATTGAACACTAAATTAGTCCTTAAAATTTTTTATTTAAAATAATTGATGTATAAAGCGAAAATTTATTTTCATAAAGTTTGAGTTTTTATACTTTTAAAATCATATTTTAAAATTTTGATTCTAAAAATACAAAAAACAATCAGATGACAAAAATATATATAGATTATAGGCTCATTTCAAAGAGCATTGACACTAGTTAAAGAGTTCTAAATACTAATCTACAACACTTTTCAATCAAAATTGTGAGATCATAATGAAAAAGTCAAAGAGTTCAACAACACATCTCAAGAAAATTCTCAAATAATTTTTAAAAAACTATATTTTTTTAAACTAAAAATAAGAATTTAATTTAATTTTACATATGAGCCTAAGAAAATATATATTTTAAATAAAAAAATTATAGTCAATATTAATTGAGAGCAAAACTGAGGCTAAATAACTTTTTCCATATACGAAACTATCATTTAAGCAAAGAATATGCAATTTTATTTGTTTTGAATGGATTGGATTCACTGAGATATAAGCTTAGAGCTTAGAAGGGGCAAATTTTCAGCTCTAAAATCCGAAGTGTCTCTCCCCCCAACACTTGCAACTTTCCTCACGTCTTTTTCTCACCATGGAGCTATGAGATCATCAGTTATGGCACAAACTCAGGTAGACTGAATTAAGGTTCTATCGAATGAAGTTTATATTCATAAATATAAACTGAATGATAAGTATGATATTGGCCTGAACTGCGACCAAATATTAGAAATCAAAGCAAAGCATAGCCTCAGTTGGAAAGACAGAATAGCTTCATAATGAAATCAGTAAACGATGTGATCTCCAATCAAAATAACTACCCAACTGTACTGACTGCGTATTAAGACTAATCACATTATAGAAAAGAATTTTCAAAACTGGCAGCTGATAATCAAGCCGGTACAATAGCCTATGGATTCGTATTTCTTTTAAAAGAAGTAGAGGTAGCCACAACACTATTCACATAAATCTTGAGCTCAAGTTGGCAAAAAAGGAGCTGGTCAAGCTTCCTGGACCTGCACCTTCTCTTCCACAAGCTCACCGGCGGCGGCGGCGCCCCCTTCTCCTTCCTCCCTGTCACCGGCAACGGTGGGTCCATTTCCTCCGTCGCCATTGCTGCGACCCTCCTTCCCCTATGAAGAGCTCTCGCTGTCTTCGCTCGCCTGCCGCCATTCACCGGAGAATCCAAGAAAGCGGACGTCGCCGCGACGAAGCCCGAGCGACGGCCGCAGGAGTGCGGCGGCAGCGCTCTCGCCGCTTCTTCAGCCGAGCCGCACAGCTGGACTTGGCCCATGCAGCCGACTCTGGGGGAGCTGGGAAGGTCGTTGTCCTGGACGCGGCGGCTGCGGGGTGGCCTTGAAGAGAACAGTCTGCGGCACAGAGAAGGGCTGTATGCCATGGATGGCTAGTCTGGAAGGACGAGGCCAGCTGGGGTAAGCTTAAATAGAAGCGGTGGGCAGGGAATTGGGATGATTCAGTCTATGATGGAGAGCGGTTTGTTGCGTGGAAATGCTTCGGAGAAAAGGTATCAATTAATTATTGGCATTATGAAGGAAGAATGAAGGAATGAAACTCTATATTCGTGAAGATGGATTGGTTTTAGTTAGCTGCAATTATTGTAATGATTTGTGATATTAGTATTTGGGGCCCAACGCCTTATGCTTCATACGAAGCATCAATTAAAAGTACTATTAGTGTGCTATAATGAAATTAAAGAAAAATTTACGGCTTAATTATTGTAATTCATTTGGTGCTATCATTTATTCTGTTTTAGGTGAGCTTGCTATAGTCCTCTCTTTCTCTCTCTCTCTCTCTCTCGAATTTTGAGTTGAATCTCTAATCGAGTTCGAACTGAGTGGCTGGACTCAACCCAAATAGAATTGAGTTCGAGTCATTGGAAATAAGCATAAATAAAGACAAATGAGTTGCAGTTCCACGAGGGAGATTAAATAAAGGACAAATTAATCGATCCTAGGCCCCTCTATAAAACAAAAACAAAGTTAAGGATTTGCAGTTTATATATATTTCGAGTTTGATTGGAACTGAAAGAAATTGTTGGTATTAAGAGTTGTCCAAAGTATGGCTAGCAGGAATTGTTAGTGTGCGTGCGGAAAAGAGCAATAGAAGACGAGGAAGGAGAAGAAAGAAGAAGATAGCATCATCATCAAGTAAGGGCAAGGCTCCGGACGCTTCTTTCATCTTCCACCGTCCGATCAAAATCGAAGCGATCCCCCCCAATTAGAGAGGCAGGCAACACAACAAAACTAAAAAGAAGAGGAGAATAAAAACAAAAGGAAAAGTTGAAGAAAAAGAAAAGGCGCACGTTAATCAGCTTCAGCTCACTTTGCGTTGCCCGGAAGCTATTGGGCTGAGCATCGAAAAAAATCAAAGAAAGAAAATAATCTCTGTTATCTCTACAAAAAATGCAAAAATGAAATCAGACATTCAGCCCGTCGACGCCGCACTGTTTGTAGCTCAGCGACTGCCTCCTTGGGCTGATCACAATCACACAGTCCACTGACACCTACAATATTTTAAAGAAGCAACAACTTACTAAAGAGAGTAATTATGTTAGCAGTAATTGAAAAGAGAGAAGGGGGGGGCACCTGAACCCTAGGCGACGTGAACCCTAGAACACGGATATTGGCGGCGACGTCGCCGGTGAGGCGGAGCTCGACACGGTCATTGAGGGAAGCGTCGCGGACGAGCTGGAGAGCGTCGGGTTGCAGCACATTGAAGCGGGCGACGGAAACCCTAGATTCGACGAGGCGGGTGCTGCGCTCGGGTTGCTCGAAGCCGGGAACGGCGGCTATGCCAAGCGGGAGGCCGCGGTAGAGGACGCAGAGATTGGCGGGGGCGTACTTGATGCCGACGCGGTTGGGATTGACTGCGGTGAAGAGGAGCGTGGTGTTCAGGGAAAGGAAGGCGGAGGCGTCCGTGGGGGCGACGAGAAGGTACTCAACGCCGACGCGCTGGAGATCGAATTCGGGCTTCTTAGGGCGGACGGCCAGGATGATCACGAGGGCGATGGCGAGGGCCAGGAGTGCCAGGAATATGAGCAGCAGGAAGATGCAGCAGCAGCAGCCTTTCAGGGAGGCCGAAGACGAGGAAGAAGAAGGCGGCCCCAGGTGGTTCCGCTCTGCGCCCGGCGGAGGCGGAGGAGGCGCCAGGTTGTGCCGCCGCCTGTCCGCGGACCCGTTTGCCATTGCTGATTTATACGCTGCTTCGCTTTCGCGGTTCGGAATGCGGGCGAAAGCACTCTCGCTACTCAAGGCATGATGACTCTGAAACGAACACTCCCCGATAAGTTGTTTTTAGATCTAATTGGCGTGCAAAAGAGTAGTGAAATTTAGATAAGTTGCTATATTGCGCGGGTTCTTTGATATATAAAATGCTAAATAAAATATTTTTTTTTTTTATACACACACAAATATTATTTCATTAATCATGTATTTATATATAATATAAAATGATATGAAATAATTTTAGAAAAAATGCTATCTAACAAATAATTTAAATTTAAATTGTGTGAAAATAAATAAATAAAATCAAAAAATATTTTATTAGCACATTTATTTTTTCATGCATTTTATTATTTTTATATATGTTGGGACTTAGTATTGAACGAGTCAACTCAAATTCGAACTTGTTGGAGTCTGGGTTAGCTCGGCTCTAGCAAGCCCTAATCACTAGGATATGTTTGTGGGAGAATGCATTAGGCTAGGAAAATAAACTCAAAAAGATTATATAAACCTTAAATAGATATCATTGAAGCTAATGAATTTCCATATTTCTTAAGCACACATTTTTAAAATGATCACGAAAATTATTGTCAGGAGTTTGAAGTCATGCAGGAGTTGATAGACCTGATCAAGAATATTGATGTTTGCAATAAACCAAAATTTGCCATGCAATCTCAATACCACTCTTATGTTGTGAGCGTAACCAAAGTGTGTTTGTAGCAAATTCATACGAAACAAAAGAACCACATGGAACATCAAAGGTGGAATGATCTTTTTTGTATTCAATATAATCTTAATAGATGCTCAAATCTACACATATCTCTAAGTATTATATTATATTTATAATGATAAGCTTTTAAAATGAAAAGAACTAGTTTATTTGTTATTTATGCAAGCAAATTGAGGTCAAAGAAATACAATTATGATCTATTGAATTACACTAATCTAAGTTTTGTAGACTTCCCGGTAGATGTATATCAATCGTCTAGATGTTTCTTCCCGGTAGATGTATTTCAATCAATTTCAATTTAGTTTATTTACTTTTATTTTAATACGGTTTGTTTGTTTCTAATTTTTATAGTTTTTCAGGATATAATGGCTTAAATTGTTTGCTTCTTATAATATTTTAAATACAAATTATCTATTGCTTACTTCATTCAACAAATATTAATAAATTTATCATAAACTGAAGAAAGATTACTTTAGATTTAATGTAAAAAAGACTTTTTTGTGATGTTTCTCATAATTTATTAAGTCATAACTATTCAACTATTCAAATAAAGTATGAGCTCTGGGTCTAACATTCGAACCTTGAATCTTCCCTCCTATGGGTTCGATTATCAGCATAATAATATATCTAGAGTTCGGTTAATATTTCTTACAACATTTCCACAGTAAGAATAACATTTTCTAGGTCCGAATCCAAGATCGTTTGACTTGTAATCTAAGAGCCAACAGAACACAGTCTTGAAGCTTTTTAGTCCAACGAACTCCAAGAGAATGGAACGTTCAATCTTCAAAATTCATGGCCTGTGGAGCTTCAAGCGACAGAGCACTTCACTTGTAATTGGACCTATATATTTTAACTTGGCTTTAATTAATATTTCTTTCTTTCTATTTTAGTACCAACCCCTAGCTTCTTTCTTTCTTTCTTCTCTCCGGGGCCTTCATTTAGCATCCTCTCAGTGGGAGAGTGGCTTCTTATAAGCAAACTGAGAGCAACGGTTCCTTGTGTTGTTGCAAGCACCAATGGCGAGCAGCTTCTAGGGGTCTGTTTGCGGAGGATCCCTTCAATGTCAATAGAAACCAACCACATGAGCATCTACAATAAGATGCCGCAGAAATCGGAGACTCCTTCGTCACATGCAACCAAAGGCCGTCTCTGAGCTCACCGGGATAACCGCTCGCAGGAAGCCAATCACAAGAGCTGGCACCCTCAAATCCCACAATATCAGCTTTGATTCTCAACAAGATCTCATCAATGGCAGCAATACTTTTCTAACAAGGACGTAAGAACTGAGTAGAAGTGAATAATTTTCTTTTAAAACTATAAATGAAATCCAAATGAAAGTGCTGATCATAATAATGCTTAGCATGCAAACAAAAAAACAAATGTAAGAGATTTTACAATAGGTGACTGTTGTTGATAAACAAAATTTGCCTAGAACATTTACACAAAATTGAACCAGATGCACGCCATAGTGAATCTCATATTAACATGAATATTAATCATGTGCTCAATGTAAAAAATATTACATCATGTAAGACTTTAATTAAGAATATCAATTAGTAAGATGCACTCGAATTCATAGCTCGGGATTTTAACTTTTTATAAGCTGCCTAAATAAATACAATTTAAGCTAGGAAATGAAAACAGATTATATGACTAGAAGTATAACACATCTTCTTAATAATGTCATTTGCTTATATAATTGAAGTAATTAATTTGTAAGGTACTCATCGTTTGCTGCAGTGGGCGTATAAGTAATTTTGCATTCAGTTCAGCAAAGAACAAATCAGATCCCAAGAAAGTACCAACACTTCAATCATAGCAGCTTCATAAAGTGTCACCACAGTTAGCTTTAGACACAATAGCTTCGCAACAGCTTCTTTAGAAAAATGCAGCTGTCCCAAACAATCCTTTACATTTTCAGGAATCCTTTTTTCTTAAAAACCAGAGAAGAACATCATAGGTTATAATCTTCTGTGTTTTCACTATAACTTAAATATTTCTTGTCCAATTAAGGCATACAAATACTTGTTGGCAAGCTAAAACCTAGATCTACAACTTTCATTCACAATATATTACCTGGTACTCAGTATTTGAAAACAGAAGTATTATTTATTATCTGGGTTTGAAATTCTTCTCAGTTGCAATACCTGCATCACGCTTGTAATAATGGGAAATTACTTGCATGCATGATGTTTTTGTAAATACTAATAAGATTTGTGCGTGTTGCTACAATGGTAAAAATTGTTTTTTTTGAGTGATTGCCAATATAAATCTTACAGCAGTAATGCTTCCACCAACCCAGACCCATCACAACTCAGGTTCTGAAACCGTTCTAAGAAATACTTTTCAATCTTAAATGCTTAAGAGTATGAGCAACAGTGTTGAAGAAATACTGCAAGTTTCACTAAGAAACAAAACAAATAACAGATGCAGATCCCCAATTATTATGGCCATGTTTATAATAACCCTATCTTAGATGTCTGTGATTGAATCCATCGATACAGATATAATATATCTATATATATATATATATATATATATATATATATATATATATATATATATATATATATATATATATATATGTATATATATATGTATATACACACACACACACGCATAAGGGGAACTCAATCATAGTTCAATAAATAGAAAAAACTGAAATCAGGGTATTTACTCATACACATTTGTCATAATAACGGGAGAGGTTCCGGCTGTATCCAACAGAAATTTTATCTGTATCCAGAAAAATGATCTTTGTCACTTAATAGCCATAAAATGGGAAGAAAAAATAAACCTGGATATAACAAAACATTTTCTGGGCAATAGTATCAGCACAAATGTGATTACAGTAAGACTGCAATCATCTCAATCTGTTGAGGGGAAAACTTTCTCCAAGAAATTGATGAAACGTCTTAAATAAAGTTTGGGCTCTACAGCTGAGATGGTAAGGGGATCATGTTTGAGTGATTTACATGCACTCTCCACTTTCTTGGTTATATTATACTTTTGTAATATGTCTATGATACCGAAATAGAGAACAACATCATGAACCTCAAAGAAAGCCTCCTCCGGTGAATTGAGACCCTTCTTATTATGAAGTAAGCTTTTAAGAGCTCGAGCTGGCATATTGACCCCAAGCTGCACGCGAAGCCTGTGTTAACAAAAAATGATATTTGTGTGAAATTGCTGCAAATTTAACCGGTGTGAGATGCAAATTTCATTAATTTGTTTAATCCCCAGGTGAAATTCTGGCATAATATTTGTGTATTTGTGTCCAGCGTGAAAGAGCAAGATTTTTTTATTGACTATGGACATTCACAAACCACAGTAAACAAGAATGTTGAAAATATGCCAAATTCCATTGTTACATTACCATCATCACCAATGTATAATCAGTCGAAGTAATGAGGTATCATTTTTTATCATTTTTGCATTAAAATTATTTTAATAAAAACGTGAAAAAAATATATGGGGAGGGAAGAAGAGAGGGGGAGTGGGTGGAAGAGTGGTGCAAAGTGACAGATAAATTAGTTATATCAAAAAAATATTTTTTTAAGAAAAAGGAAGCACAATAGTTTCTTTTAATATCGAAATTTCAAAATTTCTCATTTCATGAAAAAAAGCTCCCCTCCACACTCTGTTATTATTTTAAAATTTTATATACATGTATATACAATGTTTTAAAATTTGGATGGATCATTAAACTGCTACTACGAGATGTTCATGATTCAAGGATTTGATCAGGGTTGAACCGAAGTTGAACCATGATGTAAAATAAAAATTATACTTACAATACATGTCTCAACTTTTAATTTGTACTGCATTTACTAATATGTTATAATATTTAAAATATATAAAAAAGGGCTTTTATATATACATACCAAAAACTTCTTTTTATTTTCACATTTAAAATTATAGATATTACAAACTTATGTACTTATACATATAACAATTATAGATTATGATTTTTATAATGATAAAACCAATGATAAAATCTATTCATCTAAATGATTAAAAAAAGTTAAATTGAATTGCATTTTTAAGTGATAATAGAGATTTAAGTGGTAGTTTTTTAATATATATGATCTATGTGTTATATATATATCAACAAATAAGATTTTATATGAAAATTTAATTTTACAAAATTATGCTCTTTTATGTCAATGTATATAGAGCACTCAAATTTCATATTCGAGGGTATAATAAAAATTCCTTTATTATTGTTTAGTCCTGTATTGTCTTAGAAAATTATTTATTTGTGTACACAAATCTCCTCAACCACAAGACTATGCAAGAAAAATAATCTCAATATACCAAACAGTATAACCAAAAACAATTTGATTCACGGGCTCACCTGCCAATTTTTTCAATTCTAGAGTGGATCTGTGCAATGCAGTGAACCTCAAATGGCAGAACTGGCTGACTATTCGGTTCACAGTCCGATCGATCTGGTCTGGATTTTTATTTATTCATTGATATATATATATATATATAGAACATATAAAATAAAAAATAAATTAAGACTTTGATTATTATTGTCATTATTATTATTATGTAATACTAAATTGTTTTTTAAAATATAATAAAATATTATAATAAATAATTTAAAGAGAATTTTAAATTGATTATTATTATTATTTTAGTAAAATTTGCGACCAAAGCAGAAGAGGCATCAACACATTGCATTTCTACTCTAGTGTTTGGTTCGGTCAAGAATATTATGAATTGGTGGAAATGATAAGACCAATGTATCAATTACACTTTCATTCGACATGTTAGTAAAGCTGAGATTTGGAATGCGTTAAAGATGATGAAAAGCAAAAAAACAGTAGAATCAGGCGACATCCCTATCGATGTATGAAAAGGCTTGAGGAAGGAATTTCTTCGCTTACCAAATTATTTATTTTGGAGATTATATATAAGTCAAGTGAGTGGAGAAAGAGTATTGTAATATATATTTACAAGAATAAAGGTGATGCTCAAGATTGAGACATTTTAGAAAAAATAAGTTAATGTGACATATGTTAAAACTTTGATAGAAAGTAATTGAATGCGGATTACCAAGGGTTAATTACACTTTTTCATAATCAATTTGGTTCTATGCTAGGTATATCTATATCATGAAAGTCATACATATATTAAGAGGTTTGAAAGAAAACTTAGAGAAAGAAAAGAAGTTATTGATATTGAAAAGGTTTACTATAGAGTACCACGAGTTCTTGAGAAAAGTGAGTTGTGTTGCAATCAATTAGAGATATGTATAATGGGGCTATAACATGCATTCGATCACAAGATGGCTTGTCAAATGATTTTTATATTACTATTGAATTACGTAAAGGCTCAGCTCTCAGCCCATATATTTTTTCTTTAATAATGGATGCTCTTACTAAGTACATTCAAGATCAGCTTCCTTGAGATATGTTATTTGCAAATTACATTCTGTTAATAACTAAGACAAGTATGGAGTTAAAACAAACCTTGAGTTGTAAAGAGTTACTTTAAATCTAATTTTTTTATTTTAATGGATCTAAACATAATATATGGAGTGTAACTTCAAATGTATTAAAGGTCCTAATTTTGAGAACAAAACTATTGAGGACCATGTGATCAAGAAATGCCAGAAGCTCAAATACATTGATTCAATTATTCAAAATAGTGGTGAAATAGAGAGTGATGTGATTAATTGAACATAAGTGAGGGTTGTTGTTGAAGCCGAGAGTAACAAAGTGCTTGTGTAGAAGATGTTGAACCTGACAACTGGGGTGGCCTAGCCGTAGATGCCATGGAGGTGCCGCTGCAGCAATTAAAGACTTGAGAATAGTTTAACAAGGAGGAGGAGGTTCGAGCGATAGACGAATCTTGTAGGGGCCATTGGTGCAGGTGCCTTTAAGGAGAGGTGTGTTCGTTTTGAGGTCCTTTATAATGAAGCTACTATAATCAAACGAAATGGAACATGAATTATCTGTGGTTAGCTTGTCAACTGAAAAAAGATTGTATTTACTACGAGGAACATGAAGTAGCTGATTTAGAAGGAACTTGCGAGTGGGAGTTGGGAGATTGTCGTTATCGATACTGGAAATTGGAAGATTTTGACCACTTCCAACAGTGACTCAAACAATTCCTTGATATGAATTGGCAACGAACTGATTGCTGAAGTATTTTGCAACATGGGTGGAGGCACCTGAATCAAGATATCAATTAAGATCAGACTGACCATCGATACGCAAGGATGCTGCCTGGTTTGGTGAGCGGCTGTAGTTGGCATTCATACAATGCCAACATCTCTGGCTGAGTGTCGGAGCTTGCTACAAATTTGGCACTCTATGTGAGGACCTCTAGAGGCTCGTGAGACCAACAAAGAGTCTCGAAAGGGTGTTATGAAGTGACCACGACCACGATTAGTGTGTCCTCAGTGTGTCCCCGCCCGTAAAATCGTCCTGAGAACAGGGACATGTGGTTTGGTTGGATGTGTTGGAAATGAATGGCAAAGCTGAAGTTATTTGCTAAGATCTTGTTGGACATTGATTTTCCCACTGCAAAGGAGCGAGTAAAGGTCATCCAAACGGATGGGTGTCAATTTGGTGCGGATGGCAGTCTTGAAAGCTTGGTATGCAGCTGAAAGACCATTGAGAGTGAAGAGCATGATGTCTTGTCATGACCTTTAGATCCTGTACCAATAATTTTGTTCAAGATAAATTTAATTTCTGAGAGATAATCATGCATAGAGTGCTCCTTTAGCAATACATTATGTAATTCGTTCTTGAGTTGAATGACTTCAGAACGGTTTGTTGCTTGGAGACACATTTGGCTAGGTTGCTCCACACATTGGCACAAAAATTAGTTTCAAGAATATAGGGAAGATTGGAGGGTGATAAGATTGAGTATAGAACAACTGTGAGGTTTTAATCAGTTGAGATCCAGAAGGGGTAGTCGGGACTGGATACCGGCGGTATGGGATCGGTACCATCCAGATGGCCATGTAGGTTACTAGCTTTGAATGGATGAAGAACTTGAGCTCTTTGGATGGAATAATTGTCAGTTGTAAGAGGGTTGTTAATCAAGTTTTTTATATTAGGTGATAGGAATTTTAGGACATTGAAGCCTGCAATGAAGGATGAGTTGTTACATGATTTGAAGGTACCATCAGTTTCAAAGTCAACATTGTTAGTTGCCATTGGAGAAGGTACAGGTAGGTCTGAACGTGACAAGGGGCGGCAGCCCGTTAGAGAGAAAGATATAATCTAGGAAAGATCTTCCGCCAAATGGAAACGGAGGTTGGAAGAGGCGTTATTTCTATGTTAAAAAAAGTGAGGAAGGTATTTCTTTGATACCAACAAGATACATACAAAAAATAGCAAGGAAGAGAAGAATAATTAATCTTATTCATACATATAATATTATGATACAAGCATATACACAGTAACCATGTAATAACATAAGACATTTACTTAATTTCCATTTAACACAGCATTAATGATGGAATTCAAACAATCTACCATTAAACGCACAGGAATTAATAGTATTCAAACTGCCTACCATTAAACAATATGCATTAATGGTGAGAATTAAAACCAGAAGTTATTAGAAATTAGGCTTGGCATTGAGCTTCATCAAAGGAAAGGGAAACCAGTATTGGCTTTGAATCGTGCGCAAGAGAAATGATTAGCTATTATGACTTCAAATGTGAGGTGTAAAAAAGAGGGGCTGTGCAGCTGATTAATTAGCAAGAGAATAGGATGATGAGTTAAAAGTACCTGCCTTCAAAGATACATAAAAAGTATGCTGTGGCTATTTAATGGGATAAATTGTGACTTGTGAAGGAAAGAATTCCTAACAGTTGGCTAAAGGTAAGGGGTTGAGCTGTTTGAAAACGAATGAATAAAAAAAAATTAATTCTAGCAAAATAATAGTAAGTAATAATAATATGCTAATTAATATTTCATTTTTAGCCCAAAACAAACAAAAATTATTTAATTAAATCCAAATCCAGATAGTAGTTGTATGAGTATCAACTATAAATTCATTAAATTTATTTTAAAATAATAGTTTGTTATTACATTCAAAAGCAAAGTTTTATGCCCAGTAAAGCAAGTTCAATTACTTTTATGTTTAAGAAAATCAATTATAAGGGTTTTTAAGCAAGAAAATAAATCACCCAAATTGTCTCCTAAGAAAATAGTTCTGAGAAATTTGTAAAAAAGTAATTAAACCCAATCAAAAAGATATTTGAAGTATGAAGAATTGTAAGGGAATAAATATTGAGAGTTTAAACCAAAAGCAAGCAACTGCTGGTAATGCATCCAGCGGAGTCCTTCTTAAGATGGAATAATGTATTATTTAATTAAACAAGAAGAGTCCTTCAAGAAGAAATAGTGCATTTGTTGCTATTTTAAGCAACAACCGATTCCCTTTTCAGCATGTAAAATTTAACCAAATCCACTCACTTAAGAAGGAATAGTGTATCTTTTAGTTATTTATGCTCATATAGTTTACCCAATTTAATACATCAAGTGGTTTATTTAAAGGTTCTAATGTTAGATGTAATTGGAAAAGTTTTTATTAAAGAAAAACAAATCTGAAATTGTATTCATATATTCTCTGTTCTTCTTCTACTTTCCCCAACAAATCGTATAACACTCTCTCAAAACTATTGATCATCATCTTTTCTCCCACTATGTTCCCCCTCCCTCGCCCAAAATGTAATACAATTCTTGCTGTCCCAGCCAGTTGTTGCTTGCATCTTCTAGCTGATGTAGTCCATCAGCAGCAGCTTCTTACTTTGTCCATGAATAACTGCTGCTAAATCATTAGTGTTGCTATCAAAATTTTCAATAGAGGTTACACTGCTATCCAAAACAGTTCTTGTTATCCAGAATAGCGAACAGCCTCTCTTTAAATCATTCATCCAAGCTAACTCTAGTGACCAGCTCTATTACTATCCATTATGAGATTCTAAACTTTCATTCTTATCTAAAAAGTAAACTAACAGTATTCTGAACAAAGCAAAAAAGTCACTGATAAACTAACATCATTTGCTAAAGCAACATTTAAAATGACTACATAAATAAATAAAAAAGCTTAATTAAATGCACATGCATACTAAGTGGAACCCTTCTGCAACGGTAGGCATCATCTTGGTATTGTATCATGAATCAAAAACCTATATAAAATGTTGGTGTCGTAGATGAGTTATATCCTAATTTTGTGAATGTATCATAATTCCAAGTTGCAATAACAGAGGAAAAGGAAAACAAATTGTTTTCAAGTTTCTAATATTGATAATTTCTTTATTAAACTTAACAAGACAAATTAACTATAAATTATAGTGACAATAACCTTTAATATTTAATTGCAGAAATATAATTAGACCTTTACCAAACTTCAATAGCATATAAATAAATATACTTTTAATTTAATAATAGCATTAAAAATAACCCTTACCTATTTTCATTTATACCGTATTATAACATAGAATTGTCTATTAATTTTGCTAGCAAATACATTGATCACAAGAACGTATTGTCAAAATATTTTATATTTTTTCATTTCTACTTTCATTTTCTTTTTTATGATCATTTTCGTAACATTTTTCTTGTGAACATCAATCCCAACCAGGACATTTAGAAGATTTGCTCCAAATCATCACATATGCAGTGCATAAACATATACCATTTAAAATTATATATGTGCGTATCAAACATGATATTTGTAATATTATTAAATATGACAATTTTTATAAAACTTAAGCAAATAAATTTATTAAAAATTAAACTTTATTTTTAGTAAAATTACATCAACAACATGATCATCAGAGCAAACAAAACTCAAGATACCCTATAATAATATTGACTAAACATGTCAAGTATCATAGGCAGTGCCCGTGCGAAAAATAAGCACAGTTGGGTCATTGGTGAATAACCACCTGACGAAATGATGAATATGATGCATAGAATTGCTTTCCCTTTCATCCTTGTGCGGAAACCAGTATTCTACTAGTTCATAACTTCAGCATCATTTCATGAGTCTAAGAAGTAAGAAGACAAGTATCCTATCTCATCAAAATTGCTCAAAGCTTCAGAAGAGGAAGCACACTAATTGACTGCAGAAGTCATGGCCTTGGTACAATGGCCGAGAAAGCCTGATGGTTTAAACGTGTGATGAACAAGTCCTAAAATCATGACCCACTGTATGACAAGAAAAAAAGTATTTTGGCATGCATGTTCGAACACAACCTTCTGCTAGAAACCACAGTTCCTGCAGCGTATCTAAACCTCGAACAACAATAAAGCCGAAATATCCACCTCAACGGGACCATGGCCACTAGCGGTCAAATGTGCTCAACTATGACATCATTCACATTCAAACAGTGACCAAAAATAGACTAAAAGTTCAAAGTGTCCTTGATGTAGGGTAGGCTAGACGCAAGAGTCTATACAAGCAATTATATTTAATAAACACTGCAGATAAACGTTGAAAAACAAGATATTCTCCTTGCAAGTTCTCAAGCGTTGGCTTTCCTCCGCACGGGGTGAGCCAATTCTTAAGAGGGGGTGGCGACTGAAACCTGTAACAATTCTTTGAAATACGCTGCGGAACTAAAGCTTGTAATAATAGAACAATCCACTCAAAGTACAGTAATATTCAAATATTCAATTCGAAGGAAATAACTCATATACACGAGGACACGGCAAGGGCTGCTGCGAAGGGCTCGCTGCGATTGGACTGGGCAGCAGTGGGTGCAGCTCCGAGGAGAGAGCTGGGGTTGGAAGGGCTGTTGGTGGAAGGGGAGTTGTCGGTGGCTGGATGGGGGAGGGAAGGAGGCTGCTGTAGGGAGATGCAGGTGGCGGTTGTGGGGGAAGGGAAGGGGCGGCTGTGGGGAAGGGAAGGGGGCGGCTGAAGGAAGGGAAGGGAGCGGTTGTGGGGAAGGGGAAGGGGGCGGCTGAAGGAAGGGAAGGGAGCGGTTGTGGGAAGCGGAAGGGGGCGGCTGTGGGGAAGGGAAGGGATAGTAGCCTAGGAGTCGCCACCTAGGGATCCACGGAGTCGGCACCGCGGAAGGAGCTTGATTACCGGTTGGAGGCTTTCTTTTCCAAATTCAGCAATACCCCAAATGGCAGCAACCCTCACCGTTAAATAGAAAACAAATGCTATGGCACCCGGAATTGACGGCTATGATTGGCTTAGATTGCCAGGGCCCAAAACTTCCTAAATAATAATGCAAATAGTACAAGTAGTATATGAAAAAGCATGTAAACGACGAGCCCGACGCATCCGTGACGTCGGATCATCAATCGGAATGAGTCCGTCAGCGTGAATACACAAAAGCGGGCCCCGCCTGGCGATGCATGGGCTCCGGCTATTCTCCATCAGTCCTAACTGCAAAAATGGAGCTTTAACTCAGTAAATGAAATCTATAGATGCTTGAATGAGGATTCCAACTTAGGATTAAAATTATGTGTCCATTTGAGAAAACACCGCAAAAAATATCTATCATTAAGAATTCTAGAAGCCTAAGGTATAGTTCTCTTCATTATATCTAAGTGCACAAATATGTGTCCCTTAATAATGTGTTTAATGGACAGGGAACCAACCAGCAGGAAGGTGGCCAAAGTGCTTCAATTGTGCCCTAAGGCCGTTGTAAGAGAATTTTCCCACCATAGAGAAGAAAATGGTCGAACCTTGTCCAACACCACTTCATAAAAGTAGATAACAAGCTTAACATCCTTGAATGAGCGTGATTTTGGTATCGACATGGGTGTTGGCTAACGATCTTTTGTACCTGCTTAACAAATGAATGTGAACCTCATGGGTTCACCTATAACGACCCAATGATGTTACTTCGAAAAAATAGGATCTTGAGAAAATTTCAAATTAGGGCAAATCAAAATACCATTAGATAGAAATAAATTATTAGATCAAAGTGCCCTAGTTTGAGAGAAATCTGGACAACGAAAACTCTTGCTTTAATTTCTGAATTTATTAAATTCAATAAATTGAGAAAAATTAAATGTGTCCAAATTCATCAATTTTTGTGCCATTGGGTTAAGTATATTATTTAAAGGCTACGCTAAAAGTTTCATCAAATTCGGAGCTTTGGTTCGATCGTGATTAATTTTTGAAGTTTCAAATATAACAAATTAATATAAAATAAAATATTGCTCCGAATCGAAAATTTTTAACGCGAGGGTGTTTGTCTCATCGTAGCATACCTCGATATCAAGTTTCGTTATTTTTGGAAGTCAAATGACAAAAAAATACGAAAAATTTAATTGAAATTAATCATTTATTTTTTTTCCTTGTTATTTTTCTCTGTCCCCCCGACGCATGCTAGGGCGCAGGCTCTGTCGCTCGACAGAGTCTGCCAAGGCGCAGACGGAGAAGAAACCCGCGCCAGAGAAGTCTCATGCACAAGCGTCTCCCTGTCGGCGGCCGACCACCACCCCCTTCTCTCTATAAATATCTCCCCTCAGCCAACCCATCCTTCCCGAAACAACAGCCAGCTCTCCCTCCCTCTCCCCCTCAACCAGCCACCTGCCAACCACCGCCGCCTCTGCTCCGATCACCCCACTCCAGCCACCCCCTTCGGCCTCCCTCAAGCTCCCGGAACCCTAACCCGAGGTGAAAGGAGGAAGAAAAGAGAAGAATTTTGCATTTTTTTTTATTATTTTATTTTCTTTATTTCTTTTTCATTTTTTTATAATAAAAATTATAATGTCATTAACATCATTATTAATCAATAATAATAATAATACAAATGTTATATTATAACTACCATTTCCATTTTTTTGTCAAATTCATTTCAGAATATATATATATAGATATATATATATATATACATTAAATAGTTAGTATTATCATAATTTAATATAGTTATTATTATAATTATTACTATATGAGAAAAAGGATTGATAAATTCAAACAAAGAAAGATTACTTCTCTCTAATATATTTATTACAAATATTATTTATTTTGTCATATAAATAATTATCATTATATATATTAACTATTAAATTTTTGAGTAATTGCTTATCAAATACAAATTGTGAAAATACTTGACTTTTGATTTTCTGATTCATGCACTAAGGAAAGGTACCAGATGTCTTTTATTACTTTTGTTTAATATGTTTTCAGCTCAGCATCGCACAAATTAATAAAATTGTTTTTAAAAATCACATAAAATGATATATGAAAAAGTTTGAACAACTGAGTAGCATGGATTCCATGCTGATATATTTTTAGTCTGATCAGACAACTGCAAGGACGAGATTTTCCGACATCAAGAGTCATAAGGAGCCTATACTAATAAGTCTTTAAGGGAGCAAGTATAGAAGGAAGTTGGGATATGTAACACAAAATTGAACTCCCTTTTCTTCGATTTTGTACTTACCCAACAAAATCATGTTTTGCGTCAGATATCAAACATTAAAATTCTATATTTATTATTATGACAACAATTATTTTTATGCTAAATTTTCGATGCAATTGAAATAGGTTTGCAGGGATAAATTTATACAGCTTTTATTTCCTATCAATTTATTGCTTATTTTGCTTATTATTTAACAATTGCAAAGTTGACATCTATCAGTACTTAGTTTCACAACTAACTGGTATTCAAATGCCCGCACTTTGAAATGTGCTCGGATCAGGAGTTTTTCTAGAGGAAAGTGCTAAGAACCAAGCAGTGATAATACTTCTACCTGCTGATTTGCCACTTTTTGACTATTTTTAAAGTTTGTAACTTTTGTTTTATTTTGATCCTTTGTAATCAAAACTTGTGAACTAATGAATAAATAAGTTATGTTTGATGTTTACATATTATGTTTTTAAATCACTCAATATGATCTTGCTACTAGAGGACTTACCCCAAAAATGGTGCTGGATTAGCTCCCGCTAACCCGGCATCAGGTCCCCACATCACCGCACCACTATTCTCCATAGGAGGACTCAATTAGCAAAAAACATATCCCTGGCAGAGTAGGTGTGCTAAATTAAGTCTAAATTCTTATTCCATTAAACTCAAATGCCATTAGAACCTAAAAATTTGAGGTCTATGGAAGCTCGATTGAATCAATTGGCTATTTTGCAAATTATTAGACCTAAAAAATTAGCTAAATTAAATTGATCTTCAAATTAAAATTTAATTGTATTTTTAAATTCCTCACCCCCAAATTAGCTATGGATGAATTTTTGAGAAGTTTTGGAGATCATTTAGACTTAAATTTTAATTAATTATAATTATGGAATTTAAATTAATTAAAATTAATTAATAATTCCTTTAATTAATCTGATGGTCGGCTTCCAAAAAATAGGTGAAGATATGAGTCGTTGCTTGATCCTAAAGACCTAGATCAAACGGCCCGCGTCATTCGCTAGCTCGGATCCTTATTCAGTCGTCGGATCGCATCTGCGATCCCACGGCTGGTATCATCCCACGTTTAGCCGTTAATATTAGGCGCATTAGAGTCGTCCCTTCCAAATGGTTGATTAATCAAACGGCCCGAATAAATCAAAACCCTATTTCGCCCACAGGCATTATTGCGCAGTGTGGTCCCCCGATAGGATTCCCAATAGCTTCCCACCATGGTCGTACGGGAGAGATCATGTCCCCCACTCCTTCCTTGCACCGCAATGGTCAGTTGGAGGCGATCTCCCGAGTCTACCCCTCATAGGCCGGACCAACGATAGTTTCCTTGGGCCAGCCATTAATGGCCAGCCCGAGCTACTCCTAGCGCACCAAGTTATAAATAGCCTTAGGATTTCTTCAGTGAATCCTTTGCTCACTAGAATTACCCTCCTGAAACTCAATTCGTGACTATGCTTCCTCCAAGTCCCTTTCCATTCCTCTCTAAAGATCAATTGAACCCGACGGTGTTTAGCTTCCTTCCCGACGCTGCAGTGGGTGAGGCTTGGAGTTCCAGCCCCAAGTTCGTTGCCTGAAGCTCCAGAAGCCGTCTAGGATCAAATCTAGCCACTGTAGTTCTACGGCGTTCTGAAATTCTTCAGCCCCAATCCAGGTAATGTACCTTTTCCAACATTGAGCTTGATCAGCTCAATGCTTATAAATTTGGCTTCATTTGATGGCTATGGTGATGAGACTGAACTCTAGGATCGATTAGTATTAACTAACATGCTGCCTAGGGCCGACAACAATTTGGATGGGATTGTCGCCCAATGAGGCAGATTCGATCCCTCACTGGAAATTGACCCTATCAAGTCGTCTAATTGCCAGTGAGAGGTATCTTGTATTGATCCCAGCTGATCGATATGATGTGGCTCGCTCAGGCATGGCCAAATGGTTGTCTCCTGCTCGAGGCAGCCCCTCGATACTGACACTAATGGGCATGAGTAGGGATCCACCGATCCAGTTGCTCTCGACCAGAGCTAGCTTAGGTCTTCGCTCCGTCTCGACACACTGAACGTGTCAAGATTGAGCGCCAGTCGAGTGATATCTTCTGTGGGGAGAATTAGCTCCCCACAATAAAACTTAAATTTCTGCAATATAACTGATTAGGGCAAGTGGGCTCCCAACGATCTAAGCACTCCCCCATGGGGCTTCGCTGTGCAATCGATGTGTCAAGACGTATAGAGAATTTTGCGATCGTAATCAAGCCATGAGGTGGCCTGAGCATCCCTGATTTTGGCATTGAAGCTAACCCTAATTCGCATCTGTCAAGGAGCCGACGCGTGGAATATGAGCAGTAGCGGGCCGAATCGAGCCCCGTCAGCGTGTTTTGAAACGGGTATTAAAAAAAAAACAAATATCTGTAATTATTTTCCTTCTGTAAAGTGGATTGGAAAGTATTATTCTTGTGATTGCTTTAATGAAAATATTCCAATTAAATTATTCAAATACCTTGTTCAATTTAAATCTAATTTTAGTGATTCAATATACCATTTTGATCAGAAAATTATAAGAAATAATAAATTGCAAAAATATATAAATTTCTGTAATTAGTTTTTTTAATTTAACCTAATTACTTCAAAAAAAAGATTAGTGATTATTAAACTTCATCCTTAGCCAAAATTCATATTTAAGGTCTCTAAATTTTTATTAGATAGAGAAGAAAATATTTGGGAAGATAAAAAATATATTCTTGCATTTAATTGCACTAATCACTCTAAACCCTAATTAGTGCATATTTAGATCATTAGTGCTCTGAATTTAGTGTTTGAGGTGTCTATTGACTTCTTAGTCAGTATAGAACCTATCCCTAGCTTAAAATCTCAAATTCCATGATTTAAGTTGTTAATCACTTTTCAATGAGCTCAAACCCAAATTAGAGCTCATTAACCCCAATTCTTAACCAAATCCAGTGTTTAAAGTGTTAATACTTTCCTTGACAATAAGAAAACTCAGTTTGAAAATTTAGAACGTAGATTCTACATTTAGACCCATAATGAGGGGCATTTTGATAATTTTGGTCAAATGTTATTTAAAGTGTATTTAGAAACTTTTTAATCTGTCTCTTGCCTTTAAAATTAATAAGGTAGATGTTTTGAATCAAGGTAAGGTCAATTGGACTTGTAAAGTAGCTTTAGTGGCCTGATCCTAATTTTTGCTTTAAATTAATTAGCTTAACTTTAGAATGTTTAATGTGGATTTAGAAATTCACATTTCCTTCAATGTTTAATAAAACTTATTATATCAGCTAAAATCAGATTAGACTCAAACCTAGACTTATAAATATTTCTTAGGTAAAATTCCTCTTTGACTTGAGAAAGTTCTCTCAAGTAAATCCTTAAGAAATCCCAAGAGATATCTAATGATTGAATCTTCTAAATCTTAGCATTAGACCTTCACTCACTACTTCATTAGTCCAATTCTCTTGAGCAATGAAATTATTCAATAGATTATACCTTATTTATAAGATAAAGCTTTTAGTAAATTTAATCCTTATAAATCAATTTTGATTATTTTGTCTTTTGATCTTAGTTAAATATCCCTCCTTATAAGGCTAGTGATTCTCATCTTATTGGGTTTGATTATACTCACAGTAAGGTCTCCTCAACTCATAGTGTTTGAAAGTTGTTTGGGAAGGCCTATAACTTAGATATTAATACCTTGGATTAAGAGGTTTAAACACCATATTTTAGACTTTTACTCTTAATCTCTGAATCTTAATTCGTTAGATTAAGATTAGTTTTGGGATAATAAATACATCAACTAAGACGATTAATTAATTTATTTAACTTTTATAAGCAATTTTGTCTTATTTTGGATTAGAACTCAATTAGTTCTAATGTTTGACTTTATAAGATCGTGACTCTGAGATTATACTGAATAGTAGGATATTAGAGATCATTGGCTTGTATATTCTCAAAATAGTTATGATTAATAAATTAGAAAATAAAGATATCACAGATTTTTGTTAGCTACTGCTTAAACTCCTTAATTTGTATGCTCTACTTACCTTGTTATTTGAGCTTTGTTGCCTTGTGCATATTTAGAGAGATATGAAGTATTTGATGAATATTCCCTATTAGCTCTGAAAAGCATGTCATTAACATATCAGTTTAAAGTAAAATTCAATAAATCAGATAACAATTTCAGTGGAGTGCATGCTAGTTAGTCTGCCTCCTTAATTCTTGTTATGATAGAATCGCCTCGAATCCAGTCATGAGTGGTCTGGATAATACATGTATGATCCTATAGTCTGGCTCGGATCTAATCATGAGTGGTCTAGATGATACATGTGAAACTTTTTGTTCAATGGCTATGTTTAGCTAGTTAATATTATGGCAGGCTAATCTAGGCATACGTTCAATTAAACAATGATTTCAGTTTAGTTTACTTTCAGTTCAGCTCAGTTCAGTTTCAATTTTCAGTACTTCTTGTATTTGTATATATTCAGCAATTTTCTGACTTTACATATATATAAACATATTAGGATGCTAGTTTGAGTTCTGTTATACCTATTTCAATATTTTATTAGTATGTACATGTACACATTAATCTAGAAGAGGAGAGAGAAAGAAACAAAAGATGGAAGATGATGAGAGGTCATTGGAGATGAAAAACTTCTGTTCTCTACTGCTTAGGAGTGTGGAAGCTGTAGAAGAAGAGAAGGCATATGCCAATAGAAGAGCACGTGGAGAGAGAGTGAGGGGAAAGGAGAGAGTATAGGTTTTATAAAGGGGTGACCATCTCTTTAAAGAGAAAAATTATGGTTTATATAAAAAATAAAAAAATTTAAATAGAATCTGGAATAACCACATAAACTTAAAAAAATCATTGTGAATACTCTAAAATTTTAAAATTACAATTTTAACACCTTTTCACAAAATTATAAATATCCCTAACTGTAAGACTTACAAAAGCACTACCCAAAACTAAATATTAAGGCATAACAAGCTTTTCATTACATTGCTAATGAAAGTGTTGTGTTTTTGGATTAAAGAGGAAATCTGCGTATTGCAATTGCCACACTGTCAGCTAGCAATGCTCTCTAAAATAAACTTGAGACAATTTTCTAAGCCAAACATGGTCCAACTTCGGATCCACCAAACAAATGGTTAGAAGAATGATTCCTCAACTACAGTCAGATCCATTAACAATACCCTAATAGTGCCTTACCATTACTTCCACATAAATAAAGCCATTTTTGTAAATAAAAAAGTTAACTTCATAACAAGTAAATTCCTCAAAAAATGGAATCAAGTGTAACGACCCATAGTAGCTGAAAAAGAAGTTAACCGCCAAAAAATTAATTAGTTAGCTAAATGCTTAAAACGTTAAGATCAGTCGCTAACCTCAGAAGGATCGAACGGTCCGGATTAAAATCTGGATCATCATGTTCACGAAGAGGCGTCTCCCTGAATCGACGCCATGTCGTCGATTCAAGCGATCAAATAAGGTTCGTATCCCTCCTATGCGTACATTTGCTTACCTGGATAACGAGCTCAGGCGCTGCCGAAGGGAAGGGGTACCGTAGGCGAGCGATTCGAGCGAAAGAAATTCTAAAACACGATGGAAGGAGGACGTTCAGACGGTGCTCGACAGGTACTCCATTTCCTTACAATCGTTTACCTTCCATGCCCTTCGAATTGCTTGCGTGTAAGTATCGTATCTCGATCGGCCTCAGTCAAGCCGATCAGGTAGAAACCGGCGCCTATTGAAGGTAATTAAGGGGCCACAAGGGAGTTGCGCCTACCTGTGTGTACGCATCTCCTAGGACCGTCGGACAAGAAGAGGAAGACAACACTCCGGATCGACTCCTGACATCCCTAGCAGCGGAGGAGGTGGAGCCGAGCGCCTGCGCCTGAGCCGAGCGTCTGCGCCTGCGTCTGAGCCGAGTGCCTGCGCCTGAACTGAGCGCTTGCGTCTGAGCCGAGCGTCTGGGCCTGCGTCTGAGCCGAGCGCCTGCGCCTGCACCGAGCGCCTGCGTCTGCGTCTGCCTGCTCGAGTGCGCAGAGGGACGGAACCGTGAGTAAGATAGGAAACAAAGAGGACAAATTTTATTAAGAACAAATTTATTTATGAAATTATTAAACCCATTTAATCAAATCTTAATTATTCTATATCTTGGTGATTAGTGATCAGAAGGTATTGAAATTGTATTTTAGAATGCTTAGAAAATCATGTAGAATATTATGGTGACAATTAAATTGCCATTTGAAATATGCTTATTAAATCATATTTTCAGTATTTCCAATAATTAGGTCAAGTCCTAATTATTCAACTAAATTCCAAATTAATTATATTCGTTGTTTTAAATCCCTAATGTACTATAGAGAGAGTTAAGAAATTGATTTCATCCCAAAGTGGACAACAAACTTAGAACGTGATGTTTAGGAGTCAAAATACTTATTGATTGTGGATTTTGAGAAGGTTGTCATAGACGTGATCTCAACATTAGAAATAGAGTAGCTTGAGCCTCTACATATCAATTAAGTCAACCTAGGTGAGGAAGCAATAATGACGAACCCTTAGAAGAATTATGGAGAATTAGGAAGGGAGAAGTTTTGGGAACATCAGGTTATTGGAACATGTATATTTGTACTAAGAATTTTACTTTTGGTAAAGTATTTATATTTATCAAGTGGTTAAATCAGTAAATAGTTTAGATCTTTATATATGAAATGCTAGGAATTGTGACTTTAGGTTCTTAGGATATCATATGGAAATTCCTAAGTAAATGTATAGGTGTTGGAAAGGTCTAAAAGATTGAAGTGAGTTTAGCATAGAGTAATTTACCTGTGAGGTTCAGCCCTAGAAATTTTTGAGGTAGACTAAACCTAGACTTTAGGTTGGATTACTAAGATAGTATATGTTAATTTAAGAGCTTAAGGAACAAAAATTGATGAAGTTGAGGATGTTAACCTTAAGGTTAGGTTAGAGAGTCTTAAGTTAGTCTAATATTATAAATTATTTTCAAGTGATAAAAACCATATGTGTATATATATATATATATAAGTATCTAACAATTGACTTAAGATCAATGTCTTAAGTTAATTGGGGGGTTCAATTAACCCCAATCATTAAGATAGATAATTAAAATTAGACAACAAATGGATATCACTGCTTAGTTTACTTGGCATTCCCATTGAATATTGCTATGCTTTGAAACCTTAACCAAATGATCATAATCATTGCATATAACAAATATAATTGATTAAGGAGTTTCAGTTCAGGGTGGATCGGTCTGTACAGATAATTTGAGCCAGGGCTAGCTATGGAGAGATCAGGAGACCACACATATCCTTGAGGGGGTTATACAGGAAACCCCGTCTCAGATAGTTGGGTAGACGTACCTAACTCCTCTTTTGTTCTGATAGTGCCCACAAAACATAATACAACATAAATTAACTAACACAGTAAATATAAATCAGTTGCATTACAGAATTCTATACTTATTTCTGCATATTACAGTTCAGTTTGTTTATTTGTTATATTTGTTTCTAGGATGCTAGAAAATATCTTTTACTCCCTTACTCGCATATAGGATGCTAGCCTCCACATTATTTAGCTTTCATATAGATGTTGTTCATGTTTAATAACTCTTTTCTAGGGTTGCTTAGTGTGCCTTAGCATGCATCTACTTATTTTAAATACTCATCATGTATAATTTATTTAATAGTTCATTTTCCTTTAAATGCATTGTGCACCCTACTGCTTACACCTATGTGATATCCTTAAACTAATTAGGGTAGAAACTATTAAATGTACTTAGACTTTATTAGTCTAACCAAATTTTTTATTTTATTGGTTGTGCCCTATCGTGTTAAAAACCAAACACGGTAGATCAGGAGCCTGGAGTGGAACTGACAGACCAACAGGGAGAGGAGCTAGATTTCCAGGGACAGATTTGAAGACCTACAGAGCTCTTTTTACTTCACCATTTATCATGTGAGACGAAGAGTGATTTATTTTATCTATTTATAAACATTTAATATAATAATTTAAGTTTATAACATTTAAAGACTCTGAAATGAATGTTCCCTTTTATTTTATGCTGGATGATTTTAATGGAATGTCTGCTTTATTAACATTACTTAGAAATGCACCTATATTTTCTCTTACTTATAGATCCTTTGCCTATAGTAGTGCTTAATAGTGGATTAGTATATACTGATTCATTATTAAGTACTATAGTGGTACCCAGTGTTAGGGTAAAATATCTAACCCGAATACTGGGTCTCCACATCAAGTGTCACATATCTGCTCTTACTTGGTCTTGAATTATTACGTATCAAGTTCATTCTCAATTTTAAATCTACAAAGTGCATATAAAAAATGATATCAACACAAGCAAGCAGGAAACAATTACCTTATATCTAACAATTGAAATCTGCTATCTAAGAATCACGTAATCATGCCTATACAACTTAATTTGAGGCTAAAATACAATACAACAGGGTTGCTAGAAAGACAAGGTTCTACTGCGGGTTTGGTTGTTGTGTGGTAAGCTATCATAATATGCCACTTCATTTCTATTCTCTTATGCTTTACTCAAGGACAAAAAAAATTCTTCAAAACAAATAACCATCTAGCTTCTAAAAAGCAGGAAAATTAACAACTAGAATCAAAATCGATCAATGATGAGACTAAGAAGCATTCTCCGGAGTTGAAACAAGAACATGACCGATATGCTACTTAAACACGGCTCAGATAGTGGAGACAAAGCAGCTCCAATAATGGGATTGCAAGTCTTTAACTCGTATACTTTATTTTGCAAATAGAATTTGCATATGAAGGACAAGAACAAAAGTTGGCACCATATGCATAAGATTTTGCTCAAAAGCTAAATAGCTATTAGACAAACAGATTTCACAGGCGTTGCAGGTTTCGCTTGTGAAGCACAAAAGAACACAAGTAAATGCAATGTGCACAAAAAATTTCACAATAACTAAAATAAAGTTGATAGGAAAGCTACCTGCCCATGCCGGGCAATAGAAGATCAACTTCTTGCTCTTCAGTACCGGCTGCGGATGCCCTTAATGTGCTCCCTCTAATATGTGATCCTGGCATGCTGCTCACTGATCCAGGTTGATGAGCCACCAAGAGCATACCCTTCGGAGGTATTATCAACTCATCCTGCTTAGACGCCTCGACTGTTCCACAAATGGTAATAATACAATTAAAATAATAAAAGAAAAGATTTTATAACAAATAATGAAATATAACAGAATATATCAACGAAAATAAGTTAAAATAAAAAAAACTAAAACTCAAAATGAATTGTTCTGAATAATAACGCTGTTGAACTACAAATAAGGCGTTGCTTTTAGAATAAAATTACTAGTTTTAAAAAATCCTAAATATTTGAAAATTTTAATAAGGAAGAAATTCTCAAGGCATGCTCTACTTGCAGATGCATAATGTCTTAGATGAAAGAAATTTCTAAAAACCAACAAATAAAAATAGTAGTAAGCCAGTCTCAACGTGATAAATGGGAAGGTATGAAACAACAGTCACATCCAGGAACGAGAAGTTGGATGATGATGACCCATGTAATCAAAGCAGTCTTAACCAGAATATTCCACTATCTGAGAACAATCCAAGTTCAGAGTTTACAATGAATACTCTAGAGGAATGCTATTTGGTGATGCAAATTTAAAATGGAAAAAATTGTACAAGCTATTTGCCCCTTCAATTATGAATTTAATGTTGACATAATTGTCTCATCCACTAACAACCATCCACTAATAAATGTCAATGTCATCGCATATGCTAAAGACAAAACAAGCACAAGTAAAACTATAGTGAAATGTTAGTAAGAATACTGATATGAGATACCTACAATTATCCGAAGCCAAATTGGAAGGTTCAATTTCGCTTTCAGATACTATGGGAGACCACAAACATTCAGGCTCTCTAAAATGTAGCCCCAATAGCATGCTATAATCAACAATATTCTGTGATTCAAGGAACATGCAATCCAAAGATATTTGTCTGCAAAAAATTGTGTTAATTGAAAAAAATTATAAGAGCTAACAAACAAATATAAGCATGAGCGCACAAAATAATATACAAGACTATACTAATGCCAAGCCACGAGTTAAGAAAAACATATCACAGAGCATGTCAAATAAAAAGAAAAAAAGAAGATCTAAGAAATTAGTAGTAGACACTTAAGATGTTAAATAATAGCCTATGTAATCTTTTGACCAAACAAGATGGCGTGCTAAACAGCTCTGCAATTAAAATTCTAGAAGTTGATCACTTTGGAGTTTCAAGGCCAAATCGTTTCAAGGCCAAGAGAAATAGATTTAATGCGGGACAAACTGAAGACGCAAAGAAGGGGTGTAAAAATTTGGATAAGTTTATCTACACATTGAGATTGCTTAATGAATGTCAAAGAATTTCATGAACGATTAAGGAAAAAAATGCGAAAATATAAATAAAATAGAGTGATCAGACAAAAATCATTAAAATTTGATATGTTCCAAAATAAATCTCATTTAAAAGCTTAAATAAGGGGTTGGTTTGAATGCAGAAAAGTAGGGATAAAGAATTCTAATTAAAGTGCAATCTGATTATAAAATTATCTGATTATTTTATTTATTTTTTGTTGTCCGTAATAATTTTTTAGGAAATCTAAATTTTTCTAATTTGAATAAAGTAATCTACAGAATCTGATATTTCGAGTAACTTTAAAGGATAAAATTACGCTCAATTATTTTTTGCATTTGTAAAAAAATATAGGGTTTAAGCAAATCGAACTAATTGATGGAAATCAAATTTACAAAACCTGTCAAGAAACGAGGCCAACGAACAAACATATCAATTTGGCAAATGAAAACGAACAAATTAATCGAATCAACGTCATACCTGCTTAAGAAATTATGAAGATTCATTCGTTCAAAGGTTAAGAAAGGATTTTACGATAAAATTTTAAACCCTAAATAAAGTAACCAACCCAACGAACGAATTTTATCACGAAGCTTAAAAATGGATTATGTTAACAAACAAAAGAATCGCCTTCGACCTTCAAACGAGCGAACAAATCGCTTTTGAATCGCCTTTGATGTCGACCGTAATCGCCTTCGACGCGTC
Organism: Gastrodia elata; assembly: GCA_016760335.1. Classification (NCBI taxonomy): domain Eukaryota; kingdom Viridiplantae; phylum Streptophyta; class Magnoliopsida; order Asparagales; family Orchidaceae; genus Gastrodia; species Gastrodia elata. The sequence goes on along the minus strand of CM028670.1, from coordinate 23,282,022 downwards.
ATACGAACAGCTTCGGCGTCAAACGAAACTCTTTTGCGAACAAACCTCTTCTAAGCGTAATCTCAAATTTCAGCCAAATCATCCATAAATATTTTACCCCTCCATATTTAGAGTCCAATATAAGCCTTAATTTACTTTTTAACTTCACAATTTCATCATACCAAACACATGTAATTTAGAATTCCAAGTAATGTTATTATCTCAAGTTTTCCTCATGCTTAACAGCCTTTAAATAAAAGCTAGGCATGCAACCAACTTTAAGATGTTCATGATGAACTCAATAAACATAGTGAATTTTGTATTAGAATTTATGTTTAAATAGGATTAATTGTAGTTTTAGTATATATTTTTAAGACATTCCAGGTGAGAAGATATCAAAATGCAAAAGAAAATGAAATTGAGTGAAAAGGACGCCAAAGCACGCAACAGTTCGCTATGGCCACCACAGCGCCCTTGTTCCTGAGAGCTAAGCGTCATAACACGCTATAGCGCCTGGATCCTAGAGGAAAAAACGCTACAACACGCCACAAATCCAGAATTCCAGAGAACAATGTGTGATGGCCCGATATCGGTTCAACTAGAATTGTCTCGATATTAAGTATTCACAAACTGCATGATCCTATTGAGCAATTTAAAGAGAAGGGATGCACATATATAAAAGCCAAAAGACATTTCTCATTCATCATAATTCTATATTACAAATGAACCAACGTACATTTCTTACAAAGTTCATCTTTTTAAAACAAAAGATAACTGAAACAAAAATAAAATAAAAAGTAGCATCGTAGATCCATCCCCGATTTGAAAATCTAAGATTTAAAGTTCTCGGTCGAGTTCTCCCAAAAGTATCTGACCTGGTATTGTACAGAAATAATACTGGAATTGGAATTTTCAGTACTTAGAGAATACTCTAAGTACCACAGTAAATAATAAAATATTTACATTTTTATTAACAGAGATGCGATTAACGGAAAAAATGTAATAAATATGCAAAACAAATAAGGCAATAGCGCAAAATGGACAATTAATTTCCTGCAAAAAGTTTTATCACATATATGTATGTTATTGATGTCATTTTTCTAGTAACCAACCAACGTATGTTACTGATGTCATTTTTTCAGTTACCAACCAACGTACGTTACTGATGTCATTTTTCTAGTAACAAACCAACGTATGTTACTGATGTCTTTTTTCCAGTAACCAACCAATGTATGTTACTAATATTATTTTTCCAGTAATCAACCAACATTTGTTACTGATGTTATTTTTCCAGTAACCAACCATTTTATAAAAGAATGTTGGTTTCAAATAACCAACGAAGCATCATTATGGATTTAGCATAAAATGAAGCTAAACAACATTAAAGTGCAAAAAGTAATATATGTATATATATTGGGTATGTTTTTCTTTAAATTTCAAAATTGCAATAGTTATTGAATCTGCATATAATTTTTGATATTTAAATTAGCAATTTTAACCAATACTTAAAGATTTATAAAACTTGAGATGAAAATAAAGTAGTATGATATTTTTAGGAACATTTATTATCTTATTTTCTATTCTATTTTTCTTTCACTCTCTCTTATTGATAGAAGACAGAATTTTAAGTTATTGAATGTAGCAATAGTGTTATTATTATCATTTTTCAGTGATAATAATAATATATAAAAGAAAATGACAGAATTGAAATTGACAAAATGAAAATAGTAGTAGTCATAATATAACATTCTTACTATTATCATTATTAATTAATGATGATAATAATAATGCCTAATAATATGTTTATTATTATCATAATGATAATAATAATGATAATGACATTAAAGATAAAGAAATAATATAATTATTATTATTATGTAAATAATAATTATTATATTATGAAAAAGAAATGTAAAAGAAATGAAGAAAAGAAATAAAAAGAATGCAAAATTTCTCGTCCTTTGCTTCTCCTCTCACCTAGGGTTAGGTTTGCCGGAAGCCAGAGGGAGGCTGGACGTGGCTGAAAGGGGCCGGAGGGGGTGGTCGGAGCGGGGAGGCTGAAGCAGAGGCGGCGACTGGCTGGTGGCTGGCTGAGGAAGGTTGGGCTGATGGAGAGAAGGGTTGGGCTGAGGGGGTATATATAGAGAGGAGGGAAGGAGACGAAGCGGGAAACGGTCGGCAAGCAGGGCGGCCGGTCAGCCGCCAACCAAAGCGGCATGCAATAGGTGACGCAAGTCCCGCTTGGCAAGCTCTGCTTACGACAGAGCCTGCGCCCTGCGTCCCCATTCGGTCGAGGGGGGAAGGAATCACATGAAATTAAAAAAAAATAATTAAATTTTTCGCATTTTTTGTCATTCAACTTCCAAAAATAACGAAAGTTGATACAGAAGTGTGTTACAATGAGACGAACACCCTAGCGCCAAAAATTTTCGATTCGGAGCAATTTTTTTATTTTATATTGATTTCTAAAGTTTGAAACTTCGAAAATTAATTACGATCGAACCAAAGCTCCAAATTCGATGAAATTTTTAGTGTATCCTTTAAATAATATCTTAAAAAGCCAATGACACCAAAATCGATGAATTTGGACTTGTATTTAATTTTCTCAATTTATTGAATTTAAACAATTCAAAAATAAAAGCAGGAGTTTCTGTTATTCGGATTTCTCTCAAATTAAGGCATTTTGATCTAAGAACTATTTCTAACCAATGGTATTTTTAGTTTGCCCTAATTTTGAAATCGCCCAGGATCCTAATTTTTGAGTTGGGATTTGACATAATTTGCAAAATAACGATAATTGGTCATTACAGAATGTTACCAACTTAGACTTCTTGTTATGTTCAATATTCATTAAGATTTTAAGAGGCAATACTTGAAATTAGAGTTAACATGTGGGCTTGCATATAACGACAATTATGCATTATAAAACTAGTACCAGATATTATTTTTCAATAAGTAGTATATCATGTCTACACCAATCATTGATTGATGCTGTAAATAACATTTACTTCCCTACTTTATAATTTTGTGTAACAACTCCCTCAAAATTTGTTTAATGCAATTATAAATATGATTAGAGGTTTTCTCTAATCACTATTGCTAATGTTAATGAAAGCAGAAAACACATTGAATCTAAGCTTGCATTTGTGTTAGAGATTGTGTAAAGGCCTCATCAACAAAGTCATTTATTTTATACCAACATACAACAACCAAATTCACCATTACAACTTTTCACTACATTCAGGGGATGCTTGAGCTCTGACACAATTTCTTAAAGGATTCATGGCTGGTTGATTTGACAAAATTTTATGATGGTTAAAAATATTTTGAATCTAATTGAATTCTATGAGTAAAATAGCAATATATTTATCTATAATAACATTTTAATTCATTAAATGTGTCATTTGTATAAAAAAAACATTGCTAAAATATACTTAAATAGTTAGTAACAATTACAACATCATCATACATGCCACCTACTATTAATAAAGGTGTAAAAAGGAACAAAAAACGCAATGGAGTTTTGTATGTGCTTGCCTCATTAACTATCGACTCAAACACAAATATTCTCAAATTCATAACAAGCTTAAAATTAAAAATTATGTTTAGCTCCTTTAATATCAAGCCAAGCATAAGCTGAGCATGCATTAGATATAATAAGAAAAGGTAATATAAGAGACTCGAGAACAACAGGAGCAAAAAAATGTTTAGAAAATTTCGTAATATCAACAATTTATATTATTGCAATATATATATGTATGTAAATATATATATATATAATCTAAAAACACAGTATTTAAGCCAAATTAAATCAACAAGTCTTAATAAACATCACATGTACAAATTATATAACAATATTACATTAATGTATTTTTCATAATTTTAAATGTGTATATAGAGATATTGACAAAAACAAAGTAAACATATAATGCAAAAATTATACCATCTTAAGTTACCTATAATTAAAATTATATCCACTAAAACAATTTTAGCGGAGTACAAGTATTTAAGAAAGTTAAAATAGTAAATTTGAATATATAAATTCTTATGTTGGATAAATTTATATAAATGTGAATTCATTTAAGAAATATTTGTAAACATAAATAGCAATATTTTGGCATGAGCGCCTAGCAAATCGAAAAGGGGTGCAAAATAGGTCTGTTCAGTTTGTGTCAAACCCAAATTTGGTAGATCCCAACCCAACCCATCTATTAAACAGGTAAGAAAATTTAAAATGCTAATTTCAGGTCAAAATGGGTTACAACTGTTGACCCAAACTCAGTGTGAAATTTAAAATGATAAATTTCAAGTAATCAAACCCATCCTGCCATATATTCAAGTTGACCCAAATCCACTTCTTGCATGTCAAATTCGAGTTTTGATACCGGTAGAATTAAACATGATCCAACGGACTAGTGTTTGTATTTGGATTGTTAAGGAACAAATTCAAAATTGAGGTTCATTTTCAAATCATTTTTTTGATGATCATGTTGAACGCAAGCATATAACAAACAGGAGCAATTTGTGAACAAGCTTTTTTACAGCTATATTCAATGCAATAGCTAAAATTTCCCATAATTCACAAAAATTAGATGAAATTTATGAAAAATTATATTTGTTGCATTCAATAAAAGTATATAAAGATTAGGAATCATAATCTCCGTTAAAATAAAACTTAATGATGATGATGAATATGAAGCTGAATTGATAATAAGTAAAAAGAACGTGAGCAACTTGATAAATAACAAAGATATTGATTCATTTATAACAAATTGCTAATAAGATAAGTGTAACACGTCCATAAATTTTTGTAAAATATTTTTTCAAAAATAGCCACACAACGCATTAGCAATTGTATCCTCAAAACAGATCCCAGCTTCTCAGATTGGTCCCAAACAAACTTCAATGCCACCTTTTGTCTAAGAAAATTGCCCAATCATACCATAAACACATATCTATGTAAGAAATTTTTAAAAGTGATTGGTAAAATTTGTAACCAAAAGAGTAATTTTCAGGCTATTTTTAAGCAAATCCTAATAGTTACGATTGCTTTGAACACAAAAAATGAAGAGCTAACTAGTACAACTTCGGCAACTCATGACTTATTTTGGCAAAGAACTTAGTTTTATTTAGTTGCCCGAAAAAAACAAATCGGCATTGGTTCAAGGTTTTAACCTAGATTGAGCCAAAGTAAATAAGCTAAATTGTTAAGCAAAAATCATTTGGTTGTAAAGCTAGTTATGCTAAAAATTGTTCGATTCATAATTAGACTAACTATTAACACTATTAATCAACTAATTAATATGAAAAATAACTATTAATTTAATAATTAAGTAATTAATATAGCTAATTAAAAATAAATTAATACAAAAATTAATTTACTTAATCAACTAACTAATATGAAAAATAACTATTAATTAAATAATTAAGTGATTAATAAAGCTAATTAAAAATAAATTAATAAAAAAATTAATTTACTACTTAGTGCAAAATAATAACAAACTATAATTAAAGTATTACATATTTATAAATATATTAAATATAATTTATAAATATATTACAGTTTAAAGTAAATATCAAAGTTCAATTAATGTTATTTTTTGTAATTAATAGAAATAATAAATTTGATTAATTAAACATAATTAAAATTTATTTAAAGTAAATGGCATAACCAATTATTTAAAAACTTATAAAATATTTTAATCAATAATTAAAATATATATTATGATGCTTAAGAATAATAGAATAATTAATATTTACAAATGATTTAATATTTCACTAATACTATTAACAAAATAGTTATGATTAATAAGATTAATAGCATAAATTAATAAACTAAATTAAATTATTTTACCTTTCGTAAAAATCAATATAATCAATTAGCAGAGTTAATTTAATTAAAAAATTATAAAAATAATGGTAATTATTCTTAATAATGAATTACCTAATTAACAATAACTAAATCAATTAAATTATATTATCATAACTACTTACATAATAAGCAAGCTTAAAATTAAATTAAATTTTATAATTATAATAAATTCTAATACCATAATTAGTTAATCAATTATATTGTTAACCTATAATTAGTAATAATTGATTTTACCAATATACTAAATTAAAAATATATATTTAACTATCAATAGTTATAATGCAATATAAGTAACTAACTATAATAAAATATATAATTATTTTAAGTTTAATTAGAAATAATATCATAATTAAGATTAATATTAATTACACTACTTTATAATAATAATTAACTATTTTATTCAAGCTTAAGGTAACTTAAACTCGAAGATTGGGTTAAGTTTGAACTAAAATAAGTTAGCCAAATATAATTATGAAAAATTTATATAAAACTTGTGTTAAGCCTAGTTAACTGAGAATCAAAAAAGAAATAACCTAGATATTAATTTTTTTCTTCAATAAAATTAAAGAAAAATTAAAATGTTAGCATATCCTCCAATTTGAACTTTGCTTTCCAGAGCATTTTATTTGTACATGCTAACAAGCATTCTCGAGGTTCAGACTAACTAAGAAACCATATTATATCCTAAACAATGTCATTGATTAACAGATAGCTTAAATGACATATTTTAACAAACTCATAGGAAATAGTACATGTAATACTCTTTAAAAAATGCTACTAGAAATTGAATTTCTAATTTGCGAAATCAGAATTAGGCGTCGAAATAGAAATATATATTTTTAGCATGTGTGAAACGAAATTATAAAATCTTGGCATAAATTTCGCCCAAATAAAAATTAAAAATGATGTTTTAGTGAATTTCTAAGAAAATCCTATTTTTAATATATACTTGACCCGAAAACATAAACTATTTCAACGGTGTTCTCTCGCGCAAAACTCACAGTCACAAGTGTAGAGTCACAAAGAGCCCCCAAGCTTTTGGGTTCCGTCACCCTCTCTCGTTCCCACTAGATTCCCCTCTCTCCCATTACACCCTCACCTCTCTTACGCATGCATTCGGCAAGCCTTGTCAAACCCTAGCTTTTCGTCCTTACTTGCCGCAGCTATTCATGCCGCCTCTTCCCATCACAAGTCGGCCGCCCCTCTCTGGCACACCCTCTCACCCCCTCCTCCCCAGATCCAAGATCGGTAAACCGTAGCAAAGCCAAAGCTAATTTTTCCCATAGGTTGATGATAACCACTAAACAATCCCCTTTCTTTATGCTTCTCCTCAAACTGCTATGTATAAATAGTGATCATTAATAAAATGTTATAATTTAATCTAATGTAATACTTAACCATGTATAATTTTGATTCATAAAAGGTTAACCATAGTACTTAAGGATAAATATTAGTTATGTGTGCATGTATGTAATAGCCTATGGAGCAAACCACCATAAGATACAGGTTGGGAAGTCGTATTAATAATAATGATGATGGTAATAGATATGGCCCGTTTTTTACAATGAGCCAATTCGAGTGAAACACAATAGTATGACGTGTGTTTTATCTTTTCAAATGATAAATGTTATAAGAAATAAAATATTTGACAAAGTTTCGTTGTTATTAAAAGTATAAAATCTTATGATGATGAATAAATGATATTAATTAATTGAAATGGTTAAATAGTAATAGAAAAGATAGTTACGAAAGATAACTAACATCTGAATAATTTACAATTAATAAACAATTACATTTGAATAATTAATGTCCATTATGTAAGACTTACTAAACGATAACAAACTACATAATCTATAATATTCTAAAATTTGTATGCACATTCTTTTCCTTAGTGTTGTTGTGAGTTAGACCCAAGATATACCCACAAAGTAACAATATAACTTACCCATGTCACCAAACATCTTTCAGGTATCAAAATTTATTGATAAAAGATCAAATTGATAAAGCTTGGCGCTGCAATTAGGTTTCACTTAATCCATGCACCTATTTAGTTTGTTTACTTCTTATTTATGTGATTCTTTAGTTATGAAAGATTTATTGAATGAAAAGTGACACCTTCGTGTGTTTTGAAAAACTATCAGTTTGATTTAATAAAGAGATTGAAAATGCAAAGTCTATGTTTTTGCATTCAACCTTCGTTTTTCAATGCTCAGAGAATCATGACAATACAAAGGCCAACAAATAGCTTGAAAACAATGAAAGTGGGTTTGTAAGAAATTATGAGAAAAGGGGAGAGAGGTACAATCATTAGTAGCACTTTAAACAAATGAAAGAAAAGGCTCCATGAAAAAAATTTCATCATATAAAAATTAATTCTATAATTGAACAATGTAACTCATTTGGTTTTATAATTTAAAATTGGCTCTGCATGTGTTTTATGAGAAGAACCGTGATAATGCTTGAATTTACAATCAATGGGATGTCAAGAATGGTTTATATACTTGAAAAATATTGTAGCTAATATCATGAAAAGCTTACTTGAAAAGCGAGTCACGCCAGGATTTTTCCAAATGGAAAACATATGACAGATCAAGATCTTTGAGAGTGGAGTTGCCGTTAATCCTATCAGCACTTGTTGACCTTCCGCAAGATGAACCTTTCAGATCATACCGCTGGTGAATGCATAATTCTGTGCAAAACATATTGCCCATCACTACAAACCGAACCTGCAGAAGGGAGCCCTCAGTGGATATCTTCTTGAAATCAGATAGATCTAATACATTTAGCAGATAACTACCTTCTGTCCACATTTTATTGTGATCCTATGCAATCCAAAAAATTTTGTTATCAGTGTATTCTCATGAGCTCCGACATGATCATAATACATGGGAAGCATTCTCAGTAGAACCTGAAAGAGCAGCAGATCCTGTTAATACACTCTATCTTTTTAAAAAAGGGTTGTATAAATAATGCAGACCACTTTCAGTATTTCAAGTGGTAACTTAGTCGATAAGATATTGCTATTAAGGATAACTGTTGACTGTTAGAGTGACAAAGTGATACCAGCGATTAAATTAAGTTTTATATCAAGAAATAGCATGATGAATGTATAGTAAAATTAAGAAAATTGCAGAAAATGGTAATATTATAAAAACAGCCAGAGTAGTGTCCAATAAAGATAAGACACCAAATAAGTAGTATTAATTGGTTTGGTAATGGAAATTGCGTCAAATTTCCAAGCAAGTGTCATAGTAAAATACAGGAAATAAAGTTCAGAAAAAACATTATAAAGCTTATGCATTTAATTTAATTTATTTTCATGTTATATTTAGTTTTGTGGCTAGCAGAAGTGTAACGGCCTTTGGAAGAAATTATCTAGTTAACAGTTAGTATCTAAAGAATCTATTGATAGCCAATGATACGTGTCCCATGGATCACAAAGCTTGGCCCTTGGATCAAGTCCACGGTTTGGGGTTTGAACAACGGATCCAGATTTTATAATTTCAAATGAAGCCTCCTTCGTACTAGTGTAAACCTATATTTGTATTACTACAATTACATGTTCCTTTATTTATTGTCATTAGTTTGCTTTGAGAATTGGAATATTTGCTATAAAATGATAAAACTCGAGAACTAGTTTGGGTTTTTGCCTTTGTGTTGAGGAATATTACTGTTACAATCTGACTTTAGTTGTGCACAAGATATCAATTGATTGTGTGAATGATCCTTATTTACCTCATGTATAAGAAAGAAAAATTTAACATTTGAATTTGAAATATCTATTTTTTAAACAAAGTAATTAATAGTTGATTAAATCGGCACATTACTTTCTCGTGAACATAGAATGTTTATAGAATCGGTTTATTATATCAAACATAAATTAGATATTTACTTCGGAATTTGCTTTTAAACAGCTTTATGAACCAATATTTCAGTTTTCCTTTTTCTAAACAGCTTTTTATTAATAAAGTAAGGAAAAGTTCAATAGGATGTATTCATGCATTTTGCAAAGCAGCTCCACAAATTCCAAGCTCAGAACCTTTTAGTTGAAACACTAAAATAAGAGAATGCCTCTAATGGTTTTCTTTTGTTGCGAATAATATACACTCACTTGTCTTAAGAACATCTAAATTCATTCTAATCTCAGATAATCAAAATTCATACATTCATTTTCAAAAAAAGTGCAGGTAAGACATTAGAAATAATGAATATCAAGCGTTAACATATAAAGGAAAAAAGACATAATAAAATAGATTGTAGGGTAGAGTGCAGAAGGCAGAGTTAAGTCAAACTATGATTAATAAAACATTCAGAATAACAAGTTAAGAAACTTCTTGCAAAAATAAAAACCATAACATCTGCTAGCTATAAATCAAATGAAGCTAAGAAAGGTGGTTGGGAAGTGAAATAAATAACAAATGCTTACAGTTTACAACCATCCACTAATATAGACAATAAATTTCCTTAGTTAATGCCAAGCTTGCAATATAAGAAAAATGCTTTTAAATATCAAACCTTTAGCTCAATTTTCCTAAGAGTCTTTATGACAAATCTTTCATCTTGAGAAAGATAAAATATGCTTCCACTTTTTCCTGGTGAAGAAAGCTCTTTTAGACCATCACCCCCACACACAGAGACCATATAGTCTGCAGCATCAATCTTAAACATTTCACGTAGATTCCTGAAAGTATCGCAATGATATTAATAAAAAAAGGCTCCACGCACAATTGTTAATATTTAATAGAAGAATAACATAATAATATTGTCTTCTTCTCTTGCTACTCATCGTCGTAACAAAAAGAAAAAAGTTGGAGCCATTCAAAGCAAGATTTTAATAATCTGAAAATAAGTGTATAGGTTAACCCTAAAAGTACAAAAAAGTAAACTCAAGCTCTAGCTACTACCAGGCAAAAACTTGAGTTCAACATTAGTAAATTGAGCTCTAGCTGAACCAAATGAATTCATGAGCCAATTTATCTTTTATGATAAAGAGAAGATGCAAATCCTACATGTTGCATTAACCAAACTAAGGAAAGAATGAAAATTGAATGACTTAAAGAAAGTGAAAGTGAGAACTAGGAAGGTAGGAATTTCATACTTTTATAAATTCACAATTAAAGCCTTCATAATACTTATAAGTATTATATTTATTTATCTTTATAGGAGCTTGGTGGAGGCTAAGTCAGGCATGCTTCATTGGCTCAACAAACTTTAAAAGCCAATTTAAATATTTTACTTATGGCTATTTAGTTTGCTGTAATTGGAATGTAAAGTAATTGAATTTCAAAAAATCTTAAGATCTGCATATTTGGTTTGAGGGATTTGAAATTGTTGAAAATATTAGGGTGATTTTAATTTCCCCAAATATCCAAAATGGGTGATTCCAATTGTGCCCAAATCGGGCAATATGGGATCAACCTAATGAGAAAAAAAATTTGAACACAATTTGATTGCAAAACCTCCCTACAATGGCAAGGCAAAGGCTTAGCCAATCCTACTCGGACCATTCCGACAATTGTCGGCTCTTGCTAGGCATCCTAGAACATTTTTGACAAATCTGCTGCCCTTTCCCAAAGACTGCAACATGGCCTCACCGGCCGTATTCATGCCTTATTGGCCCGCTCGCAGGAAAAAGCAAGCACTCTCAGGACATCTCCAACCCTCCATAGCTCTCCTTGGCCCTCCCAACTCCTATCCTGGCATCCTCATTTCTAAACACGGCATGGCCTACTAGGAAATAGATGGCCTCACTGGCCTTCGCCTGGGCTCATCAGCTTGTGCAAGCTCACACCGACAACCATCCCTTACTCCCAAACTTTGAGAAGCGCCTTGCCACATGTGTATATGGTCATCAGTAGAAACAAAAAAAAATTTGCTTTACTTTTTACTCTCTTTTCACAAAAACAAAAAATAAATTTCATTACACAATAATGGCTCCAAAGTTCCAAATTCAAATTACAATAGAATTGTTTTGCCCAAAAATGAATTCACTGAAATTGAGTTACACCAAAAATTACCTAAAGACCATTGGACAGTAATCCTTCCAATGGAAATCAAAAGAGTAGTGTGAAGGTGTAAACTGAGACCCTTTATGGGGGAAATGCATGCTAATCTTTGCACGGTGTCCAAAATCAGAGTAACGAACTTCACGAACTGGCACAGGTGTAACTTTTCCAACTGTATACCTGTAAGCTTTAAAACAAGACCTAAATGAATTATTCATAAATGCTTAGACGCAAATAAAATATAACCATGAATAAGATTGATCGCATTAATACAATATCATTCTAGACATTTCACATAAAAATGTACTCAGATAAAAATTTTCATTCACCTTTACAAAGAACCAGCATCCGTCCACCTTAGCATGAATATAAAGTTATCCATATTTCTTGTTTTTAAAGATAACTATATAAGTATTAGCCATAATTATAGGTTTAACTTTTCAACAGAAAAAGTGCAAAATTCAGGATAAGCTCAAATAAAAAAGAGATGGTAATAATTTAAAAATGGTTGTATCTTGTCATCCTAAGAAATATATTTCATACCCCAGTTTAAGAATCAAATTAAAAATAGTAATAATAACGCTAATAATAAAGCAACAATGATCCAAGCCATTGTGAAAGAACTTACAAAAGAAGTCCATTAGCTAGTTAAGACATACCTAATCCCAAGTTGTAAGTTCAACATAAGATAGTAACTCTTGTGACCTTTGTAAATTGTTTCACCACGTCCCCCTAGTGATTTTTTTTTGGTTTTGTGAAAGGCTTTATTTCTTTCAGGTTTCTGCAAGTGTTGATATAATATCCTCTCCATTTTTAAGACCCCTTGCACATATTCCCTCTCATAAATAACATTGATGCCATTTTTTAATTCACTTTTAGTTTCATGTAAGGGCAGTGCAACGCAAAGATCTTTTAATGAAATGCTTTCAAAAGAATCTTCAAAATTACAATAGCAATCAAATGCTGCAGGTCCATTAGATATTCGTCCAGAATGCCCAAACAAACTGCTTATTTTAAACCTAATAGAATCGCTTCTAATTGACGTTAGCTTATTTTGGTCAATTGCCCATTTCGTCAAGGCAGACGGACAAAGATACCTTGTGCACTTGTTACAAAAATTTGACTTGCAACGCTTGTGCTGAAAAGGAGGTTTGCTTCCAGCTGGATAATATGTGCCCCGTCCATCCTTCAAACCCTTGCTCCAGGTACCTAAATAACATGACCCATCAGGTAGGTAGTAATAACCTGTGCCATGTTTCAATCCATCCAGCCAATGGCCATTAAACAGGGCACCATTTTGCCATTTCATAGCTCCTCTACCACTCATCTTTCCAGATTTCCAAGTCCCTACATACATGTTTCCATTGCCCCATATATATTTGCCAATACCTTCCTGAAGACCTTCTCTCCATAAACCCTCATAATTATCTGAATTAGGATAACTCTTTATTCCTAGACCATGTTGTGTATTCAACCACCAGGATCCTTTATAAACAGAACCATCTATGCTAGAAAAAGAGCCACAACCATGAAGGTAACCTCCACATAACTCACCTTCATATATCGACCCTGATGGCCAAAAGATATATCCTTTTCCTGCTATCTTGCCATTCTCCCATTCACCCTCATACATTGCTCCATCTGACCATGTATACTTTCCATGCCCATGAGGAAGCAGATTATCAAAGTATCCAATGTATATGTCACCGTTTGGAAAAGTCTTCTCACCATACCTGAATGGAAATGATACCAGTGTCTCAGACAAACAAAAAGACGTTCCTGCAACAAAAAAACAAACAGTGCAAAGTCTCTCAAATATATTTTTTGTACATCATAGAAAATTTAATAATTCAACTGAGGTACAAAAACAGGAAAAACATAAACATGAATCACCCACACCTTCTATCATTTCCAAGGCTCATGTCTTGACCAGCTTTTTCTATATCTGGCAAATTGTTTATAAACAAAATAAAAAAAAACATTATAAAAAGGCATTGTCCTTCAGCATTATATAATTAAGAAAATGCATAAATATGAATTTTCTGCAATAGAACTGGTGAAACGAAAGTAAATAATGAATAAATAAAAAAACATGAATGATAGAGTAAAACCTACAAAATGTTAATGAGACGTGAAGATTTAAAAAGCAAATATAGTTTAAGCTTCAATATAACCTCTTAATAACTAGCATGATTGACAGAAAGCAATGGCATAATAAGCAAGTACAGGCAGCAATTAATTCTAAAATATAAAATGATTAAGCAATTCCATTTATTATAATTCTTAGACATGGCTGTCATAACCCATCTTTTCTTGCTCAGATAAAAGAAACAACATATTGAAAGAACGTCACTATCAGGCCCAAATAGATGAGGATAATCATTAAAACATTTTAAATGCAGGTTTAGAGGTCTAAGCTAACATCTTTCCATTTTACCGCATCAAAGAGCAAAAACCAAAAATAATATATCTATATTTAAGTATAAAAAGTAAATAAACCATCAATCATCACTTTTTGTTCAAAATTATAGTCACATCATTTCAAAATAAAATAAAAGGTGGTATCGATCCAGTTCATGTGATAGCACCTGCAGGTCAAATTAACTCTTTTGCATGTCATCTAATCCTGGTCAACCTGATCTGACTTTATAAAAAAAGTAAAAAGTAGTATGCATGATCTAAAAATATAATGACAGCCTCTGAACTAATAAAAGTGATCAGCAAATGAGAAACTTTTTATTTCACTGTTATTATCGTTATTCATTTATTTATCCTCGATGGAATACACTCTCAAAACTTTGTGCAAACTTACACCGAATAACCTCTGATGTGAATCTCCTTCAATGCTAGATAATATTATCCCAAAGAAAGATTACTTCAAAAGTTATACATGTACGAGTTTCTAACACGCAGACTTATAATATAGCGTAGGCATAACATAAACTTTAAGTTTCCATATATCATATTTCATTGACAACATTGATTTTCTCATAACTTTTATTATGATATAAAACATATTAATGTATGAACATGGTAAAATAATGAAATAAAGATAGCATATTTTTAAGAGTAGGTGATGCATCATTATGTAGTATGACTCTCTTCAGCTAAATGAGCTATTTATTATGAGTAAGATAGCAATCAAGTTCATCAATTATTAACTTCAGTATAGAGAAACAAAGTTATGTACTCCTTGACATTATACTATTATGTGAGAAGATTTAAGGGTGATTTCTTAGAAAATTAACAGTTTCATATGCTTCCTTGAAATGTAAAATGTCTTACAAAATTAGCAATAGAAAGATTAAAATAAATGATAAAATTACAATTACCAAAATGCTTAGACTATCTCAGAAGTCATTACTTGAATACTGAAAAAATCATCCAACATTTTCCTTCGATTATCAAGATGAACGTACTAATATAATAGCAACATTATTATACTAATATTATCTACATTAATATGAAAATATATTATTTCTAATTAAGCAAAATTGCAACTTAATAAAAATATACATTACTTATGACATTTATAAATTTAATTAATAATTAATTTATTAAAAAAATTAATATTATATTATTAACAATATTTCATACTAACATTAATTAAAACTAAATGATTTTAATAAAATTAACTTAAACAACATTTATCACTCATCATTATTATCTACATATTTATAATAAACAATTTAATTAAACATTACTTTATATTTAATTAATAATAGTAACAATAGAGCTACCTTTTTATTTAAATATAATAACATTTAAAAAACAATTTAGTTAAATTTATTGTTAATCACTTTTAATAATGAACCATAAACCTTAATATAATCAATATTGATTAATGTTTAATAATATGAACCAAAGTAGACAATTTTATTAAACAAGTTACTATTAATTAGTTCTCAAATTATTATACTATTATTATATACTTAATGATGAATTTATATTATTAATTGATTTTTAATACTCAATTTACTATTGATAAATAAACTATTTCAAATTAAACACTAGTCAATAATTTAAATTTATATATAAGCATAGTTTAATAAAATATTTAAAAAATTTAATATTAAATAATAAATAAATATATATTATATTACTATTTATCAATTAACAATACACTCATTAATTTAATAATGATAATGATTATTAATATTCATCAAACTAAATAATCAATAATTATAAATTATAGCTATTAACTGTAATATCCTTTCAATTTAATTTTGAAAAATAAACTTTTTAGTTGAAGAAAATTCAATAAATTGGTAAAAATTAAAAACTTTAAATATTTTTGAGTATATAATAATTTTTACAAGTTAATATGTCAAACTGAATAAAATATTTTATTATATTATTTGTGATTCAACTACGTGTTTGTAGGTGTTTGTAGATAATGTAGAAAAGCTTAGTGATGTAAATGGTGAGTCAAAAATAAAGTGAGAAATCATAGGACTTTTTCATTAACAATTTAAGGACATATATACATGTGAATTCATTACACCTAAATAGATGTAATGAATGAATGTGGTCATTTATTCAACATGAATGAATGTGATTGTTCATAAATATTCATTCATGTGACCATTTGTTACTCATGAATAAATGTTAAAAATGAATGTGGTCATTTATTAAACAATAATAACTGTCATAAATGAATGTGGTCTTTCATTTCACATGAATGAATGTGACCGTTCGTTACACATGAATGAATGTGACCGTTCGTTACACATGGATGAATGTGACCGTTACCGTATTTGGTCTATTGAGGTTAACACCCCTGTCAAACTGAGGCTCGGAGAGTAGAGAATCAGATTTGGCAGAAAGATATTGAGTTGCTTTGATGATAGCGTCTTTCTTGGTAAAGAGATCGGCCAGTTGGTCGGTGGCGTGAATGTGATGAACGAGGATGTCCTGATTTTTTATGCTCTCTCTACTGAAGTGGTAGTCAATCTCGATGTGCTTGGTTCTAGCATGAAAGATCGGGTTGTTAGCGAGAGCAATGGCTGAAATATTATCACATTGGATGATGGTAGGTTCATCTGTGATAATGCAGAATTCTGAAAGAAAGCCATGAAGACATAATATCAATTGCAGCGATGGTGAGAGCCAGGTATTCACTTCGATGGAAGATCTGGCAATGGTGGTCTGATTCTTGGCATGCCATGATATTGGAGTAGATCCAATGAAGGAGCAGTATCCAAAAGTGGATCGACGATCGGTGGTATCACTTGCCCAATAAGAGTTACAGTAAGAGTGTAGAGTTAGATCATCGGGCTGTATTGGGAGATAAATGTTTATAGTTCCCTTGATGTAGTGGAGGATCCCTTTGAGAGTGCTGATGTGTCGATTGAGGGGATGGTGCATGTGCTGACATACCTGGTTGACTGCAAAAAAGATGTCAGGTCTCGTGATTGTGACATTATATAAAATCAGCTAGTTGTCTATAGAGTTTGAGATTAGCAAAGAGGTTGTCATCATCGACTAAAGGGGTTTCTTTTGAGCTAGACGGGCTAGCAACATGCTTGCAATTGTGCATTCCTGCAGTGTGTAGGATTGAGCTGGCATAGTTGGATTGGGAAAGCAGAGTGCAAGTTATCTTGTCGGGTTATTTGGATCCCGAGAAACAGTGAAGGAAATCACAAAATTTTTATCTGAAACTGTGCTGAGTTGTTGAATAGCCGAATGATTGTTGTCGAGCAGTTACCGATGAGAAGAATGTCATCTACATAGATGGCAAGGTAGATGTGGGGCTATTGGAGTTGTAGGGGAATAAGGATAGGTCGACAGAGCTCGAGCAAAAGCTAAAGTGTTGCAGTTCGATAGTGAATGTGGTAAACCATTGTCTAGAGCCCTACTTTAGGCCATCAATTGCCTTTTTGAGAAGGCAAACATGTTGAGGGGGGTTTGAGTCTTCAAATCCATGTGGTTGATGCACATAAACTTTTTCGTCTAGGCTGCCATGAAGAAATGTATTAGAAACATCAAGGTAGAAAATAAGTCAACAGGAGTGTACCACGACAAAGATGAGAATTTTAATGGATTGCTCTTTGGCTACTAGACTGAATGTGTCTTTGTAGTCAAAGTCTTCCTGTTGTTTAAAGCTTTGAGCCACACGTTTGGCTTTGTATCGTGAAGGGTTGTCGTCATGGTTAAGATTAATTTTGCAAGTCCATGTATTTCCTATGATGTTTTGAGAGGAAGAGGGGGAGACTAGGACCCATGTTCCTTGTTTCTATAAGGCTTAAAATTCATCAAACATGGCTTTGCGCCATTCCGGGAATTTGATGGCACTGGTGTAGCAAGTCGGTGAACTATAGTGGAGGTGGAAAAGGTCAAGAATTTGACAGGGTTTGAGTATGTCGAATTTAGATCTTGTGATCATGTGATGTCTGTTAGAGGTGTGGGCCAAAGTGGAGATGAAGGATGTGTATCGGTTAGTGGTAAGGAGTCAGTTGGAATGGGTGGAATGTTATGATTGGGTGGAGAAATCGACGGTGTGGATCCATTGATGTGAGGTTGAGGTAAATTTGGGAGTGAAGTGTTAGGGTGATTATAGATGAGGGAAGTGTGATTGGAAATGGTAGATATGAGGAAGGTTGAAAATTAGAGTGTTGAGTTGATGTAGCAGTGGTAGTAGATATGGTTTGTGTGGGTTTAAAGGGGAAGCTTTTCTCAAGAAATTTGACATGGCGAGAGATAATGACTTGTTGGGTGAGAGGATTGTGTAGCATTTAAAGCCTTTTGGGGAGAGTAGCCAACAAAAGTGCAGAGGATGAACTTGGAGGATAGTTTGTTATGGAAGCAGCTACATCTGAAAACTTTTAAATGTTGGTAGTCAATGGTGTAACCATATAGGAGTTCGAATAGAAATTTTTTTTTTGTGGTTAGGGAGGAGGGCATGCAGTTGATGAGGAATACTGCGGTGAGAAGTGTTTTGGAGCACAAGAATTGTGGAATGTGGGCAATGTGAAGTAAGGATCTTGTTGTTTCGAGGAGGTGTCTATGCTTACATTTGGCTAGCACATTTGGCTAGTACGTTCTGGGGTGTAGGGACAAGTGGATTGGTGGATGATACCATGGTTTTAAAGGGATTGAATGAGGTGATTGGTGTATTCGCAATCGTTGTCCATGCGAAGTATTATAATTGGTTTGTCGACTTGCTTTGAGACGTTTTTGTGAAATATTATGAATTTTATGGTAACTTCGCTATTATTGCGAATGAAGAATACCCAACAAAAGCGTGTGGAATCATCAATAAATAGTACATAGTAATGAAATCTATTCAACAAAACGGTTGGGGAAGGGCAAAAACATCAGAGTAAATGAGTTCAAAAACTTCATAATTATTATTAGAAGAAAGTTGAAAAGATAGCTTATGACATTTAGACTCGTGACAAGAGATACATGGTGCTTCTTTTGGCAAAATGAAAATACATGAATTTTGTTTGGCTAAAAAGTAAGTATGGCCCAATGCGGGTGGCCAAGACAACGGTGCCAGAGATCAAAGGAGTTCAATGTTCAATGTAGATAAGTGTGATGGCCCGATATTCGGGTGTTCACAAACCGCAGGATCATATTGAGCAATTCGAGAGTATAGGAAATATACATACAAAATCCAAATATATTTTTCATTCATTTCAAAATTACATAATACAAAAATTTCATCATGCATCACGAACATTGTTCAACTTTTTTTAAGAATAAGGAGAAAATAAAAAGATAAATAAAAGTTAAAGTGGCGCCGCCGATCCATCGGTCAAATGATAATTTAAGTTTTAAAATTCTTCTTCAAACTCCCCCAGAGGTACTTGACCTAGTATTGTTTAGAAAAAAATACCAGAATTGGAATTTTCAATAATTAGAGAAGACTCTAAGTACCACAGTAAACAAAATAATATTATATTTTTATAAAGGAAGAAATGTGATTAACCGATATAAAGATAAAAATGCAGAAAAAGTAGGGTAATAGTGCATAATGAATAAAAATTTCCTGCCACACGTGTTATCACAAAATAGAGGTTACTGATATCATTTTTCCAGTAACCCACTACCAATGTCACGGATGTCATTTTTCGAGTAACCCACGAAGGTTGCAGATATCAATTTTCCAGCAACCCACAAATGTTACTGATGTCATTTTCCAGTAACCCACGAATGACATTGATGTCATTTTTCCAGTGACCCACGAATGTCACTGATGCCATTTTTCCAGTGACCCACAAATGTTGTTGATGTCATTTTTCTAGTGACCACACAAATATTATTATAGATGTCTTCTTTCCAATAATAACTCACGAATATTATCACTGATATCTCATTTTCAATAATAACCCACGAATATTACCACATTGATTCCGAACAACCAACCAAGCTTCAAATGAATTTGGCTCAACGCAAATAAGCGAAGCTAAGCAGTAATAAATTATAAAAAAAAATAATAAATGTCATATATTGAGTACATTTGTTCTTTAAGATTCAAAGTTTGACAGTTCGACTTTTGGCCACTCGGTAAGGTAGGAGAGGGAGACCCAGTTAAGCAAGACTCATTGCTATCAACTATTCTGAATATGAAGCCGGTACTAAGACTTTGTGAAGAAAAAAGACAGTAGTGAATTATTTTACGCTTTCACTTGCTTTCCAAGCGGAGCTCAAGCCGATGTGTGCTGTGATGTAATGAACACTCTCGCGCCAAAAAATTTCGATTATGACAAATATTTTATTTTTTATAAATTTATGTAGTTTTAAACTTCAAACATTAATTTATGTTAAACCGATGATCCAAAATTGATAAAATTTTATGAGCAGCTTTTAAATAATGTTCTTAACATAACGACACAAAAATTGATAAATTCGAACATGTATTTCAAGGTTCTTGATTTTATTGAATTTAAGAAAATTCAGAAAAATAAAGCGGGAGTTTCCGTTATCCAGATTTCTCACAAACTAGGGCACTTTGATCTAAAAATTTCGGTTATAGTTGTGGGTTGTGGCCATTCCTGAATTGCACTAATTTTATTCTAATCAACTTTTATTCCTTCTGCACTAATTACAGACCTAGAAAAGCGATGGATTTCAACCAAAATTCACAATGTGAATTTTGCAAACATTTGATGGTCCCTTAATGTGCTTAAAACAAGTCTCAGGTGACCTCATGATCTTTTTCGCTTTTGGAGTAAATAAAAATGTCGTCAATAAACACGATCACAAATTTATCCAGAAAGGGCCTAAGAACCCGCTGCATTAGATCCATGAAAACTGATGAGGCATTGGTTAGCCCGAACGACATTACCAAAAACTCAAAATATCCGTAATAAGACTTGAATGCTGTTTTTGGAATGTCTTCTTCTCGCACCCGAATTTAATGATAACCTGATCGTAAATCTATATTTGAGAAGACCTTGGCCCAGCGAGTTGATCAAATATATCGTCTATTCGAGGTAGTGGATATTTTTTCTTAATAGTTATCTTATTTAATTCTCGGTAGTCAATGCACATGCGCATCAAACCATCTTTCTTCTTAACAAAAAGAACTAGAGCTCCCCAGGGTGACATGCTGGGCTTAATAAGGCATTTTTCCATTAGTTCCTGCAATTGCTCGTGAAGTTCTTGGAGGTAGACCGAGAATCTCGTCTGGGAAGACGTCTGGGAAGACATCAAGGAATTCACTAACTATTCTGGTTTCTGATAACGGGATGCTTTTTATGATTCTTTTAGCATAGAGACTAGGTCAGCCTCATACCCTTTGCAAATTAACTTCTCCGCTTTAAGTGTGTTGATTAGAGAAGCGTTAATACCTAATCTGCCTATGAATACATCAGGTTTCCCTTCTCTCTTAAAGGTGATTTTCTTCTTCCGACAATCAATGACCGCTTCATGCATACTCAACCAATCAATTCCTAAAATAATGTCGAAGTTCATTATAGGAAAGATTTGTAGAGTGGCCTCATATACCACATCATTGATTGGGATGTTGCAAATGCAAAACTGCTGAGCACTCATGATAGCTCCAGAGGGTAACCCAATTTCAAAAGTGCTAGCTAGATTGTACGGAATATTGAGAGCCCTAACGCAATTTTTTGAAATAAATGAGTGGCTTGCTCCCGTATTGAACAAAACACTAAAAGATTTAATATTAAATTATGCGCCTTAATAGAAAAAGGAAACAACTATTATAAAAGGTTTATGCAAGCATGTAGAGATTTTTGAATTAAAGAATGTAAAGCACCTGACACCACGTTATTGTCGTCGGGTGCCATGATCGGAGTGAGGGCGTACATTCTTGCTGGAACGGAGGGTCGAGGAATTTGTCCATTCCTTTGGGTAGGCACCGCTGTTGCAGCTTGCCTAGGAGCAGCTCCTCTTCGTTGATTATTGGCGGGGAGGGCCAGCTGGTGCTGAATTCTGATTTGGGGCAGATCTCCATCGATTGTCTTTTTGGCGATACAGAAATGATAACCGTGGTCGTAGCGCCCGCAAATAAAATAGTGATTCTGCCCGTGGTAGCATCTCCCGATCGGGTGAGGTCGATCACAAGATATGCCTTCATTGGTCCTGGGAGCTTTTGCAGACATATGATATGCATTGGCTGGTGGGGGTTAACGAGGACGCTTGTAAGTCTCCTAGTCCCTGGCATAAGTGATCGGTCTTGTCCCTTGCCTTTCCGCAATCATCTGCTCGTTGTGCTCAAGCATTGTTGCACATTCTAAGAGATCGACAAATTTTGTATGCATATGTGAAATCAGGTTTGTGCGAAAGCTGTCTTTTAGACCTTCCAAGAACTTAATGTACCTCGAAACTTCGCAATCTACTAGCTTTGGTGCGTATCAAGAGAGTTTTGTAAACTCTGTCTCGTATGCTGCTACTGATCTATCCCCCTGAGTTACTTTTATAAATTGGCTCTCAAGAATTCGTTGCGCTTAGTGGGGAATGTAGCGATTTCTAAATGCAGCAGTGAATTCTGCCCAGGGTATGTCCACCAAACTAACGCCCTTAAAGGTTGTCTCGTACGTGATTCTCCACCACCTCTCGGCTTTGCCTTCTAGCAAATATTTTGTAGAACACTTTCAATTGTCCAAAAGAAGGGGGTAGGGCCCTCCCAGACACTGCCTGCGCCTGGGAGGCGATGGAAATCGGGAGGGGGGACGAGAAAACTTAAGGAATTTTGAATAATTTAAAAGTTAAATTTTTCATATTTTTCTATTGTCTGGCATCCAAATACAGTGAGATTTGACACCGAAGTGTGTTATGATGTAATGAACACCCTCGTGCCAAAAATTTTGGATTCAGACAAATATTTTATTTTATATTAATTTTTGAAGTTTAAACTTTAAAAATTAATTTAGGTTAAACCGACGATCCAAAATTAATGAAACTTCATTAGCAGCTTTTAAATAATGTTCTTAACATAACGACATGAAAATTGATGAATTCAAACACGTATTTCAATGTTTTGATTTTACTGAATTTATGAAAATTCAGAAAAATAAAGCGAGAATTTTCGTTATCTGAATTTTTTCCAAACTAGGGCACTTTGATCTAAAAATTTATTTCTATCTAGAGGCATTTTTGTTTGCCCTAACTTGGAATTCCACGAAATCCTGATGTTAGAGTCATGATTTTGACCTAATTTGCAAAGTAACGCATCGGGTCATTACAATAAGAAAGCCGACTTAGTGTAGTGCAGAGACGGTAGTGGATAGAGGTCGTTGAGTGATGATCCTTTGAGAAGATTTGATTAATCTTGAGGTCCTATATATATGTTAGAATTGTTTGGCGAGAAGGTGATGAAACAATGGTTACCAAAGGTGATTTTTTGAACAGATATTAATTATGAGAGCGAGGAACATGGAGTTCATTACGTAATAAAAGCTTACGTTAAGGGGTGGATAAGAGACCTTTTCGTTGTGGGCAATGGGGAGAGTATCTCCATTGTCGACCATTACCGCCGCGTCACCAGAATAGCTTGTAGGTTGTTGAATTCAAAACATGTTGGTGAGGTGGGAGGTCGTGCTTGTATTGAGGAGCAAGGAGTTGGTGTGTATCTGATATGAAGGCCTTGTTTGTTGTTAGAATGTAATCTACGTCGAGTGTCCAAATTTGTCTCATATTTGGCAGTTTGTATGTTCTTTGGAGTTCTCTCTAATTGAGGTATGATTGAATCGACCATTAGAATTGATAGTAGAGTTACGTCCGCCTCAACCCTTTGGAATCTGCCTCGCCCGTGCCCGCGACCGCGAGTGACGGATAGTGTTGTAGTTGAGTCGTGCATGTTTAGTTGTTGCATTTCGCGAATGGTTTTGTTGTGTACGTTGATCTCTTCACTGCACAATAAAGAGTAAAATTCATCAAGGCATGTGATGTCTGGGCCAATTTTTATGGCCATTTTGAAGGGCTAAAAGGAAGAGGGCAGTTCATTCAACGTGTAGAATATGATGTCCTCGGAATGAAATTTTGTTCAGATGAAGTGATCTAATCTACTTTGGCCTTGATTTTTGTCAAGAACTGTGTCAGTCTTGCCGTTCATTGAGAGAATATTGAGCTCATTCTTCAGCTGGATGGTGCGTGAATGATTTGTTGATTGTAGTCATTTTTCTAGTGTGAGCCAAATGTCCGAGCAAGCATCCTGGCTCAGCACATGAGAAAGTATTGAGGAAGAAACGGTGGAAAAGAAGGTTGCTGCCAAATTTTGGTCGGCAAAAAGCCATTTATTATAGGAGGGGTTTAATCGCATTGTACCGTTTGTGTCGGGGATGAGTTTGGGGTCTGAGCTTGCCACAGAGGATAGTTCTCGGTGGTGAGCTGATTAGTGAGTATGCTCTTGATGTTAGACATCAAGAACTTCAGATTATAGGGTATGGTCTAGTCGTTTTTGACTGGAGGTTGTTCGATGATGGAGTCGTTGGAGGTGGAAATAGGGTCGGCCATCATTGGGATTTTGATGAGGGTGAGGCTGCGAAGCTGCTATTGCTCTGATACATGCAGAAAAGCTTAGTGATATAAATGGTGAGGCAAGAATAAAGAGAGAAGCCATACGACCTTTTTATTAACAATATAAGAATATATATACATGTGAATTCATTCCAAATAAATATAAGTCATGAATGAATGTGGCCATTTATTCCACATGAATGAATGTGATTGTCGTTACACATTCATTCATGTGACCGTTCGTTACTTATAAATGAATGTAGTCATTTAGTACACAAGAATAAATGTCATGAATGAATGTGATCATTCATTCTACATGAATGAATGTTATCGTTAGTTACACATTCATTTATGTGACTATTCGTTACACATGAATAAATATGATCGTTCCTTACACATGCATTCATGTGATCAGATTTGGTCTATTGAGGTTAACAGATACAATATGCCAAACTGAAAATTTTATTATATTTAAATATGCCAAACTGAAAATTTTAATATATTTAAATATGCCAAACTGAAATTCAATAACAGCTTGCTTTAGCAGATTCAATTGCACGTTTGTAGCATAGCTCACATTGAACATCATATAATTGTGCGACCAAATTAATCAACTATAGGGAGGTCATACACCCCAAGTAATACATTGGAATCAGATCTTCCAAGCTTGTCGTTGTTCAATTATATGAGTCAAGGTAGCCAGCTACTCAAGTAGTGGTTGTTGTAGAATCCCTCCGAAACTTAAGTGTTGATCACCAGCCGTGGATTTGAAGCAGCTGAAATGTCTAGAGGATTACCTTGGCTCCCATTCGTCTTTCTTAAATCAAAGAAACAATATTTTCTCAAAAGGTAAATTATGTAATTAGATGTTTTGCTCTAAGGTCAAATGAGTGACTTAGAGAGTTTATCAGTTGAATTTTAGTTTAGATTAAACTTTTATGAATAACATTTTTTAATGGCAAAGATGGGCTAAGTAGAGAAATAAAATAAAAGAAATAAAGAAAATAAGATGTAAATATATGGTTGCTCAATTTAAGAAAAACCTACATTCACTTTGAGAAATTTTCTCTCAATTTTCACTATATAAACATGAATATAATATAGTGAAGTACTTTGATATTTTAATATCTCAAACTTGTTACATTATGAATATCAAGCTAGGTTGACAGTGACTTTTGACGTTTTGTTGAGGAGAGAAACTTTCTGAACAATTGCCTGGCTCACATATTTCTTTCCAAAAACTCTAGGCTGCATAAATAGATAAAAAAATCGAAAAGAAAAGGGCGAACAGAGACGAAGAAGAGCGAGCAAAACAAAGACGAAGGGGGAGAACACCATTAGCAAAAGAACGAGAACCCTATTCGCGCCAAAATCACAGTCACAACAGAAACAAAGATAGGAACACCACATAGTCATTTTTATATCTAGATAACAGATTTGGAGTGTTATATGAATAACATAACACAGCGGTAGTTTTGCAAATTTCTCAATATTAAGACAACATAGCAGTGGACTAAACGGTTGTTGTGTAGATGTTATTAGCGAAAAGCATAGCATTACAGCGAAATAGCAGCCAACCAAACAGTCCCAAGTAAGCTGCTTTCATAAAAGTCCAAAAAGAGATTCATAAATTCAGCCTAGCTAATTAAGAGAAATTAATAAAGTTTCCAAGAATCTTCCTAAGAGAAATACAAAATGAAGCTTATACATTTACTAGATTTTTACCTTGCTTTCCTATGAAGAAAATGAGGAAGCTGATCTCCCCAATTTCCCCTTCATGCAATCTTAAGAGCGTTGATTCCTTGATAGAGCCTTCGAGCTCGATTGAGTCGGCTTGCTAAAAGCACGATGGAACACGTTGCCAGAACCCTAAACCCTCAGGTGAACGCAAGGAATAGGTCCCCCGATCTTCTAGGTGACGTCAACGGCCTCAAATGTTCCTCCATGGCCGGTGACCGGCTGGCAACTTGGCCCGTCGTAAAGCTCTCTCACGTTGAAAGGCCCGCTCTCTCGCTCAGGGATAGAAGGGAAAGCTCGGAAGGTGCCCATTAGTTATATAAATTATTTCTTGTAAGCTGGATTTTTTATTCGTAAAAAGCAAACGCTCTGAAATTATAATTTTCTTACAGTCGCGGAGTTGCATTTCTTTTTGTTCTTGTAATTGCAATGGAATTGTGAGAATAGGTATGCCTAAATGCCTACAGGTTTCAATTTAAGTTTAGGTTTCCATAGAGCTCTAAAATATTTTTTTAAATATAAAATATTTTTTTTTGTGTGTGAAATTCAAGTAATATATATTTCTTAATTATGAATTCTAACCGTGCATTTTAAGTTTAATAGATTTATTAGAAATTTTATTTTTAGGAAAAATTATTTAAAATTACATTTTATGAGTAAATTATAGAATTTTGATAAGTATTTTTTTCTTAATTATTTGTTTAGAGGTAAGTTATAGGAATTTAAAAATATTCTGAAAATTATATCTTAAGATATTAAATAATTAAATTTTTATTTATCCAATAAAATATTTAAATGTCATTTTATATCCATCACTATATATTAAACGAAAGAGTAATAAAGCAGGAATCATAGAGAGAAAGATAAGGAAATTAAAAATTCAATATCATATTTTATTTAAGTTATATTTATTCATATGACGGAGATTATTTGTAATTAATTTAAAAATTGAGCAATTTTTAGTACTATTTTGACTATTTAAGCTAAATTTATTTATTTAACTATCTAAGCTAAGCTTATTCGGCCTATATTGAGCTATTTTAATTAAATTTATTTTATTTATTTGAATAATATATATTAAAAAATATTTATAATCAAAAATATTTAATAATAATCTACTCATACATTAAATTGACACATCATCTATTTATTTTGATATATAATATTATATAAAAAGTGCATTAAAAAAAAGTCAATCTTCTCTTACTATTAAAATATTAAAAAAGTTTAATTTGTGATCTAAGAATTGGATTCCAACAATCATTATAGATGATTTTACTTATTTAGTGTAATTGGAGTAGAAAATAATTATTTGCAAAAAAGATTAATTAAGTAATATTTAAATTTAAAATATGTATTTTTTTTATAAATTATACACATAGAAGTAGATTAATTATTATCTTTTATATAAAAATATTTTGTATATATAATTTACATTGTTCAAATGTTTTAATATATATTGTAAGTGCTTACAGTGGATGATTATAAGAATTATGCATTATAGGTACATAATGAGTTTCTCTTTGTAAATTATAAAGAATGATTAAATTTCTTTGTAAATAAAATGAGAGAGCTAAAGCAAAGTGAGAGAGATGCTGGAAAGCAAATATTTTATAATTTGATTTGAAGATTATTAAGTAGTTGATTAAAACAAATTAAAACCATTTAACAAAACGGAATCCTCGTCACTTCATAGAAGATATTATATAAAATATTAAAATGGTGTCTGCGAGCAACTATGTGTAAGCGATTGCATATCTCTATTCCATTAATTTTCTATATACTTTTTTCACGATATTAGTGGAAGATGAAACGTGGTAAAGAAAATAATACCATTGTTATATATTATTTACAGTAATTTATGATATTGAGTGGTAGCTTAAGATGCAAGGCATTAACACCCAAATGTAGCACGACCAACATAGCCGGAAGACTCAAGTTATGGATTAACAATTGCAAGAATTACATTCTATAACAGCCCTACTATTGTTACTTGTTAAATAGTGATCTAATCAACTCTATTTCTATTATAATACTCTTATATTAGTGTTAAGAGCCTCTACCTTAAGTTTCGTATGATTTGAAGATCATTTGAGATTTCTCAATATTCCTGATGTTTCTCGATAATTCTGAGAATACTTATTTTATTTAAATCTCATAATTAAAATTAGAGTTTGTCATTGGACTCATCACCCCCAAATTAGCTAAAGTTGATATTTTGGGAGTGTTTAGAAGTCGTCGAATTTTTTATGATTATTTTAATAATATTTAAATACTAAAAAATTACGATAATTAAATTGACCTCTGATTAAAAATCCAATTGCATGTTTGAGTTCATCACCCCTCAATTAGGTAAAGGTGAAATTTTGAGATTTTTCGGAGTCCGTTTAGGTATTCAAAATTGAGTAAATAATTGTGTTTAATTTAATTAATTAAATATTAGTTTTTAATTAAATAATAAATATATTAATTCTAATTATCCTAAATGGCTATTTAAAGAACAGCGGAGATTCGCTGATCACTACATAACATGGAACTCCAGATCGATTTCATCGGATCCGTCTGATTAGATTAGATCAAGATCCAACGACGGGCTAAAGTGATCCTTATTCGACTGTCGAATCGCCATTTTGATCTAATTGTTTGGATGAGAGCGCGATACATCTCTCTGTGCCATGATCGGGCATAGAGGTGTATGTTGCGTAGCGGCCAGCTGCCCCCTCCATGGCTTTAGTCCCTATCTGATTCCACATTTCTCAATTTGGCATTCATTTTTGCATAGCGGAGCTGCTAAGGAGACTAGAGGGGAACCATGATTTAACTCTATTGATGAATCTATAAATTATATCTAAAATAAAGGGAAATTTCATTCATTTCAGATCTTTATGATGCTCCTAAAATCAATTTTTTTATCTTTTTCAGGGAAAAGGCGTCCAAGGGAGTTCTGAGGCATTTATGAAAACATTTAAAATTTATTAAAGTAAATCCGCTATAGCGCGCTGCCGCGCGCTCCAGTGCGCCGCAGCGGGCTGCAGTGGAATTATTTAAATTTTATAAATATGGGCTCAACTAATTGAACAGTGTTTTTTTGTAAAATGAGCCGCTACAGCGTGCGATCGCGCACTGCAGCGGTCTGCAGCGAAATTATTTAAACTTATAAATAGGGGCTCAACTAATTGAACAGTGTTCTTTTTGCAAAATGAGCCGCTACAGCGCGCGGTCGCGCGCTGCAGCGGTCTGCAGCGGAATTATTTAAGCTTTTAAAACCGGAGGACTCAACTAATTGAATAGTGTTTTTTTTTTGGCAAAAATGAGCCGCTACAGCGCGCGATCGCGCGCTGCAGTGGTTCGTAGCGGAAATATTTCCAACTTTATAAAATAAGGAAATCGATTAATTGAACAGTATTTTTTGCAAAATAAGCCGCTACAGCGCGCGGTCGCGTGCTACAGCGGTTTGTAGCAGAAATATTGTTACTTTAAAAATGAAAAGTGAAGTAATTGAACAGTAGAATTTGCAAAATGACCCGCTGTAGCGAGCTGCAGTGGGACATCTTTCAAAGCTCAAACGCGGTAGCGCGACAGCGGGGGACTTGACAAATTTGCTAATGACCATTGCACGCCGCAGCGCGCTGCGGCGTCCCGCCACATTTTTTTTCCAGATAACATTTATTGCGGTTGGGGACATGACCTCTATCCTGCATTTGTACCCAACCATCATTCCCTGCAGTTGCTACATTTTATTTGAAAAAGAGGGTCTTGAGGTGATATTTTGGGTAAACAAATGAAGATATTTGTCACCTGTAACAACCCAAGTTGTTACCATGATTGATTAAGACTAACCCTAAGTCTTAAACATAATCTTAAGTGCTAATTAGGTCATTTGGAGTCAACTACCAAGATCCGGTCCAAACCAGAGGTCAAACGGATTAAATCTTTATTTTGAGAATTTCATGAACCTCGAAAATTGACATATTTAAATTGACCTCCGATCGAAAAAATGGACACCGCCATTGCGTTCCTTGACCCCAAATTAGCTTGGGGTGAAGTTTTCGTGTCAATCGGAAGTCGTCGAAATTTCAACGAATATTTTAATAATAAAAATATCACGGAAATCGAGGTATCAAAATACTCGTCGGATCAAAAATCCGACTACGCCATTGAATTCCTTGACCCCAAATTAGCTTGGGGAGAAGTTTTCGTGTCAATCGGAAGTCGTCGAAATTTCGACGAATATTATAATAATAAAAATATCACGGAAATCGAGGTGTCAAAATACTCGTCTGATCGAAAATCCGACTGTGCCATTGAATTCCTTGACCCCAAATTAGCTAGGAAAAACATGTTCAAAATTTCTTATTTCTGAAAATGTTTTTTTTAAAAAAAAAAAAAATAATAAAATTAATTAATTAATTAATTAATTAATTATTAATTAATTAATTAACGGCGCCGTACGATGCCGTTAACTCCAGTTAACGGCGCCGTTAGATCGGACGGATCCATCCGGACCGTCCGATCGCGCGCGGATCCCACGGCTCTCGGCCGCGATCCGCGTCACGCGGTCTGGAGCGATCCAGACCGTCCGATCGCGCGCGGATCCCACGGCCCTCGGCCGCGATCCGCGTCGCGTGGTCTAGAGCGATCCGGACCGTCCACGATCGCACAGATCCGACGGTCCGGAGGCGTCTTCCTCGCCCTCTCCGCCCGCGTGACACGCGGCGGCCCGTCGCATTTTCTGGCCAATCCGGCCACATCCAGGCCTCGGCGAGGTCGCTGTCCGGTCTATAAGACCTCGGCCTACCCTTAGGCTCCGAGTTTTCACCGATCGGAGCCCGGATCGAGCCGGAATCAAGCCCGGAAGTCAGCCCTTTTTTTTTCCGCCGAATCCTTCGCCGATCCAAACTTCATGTACCCCGATCTCCCTCGTTTACCGTTCGATCATTGCAAAAATTGTATGATAGGTAGATCAACATGTCATTTTCACATCCACCGTTCCGATCGGGCTAAAACCCACCCGATCGGGCGCACCAGGTCCCCGAAGTGGACTGGGTTCGGTCCGCCGAACCCCCGGAAGGCGAAGGGTCACGCCTTCGGGACGGGCCGGGCCGACCCGAGCCCGACCCGTCCGGGTCGGGTCCGCGTCAACGCGGGTGGGGCCCACCCGGCCACGTGGCCGCCTACGGGCCCGCCACGTGTCAAGTGGGGCCCACAGCCCCGTCAGCCAGGCTGAGTCAGCAGCCATGGGACCCACAGTGCCACGTGGCAGCCTCTGGCAGTGCCACGTGTCAGGTGGGACCCACTGTCCAGTCACCCGGGCTGAGTCAGCAGCCCGTGGGACCCACAGAGCCACGTGGCAGCCTCTGGCAGTACCACGTGTCAGGTGGGACCCACTGCCCAGTCACCCGAGCTGAGTCAGCAGCCCGTGGGGTCCACTGTGCCACGTGGCAGCCTCTGAAGGTGCCACGTGTCAGTGGGGCCCACTGTCAGTTAATTAGAAATTAATTAAATTAATGTTAGTGTTAATTAATTACTGTTTAGCCCTAATTAATTACTGTTAGTGGTTAATTAAGTTAGTACTAATTACTTTTAAACAGTAATTTTAATTAAATAATTATAATTAAAGATTAACTAAGGATTAATTAACTGTTAATTAAATCTTAAACATTGATTAGGATAATTAATTACTTTTGAACAGTAAAATTATTTAATTAATTAATTAATAATTAAATAGTGATTAATTAAATAAAAACTTTAGGAATGAACAGTAAATTTAAATAATTAAATATAATTAGAGATTAATTAATATTAATTAAACAGTAATTAGCACTAATTACTTTACTATAGTAAAATTATTTAATTAATTAATAATTAAATAGTGATTAATTAAATAAAAACTTTATGAATGAACAGTAATTTTAAATAAATAAATATAATTAGAGATTAATTAAGATTAATTAAACAGTAATTAGCACTAATTACTTTACTACAGTATAATTAATTAATTAATTAATTAATAATTAAACAGTGATTAATTAAATAAAAACTTTAGGAATGAACAGTAAAATCATTCAATTTGAATAAATGAATAGTAAATTAATTCAAATTGTATTTTTGAATAGTAAATCTTAAAAGTTTAATAACTTTTTGTAGGATGATCCAAACATAGCCAATATGGGTCTTAAAATACCCAGAAAAATATTTAGGATCAAATGGCGTGATGTAAAATTTCGTTTCGGGGTACGCATAACGAGGTAGCATTTTAGAGCCTCTTTAAGACCCCATAACTTTTTACCCGATTATCAAAACATAGTCAATATGGGTCTTAAAATGCTCAGGAGAGCGGCCCCATCACCGTGGTAGTATTAGTTTTCTAATTTGGACATCAGGACAAAAAGTCAACTCTAGAATTTAGAGTTGACTGTAGTGAAAAATGACCAAAATGCCCTTGGACTTCAAATGGCCATAACTTGGTCAATTTAACTCCAAATACAAAAATTCAAGAAGCTACCTAGTTTAGAATTTCAATGTCATCATTTTCACAGAAATAATATTTAGGATTTGAACCCTAAAATTTAGGGAAATGACCAAAATACCCCTAGCATTATTTTAGCCATAACTCGGCCGTTTCTCGTCCAAATTGGACGTACTTACTGTCTATCTTCAAGTTAGACAGTAAGGAATTAGTTGGAGAAGATAAAACTCAGTTTGGACCCCTAAATCAAAAGTTGATTGACCCATAAAGTAGGGGCAAAATAGTCATTTTACCTTAAAATTGGAAATGCGCAACTTTAGCCCTTAATTAAAATCTTAGAATACTAGGTTTAATAATGTAATCATATTAGTACCATGTAAGTAAATAAAACAAGTCATTAAATTGAATTCCAATAATTTTTTTTTCTAAGTCTTAAGCATCCCACCTTAAGGACTTTTCCTGAGAGTAGGACTATATCATAGGTTAGTATTCATTCATTGGGTAAATTGGGTTACCCTTAGGGTGAAACCTTAGTTTTAGTAGTTTCTAGATATTATTTTATTTTATAACCCATTCTGATTAGTTTATCTTTTAACTTTAGATTTAAGATAGGAGATTCATCCTATTAAGTTTGATTACTTAATAGGATCTGCCTTAACTAGTAGATCACTTATAGTATAAAACCTAGAACTTAGGTCTTATCCAGTTTGGATTATGTGATTAAACCTAAAATCTCGTAGTATTTAATCCATAATCTATAGGTGTAGAAGATCTTGATCAGATCTTAGTTAGAACGTCTAAATTCACAAAATTAGGACGTATGATTTATTTGTTTAATTCATAGTCGTCTATCTGATTGAACTAGATTGGAACCTGATCAGTTCCAATCCTTTTTAACTTATAAGGACGAATTTCCGAGTTACACTCGATAGTAGGAAAATGGTGATCCTGAACTTGTGTAACTTGGAATAGTTAGCTGGTTAAGTAGAAAACAAATGATATCATCATATTTAGTCGAGTCTCTTGCTTACTTGTTATTTGTTGCTACGCATACCTTGTAATTTTGTGCCTTATATTTTCTTTGAACATATCATATAAGACATTTGATGCATAAATAAAATGTTAGGAAATTATGGAGACTCCTTAGATTCCTTATGAAAATATTAAAGTAAATAAGTGAAATGATAATGAATTGATGTGATTGAGCTGCCTCTCAGTGTTCTTTTGATCATACCGAATGTTGCCCTAGCCGTATCGTGCTAGGAGTTGCCCTAGCCGTACTGTGCTAGGATATTTCGGTATGATAGTTGGTGACCTAATCGTATCGAGCTAGGAGTAGCCCTAGTCGTATCGTGTTAGGGCCATATATGTGACTGTTGTTGGCTTAGTCGTATCGAGCTAGGAGTAGCCCTAGCCGTATCGTGCTAAGATCTTCAGTTTCTTTTGGCGAGCTAGTGTAGCTCTTTTCTGTATGGCAGTGGATGTATTATAGTTTTATATGCAGTTGTGGTTGTTTCAGTATATTCTTTTTCAGTCAGCTATTTCCTTGTACAGCTTTATATATATCTAGGATGTAGAATCTTGCTGCTATATGTATATATCACTGCTGAGTTATTCATTTTTAATTAGCATATTATTTTTATTGATCACCAGCATATTTAGGATATAGAATTTTTCTTCCAGCATTATTCAATTATATTTACACTTATATGCCTTTCCTTGATTACTTATTATGCGAGGCATGCTTCAGCCTCATTTCTTTGCCTTGTTTATACTATAGAGCATAGTCTATAGTTTACCTTTTTACATGTGTTGCTTACTGCTCCTGTATTTACATATCATGCTTAGAAGTAAATGGTAAAATGGTGATATTATATAACCTTATTAAAAATTCAGCTTAAAATGTACTTAGACAATTGTCTAACCAGATTTTCTTTTTTTTGGCTGGGGCCCTACATTGTGAAACCGACAATGTCAGGCTTAGAGTAGTTTGAGGAGTCTGCACCCGAGGAGGAGCCTTACTTAGAGGAGGTGCAGCAGTTGGGGCCAGCAGATATCTAGTCATTTATTACTTGTGAGGATGAGTGGATTTTGAACATTTATTTTGTTAAATTTTAATTAATGTAATAATACAGGTACCTGTGACTGTGTGTTTAGATTTCACTATGCTACTTTTTTGAGTTATATTTCTCATCTTATATATATTATGATGCTTGGATGTCATTTATTTATCGCTTCCGCACTCTATATTTTTACTTATATAGTGACTGCTTGATTGATTCTGAGTTAACCTTTCTCTAATCAGGTGGATTGTGGAGTTTATCCTAATCCAATGCTAAGTGAGGGGTTAACCAGAGTGACACTCCACCCTTAATCTAAACCTATTGAGGGTTAAGGGTGAGGGTGGCCACATCACCTCACCATCAATGGAGGATTTTGCCATCATGAGTTCAGAATTTTAAATGGAAATGCTGATTTTGAATTGAAGAAGAAGAAGGCAGCCCCTCTCCTATAAATACCCCTCCTCTTGACTTGAGGAGGGTTCAAAATTTTAGCCAAAAATCTACTAAGTAAGAAGGAGTGCCAAGGAAGAGAAGAACTCCCCAAGGGTGTAACAACCCGGTGTTGTTACTAGCGTGATTAACTCTAAATTTAGGGGGATTAAGTCAAAATTAAAATTTCAATTTTAGTCAAATAAAAATTAAATAAAAACATCCTCAAATGAAGCATATCAAGGGAGTCCTTCTACCAAAATTTGAGCACAATATGAGTCTCGGATCATCCTAAATAAATTCGGGAAATTTAAACTTTTAAAGTCGATAAAAGATAAAATGAAAGTCGGATTTCAAAAATTTTTATATATTTGAGTTAATCATTACAAGAGGACACTATGTTTTAAGTTTCGTAATTTTTAGGGCTCCGGATTAATCGTAACGAATTTTTAAAGTTTTTCACTTAAAAATTAATATAAAATAAAATACTTATTTAAATTCAATAATTTTTAGCTGCTTGCGTTTGTCTTATCGAGACGGTCGTTTTGATACTAAGTTTGTAATTTTTGAAGTTTGTTTGCTCATTCAATCGAATCTTTGAATTTTAAGTGATTCTTAGCCATCTGATCTTGATCAGATGGCTCTCATCCATCCGTTTGAACTTATAACCGAAATTCCCTAAAAAACCTAACTTCTCTATTTTCCTTTCCTTCCCTCAGCCGATGACTCCACTTCCTCCATCTGACGCATCGAGTCCCCTCTTCCTCCCTCTCCTTCTTCCTTCATGGCCGAGCACCTCCTCTCCTCTGGGCCGGCCGAGCAGCAGCCCTTCCTCCTCCTCTTGGCCGAGCAGCAGTAGCTGTCTTCTTCCTTAGGCGAGCGGCAACCACCTCACCTTCATCTCCATGGCCGACGCCTCTCCTTATCCTCTCCATGGCCGAGCAACCCTCCCTTGGCCGAGCACCTCCTCTCCTCTTGGCCGACCGAGTTGTAGCCCTCCTCCTCCCAAGGCCGAGCAGCTCTCCTCCTCCTCTTGGCCAACCAAGCTGCAGCCCTCTTCATCGATCGAGCTCCTCTTCCATGGTCGAAAACAGCAGCTCTCCTTCACCTCCATTGATGGCCGAAATCAGCAGCTCTCTTCATCCGTCTTGCCAATATTATGTCGATTGTTGATTTGGTAACTCCCCATACTTATTAATCCATCATGTTTTATTTGCGATTAGCTTGTTTATGTCATCATTTATGCTCCAAACAATGTTTGGGTAAAGATATTACTTGAAATGCAGTTGTATTGCACATATAAAGATAATTGCTATTGTATGGAGTAAATTTTACAATGATAAGCATGCATAAGATTCTATACTTTAAAACAAAAATTGCTATTGTAAACAGCAACTTGAGCGACTTGTATGAATAAGATCAAATTTTTGAAGTAGAAGATATTTATTGACTTGTGTTGAGATTTTGTTGTATCCAAAGTGAACAGCATTTTTTTCTTATGGAAGTTTGGCCACTTTTTGGTCTTGATAGATTCTCTCTTAGCTTAACTTAGCTTCTTAGCTTAAACTTCAATAAGTTTTTGTTTACAGATTAGTTTAACTCAGTTTAAGCTTACTTAAATTTGGACCAAATAATTTTGATCTTTAATAAAATTAAATTAAGTTAACGTAATTATGATATTCCTTAATACTTGAATATAACAACATTTTTATCATATAAATAATTATAATATTTGTTTGTTTAGAATTACTTTGTTATTTAGGATATTTAATTTGTACGAGGGGCCTCACAAAGTATCTCATATGTTTGCTTTATAAAAAGGGAGGTTGATCAAAGTAGTTCTGTAACAACCCGAGTTATTATCATAGTTAATTAAGACTAACCCTAGGTCTTAAACATGATTATAAGTGCTAATTAGATCAAATGGAGTCAACCTCTAAGACCTAGTCCAAATCAGGAGTCAAATGGATCGAATCCTGATTTCTGGAAATCTAGAAACCCTAGAAATTGACTTATTTATATTGACCTCCGATCAAAAAACGGACATCGCCATTGCGTTCCTTGACCTCAAATTAGCTTGGGGTGAAGTTTTCGTGTCAATCGGAAGTCGTCGAAATTTCGATGAATATTTTAATAATAAAAATATCCCAAAAATTGAGATATCAAAATACTAGTTAAATTGAAAATTCGACTCCACCATTGAATTCCTTGACCCCAAATTAGCTAGGAAAAACATGTTCAAAATTTTCTGGAAATTTTCAAAAAAAATAAAATAATAATAATATTTTATTATTTAATTTATTAACGGCGCCATCAGCTAATTAGACATGCCGTCAGCTGTGCGCCGACGCCGTCCGAACCGCCGTCTGATCCAGCCGAAGGATCCGATGTAACAACCCGAGTTGTTACTATAATTGATTAGGACTAACCCTAGGTCTTAAACACACTTATAAGTGCTAATTAGGTCAAATGGAGTTAACCTCTGAGACCTAGTCCAAATTAGGAGTCAAACGGATGGAATTATGACTTCTGGAAAATTCAGAAATCCTAGAAATTGATCTATTTAAATTGACCTCCGATCGAAAAACGGACACCGCCATTGCGTTCCTTGACCCCAAATTAGCTTGGGGTGAAGTTTTCGTATCAATCGGAAGTCGTCGAAATTTCGACGAATATTTTAATAATAAAAATATCTCGAAAATCGAGATATCAAAATACTCGTCGGATCGAAAATCCGACTGCGCCATTGAATTCCTTGACCCCAAATTAGCTAGGAAAAATATGTTCAAAATTTTCTGGATTTTTTTTAAAAAAAAATATTAAAATAATAATTTAATTTTGACGGCGCTAACGGCGCCGTTCGATCGGACGGATCCATCGGACCGTCAGATCACGCAGATCCAACGGCTCTTGGCCGCAATCCGCGGCGCGCGGTCTGGGCCGATCCAGACGGTCCGCGATCGAGCTGGATCCGACGGTCCGGAGCCATCGTCCTCGCGCGCTCCGCCCGCTCGCCGCGCGGCACGCCCGCCGCCCGCTCGGCCAACCGCGGCCTCCCCCCGACCTCGGCGAGGTCGCCTGAGGTCCTATAAGACCTCAGGCGAGCTCGGGGCTCCGGGTTTGCGAAACCCGAGCCCCGAAACCGCCCGAAACCATCCGAGCCCTCGCAGCCGTCGAACGCAAGGTACCCCGATCTCCCTCCTCCTCCGTCGATTTCGCAAATTTTCTTCTTGATTATTGTAGATCTTAGGTTTGATTGTCGATCCATCGGACCTGATCGAGCTCGATCAGGTCCAATCAACCCAGATCTAGATTTAGAAAAATTTGGGTACGGTCGGCCGAAACCCTAGAATTTAGGGTTGCTTTTTGCCGACGATCCCGGCCACCTCCGGCGAAGGTCCGCCCACCGGCGTGTAGCCCTCGTCGAGGGATACCGGCGGCCGTGCGGACCGAGGTGGTCCGGTGCGGGGAAGGCCGGCAAAGGCTGTGCCCTAGCCCGGCGCCCTCGGGCCGTCTCCGCGAGGAAGACGAAGTCTGGGTCGGGCCGGGTTGACCCGAGCTTGACCCACCCACAGTGCCACGTGGCGCCTTCTGGGCCAGCCACGTGTCCCGTGGGGCCCACCGGCTGAAGCCGCGACCCTTCGGCTTCGGCCGTGGGGCCCACAGTGCCACGTGGCCGCCAGCCGGCCCGCCCCGTGGCAAGTGGGACCCACTGCCCGGTCAAACCGCGGCGGTCCGGCTCCCTGTGGCAGCCTATGGCAGTGCCACGTGGCAGGTGGGGGCCCACTGCCCAATCACCTGAGTTGAGTCAGCCCATGTGGGGCCCACAGTGCCACGTGGCAGCTCCTGACAGTACCACATGTCCAGTGGGCCCACTGTCTGTTAATTAAAATTTAATTAAATTACTGTTAGTTAATTACTGTTTAGCCTTAATTAATTACTGTTAGTAGTTAATTAAATTAGGATTAGTACTAATTACTTTTGAACAGTAACCTTAATTAATTAAGAATAATTAGAGGTTAATTTAGTTAATTAAAGGTTAATTAAACCCTAAACAGTAATTAGGTTAATTAATTATCATTGAATAGTAAAACCTAATTAATTATTTTTAATTAAGTATTAACAGGTAATTAAGACTAATTAAATAATAATTAGCACTAATTACTTTGCTATAGTAAAATATTAATTAAATAATAGATTAATTAATGTTAATTAATAATTAAGCCTAATTAATTACAGAATAATTAAAGATTAATGATTTCGAAAATTTTATAGGAATGAACTGTAAAATAATATAATTTGAATAAATGAATAGTAAAATAATTCAAATTATATTTTTAAATAATAAATCTTAAAAGTTTAATAACTTTTTGTAGAATGATCCAAACATAGCCAATATAGGTCTTAAAATACTAAGAAAAATGTAAGGATTCAAATAACGTAATGTAAAAAATTATTTTGGGGTACGTATAACGAGGTAGCATTTTAGGACCTCTTTAGAGCCTCATAACTTTTTACCCGATTATCGAAACATAGTCAATATGGGTCTTAAAATGCTCAGGAGAGCGGCCCCATTACCGTAGTAGTATTAGTTTTCTCATTCAGACATCAGGATAAATAGTCAACACCAGAATTTAGAGTTGACTTTAGTGAAAAATGACCAAAATGCCCCTGGACTTCAAACGACCATAACTTAGTCAAATCAACTCAAAATTGGAAAATTCAAGATGCTAACCAGCCTAGAATTTCAATGTGATCATTATAACAGAATAATATTTAAGATTTGAACCCTATAAATTTAGGTAAATAACCAAATTACCCATAGCCTTATTTTAGTCATAACTTGATCGTTTCTCGCCCGATTTAGGCGTACTTACTGTCTATTTTCAAGTTAGACAGTAAGGAATCAATTGGAACTAAGAGAAATCAATTCTAACCACTAAGTCAAAACTTGACTTTTTGACTCTTAAAGTAGGGGCAAAATAGTCATTTTGCCCTAAGATTGAATTAAGAACATCTACCCTTTTAGTTAACATTCCAGAACCCTAAACAAATTTTAAAATCTTCTCAATATCAATCAAGTGAGTAAAATCAACCCTTAAATTAGATTCCAATAATCTCTGTTAAGTCTTAAGTACTACACCTTAAGGACCTTTCCTGAGATTAGGACTAGATCATAGGTTAGAGTTCACTCATTGGATAAATGGGTTACTAACGGGTGAAATCTTGGTTTATTAGTTTATAGACTTTCTTTTATTTTACAACTCATTCCAATTATTTTGTCTTTTAACTTTACATTTAAGTTAGGAGATTCATCCTATTAAGTTTGATTACTTAACAGGATTTGCCTTAACTAGTATATCACTAATAGAATAAAACCTAGAACTTAGGTCTTATCCTTGGGTTATATGATTAAACATAATTCTCGTAGTGTTTAATCCATAATCTATAGGTTTAGAAGATCATGATCAGATCTTAGTTATAACGTCTAAATTCATAAAACTAGGACGTATGATTTATTGATTTAACTCATAGTCGTCTATCTGATTGAAATAGATTAGAACATTATCAGTTATAATCCTTTTTAACTTATAAGGACGAGTTTCTGAGTTACACTCGATAGTAGGAAAACGGTGATTCTGAACTTGTGTAACTTGGAATAGTTAGATGGTTAAGTAGAAAACAAATGATATCACCATATTTAGTAGAGTCCCTTGCTTACTTTGATACTTTGTTGCTTACGCATTCCTTGATTTTTGTGCCATATTTCTTTGAGCATATCATATAAGACATTTGATGCATGAATAAACTGTTAGGAAAATATGGAGACTCCTTAGATTCTTTGTGAAAATATTAAAGTGATTTATGAAAAGATAATGATTTTATGAGCTACTTCTCAATTATATCCTTATTGCCTAGCCTCCTTATGTCGCTAGGGGAAGGATCCGTTTTGTTGTGTGCCTAGTTTACTAGCCTCCTTATGTCGCTAGGGGTACACCGTTGGTGCCTTAGCCGTACTAGCGTTAAGGTTGCCTTGTATGCTTAGTTTACTAGCCTCTTTATGTCGCTAGGGGCATACAGTTGGGCTTTAACCGTACTAGTGCTAAGACCATTCGCTTGCTTTGTGTGCTTATATGCCTAGCCTCTTTATGTCGCTAGGAGTACACAGTTTTATATCTTAGCCGTGATGGTGCTAAGCTTCTTTGGTATTCGATGGGCTTGAGTAGCTCTTTTCTGTATG
Organism: Gastrodia elata; assembly: GCA_016760335.1. Classification (NCBI taxonomy): domain Eukaryota; kingdom Viridiplantae; phylum Streptophyta; class Magnoliopsida; order Asparagales; family Orchidaceae; genus Gastrodia; species Gastrodia elata. Next base: position 23,240,297 of record CM028670.1, on the reverse strand, counting down.
GCAGTCGATGCACGTGTGACTTTATGTGCAGTTGTTGTTGTTCACTTTTCAGTATTCTATTCCGTCAGCTATTTTCTTGTACTGCTTATATATATATATATATATATATATATATATATATATTTAGGATGTTAGATTCTTGCTGCTATTTATATGTACCACTGCTGAGTTATTTATTTTAATTGGCATGTTTTCTGTTGATCACCAGCATGTTTAGGATGTAGAATTTTTCTTACTGCACTTGTTTAGTTATGTATATTTATACGCACTTCCTTGTTTAGTTTGTATGTGAGGCATGTCTCAGCCTCTTTTCTTTTCTTTGCTTAAGTTATAAGTGATGATTTATAGCTTCCCTATTTCTTTGTATTGCTTGCTGCTCCTTTTTATTTATATATGTTGCTTAGATGTTGTCAAATGGTGATATTACTTAACACTTATAATAATTTATCAGCTTAAAATGTACTTAGACAATTGTCTAATCGGATTTTTCTTTTCTTTGGCTGGGGCCCTACATTGTGAAACCGACAATGGCAGACTCCTTTCAGTTAGACGAGCAGGAGTTAAGTGTGGAGCCTTACCTAGAGGAGGAACCCATGGAAGAAGCTGCTGTCTAGTTCCCTTTTTATTCAAGTGAGGATGAGTGGTTTTCATTCATTTTAAATATTTTAGATTATGTAATAATAATACAGGTACTATTGACTATGATTTTGGATTGTATACTTATATTATGAGTTCTATTTTTCTTTCCTATTTGCACTGTGATACTTGGTTGGTTTACATTTCTTTAAATCGCTTCTGCACTCTATTTGTTTACTTATACAGTGACTGTTAGTCTGATTCTGTGTTAATCCTTCCCTAATCAGGTGGATTGTGGAGTCTATTCTAATCCAATGATAAGTGAGGGGTTAGCCAGAGTGACACCCCACCCATAACCTAATCCTTTGGCGGATTAAGGGTGCGGGGTGCCACATCAGAGCCGTTCGATCTGGTCGATCGGACGGCTCCCGACCCGTCTTCCTCGCCTTCTCCGCCCCGTCGCCACGCGGCGCATCACCGCTCGCCTTGCCCAACCGCGACCTCCTCCGACCTCGGCGAGATCGCCTGAGATCCTATAATACCTCAGGTGAGCTCGGGGCTCCGGGTTTTTGCGAAACCCGAGCCCCGAAGCATCCGACCGTCCGAGCCGCCGTCCAGCCGTCGAATTTCAGGTACCCCTAACTCATCTGATTTCCATCCAAAAGCTTCCATTCAATTTCACAACGTTATTGCATGCTTAGGATTAGGGATTGACCGGCTCCGATCGGGGCTTGCTCGACCGGATCGTCGGGAAATAGGTTAGGGTGTACAGTAGAAACCGTTAGGCCAGAACCCTAGAAATTAGGGTTTAGGATTGCCGGCGATCCCGGCCACCTCCGGCGAAGGTCCGCCCACCGGCGTGTAGCCCCCGTCGGCCGTGCAGGCCGAGGTGGTCTGGCGCCGGGAAGGCCGTGCCCTAGCCCGGCGCCCTCGGGCCGTCTCCGTGAAGGAGACGAAGTCTGGGTCGGGCCGGGTCGACCCGAGCCCGACCCGCCCGAGCCGGGTCCGCATCAGCCGGGTGGGGCCCACCCGTGCCACATGGCGCCCTCTGGGCCTGCCACGTGTCAAGTGGGACCCACCAGCCAAAGCCTGCGATGCTTCGGCTTCGACCGTGGGGCCCACCAGTGCCACGTGGCAGCCAGTTGGCATGCCACGTGTCACATGGGGGCTCACAACCCAAGCGGCGGTTCGACTTTCCAGTGGGGCCCACAACGCCACGTGGCAGCCTCTGGGCCCGCCACGTGGCAAGTGGGACCCACAGCCCGGTCAAACCGCGGCGGTCCAGCTCCCCGTGGGTTCCACAGTGCCACGTGGCAGCCTCTGGTCGTGCCACATGTCAGGTGGGGCCCACTGCCCAGTCACCCATGCTGACTCAGCACCTGTGGGGCCCACAGTGCCATGTGGCAGCCTCTGGCAGTGCCACGTGTCTAGTGGGGGCCCACTGTCTGTTAATTAAGATTTAATTAAATTACTGTTAATTAATTACTGTTTAGCCTTAATTAATTACAGTTGGTGGTTAACTAAGTTAGGATTAGTGTTAATTACTTTTGAACAGTAACTTTAGTTAATTAAGTATAATTAGAGATTAATTAGGGTTAATTAAATGTTAATTAAATCCTAAACAGTAATTAGGTTAATTAATTATTATTGAATAGTAAAATATAATTAATTATTTTTAATTAAGTATTAACAAATAATTAGGGCTAATTAAAAAGATGATTAGTGCTAATTACTTTGCTACAATAAAAATATTAATAAATATAATTTAATTAATTAAATAATAGATTAATTAATGTTAATTAATAATTAAGCCTAATTAATCACAGATTAATTAAATATTAATAATTTTAGAAATTTTATATAAAAACTTTAGGAATGAACAGTAAAATAATACAATTTGAATAAATAAATAGTAAAATAATTCAAATTGTATTTTTGAATAGTAAATCTTAAAAGTTTAATAATTTTTTGTAGAATGATCCAAACATAGCCAATATAGGTCTTAAAATACTCATAAAAATGTAAAGATTCAAATAACGTAATGTAAAAATTTATTTCGGGGTACGTATAACGAAGTAGCATTTTAGGATCTCTTTAGAGCCTTATAACTTTTTATCCGGTTATCGAAATATAGTTAATATGGGTCTTAAAATGCTCAGGAGAGCAGCCCCATCATCGTAGTAGTATTAGTTTTCTTATTCGGATATCTTGATAAAAAGTCAACCCTATAATTTAGAGTTGACTTTAGTAAAAAATGACCAAAATGCCCATAAACTTCAAACGGCCATAACTTAGTCAAATCAACTCCAAATTGGAAAATTCAAGATGCTAACCAGACTAAAACTTCAATGTCATCATTATAACAAAATAATATTTAGGATCTGAACCCTAGAAATTTAGGTAAATGATCAAATTACCCCTAGCCTTATTTTAGTCATAACTTGACCGTTTCTCGCCCGATTTAGGCGTACTTATTGTCTATTTTCAAGTTAGACAGTAAGGAATCAATTCGATTTAAGAGAAATAAATTCTAACTACTAAGTCAAAGGTTGACTTTTTGACCCTTAAAGTAGAGGCAAAATGGTCATTCTGCCTTAAGATTGAACTAAGTACCCTTACCCTTTGGATAACATCCCAGAATGCCAAGATTAATATTATAATCATCTTAGTAATGTTTAAGCAAGTGAAATCAACCCTTAAGTCAGATTCAAATAATTTCTTCTAAGTCATAAGTACTACACCTTAAGGACCTTTCTTGAGAATAGGAATAGATCATAGGTTAGAATTCATTCGTTGGGTAAATTGGGTTACCTCATGGGTGAAACCTTGGTTTATTAGTTTCTAGACTTTCTTTTATTTTACAACTCGTTCTGATTATTTTATTTTTTAACTTTAGATTTAAGGTAGGAGATTCATCCTATTAAGTTTGATTACTTAATAGGATTTGCCTTAATTAGTAGATCACTATTAGTATGAAATATAGAACTTAGGTCTTAACCTCTTTGGATTATGTGATTAAACCTAAGTCTCGTAGTGTTTAATCCATAATCTATAGGTTTAGAAGATCTTGATCATATCTTAGTTAGAACGTCTAAATTCACGAAATTAGGACGTATGATTTATTGATTTAACTCGTAGTCGTCTAACTGATTGAACTAGATTAGAACCTGATTAGTTTTAATCCTTTTTTAACTTATAAGGACCGAATTTCCGGGTTACACTCGATAGTAGGAAAACGGTGATCCTGAACTTGTGTAACTTGGAATAGTTAGAAGGTTAAGTAGAAAACAAATGATATCACCATGTTTAGTAGAGTCCCTTGCTTCTATTTGATATTTTGTTGCTACGTGTTCGTTAATTTTTGTGCCATATTTCTTTGAGCATATCATACAAAATTTTTGATGCATAAATAAACTGTTAGGAAAATATGGAGACTCCTTAGATTCCTTGTGAAAATATTAAAGTGATTTATGAAAAGATAATGATTTTATGAATTGCCTCTCAGTTATATCCTTATTGCCTAGCCTCCTTATGTCACTAGGAGAATGATCCATTTTGTTGTGTTCCTAGTTTACTAGCCTCCTTATATCGTTAGAGGTACACCGTTGGTGCCTTAGCTGTACTGGCATTAAGATTGCCTTGTATGCTTAGTTTACTAGCCTCCTTATGTCGTTAGGGGCATACAATTGGGCCTTAACCGTACTGGTGCTAAGACCCTTCGTTTGATTTGTGTGCTTATTTTGCCTAGCCTCCTTATGTCACTAGGGGTACACAGTTTATGACTTAGCCGTGATGGTGCTAAGCTTCTTTGGTATTCGATGGGCTTGAGTAGCTCTTTTTTGTATGGCAGTCGATGCACGTGTGGCTTTATATGCAGTTATTATAGTTTACCTTTCAGTATTCTATTCTGTCAGCTATTTCCTTGTACTGCTTTTATATATATATTTAGGATGTTAGAATCTTGCTGCTATTTATATGTACCACTGCTGAGTTATTTATTTTAATTGGCATATTTTTTGTTGATCACCAGCATGTTTAGGATGTAGAACTTTTCTTACAGCACATGACAGTTATGTATATTTATATGCCCTTCATTGCTTAGTTTGTATGTGAGGCATGTCTCAGCCTCTTTTCTTTTCTTTGCTTAAGTTATAAATGATGATTTATAGCTTCCATATTTCTTGGTATTGCTTGCTGCTCCTTTTCATTTATATATATATATATATATTGCTTAGATGTTGTCAAATGGTGATATTACGTAACACTTATAATAATTCATCAGCTTAAAATATACTTAGACAATTGTCTAACCAGATTTTCCTTTTCTTTAGCTGGGGCCCTACATTGTGAAACTGACAATGGCAAACTCCTTTCAGTTAGACGAGTAGGAGTTAAGTGTGGAGCCATACCTAGAGGAGGAGCCCGTGGAAGAAGCTACTGTTTAGCCTTCTTATATTCTTGAGTGATGATGAGTGGTTTTTCATTCTATTTTTCCTTTAAACATTTTAAATTATGTAATAATACAGGTACTATTGACTGTGATTTTAGATTGTATACTTATATTATGATTTTTATTTTTCTTTCCTATTTGTTTTGTGATACTTGGATGGTTTACATTTCCTTAAATCGTTTCCGCACTCTGTTTATTTATTTATACAGTGACTGTTAGTTTGATTCTGTGTTAATCCTTCCCTAATCAGGTGGATTGTAGAGACTATCCTAATCTAATGATAAGTGAGGGGTTAGCCAGAGTGACACCCCACCCTTAACCTAATCCTTTGGCGGGATTAAGGGAGCGGGGCGCCACAAGTTCTTAAAAAAATTTAGCAAAGAAAAAGATTATAATAATATATACTTTATGATAATCATCGATCATTATTTTTTTTGGCAATTTAGCAATAAATCTTTTCATATAATTTGTAAATAAATTATTGATTGTTATTTGCAAGACTTTATTGATTTGATGTACCAATCTTCTTGATTATTATGTATGCAATGAAGTAATTATATAATCCAATTCTTAAGGATATAAGCAAAGAATGAAAGAGGAAGAAAATCTGTAGGAAATTGCTTAAGTTTATATTACATTTTATTTAATCTATAAGATTCAAAAATCCTTATTAATATTAATGGAATTCAAGCAGTGCTATAATTATTCATTTTAATATCAATATTATGTCCCTAATGATAAATTTTTATAGCTAGTGCATGTAAATTTAGCACTAAATGTTACATTTTTATTTGACACATTAATTGTGATGCAAACGCTTTTAAACTATGCCTTGAATCATTTGATTTTCATTCGTATGATTTTTCCTTATCAAATAAAGAGCATATATAGTGCTATGTTGTTTTCTTATCTCATAATATATAACAAGCTTAACCTCATCATCTATATATCATCATTGTGTTCAATATAATAGTATTATTTAAATATAATATTGACACCATTTTTGTTAAGATTTAAAATTCAACATATCTATCAAAATTGTCACCATTTAAGCATGTAATTATATTGGGTCATAGCTATCTTGTCATATATATATCTAAAACCTTAATTAGGATAAGTGATGAAACTAAGTTGAATACTTGTAATGCTTAAGTAATTAGTGAACCCTCCAATCATTAATGATAGTGATCGCATGGTCTAAATTGTTTTTAAGCTAGCAGCTTGTCAATGTATTTATCGATAGTAGCATTCTACTCAATTATTGCAGGTGCTGTGATTGTCACCTATTTCCAATCAATCATCGAGCTTTAAGTTGAGTCACTTTAAAGGTACATTTCGTACTTAGAACTTTATTGAAGTTCTATTTTCTTTTAATTATGTTATTTTGTTGAGCTCTATGTACAGTGCGTACACAACTTGCATAGATCTTAGCATCATTAGTATTTATTTATTATTTGAAAACTATAATATTAGGGTATATGAACTATTGCTAACTAAGTAGTAATCATTACCTTAGTTGAAAATTGTAAATTATGTGGACATGAATTAGAACCTAGAGTCAAACTAAGGTGCTTCCTTAGGAACTTCACTTCACCTTAGGCTCTTTCCTTAAGATTAGGATTAGACACTAAGTTAAATTTTATTCGTTGAATGAGTGATTTATTCAATGAATGAAACCTCGATTTTATTAGTTTCTAGATTTTTCATAGTTTCATTTCGATTATTTTATATTTTAATTTTAGATTAATGATAGAGATCCATTATATTAAGCTTGATTTTTACTTAATAGAATATGCCTTAATCATCAGTTCACTTCTAGATTGAACCATAGATCTTAAGCTTACCCTTGGATCATGTGATTGAACCTAAGGTTGTGGTGTTCAATTCATAATCCTTAGCTTAGTAGATCTGGATCAGATCTTAGCTGAGAACGTCTCAAATCATCAATTAGGACGTGATGATTTATTATTTAACTTATAGTCGATTTTGATTGAACTAAATTGGGACCTTATCAGTCCTAATTATTTTTAACTTATAAGGTCGTGCTTCTAAGTTGTATGACTTGGGATAGTTAGAATGACTTAATTAGATAACAACAGATATCACATAGTCTAGATTGAGTCTCTTGCTTACTTTGACTAGATTGCTTTGCATAACTTGTATATTGAGCCTTATTCCTTAAGCATAATAGGAAAACTCAGGATATGGATGATACATCCTAAGTTAGTATTTGAATTTCATATCATTCAGTTATTATATTGTTTACAATTGGTAGAAGATATCCTAACTTAGTCTGCCTCTTCAGTAGTAGTATTGTATAGACTGGACTCAGACCTAGCATATTTGGAAGGCTAGGCTGGGGATTGATTGATATCAGATTGTGGAGGCCCTATATGGCCTATTGGATGGTATGACAGTACTATGTCTTAAATTTATTGCTACTTTAGCTAGATTGTTCAGTATTATTTTTTATTTTTGCTTTGCCACATATTTCAGTGGTTTTATTTTCAGTATTTGCTTGCTTTGCCACATGTCTCAATGGCTTTACATTGCACTTGATTGTTTTGCTTTTTGCCATATGTCTCAGTGGCTTTTCTTTTCATTTTCTTAATTATCATGTTGTATGTATACTCATATGTTTACTTATATATATTGGCATGTTTACAATGCTAGAATTGCATGTTTTCAGTACTTATATTTCTTTTATATACTCAGCATATGTTAATATGATCATAATCATGTTAGGAGTGGAATTATCATAGTAGTTGCAGTTCTTTTGCTTTTAGCTTTACCTTGCTTCCTTTCATATCTTGGTATGTTATTTCACATACATATTGAATGCTATAAATGGATAGTTTATGGTTATCCTTTCCTTATAGCTTGTTGTACCTATTTATGTTGCTCGCTTAGTAGTATCAGTAAATGGTGATATCTTTAAATTCATGCAATTGTAATAGCTTAAATTGTACTTAGACTTATTAAAGTCTAACTAGATTTTTCTTTTTTAGCTGTGCTCTGTCATATATGTACATATGGCAGATCAGGAGTATAGGTCAGATCCAGCGTTTGAGGATTTAGCTGCTAGCAGGTTAAAGTAAAGTGCAGCTCATTGAAGAAGATATGCTTCCACCTCCTTGACCTGCCTTTATTAAAAGTGTAATAGATATGTTTTCTTATTCTTACTGTTCTGCATTTAATGTATTGTATGTGAATGAATTAATGTGGACTATGTCTGGATGCTTTCTTTTTACCTATTTTGCACTGCTATACTATATGTATGTTTCTATTAAGTCTTACTCAGCTCTTGATTAGAATCACAGATATGTTATTAGTCTAATGTCCATGGTACTAGTGACGACCACCTCTTAACACTTATTTGATTAAGGGGTGGCCGCCACAGTTGGTATCAGAGAGATCCATAGGGTGTCAGATAGAAGCTATGCTTCTATCTACCTAATGGTTCATTCTTATGTTGAGCATGATTAAGGAAATCTTAGTATAGTAGTTTTGGGATCCACAGTTCATTCAATACAAAACTGAAATATTAGAATGATGAGAACATCAGGAAAGAGCAATATAGAAATCCTAAGACTCAGAAAAGATTCAACTTAAAGATGTCAGCAAATAATATGAGAGAAACATAAAGTGATGCGTACAATGACATACTTAGTAACCATAACCACGTCATCGTTCTGTTGAATCATTTCTTAAGTTATATGTTGACTCAATTCCAACTTAAATAGGTTAAGTAAATTTTGATTTATAAAATCATTTGTGGAGATAAGATGAAGAAGTTAGGAGTTAAGCCTAAGAATATCTCTAAGCGAATAATTATTTCGCCAATAATAGAAAAGAAAATAACAAAATGCAGAATTTGTGAATTCGGCTGCAGACGAACTTACTGAAACTGCATTTGTATCTATTTCTTTGATATTAATTGGCAATCTTTCAAACTACCTCTTGAACTCTTGTGAATGGACTCCACCTTGATTAAGATAATAATTTTAACATTCTCATCTTAGCTTGATGTTATCTTAGATCTCAGGCTCTAGAATGGTAGGATTCAAATTTTCATAATCCAAATTCATTAACCTTGTTTGATTACTGATTATTTGATCGAATTCAGTTTGTGATTTGAATCTAAATCTGAAATTAAATTTGCCAATCTCGAAAATGAATTGAGAATTGCTTGAGAAATAGAATTGCCGAAATAGGAATGGTTGGGAACTAAATCAATATGTGTGTGGCAATTAAACCAATGAAGAGATTATGAAGAAGATGAAACACATACTCTTTTTTTTTTTTTTTTTTTTTACATGCCCTTTTAGCTTCAGCTTAGTTCATAATATTTCTCCCTAATGACGACTTATTTCTTTTCCTCATAGCTTACTGCAATGTTTGTATGTTGCTGAAAATAACATGGGTAAATGACTTCAAATAAGTTATCTCATTGCTCACGATTCTTGTTTATAAAATCAATTGCGCCAAATCTACTGAACTTAAATGCCAAAAAGCTCATTATTGGAGTTCTAGAGAATTGGATCTGATTTCTTATGCTATATAGCTGCAGTACTTGTCATTAATATGGAAATGGTTCTACTTTTTTCTAATGTTATTTTATCTTATGTTCTCCATAGCTGCAGCTCCTAGATCCGATCTTAATATCTTTGACTGCTGGAGTTTTAGTTTTTTTTCTGTAAGAAATGTCAATTGAATTGATTTTAAAAGTGTGGTCTAGCCACCTAATTTCGGCCATGCTGAAATCGGCAAATTCACTTCTATGTTCCCAGGTTATGCTAAATTGGTGACGCTACCTTAGATTGTAGAATCCTTAGCTTTTTATTTGGGAGATGAGATGCATTTCAAATGGCTGATTTATCTGTTTCCAAATGAAGATTTAAGCAATCGGTTGTAAATACTTAGTCGATGTATTTAAGATGAATATTATTTAACATTTTCTTAAATCTGTAAATTCTTCATTTCATTTCAACCAAGGACATTTGGGATAAGTAATGGCTATCAAAGAGCCATTGTGGCTGCTGTTCATGGCGGCAAAACCTGTCCTGTAATTGTTTAGGCTGCAGCCTAGTAGCATCCTGAATGTTCATGCTATTTCCATAATTGATGTTAAAGGTTAACTTCAAATTTGCACTGATACGGTTTTGCACTAAATGTGTTTAGTAATAGTGAAAATATCATGACTCTATTAAATTACCTTACTTAATAAGTTTGAAATCGGAGATGAATTCTTCCATTTAATACACCGAATTAATCTTAACTTGGGAAAGACATAAGCTCATAATTAGGTATTATGGCGCATATATATATATATATATATATATATATATATATATATATATATATATATATATATATATATATGTAGTTGCGCTAGAGCATTTATGTTCTAAATTTTAAAAGAATTTATGCTAGGCATATCATTATATATGGTTTTGATTCTTTTCTGATGATGCTTTAGGAAATTTAAGCAAATTTAGTATCCCCTCATATATAAAATAATTTTAAGATTTGTGGAACTACTGTAGTCATTGCCATTAGTTTTAGTGTGATTGAAATTGTGTCACTATAAAGTCTTCATCACTCAGTGCTGCATCAAAATCTTGTCCTTTCACTCGATCGCCATAGCTGCATTGAATGAAATATTGTGCTCTTATGGACACTTGTTCCTTGCAATTATCGAACTTTAATATGTCAAGAATGTATTCTTTTCATTTTAAATTTGTTGAAGCGTTTCCTTTATTCCAGTTGCAAGTTTTCTTGACCTCATTGATATTCTAGCTCTTTTTCTTTCTTTTCAGAAGTATGGCAACAGTTTAAGTACTTGCTGAAAGCTTAACACCAAAGCCACCTAGTATGCAATATGATGATGTCTTGCCAACATCTTTTTCTAGATTGTACTTGTTCTTCCTGATGTTTGCTTCAACGTCAGGATTATTCTTTTCGAGTGTAGCACAATGGTAACTTAGTGGAGTGAGTAGTGGTGTTTGTTGCTAGTTTGTTTCCTAGTTCTTAGAGGAAAAGGCAGTGGTAGCATACCCTACTACGTCACTCGACCCGGTTGCTGGTGTTAAACTCTCCATAATTTTCTCAACTACATACCTCTCTTTCAGATACTTTATTCAGCATATTCTAGAACTTGCAAATATATAATACAATGATTATGAAGTTAGCGTAATTGAGTTTCATAGCATATTCTAAGTTTAAAGGAAATTAATTATTGTAATATTGAATCAAATACAAATGGTAATATAGAATCAGATGCTATCATTTATTTAAAGTAAATCAAATGTTAAATTTCTTATTAAGTAAATTCATATGTTGTTATCAATATGAATAAAAGCTAAATTCTATTTTTCTTTGTAGGATGAAATAAAATGTTAAATTCTATTTTCTTTGCAGGATGAGTTGTAAAATCAATACAGGAATGCTAAACTAAATGTTATGTGCAAAAAGTCACATAATACTGCTATTATAAATGCTAATTTTATTTCTGTATTTCTTTTTATTAGATGTTTTATATAGGATGAATAAACTGCTTAGTTTAGTTTTATATATTTGAAATTATTGTAGAACTGGAAATGAGCAATCCTATAAAAAGGATTGAACTTTATTGTAGAATTGGAAATGAGCAATCCTATAAAAAGGATTAAACTCTATTGTAGAACTAGAAATGAGCAATCATATAAAAAGGATTGAACTCTATTTTAGAACTGGAGATAGTCAATAAAATTGACTTATGTTGATTGTGAAAATTATTTATTTGAACAAAAACAAAGGAGACTCTGCCGAAATTTCTAAGGATTTTAAGAATTAGAAAATTTTCAGAAAATTTTAGTATTCATTTTGAAATGTTCATTTCAATGATCTAATTGAGTTGAGTTGAATGTCCATTAGAGGAAAATCCTTTTATATAAATGTGGGAGGCTTAGAAATGTATGGTTGAAATCCGTAGCACTTCCAAGTCGCATCTGAAAGTACGATAAGCTTAAGAATGATAAGAAGTTGCCTGCCTTGAGGTTAGTAAAAATTCTTCTTATTGTTAAGTAGTTGTATAATCTAAAACTTTAAGTTTGGTGGAATGAGAGCAGCACACCCTCTTATCAGGAAATTTTAGCAAGCTTACCATATTTGTTAGATGCTCTATTAATTAGTTGAATTAATAAAGGTTACTTATTGAGATTTGTGGATGTTGAATCTTCCCGAATAGGCTAAGGAACTGAGCTACACTGAAGGTTGCTGACTCGAACTCAATAGTAGGATCGAGAGTCAATACTTAAGATAAGAGTTGAATACTTGTCTTAAGTATTAGAGTAATACGTACATTGGATTTAAGAAGGTAAATATGAATCTAATATACGTTATCAATATATCTGCATTTCCAGTATACTGATCATGATGAATCCATAGATTATATCTAAATTAAGGGGAAAATTCATCTATTTAAGATCTTTATGCTACTCATAAAATCAAATTTTTCTATCTTTTTCAGGGAAATTGAATCCAAAAGAGTTCTAAGGCATTTCTGCAGAGTTTTTAAATTTTAAAGGAAAATCGCTGCAGCGCGCTGCTGTGCGCGACCGCGCGCCGCAGCGGGTTGTAGCGAAAATATCTAAACTATATAAAAATTAATCTCACCTAATTGAACAATACTTTTCGCAAAATGACTCGTTACAGTGCGCGGTCGCGAGCTGCAGTGGTCTGCAGCGAAAATATTCATAAACTTATTAAATGGGGGCTCAACTAAGTGAATAGCGATCTTAGCGGAATGACCTGCTACAGCGCGCGGTCGTGCGCTGCAGTGGTTTGCAGCAGAAATATTCATAACTTTATAAAATGGGGGCTCAACTAATTGAACAATGATTTTAGCAGAATGACCCGCTACAGTGCGCGATCGCGCGCTGCAGCGGTCTGCAGCGAAAATATTCATAACTTTATAAAATGGGGGCTCAACTAATTGAACAGTGATTTTATCGGAATGACCCGCTACAGCTTGCAGTTGCGCGCTGCAGCGGTCGACAGCGGGACATCTTCAAAAGCTCAAACGTGGTATTGCACGGCAGCGTAGGACTTGGCGAATGTATGAAGGGTCATTGCACGCCGCAGTGCGCCACGACCGCTCCAGCGGCTCCCCGCAAATTTTTCCAGATAAGCATTAAATGCAGCTGGGGACATGACCTCTATCCTGTACTTTGTCCCCAGCCATCATTCCCTGTTGCAGCCCATTTTATTTGAAAAAGGAAGCTTTGAGGTGATGTTTTGGGTAAACAATTGAGGATTATTATCACCTCACCATAAATGGAGGTTGTTGTCATGTTGAATTTAGATTTTTATATGGAAATGCTGGTTTGAAATATGGAGGAGGATGGCAGCCCCTCCTTTCCTATAAATACCCCTCCTCTTGACTAGAGGAGGGTTCACAATTTTAGCAAAAAATCTACTAAGGAGGAGAGCCAAGGGAAAAGCGGAACTCCTCAAGGGTGGAAGGCAAGCTCTTGCTTTGGAAGAGGAGGAAGAAGGCAGCATTAGAGGCCTAAGGAGGGAACATTGAGAAGGAGAAGAAGGATTCCGAAGAACTTCTACGGAGTGTTCCTAGTATCTTCTAAACTCCACTCTTGTATTTCTTTTTAGTTGACCTTGAAAGGGTCTTTATCCATGTATGTGTTTTTTTTTTCTTTTCTTGTGCAATGAGTAGCTAAACTCCCTTAGGGAGGGTTGGGGGTTAAGTCCCATTTGCATGATGTAATATTAATGTATGAATGTTTTCCCTCAAGCATAATTTATTTGTGATTTTAATGCCTTACTAAGAAATTCTTATCTAATTAGTCTTTAATATAATTATGAGAAAATAACTAAAAATAAACTCTAAGAACTAATTGTCTTGTGCTCCTTAGCTCACCTTAGGTTGGATGCTAGATTATGAGTGCATGAAGGCTTGGAACCATGTGAGAAAGTTCATAAGCTCAATGCACCTCAATCTAAGCTCAACCAAAGAGTTGATGCAAGTGATGCTAAGACCCACTAAATGAGCTCCTTAGCTCAACATAATTGAGATAGAGGAAGGAAGTGTTGAGTGCTCATAAACTAAGTGACATAGTCGTTGAGCCCAACATGTGAATCCCTCATCTCAACTATGTATGATGCGAGTGATGCTCATAGTGGAAATCAATGCTTGTAAGATCCTAAGGTTTAAAAATCAAGCTCTCCTTGATCAAGAGAATAAGATTAAAAATTAAATCCTAAGAATCTTACAAGAATCTTTGTGCCAAAGTAGAACCGAATGTGAGTTCATTTTGTGCACGAGATTTGAACTTGTAAGACCTTGAGCTAGACTCAAGGACAATAATGTGCACTTGATTTTAATTACATTAAATGATAAAGCTTGAGAAACAAATCTACATGAATATTACGTCATGATATGTGGGATGGCCCCAACTCTCCTCTTTCTTAAATCTTGCTATTTTTACTTAGTGAATATTTGTGCTAATTTTAGAGCACTCATCCAATACATACTATAGCTTAAACATTAGTGAGAATAGATACACCTTAGTGCCAAATCAACCAATTCTCTAAGGATCGATAAATTCCCAGAAAGTCACACTTTCCACTTATTACTTCAGACCACGTGCACTTGCGTGCAAGCGCAGACGTGTATTTACAGTCTGTCAAGTTGTTGGCATCGTTGCCAGGGAATTGGTTTCTGATTTGAATTAAGGACAATCTATAAGTAACTAGCAATTTAAGCATTTGATTGCATATATTCGTAGTTGTAGATTTTGTTGTAATTACTAAGCTAACATTTTATATTTCTTTTTGATATTTTATTTCTGAAAAATCTGTGTGATCTTTATTGCCAAACTTGTTCTTGATAAGTCATATTGTAACTTGTATGCGTAAAAGAATCTGTACTGAATATCTTTTTGACCTTAAAATAGAAAGAACATACTTACAAGCTAGGCGAGAATGAAATTTATCAATAAAACAAGTTGTTATGGATAATTTCACTAAAATTTTTGAAGAGCCTAGAGGTAGAGCACTTAGAGATTACGCACTACCAACTGTTATGGGAATCCCCCAGGCTATTGTAAGGCCAAATATAGAAGCCCACAATTTTGAAATCAAACCTTCCACACTGAGTATGGTGCAAAATAATCAGTTTAGAGTATTAGCCACTGAAGATACTAACTCACATATTTCAACTTTCCTTGAAATATGTGATACCTTCAGATTTAACGGTGTCTCCGAAGACGCGGTTAAATTGCGGCTATTTCCATTCTCACTGAGAGATAGAGCCAAGAGTTGGCTCAGCGCTGTACCAAGTGATTCTATCTGTACTTGGAATGATTTGACTAAGAAATTCTTAGCCAAATACTTCTCTCCGGCTAAAACTGCACGGTTGAGAATTGAGATCACCAACGTTACTCAGATGGAAGGTGAGACTCTTTATGACGGATGGGATCACTTTAAGGAGTGCCTCAGGCATTGCCCACATCATGGGTTCCTTCTATGGATGCAAGTGCAAACCTTTTATAATGGTTTGAATGCTCCAATGAGGACACTCATTGATGCGGCCACCGGTGGCTCCATTAGTGGAAAAACCCAAAAGGAAGCTTATGTCCTCTTGGAAGAAATGACAAACAATGCATACTAGTAGCCTTCTAAAAGGCTAAAAAAAGAATACATTAAAGTAACCGAATCTAATCAAATAACAGCTATTTAACAAGAAATTGATGCCTTGAACGAGAGGATAGAAAGGATGAATGTAAATGTGGTTTCTGAGGTACAATGTGAATTGTGCGGGGGTAGGCTCAACAGTGAGAGCTGTAATTTAAACAACCCTTTCGTACAAAATAACACTGAACAAGTCAATTACCTAAGAAACAACAACTAAACAAACAACCCCTACTCCAATACGTGCAACCTAGGGTGGAAAAACCATCCAAATTTCTCATGGAGTAATAATAACAACAATGCTAATCAATATAGGGGGAATTCATCTAACCAACAAGGCATGAATTATAATAAGAATAATAACAACTACCAACACAATCTAGAAGGGACCTTCAATTAGTTTAAGGCTGAAATAATCCAATTCATACGCCGCACTGAGGCCACCATCACACGTTATGAGGCTTCTAAGACACAATTAGGGCAAATCTCCAAGTAGCTGACCTCTCGGCAGCATGGGGCTTTACCCAGTTCAACGAAAATAAACCCAAGGGAATTGGTGAGTGTGATACATTCTGAAAATATATCAGAAGGAAGTAATATTGAGAAAAAGAGAGCAACAAATTTTGGACTAGGGGAAGTGGAAAGAAGAAATGAGAATGACCATGAAAAGCTAACCGCACCCAAATGTGAAGATTATGGGAGGTTAAGCATCCCATGCGTAATAAGAAATAAAGTGTTTGTAGATCCCTTATGTGATCTAGGTACTTCAGTTAATGTCATGCCCTACCACATCTATGAACAATTAAAGGTAGGAGGGATGGAATATACCTCGATGATTTTGGAGTTTGCTAATCTTGAATCCCTTACTCCTCTAGGAATGATAAAGAATGTTGCTATTGAATTAGAAAATTTTATTGTTCCAACAGACTTTGTGGTGTGTGAATGGGACCAATGGAACAAAAATTCAATGATTATTTTTGGAAGACCCTTTTTGATGAGTGTTAAGGCTATCATAGATGTGAGTTGCAGTATAATGAGCATCAGTGTTAAGGGAAAAACAGAAGTGATTGATCTAAAACCCACTCTCTTTAAAAAGAAAGAAATGGAGGATAAAGTAAGAAAAAGGGTTAGAGAAGAGAGGTTATGTGTAGATAATGTTCTAGGAGACCTGACAATAGAAGAAAGAATTTCTGATGGCTACTCTACTCCTTCCTCTAAAAATGGGAGCAAGGAAGGTGTAAAAAAGCAAAAAATGCGACATGGAAAAAGAAAGAAAAAGACTCCCCTAAATTTTGAAAATGAAAAAATGGATCCTTCAAATGAAGGTAAGGATGAACTAGGTTGTGCTCACTCGGACATCTTTAGCTTATGGAAAGGGAAATTGCTGGATCCAACATATTGATCAGTAGTGAGTCTAGCTTAGGACGTAAAATGAAGCGCTTATTGGGAGGCAAAAAAAAAAAAAAAAAAAAAAAAAAAAAAAAAAATATATATATATATATATATATATATATATATATATATATATAGTTTTGCGCGACAGTGCGCTGCAGCGAAAATTCCGCGACAGCGCCCTGCAACGGAAATTCCGCGACAGCGCGCTGCAGCGGGCAACCGCGGGTGATGTGCGTCGCGATGACACGCGGAACCATTTTCCGCTCCATTCGTGCTTGATCTCGCGATCGCGCGCTGCAGTGGTCTGCAACGGTTTGCCCAGTTTTAGAAAATTTTTTCTGTCTTGGAAATATGCAATCAACAAGTCATGACATTTTGGGTTCCCAAGGCTGTCAAAAGCTTGCTGGAAAAGCTACCCCCCCCCCCCCCCCCCTTCATATGGATCACCACATTTATGGCATGGGAAAGACCATTTGACCATCTTCTCTTTACCTTGAATATTTGGGCTATAAATAAGGAGGGAATGGGGGGGGTCATCTTTGCACCTTTCAATTCTCCTATTCTCTCTAAGTTCTTGATCCTCCTAATCCTCATCCCTTGCCATGTCAACCGGGAAGAAGGCGATTGCTCGAAAGAATGTTGAAGCCCCCTCGTCTGGAGGAACTTTCAACACCAAAATGTTCTCTTCAGCGGAAGCCGAGCACCGCTTCGTTTCCATATCTTCCCAACGGAAGTTAATTCCGGAGAGGAGTTTTAGCAACACCTACCCCGTCCCGCATGAGCAAGTCACCCCACGGGGATGGGGAGAGTTTGTAACCAAGAGAGCCCCTACATACCCGGCGATTGTCTAGGAAGTGTATGCGAATGCGATCGACGCGTCCGGGCAGCGGCTTTTCTGCCGGGGTAAGGTGGTCACCCTCGGAATTGCTCAAATTGAGCAATTCTATGGGCTTGGGGAGGTAAATTATTGTTCTTACTCTGATATCTTGGATCCTTGCTTTGACCCCCGTAGTCTAATTGCGGAAATTGTCAATGATGACACTGAGTGGGAAGGGGGATTCGCCAACATTCCTCGCTCCGAATTGACGGAGACGAGTAGTGCATGGCTAATCTTCATTTCTAGTTATGTCATGTCCCCGAGTCACTTGACTGAAGTGACCCGTGCCCGAGCACTCCTTCTATGCTCGTTGGTTAGGCGGGCGAAATCCGTATTTTGAGCATAATCTTTGAGCAGCTTTGGAAGGCTCTCAAAGGCCCATGCGCGGCTTTGGCCTTCGAGTCTTTGATTTTGGGGTTGTGCGAGACCCAAGGGGTCAAGATCCATTCCTCCGACTCCGTTGTTCCCCCTAATTGCGCCCTTAACCCTTCAAACCTAAATGTCCGGGCAAGCGAACGAAAGCTGCCAAAAAAGAGAAGGGGACCGAAAGGGGATGCTTCCACACCTTTCGACTCACACCTCACTAACCAACTTTTGGTGTGCCTCCACAATCAGCATGCAGAGCTTAGCAAGGCTCTTGCAACAGATATGGGATTCTTCAAATAGGAGATCGGCCTACAGTGCAAGTTCCAATCTGAATTCCACGAAGCCCTTGGGATGATGTTTGAAGATTGGAGTTTGCATGGTGAACCGGACACCTCTGTGTTGCCGAGGCCTCCCATCGATGCTCCCATTCCGGAGACGCACTACCCTACCGAAATGACTTATGTAGCGGAGGAAGACGATGACGGGGAAGAGGATAATTAATTAGGTTGTATTTGTTCTTTTTCATTTTTCTTTTGTATCTTTTATTTTAGTATATTTTTATTTGGAGATTTTAATTTATGAATTTTCATATTTTCGCATCTTTTAGTTATTCTTAATTGACATATTTTTCTGAATTTTTCAAAGGAAAAGAAAATAACAAAAATATAAAAATCAAACGTGATATAAGTAAAAATATGCTTAACAAAAATGATTAAATGAATTATAAGCAATAAAATATTATAATTGAGGAATGAATGGTGGAAAATCTAAATCTCCAAAAATTTAAATAAATGCTTGAGCTAAGTGTGGGGGAAGGCGTAGGATTTAAACTAAAAAATATGGCATAGATTCTAAATAGAGTGTGTCAGGCTCCCGTAGGACTTCATGATCACAAAGATGTTAGGGATGAAGAAAAATGTCTCTCCCTAAGGATGAAAAGAACAAAATATTTATGAAAAAAGGGATGATAAAAAATATCTCTCCCAAATAAATAAAATAAAAAAGGGATGATGGAAATTATCTCTCCTAAATGATCAAAATGAGAAAGGATGAAGAAAAATATCTATACTTTAAACTTTTTATCTTTGTGATTCATAAGAAGGAGCACATATGATACAACTCTAGGAATCTCTAACCAATTCTTTAGTCTAAATAAGTCCACAATGAATTGCACCCATATCCTAATTTCAAGCATTAAAAATTCAAACATTTGGAGATTCATTGATTAAACCATCTTAGAGCCACAATTAAAAATATTAATATTGCTACATTGTTCATTTCATTTTTGCCATGCACATATTTTGACTTATACTTACTTTATGGACATTATTGTGAGTTTTATCCCTCCAAAATAAAAAAAATTTATCATTTTGAGCTTACTCGAGGACGAGCAAGAATTTAAGTGTGGGGGTGTGATGAATCCATAGATTATATCTAAATAAAGGGGAAAATTCATCTATTTAAGAATTTTATGCTACTCCTAAAATCAATTTTTTTTATATTTTTCAGATGGAATCCAAAGGAGTTCTAAGGCATTTCTGCAGAGTTTTTAAAATTTAAAGGAAAACCGCTACAGCGCGCGACTGCGCGCTGCAGCGAAAATATCTAAACTATATAAAAATTAATCTCAACTAATTGAACAGTACTTTTCGCAAAATGACCCGCTACAGCGCGCGGTCGCGCGCTGCAGCGGAAATATTCATAAATTCCATAAAACAGGGGCTCAACTAAGTGAACAGTAATTTTAGTGGAATGACCCGCTACAGCGCGCGGTCGTGCGCTGCAGCGGTCTACAGCGAAAATATTCATAACTTTATAAAACGGGGGCTCAACTAATTGAACAGTGATTTTAGTGGAATGACCCGCTACAGCGCGCGGTCGCGCGCTGCAACGGTCTGCAGCGAAAGTTTTCATAATTTTATAAAACGGGGGCTCAACTAATTGAACAGTGATTTTAGCGGAATGACTTGCTACAATGCGCGGTCGCGCGCTGCAGCGGTCTGCAGCGGAAATATTCATAACTTTATAAAATAGGGGCTCAACTAATTGAACAGTGATTTTAGCGGAATGACCCGCTACAGCGCGCGATCGCACGCTGCAACGGTAGGCAGCGGGACATCTTCAAAGTCTCAAACGTGGTAATGCACGGCAGCGTAGGACTTGGCAAATGTACGAAGGATCATTGCACGCCACAGCGCGCCACGACGCGCTGTTGCGGCCTGCCGCAAATTTTTCCAAACAAGCATTAAATGCAGCTGGGGACATGACCACTATCCTGCACTTTGTCCTCAGCCATCATTCTCTGCTGCATCCCGTTTTATTTGAAAAAGGAAGCTTTGAGGTGATGTTTTGGGTAAACAATTGAGGATTATTGTCACCTCACCATAAATGGAGGTTATTGTCATGATGAATTCAGATTTTTATATGGAAAAGTTGGTTTGAAATATGGAGGAGGATGGCAGCCCCTCCTTTTCTATAAATACCCCTCCTCTTGACTAGAGGAGTGTTCACAATTTTAGCAAAAATTATACTAAGTAAGAAGGAGAGCCAAGGGAAAAGAGGAACTCCTCAAGGGTGGAAGGCAAGCTCTTGCTCTGGAAGGGGAGAAAGAAGGCAGTATTAGAGGCATAAGGAGGGAACATTGAGAAGGAGAAGAAGGATTCTGGAGAACTTCTACGGAGTGTTCCTAGTATATTCTAAACTCCACTATTGTATTTCTTTTTAGTTGACCATGAAAGAGTCTTTATATGTATTTTCTTCTTTTCTTGTGCAATGAGTAGCTAAACTCCCTTAGGGAGGGTTGGGGGTTAAGTCCCATTTGCATGATGTAATATTAATGTATGAATGTTTTCCCTCAAGCATAATTTGTTTGTGATTTTAATGCCTTACTAAGAAATTCTTATCTAATTAGTCTTGAATGTATTTATGAGAAAAGAATTAAAAACAAACTCCAAGAACTAATTGTCTTGTGCTCCTTAGCTCACCTTAGGTTGGATGCTAGATTATGAGTGCATGAAGGCTTGGAACTTTGTGAGAAAGTTCATAAGCTCAATGCACCTCAATCTAAGCTCAGCCAAAGAGTTGATGCAAGTGATTCTAAGACCCACTAAATGAGCTCCTTAGCTCAACATAATTGAGATAGAGGAAGGAAGTGTTGAGTGCTCATAAACTAAGTGACATAGTCGTTGAGCCCAACATGTGAATCCCTCATCTCAACTATGTATGATGCGAGTGATGCTCGTAGTGGAAATTAATGCTTGTAAGATCCTAAGGTTTAAAAATTAAGCTCTCATTGATCAAGAGAATAAGATTAATATTTAAATCCTAAGAATCTTACAAGAATCTTTGTGCCAAAGTAGAACCGAATGTGAGTTCATTTTGTGCACAAGATTTAGACTTGTAAGACCTTGAGCTAGACTCAAGGACAACAATGTGCACTTGTGTGGCGGCCCTACCCCGCCGTGGTCCTGTTAACCCTTAGGTTAACATGATTACGGTGGAGGGGTCACCAAATGACAAGGTCCCTACTTAAGATTGGATTAGTCACATATCCTAATCCAATTTAAATAAAGATTTTGCCATTCAATCCAGAAATACTATCACTAAATGATCATACATGAACTCAGAGTGCGGAAGCATAAAACATAACATTCATCCAATACAGTATAAATACAACAATACAGAATAAGTAAAGTACTGAAAAAGAAATATAATCCTGTATTATTACAACATTTAATGAGTTTTAAAAGAACTGAAAGAAAACTCTCAACCTCACTGAAAATAGAAAACTAAGCTACAGATCTTCAGGAATGGACTCCTCCTCCAATGGCAAACTCTCCACTGGATCTGCTAAACCAACAAACTCAGAACCTACCATTATCAGTTTCATAATGGTAGGGCCCCAGCCAACAAAAGAAAATCTGGTTAGACAAAAAGTCTAAGTACATTTTAGGGCAGTAATTTTATTAAATTAAGAAGATATCACCATAAAAACAGAACTTAAGCATAATAGGTGCAGAAACGCAAAAAGAACAGTAATAAGTTATAAACTACAGTTTATAACTAAACAAATAGGAAGTAATACATACCTCCTCCAAGCAACTGCAACACAAACAGGTAAGTAAGAGAAAAGAAAAACTGTAAGAGAATACAACCTAAATATGTATATGATCAAACTGATTATGCTAAGTGACATGCAAAAATTAAAACAGTATAAAACTGAAAACACTAACATCCTATGTGAGCATATGAAAACAGTAAGTAAAACTAGCATCCTATATAAAAACACGTGCAGGAAAGCTGTAAGTAAAATAGTGCTGAAATGCAGAATATACTAGTAAAATAGTAACTGCAAACTGAAACTATAGTAACTATATAAGTCATCTGAACTAAACAAGAACTCAAAAATTCTTAGCCTGATGAACTAAGAAAACTCTGAACTGATCATCACTGAAACTCTTAGCCTGATAAGCTAAGACAGAACTGAATGTAAGTGTACTTGAATTAGTATAACCATATCAAAATCCTGACTATATAGTCAGTAGGGCAACAGTCTATCCATCCTATCCCATGGACTAGGCATGGTATAGACTATCAGACTGAAACCCCCTACAAGAAGCCGACCCCGAACGAGTTGATCGAAGAGGTATACTAATCAAATTACACCTTACAAACCACTTGAAACTAAACACAATGCTATCTATGAATGTTCAAAATTGACATAAGATATTTACCAAATATCTTAAGTACATAATATATGTTCAAGGTATAAGGCTCAAAATCAAGGAATGCGAAGCATCAAAATCAAAGTGCAAGAAACTCTATCTAGAACACAGGTGATATCCTTTGTTATCTGCTTTATTTGTTCTATCTATTCTAAGTTACATAAGTTTCAGAATTATCAATTCTTACACATTCTGTAACTTAGAATCACGAATCCTACTTGTTGAAGATAATTAGGACTGGCCAAGTCCTAATTATAACTTAATCAAAAGATGACTATTTGGTTAAAATGAATAAATCATCGACCTAATTTTGTAATTTAGCTCATCCCAACCTCATCTTGATTAGCCAAATCAAGATGAAAAGATTAAGAATTAGACTCCAGATGATGGGATCAAATTACTTAATCTAAAGGTATAAATAAGGGTCTAAGGTTTAGAACCCAAATCTCACAGATTAGATTAAGGCAAATCCTAATGATAAATCAAATTCATTAGGACAGATCTCTATTCTTAGTTCTAAAGTTTAAAGATCAAATAATTATTTAATAAACTAAGAAAATCTATAAACTAGAAAACTCAAGGTTTCATCTAATTGAGTAACCCAATTTACTCAATAGATGAATTCTAACTTAAGATCTATTCCTAATCTTAGGAAATAAAGCTCTTAATTACTAAGAGTATCTCTCAAGACACACATCCTAACTAATGTTATAAGACCTAAGGATGAGTCTAAGAATGATTAAAGGAAGATAAACACTCATAATTCACATAGGAATTTTCTTAAAGAGTATAATTTGAGATTTTAAATAAAACCTAATTTAGACTTAAATTCGATTAATTTCAGTTCTAACTCATTCTATTTACTAATTTTAATGTTTAGAAACTGAAATTAGGGCTTTTAAAGGCTAAACCCTAAATTTGGGCAAAATGACCATTTTGCCCCTACTTAAGAGTTCAAAAGATCAAATTTTGATCTAGGGCTTAAATTCTGAAATTTTCTTTTGGAAAGTGATTCTTACTGTCTAATATAAGATTAGACAACAACTAAGTTAATTTTGAGTGATTATTAAGCCATATGAGATCAAATTAGTGAATTTAACTCATAAGGGCAATTTAGAAATTTGGCTAAGTGGAAGTTAAATTTTCTTTCAGATTATTGTTCTTTACTGCCTAAGCTTTCCATAGAATTTAAATTTGCTAAATTCTGATATGTATTGGCCAAGTTATGGCTAATACAAAATCTAGGGTTTTAAGGTTAATTAAGGGATCCTTAATTATAGTTCAAAATCCTAACTTTACCAATTAGTATCCAAATTAAGCAAAATTAGTGACTATGAATTACAAATAGCTCATTGATTATAATGATATGTGGTAGGCTCAATTTGGACCTAATTTGACTAAGTTAAGATATAATTAGGGTTTAGGGTGATTAGTGAATGATTAGCAAATCTAACCGTTGGATCTAAAATATTTTTACATATTATTGAAAATTAAGCTCTTCTGATCTAAATGGACCTATGGATCATTAAATTTGGGGCTCGATTGACCGAGTTACGGTCAATTGAAGTTCTAGGGTTAATTAACCTAATTAGGGTTAGGTCCTAATGTGATTAGGCTCAAACTAATCCAAACAGCAAAATAAACACTATCAAATTAATCCTTAGGGTTTTCTGATTACTTAAAGACCCATATTGGGTATGTTTGGATCATTAGGTACAAAGTTATGAGCTAAATAAGATTTGTGACACTTAATTTAAATTAAATTAATCATTGAAAAAATCACTTTGCAAAATATTCATCTTACAGCAAAATTTTTGGCATCAATAAATTCCTCATATTTTTATGATTAATTTAATATATTTATTTGTGTCATTTCGACATATATTTTAAAAGATATTGATACTTAAAGTTTTGGTAATTAAATTATTTTAATTTAAGCTGAATTATATTAACTTTTATTTTAATTAAAAATCCATCTGAATTAACTCTCTGCAGTGGGTCCCACCACATAACACGCGACGCTTTTACACGATCCGCCGTTCGTGCGGGTCCCACACTATTGATTGGTCTGCTGATGCGGACAGAACCCGCGGTTCTAGTTGCGGGCCGAACTGACCCGAACTCGGCCCAGACTTCTGCGCGACCTCTTCGTCCAGAAGTCGAAGACAAGGATTTAGGGCTTGCCTGAAACCTTCTTTCCAGTGAGGGGGAAGCCCTGACCCACAAGAATTTTAGAAGAGCTCGGTGAGTTCTTCCATAAGACGAATGAAACGCAAGCATCGTCTTCCTCGCTCGGCTCGCACATACTCCTTCTGCGATCGATATGCCAGATTAGGGTTCTAGGCAAAACTCTAGGACTCGGCAAAATTTTGAGATCTGCTTACACTACTGCTGGAGAGTCTCGACGATGCTAATATGGCATTCCAAGAATTCAACTGCTTAAGAGAACTCTATCGAATGAAAGATGATGCCCTAAAATTGATCTAGGTTTAAGGCAAACATAAATTGAAACAACAGATTCTATCAACTCATTTATCGACACATATGAACGAATGCAAAGTAAGCAATTATTGAATAAAAAGGGTTGTGAAGAGCTAGTACCTCAAGATGGATGATTTAAGGAATTAAGGTTCTATCGGCAACGGCGATTCTTTGCTAGAAATCGATCTTAGCCCAAAAACTCCCATTAGCAATGATCGAGGAGCATAAATTGAGCCTTACACGGTGCCTAAGGCGGTGGAGAGCGCCACTTGTCGACGAGAGCTCCCGCGATCCTCACGGCGTGCCACGCACTGAGACGCGAGGAAGAAGAAGCCTCGCCGTCTGATCCGATTGATCAGACGGCTCAGATAAATCACTTGGTTTTGATGGCACGATTAGAAATGTAGGGACGGCGTTAGTTCCCAACTGACGGTCGACTTGATTAAATAAAATTAAATAATATATTATTATTTAATTAATTTTAAACCTATTTTATTAATTAAAATTAACTAACTAAATATATTCCAAAAATTTCCAATAAATCTCCCTTAGCTAATTGAAGGGTGAGGAACGCAACGGCGCATTCGAATTTTCGATCCGACAAATATTTAATTATTTGATTATTTAGGGTATTTAAATAATATTAAAATATTCGACGAAAAATCAACGACTTCCAAATGCCTCCAAAATTTCACCCCTAGCTAATTTGGGTGTTCTGAACGCAATGGTGAAGTCAGATTTTCAATCTGAGGTCTAGATAAAAAGTCAAATTTCTAGGTTTTGGGATTTTCTAGAATTTCTGGTTTGACTTAGTTGACTTCTGAGTTGACCTAGGTTTCAGAGATGAGTTCTAAATTACTTAATTAGTGACTTAGAACCTTAATTAAGACTTAGATTAGTCTTAATTGAGCAAAGTAACAACTTGGGTTGTTACAACTTGATTTTAATTACATTAAATGATAAAGCTTGAGGAACAAATCTACATGAATATTACGTCATAATATGTGGGATGGCCCCAACTCTGCTTTTTCTTAAATCTTGCTATTTTTACTTCGTGAATATTTGTGCTAATTTTAGAGCACTCATCCAATACATACTATAGCTTAAACATTAGTGAAAATAGATACACCTCAGTGCCAAATCAACCAATTCTCTGAGGATCGATAAATTCTCGGAAAGTCACACTTTCCACTTATTACTTCAGATCACATACACTTGCGTGCAAGCGCAGACGTGTATTTACAGTCTGTTAGATCACATCACAATACTAAGTATAGTTGTATAATAGATTGCAGAAGCTAAAGCAAAATATATAGAATACATTCATCATAGAGTAGTGGTAACCATTCATCTCAGAAAAGAAAAGTAAAATACATCCAGGGTTATTACAAACTAATTTAAAAGATGAAATGTAAAGTCTATCTAAAGTACTAAAATAAGCAGTAAGCAAAAGGTGGATGGCTGATCCACTAAGGCTCCATATACTCTTCCTAAATCTCCTGTAGGTCCTCCTGCCCTGTCTCCACAAGCTGCTTGGGATCTAGTAAATTTTTAGATCCCAAAAGTACTCCATATTAGACAAGAAGTTTAACACATCACAATTAACTAAGCAGTTCTAAAGTAAATGTAATAGACAGTGAAGTAAACATGATTGTAGAAAATAATAGCAAAGGCACTATGTAACTGAAACTGTAAAAACTAAGCAAAGTAAAACTGCATCAAAATTGAATACTGAAAGTAAACGAAAATATCAACAGCTCATAAATCAATGTGAAAAATGTCCAATGCTGTACTATATGTCACTAGAATGATGCACTGAAATATACCACAACACGGTATGCCACGGTATGTAACAGAACTATCATTGAAAGGCTATGAGTTACGGTCCAATGTATACATACACCCAGTTGGGGAGACAGTACGGTGATGCCGATGCATCCTGAAATTTCCCAGTCAATGTATACAATATTCTGTAATCCATAATATATCACTGATACACATGCATCACTACTGAAATGATTTCTCAAACTCATGCTCATGTTTATGCCAATGCTTTTATTCTATATGAGTAAAATTCAAAAATTCACAAGACTTTTAATACCGATAATAAATTTTAGGTCTCCACTATGTAGAATCCTGTTAAAAGGATTTGACTCATAGCTTATAGAATAATAATTTGTTAAAGTTAAAGATTTATTTAAAGATCATTAGATGGGATGATTGTATACACATGTTTAGCCCTTTTGTATGAAAGGTGATTCTTATCACTTAGTTTGATTACGAAGTGGTCTTCGATAGGAGGCATCGCTCATTGGCGATTTGTATCTTAAGCTAAGTTATTAAGACACCCTACTCACAATCACACTTAGTGTCTTAAAGAAGGTGAATCTAATAACTTAGTTTGTTTGAGCCACACATATTGAAGCCGTTTTCGATAGGAGGCATCGCCCGTTGGCGATTTGTATTTTAATTAAACTAAGGGATGAGTACCTATTTAATACACTCTTAGTCTTGGGAGATTTACTCTAACGGGACTGTATTCGTCTAATCCCTCGGGATAGCACCTGCTCATAAGTCCACATTGGAGTGAGAATTAACCAATCCTGAATACTACTGAAGAAAACTAGTACTATGGGTATACCATACTACACCAACCAATAATCTGGGTTCACATAACTCTATTTAATTAATAAGAATTTATCAAAACTATAAATTCTTATACTAAATAGGTAAGTCCTATATAAGGCTCCAAGAAAATATGATCAAGTATCATTCAACATAGATTCTACCACAAGGAAGTGTGTCATTCTAATATCTTAAGTGATTCCTACCACGAGGGGTTAAGATCAACTTCTAAAGTTAAGGGATCATCTAAGCTTCTACCTCATTGAGTTATGCAAGGTCATTCTACCTCAATGTATATTCAAATTTAGGTCTTTAAAGTATTTCAAAAATGGTCTTGTGTTGAGATACTTAAGATCTCACACTCTTAACTCTAATGCTAACACTCTAGGTTTTACTTATCATGTATATTTAGAATGATCAAATCAGATGATTAAGTTATCTGATCATAGCTTATGCTAAGATTATGGGATTTAAATCAAGGATGTTAATAGAGTTAGATCACTTTTTCAATCAATATGGTTCTGTTAATCTTATTATGCTAATAGTCTTATTTATGAGAAAATTAAGGATCTAAGGTTCATATTTATATTAAGCAATCTCATAGGTTTATTATTAACCTTAATATGTCTAATCCAAATGTTTAGGATCAATATCAAATCAGATGCATAATTAGAATAATGTCAATTATATTATCTTATAATCATGTCCATTTAATTAAGGTTTAAGAGTTTGGATCTTAATTAAGCAGGTTAGGGTTTAACCCCCTACTCATGTCCAATTAAGATCAAGTGTTTATTTATAGATCAAAGGTTAAATCAGTGAATTAGGTATTATTATTGATGGCAATCTTAGACATAGATCAAGTCTTAATAGCTTGATCAAAGTTTTAGGGCTTCTTAAGTTAATTAAGATGATAAAGTTCTCCAATTTTTAGGATTATTCAAGTTATACATTATGAATTAGCATACATGGTTTTCATACATTTACCTTACTATTATGAAGTATATTAACAAAAAAATTTATAAAATAGAAAGTAATTAGTACTAATCAAACCCTAAATCCATTCAAAAGGATTAGCACCTAACTATAAATCTAGCCATCAAAAATTCCATACAAATTGGCACATAAGTTCTATTTAATAATACAAATAATCAGAGACTAAGTTTTCTAAGATCCCATGCCTACAAACCCTAATTTTCACTAATCATAGTTAACAAGATTAGGGCATATTTTAAAATACAGAGATCAAAAAAATAAATCACATAGCACATTCATTCTACTTTGCATAAGGAGACTAATGGCACCCTAAACAAGTAAATTGGTTAAGTATAATTGCTAATTCAACCTAATCAAGAACTATAATAATTAGAGAATAATAGAAAATCTAACCATTAGATGTTCAATATTATTTTATATTCAGATCCCTGGTGATTTTCTGATCAATATCATATATGATATCATAGGATTTGGACAAGTGGATTAAAAATTATTCAATTAATACATTATGTATTTTTCTAATTAAACTTTCCTATGATTTGATTAATTAGATTATTTTCCTTAAGGAAAATAAATCCAATTAATTGGATTTAAATTAAAACGGGTTCGGCCCATCATCAAAAGGCATGGGTTAGCCGGGGCTCGAAGACCCGGGACTGTCGCACCGCGCGGGTCACGGGTCATCCTGACCCACACAGCGATTCATCCCCAAGCCTTCATCTTGATGGAAGGATCCTATTAGGGGAACCCTAATCGGCCAATTCTTGCACATCCTGACCATGGAACATCGAACCAATGATCGATACACGCTCACCGCGGTCAGGCGCACCGAACAGGACCCGATGTCCTCTGTGAGACGGTCCAGATCGATCGGACCTTACTCACTCAAGGGCTCTTTTAATGGAGCTACTGTGGGGAGACAATTCTCCCCACAGAGGCCATGCCAGACTCGGGGCTCGATCCCTACACCATCAAGGAGGTGAGACAGATAGAAGCCCCTGGTCTGAGGGCCTGAGATGGCCTGGAACGCCGGGACCTTACTCACCCGAGGTATTCCTTAGGTGACTTAGCCCGATCGATCAATTCAATTGATCGGGTCTTGCTTAGGGCTCAAGTTTGATAGCCTTGGATTCATTTTGATAATGCACACGTTTATAAATCAAAAGAAAGAGGGTCTGAGCCTAATTGGCTCAGGCCGAGCAACGGGGGTACCTAGTTTGACGTGGGAGCTCGGCTTATCTTAGTTGAGGTTCCAAACACTGCAAAGGATCCTGAACACCAAGAGAGCCTACTATTAGCGGTTCGAGAGCTCTTGGGATCACCTACGCAAGATCGAGTGATCAGTAATAGTGGAAGTTATAGAGAGCTCAATTGATCAGCAAGGATCAAATAGAGCAATGCTAAGGCTATTTATAGCCTTAGCAGAAGAATAAAAAACTTCTAGAGGGTTGGCTTGGGCTGGGAAAGACCCGAGAGGTCAGGCCATGGGGACCCGGGTTCTAGCTCCTATCATGGTGCGCTTCGATAAGTGCAGTTTTACGCAAGCTAAGGGTTAAATCCATCTCTCTTGAAAACATACAACCATGTGTCAACAACCTTTCCAACTAATGATTTTAAGTAAACTCTCAACTTTAACCAATTATCAAACTAGAACTTAGGAGTCAGAATCCTTTTAGCAGGATTTTGCACAATGTAGACATTAAATTTGTTATCAAATTTCAAAGCATTTTCTAGCTTTTTTTGGATTTACCTTATGTAGTTTAGAAGCATGAGCATGAGCATAAGTATGATGTGTGAGTATCAAAATAATATATGAGTATCAGTGATAATTTATGAGTTACAGAATGTTGCATACATTGACTGGGGAATTTCAGGATGCATTGGCATCATAGTAAACTGTATTTCTAGCTGGATGTATGTATACATTGGACTATACTACTCATAGCAATTCAGTGATATTTTGGTTGCATATCAGTAGCATATAGTGTTGTGGCATATTTAGATGCACTATTTCAGTGACATATAGCATAGTTTTATGGTTTATTACTCAGTTTTCAGATCTATTACTATTTTTGGTCTACCTTCAGTATTCAGTTTACAGTTCAATTTTACTTTACTTTGCTTTAATTTGTATAGTTTTATACAGTTTTATACTTTCAGCTATCTTTACAGTATTACTATAGATTTACTTATGTTATGTAAATGTTAAATGAATAACTAGAACTGTTTAGATTAGTTTAGATGTGTTAGACTTATTGTCTAACATGAGGTACTTTTGGGATCTGGCAATTTGCTAGATCTTGAGCAGTATATTGAGCCAGGTCAGGAGGACATCCAAGAGATTCAGGAGGAGCCAGTGGAGCACTAGAGGACTCTTCTTCAGATTTACCTTTCGCTTAGCTCAGTTCAGTATAAGCTTTTATGTCTATTTAATGTTGTAATAATTATGGATGTATCTTTTTTTCTTTTTTGAAATGAATGTTTTCATACAGCTTCTGTGATGAATGTTTCTGGATGTTTGCTTAGCTTCTACACTTTGTTATATACTACTTATACTTAGTATTATGATGTGTTCAGTATACTGGAAATGCTGATATCTTATGCATACATTGGATTCCTTATGTGTGTTTCAAATCTAATGTATGTATCAGTCTAATACTTAGGATAAGGATACTACTTTTATACTAAGTATTAGCTCTCAACCCTCCTTAAGGTTGAGTCAGTAGCCCTTCAGAGGGGTTTTGTTTCAGCTATTCGGGGAGACAGGATATTCCTCGCCAAGTGGCGTGCCGCTTTGCCGCCGATCTGATTATACCTATCTATTGTGCGCGTCAACGGTGCGGGGTGCTACAAGTACATTTAGGATTTATTAAACCATGTAAAGTCTCTTTTAGATCTCTTCCTAGATCACACTACATTGAAAATTTAGGTTTGCTCATGCCAACATAATCTAACACTTCCTAAAGCAAGCCCCCACTAATCCTAGCAACAACAATCATTGAAAATAAAGTCTTAGCATCTCCACATCAGCTCTAAGCACACTAAGGTTTGATTTGCAGATTGAATCCAATTGTTTTGCATGACACTACTTCAATTTTAAGATCTGGACCTGATTAGTCTTTAGAAGTGGTGTTATCTACTACTTATTTTCTCTAATATCCTTGCTCTTGGTATGCTCCTCAATTCCACGTTATGATCATGTAAATTCCAAAATTTTGCATGCATTCACTTGGTTTATCGATGCATCATAGCAGCCACAGTTTACTCATATCTCCATGGCCATAACTTCCATAAGTGTCAAAGACTGCAACCCTTTCACTTTAGTCAATTTCATTAATTTGGCCTCTTTTATTAGAATTTAGACAGCTAGGTCCTAATTTAATCATGAAGAAAATTGTGTGGTATCCCAAAATCCCAATAAGCAAACATCCATTCACTTGAATAATCAAATTAACTCTGATTCATATGCTGCACAGCTGCAATGGTCATGCTTGAACATTGCGTTGCTACTCATAGTCTTGACTTACAATGGAAGACACTTACATATGACAAAGGATCTATAATAACTGTTGAACCAATCTGATCCTTAAGCAATTGAGTAAATCTTAAATCAAACTGAAATGAAGAACAACACAAATTTAGGACAATAATAAACTGAGATAGGATGTGACATTAGATGAACGACTTAGGGAACCTGTGAACGCAAGTGCTATGAGTTAATTAATTTAATTATGACATATAATGAACAATTATTTCACAAAAAAAGATTAACGACAGTTCAACATTTGTATAGTTTTGGTTCCATTGACAGTCCTTTACCTGATTCAGCCACTAGTTTATTCTACAATAGAGATCAAAACTCAAAATTTAAATTAAATTAAACATGAGTGTAGATATTATGAATTATGGTGACATAAATCTAAGAAAAAATTATATAAAATTTGTTTCAATTACTCTAATTCACTGAAAAGGGCTGAAATAAAAAAAAAAAAATTCAAATGGGTTTATATACCTTAATTTAGATTCCTAACCATTGGTTAAATGTCACAATGATTTAAATGGTAGATTAATTAATTGCCCAGTAATATCAAGGAAACACACACAAATGTAGTTTCTGTAGGTTCGTCTGCTATCAACCTTACAAATTCTTTATTCGTCGCTTCCTCCATTATTGTTGGTGATATAATTTTTAGCTTAGAGATACTCTTAGACTAAATTCATGGTTTCTTCATCTTATCTCCACCATTGATTTAGTTCTTTGCTATGTAAGAACATTCTTACTAAATATACACAACCTTAAGGAAACCAAAATCTAGGTAAATCACATTCCACTAATGCCTTGGTAATCTTATGACAATTATGACAATGCAATGAGCTATGGATCCAAATACTTCTATACTAATGTTTCCCAATCATGATTAATATTAGAATGAATCATTAGGTAGATAGGAACATAACCCCTCTCCGATACCAATTGTAACGACCACCTCTTAACCGTTGTTGAGTAATATTAACTCAACTATGATTAAATAATGGTCATCACTAATACCACGGATAATAAATGAGATATTCATAATAGTAATCCTAAGGTGAGCAAGATATTGATAGAAGCATAAGTAAAGCAGTACAAAAGATAAGAAACAAGCTTCCATACATTAACCACATTTATACAGTACAAAAAAAATAGAATGATAAGAGAGAAACTCATTTATTACATTTAAATTAGATATGGGCAACATAAATTCTAATAATAATAAAATCTCCTTTGCAGAACACTAACCTCACTTGACCTTCTATCATAAGAACACCCCCAAGCGCAAGGTCTAAGTTAAACTTGATGATGCCATATGTACATATATGACAGGGCCAAGCCAATAAATAAAAATATTAATATTAGACTTATAAAGTCTAAGTATAATTAAGCTGGAAAATAACATATGCTTGCATTTAAAAGATATTATTCAACATAATAGTAAGATAGAAATCAAACTGTATAAATACTGTTGAATAACTAAAAGTATAAAACTATACAAAATTGAAGTAAAGTAAAGTAAAGTTGAATTATAAACCGAATACTGAAAGTAAATAAAATAGTAAATTCTCTAAAACTGAGTAATAACATATAAAATTATAATGTATGTCACTGAAGTCATGTATCTGTATATGCCACAATATGATATGCAACTAATATGCAACTGAATTATTACTGAATGAGTATGGATCATACGGTCCAATGTCTACATATATCCGATTGGGAATCCAGTACTAGTCATCCTACAAATTCTCTGATTGATATATGCAACATTCCATAATCCATAATTCAACACTGCTACTTATATGTCATGCTTATGTTTATGCTCATGCTCATGCTTATGTCTCTACACTACATGCCTTAAAATTTTGATATCCAGAAAATGGTTCAAAGTCAGATACTGGATCCAAAATCTTCATTGTGCAGAATCCCTATAACTAGATTCTGACTCATATTTCTAATTTCAGTAGTACGTTTACTTAGGATTTTACTTAAAATTATTAGTTGGAAGGATTGTATATATACATAATTAGTATATTTCAAATAAAGGTGAATTTAACACTTAGTTTGCTTAAAACTGCACTTATCAAAGCGCACTAAGATTGGAGGCAGAACCTGGTTGCAATTTATATCTCAAACTAAGTGGTTAAATACCATAATTACAAGAATACTTATTGTTCTAAAGAGAGTAACTCGAGTTACTTAGTTTGGTTAAGCCACACTATTGAAGCGTTCTTTGCTAGGAGGCATCACCCATTAGCAATTTTTATTTTAATCAAACTAAGGAATTAAGTACCTATTCATAACACTCTTAGGATTGATTAATTTACTATAAGCGAGATTGTATCCGCCTAAGCTTGTAGGATAGCACAAAGTTAAATATTACTTATAGTGACTCAATAATTCTTGAATATTGTTGGAGTGATCCAACACTATGGATATACAGTACTATACTCAACTAATAATCTGGGTTCGGTCAAAACTATTTAATCAACAAAGATCACCAAGGTTATGAGATTTAGACTACAAAGAGGTGAATCCTACCTAAGGCTCCAAGGATGTGACCAAAGAGATCACTCAATATAGGTTACTACCACATGGGAGAAATCTCATTCTAAGTACTTTAGGTGATTATACCACAAGGATCTAAGATCAAGCTTCTAGGGTTAAAAAAGATCATCTAGGTTTTTACCTCAAAATATCACAATAAATCCTTCCTACCTCAATGCGTTAACACTTATTAAGGCTATTATTATTACCAAATAAAACATAACGTAAGATCATCAAGATCTTACATATATAACATCTATGCTAAAGTTCATAAGATTTATTTATTAAGCTTATATTGCTCGGATCAAATAGGTAAACCCTGATCAATACCTCTACTACAATTATGGGGTATAATCATGAGTATTATTAAGATTTGATCTTGTAATAAATCAACATAATTTTATAATTATCTTCATGCTAAGAGTCTTATATAAGAGAAAATCAATGATCTTAAGCTTAAGTTCAGATATAAATCACGTAAGTTCATTATAACTCTTTCTTTTTCTAGTTTGCTAGTCTAAGATCAATGATAAATCAGCAAATGTTGTTGAACTTATGCAGGTTATGGAGCATCCAAATCAAATTTTCATTTAATTCCAATAATGAGGCAAGTCATTAAAATTCTTAGTATTTGGTTGTTTGGTAAATCAATACATCTTATTAGCTAATTAAAGATAATTACATGTTGGTTCTCTTATTTAAGAGAAAAATCAGGAAGATATAAACTTATGTTCAAGATAGAATCAATACACTTTAATCCTTTATATGACTTAATGATCTAACATGCAGAAGTTGATTCGAGAGATAAATTTCATATTATTGATTTGTTCATTATTGATAAATGCAATTGTGAAACAATAATCAAAGTAATTATTCTTAAACTCTTCACATTTAATAAGGTGGTAAACCCAACATACAATTTATGATATTTCCTTTAAAACAATTTACAAAATAAATGTAAGCTAGCTTAGAATTCAGGAAAGTAAAAGCACAAAAGCGATAATAAAAACTATGCAAGTGATGTACGCACTTAATATAGAACTAAATAAATAATTTAATTTATTAGAACTCAATACAAGTTCTAAGTACTTACGTACCTTACACAAGCGATATGAATTTGCAATTTAATAACTATTTGGGACGAGGCAGCACTCACAACACCTTCAGGAATTGGGCAAAATATAACTAAATGATAGTTACTTTCATAAGTGATGCTTACTTTTAGCTAGCATGGACCCTAATGGATTTCATTTACCAAAACTCAGAGATAACATATTAGTCTACAATATGATAGAGAGGGATCTACAATCTTAGCATCAAATGGCTTGATGAGAGTGATATCCAATATTTTTATGGGAAATTAAATGGAAGCACATAGAATATGATTCATTATAAATGATTATGGTGAACCCAAAGACATCACTAAACTAACATCAAAGAGTAACGAATATTACTTCATGAGTGTTCAGATAAGACATTATTACAGAATTGATTAACTATTACAAGGAGGCTGCATGCAAATGGATTTACAAGGATAACAACTAACAACATAAACAAGCTTTACATATTGATTATATGAGCAATCAAAGAAGTTCTACTCAAATATTAGATAAGGATTCCTACATCCTTACAAAAATTGAATCAATTACATAACTAAAATTAATTCGAGCTTTAATGAACGATATCATGAGTATTACTAGAATTCCTCCAATTACCAACAATAAAGGATATGAATTTTATGTAATAACATAATGGTAATAACCTACAAGTTCAAGCCAATTGGTTAATTATTCTGGAAGACATGCAAGCACCTAATATTTAAGATTGATCCATCATTGCAAAGAGGATGCATGCATAGGATATTACATAAAAAAAAAGACAAACTAGCTAAAGCTATAAAGAATAGTAATAATATTTAAGCAGAAATAATTGCTGAATATACTTCATCAATATATTGTATATAATTACTGAATATACTCCATATAATTATTGAATATAATTGCTAAATATTATTGCTAAATATGATTGCTAAATATTAATATACTTGATGAACATAATTGCTAAATATAATTACTAAATAGGATGGTTGAATATACTCTATGCATTTGTAATAACCTAATATTGTTTCCCAGCTTGATTTTATCTTAATCATATCTTAATTATCATTCTGTTAAGTTCTTATAGTCATTTGAATCAATCACTAAAGATTTGGTACAATTCAGAGCTAAATCGAATATTTTGGAATATTTTAATTAGAAAATTGAGGTGTTTAATTTGACCTCGAAATTGAAATCTGACTTCACAATTGTGATTCTCACCCCCAAATTAACCAGGGGTGATGTTTCAGATGCGTTTGGAAGTCATTAGATTTTCACGAATATTTTAATATAATTAAATGCACCGGAAAATAAAATAAGTAAATAATCATCGTAATCAAAATCCGACTTCACCGTTGAATTCCACACTCCCAAATTAGCTAGGGTTGAATTTTTGAAATTTTTCGAAGTGCGTTTCAAAAATCCAACTTTTTAATCAATTAAGAAATATGTATTTATTTATTTCAAATCATTTTCCCTAATTTTCTATTTTTCCATTGCTTAGCTGGCTGCCCATCCCTCTATGTTTGGTGCCCCCTCCCTTTGCACATAAGAAGGGAAAAGCTGAGGGTCATTTCCTTCCTCCCATGCCTCCCTCTCTCCCTTAGGCCATTCCTTCCCCATCTCCTTCTCCTCCTTTAAGAAGGAGTCCAGCTCATCTTCATCACCATTTTGGCAAAAGCTGAAGCTCCCTCCTTCCCCTCTATTGCTAAGTTTTTGGCTGAAGAAGAAGAAGAGGAAGTTCCTCCTCCAAGATTTCCAAGCCTTCTTCCTCCATTTCTTGCAAGGCTAAGGTACTAATTTGCTATTCTTCCTTGTCCATTTCATCTTGCTATTATGCTTATTATGCCTTTAGACATCCATGATTAAATATGGCAGCCATTACAGTTCTTCAAGATATTAAATTTGATGCTCTATTTTTCTTCTATTTTGCATACCCGAACCTTTAAATCCATTGTTTGTATAGTTAAAATAATCCATTTGTGCCAATTTTAATATCAATAGAAAGGTCTCAGAAAGACCTTTCCATCGGTATATGGCACCACATGTGAGGTGCCCAAAATTGGGAGTATTTTGGTTTGAAAGGAGACCTATCACGGGTTTTGCACAGGCGAAATCACCGTCGAGCGCTGCAGCGCTTGAGTTTCGAACTTAATCCGCCATAGTGCACCATAGCACACCATAGTGCACCATAGCGCGTCGTAGCACGCTACTGCGCGCTGCTACGGAAATAAAATCATATTTTGATGAAAATAATGTAAATTCACCGTAGCGACCGTGTTTCGAAAATCAACAATTGTAGCGCGCCGTAGCGCCTAAAAGCGATGCGGCGCGCCCCCGCGCTGAAACCCACTGTAGCGTGCTGCAGTGCTTAAAAGCGCTGTGGGGCGCCAAAGCGCGCCACAACGCGCTACATCGCCTAAAAGCGCTGTAACGCGCTAGAGAGCGCCGTAGCGCCCAGAAAAATTCGGAATTGTCCAGAAATGGCTGGAATGGCCAAAACTTCACTATTTTTGCATTTTAATGTTCCTAGAACCCTAGTGGAGCTGAATTATACTAAAATTAAGCATTGCATAAACTTTCATGTGAAAATTAAATTTGAAATGTTGTTAGTTTTAATAAGTGCTTAAAACTTATTATGTATCTTAAATGTCTTGTGCCAAATGTTAAAGACTAGGACCATTGATTACTTATGTTAACCAAGTATACCTCAATAACTAAATGGCATGAAACTTAAGTATTTTAGAGTTATAATCAAGTACTAATCCCTTTGGTTTTATTTAAAATTTGGTTAGCCTTAATTACCTTCTATTTTATGTCATCTTTACATTCCTATGGTTTCATGATATTAAGATGTATATTAGAGAACTTTAACATTTAATTAAACATCTTGATGTGCTTAACTTAAGATTTCAACTATTATTAAACATAAGAACCTTGAGAACTTTATTAAGTAGATGATACTTAATCTAAATCTAAAATTTGATATCAATAATATACCAATAATATATTAATTTGTCATTGATCTTTAAATTAACTATTAGTCTTAATTTTGGTAAGGTTAGGGATTAAATCCTAACTTATCTTTATTAAGATCTAAACTTTAATCACCTTAACTCGAGTATCCTTGATTGAAAGATAATTTAATTGACATGATTCTAATAATGCATATGATTTGACATTGATCTTAAATCATGGAATTATAAGTGCTAAGGTTAATATTAAAATTGTGTGATTGAACCATCTGAATTTAAATTTTAGACATTTATTTTTCTCTTATATAAGACTATTAGCATAAGGTATATAATAAAGTTGAAATAATTTTTGAAATAATCTAACTCCAATAATATCTTTGATTTCATCCCATGATTATATAATAGAATGGGGTTAGATGGACTTTAATCATCTGATCTGATCACTTTAATCCAAGTCTAATAAATAAACTTTGAATGTTAACTTAAGAAATATAAAAGTGAGATCTCGAGGGTCTTGCTATAGGTTCGTTCTTAAATTTTTTAAAGACCTTAAATATTAATACGCTGAGGTAGGAAGAACTTTTGTAACTTATTAAGGTAGAAACTTAGATGATTCTTCATAACCTTAGAAGTTGATCTTGACACTCAGGGTAGGAATCACCTAAATCAGTTAGAATGGAACTTCTCCCTTGCGGTAGAAATCAATATTGAGTGATCTTTTTGGATCACATCCTAGGAGCCTTGTATAGGACTCACCTATTTAGAGTAATGATTAATAGCTTTGATAAATCCTTAGTGATTAAATAAAGTTGTCTAAACTTAGATTATTGGTTGGGTGTAGTAGGGTATACCTATAGTACTGGATTATTTCAACAGTATTCAGTAATGGTTGAGTCACTGTAAGTAAGATTTATCTTTGTGGTATCATGTGGACTTAGGCAGATATAATCTCGCTTAGAGTAAATCAATTAATCCTAAGAGTGTTATAAATAAGGACTCATTCCTTAGTTTGATTAAAATACAAATCGCCATCGGGTGATGCCTCTTAGCAAAGATCGCTTCAATAGGTGTGGCTTAAATAAACTAAGTAATTCGAGTCACTCGCTTTAAGACACTAAGTGTGGTTATGAGTTGAGCATCTTAATAACTTAGCTTGAGATACAAATTGCCATCGAGTGATGCCTCCTATCGAAGATCCTTTCATTAGGGTGGCTTAATCAAACTAAGTGTTAAGAGCCACCTTTCTTACAAATATGCTAAATATGTGTATACAATCTTTCAATCTAATGATTTTTACGTAATCTCTGAACTTTAACAAATTATCGAGATTAGAATCTAAGAGTCAGAATCCTTCTTGTTGGTAGGATTCTGCACAATGGAGACCTTGAATTCATTATCAGATTTTAAAGCATTTTCTATATTTCTAGATTTATCTCATGTAGCTTAGAAGTATGAGCATAAGCATAAGCATAAGCATGAAATTTGAGTATTAGTAATGATGTATGAGTATTAGTGATGATTTATGAGTTACGGAATATTACATACATTGACTAGGAAATTTCAGGATGCATCGGTATCACAGTTCCCAACTGGATGTATGTATACATTAGACTGTATGACTCATAGTTGTTCAGTGATATTTTGGTTGCATATCAGTAGAATACAGTATTGTAGCATATTCAGATACATAATTTTAGTGGCATACAGTATAATTTTATACAATATTACTCAGTTTCAGATCCATTACTATTTTTGTTTATTTTCGTATTCAATTTCTAGTAAATCTTTACTTTACTTTACTTCAGTTTTGTACAGTTTTATACAATTTTATACTTTCAGTTACCTTTACAGTTTTTCTGCATATTTACTTACATTATGTAAATATTAAATAATTACTTAGAACTGGTTAGATTAGTTTTGATTTGTTAGACTTATTATCTAACACGAGATACTTTTGAGATTAGATAATTTGCTAGATCTTGAGCAGTATTTTGAGCCATCTCAAGAGGATACCCAGGAGATTTAAGAGGAGCCTGTGGAGCACTAGTGCACTCTTCCCCAACTTTACTATTTTGCTTAGTTTATTTCAGTTTAGTACTTAGCTTTTATTTCTGTATTTTAGTAAACTGTTTGTAATAATTATGGATGTGTTTTTCTTTTCTTTTCTGAGATGAATATTTTATTTAGCTTCTGAGATTAATATTTCTGGATGTTTGCTTTAGCTTCCACACTCTGTTTATATACTACTTATACTTAGTATTGTGATGTGATCAGTATACTGGAAATGATGATATCTTATACATATATTGGATTCCTCATGTGTTTTACATCCAATGTATGCATTGGTCTAATATTTAGGATAAAGATACTACTCTTATCTTAAGTATTAGCTCTCGACTCTCCTTGAGGTTGAATCAGCAGCCCTTCAGATGGATTTTATTTCAACTATCCGAGGAGATGAGATATTCTTCCCCAAGTGGCGCGCCACTTCGTCACCGAACTGATTAGGATTACCCATTTTGTGCGCGGCGACGGGGCGGGGCGCTACAGTATATTAAATATAATTGCTAAATATGATTGTTGAATATTAATATACTTGCTGAACATAATTATTGAATATCAATATAATTGCTAAATATAAATCTTAAAAACTTAATAGAAGTTACAAGTACTATAAGATACCTTGCTGGCTGAATTTTGTTCAAGGGAGAGGAGTTGCA
Organism: Gastrodia elata; assembly: GCA_016760335.1. Lineage (NCBI taxonomy): Eukaryota > Viridiplantae > Streptophyta > Magnoliopsida > Asparagales > Orchidaceae > Gastrodia > Gastrodia elata. The sequence goes on along the minus strand of CM028670.1, from coordinate 23,198,244 downwards.
CGATAAGGCGATGGCTCGACAATGAAAAGAGTGATCTCGGCTAGAAGGAGACTGGGTATTCTGGTTGGTGGGATGCGCTGAATGATAACTTGGAGAAACTGCAGCTTGGGGCGAGAGAAGAAGTGCTGCCATCAGCCATCAGCCGAGAGGAAGGAGACGCTCGGCCTCCTACCAAGAGGGAAGAAGGCTCTAGGCCAAGAAAGAGAGGCTTGGCTGAGAGAAATAGAGGGAAGCTCTCGGCTCCAAGCCGAGAGAGGAACGAGGAGAATGAGTTTTGCGTGTGAAGGAAAGGAGGTCGACCGGCTTACGCTGGAGAGATAAGGGTATTTTTGGCTAAGAAGTAGAAAATAAATTTAGGTTTAGGTAAGCATGAGGAATATATATATATATATATATATATATATATATATATATATATATATATATATATATATATATATGCATCCTAATTCATTTGGGAGCCTCGGATGGCGATCGAGCGACTACGATTGATTGAAACTTCCAAGCTTTGATTAATAACCAATTGAACTCAGAAATTTACAAACTTGGTATCAAAATGAGCGTCTCGACGAGACAAACATATGTGTTAAAAAATTGAATTTGGACAAGTATTTTATTTTAATTTAATTTTTAAGTGAAAAAATTCAAAAATTCGCTACGATTAATTCAGAGCTTGAAAATCTGCGAAACTTAAAACATAGCGTCTTCATATGATGCTTAACTTAAATATAATTTTTTTTTAATTATGAATTATATTTTATCAATTATCAACTCTAGAAGTTTAAACTTCACGAATTTGTTTTGGACGATACAGGACCCCAATTGCGCTCAAATTTTCGCAAGAAGATCCTCTCAATACGCTTTATTTGAGAATATTTTTATTTAACTTAAATCAAGATCTTGAATTTTCTCTTAATTTGGTTAGGTTTAGGCCTTATCAACCTGGTAACAACATCAAGTTGTTACAGACTCCCCCACTTAAGAACGGTATCGTCCTCAATATCACTGCTTAATTGGAACGGGCAAGAGTCAAATTTGCTATTGGAAGATGACTCAAGAATGCTTCTAACTTTCTTACTTAGAATAATTGAGTTTGATATATAATGATATAACCTATAAAAATCGACTTCATCATTGCTACTTATTGTTTACATAGCTTCAAAATTTAACATTAAATTTGAATACATCAATTCATCTATTTGCCCCTAACATTTAATTCAATCTCATGATTAACCTTCCAAAATTCATTAATCACTATCACTTGTTATTTTGGATAATAGAATCCCCCAACATAAATTTTAACAAAATTTTCCAACACATGCCAATTTTTAGATTTGGATACTATTCGATTAATATACTTTTCTTCCATTCAATCATATGCATGAGGCATTGATATTTTATGCTCTTTGATAAACCCATCAATAGAGATCATGATAAATCTCTTAACTTCCCAAATTAAAATATAGAATTCAATCATTTTAGGCAAAGTAAACCTCTGTTTTATTTTGATTCAATTTTAACTAGATTTGACAAATTTAAAAATAAAATTTGCAAAACATTAATTCAATTTAACACTCAACCACAACAATTTTCTTTTCATCTTTCATTTGTTGAAGACAAGCAATTTAATTTGCCTAAATATAACTTAGGGATAGATGAACTAGCTGTAAATTTAAATGCAATAAAGTCTAGCATCCTATAAATAAGAACAAGTGTCCAGGTTAGTAAAGAAGCATGATTAATTGAAACATGTATCAATAATACAGTACACAGTAAGCTAAAATTGAAATAAGTATGTAAAGACTGTCATATCAGAAAATTGGCCAATCAGGCCCAGTGAAATTCCTAAAGCATTTCTGGGCTAGGGCAGACAGAAATTCTCATAGACTTTCTGGGCTAGGGCAGACAGAATAGTAGCAGAACTGAGAAGGCAATAAATAATAATGCAAAATCTTTTAGTTGTTTTACTTTTATTTCTGTGGACACATCTAGAAATAGCTGAGTAGTCAAGCACGTCTGCAAGACTATACGGGTTTTAAGCTTAACACACACTCCTCAATGAGTAATGTTAAGCATCCTTATTACTCCTTACCCCTGTCCATTAGGGTAAATGTGCACCAGAAACCATCCAGAAACTGAACCCAAAGGCAACTGTTATCCTAATTATTCTAAGTTTTCATTCATGCACAAAATTCTCTTAATGTCCTAATTTGATGAACTCAGACATTCTATCTAAGATCTAATTAAGATCTACTAAACTATAGATTATGGATTGAACACCACGAGATTGGGCTTAATCACATAATCCAAAAAGGATAAGATATAAGATCTAAATTTCAGTATAAAAGTGATCTATTAATTAAGGTAAATCATATTAAGTAAATCGAACTTAATAGGATGCATCTCTTATCCTGAATCTAGGGTTAAAAGATAAAATAATAAAAAATGAAATTATGAAAATTTAGAAACTAATAAAAATTAAGGATTCATTTATTAAATAACCCTGTTATTTAATGAATGAAATCTAACATAATATTTAACCTTATTCTTAAGGAACGAATCCTAAGGTGAAGTGAGGATTCCTAATGATAAGACTTAAAGAATTTCTAAGAATTGATTGACTTTCTTTACACTTGCTGATTTTATTTAATTATGGAGGTTATGGATGGATTTTACCTAAGTAAGGTATATTAACCTTACTTAGGAATTTTGTAAGCCTAAAAATTGAGATGTTTTACAAATTATTCTAAGTGAGGGATTTATGACTTAAATTGATCCTAAATTAGTTTTATTACTGATTTTAATTATTTAAAAGGTATTTTAAGGGTTAAGAGCACTTAACCTAAATTTTGGGCAAAATGATCATTTTGCCCTTACTTAAGGGTCCAAAAAGCAACTTTTTGATTTAGGGCTCCAAATTAGGATTTTTACTACCAAATGATTTCTTACTGTCTAATATGAAGATAGACAGTAAGTATACTATATTTGGATAAGCAATGGGTCATATAGGTCCAAACTAAGGCTTTTGACCTAAGGGATATTTTAGTAAATTGCACTTTATGAAATCTAAATTTTTATGCAGTTTACTATTGGTTGCTATTCAAGGATTCCATAGAGTCTAAGAACTAAATTTTGAGGTCTAATGAATTAGTTATAGCCATTTCAATTTTTAAGGGCAATTTGGTAATTTTCTAAGTTAAGAGTGGTCAAAAAGCTAACTTTTCCATTTGGTATCCGAATTTGGCAAACTTAGTGGCTACAGCTTCCTTATATCACACTGAGTACTTTAATTGGGAGTAGACCCAAATTGGACTTCAATTGGTCAAGTTATGACCTAATTAAGGTTAGTGGTATTTTGGTCATTTTTGATTTTTTTAGGGTTCCAAACCTAAATATTTTTTCAGATTATTGTTGATACTAAAATTTTAAGCTATCTAGCACTTTAAATTTTCTGATTTGGAGTCCAAATGACCAAGTTTTTATCATTTCAGTTTTCTAGATGCTGTAGCGCGCTGTAGCGGACCCAAATTCGAAACTCAGGTGCTATGGTGTGCTATAGCGGACCCTAACATGAAACTCGGGCACTGCAGCACGCGGGAGCACTAGACGGCGATTTTGCCTGGGTGAGAACTGCAGTAAGCCAACTTTCGGGCTCAATTACTCTCAACCTAAAGCACTTAACTTGCAGTGCCATACACCGTTAGAAAGCTCTTTCCAAGACCTTTCCATTGGTACCCAAATCAACACCAAAAGATTAGGTTATTAATACAAAAAGTGGGGTTAAAGGAACAAGTATGCAGAAATAAAGAAAAATAGGACAACTCCATCTTTCTAAAATCACAACATTAGTGAGCTCTAATGAACTCCATACCTTTAATACAAATTTCTAAGGATGAAAACTAAGTATAAGAGTGAAATTAAGTAGCTATTGAATACATTCAATGGGGGAAAGGAAGTACCTTGGCTTGACAAATGACAGATTTCTAAGGAGAGGCTTGAGAGCTTAAGAGGTCCTTTCTTCTTCTTCTTCAACTGCTAGTAAGAAAAGAAAGGGGCTGAGGTTTCTTCCAGCAGTAGGTACAACAATGAAGGGAAGATGGGAAGAGAGGAATGACTTTAGCTAGGAAAAATGCCAAAGGAAGGGGCTGAAGTTTCCTTTAAGCGGGGGGGGGGGGGGGGGGGGAGGGAGGAGGAGACAAGGCTCCATTAAGAGCCTTCCCATTGGCATGGATGGGAAGAAGATGGAAGTAGCCCACTTGAGTGAAGAGAATGGGGAGGAAGCTACTAGGAAGAGAGTGGGAGATAGCAGCTTTGAAGAAAAGAAGAGGGAAATGAAATATTTTGATTAATTTAAGTAATTTAATTCTAAAAATAAAGAAAAATTCAGATTTTATAAATGTGCTTCAAAAAATCATAAAATTTCATCCTTAGCTAATTTGAGGGTGAGGAATACAACTGTGAAGTTAGATTTTAATTCTGATGAGTATTTAAATTTTTTTTTTTCGGGGTATTAAATATTATTAAAATATTTGTCGAAATTTTGACGACGTTCGATTGAATCGAGAACATCACCCTTGGCTAATTTGGGGGAAATGATCACAATGGCGAAGTCCAATTTTTGATTCGAGGTCAATTTAGATAGGTTAATTTCCAAAGTTTTTGGATTTCTCAAAAATCAGGATTTGGTCCATTTGACCCTGAATTTGGACTAGGTCTTAGTGGGTGACTCTTAATGACTTGATCAACACTTAAGATCAAGATTAGGATTTAGATTAGTCCTAATTGACAAGGATAATAACTTGGGTTGTTATAGACTCCCCCACTTAAAAATGATATCATCCTCAACATCACTCAAGTGGAAAGAAATGACAAGAATAAAAATATGAATTGAATTTGGAAGCTTATAATACTAGGAAAGAGTACCTGGATTCTCAAAGAGTCTAGAATGTTTGGCTTGCACATCTGATTCCTTTTCCCAAGTGGCCTTATTACAAGAATAATTCTTCCATTGGACTTTAATTATATTGATAGCACAATTCCTAATTTGCTTATGATCACGGGCTAGAATTTGAATTGGTTCCTCGACATATGATAGATTGGGCTGGATCTGATTTTCTGGGAATTGCACAAGGTGAGATGGATCTCTGAGGCACCTTCTCAGGGATGATACGTGAAATATGTTATGAACTGTAGCAAAGTCATCTGGAAGGTTTAGTCTGTATGCGGAAGAACCTACTCTGGCTGCTATCTCAAACAGACCGACATAACAGGGACTAAGTTTCCCAGCTATGCCGAATCTGAAGACTCTTTTCATTGGACTGACTTTTAGGTATGCAAAGTATCCAATTTTAAACTCTAGAGGATGATGATGAAGGTCGTGGCATTTACTCTGGCGATCTTGAGCTGCACAAATTTGCTAATGAATCAACTGGACTTTCTTGTTTGTCTCTTCTACTAATTTAGATCCATACAGCTGCACGCTGCCTATTTTTGACCACGCCAATGGAGTACTACACTTTCTGCCATACAAGGCTTCATATGGAGCCATCTTTATACTGGCTAAAAAACTATTATTGTAAGCAAACTCTACTAACAGAAGATGATCTTCCCAAGATCCAGCAAAATCAAGTATACATAACCTAAGCAGATCTACAAAAACTTGATTTACTCACTCTGCCTGACCATCTGTCTATGGATGAAAGGCTGTACTCATTGCTAGAGTTGTGCATAGATCTTGATGCACAGCTTGCAAAAATTTAGAGGTGAATCGACTGTCTCTATCAGATATGATTATCTTGGGGATCCCATGAAGCCTGATTATCTCCTTAATGTAGAGTTTTGCAAGTTTCTCAACTAAATCCATTTGCCGGATAAAAATGAAATGGGCAGATTTGGTTAATCGGTCAACTATGACCCAAATAGCGCCTGCTCCAGATCTTACATAAGGCAATCCCATAACAAAGTCCATCGATATATCTAGTCATTTCCATTTGGGAATTTCAAGCAGGTGAAGCAGACCATCGGATCTATGATGCTTTGCCTTGACTAAACTACAAGCGTGGCACTTTGCGACAAACTCAGCCACACTTTTCTTCATCCATGGCCACCAGAAGAATTGCTTCAGGTCTTAGTACATCTTTGAACTTCCTGGATGAACTTGATATTTGGAGTTATGGCCTACAACTAGCACCTCTTGATGCATGAACTTAGGGATCCATAAGTGATCTCCTTATTAAATGGCACCTTTATGGAATCAAATGTCGGTACGATAGCCAGTCTCGATGGCTTGCTTAAAACTTAGGTACTCATCATCTTTTGTTTGAGTAATAAATACATCTCTATGAAATATGGGCTCCACATTAATCATTGGGAGCACGTACTCACCTGGTCACTACGCACTGATTAGATATCCAATTTATGGAATTCTTCCCTAGAGGACTCTTGGAGATAAGAGTATTGAGAGTAGCATGATGGCTCAGAGCGTTAGCTACAACATTTGCCTTCACAGGGTGGTACTGGATATCAAGGTCGTAGTCACTAATTAGTTCTAACCACCTTCTCTGTCAGCAATTTAAATCTCTTTGAGTGAATATTCACTTTAGACTCTAGTGATCTGTAAAAATTAAGCACTGAATCCCATAGAGATAGTGACGCCAAATCTTTAAGGCGAACACTACAACAACTAATTCAAGGTCGTGAACGACATAATTTCTTTCGTGGGTCTTCAGCTGATGGGAAGCATAGGCTATGACTTTCCCTTCTTGCATTGGTACAGCACCTAAGCTTATACCAGAGGCATCAGTATATACTTGATAGTTCACTCCTTCCTTAGGAAGAACTAGAACTGGGGCAGAAGTAGGTGCATATTTTAGTGCTTGGAATGCTGCTTCACAAGCTGGCGACCATTCAAAGGGTACAGCCTTCTGGGTGAGTTTGGTGAGTGGAGAGGCTATTTGAGAAATTCCTTTCACAAACCTTCTGTAATAACCGACCAAACCCAAGAAGTTGATTTCTGTCACTAACTTGGGTTATACCTATTCTTGGATTGCGCTGACCTCATTTTGATATACTTTGATCCCTTGAGCATTTACAACGTGGCCTAAGAAGGCGACAGATTCAAGCAAAAATTTACACTTGGAATATTTAGCATATAGCTGGTGACTTCTCAGTTCTTCTAATACAGTTCTGAGGTTTCTTTCGTGCTCCTTCTTGGTCTTGGAGTATATCAAAATATCATCTATGAACACGATGACAAACTTATCAAGGTATGGCTTCAAGATGCACTGCATTAGGTCCATAAAGATGGAAGGCACATTTGTCAATACAAATGATATCACTAGGAATTCATAGTGACCATATCTAGTCCTTAAAGTAGTCTTTGCTAAATCGGAATCTTTCTCTTGTAGCTGGTGGTACCCTGGTCACAAGTCGATCTTTGAAAACACTTTTGCTCCTGCCAACTAATCGAATAGGTCATCAATACGGGGCAAAGGGTACTTATTCTTTATGGTTACCTTATTCAGCTCCCTGTAATCGATACACATCCACATTGACCCATCCTTCTTCTTGACGAATAAAACTGGTGCTCCCCATGGGGAAGAACTAGGCCTGATAAGACCTTTTTTTAATAACTCATGCAGTTGTTTGTTCAATTCCTGCAACTCTTTGGGTGCCATTCTATAGGGTGCCTTGGAAATTAGTTGGGTTCCTGGGGCAACGTCGATTGTGAATTCTACTTCTTGTATAGGTGGAAGACCGGGTAGGTCTTCGAAAAAAAAATCAGCGAATTCACAGACGATGGGGTTCTTGGATATAGGAACATCTTTCTTTTTTTCTCCTAGTATTATTACAAGGAAGGCGCTGCAACCTTTGCTTACTTGTTTCTTAGCTTTGATAGAAGTGACTAAGGAAGCTCTTGTACTAAAGTTCCCAATAAATGATTCAACTCGTTTACCATTATTACCCAGGGTGATCTTTTTCTTTTGGCAGTTTATGATGGCATCATGCCGACTTAGCCAATTCATGCCCAAAATGACGTCAAAGTTGACTATTGGCAAGACTACAAGCTTGGCTTCAAATTCTATCTCTCCAATGGGGACCTGTATCTTGCAGAATTGACTAGCTTGTAGTTGAGCTCCAGACAGTAGTCCTACATTTAAGGGTTTTGCTAAACGGTGTAATGACAAGTTGAGAGACCTTGTCCAGCTTTCAGAAATAAAGGAGTGTCTCGCTCCAATGTCGAATAATATATTACAGGGCTTATTATTTATATAGATTGTACCTAATTATGAATGCAGTAATCTACTAGTTACTCATAAGAAAGTAAAAATAAAATGGTAGATTGGTCCAGAAGTATGTACCTTATATAACGTTATTATGTTATGCGGCTTCGATAGGAGTGAGAGCATAAACACATGCCGGACCAGGCTGCTGCGTGTTGTAAGGCTGCCGGATAGGCGGCCTTAGAGCATTTGTGTGGGGGACAATAGTTGTCTCACGCCGCTGAGAAAGAGGAGGGTCCAAGCAAAGCAAAGAAGAGGATCCACAGTGGTAGGAGGGTCCGGAGCCATCTGATCTATCGATCAGAAAGGCACTACAGCCCTGATCCTCCGGATCCAAAAGGTCAGATCTGATTGGATTTGAGTCATAGAATCTACGGGTAGCGATCAAATGGTGGATCCAAATCATAACCATTAGATTACTCTGATAGACAGCTAGTTATCGCGGAGCTCCGCTGTCGTGCGGCCTAGGCTTTACAGCGGATCCCCGTGGTCTGCACAGCGGATCCCAGCTGTTTAAAAAATTTAATTGAATTTAATTAATTAAAAATTAATATTTTAATTCCCTGAGCCGTTCCATCGAACGAGCGAATCGAATTGAGCCGTTCCATCGATTCGATCAAACGGCTCAAGCTCGTCCTCCTCAGAAGCTTCGTGGTCGAGCTGCATGTCGCTGCGCCACTGGGATCGGCCAACCAGCACTCCACAGCCCTTGTTCGATCTGTCCTCACCCCCTTATCACCCACTTGAGACCTCGAGGTCAGGGTTTCGCATTCAGGTGCGTCGAATTGAACCCGGAGCTGTTTGCAGCAAACCCTAAGATCCCAAACCATCAGAAGAGGTACATTCGATCCCATGATCTACTCATTCAACACTTGTAATTGTTCTTCAAAAACTTATTCCCTATGCTATATTAAACATCAATCAGTCTGATCGAGTTAATTCAGGCCCGACCAAACGCACCCTGCAGACCCTCTACAGTCGATACTGTTACCTCTTTCGGCCGAACCCTAGGACCTAGAGCTTGACCTAGCATCTCACTTGGTGCACCTCAGCCAATGATTCGACCCTAGTTAAGTTGGTGAGGTCGAGCTATGCCCTATAGCATGCAAGCTAAGGCATATTATTGCCAGATAAGCAGCCAAAATGCGTGCCATAATTGTGACCTCTCGGTGTGCCGGTGAAGGAAATTTGGGGCCGGGCCGGGGTCAGGTCGACCCAGGCCTGTCCCACGTGCGATCTGCCTCTCACGTCATCAAGGTGGGACCCGCCTGGTGTGGTCCTCGGCTTCTCTACCGGACGCATGGATGCATGGGTCCCACGACTGGTGGTCTGCTCTGCTGCGAATCCCGCATCATTTGTCCTACGGTGGGACCCGCGTCTCTCTGCTCCGCGAACTGGATGCAGACGCGTGTATTAGTGGGTCCCGCACTACTCTGCTCAGTGAATAGAAAGTTGCATCGTGTCTCTGCTAGGTCCCTTTGCCCTGCAACCGTCTGCTGGTGTGGGGCCTGCCTCCTCAAATCAAATAGTTTAATTCGCAACTGTTATATTTAAAATAATAATAATATTTAATTTTTATGTATTAATTAATTAAATATCAAAAACTTTAATTGCTCATAATTATTAAACCAATAATCTAAATATATTAAATATATATCTCATTTTTCTCAGAAAATGAGAGGAATACTATGGTAGTATCAAATTTCCTGTATGGCACCTATTTAACGTAGTGCCATTTTAGTACTCCTACATTTGTACCAAAACTTCCCATAGCCATAACTTTATACACCCAACCTTAGCCAATATGAGTCTCATTTTAATTAGGAGAGTATCTAGTTTGTTTTGGTAGTATTTATTTTACTGTTGGGTCATTAGTGTGGCTAATCACTTTTAGAACCCTACCCTAATTGTATTCTTAAATACTAGAAATTTAATTGACCATAACGTGGTCAATTGGACTCCAAATTAGGTCATTCAAAATGCTATCTAGATCTGAAAAATATCACGAACAATAAATTAAAATAAAATTAAGGTTTTGACTACTAGAAACCCTAAGTTGACCAAAATATCTATAACCCTATTTTGGTCATAACTTGACCAAATGAAATCCAATTTGGGTCTATTCCCAGTTAAAGTGCTCAATGTGATATAGGAAAGCTGTAGCCACTAAGTTTGCCGAATTTGGACCATAAATGGAAAAGTTATGTTTGGGACCCTTCCATAAATCTTAAAATTACATAAATACCCATAATCTTGAAATCATCATAACTAATCCAATAGATCTCAGAATTTAGTGTTCTTAGACTCTATAGAATCCTTAGACAGTAACTTATAGTAAACTTCATAAAAATTTAGATTTTATTAAGTGAATTTACTAAAATGATATTTAATTTTTATGATATTAATTAATTAAATATCAAAAACTTTAATTGCTCATAATTATTAATCCAATAATCTAAATATATTAAATACATATCTCATTTTTCTCAGAAAAATGAGAGGAATATATGGTAGTATCAAATATTCGATATGACACCTATTTAGCATAGTGACATTTTAGGACCTCCTACAGTTGTACCAAAACTTCTCATAGCCGTATCAAATATCCTGTATGGCACCTATTTAACGTAGTGACATTTTAGGACCTCCTACATTTGTACCAAAACTTCTCATAGCCATAACTTTATACACCCAACCTTAGCCAATATGAGTCTCATTTTAATCAGGAGAGTATCTAGTTTGCTTTGGTAGTGTTTATTTGCTGTTGGGTCATTAGTGTGGCTAAATACTCTTAGAACCCTACCACAATTGTATTCTTAAATCTTAGAAATTCAATTGACCATAACTTGGTCAATTGGACTCCAAATTAGGTCATTCAAAATGCTATCTAGATTTGAAAAATATCACGAACAATAAATTGAAATAAAATTAGGGTTTTGACTACTAGAAACCCTAAGTTGACCAAAATATCCATAACCCTATTTAGGTTATAACTTAACCAAATGAAATCCAGTTTGGGTCTATTCCCAGTTAAAGTACTCAATGTGATATAGGAAAGCTATATCCATTGAGTTTGTTGAATTTGGACCTTAAATGGAAAAGTTAGGTTTTGGACCCTTACATAAATCTTAAAATTACATAAATACCCATAATCTTAAAATCATCATAACTAATCCAATAGACCTTAGAATTCAGTGTTCTTGAACTCCATATTGGATAATAATTTATAGTAAATTGTATAAAAATTTAGATTTCATTAAGTGAATTTACTAAAATCCCCCCCATAAGTTAGAATCCTTAATATGAACTTATATGACTTAATCCTTCTCCAAATTTATTGACTTACTGTCTATTTTTATGTTAGACAATAAGAGTTCAATAGACATCAAGAAAATCCAATTTAGAGCTCTAAGTCAAAAAATAGCTTTTAGACCCTTAAGTACGGGCAAAACAGTCATTTTTGCCCAAAATTTAGGTTAAGTGCCCTTAACATCTAAAATATCATATAGATTATTAAAATCAGTAATAAAACTGATTTAGAATCAATTTAAGTCATAAATCTCTCCATTTGCATAAATTTGATGAAAATCCTAATTTAGGCTTAAAATTTCCCTAAGGATAATATACCTTACTTAGCTAAAATTTATCATTAACTCTTTTAATTGAACAAAAATAGCGAAGGAAATTAAATTGAAATAAATTCAATCAATTCACTAATTTTTTTTTCTTAAGCCATTCTATTATGAGTCTATTAGAAATCTGCACCTCACATTATGACCCTTTCTTAAGATTAAGGATAGATCTTGGTAAGAGTTCATCCATTGAATAAAATGAGTTATTCAATAAATAAAACCTTAGTTTTATTAGTTTTTAGATTTTAATTATTTAATCTTTCAACTTTTAGATAAGATTAGGAGAATCATTCTATTAAGTTTGATTATGCTTAATAGAATTTGCCTCAATTATTAGTTCACACTTAGATTAAAACCTAGATCTTAAGCCTTACCTTTGGATTATGTGATTAACTCCAATTTGTGGTGCTTAATTCATAATCCATTATCTTAGTAAAATCTTGATCAGATCTTAGCTTAGAACATCTAAATTCATTAATTAGGACGTGATTATTTATTATTTAACTTGTAGTCGATTCTGATTGAATTAAATTAGAATCTGATCAGTTCTAATTGCTTTTAACCTATAAGGACGTGCTTCAAAATTACACTCGATAGTAGAAATTGGAGATCCTGAACTTGTGTAACTTGGAATAGTTAAAATAGTTTAATAGATAATAAATGATGTCACCTTGTGTAGTAGAGTCCCTTGGTCACTATTAATGTAATTGTGCTTACACATTCCTTTTATTTTGTGCCTTTACCTTGGACATGTCATACAAGATAACTGACAGACCTTAAATTTGTGTCTGCGCTTGCACGTAAGTGTACGTGGTCTAAAGTAATAAGTGAAAGTTTAGTTTCGAGATTTATTGTCCTCAGGGAGCAGTGGTTTTGATACTAAGTTTTATCTTCTTTCAGTAATATTTAGAATAATAATTTTTGGTTTGAGATGGTTCCTAAATTAACAATACAATTTACCTTATGATAAGATATGATTTGTTCAAAATGAGAGAGTTGAGGTTTCATTGTGGGACTTGCAAGGACTTGGTATTGTTACTTCATTATTGAAATGTACAAATTGATTTTTCCATGACTAATTAAATCAAGTGAATACTATTAAAATTGGAGTTAACCCCCAATTACAATAGGTTTAGATTTAGTGCAATAAGGAGAACTCCCCTTGGGGTTCTACCTTAGCACCTAAGCCTTTGTGAGATTGTGATTTAAATTTATCTTTGATTTCCGATATCTAGGTTACAAAATATTATCTCTTAATTATTAGATCTCACAAATATAATTTCCTTCAACATTACATCATGCGCTTACACATGCAGTTTAGTTAAATGAGAGGATGCATTGGGTCAAATGGACTATGTCACATTGTCCATTAGATTTTATACATCCTCTCATCCCTTCTACTTTGCTGAGTAACAAATTAAGTTGATGGGAACTTAGTTCATAAGCATCAATCTGTTGGAAGAGTTCTTAAGGAAGTGTGCAAGTGAGCTTGAGAATTTGCCACATAATTCTCAGCTCTACTTGCACTAATCTCCTTGCTCTAGTCTAATTGATGAGCTTGGAATTCAAGTTCTTTTCTTATTGATATTTCATTTTAGTTTTATTTAACAAGGAGAATTTTAATAGAATTTCATCCAGGCATTCATTCTATAATAATAAATAATAAAATAAAAATTAATTTTATTCATTCAAACAAATTTGTTTTAACAACAATTCTACCTTACATTGTCTTATGATTACATCCCAATCCTTTCTAAGGGGATTTAGCTTTCTATTACTAAATAAATAAATGCATACATGCAAAAGGAAGTAACCTCAATATCAGTTTACAGAAGAAAATAATTAAATAGAGTTTCAGAAGAGTATTAGGAAACACCCAGAGGTTTTCTAGGGTTCTCTTGATCTACCTCCATTACTTCTGCTTAACTTCTCCTCCTTTCCCTTGCTATCTTCTTCTCTTTACTCTTCACAGTTCACTGCTTGCCCCTTAGAGAGTTCTCTTTTTTTCTTTCTTGCAGTTTCCCTTTTAGGTCTTTTGAATGTTGAAATTAGGAACCCTCATTTGGTGTGAAATTGCCCTTTAAATAATAGAGTTTTCAGCCCCCATGCGTTAATCACAAGTGACCTTTCATCTCCTTTTTCTTTAATACTAGCAATTTAAATTTTAATCTGCTTAATCACTTGGGATTCCTCAGAGTTAATAGTTAATTCATGTTTCAAGAGATAGGGGAAGGCCAAAGGTTTGATTGTGCTCTTCCCTATGATGTATTCAATGTATATTCTAGAAATTTTCTGTAGCAGGCGCTATGGCACATTGCAGTGCACTGTGATGCGCTACAGCGCTTGCATTTGATTCTGTTAAATTTAGCTCTAGATGGGCTTTTTCACCGAGCATCCATCATGGCACACTGTAGTGGCTTCGATTCAAACACTATTCCACCGTGGCAGCTAAAGTTCAAATATTATTCCGCTTTACATTTTTATAATTTACCTTAAGGCCGCTACTACCTGCTGTGGTGGGCTGCGGTTGTTAGATTGTTGTGAATGCGGAATAATTACTGTTCAATTAATTCACATAAGGTTTTTTTATGATTAATCAGAAATGCCACCGTGGCGCACTGCGACGAGCTACAATGGGTTTTGTCCCAGGTCTGCATTAATCTTTATAGGGCAAAGCGCGCTGTGGCACACTCAGAGTGCACTGCAATAGTTAATCTTTCATGAAAGCAGATTTAGCACTGTTCAATTAGTTCATATATCATTTTTAATATTACTCTCGAGAAATGACGTTGCGGCCCGCTGCAGCGGTCTTCCTTCCTGGCCCTTAGGTATGTTCTAGGTGAAGTAATTTAGTAGATCGCCATGGCGCGTTGTGGCACGCCACCGTGGTTTTCTTCCAGAGTTCTTCAATTTAGCTCTGGATTGCCCTTTTCTTCATTTTTCCTGAAAATGTATAAATTCTACTCAAAGTATACTGATTTATATGATGCTTTAAATGTTCTTAAACACTTAATTTTGCTAAAAATTTTGGATATACTAATAATATTATTGCATGAAATAAAAACTAAGAATAATTAGGATAACATTTGCATTGGGTTTAGTATTCAGGTTGATTCTGGTGCACATTTACCCTAATGGACAGGGGTAAGGAGAAATAAGGGATAACTTTGCATTACTCATTGAGCAGTGTGGTGTTAAGTTTGGAACCCATAAAATCTTACAGATGTGCTTGACTCCTCAGCTGCTTCTGGAAGTATTCACAAGAGCAAAGTAAAATAACAAAAATTTACTACATTTGCATTTATTGCCTCAAAGTCCCGCCTGTTCAGTTCAGTTTTGCCCTAGCCCATAAAGGCTTTGGGAATATTATTGTGGCCCGATTGGCCAATTTCTGATATGGTAGTTTGTACATATCTGTTACTATTTACTATTTACTGCTTACTATTTTACTATTGTATTTTACTTCAGTCAGCTTTAATTTACTTGCTTACTCATATATTATAGGATGCTAGATTTTGTTGCTACTTATTATATGTATAACAGTCAAATTATTTATCTTTAAATCTACATATGTCATATGATCATTAGCATATTTATGGTGTAGTCTTTCCTTTCAGTACTTTTGTATATTTTATTTTTATATATATGTCTAACCTTATTTTAGCTTATTTTGAGGTATGACTTTTGCCTCATTCTTGCTTAGTTATAAATACTTTATTTATAACTTATCATATCCATTATATGCCTATTGCTCTTATGCTAGTTAGGTTTTGTATTATTAAGTATAGGTGACATTAATAATTCATTAAATAATATATCAACCTAAAATATACTTAGACAATTGTCTAATAAGAATATTCTTTTGTTGGCTGGGGCCCTAGCATTGTAAAATCGACAATATCATAATCGGATCATTTTGAGGAGCTTGGACCTGAAGAGGAGCCCTTTCTTGAGGAGTAGCAGCTGGGTGAAACAGAAGCTACTTAGTCCTTTTTACTGCTTTATTATGAGGATGTGAAATATTCTTTATTCTCCTTTCATTAAACTTATTTAAAATTTTGTAATAATACAGATACTTTTAACTGTATTTTTTGTATTATATAATTTATTCTGAGCTGTATGTTGCACTCTCCTATATATTGTTGTAAATTAGATGTACTATTTATTTATTTTGCTTCTACACTCTGAGCTTGAGTTTATGTTTACTTAGTGATTAATTCATGTTGTATGTATTCTGAGCATATCTCTCCCTTATTAGTGGATTGTGAATTATACATAATCTAATGATAAGTAAGGTAATTGCCAGAGTGGCACATCTCCCCTTGGCTTAATCTTGTGGATTGAGGGGAGAGGCATCACAGTTGGTATCAGAGAACTCCATAAGATGTCAGATTGGAAATTTTCATTTCCCCTCTACCTAATGGATTATTCTTCTGCCAATCAGTCACTAACTAAAATAAGCGAGTCACATCCAAATTACTACAATATCCTGCTCAGAATAAAAATGCATAAGAATGAAAAATGCATATATAAGTAAGATGAAATGCTCAAATATAAAGAACATAGATTAAAGAAACTGAACTAATAAACCTTAATTTAACTTGTGAAATCATTAAACATTCGAAGATGTCATTCTGGTAGTGCTATCGGCAATTTGAGGTATGGGAGTATGTCTCCCAGTTTAACCAAGGATACGGGTGATACATTGAAGGAGTGTTAGAGCAAGGAGTTCGAGTACTAGATCGAATGATCCAACACAACGTCTTTAAAGGCTTCAACCTTCCCGCTCTAACCAAGGAGTGGCTGAAGTGTGTGCGCTTGTTATGGAAGCGATAGAATGTCCTGATGACATTCGAGTTTCCTTAGTATCCCTCCTCATTCAGGACAACGCCAAAGATTGGTGGGTTGTCACCCACTGGTCACTCATCCATAGGCGCGAAGGAAGGCGGCGTGAGGCTACCTATGAAGATTTCTATCATGCTTTTATCACAAAATATATCAGGTTGAGGTTTCAACATTTAGA
This sequence comes from Gastrodia elata, assembly GCA_016760335.1. NCBI lineage: Eukaryota > Viridiplantae > Streptophyta > Magnoliopsida > Asparagales > Orchidaceae > Gastrodia > Gastrodia elata. The sequence continues at coordinate 23,181,307 of CM028670.1, read as the reverse complement.
TTCTTGCTTTCTATTGTGTCTTCCTATTTCATGTAATACGATGATTATCATGTTTTTCCTCAATTTTCTAAAAGGTGTCATTTTCTAAATTCAGACTAGCACAAAAATGAATTCTGGTCAAAGTTCCTCCCCAGCTGCATCTGGCAGCTCATCCTCTGAACTGAGCGCCCTACTTGAAGCAATCAAAATGATGATAGATTTGCATAATATGCAAGCCGAAAGATTGGTGGAATCCCAATCAAAATAATTCAAGAGAATGGAACGAATATTGATGGCAAATATAAATCCAAGTCCTCCAAATTCTGAGACAGCCCCTGCATCCTACTACTCGTTCCAGCATCACGTTCATTCCGTAGATGGAATGCTACATAGTTTCCTACATTTAAGGTCCCCTTTTGATGGGAGCATTTTGGCTATCGACACAGCTAGCTGGATCAAGATGGTGGAGAAAAATCTCACTAGTATCAAGTGTCCTAACTCCAAAGTAATATGTTTGACCACCCACCTTTGCCAAGATAAAGTGGAGTATTAGTGGGATAATACCCGTAACACATTGTTTGCTGACCTGGAGCTTGAGAACATCACATGGGATGAGTTCATTGAGGCATTTCAAGCTCAATACATCCCCACTTATGTGAAGCATAATTTGGGGGATCAGTTCTTGAAACTACAACAAGGAAACTGCTTCGTCTCGGCATATGAATAAGAATTTTAGCGACTATCAAGGTTCGCCGCCGACCTCGTCCCTACTGAATCAGATTGATGCCAATTCTTCCGAAGTGGTTTGTGACCCTCCATTTGAAGACACGTCATTTCCCGCTGCCTGACCAAATTCATAAAACTCTTGGAATCCGCAAAAATGGTGGAGCAAGATCAAGCGTTGGAAGGACCCAAGCGAAGTTTTGGGTCGACCTCATTCCAGCATGAGCACCCTAAATGAGCTAGGGTATGCCAACTTGAAGTAAAAGCTTCATCCGCCAATTGCACTCGACCCCACCCTTACGGTCGGTGCTACCACAAAATTGGGAATTGCTTCAATTGTGGGAGGCCAGGCCACTCCTACTACCGGTGTAGGTACACCAATACCAACGATGGCGATCAACTTGATAAATCTAAGTGTCGACAGGTATTCAACCTATTCCATTGTAATAACCCAAGGTTGTTACTCAGCTTAATTTAAGCCTAATCGTATCTCACTTATCATTATGTTAATTTCATCTAGCTGTTAGAATCAATCCCTAAAAAATTTGGATTATTTTAATATTTAATTAATTAGAAAATTAAAGTATTTATTTTGATCTCAAAATTGAAATTTGACTTTGCCGTTGCGATCATCACCCCCAAATTAGCTAGGGGTGATGTCTTGGACGTGTTTGGAAGTCGTCGAATTTTCGTGAATATTTTAATATAATTAAATGCACCGGAAAATAGAATAATTAAATAATCATCGGAATCAAATTTTGACTTCACCGTTGAATTCCTCACCCCCAAATTAGCTAGGTTTGAAGTTTTGAGATTTTTCAGAATATAATTTAATTTGAATTTTTAATAAATTAAAAATTATGAATAATAATTTATTATTCCTTAATTTACTTTTTCTCTTTGCTTAGCTCTCCTAAATTTCAGTAGGCCATCATCCTCTTCATTCGGCTGACCCCTTACCTCCCTAGTGCACATTAAAAGTTGAGGCCATCCCTATCCTCCCCCTTCTTAATTGCAATGCTTGATGGCTAAGGCCATCCCCCTCCCCTTACCTCATAACTCCCTAGCTCATAGTCTTCCCCTTCCTTCTTCTTCTTTAAAGAGAAATCTCAGCCCTCCTTATTTTTTTTGCTATCAAGCTAAAAGCTTCCTATTTATTTCCCCCATTGTTGAGCTTGGTGATGATGAAGGAGCATCCCTCCCTTAAAGGTCTTGAGGAAAATAAATGTTTCTTCTTTCTCTCCCAAAGCCTTTATCACCATTGTTCATATAGCTAGGATGATCCGTTCATGTTGATTTTGGTGTCAATGGAAAGGTATCGGAAAACCTTTTCCATTGATATATGGAACCGCTCATGGAATGCTCTATATTGAGAGTATTTGAGCTCGAAAGTGTGACCCTTCATGATTTTTGCACAGGCGAAATCACCGTCGGGCGTTACAGCACACCGTAGCTTCCAGAAAATTCATTTGACCATATCTTAGTCATTTATACTCCAAATCCAAAATTTAAAGTGCAAGATAGTTTAGAATTTCAGTGCCAACAATAATCTAAGATAATATTTAGGTTCTGAACCCTAAAAATCTAGAAAATGACCAAAATATCTTAACCTTAATTAGGTCATAACTTGACCAATTGAAGTTCAATTTGTGTCTACTCCCAGTTAAAGTACTCAGTATGATATAAGGAAGTTATAGCGACTAAGTTTGCTAAATTTGAACATCAAATGAAAAAGTTAGCTTTTTGACCCCCCTTAGCTTAGAAAATTACCAAATTGTCCTTGGAAATTGAAATGGCTATAACTAATTCATTAGACTTCAGAATTTAGTGTTCTTAGACTCTATATAATCCATGAACATCAACTAATAGTAAACTGCATAAAAATTTAGATTTTATTAGGTGTAATTTATTAAAATTCCCCATAGGTCAAAAACCTTAGTTTGGACCCATAGAACTCATTTCTTATCCAAATTGTATGATTAGGGTGCCATTAGTTTTCTTAAGCATAGTAGAATAAATGTGTTAAGTGATTTATTTTTTTGATCTCTATATTTCAATTTATGCCATAATCTTGTTAAACATGATTAGTAAAAATTAGGGTTTGTAATCATTGAATTTTAGCAAACTTAGTCTTTGATTAATTGTATAATAAGATAAACTTATGAGTCAAATTGTATGAATTTCTGATGATTAGATTTGTAGTTATGTGCTAATACTTTTGGACTGATTTAGGATTTGATTAACACTAATTACTTTTTGGTTTCTGAAAATTTTCTATTAATATGATTCATAACAGTAAGGGATTTATATTGAAATCATGTATGCAAATTTAGGATGTATAAATTGAATAAATCAAAAACAAAGAACTTAATCATCATAATTAACTTAAGAAGTCTTAAGACTTTGATCAAGCTATTAAGACTTGATCTAGGTCTAAGATTGCCACCAATAATACATCCCAAATTCACTGATTTGACATTTGATTTATAAATAAACATTTGATCTTAATTGGGCATGAGTAAGGGGTCAAACCCTAATCTAGTTGATTAAGATCCAAACTCTTAAATCCTTAATTAAATTGACTTGATTACAAGATAAGGAAATTGACATTGTTCCAATAATGCATCTGATTTAGTATTGATCTTAAACATTTGAATTAGACATGTTAAGATTATTGATAAATCTATGTGATTGATTAATCTAAATCTAAACTTTAGATCCTTGATTTTCTCCTAAATAAGACTACTAGCATAAAAAGATAATAGAACTAAATTTATTTAATAATTGATTTGACTCTAATAACATCCTTGATTTAAATCCCATAATCTTAGAATAGGATATGATCAGATGACTTAATCATCTAATCTGATCACTCTAAACTTAATTATTAAATGGAACCTAATATGTTAGCTTTAGAATTAAGGGTATGAGATCTTAAGTATCTCAGCATATGATGGCCTCTGAAATATTTTAACGACCTAAATTTAAATATACATTGAGGCAGGGGAATTTTGTATAACTCATTGAGGTAGAATGTTAGATGATCCCTTAACCCTAGAAGTTGATCTTATCCCCTCAGGGTAGGAATCACTTAAGATATTAGAATGACACTTTTTCTTGTAGTAGAACCCATATTTAGTGATCCTTGATCACCCTCTTCTTGGAGCCTTGTATAGGACTTACCTATTTAGCAAAAAAATCAATAGTCTTGATAAATCTTTATTGATTAAATAGAATTGTTTGAACCTAGGTTATTGGTTAGTGTATTAGAGTATACCCATAGTATAGGATTATTTCTGTAATATTCAGGATTGGTTGATTCACTATAATATGGACTTATGACCAGGTGCTATTCCGAAGGATTAGACGAATATAGTCCCGTTAGAGTAAATCTTCCAAGACTAAGAGTATTACAATTAGTGAACAAGATCCTTAGTTGAGATGTAAACTGTGATCGAGTTCTGCCTCCTATCGTAGTGCGCTTCGATAAGTGCAGTTTAAGCAAACTAAGTATCTTAAGTCACATTGCATAGACCACTAAGTATGTTTATAATTAGGTCATTTAATGGCTTAGCTTGATATATAAACTGTGACTGGGTTTTTCCTTCTATCGTAGTGCATTTCGATAAGTGCAATTTTAAGTAAGCTAAGGGTTAAATCCACCTCTTTTAGAGACATATAACCATGTGTATACAACCTTTCCAACTAATGATTTTAAGTAAACTCTCAATTTTAACCAATTATCGAACTAGAACCTAGGAGTTAGAATACTTTTAGCAAGATTCTGCACAATGGAGACATTGAATTCATTATCAGATTTCAAAGCATTTTTTGGATTTTTTTTGGATTAACCTCATGTGGTTTAGAAGCATGAGCATGAGCATAAGCATGATATGTGAGTATCAGAATAATATATGAGTATCAGTGATGATTTATGAGTTACGAAATGTTGTATACATTGACTGGAGAATTTCAGGATGCATCAGCATCACAGTAAATAGTATTTCTAACTGGATGTATGTATACAATGGACCGTACTACTCATAGTAGTTCAGTGATATTTTGGTTGTATATTAGTAGCATTCAATGTTGTGGCATATTCAGATGCACAGTTTCAGTGATATACAACATAGTTTTATAGATCATTACTCAATTTTTAGATCTATTACTATTTTTGGTCTACCTTTAATATTCAGTTTATAGTTCAATTTTGCTTTAGTTTACTTCAATTTGTATAATTTTATACAATTTTATACTTTCAGCTATCTTTATAGTGTTACTATAGATTTAATTACGTTATGTAAATGTTAAATGAATAACTAGAATTATTTAGATTAAGTCTAACATGAGGTACTTTTGGGATCCGGCAATTTTCTAGATCTTGAACAGTATATTGAGCCAGGTTAGGAGGACACCCAGGAGATTCAGGAGGAGCTAGTGGAGCACTAGTGGATTCTTCTTTAGCTTTACCTTTCGCTTAGTTCTGTTTAGTACTAGCTTTTATGTCTATTTCAGTAAAATGTTGTAATAATTTTGGATATATTTTCTTTTCTTTTTTGAGATGAATGTTTTCATACAGCTTCTGTGATGAATGTTTCTGGATGTTTGCTTAGCTTCCACACTCTGTTATATACTACTTATACTTAGTATTATAATGTGATTAATATACTGGAAATACTGATATCTTATGCATACATTGGATTCCTTATGTGTATTTCAAATCCAATGTATGTATCAGTCAAATACTTAGGATAAGGATACTACTCTTATCTTAAGTATTAGCTCTCAACCCTCCTTGATGTTGAGTCAGCAGCCCTTCAGAGGGGTTTTGTTTCAGCTATTCGAGGAGACGGGATATTCCTCCTCGAGTGGCGCACCGCTCTGCCGCCAATCTTATTATACCTATCTTTTGCATGCGGCGACGGGGTGGGGCGCTACATCCATAAACCCTTAATAACCCTCCATGCACTACCTCCTCCCCCAGTTTAAAGATCAGAATTGAATGAAATTTTTCTTTATTTTAGATATATTTTATGGATTCATCACACCCCCATGCTTCAATTCTTGCTCATCATCGAGTAAGTTCAAAATGATATTTTTTCTATTTTATTGGGATGATAGTCACAACAATGTATTTAGAATAAATATAAGTCAAGGTGTGAGTATAGCAATAATAAAATGAAACATTTAGCAATATAAATGTTTTAATCGTAGCAATAAGTGGGTTAATCAATTCATCTCCAAATATTTATTTTTTCATGCTTGACACTAGGTGATGGGTAAAGTTCATTGTGGACCATAGAGTAGAGAGGTGGTCTAAGACTCCAAGAGTTTTTCCATATGTGCTCCTTCTTATGAATCACAAAGATGAAGAGATTAAAGGAGAGATATTTTTCTTCATCCTTTCACAATAAACTAACAATTGCTGGTGTAGAAGCAAAAACCCTTTAATGGTAGCTTGTATATACTAAAAAAATAAAAAACTCGCACTAAATGAACATCTTAAGGGCTAAGAATGATGAAACTTTAATGAATCAAAACACATTCTATTATAAAAAAAAGGTTAAAACATTAATGAAGCCCATTAAATTGATTTAACAAAGGACATAATTACAAAGGCAAAGAACATTAAAATGGCTGTCAGATTGAAATGCAAAACTACCTACAATAGATAAAACTTTAGTTGGATTGAACTCTAAGTATCAGTATTGAGATATTTTTCATCATCCCTTTTATATATATATTTTGTTCTTTTCAATCTTAGGGAGAGATACTTTTCTTCATCCCCAACATACATCTCTGTGATCATGAAGTCCTACGGGAGCCTAGCACACTTGTTTTAGAGTACTCACCAAATTTTCTAGTCTAAGTCCAATGCCTTCCCCCATACTTAGTTCAAGGCATTAAGTTGAATTTTTGGAGATTAGATTATCCTCCATTCACTCCTTAATTAAAATATTTTAGTGCTTATAATGCATTTAGTCATTTTTGATAAGCTCCTTTTTACTTATTTCAAATTCCAACTTGACATTTTTGTGATTTTTATTTCCATGAAAATTTTAGAAAAAATATGTCATTGAGAAATACCATAAAAATGAGGGAAATATGAAAATTCATAAAATAAAATCTCAAAATAAGACACAAAAAATAAAAATACAAAGTAAAACACAGAAAAAGAAAAAAAGAAAAAATACAACCTATTTATTTCTGGGTTGCCTCCCAATAAGCACTTGTTTTAGTGTCTCAACCTGACATGAGAAAGATCCTCATGTGATACCTTCATCTGGGAGGTCTTGAAGGGTCCATCCCCCTATTTCTTGAAAGATTCCTTCCTCCAAGTAGAGCTTTAGACATTTTCCATTTACCTTAAAAGTGCCATCTTTGGAGGCGACCTTAACTGCTCCATGAGAAAAAACCTTTGTGATAGTAAATGGTCATGTCCATCTTGACTTCAATTTTCTTGGAAATAGTCTTAATCTAGAGTTAAAAAATAGTACTTTCATTCCAAGTTGAAAATATTTTGGCTTTATCAGCTTATCGTGCCATTTTTTTGTTCTCTTTATACAACTTGGCACTTTCATAGGCGTTTAACCTAAATTCGTTAAGTTCATTTAGTTGCAGCATTCTTTGTGCCTTTTGGGGATCAAAATTTAAATTTTTTATTGCCCAAAAGGCTCGTGCTCAAGTTCTACCGGAAGGTGGCATGATTTTCCATAAATGAGTTTATAAGGGGACATTCCTAAAGGGGTTTTGAAGGCAGTTCTATAAGCCCAAGGGGCATCCTGAAGTTTTAAAGTCCAGTCCTTTCTATTTTGGTTTATAATTTTCTCTAAAATTTGTTTAAGTTCTCTGTTGGAGACTTCAACTAGCCCGCTAGTTTGGGGGTGGTAAGGAGTACCCACCTTATGTCTCACCCCATAACTTTTTAATACATTCTCTAATTGCCTATTGCAGAAGTATTTTCCCCTATCACTGATTAAGAATCTGGGCATCCCAAATCTAGCTAGCATGTGTTCCTTGAGAAATTTAATCACAGTTTTAGCATCATTGTTTATACATGCCACTGCCTCAACCCATTTTGAGACATATTCAACCGCCACAAGGATATACAGATTGGCTTGAGACGAGGGAAAAGGTCCCATGAAGTCGATTCCCGACATATCGAATAGTTATACTTCAAAAATTCCATTTAAAGGGAGCTCATCCCTTTTGCTTAAATTCCCGGTTCTATGGCACTTGTCACAACTTTTGACAAAGTCGACAGCATCTTTGAACAAATGGGGCCAAACGAATCCGGATTGAAGCACCTTTGCAGCCGTTCGCTCAATCCCATGGGGCCCTCCAAAAGGAGATGTGTGACAATGAAAGAGAATATTTCTGGTGTCAGAGTTCGAAACACATTTCCTTAGGAGTTGATCATTGCAACATTTATACAAAAAGGGATCATACCAAAAGTAATTTTTTATATCAGCGAAAAATTGCTTTCTTTGTTGGTAACTCATATCTTTTGGTATGATTCCTCCTGCAAGGTAGTTTGTAATGTCAGCAAACCAGGGAGGATCATTTGTAGCCAACCCATAAAGCTTCTCGTCGGGGAAAGATTTACTAATTTCGGTCAACTTATCATGATCAAGGTGGGTCAATCTAGATAAATGATCAGCTAGCACATTTTCACTCCCCTTCTTATCCCGGATTTCAAGATCGAATTCTTGCAAGATCAACACCCAATGTATCAAGCGTGGTTTTGCCTCCTTCTTTTGGAGAAGATACTTGATAGCAGCATGATCAGTGTAAACAATAGTTTTAGACCCAATAAGATACGACCTAAATTTAGTGAAGGAAAAAATGACAGCAAGAAACTCTTTTTCCGTGGTAGCATAATTTCTTTGAGCATCATCCATGTAAAATACTAAAATTTTATTCTCAATTATTTATTAATATTTAAATAATTTTGACCTCAAATTGAAAATTTGACTTCACCATTGCGCTCACCACCCCCAAATTAACTAGGGGTGAAGTTTTGAACGCATTTGGAAGTCATTGAAATTTTGACGAATATTTTAATATTATTTAAATACCTGAAAATTCAAGTAATTAAATACTCATCGGATCAAAAATTCGAGTGCGTCATTGTGTTCAGAAGCCCTCAATTAACTAGGATTGATATTTTTAAAAAATTTTGGAAAATATTTATTAAATTAAGTTTAATTAATTAATTGATTAAAATAATTAATATTTAATTAATTCGAAACGGCGCCGTCGCTTAAGCTGTAACGCCGTCATTTTTATATTTAATTTTCCGTTCATTTGGACGGATTACCTGCGCCGTCTGATCGCTCGATCAGACGGCTGAGGATCATCCTCATCGCGAAGAGGACACGCGGCGAAGGCTTCCACACGTCGCTCCAAACCCTAAACCGCGCGGCATCTTCCGGCAAATCCACGCGCCAAGCACCGCTTAGGGATAGATTTAAGACCCCAAATGGATCCCAAAAGCCAGAGTTTATGCTTAAGATCGAAGCACACAAATTAAAAAGGTGTCAACAAAAGTAAACCCTAACTTTCCAGAATCTGCAACTCACGGTACCTCCTACCATCTTCCTTATTCAATTAAGTATGCTTCCTAATATTGTTTATTGTTCGATCGATCGATTAAATTGATCGATCGATCGAACGATCATTCGAATCGTGGCTATCTCCCTCCATCGACTAAACCCTAATTTTGCGCCGATTAAGGGAAGACGAAGGGGCGCCCGACGCGTCCTGAACCGGTCCGGGTTCAGCCTGGCCGGTTCAACTCTTCCTAATTTTTGAACCGGTGGGCCCCTGCATACACGTGTCGCTCCTCCATTTGAGCCGCAGTTGCAGTGGGGCCCGCAACTGACCAACCGTGTCAGCTTGTCTCTTCCGAGACAGCGGCGGGTCCCACTCGCCTGTCTCGGCCAATCATAGCAGGACACGTGTCCTCTGTGGCCCCCACCTGCAGAAATAAAAATATTTATAAATATATATATAATAACAACAGATATATAAAATCTGTTATATATAATAAATAATATATATATATATATATATATAAATTGTCTAATTAAATAAGCAGAATAAAATTATTATAATAATACACAGATAATTATAAAATATAAAGATATTAATTAACTTAATAAAATAGGCAAGTATAAATACTTATAAATATAAATATATAATTAGTATTAGATTAATAATAACATCTTAAATATTTAACAGAAAACAAAAATATTTAATAATTAAATAAAATAAACATTAATGTAATATAAATATACAGTAAAAGCTCAGATAAAATAAAAAAATTTAATTATATATATATATATATATATATATATATATATATATAAATACAACTCAAATCAGAAAAAAACTAAAATAATATATATATTAATAATAATAGAAATTTTTATAAATAAATAAAATAAAAACATAAATGTATTTGCAAACAGAAATTTAATATATTTAATAAATAAAATAAAATAAAACAATTAATAAATAAACATTTTTTTTAAAACAGAAAATATTATAAATATATATATATATATATATATATATATATATATCAAATCAATTAAAATACAATAATAATAATAAACAGAAAAATAAAAATAAAACATACTTTAAATAGTAACAGAATTAATAAATATTAAATTATGGAAATATTAAAATAATTAATTAAATGCAAATAAATATACAAACAAATAAATTAATACTTAATATAATATAATAATTAAAAATATTAAAATTTATATTAATTATTAGATCAATAAATAACATTTTAATAAATAATAGAAATATTTAATCAAACAGAATAAATAAAACAGATGAAAAAGTTAAATTAAATACTAAATATAATAAAGAATAATTAACTTAATTAATTTTAGAAAATCATAACTCCTAAAATACATATCCAAATACAAGAATTATATATATTAAATTAATCAACAAAAATCAAGGATTATTTTAGTGCTAATTAAATTTCAGTAAGATTAATATTTTGTAAAGTGATGTTTTAGGATATTAAATAAATCAAAATAGTTTACAAATAATCAAACAATCATAACTTTTAAATCCATTAACCCAAGCATAGGTCTTAAAATACCTAGAAAATCATAAAGAATATTTTAGAAGTATTAATTTTGCTGTTTGAATTAAAATTTGACTAATCACAATTAGGACTTAACTCTAATTAAACCTTTAAACCTAGAAACTTCAAATAGCCATAAGTTAGTCAATTTAACTCCAAATAAAGTAATCCAAATATCTATTTAGATCAGAAAATCTTAAATTTCAGTAAACTGCAAAAATATTTAAAATCCAACAGTTAGATCTCCTAATTAACCCTAATTACTTTAAAAACTTGATTAGTGAATATTAGCAAATATAATAATCCAAATTAAATGATTTTAGTTTTAAATGACTCATAAAGTAAATTAGAACTTAAATGTATAATTAGATTGATAATTTTGTGACTAAATTCACTAATCACTCACTAATTATAATAAACCCTACAAATTAGAATAGTTATAACTTAACCAATTTGTATCAGAATTTGATAATTTTGGACTCTATAAAAACCTTAGGATATAATCTACAATAAACTAATATAAATTTTATATTTTATTAAAAGTAAAATTACTAAATGCTCTTATAAGGTCAAATTCCCAATTTGACCTTATAAGGCATAAATAATTATATAACTTAATAAAATAATTCAAATAAATCAAAATAGTCATTTTATAAACCTAATACTACAAATAATGAGAAAAACATTAAATTAATAAATTTCATTATTTTGGCAAATCAAAGAAATTAAATTTGGTTGATTTTATCAAAACAAGTCAGGTACGCAAATTTACTTATAAGTCTTATTTCAGTATTCTTATTTGAGCCATTTTCCATTTGAGTATTATTTGCACTGCTTACCGCATTTTAATCTGTAAAAGAATTATATCAAAAAGCATGTAACAAAAAGAATTTATATATATTTTGTGGTGTATGTCTTTGGAGGGTGGAACGCAACACTGTGAATCTGTACAGATTGGGCCAGCTAGCAGCCCCTGGGAGTTATATGGAGGGATTTAGCCTCTTGTAGGAAGTAGGCAAATCCAGAGGAAAGACACACCATCAGTTTCTATTTTGAGTAAGCTACCGACGGGTGGCGAGATAAGCTTCCTACAGATTATGCCTATGGGTTTACCCATTTGGGCTTAAGGGTCTCCGGACTCGACTTATTGTTACATATGCTTTTGATAAAATTTATTTCATATATGTTGATTTTCACAGCTATTTTGTAGGGCAAAAATTGCATTTGGAAATTGCTTACTTTATTTGCATTATTTCTATTATTTTCATATGTGATTCATACAGATTATAGGATGCTAGATTTATTCTTATAAGAACAATTTGCGTACTCCTACCTGACTGGTAAACTGAATTTTTCAGGTTTTGATAATTAAAAAGTTTAGAAGATCTGCCAAGATTAAAAGAAGAAGAATTTAAAGAAGCAGAAGAATGTAGATATTTTATATTTTGTAAAATTTAAACTGTTGTAACTTTTCATATATATTTTGGCTCTATGTATAAAAGGACTATGAATTATTATTTTATTTTATTATGTCCTGTTTATAAAAATATATAAATTTTTAATTGAGATGAATTGTTCTTTAAAAACTCTCGAACTTCGATCCCCGGTCGCCACAGAAATTGGTATCAGAGCGAAGTTTGAGACTATTTAAGGAATATATCATTTAAGAGCCAACTATATGAATACAGTTACTAAATTAAATAGTAGTTAGATTTTAAGTTGGAGAGCCAACTAAGTATAATTTGTTATTTCCCAGATTATGGATAGTCAAAATAACAACAACAACAACAATCAATCACAGGAGGAAAATGTTCCTCAAAATACTCCTAGTCACAACGAGATTGTTTCACCTAACGTTGAAGCAGTCTGTCCCTTCGATCATAGTGGAGCAAACCAAATGCTCCAGTTCATAAATATGATGAGTCAATTCATGAACAGTCAACAAATTCAAAACCCAAATCCTATTCAGAGGAAAGTAGTAAATGAAAACATGCATGTTTTCCTTAAGCTTCAGCCTCCCAGATTTAATGGCAAAGCAACTCCTTACCAAGCTGAGGAGTGGATCCAATGGATAGAAAAAGAGTTCAGATGTGCTAAGATGCTCTGAAGATCAGAAGGTATCCCTAGCTACTTATCTTCTGACAGAAGCTGCTGAAAAGTGGTAGAAGATGGCCAAGAACACAACATTCCAGAATAGATCAGAAGAAGAGATCCAATGGGAGGAATTCGTGAAAACATTCTTAGGCAAATATGTGCCCCAATCTGCCAGGCAAACGATGAGAAAGGAACTTCTAAACCTAAAGCAAGGAAGTCATTCAGTGACTGAATATGAAGAGGAATTCACTCGTTTGGTCAGCTTTGCCCCAGAAATGGTTACTACTGAAGAAGTCAGATGTCATTTGTTCCTTAATGGATTAAGGAATAACTTTCAACATATTTTGACACCTCTTCAAATCTTAAACCTTGCTCAACTAGTAGAAAAGGCCAAGCTTATGGAAGCTCAAGAAGAGCAGTACTCTTCAAAAATGAAAAGGCCAGCATTCTCCCCTCATTTTCAATCTAAGAGGCAACACTTCTCTAGACTTCAAGGAAAAGTGTATAATATTCAAGGTAATTCAAGTAGACCTGCTCCAGGCACACCAAACACCTACAGATTTTGTGGAAGAAGTCATAATACAGATAAATGCTTTACCGGTGAAGGTCAATACCGCCGATGTGGAAGGACGAACCATTCCGTAAAATTCTGCCGTGCCATTTATACAGTCAATGTGCATCAAATTCCAAATCAAGGCAAAGCAGTTATAAGAAATCAGGGAAGACCACCAATTAACCAAGGAAATAATGTTGCATCTTCCAGTAATCCAAGAAATAATCAAGCCCATGACAGAATATTTAACTTATCTCAAGAAGAGGCAAAAGAAGAACCTGATGTGGTCACAAGTACCATTTTATTATTTCAATATCCGTGTTCAGTCCTTTTTGATTCTGGAGCTACGCATTCTTTTATTGCGTCAAAAATAGTTCAACAATATTCATTACCAGTAGAACAACTTTCATCAGCCCTTAAAGTTAATCTACCATCAGGAGAGTTTTTAGAAATAAACATCTTCTGTAATTGCAAGTTAAATATAAATGGAAATTCTTGGGAAGCTAAACTCACAGTCATCCCTATAACTAATTTTGATATTATCCTTGGGATGGACTGGATGAGTCAGAATAAGGCATTAATTGATTGTGCAAAGAAGAGGGTATATATTTATAATGAAGATAAGAGAGTAACCTTTATTGGTCAAAGAAGTACAATTATTAGTCTTATCCCAGTAAACAAGATTGAGAAATTCATTAGAAAGAAGTATCCTATATTCCTAACCCTACTCTCAAGTTCTGAAGTTAAAACTACAACATTAGAAGAGACTCCTGTAGTGAAAGAATATGCAGATGTATTTCCAGATGAACTTCTAGGTTTGCCACCTCAAAGAGAAGTGGAGTTTAGTATTGACTTGAGTCAAGGAACAAACCCTTTATCTAAAGCTCCATACAGAATGGCACCCAAAGAGTTAGAACTACTTAAGAATCAACTTCAAGAGTTGACTGAAAAAAGATTTATAAGACCAAGTAATTCTCCTTGGGGAGCCCCAGTTTTGTTTGTTAAGAAGAAAGATGGAAGTATGCGATTATGTATCGATTACTGGGAATTAAATAAGGTTACTATTAAGAACAAATACCCATTACCAATAATAGATGATTTATTTGACCAGTTAGTTGGTGCTTCCATATTTTCAAAAATTGATCTGAGATCTGGTTATCACCAACTCTGTATCAAAGATGAAGATATTCCTAATTCTGCATTCAGAACAAGATATGGGCATTATGAATTTTTAGTGATGCCGTTTGGGTTAACAAATGCCCCATCCTATTTTATGGATCTGATGCAGCGAATAATGAAATCCTATCTGGATTCCTTTATCATCATCTTTATTGATGATATATTGATCTATTCTAAGAATGCTAAGGAATATGAAGAGCATCTTAGAATCACCTTAAACCTGCTAAGGCAACATCAACTGTACGCCAAATTCTCAAAATGTGAATTTTGGCTTCACTCAGTCGCCTTCTTAGGCCATATAATTAGTAAGGAAGGAATATCAGTCGATCCCAGCAAAATAAGTGCAATTCAAGATTGGCCCCAACCTACTTCAGTAACAAAAATAAGAAGTTTCTTGGGATTAGCTGGGTACTATCGCAAGTTTGTTAAGAACTTCTCTCAAATTGCAGTCCCTCTTACTCGTCTCACTCAAAAAGATGTAACTTATGTTTGGGACTCATCTTGTGAATCAATGTTTAAGAAATTAAAAGAATGTCTAACCTCAGCTCCTATTCTAGTTCTACCAGTTAAAGGAAAAGAATATCAGATTTATTGTGATGCTTCTAGAATTGGATTAGGCTGTGTTCTCATGCAAGAAGGAAAAGTGATAGCTTTTGCATCTAGATAGCTTAAAGTCTATGAGAATAATTATCCAGTTCATGATCTGGAGTAGGCTGCAATAGTCTTTGCACTAAAGATCTGGAGACACTACTTATATGGAGTAAGATGTGAAGTCTTCACAGATCATCAAAGTCTGAAGTATATATTTACTCAGAAAGAGATCAATTTAAGACAACAAAGATGGTTAGAATTAATCAAAGATTATGATTTATCAATTCAATATCATCCTGGCAAGGCAAATGTAGTAGCAGATGCACTAAGTAGAAAGGCAGTTTCACATTTGCATATTTTGACTTCTAATCCTATATTACTCAAGGAAATAGAAGATCTTCAGTTAGAAGTCAAATTGCCATCAAATGCTAAGTTATTTTAGATGACTGTTGAATGTTCATTAATGAATGAGATTAAAGAAGCTCAACATCTTGATGAAGAATATACCTCCTTATCTGCATCCATTCAATCAGGAAAGCACTTAGAATTGAATTTAGATTCAAATAAAAATATTTGGTGTGGATCCAGAATATGGATACCAAATAAAGATGAGCTAAGATCTAAAGTATTAAAAGAAGCTCACCAGTCTAGATACTCAATTCATCCTGGAAATAATAAGATGTATCAAGACTTGAAATCACATTTTTGGTGGCCAGGAATGAAAAGAAGTATAGCTGAGTTCATATCAAAATGTGAAGCCTGTAATCTAGTAAAAGCAGAACATCAGAAACCAGGTGGATTACTTCAACCACTAGCTATACCTCAATGGAAATGTGAAGATATTTCTATGGATTTTATCATTGGATTTCCTCATTCAAAATCCAGTAATGATTCTATTTGGGTAATTATGGATAGGCTTACAAAATCAGCACACTTTTTACCCATTAAGCAAGCAGATTCAGTAGACAAATTGGCAATGATCTATCTAAAAGAGATAGTAAGGTTGCATGGTATCCCAAAAACCATCATTTCTGATAGAGATAGTAAATTCACTTCAAAGTTCTGGAAAACAGTTCATCAAGATCTTGGTTCACAACTCTGTATAACTATAGCATTTTATCCACAGACTGATGGACAAACTGAAAGAGTGAATCAAACTCTAGAAGACCTACTTCGCCTTTGTGTCCTAGATTTTGGAGGAAGTTGGGATGATCACCTTCCATTAATAGAGTTCTCTTATAACAATAATTTTCAAGAAAGTATTGGAATGGCTCCTTATGAAGCTCTTTATGGAAGGAAGTGTATCACTCCTTTATCCTGGAACAATATTGGAGAAAACAGGATATTAAAATCAGATTTGATTCTTCAGGCAACAGAAAAGATAAAGATAATTTAGTATCGAATAAAAGCAGCTCAAGACAGGCAGAAGCAGTATTTTGATGTTCATCATCGTCATGTTGAATTTTCTGTTGGAGATTTTGTATATTTGAAAATAAACCCATTCAGAGGAGTTTCCAGATTTGGAGTTTCTGGGAAGTTAAGTCCAAGATTTATTGGACCTTTCGAAGTCTTGAAAAGAGTAGGTCAAGTAGCATATCAGATCAAACTTCCAGCACATCTGAGTTTGATGCATAACGTGTTTCATATCTCCTCCCTAAGAAAATGTCTACCTGAACCTTCAATGAGAATAGAAGTAGAAGATATGATTTTGCAACCAAATCTAAGCTATGTGATTGAACCGGAAGAGATCCTAGATCGAGATGAAAGGAAGTTAAGAAGTAAATCCATTCCCATGATAAAGGTTAGATGGAAGAATTATCGTAGAGAAAAAGCCACATGGGAAGAAGAATCAAGCATGAAGAAATCTTATCCTCATCTATTTCACTAGTAAGTGATTCTAATCTTGTAAATCTCTTTAAATTTTAGATTGATGTCGGGGCGACATCACTTTTAAGTTGGAGAGAATGTAAAATGCCAAAATTTCATTCTCAATTGTTTATTAATATTTAAATAATTTTGACCTCCAATCAAAAATTTGACTTCACCATTGCGCTCACCACCCCCAAATTAGCTAGGGGTGAAGTTTTGAACGCATTTGGAAGTCATTGAAATTTTGATGAATATTTTAATATTATTTAAATACCTGAAAATTCAAGTAATTAAATACTCGTCGGATCAAAAATTCGAGTGCGCCATTGTGTTCAGAAGCCCTCAATTAACTAGGATTGATATTTAAAAAAAAATTGGAAAATATTTATTAAATTAAGTTTAATTAATTAATTGATTAAAATAATTAATATTTAATTAATTCGAAACGGCGTCGTCGCTCAAGCTGTAACGCCGTCATTTTTATATTTAATTTTTCGTTCGTTTTGACGGATTACCTGTGCCGTCTGATCGCTCGATCAGACGGCTGAGGATCATCCTCATCGCGAAGAGGACACGCGGCGAAGGCTTCCACGCGTCGCTCCAAACCCTAAACCGCGCAGCATCTTCCGGCAAATCCACGCGCCAAGCACCGCTTAGGGATAGATTTAAGAACCTAAATGGATCCCAAAAGCCAGAGTTTATGCTTAAGATCGAAGCACACAAATTAAAAAGGTGTCGACAAAAGTAAACCTTAACTTTCCAGAATCTGCAACTCACGGTATCTCCTACCCTCTTCCTTATTCAATTAAGTATGCTTCCTAATATTATTTATTGTTCGATCGATCGATTAAATTGATCGATCGATCGAACGATCATTCGAATCGTGGCTATCTCCCTCCATCGACTAAACCCTAATTTTGCGCCGATTAAGGGAAGACGAAGGGGCGCCCGACGCGTCCTGAACTGGTCCAGGTTCAGCCTGGCCAGTTCAACTCTTCGTAATTTTTGAACTGGTGGGCCCCTACATACACGTGTCGCTCCTCCATTTGAGCCGTGGTTGCAGTGGGGCCCGCAGCTGACCAGCCGCATCAGCTTGTCTCTTCCGAGACAGCGGCGGGTCCCACTCACCTGTCTCGGCCAATCACAGCATGACACGTGTCCCCTTTAGCGCCTTATTAGAAGATCTGCCAAGATTAAAAGAAGAAGAATTTAAAGAAGCAGAAGAATGTAGATATTTTATATTTTGTAAAATTTAAACTGTTATAGAATTGAATCCTTTTAAACAATTTTCATCAAAGTTGAACTCGACATTCTTTCCTAGTAATCTACAAAGCGGCATACTTATATTTGAGAAATCCTTGATAAATATTTGATAAAAACCAGCATGCCCAATGAAGCTCCTAATTCCTTTTACATTGATGGGAGAGGGAAGTTTTTCAATTACTTCAATCTTTGCTTTATCTACTTTTATCCCTCTCCTAGAAATTAAATGACCAAGGACAATACCTGTTCAACCATGAAGTGATATTTTTCCCAATTCAAGATTAGATTAGACTCTTCACATCTTTTTAAAACCTTTCCCAGATTAGTTAAGCAATGATCAAAAGAGGTTCCGATAATAGAAAAATCATTCATAAGAATTTCCAAGAACTCTCCTATCATGTTAGAGAAAATTGCTATCATATAGTGTTGAAAAGTAGCTGGAGCATTGCACAATCTGAAAGGCATTCTTCTAAGGGAAAATATTCCAAAGGGGCAGGTGAAAGTTGTTTTCTCTTGGTCTTTAGGCGCAATTAGGATTTGATTATATCCTAAATACCCATCAAGAAAATACAAATAAGGATTTCTTGCCAATCTATCAAGCATTTGGTCAATAAAGGGAAGGGGATAATGGTCTTTTCAAGTGGCTTTATTTAATCTTCTATAATCGATGCACACTCTCCATCCGGTCACAGTTCTCATAGGGATCAGCTCATTGTTCCTGTTGAGAATAACAGTCATCCCACTCTTTTTGGGAACCACATGTATAGGGCTCACCCAAGGGCTATCAGAAATGGGGAAGATGTTTCCAGCATCTAAGAGTTTGATTATTTCTTTGTGAACTACTTCTTTGATGTTTGGGTTTAATTGCTGCTAAGGCTTAATAGAAGGTTTGGAGTTATCCTCCAATAAGATATGATGCATACACAGAGTTGGACTAACCCCCTTCAGATATGCAATACTCCATCCCATTGCTCTCTTATGTTCTTTTAAAACCTTACATATAAGATTCTCTTGATGTTGAGTTAACAATGAGGAGATTATTACATGAAGTGATTCATCTTCCCCTAAGTAAGTGTATTTTAAGTGTGAGGGGAGAGGTTTTAATTCAATTTTAGGAGGACAAATTATCCAAGGTTGAATCATCTTTCTTTCCTTAATCAATTCTTCAATAACTTTCGTATCAATGGGATCTTCATCTTCCTCACTTCTTAACATTTCCTCTTCTTCCACATCTTTCATTAACCAAGCTTCTTCTATTAAATTAATCTTCCAACAATCCTCATTTGGTTTAAAAGGGTGTCTCATAGAATCATTTACCTGAAACTTAATCTCCTCCTCCCCATAACGCAACTTCGATTCCCCTTTATCTACATCAATTAAGGTTCGTCCTGTAGCTAAGAAAGGTCTACCTAGTATAATAGGAATTTCTTGATTTTTATCTTCCATATCCAAGATTATGAAATCCACAGGGAAGATGAACTTGTCAACCTTTACAAGAATATTTTCCACAATTTCTAAAGGGGATTTTACTGATCTATCGACAAATTGGAGTAGAACAGAGGTGGGTTTTAAATGATCAATTTCTAGTTTCTTGAATATGTAGAAAGGCATCAAATTAACAGATGCACCAAGATCACAAAAGGCCTTTTTGAAAGATTGGCATCCAATCGTGCAAGGGATAGTGAAATTTCCTAGGTCCTTCTTTTTGATGAGAATCTTTCTTTAAATGATTGCACTACATTCTTCTATTAGTGCAATGGTCTCCCTTTCATCAATCTTTCTTTTCTTGGAGAGGATGTCTTTCATGAACTTAGCATAACTAAGCATTTGCTCTAGAGCTTCAGCAAAAGGGATATTGATATGAAGAGTTTTAAAGACTTATAGGAATTTTTGATATTGGACATCAAGTTTCTCCTTAGCCAACCGCTGAGGATAAGGTATATGAGGGATTTCCTTAGGTTGATCTCTAGGTTCTTCCTTTTCTAAATCCCTTGCAACACTTCTCTCTGCCTTGATTGTTTTTCCTTCCTCCTTATTTTCCTCTCTTGTTTTTGCTACATTTTCGCTATTCTCTTTTCTCACAATCTCCTGTGTAGCCTTCCCACTTCTCAAGGTTATTACGTTTCCCGACTCCTTTCCATACTCACCGATTTTTTTGACTAAACAAGGTTGCTCTAACTGCTTCATTATGTCTTTTAATTTTTGTTCAATTCTTTTAACTGTCTCCTCTTATCTTAGAAGAGTATGCTCATGCCTGTTTAAAGTGGCGTCAGTTTTATTCATGAATTCAGTAGTGGATGTTCTAAATTCGATAAGAGAATTTTCAAATCTCTCTCTATTCCTTCCATGATTCATGATCATATTAACATCACTCGATCCTCCATCATCCTCCTGACACAAATTTACATACCCACATTCTAGCTTCTTATTGAGTTGGGTGATTTGATTTTGCAGTTCAAGGATTTGTGAATTTCCTAGTGAGTTACATTCTTTTCTATCATGGTGATCATTCCTATGGAGAGGCCATTGGTAAGCATTATTTGTCATTTCTTCCAAGAGGTCATAAGCCTCCTCTTGGTTTTTCTGCTAATAGAACCACCGGCCGCTGCATCAATAAGTGTCCTCATGGGAGCGTTCAAACTATTATAAAAGGTTTGCACTTACAACCATAGAGGGAACCCATGATGTGGGCAACACCTGAGGCATTCCTTAAATCGATCCCACCCATCATAAAGAGTCTCACCTTCCAACTAAGTGAAGTTGGTGATCTCAATCCTCAACCTGGCAGTTTTTGCCAAAGGGAAATACTTGGCTAAGAATTTCTTAGCCAAATCATTCCATGTCCGGATGGAATCGCTAGGTAGAGAGCTGAGCCAACTCTTGGCTCTATCTCTTAAGGAGAATTGGAAAAGCCGCAATTTAACTACGTCTTCAGAGACGCCGTTAAACCCGAAGGTGTCACATATCTCAAGGAACGTTGAAATATGTGAGTTTGGATCTTCAGTAGCCAATCCCCCAAACTGATTATTTAGAACCATGCTCAGTGTGGAAAGTTTGATTTCAAAATTATGGGCTATAATATTTGGCCTTATAATTCCATGGGGGATTCCCCTAATAGTGGGTAGTGCATAGTTTCTTAGTGCTCTTCCCCTAGGCTCTCCTACTGGCTCCCCTTCATTTTCATTGCAGTTTCCCATAACAGTTTGTTCCATAATGGTTTATTGATTTGAAAGGTTTTGTTCTCTCCTAGAATGTAAGTAAGTTCTCTCAATTTTAGGATCAAAAAGATATTCAATAAAACTCTTTTACTCATGCAACTAACAATGAGGCCATCAAGAATAATTTTAGCAATAGTATTCAAAATGTTACCAAAAATAAAGAAACATAAAAGTAAATCGTTAGTTTCTATAAATACATAAATCAAAAACTAAAAATATATGCAATGAAATACTTAAATCACTAGCTACTTATAGATTATCCTTAATACAAAACAAATACCAACTCCTCGGCAACGGTGCCAAAAACTTGACAGACTGTAAATACACGTCTGCGCTCACACGCAAGTGTACGTGGTCTGAAGTAATAAGTGGAAAGTGTTAATTTATGGGATTTATCGAACCACAGAGAATTTGTTGTTTGGACACTAAGGTCTATCTATTCTCACTAATATTTAAGCTACAATTGATTTTATTGAGTTAGCCCTAGATTTAGCACAATAATCACTATGTGAAGATAAGTTAGATAAAAGAGAGAGGAGAGTTGGGTTCATCCCGCATGCGATGAGAAGTTTATTAATGCATGTTGAATTCTCAAGTTTTTTCTTTCATTCTTTTTGATTTAATCAAGTGCACATTGTGTTTCCTTGAGTTTTACCTCAAGGTTTCTCAAGTTCAAATCTTGTGCTCAAAATGAACACACATTCAGTTCTATTTTGGCACAAAGATTCCTATAAGATTTTAGTATTTTTATCTTATCTCTTGATCAATGAGACATTCAATTTTTTTTAAGTCTTTTAAATCTTATAAACATTGATTTCACCACGAGCATCACTCGCATCACACATAGTTGAGATGAGGGATTAATATGTTGGGCTCACTGACTATGTCACTTAGTTCATGAGCACTCAACTATTTCTTCCTCTACCTCAATTATGTTGAGCTAAGGAGCTCATTTAGTGGGTCTTAGCATCACATGCATCAACACTTTGGTTGAGCTTAGATTAAGGTGCATTAAGCTCAAGAACGTTGTCACATAGTTCTAAGCTTTCATGCACTCATAAACCTAGCATCCAACCTAAAGTGAGCTATAGAGCACAAGACAAGTTAGTTCTCGAGATTATGAGTTCATTTTCCTTTCATCCACATTCAAGACTAAATAATAAAAGGCATTTCTTAACAAGGCATAGAGTTCTCATATTTTATTTGTGCTTAAGAAAACAAACTTCATACATTAAATTTAACTCATTCACATGAGGGTTTTCCCAACCCTCCTTAAGGGAGATTTAGCTACTCATTACAAAGGAAATGAAGAAAAACACATACATGGATAAAGACCATTTCATAATCAACTAAGAAAAGAAACTACAAAAACAAAGTTTAGAAGATACTAGGAATGTTCCTTGGAAGTTCTCCGGATTTCTTCTTCTCTTTCTTCAAGCTTCTCTCTTAGGTCGCTAATGATGCCTTCTTTCTTCTCTTCCTTAGCAAGAACTTGCTTTGCCACCCTTGGGAAGTTCCTCACTTCCACTTATGCACCCTTCCTCCTTACTTAGTGAATTGAGCAAAATTGTGAACCCTCCTCTAGTCAAGAGGAGGTGTATTTATAGGAGAGGGGCTGCATCCTCCTTCCTCCTCTCCATAACCAGCATTTGACAAAAAACATTTGAAGTCATGATGGAAAATCCCAAATTAAGGGTGAAGTGACCAATATCCTTCTTTGTTTATCCTTCTTATCACATCAAGAGGCTACTTTCCTTTAAAAATTAGAGCTGCTGCAGAGAATGATGAGTGGGGACAAGATGTAGGTTGGGGGTCTTATCCCAGCCACAATAAATGCTCCTGACTGACAAAAAATTGTGGTGGCCGCCGCAGCGCGTTCCGGTGCGCTGTAATGCCCAAAGGTGCAAGCAAAATCAGCTAAGTCTCCTGCTGCCGCATCCACGCTTTGCAAAATAACCCGCTAAAGCGCGCGGTAGCAGTATCATTTGCAAATTGTACCACTGTAGCACGCTGTGGCAGGAGCATTTCGCAAAAGTGCTCTGCTGCAACACGCTACCGCACCAACGATAGCAAAGAAACCCGTTGCAGCGCGCTACCGTGCCCGCGGTTCGAAACAGGACCCGCTGCAGCGCGCTACCGTGCCTGCGGTTTGAAACAGGACCCGCTGCAGTGCGCTACCGCGCCTGCAGTTCGCAAAAGACCTGCTACAGCGCGCGGCAACAGTTTCCTTTGAAAAATCTTGGAATTTTGTAAAAATGTCTCAGAACTTCATTGGAGAGGCTATTTTCCTGAAAAGATAGATAAAATCTGATTTAGGAGCAGTTTAAAGATTAGAATTGAATGAAATTTTCCTTTATTTTAGATATATTTTATGGATTCATCAATGTTATTCAAATTCGGCGCGTCGATTTAAAATTTTGCTTGGATCCAACGACGCTCGTCGTCACCGCTAGATCCAACCATTATATCTTCTTCTAAGATCAACGACTTTGATTGTTTAACTATGTATCTTCTTCCTTTATGCCCTGCATTAGTATGTGCCCCAAAGAGAGTGGGCATACGGCCCCCGAGCTGCTCCTGCCACTTCCTTGTCTCCCATTCCACTCTGCCTCTCTAGGTTGGTTGGCAAACCATCGACTGATAGCATTGAGTGAGTGTGAGAGATAAGGAGCTGAGGATTTCCTTTTTAACCAGACACTTTGAGTTGGGAGCTACCTTGGGGAGTCGCAAATTGCGGGCATTGAAGACCGGAACCCTAAACCTAGACTGTCCCAATTGCGCAGTGAGGTACCTTCATTGTTTAACCTCCTTTCATTTGATGTGCATTTTATGTAATTAAGAGGACTCTACTTGATCTATACCTTATTGGATAAGAATCAAAATTTCTTAATGGTTTATTAAATAGAAAATTGAACGATGAGATGTATATTACTTCTTTCTTGAACTTTCATACATCTTTGCTCATACTCTTCTCCAGCTAATTTTATTCTTAGTCGCAATTGAGTCTATGTATGTTCCTTCTTAATTAAGTATCATAATTGTAATGAATTCTGAATCGAACTCTTGTGAATTGTATCGACATGCTGTTAATAATTGAGAAATTCACAAAGTAATTTCTGTTAATAAGCTAAGGTTCCAATTTAGTGAACTCTAAAATTTACTTCCCTTAGGACTTTTGTATATTAAAGATTGACCTCTGTAAGGCCTTTGTTTTATGAAGGAAATTGATTCCTGAAGTGGCCAAATGGTTCGGCGATACCGATGCCCTAAACTCCTCTGTATGTGATTCTTAAGGTGGAAGAAGAAGACGTCTTCGACCCCTGCTTTCTGAACCGGCCGGTTCAAATGTGTTGAACCGTGCCATCCTACTCCAATGACGTGGCATGCTATAATACGCTCCACCGTTTCATTTAATTAAGCAAGTAGATTAATGGAAAAATATGAATAATTAAAGTTATATGATTAATATTGATATATGTAAAATTTAAATTAATTATAACTTGTAAAATTACCCATCCAAAATACATGTTATAATATACTATTTTGATCACAAAAATGAGTAGATCAATAATATGCAATTTAATTTTTGTTTTAATAAATATTTTAATTAGTCAATATTTAAGATTAATTAATTAATTATAAATTAATATTCATCATTCCATGTGACTTAATTTGGTCATTTAATGTCCAAATTAAATGATCAAATAATCCTTTAACCCTAATTAGGAGTCATTAAAACTCTAATTTTCCAAAGTTGTCCAAAATTTACATACTTAGTGTCATTTTTCTCCTTATGATATAAGGATTTCATTTATATGTAAATCATTTCCATTGGACAACAATTTATGATTTTATATATTTGACTCTTACTTAGTGTTATTGTGATTATTCTAAATTTCTAGAAAGCATATTTTAGGTTTTATAAAACCCTAGGATAACTAACATGTCACATTTATTATCTCCCTTACCAATTAGATTGCATTTATATGAGCTTAGTTCTCAATTTTCTAACTATGTGAATTAATTGTCAAGTGCTTAATTCACCTTTCAACCCTAAGGTAGAAACCCTAAGATTGATTTACAAATTGAATTATAGTTGATCCCTAAATCTATTTAGTTACACCCATTGAGTGTAGATAGATTCAATACCACTAGATTAGTGAATCAACTAGATCTAGTTTAGTGACTAGATTAGAACTTAGTTCATTTACCTTAATCCTTAAAACCTCCTCTTAAATATTTTAAGAGCTTAAATTGGTTTAGGAATCCTATTAAATTTCTTAAATATCAATTAGTAGAATACTTAGAGCTTATAGTTCTTAAGTCCTATCAATTACTTATCTTAAACCTTTCAATTATTTATAACATAACTAGATTAATACTTGATTGATTAAATCCTTCAAACTATAACCTAGTAAGTGAACTCTAGTGAACTTTAGTGGACTTACATTAACTTTTAATTCTTAAGTTAGATATTCCTTTTATCTTAATCCATTCCTACTAGACACCTAAACTATGATTTAATTATAAAATTGATTCTTATAGTATAGGATGTGTGCAAGATCCAATTTTTATTAGTATTAATCATACTTATAAATTATTTTGTCATATCATACTAATTGAATTGAATCTACTACTTTCAAAATCCCAACTACTACTATACTTACAATTAACTTGAGATCAATATCTCAAAGTTAATTAGGAGCTCACTTAGCCCCAATTATTAAGTAGATCATTAAAATTAAATAACTTTAGATATCACTTAGTTGCAATTACTGAATTTCCCTTGAATGCTTGCTTAGCTTTGAGCCTTATTCATTGAATCATTTATATAAGACATTGTGCATCAATAAAACTTTCACATTAAAAATTATTAAGGGTTTAAATGGTGGATCAGTCTAGGGCAGGCTGAAAATGGAGTAATAAGGAGACCTCACATTCTTAGAGGGTGAATGTGAGTGTTTTAAGACTTGACCCACTTTTCTTTAGTTGTTAAATAGACGTGTTTAACTCCTCATTTCATTCTGAATATGCTCACAGAATGAGCACATATTAAAATAACTTCAATTAATTAACATGTGATGTCTTCAATCTTATAGATTGTTAAGACTTACCATAGCTTTTAGCTATGCTACTTTCCATAGTTCTAAACTATGTGAACCTTAGACTAATAGTCTAAGATCTTCCTTCAATTTCCTAACTATGCATTTTCTATGATTTAGAACTGTACTTTACTTGTTTACAGTTTACTTATATTACATTGAATATTGTAAAATTTCATTTAAATGCTTCACTGTTTCTTTTCCTTACTTAGCATAAATTTATTTGAATATATATAAGCTTTACTTCATTTATTTTCATATGCACATTATTTTATTTCTAGCCTATTTAGGATGCTTTTACCCTTATTCTATTTGTAGGCTAGGATGTATACTTAAGTGAGTATTCTAACTCACTTTGTTTTTCTTACTTACATTTCCTCACTTGTATGCTTACTATATTGCACCCATGCTTGTGCTTACTTTGTAACTAGAAAGTGATAGCCAATTATAATAATAACATATTTAGCCAATCTTAAATTGTACTTAGACTATTTAGTCTAATCAAATTTTCTATTTCTTAGCTTTGCACTATCACATTTAAATGTCAAAATGTGATAGATCAGGTGTATTTGGAGGCTAGTGGAGCTGGACTAAGCGCTAAAAATTAATTGCTTCCGCTTATCATATACTAAACTATATAGCTTATTATAAATTTCAAGTGAGCTTGAAATTTCTTTCTTTCCTTTAAGTTTATTGTTAGTTTGTAATAAATGTTATTTACTTTACTTTTACTACACTTTGTTGGAGCTTAGATTATATTTGAATGCTTGTGATGAATGAATAGATGAATGTATTGAATGGATGGATGATTATAAATGTATAAAAACAATTATTAACTAAGTCATTAGTTGCATATCTACTTAGGATGTTAATTGGAATTAGTTGTATGTTTAATTGTTTATAGAATTGAAAACTAGTTTCTTATCTAAGTATAAATCTTTTCATATCTACATGTGAGTATTAAACGTTGTGATGAAGCAAACCTTAAGGTAGATTATTATTACATATGTGATTTTCTCCCTTTAAACTCTTAGAATTATAAATGAGCAATCCTATATAATGGATTGAACTCTATCTTAGAATTAGAAATAAGCAATCCTATATAATCGATTGAACTCTATTTTAGAATTAGAAATGAGCAATCCTATGTAATGGATTGAACTATATATTAGAATTAGAGCTAAAATGGATTGATTACATGTTAGTTTAAGCTTCTTTTCTTTCAAATTATAACTTCCATTGGAATGGAAGTCTTGCATGTCTACTTTGCAGGTGTTTCCTGAGCTATTTACAAAGGGGACTGCCAAAATTTTTAAGAATTTTAGGACTTAGAAATTTTATTGAAAAATGTAGACTTATAACTCACATGTCAAATACTCAATAAATATCTAGAATTTTATATCTAAGATTGAATGTATTCATTTCAATTGTTTTAAATTACAATCTCATGTTTCCTTACATATATCACATGCTTAGTCATATTTCATTTTCACTAATAATTCCATGTATTGTATTTTTAATTATAAATTACTTAATACCATTCATAACTTTTCTTCCATCTTAACTTTAGACTCTCTTCTAAATCCTTGGCCAAACATAATATCTAATGATTTGGATTAGTTTTCTTCTAATCTAGTATTAGGTATTGTGGTGACGCATCAATGTTGAGCTAAGTGATCCTCAATATTGGAGTCATCATAGCTGCAGTGGGCTCATCCACTGCTTAATTCACACCTGAAATCGACCCGAAGCTCTACCTCCTACAAGCTGTGCAGCCTGCCGAAATCTTAAACATTAAGGTACCCTACTTGCCTAATGAGTATGCATCAATCTTATTTGATATTTTGATCTGAATGCTTAAGAAAGTATTTAGTATTCTATGTTCAATTTTGCAATGGATTATTCAAACTTGATTTCCTAAATCAAAGCTTATTTCGCAAACCCTAGCATATCCATTCGGCCTGAAGAGAAGAAGGCGAAGAGGCCCTCCTGGTTCAGGCTGAAAATGGGTCAATCCTGACCCATTCGCCCCTACCCGTGTGCGGTTTTGGTAGGGCTGCCCGGGTCAAATTTGTGCAGGTCATTCCGCCAGCGGTTTCAGCCGAGGTGGGACCCGCTGACTCGTCAACCCCGGGACCAACACCATGGCCAGCCACTGAAATTAAATCAGATGCGGGGCCCACCTGCGTCCGCTGTCCATCAGATTTTTGACACGTATACGCAAGTGGGGTCCGCCATTTTAATTACCCGCAGAAATAAATTAGAAAATTTATTTAAATATTAATGATTATATTTAATTACTTTAGTATATATATCTATGTTAATATATAATGATATATATATATATATATATATATATATGCAGAATAAATTTTTAATACAGAAATGAATAAACCAATTAATTGTAAGAACAAAAAAATGTAATACTGAGTAAACAATTAATTTAAATATTAATAAATGATTATACAGGTTTAAGTAATTTAAATTAAATTAAAATGGTAATTTATAAACCTTAATATCTCCTAATCTATGAGTCCAAATACCACAAAATTTTATGTCATTTTATTCAGTTAAAATAAAGGAATATTTATGGTGTTGTCAAATTTTTCTTAGGAGACGTATTTAACTTAGTAATATTTAGGATCCCTAAATTGAACCCTAAATGTCACTATCTCCATTTAGCCATAACTTTGTAACCACTTATCTTAAATTAATCAGCAAACCCTAAAGAATATTCTAGTAGTGTTATTTTTGTTGTTTGAAGAATAATTTGACTAATCATTTTTATGACCTAACCCTAATTACTCTAATTAACCCTAGAACTTCAATTGACCTTACTTGATCAATTGAGCTCCAAATTAGGCTTTCTAATATACTATTTTAATCAGGAAGACCTAATTAATAATAATCTATAAAAAAAAAATTGATCCAATGGTTAGTTAGATCTCTTAATCAACTCTAATCACCTTAAAACTTGATTAGTGAATTTTAGCATAATTAGTGATCCAAATTGAGTACTTTTAGCTTTTGATTACTCATAAAGTAAAGTAAAACCTAATTATGTGGTTGGTTTAGTGATTCTATGATTAATTTTACTAATCATCTAAACTTTAATTAAGCTATAACTTAACCAAATGAGGTCAAATTTAGGTCTACTCCCAATTAAAGTAATTAGTGGATTATAAGGAAGCTATAGCCACTAAGTTTATTGAATTTGGACTTAATTTGAAAAAGTTATGTTTTTGACCTATTTTAAGAAACCCTAATTTCCTTAATTAGTCCTAATTTATGTATTAGCTATACCTTAGCCAATACTTATCATGATTTAAAAATATTTGGTTCTATGGAACCCTTAGATAGCAAGCTTTAATAAACTTATAGAAAATTTAGAATCCATTAAGTAAAATTACCAAATTGCCCTATGAATCAAATTTCTTAATTTGATCTCATAAGGCTTAATAATCATCCAAAATTGATTTACCTATTGTCTAACTTCATATTAGATAGTAAGTAATCATTAACTACTGAAAATTTCCAATTTAGAGCTTTAATTCAAAAAGTAGAATCTTAGACCCTTAAGGAGGGGCAAAATATTTATTTTATTTTGCCCAATTTTAAGGTTTAGTACA
This sequence comes from Gastrodia elata, assembly GCA_016760335.1. Lineage (NCBI taxonomy): Eukaryota > Viridiplantae > Streptophyta > Magnoliopsida > Asparagales > Orchidaceae > Gastrodia > Gastrodia elata. The sequence continues at coordinate 23,150,996 of CM028670.1, read as the reverse complement.
TTTTAAGTCTCAAATTCTTATTTTAATCTCTAAAATTAGTAAGTTTAGTAAATTAGAATGAAATCTCATTTAATTGAGCCACTAATTAAGTTTTAATCAAAATTCTTAGTTCTCTTCCTTAGGAAAATTTATAGCAAATTATTAGTTGTATTATGTGAGATTCATCTCACATCATACCTCTTCTTTAAACTTCTTATTCATTTTCCAATCTTTCTTATGACATTAGTTAGGTTTGGAGCTTGAGTGTTCATCTTAGTAATTAAGAGATCATTTCTTAGGAATTAGGATTAACTCTTAAGTTAGAGTTCATATATTGAGTAAAATGGGTTACTCAATATATGAAGCCTTGATTTTAATAGTTTATAAATTTTCATAGTTTATTATTGATTTTTCAATCTTTTAACTTTAGACTTAAGAATAAAGATCCATCCTATTAAGTATGACTTCAGTTAATAGGATTTACCCTAAATCTTAATTTATGAGTTTGGGTGGTAAAACCTAGTTCTTTAGGATCACCTTTGGATTAAGTAATTGAACCCCAATATTTGAAGTTTAATTCTAAATCCTTTCATCTTGATTTGGCTAATCAAGATGGCTTGGGATTTCTTAAAATTATCAAAATAGGTTGATGGATTTACTTACTTAACTTATAGTCGACAGTGATTAATCAAATTAGGACTTGGCCAATCCTAATTGTTTTCAACTTATAAGGTCATGAATCTGAGTTACACTTGATAGTAGAAATTGGAGATCCTAAACTTGTGTAACTTAGAGTTAATAGAACAAATAAATTAGATAATAATGGATATCACATGTGTCATAGCAAAGTCTCTTGCTCACTTTGAAAATGGATGCTTTTCTTACCTTGTTTTGAGCCTTATACCTTGTACACATATATTAGACATAAGATATTTGATAAGTATCTCAGGTCAATCTTTGAATTTGCATACATATTATTCATGCTTTATCGATGTTTTCAATTTTATGGTTTCAGTAGGCTGTGACCTAACTTGTAACAACCCTAGTTGTTACTCTAGTTAAATCTATATTAATTAAGCTAAACCAAGCTTTGATTTTGATTCCATTGGACTCAATGGGTCATTTAAACCTAACCCTAGAAGTTCGGGATCAATTGGAGCTAAATTGAGAATTTTGGTATTTTTGTCTATTTTTTAACCCTAGAAAATACCTAAATTAAATTGATCTCTAAATCAACATCTAATTTCATTTTTGAATTCCTCGTACCCTAATTAGCTAAGAGTGAATTTTTGGGAATTTTTGGAGCTCATATAAGCCTAAATTGGATTATGGAATTAATTAGAATTTAATTAATTATCAAATGGATTAATATTAATGAAATTATATATATATATATATATAATTTTAATTCACGGGATTTGCTGTCAAGACCGCGGCAGATCCGCTGCGGGGTCCCGATAGCGGCGCATGGGTTTGAGCCACCCGATGCGATAGCACACATCTTAGCGCAAACCATCGAACGACGGGATCTCCTCCATGGTAGGATCTAAACTTAAGCGTCAGATCCGTTGCTCTCATCTGACGGCTGCTATCTAATCCGCTTAAGTAGTCCATCTGGATCGTCCAAAGACAACGGTCGATCCATCTGATGGCTCTGAAGACCCCAAGCACTGTGGATCTTCGTCCACCTCTCGATCTTTCCCACGCACGCTGGTCCCCTTGATAGCCAGGATCCTCCCAGCCCCTTGGCAGTACGGGAATTGATCCATTCTTCCTCTCCTACCCTCGGCATGACCCTCTGCCGGTTGCCTTCTCCCTGAATTGCCCCTGACCGTTTCAAGCCAACCCGTTGCTTCGGGCCGAGCCATTGTCCAAGCCCGAGCCACAACATCCACCCTTAGGGCTTCCTTTGGCCTATAAATACCCCTAGGATCTCACAGTGAGTCCCTTTGCTCACTGTGAACCCTCTATTCCCCAGCTGAAGTCCTCTAGAGCCCCCATCCTCTCGGCGATTCTCGGTGTTCCCCGAAGCTTCGAACCACTGATAGAGGGCTCGTCTGGTGTTCAGACCCCCTGTGAACCTGCACTGCTGATTTGATGGGCTTGGAAACACTTCAATTCCTCTCGGCCGAGCCTGCAACCCTGTCTTTAGGTACAACCTTCTCCCACTCAAATCCTTACGTTCTATTTCCATTTTGTCTTCTGGATGAGCCTTTGAATGTTGCCTAGATTGTCATAGCTGCTTAGGAAACCCAATGTGATTATCCTTAGGGTCTGAGCTAGCCTATTTTGATCAATCGATTTTCTGGTTCATGCCGCGAGCTCACAGTCGAGCTCGAGTAAGGACCCGATGATCCAAGTCACCCCAAAGCCTTTGGCCAGAGGGCTTTGATCCATGTCACCACCAAGATGGTGTAAGGATTGAGCTCTGGCCAAATGGTTGTTTCTGTGAGGAGAATTTGCTCCTCACAGTAAACCCTAAATGCTTCGAGTAGGGCCGAATTCACCGAGTAGCTATCCGGCAATCCAGTGCGTCCCAGAGAGGGATTAAGGGTGGGATCGACGCATCTACACTCTAGCAACATGTAGGGATCGAGTTGAGCCACCACCGTCATCCAGACCTCGAGAATTTGGGCACTGAGGATCGGTTGGGACGGAGCTAGTCGGGAGGAAGGAGATGAAGTCACGGGTCAGGCCGACCCGTGATTCGCGCCTTTTGATTTTGGGCCGGCAGAATAATAAAGAATTTCTGAATTAATTTCCTTAAAGAAATTAATTCAGAAAATTAATCCTATGGTTTTAATTTAAATAAAAATACAGATTAATTTAATTAAATAATTTTGGCTATACTCATCCATATAGTATGATCCAATATACCATTTTAATCAGAAAAATACAATGAATTTGAATATAAAATAAAATCACAGATCTAATAATTATATTTTAAATATTTGACTAATCCTTTTTTGTTCTTATTCAAATCATATAAAACCTAATAAATACCCAAACATGTTGATTAAGGGCTCTGATTGCTCATGAGACCCCAAGGAACCTTTGTAGACCCTTAAAAGTAATTTAGGAACCCTAACTTTGTTAATCACCTCTTAATTACCCTAATTAGGGATTAGTAGATTTAACTATGGTTAAGCCTCTGATTTTCATAAAATCAGTCCCTAATGCTTTCTTGAGTATATTAGAGCCTATAAATGAGATTGGATCACTCTAGAATACCCTAGTTTCCTTAATCACCTTAATTGGCTTAAATATGTGATTAGTGTTAATCAAATCACTTAGGTTGCCAAAACCTAAGATAAGTGTATTTCCTACTTCATTAACCATGTTGAAACTCATTAAAATAGATTTGAATCAATTTGGATAATTAAATCTTAAGAACCTATTTTTAGCCTTAAGAGAGGTATTTTGGTTATTTTGACCAAAATGTGTTTAAGCATCCCTTAAGTCTTAAAATTTCAGTAAAATATTTCTAATCAGAATATTAGCATCTTTTTGAAATCTCATGTAATAATATGGTTGTTAATTAAAAAAATCTTAAGTTAGTTCTTATTAAGATCTTAAGATCTTAAGAGTACTCAAAGATCACCTCATCTTAAAAATTAAGTCTAAGCTATCTTAAAATGTTAGATCCTTATTTAATGACTTAATTAAGTTTATCCATAGGCTTGGATCCTAAAAGAAACATCTTGGTAGAATCCTAAATCCAAACTTAGCTTAAGTCTAAAGTGATCAAATCTTAGATCTTAGATTTTAGATCTTCTAATTGAATTAAATTACCTCCATTTGGAATTCCTTAAGTGATTTATTATTTAATCCTTTTGAAGCCTTCCTTGTGGGTATAGGAATGATTCAATCTATAGGATAATATAATCATCCTAAAGATTGAATATAGATCTTAGATTCTTAGTTCTTACTGATTATTTTATCTTACAAAATTAGCACGGCCTTTCATTAAGATCATAGCTTCTAAATCTTCTAGCTTATAGGATTCCTTACCTTTAAATTGGGTTTTAAAGTGTGAACCCTAGTTCCTTATTAATAGACTACCTTGGATTCAGGATTTGAACACAAAGTGGAGTTTGAATCCAGAATCCTTAATCTTGATTCACTTAATCAAGATTTGGGTTAAGAGAGGAAAATAATAATAATTAAGTCATTGATATATTTACTTTAATCTTTATAGTCATCATACAATTATGAATTAGAACTTATTAAGTTCTAATATTAACATTAAGGTCGTAAATCTGAGATCTTACTCGATAGCTGGATATTGGAGATCCTAAACTTGTATCTTCTCAGAATAGTTAGATTTGGATAAAACAGATAACAACGGGTATCACATAAGTCTAGATTGAGTCTCTTGCTTACTTTGCCTTGATTGCTCCGTACACCTAAAATATTGAGCCTTGTTCCTTGAGCATAATAGGTAAACTTAGGATATGGAAGATACATCCTAAGTTAATATTTGAAAAGCATAATATTCATTCAGTTCTTTCAGTGCTTTTAGTTAGTAGAGTATGTCCTAGCATAGTCTTCCTCTTCAGTTCTAGTTTTGTTATAAAATATACTCGGACCTAGCTTGATGGATGTCTAGGATAGATACATGTCTTATTCTTTAAGTTCAACTCAGACGTAGCTCTGTGGATGCCTGGATGGATACATGTTGAACTTCCAGTTCAGATGCCCTGTATGGCCTGTTCTATTATGACAGCACTATGTCTTAGGCTTACTGCTACTTTAGTTCAGTTGTTAGTGTTTATTTTACTTTGCCACATGCTTCAGTGGCCTTTCTTTTAGTGCTTAACTTGCTTTGCCACAGATCTTAGTGGCTTTACTTTTGCTCATACATGTACTTAGTTTACTTTTACCACATATCTCAGTAGCCTTTTTCATGTCAACCTGCATGTTTGTATATACGCTCTCATTGATTACTATTAAGATATTGGCATGTTTAGGATGCTAAAATTGTATGTCTATTTTCAGTACTTGTGTTCTTATTATTCTCAGCATGTCTCCATGTGATCATAAGCATGTTAGAATCAGATTTATTTTAGTAGTTGTAGTTATTTTTGCTTTTAGCCTCACCATATTTAGTTGCTATTTTTGTATATTATTTTACATACTTATTGATTAGCTATAAATGATTAGTTTATAGCTACCCCGTTCTTGTAGCTTGTTGCACCTTTTTAATGCTTGCATGTTTAAAACCTTTAAATGTAATATCTCAAACATTCAGTTCACTTAAATAGCCTAAAATGTACTTAGACAATTGTCTAACTGTAACATTTTTCCTTTATTGGCTGGGGCCCTAGCATTTGTGATACTGACAAATGTCAGATTCAAAGTTGTTCGTCGGTAGTGCTGCAGGATCGGAGCTGGCACAAGAGGAGGATTGAGAGACTTTACTTTCTATTAAATTCAATTTATAATAATTAAATTCTGGATGTATTTACTTTTCTATATTTGATCTGGGTTACTGTTTCTTTCATTCTTTTATACTATGTTATATCTATGGATGTTATATTACTCTGTTTCTTGCTTTCGCCACTTTGATTTGTATTGATGTGTGTTTACAATTCTCCCACAATAGGGTGACAAGTCCTTGGCTTAAGGCGAGTTGGGTCCTACCTGACTCTACTCGAGTTGGGGATTTGCCTCCACCTAAAGTGGAGCACCGTACTCCCTACAATTATGCTAATATCAGTATTAGCATGGCCGCAAAAAGTACGGGGCCCCACATAACTAGTATGCCTCTTCAATCCGTGGGTCCGGCATAGCACGTTGAATTTCTACTATCGGTAAGTCTATCCATGCCTGGTAGAGTGTGGGTCCCAGGGTGGCGAGAAATAGATTTTGCGCCCATATGGCTTTAGTAGTCAGGATCTGATATGGTAGTACTAGTTGTGTATGGATTTCTATTCAATGATATTCAGTTCAGTACTTTCTACCTTAGCTCATCAGGCCAAGTGATTTTAGTGATATCCAATTTAGTATTTCTACCTTAGCTCATCAGGCTAAGTGATTTTATGCATATACAGTTTACAGCTTCTACCTTAGCCCATCAGGCTAAGTGATATTTATTGTTTTCTTTCAATTTTGAATGGCTTATGTAGCCATGATAGCTTTCAATTTTTGATTTACTGCTTTTAGTTTACTTTTAGTATTTCAGCACTTATTTATTCACTATCTTACTGCATTTACTAGCTTTATTTTACTTTTAGGATGCTAGTCTTGCTCATTGCTTATATTTTCATAGGATGTTAGTCTTGTTTTCAATTATTTAAATGTTTCATATGTTCATTTACTTTATGTCAATCAGCATATACTTGTATTGATCATAAGCATATTTTAGAATGAGTTTTATTTCACTTACTAGTATTTACTTTATTTTATGCCTAACCTTGTTACAATTATAATTGGAGGTATGTGCTTACTTCCTATCTTGTTTATGTTATAAACTTATTATTTATAATATCCTTTATATTTTCATACCCATTCTGCTCCTTTACTGCCTGCTTGTTTTAGATGTAAAGTTTATGGTGATATTTCAATTAACATAATAAATTTGCAGCCTAAAATGTACTTAAACATTTTATCTAATTAGATTTTTCCTTTGTTGGCTGGGGCCATATCATTGTGAAATCAGCAATGGTAGACTCTGAGCTATTTGAGGTTTTGGAGTCTTCTGAAGACCAAATTCAGGAGGAGGATCAAGTTGTAGAAGATCTTTAGTTCTTTTCTTTTCTGTATTGTGAAGTTGAGTGTTGTCCTTTCTATTTCAATTCCTATCTTTAAAAATGTTATAATAATACATATTTAATTATACTTTTACTACTTTTATTCTGGGATATATGTTCTTACTTTTGCATTGTGATGGGATGGATGTTATGTGTTTACATCCGCACTATGATTTCTTGTATATATCATTTAGTGAAGATCTATTGTAAATGGTAATTTCCTTAATTATAATGAGTTAGAATGTGTGCCTAATCTATTTATAAGTGAGGGACTTGTCATTTAGGTGACCCCTCCACCGTAATCATGTTAACTTAAGAGTTAACAAGACCACGGCAGGAATTGGCTGCCACACGATCGAACCTGATCGAGCCAATTAGATCCTAATCATTGAGTGAAATACCATTTCAAAATTGCAGATTAGAAATCAAGAGCAGAAATAAGGAGATCGGGGAGGTACCTTAATCGACGAGTAGTAGCAATTAGGGCTCGATCAGACGCAGAGGTTCGCTTCGAATCGCTTCAGAGGGATCCCGTTTGCTCAAAATGATGAGCCCCACACTTAGTCGAGGGACTTAATGGTGTCTCAGCGGAGCTCGCGAGGCTGTGAGCACGAGGGTTAGCAGACGATGCAGTGGGACTACCGCATGGCGCGGGAGACATCCGTGAGGGAGAAGGCTCCCGAGCCGTCCGATCTGATGGCTCGGATGAGAGGCTCTGATCGAGCTGATCAAAGCCTACCGGATCCTGATCTGATAACCGGATTCGACCCAATAAAGAGGCGGGGAGAACTGACCTGATAGCGCAAATAAGGCGGGCCCCACCGCCGATTTAATTAAATTACACTAAATAATTTAATAATCAAACTTTTGATTTTTATTAATTAATTTTAATTACTTAAATGGCTCCCAAAATTTTCTAAATATTCTCCCTAGCTAATTGAGGGGTGAGGAATGCAACGGCGATGTTGGATATCTTGGGTATTTAAATATTATTAAAATATAAAATTTTGACGACTTCTGATTGCCACCGAAGCATCACCCCTATCTAATTTGGGGGCAATGAGCGCAATGACGAAGTCTGATTTTAAATCTGAGGTCAAAATAATTAGTTCAAATTTCAGGGTTCCTGAAATTCCCAAAATTAGGATTTATTCTGTTTGACCCCTGATTTGGACTAGGTCTTGATGATGAGTTCCTAATCACTTCATTAGTGTACTAAGATTAAGATTAAGACCTAGGTTAGTCCTAATTAGCTTGGGTGATAACTCGAGTTGTTACAATTTATCTTAATTCAGTCAACAATCCAAACTGTACCACAATGTTGATAATAATGGTTAGTTCAACCATATATATAACACATATTCCCTGTGTGATGGCGCTCGCCATACGGGTGTAGTCTATTGCACTTGGCTGACGAGCTTCCCTATTGCTCTTTACCTTTTTGACATATGGAAGGCAGAGCATGGCTCCTTTTGTAAGAGCCTTGACGTTGTGGTGGAGGATGAGGGCGTTTTTATGTCTCAGATTGAGCTTGGTGATGCTCTATCATATTTGCACCCTCTAATAGCTTTGGAAAATTGTCATGATGTAAGGACATCAGATTACCTTTAATCAAGTTTCTTCAGCCTTTCAAGAAACAACTGCACCTGCCACTTCCGTGCGAACTATTTCTGGTGCAAAATGAGAATATTTTCTAAATTCCACTTTGTGTTAATGAACTATATGATTTCCCTGGGTCAACTACATGAAATCTTCTTCTATAATTATTCAAGCAAAAGGAGGAATAAACTCATCTCTGAAAACTTGTTCAAACTCCTCCCAAGGAATATCTTCTAAATATGTATTAGAAAAATGAGCCTTCATCTCGCTATCCCACCAGAACTTAGCCTCTTCCTTAAAATGGTGAGTGGTCGACCTTATACTTTCACTCTCCTGACACTTTATACTTCCCAAGAGCTTCTCTACAGCACTAAACCAATTGGCTGCCTCCATAGGTGAGGCTTGGCCATTAAAAGTAAGAATGTTTAAGTGTATGAAATCTAGGAGAAAAGCATCCACTACTGGGCCTGGGGTAGGTGGTAGTGGAGCAGGAACTGCCTTAGAAGCAAAAGTAAGAGTTTCTGATAATGCAAGATAAGGAGGAAGAGGCACTTGTGAAGATTATGGTAGGATGGGAGAGGGAAAAAGAGAAGAAGGAGATGGTTGAGAAGGATTGCTTGTAGAAGCTTTTCTTTCAGCAATCCTTATCCGGGCCTCAATCATTATCTTGAATAAACCAATAATTTGCCTCATCTCTTCTTGAAGAGAGATAAGGTACTTAGTTCAACATCTTTTATAATAGATGAAGACAGATCTTCTTAATCTAGATCCATTCTATTTAATAATGAAAGAAGAAATTCAAAACATGTAGTAAAAGGAAGGACTTCTCATTAATAATCAAAATTTTGAGATACATTAAGAAAAGTACATAAGATAGAAGAGCAACTACAATGTACAAGCTACTATGAGAGTTACCTGAAAAGGAAACTAATTATTCATTTATAGAATTTGTTATAAAATATGAATTCAAAATCAGTATATAGGGGTGCACGATGAAAGCATCTACAAGCTTGACTAAGGATGCTGTGGGCATGAGCCCACCAATCTTGGGCATAGTTGTCAAATAACTCATCTAATATTTGGAGGCGTATGTGATTGGAGCACCTTATGGTAGTAAAGGTATCAGAGAGCCTTAAAAGCCACTCTCTAGCTTATTGAGGGATGCAGTCTCCTCTAAACACGTAGTACTTTAATATCTTATCAAGCGCTTCACCTCCAGTATTAGACACTTCCAAGTAGAAACGTCCATACATCGAGCTGAAGTTGTGGTCATCTTCCCAATACTGAAAGAATTCTCTAGTGTACTGTCTTAACTCTGACTCTGGATTCTCCATCTAAGAGCTAGTTGATTTAGATTCAAATAGAAGGGAAACTCCCCAAGAAGTTCTTAAAAAAAATTGTAGTACTTAGAAAGAGTACACAAAATTTGTAATAAAATAGAAGCTACAAGTCACAAGTGAATATTAAAGGAATTAGAAAGATGTTCTAGTTCAAACTCTATATTATTCCATCTTAGAATCAGTTAGTTAAATTCAAATAAGATTTAAATCAATTATTGAATTTGAAGTTCATTCACTTTCCTAAGGTGACATTCTTTAAGTATTCTTACCTTTCTATATTATTATTTTGCATGAGTGGATATATCTTTTTAACTTAATATTCTCAACTTTGGCTCTGATACCAATTGTAACGACCCCAATATTGGATAGTAGAATTACTCAACATTGGGATGTTACCTTAGCATTTAACACTAGATTAGAAGAAAGCTAATATAATATTATATGCTAAGTAGCCAAGTCTCTTTATGAGTAGTTGTTAAGTTAAAATAATTTGCAATGAGAGCAATATAAGATACATGAAAACATTTCAATTATAATAATAATACAAGCAATTAATTTAGTCCTCTCATTCAACCCAAGCAATTGCAGAATAGGAATTTATATTACAAATAGACAAGGATAGGTAAAAACAACTCAAGCAGTTTTAAGTTTAATTATTACAGATCCATTTAAATGAAAAGGAAAGAGAGAATACAATTATTCTCTTCATTAAACCAAAGTGCAAGAAAATTTAAATAATAAGTGAAATCCTTTCATTTTAGAAGTTCTTCAAGAACTAGGACCTGCATTACCTGTATAAAAAAGCTCTTGATCTATCATATTTTGGTATTTAAATCTGATAGGACAAGCCAATAAAAGAAAAAGTGTAGTTAGACTAAATAGTCTAAGCATATTTTAAGATTGGCTACTATTTTTTAAATTGAATATCACAAGTATGATTTACAATTTAAACTAAGCAGCAGAGCTATAAAATCTATCAAATAAAGGAAAAGAAGTAGACATAATTGTAAAGAAGATAGTAAAAATAAGCTAAATAAGAATACTCACTTATTTATATGTCCTAGCCTGCATCCAAAAATAGTGAGGGAATAGCATCCTAAAAGGCTAGAAACTATTATGTGCATTTAAAGTAAAAGAAATGAAAGTAATGCATGTTCAATGAAATTTATGCTAAGTAAGCAAATGAAATATAGTGAAGCATTAAACAAAATTAAGTAACATACACTATATTCTAAATGAACTATAAGTAAGCAAAACACAATACTGAAAATGGAGAGTGTAAGGCAAAAAAAGTAAAGAAGTATATTAGACTCTCAGTCTAAGACAAACATAGTTTAGGATTATGAAAAGTAAATATAATTAAATAGTTATGAAGAGATCTTATAATTAATAAGATTGTAAAACAACTCTCATATTATTAGTTGAAGTTATATTTAAAAACTATCTCATCCTGTGCAGTGTTCAACATAATGGGATGAGGAGTTAAGCACATTTGCCAACTAGATACAATGGGGGGTCGAACATTCATATTTACCCTCTCTAAAATGTGAAGTCCTACAATAAGCACTATCTTTCTTATTCAAATTGCCATAAGGCATTCCCCTTAAAGTTTTAGGAAACCTTTTATTTATGCACATTGATCTTGTATGAATGTTTAAGAAAAAGGCTCAAAATTAAGCAAGCATTCAATAAATTTTAATAATTATAAACTATGTGATATCCTTTTGTTATCTAAATTTTAATGATCTACTTAATGATTGGACTTAATTAAACTCCTAATTAACTTATAGATATTGATCTTTAAGTCAATTATAATTAATAGTAGAAGAAAGAGAAGTTTAGAAAATAGTATTTTCAAGTAAATGTAGTTCATCCTATACTAGTCCTAAATTAATCAAATCAATTTGATTAATGATTAAAGTTTAAGAAAACTAATAAGGAAGAGTAAGGTTTATAGTTTGTTAAATTAATGAAAGTATAAGCTAAAAGAAATTCTATTAGCTTCATATAGTTAGCTTACAAACTAGAAAGTATCTAATCAATTCAATCATGAAGTTATCTAAGACTAATTGATGTTTAGCATCTGAATGTAAGGAAATAAATAGATTATATCCTATAAGTAATGAATCATTTGTAGTTATAGAAAATTAGATATCTAATAGCTTATTTAAAGTATAAAAGGGAGCTATTGTTCCCTAATTTAATCAATTGAGAACTAATTTGGAAGGTTAAAGACTATGAAAATATGTGATAATCATCTAAGTGTTTGTTTGAGCACTAGTCTTATTATGAGTTCTTTTAAAAAACTTTTAACTTAGCAATTGAAAGTATTAAGCTATATAGAATACAAAAGAAATTGAAAGACTCTTAATTAAATCTAACATGTAAGTAAAGGAGAAGTAAAACATGTAGAACATAAAAATGTAATTCCAATTCTAATAATTTAGGCATGAACTCTATTGTATTTGCTCAAAAGAACACATAGGACATTAACATGCAAGTCTTCCATTTATTTGGAAGATTAATTGGAAAGATTAATAATATAAAGCTAACTTAAGTCAATTCATTACATAGGATTGCTTATTCCAATTTAATCCATAATTATTAATATAACATCTACCAATTAAAATAAAGCATAAGATAATTCTATAGTTCATCTAATTGTTATGAGATGAAAGGAAAGAACAATTCGTTTAAAGAACTATCATTAACTTAATTTAAGCACAAGATATTAGTTCTAATTAAGTCTCAGCATGAATAAGTTACATGTAGCTTCACATTTCAAATTATATAAAACATAATAATACTATCAAATTTAATAAACAAATCTAAATTCCAATATTTTGAAATAGATGAATTAAACTTAACATATACTATGCAATTATTCCAATTAAATTTACAATATCCATATTTCATAACTAACAAAAAATATCAACAATGATAGAGATTATTCTAACAGACAATCTCATACATTTTATTTTACATATAAAAAGGATTAATTATAGAAGTTATAAACATCTCCAATTCACAATTCACATTGATATAAGAACTATTGACAATATTATGAACAATTCAATTTGAAAAGATACATGTATTTCATTCAATTTAATCAAATCCTGAGTAATTCTATAATAGAGGGAATTTAACTTGAATGAGTATTTAATAATTCCAATTATCAAATCTATGAAAATGTAAGATTTAAACATGCAATTTAAAACTATATGTGAGATAATAAAAATAAATAGTTAGCTTTCCTATGATTCACACATCCTAAAAAAAATATTTATAAAAAATAAGAAATTAATATTTATCCTAAATTAAGGAGCTAAATACCTAAAATATCCAAATGTTCAAATGATATGTCATACATATTAATGTGATCCTTATATCCAAGTAGTAAAATGACACTAACTACGTTAAATTTAGATAACATTGATTTTCTAGTGTTTGGAGGGGTCCTACTTGGGGTTAAAATGTCATTATAAGATCTAGGGTTCAAAACCCAAGTTTGATTTCATATTAATATTCCTCATATTTTTGTAAATGAAATGGACTATTTAATTGTCCAATTTGAACTTCATACAACCAAGTTATGTCTCAATTGAGATTTAGTATTAAATTATAATTATTTATTTAATTTAAAATTATGATTAATTTAAATATTTATCAAGACAGAAATTAAACAACAAATTGCTAATCTACATATTCATGCGATCAAAATGGTTATATGATATGACATATTTTGGATATTTATTTTGCAAATTATAATTGAAATAATTTTACATTAATTAATAATTTCATATATTTAATTATTCTTTAATTCACTTAGAGTAACGACAATTTTAGTACAGCGTTGGCTGTGGTTTATAATTCAAGTGCCACATGTATAATAGGAATTGCACGGTTCAGTACACACATGGACCCACCGGTCTAAGCTGTCAAACTGCACAGTCCTTAGCCTCACGAGTCTTCTTCCTCAACGGATCCTTAGCGCTCGCTCGAAGAAATTAGGGCATGGCTATGCGTACTCCTTCATTCTTTCCAGAGCGCATTCGACCCTTCGTGCCGAAGTTCGAAATATAGGTGAAGGAATGCAACACCAAAGCCTTGCCCTTAAAGCAATCTTAAGATTTTGATTTCGATACTTTAGAATTGATTCCAGGAATCCTATCAAGATTTTAGGTTTAGTTATATCAGGTCAAGTTCGATCATCACGATCGAATTTGATTTAAGCGATCAATAGGTCATCATTTCTTTTGATTGGAATGTGCATTAAATCTTGGATAACATACATTAACTAGAGGCATTATAATTAATAATACAGATATGAGAGATGAAATCCTAATTCGTTTTCTTCTGAAATTATTTTTTGGGGTTCTTGGGTTCAAATCAGATATGAAGCAATACTAAAGCGAATGCCGAATAGAGTAAGAAAATTGTATAATGGCATACCTGGAATAAACTGCCAAGCGAAAGAGAAGAAATACTAAAGAATCCGACAGGATTTGAACTCGCCAATCAACTTCGCACTCTCAACGTCAGAACTGGAACTTGAGTCTATGAGTTTCGGGAGCTTAGATTTAGCAACAGATCACCATTCGGCTATTTCAGCTCCTGGAAATCTGCTTAGCAACTAGGTTAAGCAGAATGAAATGCCCAAAAATGATGAAGAAGAGGGGTACGCCAAGGCTTAATGGTTTGGAAGGGCCAGCTGGAGCGAAGGACGAGCACCTGCATACGACCCTGCATTCCACTCGTGAACCCAGGAGGGAGATGTATAGGAATCGTATCATGGCTGTTGATTTAATCTAACGATACAACGGTTGGATCAAGCAGAATGGATGAGAGCCGTTGGATCTTCTCGATTTTTCTAATGCGCCAGATTAAATGCGTACGCTATTTCGTGTTATGGAACCGACAGTGGATTTCCGCTGTGATCATTCATACGGTTTTATTTATTTTGTTTGGCCGATTTAATATATATATATAATTTAATTTAAATCTTATCATTTAATTAATTATTTAAACTAAATTATCTACTCAAAATTTTCATTCTTACCTAATTGAGGGGTGAGAAACTAAAAAATGCGATCATATTCGATTGGAGGTATATTTAATTATCCTTATTTTTTTAGTATGAAAATATTATTAAAATATTGATAAAAATTTTGATGACTCTCAAATACTTCCAAAAATATCACCCCTAATTAATTTAGGTGTGGTGAGTCCAATGGTGGACTCCATTTTTTATTCTGAGGTTTAAATAAATTAGATATTTTCAGAATTATCAGAAAACTAGGAAATGTTGGAATTTGTCAAATAGTCTCCAAATTGTACAAAATTTGAGGTGAAGACTCCTAATACTATTATAAGAGTAATGGAAGAGGTTTGGAATTAATTAAGTCACTAATTCACGGGTAACAACATTAGGGTTATTACACCCTGGCATTGTGAAATTGATAATATCAGAATCGGATCATTTTGAGGAGCTTGGACCTATATAGGAGCCCTTTCTTGAGGAGGAGGAGCCGGGTGAAGTAGAAGCCGCTTAGTTCTTTTTACTACTTTATTGTGAGGATGAGAGATTTTCTTTATTCTCATTTCATTAAACTTATTTAAAATATTATAATAATACAGGTACCTTTAACTGTGTTTTTCATATTATTCTATTTCTTCTGAGCTGTATGTTACACTCTCCTACGTATTGTTATAAATTGGATATACTATTTACTTATTTTGCATTTGCACTCTGAGTTTGTGCTTACTTAGTAATTGATTTATATTGTATGTATTCTGAGCATATCTCTCCCTTATTAGTGGATTATGAATTATATCTAATCTAATAATAAGTGAGAGATTTACTAGAGTAGCACACCTCTCATTGGCTTAATCTTGTGGATTGAGGGGAGAGGTGCCACATTTGTGCCATAGGATCCACAGGTAACGATCAAATGGCGGATTCGCAGTTCCGTGAATCTGAATCCTAACCGTTGGATTACTATGGTAGACAGCTATATACCACGGAGCTCCGCTGTCGCGTGACCGATGCTCCACAACGGATTGCCCGCGGTTCGCACAACGGATTCCAGCCGTTAAATTTGTTTGAAGGTATGTTTGCAAAAATGAATTGTTGGAAACCTTAGAATGCAATTAGATCATTTTAATTTAAATTGAATTATGGTCTAAATGACTTCCAAAAATTACCAAACTTTCACTCCTAGCTAATTTGGGGGTGAGAAATTCAAAAATGCAATCAAATTTTAATTCTGAGAATAAAATCTTTTAAGTTTAACTTGGGCATCTATATTGATCAAAAGGCTAAATTAACTTAAAGATGTCCAATTGACCTCAAAATTTTGGAGTTAGCTTTAATTGATATTCTAAATATAATGTGATTAGAACTAATGCCTGATTAAATTGAAAATTAAACAGGGTAACAACCTAAGGTTGTTACAAGGATAAACATCCTAAGTCCAAGAGTATTATAAGTACAGGATTGAGCAACTTAGTTTGAGAGAATAAATTGTGACCGGGTTCTGCCCCTTATCGTCATCTGTTTCGATAAATGTAGTTAAATAAACTAAGTATTTTAAGTTACCTTTCTTAGGATAATATAAGTATAATATTAACTAGGGTATTTAACAACTTAGTTTGAGAGAATAAACTGTGACTAGGTTCTGCCCCTTATCGTCATGCATTTAGATAAGTGCAGTTAAACAAATTAAGTGTTAAACTCACATTTCTTAGAAATATACCAACTATGTGTATACAATCTCTTCATTTGATAAGCTTATGTATAATATTAATTAATACTATTCAGTGGCTTAGAATTAGGAGTCAGAATTCATTTAGATGAATTTCGCATGATAAAAACGAATGGAATCATTACTTAATTTTGAATTAATTTTTGGATTTTGATGATTTAAAGCATATCATCATTAAAGCCTTTGCATATCATAAATGCATAAGTTATGTCAGCATTAGTGGAGCGCTTGGCTCATCTAAGGACTCTGTTAGTGAAGCGTTTGCTCGCTTAGGATCTGTGGTGTGTCATGTGACACCAAATTAGTATATCAATGGCATACTGTTTTGTGACATATTCACATGCATAAGAATAAATTTAGTGGCATACAATATAGTTTTAATTTATTATTTACTCAATTTTAGTTTTTTATTACTTCTTCTACTTTCGGTACTCAATTTTCAGTCTTAATTTTACTTCGCTTCTGGATTTATATTGTTTTATAATTTTCAGTTATTTTAATACTTTCTGTAGTTTTATTTGAAAACTTAAATGTTAAACATTATACAACTATAACTATTTAGAATAGCTTTTGAAGTGTTAAACTCATGGTCTAACACATGGTACTTTTGGGATTTTCCAGATCCAGAGTAGTTTGTAGAACAAGCACAGGAGATTCTGGAGGAGTTTGTGGCGCATTAGAGGACTCCCCATCAATATTTAATTTTCTGCACTAGTTTACTTTTAATTCAGTATTTAGACTATTTTTTATATTTTTATTAAGTAAATTGTATATGATAACTCTGGATGCATTTTCTTTTCTTTTATAAGATGAATACTTTACTTAGCTTCTATGATGAATATTTCTGGATGTATGCCTTAGCTTCCACACTATGCATTTACTACTACTTATACTTAGTATCGTGATGTGATTAACATACTGGAAATACTATTATACTTATATATATTAGATTCCTCATATTCCACTCGTAATCTAATATATTTACTATATTGTCTAATACTTAAGATAAGGTTTTACGCTTATCTTAAATATTAGTCCAGCAGTTCATTATTCAGCAGTTATTCAGGGAGGTTCAACAGTCCTTCCCGAGTAGCGCACCGTTCCGCCGCCAATGTTAACTCATTTGCACGCGGCAACGGGACGGGGTTCTACACTATTTCCTTGAACATATATATAAGATATAGTGCATAAATAAAACTTTCATAAAATACTAGGGGTTTTACTATATTGGATAGCCAAGGGCATGCTAAATAGGAGATATAACGTGTAGCACCCTGTCCCGTTGTCGCACGCAATTGAGTTAGTTTAAGAAATAATAATTGACGACAGAACGATGCATTACTTGGGAAGGGAAATTGTACCTTTTTTAATACACTTGCTGAGTATAAGAATAGCTGAGACTCAACCTCAAGAGAAGAGGGCTGAGTGCTGATCTTTAAGATAAGGGTAAAACTTTACCTTAAGTATTAGACAATATAATATATACATTGAATAATGAGTGGATTATGATGAATCCAATATATATATAAGTATAACAACATTTCTAATATGCTGATAAAATCACAATGCTAATTATAAGTAGTAGCATACATCCAGAAATAATTCATCACAGAACTAAGTAAAGCATTCATTTCAAAAAAGAAAAGAAAATATATCTAGAATTATTACAACTATTTACTTAATGAAAACACAAAAAATAGTCTATATACTAAACTGAAAGTAACTACTATAAAAAATAAAGGTTGATGAAGAGTCCTTTAATGCTCCATGAACTTCTCCTGGTTCTCCTGTGAAGGCTTCTGATATGGCTCCACAAGCTGCTCTGAATCTCACAAATTATCGAATCTCAAAAGTACCACATGCTAGACAATAAGTCTAACACATGAAAAGCTACACTAATGGTTATAATTATCTACTATTTAGAATTTAAATAGCTTAAGTAAAATCGTAGAAAATATAGTAAAATAGCTGAAAGCTCAAAATAGTACAAATCTGAAAGTAAAGTAAAACTAAAATGACAAACTAAATGCTGAACTGTAGAGAAATTAGTAAGTAAAATGAAACTGCAAACTATATATTGTAAGTAATCTGAAATTGAGTAAACAATGATTTAAGACTATAGTGTATGCCATTGAATTTATAATTATATATCTGAATATGCCACAGAATTGTGTGACTCTAATATGCTAACTTGGTGTCACATTATACTCCATAGATCCTAGAATGCTTTACTAATAGAGTCCTTATGTGAGTTCATTTACTTACTAACAGAGTCCTTATGTGAGCTCATTCGCTCAGCTAATGCTGACATGACTTGTGCACTTCATGATATGCCAAGGCTTTTATGACTATATGCTTTAAATCATCAAAATTCATAAATTAATGCAATATCAAGTGATGATTCTATTTATCTCCATTATGCAAAATTAATCTAAGTAAATTAGCTAAGATTAAACTTAAACTCATCAACCAAAGAGGATGTATATACATAGTTGGTATGTTTCTGAGAAAGGTGACTTTAACACTTAGTATGTTAAATTGCACTTATCGAAACACATGACGATAAGGGGCATGACCCGATCATAGTTTATTCTCTCAAATTAAGCTATTAAATACCCTAATTATAAGCATTCTTATAGTGTCTAAGAAAGGTAACTTGAAATACTTGAGTTTATTTAACTGCACTTATCGAAACACATGACAATAAGTGGCATGACCCTATCACAATTTATTCTCTCAAACTACATATTCAATCTCCTGCTTATAACACTCTTGAACTTGGGATGTTTATCCTAAACTGAATTGTACTTATCTAATTATCTAAGATAAGACCGAGACTCTACAGTTCTATTCAGGATAAATCAACCAACTCTATTTTCTACTGAAATAATTCAGTTCTATGGATATACACTATCACCTCCAACTGATAATTCTACTAATTTTAACAAATTTATTTAATAATCAAGGAATATCAAACAAAGGAATCCATTCTCCATTATGGTGAATCCTACACAAAGGTTCCAAGCATGTGACTTAAAAGTTACCCAATTTAGGATACTATCACCAGGAAATAACCTCAATCTAAATTATTAGATTATCTTATCATAAGGATTTATGATCAAGTATCTAAGATTAAGAAGGTACATCTAAGCTCCTACCTCAAGATTTAACAATAAGTTCTTCCTACCTCAATAGCTCATCTATTAATAAGGCTTAGCAATTATTGAATTATTATCACTATATCACAACCTTAAAGGTCTAGCACTAAAATGTACAAATTATAATATAAGATCTAAGATTTATATTAAGTTTTCAACTTTTATTTCATTAGACTGAGTTACACAAATCGGATAGGTAAGCCTATTTGATCACAACATATACTACAATTATGGGATAAAATCATATAATTTATTAAGAATTGATCATTTTGGAAATCATTGTCATTTTAAGATTTATCTCATGCTAAGAGTCTTACTTAGGAGAAAATCAAAGATTCAAAGGTACAAGTTCAGATAATCAATCACATAAATTCATTATATATCTTAATACTACTTGTTTAATAGTTTAAGTTCAATGTCAAATCAATATGTATTATTATAATCATATAAGTCCTTTAATTGTTCAAATCAAGTGTTCTACTTCATGTAATTAAGGTTTAGACCTTAATCTAGAGAAGTTAGGGCTTAACTCCAAACTTGACCAAATCAAGACTAATGGTTTGGTTTATTGTTCAATAATAAAATTAGTGAATTATTAGTGCATTATTGATGTCCATTTCCAATTTAAGGTTACATTGATTAACTTAATCAATTCTTAAGATTCCATAGGGTTTAAGGTTGATAATTATCAAATCAATCATGTAAAGTGTCCAAATTAGGGTTTGAGTTCTCCAACACGCATACTATTGTATTGAAGCATATAAACATTTAATTAAACAAAACAGAAAGTAAGGCTAAATATTATAATGATTACCATTTGGCACAAAACATTCAAGCGAAACTTCTGAAGATATAGAATATGCCATTTAGGATAAAAAGTAGATTTCATATTAAAAATCACCTATATAATTCACACAAAGCTTAATTCCATTATAACCACTTTTAGTTTTAGTAAATTTTTGCATTTTTAGTTTTATAGTCATTAAAATGCAAAAAATATCAAATTTAAGCAAAACTGGACAGTTATGCATGCTACGGCGCGCCGCGGTAGCACCTCCTGGCTGAGAGACAAGCGCTACGGTGCCAGCAAACTCGAGATCTGGGCGCTACAGCGCGCCATAGTGCCCCCTAGCCGAGAGTCAAGCTCTATGGCGCATTGTGGCGCCAGAAAAACTGAGATACGGGTGCCATGACGCGTCGTAGTGCCCCTTGGCCGAGAGTTAAGCACTACAGCACGCAGTGGCGCCAATCAATATGAGTCCCTGGCACTGTGGCACACTGCAGTGTTTTCAAAAGAAGCACCACGGCGCTTTCAGGTGCTCCGGCACTATAATTCCTGAGACGTGGGTGCTGCGGCGCGCTACAGCACCATATTTTATGAGGCATTGGAGCTGCGGTGCACCTCAGCATTTTTAAGCGCTACGGCGTGCTATAGATATGGGTACTGCGGTGCGCAGTAGCACTCCCTGGCCGAGAGCCACGTGCTACGATGCGTTATAGCGCTCGATGGTGATTTTGCCTTGGAGAAAAATGGAACGTATCCCATTTTGCACCCAAATACTCCCGATTTAGCGCACCTCACGTATGGTCCCATATACTGATGGAAAAGTCTTTCCGAGACCTTTCTAGTGATACTAAAATCAGCACAAAAAGTTTTTTCTGATAGTGCAAACAATGATGCCCTTGATACATATGTGTGATTTTAACCATTCAGCATTTACTCATTTTTTTCCTTAAAATGGATTTTGATCGAGCTCTATTGAGCTCGACTTCTCAAATACAAATTTTTAATAAAGTGAAATAAGCATGTGAGTAACACAAAGAAACCATTAGATCAATCCAATGGGGAAAAGAAAAGCATAATGAGAGGATATAAAAGGGTACTTGCTTACAAAGGAGAGGAGATAGACTTCTTTGAGAACATGGGAGGAGAAGGAACCTCTACTTTAGCTACCAGCAAGAGGAGGAAGAGGTTTGGGGGTTATTCAAGATCTTGAGAGCTTCTTTCTTCAGCAGATGAGCAAATGGAGAGGGAGGAGGGCTGAGGTTCCCATTTAAAGGAAGAGGAGGGGATGGCTTCAGCAGGGGAAATCATAGCTCAAGCTTGGAGGAGAAGGGGAAGGGGGAGAAGGCCCTTTGCGTGCGCAAAGGGGAGGATAGAGATACCGAATGAGAGGAAGGGGGAGTGGGTCCCAAGCGCAGGGAAAGTAGAAATAAAAAAGGTTTTTTCTTTTTCAAATTTTTAATTTATGCATTAAAATCAGATTTGATAAACGTGCTTCAAAAATCTCAAAAATTCACCTCTAGCTAATTGGGGGGTGAGGAACTCAACGGCGAAGTCGGATTTTAATTTGGAGATCAATTTATTTATCCTAATTTTTTGGGTAGTTAAATATATTAAAATATTCGATAAAATTTGATGAACTCCAAACACTTCCAAAACATCGCCCATAGCTAATTTGGGAGTGACGAGCACAATGGCAAAGTTGGATTTTGATTTTGATGTCAAACTAAATATCTCAATTTTCTAATTAATTAAATATTTTTAAAATAATCTAAATATTTAATTGAGCTCCAAATCACTACAAATCTTTGGGGGTTAGTTCTAATGACTAAATGAATCTAATGGAATGATAATTATAACATAATTAAGCTAATATTTAGGCTAAGTAACTGTAATAACCTAAGTTGTTACCTAAGATAATTAAGACTAATCAAAGTCCTAATCTTATATTAGTGCCTTAATTAAGTCATTAGGAGTTTACCACCAAAGACTTAGTCCAAATTGGGGGTCATATGGATCAAACCCTAATTTTGGGAAATCTAGAAACCCTGGAACTTGACCTAATTATTTTGACCTCAAATTAAAAATTGGAATTCGTCATTGCGCTCATTGCCCCCAAACTAGATAGGGGTGATATTTTGGTGGCAATCGAAAGTCGTCGAAAATCCATCGAATATTTTAATAATATTTATATACCCCGAAAATTTGGAAAATAAAATACTAGTTAAAACCAAAATCCGACCTCGCCGTTGCGTTTCTCACCCCTTAATTAATTAGGGGTGAATATTTGAAAATTTTGGAAGTCATTAAAATGGTTAAATTAATTAGTAAAAATTAGAATTTAAATTATTAAATTATTAATATTCAATTAATCGAGTGGGTCCTGTTTCCATTTAGTGGGTCGGATCTAGGGTGCTTAACAGGTCAAACCTGCGGTGCATATTAGGTCAGATCCAATTCGGATCGGCTCGATCCGAGCCGTCCCTCGATCCGTCTGATCGGACGGATCATAGGGCCTCTTCTTCCTCGAGCAAGTCGTCCGCACCTCGCGGCTCTTCCGCCGCTCGTGCTGGCCAACTGGTGGCCTCCTCCTATGCTTGGCTGCTCCGCCCGGGTGTTGATAAAATCCTAACTCACGCATGAGGAGTATCATTTGCCTGAATTGATCCTAGGAGTCGATCTAAGAGCCCGATCCGAACCCTAACCCCCTGAGCCGTCCGTTCAAGGTACCCTTGATCTCGCTAATTCCTCTAAACAATTACTTAAGCTCTATTTCATATAGCTATTTCACTGCCTTGATTTTTCATTAATATGGCATCTGATCGGGAATCCATCGATTTAATCGAGCCAATTGGCTCGATCATCCACAGTAGTATTAGGGTTCGACCCGTCTTCTTCCCGCAAACCGAGCTAGGGTTGGGTCTAGCTGTCACTGTAGTCCCCCTCTAGCATCCATCTGACCGTCGATAGGAAGGCCTTGGCACGCTTTTCTCAACTCCGCACGGGCCAGGCCCTAGCATCGCCGAAAGCGTCACCGAAAGGCATGCCCTAGTTTAGGTCTTTGGTTCGGGATTGGGGCGTAGCACCATAAGCTTGGTCGCGACCAGATCAGGCTGGGTCCGTGTCGACCGAGTTGTGGGACCCGCTGTGTGGCTGTCACCGCAGGATCTTTCCACGTGGCGGTCACTGTCGCGTCTGCAGAGGCGGGACCCACTCATCTTGTCATGCTGAGCTGTGGAGCTCGTGGCTCTATCCCGCCCATTCGCGGGCTGCCATGTATCTGTATAGGGCCCGCCATTGTCCCTTATACTGGGACAGGTGGGGCCCACTTCCCAGCTGTCATCCTCTAGCTGGCCGTGCCTCTAACTAACTGTCAGGTGGGGCCGCCACCATTTTTTTATTCATGTTTTTATTTAATTCATCTATTATATAATAATTTAGTAATGATTAGAACAATAAATTAATGTTAACTGTTAATTTAATTTTTGTTAGTTTAATTTATACATTGATAATTTAATTAAATACAGAACTTTGAATACCCATAACTCTTAAACTATAAGTCCAAACATATCAAATATATATGTCATTTTAATCAGCAAAAATCAAGAATAATTAAGGCACTATTTATTTTCCAGTAGGATACGTATTTCTCATAGTGACATTTTAGGACCCCACACTTATACTAAAACTTCTCATAGCCATAACTATGTACCTAGTAACCCAAACATATCTAATATGGGTCTCATTTTAATCAGGAGAGTGTCTAATTTACCTTAATAGTATTAGTTTTGCTGTTAGATCATTAGTTTGACTAATCATTTTTAGGACCTTCTCTAATTACCCCTTAATGACTGAGAACTTGATTTAGCCATAACTTAGTCAATTTGACTCTAAATTAGGTCATCCAATATACCATTTAGATCAAAAAATTGCTGCCTATAGTAAACTAAAATAAAATTAGGGTTTTGACCACCAAGAACCCTAAGTTGACAAAATTACTCTTAACTCTAGTTAGTCCATAACTTGACCAATTGAGATTCGAATTGGGTTTACTCCCAGTTAAAGTACTCAATGTGATATAGGAAAGCTATAGCCACTGAGTTTATTGAATTTGCATCTCAAATGAAAAAGTTAGGTTTTTGGACCCTCTTAACTGTAGGAGTTACATAAATGCCCCTAGACTTGAAATGCTTTTAACTTATCCAATAGACCTCAAAATTTAGTGATCTTATACTCAATGGAATCCTTGAATAGCAAGCAATAATAAACTACATAAATTTTTAGACTTCACTATGTGAAATTACTAAATTTCTTTCTTAGGTCAAATTCCTTAGTTTGGACCTATATGACTCAATTCTTATTCAAATTGAGTGTACTTACTGTCTATATTTATGTTAGACAGTAAAAAATCATTTGGTATCAAGAAAATCCAATTTAGAGCCCTAAACTAAAAAGTAGCTTTTTGGACTCTTAGGGGCAAAATAATCTTTTTGCCCAAAATTTAGGTTAAGTGCCCTTAGACCTCAAAATATAATTTTAAATAATTAAAAATAGTAATAAAACTGATTTATGATCAATTTAAGCTATAAATCTCCTAATTTGAATAATGTGATAAAAATCCCTAAGTAAGGATAATGTACCTTAGTTAAAAATCCATTTTTAACTTTCCTAAATAAATGAAAATAACAAATAAAGTTAAAGTGAAATAAATTCTATCAAATCCTAAACCTCCCTAAGTCATCTCATTAAGAGCCTTATTAGAAATTCAACACTTCACATTAGGATCTTCTCCTTAAGAATAGGAATATATGCTATGTTAAATTGAATTTATTGAATAAAGTGGGTTATTCAATAAATGGAACCTTGGTTTCATTAGTTTCTAGACTTTCATAATTTAATTCTGATTATTTTATTTTTCATCCTTAGAATAAGAATAGGAGAATCATCCTAGTAAGCTTAATTTTGCTTAATAGGATTTGCCTTAATCATTAGTTCACTTTTAGAATTTTAAACCCTAGATTGTAAGCTTTACCTTTGGATTATGTGATTATCTCCAACTCATATAACTTAACTTATAATCCCTAGTTTAGAGGATCTTGATTAAATCTTAGTTTAGAATGTCTAAATTCATCATTTAGGACATTTTGATTTCTTATTTAACTTATAGGCAATATTAATTGAATCTAATTAGAACATGATCAGTTCTAATTACTTTTAACTTATAATATTATATTTTTAAGTTATACTTGATAGTAAGAATTGGAGATCCTAAACTTATATAACTTATAATATTTAGAATGGTTTAAGAAGACAACAACTGATGTCACCATATATAGTAGTCCCTTGCTCACTATTAATGTATTTGTGCTTACGCATTCCTTGTATTTTGTGTCATTGCCTTGAACATGACATATAAGACAACATTGTGCATGAAATGAAGACTTAGAATATTTAGGATAACATATGCATTGGGTTAAGTTTTATGGTTGATATGGTGCATTTACCCTAATGGACAGGGGTAAGAAGAAATAAGGGATAACTTAGCATTACTCATTGAGGAGTGTTATGTTAAGTTTGGGATCAGTATAGTCTTGCAGATGTGCTTGACTCCTCTGCTACTTCTGGATATGTCCACAAAAGCAAAGTAAAATAATTAAAATTTACTGTATTTGTATTTATTGCCTCCTAAGTCATACAGTACTATTCTGTTCTACCATAGCCCAGAAAGGCTATGGGAAATTTATGTTCTACCCTAGCCCAAAAAAGCATTGGGAATATATTGTGACCTAATTGGACAATTTTTCTGATATGGCATACATGTTTACTGTTTACTGCTTACTGTAGCATTTTACTTCAGTCAGCTCATTTTACTTGCTTACTTGTATACTTATAGGATGCTAGATTTCTTATTTCTTACTATACATATCACAGTTAAATTATTTATTTTTTTAACCTGCATAAGACATGATTATTAGCATATTTAGGATTAGTATTTTCTTTCAGTACTTCTTATTGTATTTACATATGTATGCCTAGTCTTATCTTAGCTTATTTTTGAGGTATGTCTTATGACTCATTGTTGCTTAGTTATAAATGTTGTTATTTATAACTTACCACCTCCTTGTATGCTTGTTGCTCTTATGCTAGTCAATTTTATTTAGTTTAAGTAAATGGTGACATTCATAAGTTTATGAAAATTTACCAGCCTAAAATGTACTTAGATAATTAACTAATAAGATTTTTCTTTTGTTAGCTGGGTCCCTGGCATTGTGAAACCGATAATGTCAGAATTGGATCGTTTTGAGGAGCTCGTGCCTAAAGAGAAGCCTTTCCTTGAGGAATAGCGATAGGGTGGTGCTGAAGCTGTTTAGATCTTTTTCTATTTTAATATGAGGATAAGTGATTGTTTATTTCTATTCATTAAACTTATCTAAGATGTTGTAATAATACAAGTACCTTAAACTCTATTTTTCTTACTATATTATTTGTTCTAAGCTGTATATTGCATATTCCTTACTTATATTATTGTGAACTGTATGTACTATTTACCTTCTTTTGCTTTATACTCTGAATTTATATTTATTTAGTGATTGGTCATGCTATATGTATATCCTAGGCATATCCTTCTCTTATTAGTGAATTATGGGTTATACCTAATCCAATAATAAGTGAGGGATTTGCCAGAGTGGCGCATCTCCCCTTGACCTAATCTTGTGGATTAAGGGGAGGGGTGCCACAGTAACAATCTAGTGTTGTTACATAAGGTGACCTCACATTCTCAGAGGATGAATGTGAGTGTTTATTTTTATGAGACCCTGCTTTCCTTTACTAGTTAGGCAGATGTGCTTAACTCCTCGCTTCATACTGTATGTGTTCGCAGAATGAGTATTTTCATAAATAACTTCAACTAATAAAATATGAGTTCTTTTACAATCTTATTGATTGTGAGCTCTCATCATAGCTTTCTAGCTATGCTCACTTGCATTGTCCTAGGCTATGTGTTCTTAGTCCATGAGATTAAGATCTTCCTTTACTTACTATGTTTTGCACATTCTATTTTCAGTACTATGCTTTTCTTACTAATAGTTTATTAAAGAATGCAGTGTATGTTACTTTAATCTCATTTAAATACTTCACTATTTTTCTTTATCTTACTTAGCATAATTTATATTGAACTATTCAATATTGAATATAAGGACAATAGAGCAAACTCAGCTTGTATTGTCATGAATAGTTCACAATTGTCTCAGCTGAGTTTGCTCTATTTCAATATCGACAATCGATATAAGAACATTAGAGCAAACTCAGCTTGTATTGTCATGAATACAAACAATCATTTCAAATTTTAACAATAAAGTATTATGAAAATTGGAAGCCCTCTACCACCAATAAGTAGATAATTGCGAATGACAATGACTATAATTTCCATTTAAATTAGATGTGTTAAATAATATTGATTGTTGAACGAAAGCACATGAATTGTGATGCCAGTCATAAAAAGGGAAACACATGAATTGCTATTTTAATTAAAAGATAACTATGTTTCTCACTGTATTGACTAAGGAATTGAAAATAACAATCAATGAAAATTTGCCAAAATCTATTTAATAGTGGTTATAATATCAAAATCTTTAGGATCCCTTTTTATGATGAGATTCCTATCATAGCCTCCAACTAAATTTAAGTCATACCTTGTAATTAGTGACTTTGAGGAGACCAGGAAAAATCATTATAGATGATTTTACTTATTTAATATAATTGAAGTAGAAAATAATAATTTGACTATCAATTTGTTCTCAAAAAATATTAGTAAGTAGAATTTAAATTTTAAATATATATTTTTTTATAAATTCTGCACATAGAAGTGAATTTAATTATTATTTTTTATATAAAAATCTTTTTTATATATAGTTTACATTATTCAAATATTTTAATATACATTGTAAGTGCCATGTTTCATAAGAAAAATCAAATTAGACCAAATCAGCTCTTAAAAAAAAATTATTTTTTTAATTAAAAAGCATAATTAAATATACTTGGGTATGCGATTTACTAAAAATAAATATTTTAAATGAAAATTTTAATTGTTCATATTTTTTTCACGTATGTACTTGTACACACATATATATATATATATATATATATATAAGATAATCAGAGGGATTCAAGAAAAAAATTTCTTCATTGTATCCCACCTAATTCATTTCAAAGCCTTGAATTTGATGATTTTTGCTATCCTTCTTCCAAGCCATAGCCAAACTTTAAACACTTAAATATATAAGTGTGTTTCATAGTACACAATGTATTCATCAAAAAGAGCAAAAAAGACTAGAAAAGAATTATTGAGAAGTATCCCAAAAAAAAAAATTGAACTAATGATTTCTTTCAGCACCTTCTCATTGTAAACTTTTGCATTTCTTATTATCAATCACATAAAAGAAGTTCAAAACTTTTCTTCAGTATCCCATTGTTTAAATAAAAAAAACCCTCACAAATATATATTTAATTTATTTTATAAATTTAGAATTAAATTTTATCCTTTCAATTTCATTTGATATTCAAATAATAGTCTATTTAGTTAGCTAGACATTGTAATATAATTATTCAAATTCTTTTTACAAAACTATGTTTTAAGCAATTTATTCTTATAAGATATGGCATATTCTTCTTCTTTTTATTTTTTTATAAAGTATAGAATAATCATAAATTATAACTAAAACAAACACTAGCATCAATTTTCCATCTTCATTAATCTTACTAAACTATAAATATATCATAATTAACAAATGTAGACATATTCTCCTCTTAACATTTCCTATCACTCTTATAAATAATGCAAAAATATTTATTAACCATAAACATGCAATAATTCAAACTTGTCATCCTAATGTGCTATATAGTAGTTTCATTGGATATTCATTCATAAGAAAAGGCTACTCATTTGACATAATAAACCACCAATGTAGGAGCATCTTTTGCACACAGTGACTATTATCCATACAATACACGTCAAATTTAAGGAACATCATGTCAACAACTCTTTCTCAAATAATTCACATAACATATTAATCTGAATTTTTGAAATTTCACATATCACAATATAGAGGGGGATTAGTAAGAGTACAGATTTTACATTTTTTTTGGGGGCAGAAAGAGCCTCATCACCGTAAGGAAAAACCATGCAGCAGCCAATGAGCTTTGAAACTCAAAAAAAAAAACAGGATTGTAGAAGCTCTCAACTACGAGCAATAAACTACAAATTAGAGCACCTTTCTCAGAGACAAATTCTTCATTTATTTTCCACTGATGCTACCACTTGGGAATATCATTCTCACTTGAGACCGATAGCAAATGAGACCTTAGGGCGAGCTCTGTTTTTACCCAAAAGACGCATTTGGTTAGCCTTCTCCTCTTGCTCTTCCAGTTTCTTCCTGCGCATGGCTTCCTCCTTCTGTCTCTGGAGAAGCTCTAGCTCCTGATAACGCTCTAACTCTTTCTGCTGCTGTTCCAGAGCTTCTCTCCTCTGTGCTTCCTCCACCCTCCGGTGATTCTCCTCCAGCAGCTTCTCCAATTCCTCTCTCTCTCTCCGCTCTTGCTCCTAGTTCCATTGAAACAAAAAAGAGTAAAATAAAAACAAGAGTTGATCTCAAAAAGCATGCCTAATATTGGTAGGCATAACTTCAATAAAAGCAAGAAATTCAAACAAAATATTATATTGCTAAAAATGCAATAATCATAAGCTAATTTCCAGAATAGCATTAATTTAACGCCCATAACATGGCACACAGAAAAAGAAGAAGATAACGTGTTTCATTTTCAAGTTTATGGTGTTTTTGGAGGTGAAAGTATCACAACATAAATAGCAGGTGAACTCAAAAAAAACATTTATGTTATTAGAGATGTGCATAATGGAGCTGCTATATGTGTTCGATCACAAGGCGGCTAGTCTAATGATTTCCTTGTTTCAACTAGATTACATCAAAGTTTAGCTCTCAGCTCATATATTTTTGTTTTAATTATAGATGCTCTTATTAAAGGAGATTCTTTGTTGCATATTATTTGCAGATGATATTCTATTCTATTAATTGTAAGATGATTGGAGTTGAAGAAAAACTTGAGTCCAGCCAAAAACTGAATAGCTGGCATATACATTCAATTGTATCAGAGGCCCTAAATCTTGAGGACATAACTATTGAGGGCCACATGATCAAGAAGAGCGAGGTTCAAGCACCTAGGTTAAACTATTCAAAATAATGGTAAAATAGAGCGATGTGATTAATATGATACATATCGGTTGGATTAAATGTACGAGCGCTTCTAGAGTGTAGTGTAATTCAAAAATTCCACTCAAAATAAAAGGAAATTTTATAGAGCAATTATATGACCAGCTATGTTTTATATGAGGTTAAATGTTAGTCAACAAAGAAAAAACTCATTAATGAAGTGTTACAAAAATGAGGATACTTAAATTAATGGGTGGGTATACTCGTATGGATAGAACGAGAAATGAGTTTATCCATATTGGACAAAGATTGGAGAATGTCGTCTTTAGATGGTTCGGGCATATTAAGCGTGGACCATACAATAAATTTCTCACATATTAAAAGAGTTAAAGGAAGACCCAAAAAAATATGGGATGAAACTATTAGAATGGATCTTCTCTATTTATAGCTTAGGGAGGGGCTTCTATTTAATTGTGCATAATATAAACAAAGGAATCATGTAGCCGACCTAACCTTATGGGATTAAGACTAGGTGTTGTTGTTGTTGTTTATAATCTCGCCAAATCCAAAGCCATTGTATATACCAATAAATTAATATGATACCCTTCTAATGTGCCCATTAATATCTATTCCAACAAAAACATTTTTTTGAAATATTCACGAATAATTCTTTCTTAAACCCATATTGAATCTTATTTAAGTGAAATTAGTACTAAAAATATTAAAAATAGCCTTAACAATTACAGCTTTTTAAATTAATATTCCCCACTCTTATCATCCAAGTTTTTGATGATATCCCCCAGCACTTACATATTAATCCTTACCAAATATCAACACTTGATAACCAAACTATCAAGTTAGTTCTTAAAGACATATTTATCTTCATATTAATCATAAGATCTACTAACTTTTTAAGTATGTTCATGAAAAAATTAATATTCCAAAAATCTTATTCTTATCCTAATGTCTTGGAATTGGTTATTTAATTACATCCAATTATAACCTTAGCACACTTTT
The DNA here is from genome assembly GCA_016760335.1 of Gastrodia elata. Classification (NCBI taxonomy): domain Eukaryota; kingdom Viridiplantae; phylum Streptophyta; class Magnoliopsida; order Asparagales; family Orchidaceae; genus Gastrodia; species Gastrodia elata. The sequence continues at coordinate 23,119,380 of CM028670.1, read as the reverse complement.
CAACATATTCAAATAATACATCGTGTCGCATCTAGAGGATGTTTGAGCTCTAACACATTCTTAAAGGATTCATGTCATACATGGTGCTAATTGTTGAGTACCTAAAGCAACAAACCAAATTCCCCATACAAAGCTTGAATAATATTGTTCATCACTGCAGATTAAAGAAAAAAAATAATTCAAATACATGTATTGTGCAACGAAACAGAGCAAATGCAAATGCATATTTCTTTAAATTAACTGTCTGATGCTTGATTCCATTTTCCTAAATAGGTAAATAAATTTATTGAACAAAAAATTAATCATTAACAGATTCCCACCCATTTCCAGTTGAAATGGAGAAATTTTTTAAGAAAGTTATTATTGTTATAGCACGTCTCCTTAAGCCACATCAAAAAAAGAATCTCATTATCAAATAAAATAGGTGAAAAATCACCCCAAACAAAGCAAGTGGGGATAAAACTAACGTTAAATTTCATTAAATTACAATTTCCTGCATCGGCAACTTCAATTTCTACATTTCAATCCTTCAAAATTATACAAAGTTTTAATGAAAAATAAAAATTGAAAGCGATTAATGTTAACAAAGTATGTTGATGCGTGCAAGTTCATGGCTGAAATGCATGGCAATAGCTTCCGGTAAAAATTACCAAAATAAATGACAATTACAACCCAATAAAAAAGAAATTATAGAGAAAGATGAAAAAATAAAAGTAAATGGCAATATAATGATAGGAAAGCAATAATGACTTGTAAGAGTAGACACAAAATACACACCGCCTTTCTTTTTGCTTCAATAAGAGCTTCCTCTTTTTCTTTCTCAAGTTGGGCCTCAATCTCCTCAATTAGCTTCTTTCTGCCTTCTGCAATTCGTTTTTGTATTTCCAGCTTTACCTCTTCAGAGTTCAAGGCGTCTTCAATAATTTTCTTGATTGCTTCTTCTACTCTTCCAGCAGTCTCTTCCTCTAATAGTTTCAATTCTGCTTCCTTTTGACGCCTGTTGGAAAAAAAAACAAGTTAAAAAAGAGTGTCCCTTAAATGAAACATCAGAAAAATCAGTACCTATGCGTGTAGCTTTTGAAACCTCAAAATTGGCTAAAGTTAGCAAGCAGCATCACATTCTTCAATATATTGAGAGCAACTAGACCACTTCCTTTCGGTACATAAAAATATTATGTGCAAGCTTTATGTTCTTAAGGCATACCTCAAAAAGATTCCATGTCCAAACAAAGGAGATATCAAGCTGGTGAACAGTTGATAAATGAAGCACCTTAAAGTCATCAAATATAAAATGCAGAAATACAGCTGTAGCTTCATTTGAAATAGCCTGTCCAAAACAATGTCAAAGTAGCTTGTACCAGGTTTAAAAAGGATGTAATCAATTCCCCAGTCAAGAATGACTTTGACAAAAAAGATTATCATTTCTACTTAAGCCCACAGCACAAAAACTTTGAAACACCTTGCTTGTTTTACATTAATGCTTCACTTTAAAACCCTAGCGGCCTTGTACACATCAAAAAGCTAAAGCTTTGATAAGACAGAAAGGTCTATAGACAGTCTCTCACATGACATATATATATATATATATATATATATATATATGTATATGCATATATATATATATAAGTATATATATATATATACATTTCCAGATAGTTCATAAAAAAAGCTCTAAGATTTATGGGTATATCAATCTTCAATGAAGCTGGACGACAGTAAATCTGATTCAAGAACACTACATACTACACTCTAGAAGCATGCTGTAGTGAAAGTTGGCAACCATCACGACCACCAACAAAAGCCAACCACAAAGGAAAGGGACAGGTTTCGGGAAAAAAGAAAGAGAATGATATCTTCCGGCCTATAAATGATTAGGACAAACAGTAGGAAGAGTGCATTAAAATAATATTTGGCAAGTGATATATGTATATATCGCTATTTTTTTCCATACATGTTCATCATGAATGCATTATACAGGTTACTATATTCAAACAAAATGATCAAAAGAAACAGTTCCTCCTGACCACATGATGTCAAAGCCATAAAACACTGCCATTGCCATCAATCCTCATAAATCCTCAACCCCCATACTAGATCCAGTTACCCCACGTCTCACTCCCAACCATCAACCCTGTGCACACCCAGCTACACCATCCCACACCAACTATGATGCATCAACCTACGCCAAGCTATCAAGCTGCTGTTAAATGCACAGCAACACCCCAGTGTCATTCCTCACTTGCAAATTCAAACACCACTAGCAAGTTCAGATTGCACTGCACATGTCATAATCACTTCCACCACCAATGGCTCACGGCCCCATTGTCAACAACCACAATGCCCTTCCTTTGCAATCAAACCCACACTGAACTCACCATAAGCTTGCATGTTCTTATTATTCCAACCCCAGCTTGAATGTGCCTGTGAGTGAAATCTCTAAACAATGTCATGGCAGCTCAGCTCCCTTTCAATGGCCCCCAAACACAATGCAATTAGTAACATTATCAAGTTTAACAAAACCATTTATCTCATGTGGGGGTCAAAGAATTTTATTTTCTTTTATGTACATATGATAAACTCCATCATCTTGAGTAGCCAGCCACCTCAACGAAACAAAGGGGCCATCATTTTTTTCAAATGGAAAATCATCGATTATGTCTTCATACTTAGTTAATAACTCTAAAGTTTTGAATCATCAAATGCTTAAATTGTAAAGTGCATTTCAAGACCCATTAACATACGATACTTCTTCACCAACTTTAAGAAAAGAAAAGACCCTTCTCATCATGATATGCAAATTCAGGAACGCTATAACAATTTAAAAAGCCAATGAGAGGTATTACTTCAATACCTGCACTTCATGACTAACCCAACTTTTTCGAAAAAGTAAAACCTAAGCAATACTGGCCCATTCACAGCACACAATACAGGACACAAGACAAACACGACAATATCACAAAACTTAAATAAGGGCACGAGACACGATTGTTTATTTTATATATTTTCTTGATAAAGTGTGCGCAAAACAGTTGAGTATAGTGCTGTCAATATTCATAAAGCATTAGTATTTTTTTTTAATCGAAACCTAGCAGCTACCAAAGAGTCCCTATATAAAAATTTGTTAAATTATGAGTTAAAACCCATTTAATAAATTATACGTAAACATATAAAAAAATGAATCATATGGACACTAGTTGACTAGAGGAAGACGCATACGAAAGCTTAAAGCAGTCCATGAGATATTAATAAAAAACTCAGAAAAGTTGAGCAACAACAACAATGTTCAAAAGGACAGAAGAACAACAGCATCATCTTTTGGGGAAGAGGTGAGTATGGAAGTGTCATCTAATAACAACATGAGCGGCAATACCCTCGATTTGATAGACTAGGATGAGAGAATGGTGGCAATGTCATATAAAGAAGAGGCTAGTATTGGCAACAAAATCATGATAAGGAAAAATGAAAGTAAATACAATTATTCGGTTGAGAGAAAAAGCCAGCTAATTAAAGTCATGGATTTATAAAGAGCAAGAATCTAATAATTTTTTAAATAGCTTGAACACATTTTTTTGAAATTTAAAGCACACGTTTGAGTATGCCATAACGTTGTTTGTGTCCAAGCATGTCTGAACCATGACCAACACGGACAAAAAGGATCTTTATGTGTGTCCAGGTTTCATAGAGAAAAACAAAGAATATGATTCTAGGTTTGCATCCTTCCCTACAAAATGTATATATTTAATTAATAATAAACTCCATAATTCCTAGCATTGTAACACTCGATCCTGAGTTATCCAAATCATTGAGATCTCTGGTCATTGCAGTCTTTAGATCAATCAACTTTGGTTGTTATTTCCAGGTGACAAGGAATGTCATGGCGGTGGAAGTAAAGATAAATGAAAGACAGTTGTATCTTATTCCCTCTTCGCAGTCACACTGATACTACTAAACCTTGCAAAGATAAACTTGGTTACTTTACTGCCCAGAATGCTTTCACGTTGATATATGTCCATTGCTATTTGGTATTCCCAGGATTGACTATTATTTCTAGAGAAGGACAATAGCCAGCCACTTAGAGAATCTGTCTCTACCACTCAATATTCATTTAAATCAGCTGTGGTTGTCCTTGCTAGTATATCATAGATTTAAAATTGTGGAGCATATTCTTAGATGAAAAGTAACCACAAAACTATTTTCATCTCTTTACATGTCATCACTATAACCTACCATTACAAATAATTGTTCCAATTCTCCCAAATCTTGAAGTATTGTACATCCTTTCAAATCTTTAATGTTTTTATATGCCCTATATATTCAGCAACTCTTAATTTTTCCTAGTCATAAGAAATTCATGGATGTTCACTATATTTTTATCTCAATCATTGCGTATTTGGCATTCAAATTGATATATATATATATATATATATATATATATATATATAATACTTTTGGTATTGAAACAAATGACATTTTATCTTAACCATTTACACTCCTGCTTGTTCTTCCACTAAACATTTACACACTCTCTCTCCCTCTCCCTCTCCCTCTCCATTTCTTTGTGTTGAGGTATGGACGAAACGAGCAAAACATGTGATCTGAGTGGAAGCCTAGATGCGGCCAGAGATTCTGCGTCATGCAATCACTAGGGGAAATCTTCGGCTCATGACCCTTTAGCAAAAGCTCAAGCAATGGCTGGTGCAGGTTTGGCCTTTTTGTCGGATAGCCTGAGCTCGTTACCCAACCTTCATCTCTGGCATGGGGTAAGATCCTCAACTTTTAGATCCTTTCGAGATGTACTCACAAACACCTCATCAACATCAGACCTGATTGAGATCAAACCTATAGTTACTGTCTTCAAGGTAAACCTATTTTTTTTCCAGAAGATTCATCTCCAGTGTGGAGTAAAATGGAGGCATGTTGACAAACGTCTCATCGGCATCATACTTGATTGAGATCAAATATATAGTTCGTCTTCGAGGTAAGCCTGCCTTAATCCTTCCAGAAGATGAAGTGCAAGCGCTTGTGAAACCTGAGAAAGAGGCAAGATCGCCAACTAGGAGCTTTGCTTACTCTAAAGCAAATGCAGTCAATGTATGTTGAGATTTTTTTTTCTTTTCGGAAAACACATTTGGAGCTTAATGACTGTATTATCTTTCATTCTTTCTTTTTTCTTTTTAGATTTTTTTTTCTTGGATTCGTGGTTGGAGGTCACAAACTCCTTATATGTTGTATGTTTTTTATTATTAACTTATAGGCTTATTATTATTATTATTATTATTATTATTATTATTATTATATATATATATATTCCAGCAATTATAAATCCCACATAATTCGCCTATGGCACTCAAATCACCTTTGAAGTAGGAACGAAGGTCAAGAAAGTCAACAATTTTCTATTTTTATCAAAAATTAAACAATAATATAAATTATCTAGTAAGTTGTTAACCACATTAGATAGTAGTGTTAAAAAATGAAGCAAAAATAAGTCAAAAAAACATGATTGAATTTGATATATAAAACATAAAAAATTGTTGTCATCATCATTAGCCATGGCACAACTATATTAGGTTAATTTTATGATCTTTCTAGTCCATTGGGCCTCTTTCTGGATCAAATGTCAACTCAGCCTTTTTTCATACATTTATTTTATGCCTTCACTTGAATGGAACTTTTCGCTAACCCTTTTCTTTACATCGGACTATATGCTCACTTTATCCGAGTTTATTCTACACTACTATAGATACGCAAGCAATGTAAATATATATTTTTTATTCTTATTCTCAATAGAACTCATTCCAAATAAATGTGTGAATAATACAACTAGTTAATATGAACCATCTAAGGTGGCAATGTGAATCCACCAATATACAACCATTTTATAAATAGGATAATAAAATATTTCAGCATAAATAAACTTAAATATGCATTCAAGGATTCTTTTGAAATTACAGTTTATGCATCCTCTATCTCCCAAAAAAATTGGCCATTGACCATATGAAACAACTCTGCAACTTGATGGTCTTTGATAGTTATGATCGATATGTACAAGTTTAGTTTATGCATGGACCACGCTAGTAAGAAAATCATTAATACAGTATACCAATTGCTTCCATTATTTTTCTCTAAATATTATCAATATGGTTGAGCATTTAAAGATTTGCAGAGTATCATGTAATATGAAGGAACCTAATGTTGTACCAAAAAAATTGGCCACTGACCATATGAAACAACTCTGCAACTTGATGGTCTTTGATAGTTATGATCGATATGTACAAGTTTAGTTTATGCATGGACCACGCTAGTAAGAAAATCATTAATACAGTATACCAATTGCTTCCATTATTTTTTCTCTAAATATTATCAATATGGTTGAGCATTTAAAGATTTGCAGAGTATCATGTAATATGAAGGAACCTAATGTTGTAGGAAGTTGACTGACCTTTCATACTTTAAACCTACTTTATTAACAAAGTTGGTGCGACAAAAGAAAAGCCTTTCATGCATTTTCTGAGTAGAAGTTCAATATAAGTGAACGATAATTATTTTAATGATAAAATGCTCAAGGCATTATTCGAAAGAAGAGCTAAATGTGATAAAATTACAATAAGTTTGATGACCAAATGTGAAGGCCCTTGATCAAGGAAAAAATAGTTTCATGGAGTTAAGTAGAAAATTCAATACCTTTCCTTTTCTTCATCCTCTTTTTTTGTCTTCTCAAAGGAACTATTGCGCTCTACCAACCGCACAGTTGGACTTTGAGACTTGTTGGAAGGAGAGCGTGTGCTGCTCCTACTTGTCTGCCTTTTATATCTCTTAGGAGATGGTGAACGGCTTTTTCTCCTTATAGGAGTTGGAGAGCGGCTTTTGTTCCATCTTGGAGATGGAGATGGACTTTTTCTCCTAATAAAACAAACTGAAAAGTGAATACAAAAGGGAAACTTAAGAAATACATGTGCAAATGGTCTAGCTTACAAATTTTCAATAACATCTTGATATAATTTGTACAGTTACCTCAGCAGTTTTAAGGGTAACTTTGCATGCATTACCTTATTAAAGAGATCCCCATAATACAACTCAAAAAAGTAACGACATCTTTAAAAGTATTCTAACAATTCTGCAGAAACTTGGAGAATACATCATTAAACTTGCATTTGTATGGAGAACAAAAGAAGAGAAAGAATTTTCTTTATTAACTCAACATATAAAACACTACGCATCATCGAGGTCGCATGTACTGGGCAAGTGCGCAATTAGAGTGCAAAAATTTTGGTGAATATATAATTAGTTTGCATCAAATCTTGACATTACCAAAAAGAGAAAAAGGTGTCATTGGTAAACAACAAAATAATTAGGCACAAACGATAATCAGTTAGCCCAAAACATAACAAATTGAAAACGAGAAGCAGCATCAATTTTGCAATTCAACAAAAGAGATGGGTATTGGCCCCTTATTAGAAAAAACATTGATGTTTATCCTTTTGCTGAAATCTTGTTCATCAACAGAACGTTTTAAACTATCAGATAATGGGAAAATCTCAGTACCAGTAGTCACAGCAACAAGCAACACATGTACATAACCAGTAATCCACCAGTATTTCTATCTCAATGTAATTTGATGAATGAAAGATGAATTAATGACGTTAACATTTCTTTGCAGACTTTAAAGCTAGCCTATCAAAAAATATAAAAGGATAAAATAGTAAACCATAAATTATATTGTTACCATTGTTCTGGAATTGCATCAACATCAGAGTCAAACTGTTATCATTATAAATATTACAAGCAATTATGTGTAGTTTATCTGTGGTAATTATGACCAACTCTATTCATAGAACAATCATTTCTATGAAGGTAAGATTTTCTTAAGCAGGTGTTAAACTACACAAAAACAAAATAGGAGCTCAGACCAATATATTTTCTTCCTAGATATAAGGCCTGCCTTCATTCCAGGTGGTAATAACATCCAGAGTACAGCACAAAATCAAAGCCTTAAAGGTTTATGTTAAGAGCTTGCAAAAAAATTTATCAAGTGGGGGCTGTTCACCTTTCTTAGTTGAATCTATACACTTTCCTTAGGAGTGGGAAGCTAATCAAAGTTATACAAGTTAGGTACATCTTTAACCAGTTGATAGTACAAAACCGCATAGTGCATATAGTCGTGTAATATGTTGTTCTAACTTAATAAATTGCCAAGCCATCCTCAGAGAAACAATAAATGTGTTTACATACATAACACCAGAATCTTTAAAATATACATATCCAACCCCCATACTTTAATATTTGCAAACAAAGCACAACTGTTTTAACAATATTATAATTTTCTCATTATAAGTAAATACGCGGTGTCGTGCGATTTGAAATTGAGGAAATGAAGCCCTCTTTTGTATATTATAAAAATGGGTGCTAAATTTGTATTATAAGTATTTGAATGTTAAGTATATAAAAATCTCAAAATCATAATATCTTTTTGGATAAAATATCAGTTATACAACATCATCTTTAGGAGAAAGGGACCCTTGTGGCAGATAGCTCCAGGCTTCTATAGAAATTAGGCAGGGAAATGAGAATTCCATATATAACATCTTCAATTTTGCACCCAAAAATGCTCATCCTAAACTTTCACAACTAGAGGCCTGTTCGGTTTACAAAAATTTGTGTTATCATTTGATAACATGCACACAGCCTGTTATTGAGTTCATTGTTTTATTATCTAACATTTAGCAGGCTGCCCGCATTTCAAGAACACACTAAAATGCCAACAGATATATGCCTAGTACTTATAATTCACCCTTACTTAGAAAATCAATGATTCTTAAGAAAATCAAAGTTTGGAAAGATCGTCAGATCCAATGAGGCCAATAGCATCCAAAAATGTTTCCAGCGTGACGGGACGCAGCAACCTGACGAACATGCCACAGCAAGTGTTGGCTACCTGACGAATATATCTTTTTAAAAAGTTTAACTTCCTTTATTTTGCCATGATTGCTCAAAAGAACATCTTGATTCCATAGATATATATTTATTAATGAAAATATAATTAAAATACAATACAATTGCAGTGCAATAACTCTATGGTTAATTTTCATGCATAGAAAACTTCAAAAAACAAATAAACGCTAAATCAAGAAGGCCAGCATTGAGTTGTGCCTACTTTTACCTGAATCAACGATAGTTGATAATTTGTGATTCAATCAACAAGTGTTAAGGCAAAAAGGCATCCAATTACTACCCAAATTATAGTGCCTTGATCGATATTTGCCACGGGCTGAACAAAATAATCACCTCAAGAATGCGAAGGCGTATCTCCAATGAAGGTTATTCACGAATCGTAATGAAGTAATTGTATGTCATTGCGAATCAAGGGAAAAAATCAATACAAAGAAACGATCTCAAGATCAAGCTAAGGATTTGGAGTTAACAAGCTCATCCACCTATATGAATATGGAGATCTGCTCCGATCACGCCTGTTTCTCCTGCTGCTGCTGTACCTATAGCTGACAGGGGAGGGGGAGCGCTTCCACCTGCTTGATGGAGACCTAGAAATCATACGTGGCATCGCTTGAGGTTTGCTTCCTTCTCCGGTCGATGCCCTAAATTTAAAAAAAAATCAAAGAATATGGCAACAAATCCCATTGAGCAAAGGTAGGAGTTTAAAAGAAGACCTAACAGGAGCTGTCTCGCGGTGTTTCGGGAGTACGAGAGAGGCGCTTCCACTAAACAAATCGACTTTGCATACGAGAAACAGGGACGGAGAGGACCTGATTAGGATTCAAAAAGGTTGATAATGGCACAATAAAAAGGGCGGATCACAGCGGGGCGAGTATAAATTAGTCTCGCTCATGAACTTAAAATAATATTATAAGAATATTGCTACACTTACTTACATATATATCAAAATATATATAGATATGTATTAATTTAATGTATAAGTATGGTGATGCAGATGCACCCCAAAATTTCTTAGTATGTGTATGTAACATTTTGTAATTCATACTTCATCACTGATACTCATGCATAACTACTGAAATAATGCTTCAAGTCAATGATCATACTTATGCCCATGCTTCTATTCTATATGAATAAAAATCCAAAAAATTTATGAAAGATTGGAATGTTGATAATGAATTCTAAATCTCTATTGTGCAGAATCCTGCTAAAAGGATTCTGACTCATAACTTCTAGATCAGTAATTAGTTAAAGTTGCAGATTTAATTAAGGATTATTAGGTAGAATGATGGTATACACATACTTGATATCTTTGCAAGGAAGGTGATTCTCATCACTTAGTTTGATTAAGTCACCCTAACATAGCGATCTTTGATAGGAGGCATCACCCCTTGGCGATTTGTATCTCAAGCTAAGTTGTTAAGATGCCCTACTCACAATCACACTTAGTGTCTTAAAGAATGTAACTTCAATTACTTAGTTTGGTTGAGCCAGACCTATTGAAGTGATCTTCTCTATGAGGCATTACCCATTGGCAATTTGTATTTCAATCAAACTAAGGAATGAATACTCGTTTAATACACTCTTAGGTTTGAATGATTTATTCTAATGGGACTGTATTCGTCTAATCCCTCAGATTAGCTCGCTCATAAATCCCTATTAGAGTGAATCAACTAATCCTGAATACTATTGGGAGCCAGTAGTATAGGTATACTATACTACACTACCAATGATCAAGGTTCAATCAAGTTTACTTACTAAAGCAAGAAATTATAAATACTATTAAGGCCTAAGCTAGTGGGTAAGTCCTATACAAGGTTTCACAAAATTGTGATCAAGGATCACTTAGCATGGATTCTACCACAATGAGAAGTATCATTCTAATGTCTTAAGGGATTCCTACCATGAGGGTTAAAATCAATTTCTAAGGTTATGAGATCTTCTAAGCTTCTACATCAATGAGTCATACAAGGTTCTCCTACCTCAAGTAGATTTAATTTAGGTCTTCTAAATGTTTAAAGACGATCATATAAAGAAATACTTAAGATTCTCCCCTTCTAGGTTTTGAGATTTATGTTTTAGGTCTTACTTCATAATGGATTCAGAATGATCAGATCAGATGATTAACTCATCTGATCACAACTTGATCTATGATTATGGAATGTAAGTCAATGGATGTTATTAAGGTTTTAGATTAATTATTAAATCAAGATAATTTTATTAATCTTTCATGCCAATATTCTTATTTAGGAGAATATCACAGATCTTAAGGTTTTGATTCAGCTTAAGAAATCACATAGAATTATTATCAACCTTAATGTGTCTAATTCAGTGTTTAGAATCAATATCATATCAGATGCATTATTGGAAAATATCAGGTTCATTATCTTATAATCAAATCAATTAAGTTAAAGGTTAAGGATTTGGATCTTACTTAAGTAGATTAGGTTTGACCCATTCTCATGTCTTAATTTAGATCAAGTATGTATTTATAGTCAATGTCAAATCAATGAATTAAATATCTATTATTGGTGGCAATCTCAGACCTAGATCAAGTCTTAAAAGCTTGATCCAAGACTTAAGATTTCTTAAGTTAATTAAAGAGGTTAAGATCTTCAATTTTTAATTTATCCAATTTATACATTATGGATTAATATATAAGGTTTTTAATACATTTACCCTATTATTATGAAGCATAAAAATAGAAAAATTCATAAGAACAGAAAGTAATTAGTGCTAATCAAACCCTAAATTCATTCAAATGGATTAACACTTAATTACAAATTCAGCCATCAAAACTAGTTGCAATTTGGCATACAAGTTCTACTCAATAATATAATAAATCAGAGTCTAAGTTTGCTAAGATCCAATAAGTATAAATCCTAATTTTCACTAATCATACTTTAATAATATTAAGACATAATTTGAAATATAGAACTCAGAAAAATAAATTACTTAGCACATGTATTCTACTCATCATAAGTAAATTAAAGGCGCCATAATCATACAATTTGGTTAAGTATATTTGATAAACCATCCTACTTAAATTCCACTGTAATTAGGCAATAATACAAAATCCAGCCATTAGATGTTAAATTTTATTTTATATTCAGATCTCTGATGATTTTCTGATCATTTTCATATATAATATCATAGGATTTGATCCAGCGAATTAAAAGTTATGCAATTAATACATTATGTTATTTAATTAATTTCCTATGATTTGAATAATTGAATTATTTTCCTTAAGGAAAATAATTCTAATTAATCGAATTTAATTATAAAGGGCTCGGCCCATTAGCTGAACTGCGTAGGTCGACCGGGGCCCGAAGGCCTGGGACTGTCGCACCGCGCGGGTCACGGGCTGCCACGACCCGCATAAGGCTTCATCCCCATACCTTCGTCCCAACGGAGAGGGCCGGTTAGGGAAACCCTAATCGCCAAATTCCAGTGCAACCAGACCATGGCAGGCATGGCAAAAGATCGCCACACCTTCACCATGACCAGGCGCACCGAACGAGACCCGAAATCCTCTATGAGACGGTCTGGATCGGCCGGACCTTATTCACCCGAGAGCTCCTCTAATTGAGCTACTGTGGGGAGGCAATTCTCCCCTCAGAGGCCACGCTAGACCCTGGGCTCGATCCCTGCACCATCAGGGAGGTGAGGCGGATCGAAGCCCTCTGGTCTGAGGGTTTGGGAGGGTCTGGATCACCGGGTCCTTACTCAACCAAGGCGATCCTTACGGAACTTAACCTGATCGATCAATTCGATCAATCAGGGTTAACTTAGACCTTAATTTTGATATCGTTGGGTTGGAAACGACAATTCACATGCATATGAATCAAATGGGATGAGGTCCAAGCCTCATTGGCTCGAAACCAGCAAACGGGGGTACCTGGTTTTGCCGAGGGATCGTAGACGTCGAAGGGACAATGCCGGGTTGCTGAGCTTCCTTTGAGAGTTCCTGAACATGATGAGCCTCTCCTATCAACGGTACGCATGCTGGGAACACCTGGAGATCGCCTACGTAAGCTTAGGAATTCAGTAATGGCGGAAGAGAAGACAGTGGGAATTCGAGGCAATTGAACAGCAAAGGGATAGGGGAAGGTTGGCTGAGGCTATTTATAGCCTCATACGAGCTTAGGGGAAGCTTCTGGAGGGCTGGTTCAGGCTGGAGAGGACCCGAGAGGTCGAGCCATGGCCGTGCTCTCGAATTTCCAATTCGAGCTCGACCGGGTCACGAGGCCCGATCGGGGCTCCAATCCATTACGGGAGGGATCTTAACGGCATGCTGAGGTGGACGCGAGAGTAGGGGACAGGGCTTGACTGCCTAGAATCCACCAGATTCCTTCTGTCGGGTGCGGCAAAAGGTAGACGAAGGTCCACAGTCGCGGGACCTTTGGATGTCGTCTGATCTATCGATCAGATGGCGGAATGGCTCGGATCGCTTGGATCCTAACAACCGATCACGAGAGCGATCTGGGCCGTAGGATCTGTCGGGTAGATCCAATGGTCGATCCATGGTTCCGCACTATCGCATCTCGACCATTGGATAAAAAGGCAGAACGGCTAGATGTGTGGGACTCCGCTGTCGCGTGGCCCGGGCTCCGCAGCGGATCGCCCAGTGGATCCCGGCTGTTTAATCGGGTATAAGGGGTAGATTTGCAAAATCAGTTTGTTAGAAACCCTATTATGCAATTAGATCATTTTAATTAAATGTGAATTATGGCCTAAATAGTTTCCAAATTGCACCAAATTTTCACCTTTAGCTAATTTGGGGGTGAGGAATTCAAAAATGTGATCAGAATTTAATTTTAAGATAAAAATATTTTGGGTCTAGGCTAGGGCATCTATACTGATCAAACTATTATTTTTGGATTTAGAGAAGTCCTGTGGACTTCAAATTTTCAGGATAATCTTTATTTGAAGTTCTAAGAAATTGAGTCAAAATAAGGGTTGGTTTAGGTTATGGTTTAGCAAGGTAAGGGTTGTTACAGACTCTCCCACTTAAGAACGATGTCGTCCTCATTGGATTAGTCAGAACCATAAAGCTGCACACTACCAGTTTTAGACCATGCTAACAGAGTACTGTATTTTCTGCCATACAGAGCTTCATATGGAGCTATGCCTATACTTGCCTGAAAGTTATTATTGTATGCGAACTTTATGAGGGGAATATGATCTTCCCAGAAACCTCCAAAATCCAGCATGCAAAGGCGAAGAAGATCTTCTAAGACTTGATTGACTCTTTCCATTTGACCATCGGTCTGAGGATGGAAAGTGGTACTCATGGCTAGAGTAGTCCCCAAATCTTGGTGCACTGCTTTCCAAAATTTAGAAGTAAAATGGCTATCTTGATCAGACATGATAGATCTTGGAATTCCATGGAGTCTGATAATTTCCTTGATGTACAACCTTGCCAATTTCTCTACATAATCAGTTTGCCGCATAGGAATAAAATGCGCTGATTTGGTCAATCGATCGACGATGACCCATGTTGAATCAGCACCGGATCTTGCTTTGGGTAATCCAATGAAAAAATCCATAGAAATGTCGAACCACTTCCATTTCGGAATTGCTAGAGGATGAATAAGTCCTCCAGGCTTTTGGTGTTCATCTTTGACTAAGTTACAAGCGTGACATTTTACTACAAATTCTGCCACACTTTTCTTCATTCTAGGCCACCAGAATGGTATCTTCAGATCTTGGTATATCTTGGTGCTGCCAGGATGCACTTGGTAACCTGAATTGTGACCTTATACTAGAATTTCTTGCTGCATGGATTTGGGAATCCATAGACGATCCCCCTGATAAATTGCATTACCTCGAAGCTGAAGATCAAAGCGACGACCACTCTCGATGTCAACTTTAAACTTCAAGTAGTCTTCATCCTTGGTTTGTGAAATGGAGATGTCGTGATGAAATGTGGGTTCAACTGAACTCATGGATATTAATGTACTCAACATGTCACCACGCACTGGCCTTATTTCGAGCTTTCAGAATTCTTCTTCTAAAGGACTGGATAGTATTAAAGAAGATAGTGTAGCATGACAACTAAGTGCGTCTGCTACGATATTCGCTTTTCCAGGATGATATTGGATGTTTAGATTATAATCGCTTATTAGTTCGAGCCATCTTCGCTGTCGGCAGTTCAACTCATGCTAGGTGAAGATGTACTTCAAGCTTTGATGATCGGTGAATATAGAACACTGGATGCCGTAAAGATAATGTCACCAGATATTTAGAGCAAATACTACCGCTGCTAACTCAAGATCATGGACGGGATAGTTCTTCTCATGAGGTCTTAACTGACGAGACGCATAGGCTATAACTCTTCCTTCCTGCATCAAAACACATCCCAATCCTATTCTAGATGCGTCAGTATAGACTTGGTAATTCAGGCCTTCTTTAGGTAAGGCAAGAACTGGTGTAGAGGATAGAGAATCTTTCAGTGTTTGGAATGCTTTATCACATTCTGGGCTCCAGGCGAACAGTACTGCTTTCTGAGTCAACTTAGTGAGAGGAGATGCAATTTGCGAAAAGCCTTTGACAAACTTCCTATAATAGCCTGCCATACCTAAGAAACTTCTAATGTCAGTCACAGACTTTGGTTGTGACCAATCTTGGACTGCGCTTACTTTACTTTGATCGACCCTGATTCCTTGAGAATCGATGACATGGCCCAGAAAAGCGACTGAGTCAAGCCAGGATTCGAATTTAGAATATTTAGCATATAGCTTATGGCTTCTGAGTTCTTCAAGTACCAAACGTAGGTGATTCTCGTGATCCGTTTTATCTTTTGAATAAATCAATATATCATCGATGAAGACAATGACGAATTTATCCAAATATGCTTTCAGCACGCGCTGCATTAAGTCCATAAAGATGGACGATGCATTTGTTAAGCCAAAGGATATCACCAAGAATTCGTAATGCCCATAGCGGGTGCTAAACACTATTTTCTCAGTATATGAATCCTTAACTCGTAATTGATGATACCCTGATCGTAGGTCTATCTTGGAGAATACTTTAGCTCCGGATAATTGATCGAACAGGTCATCGATACGAGGCAGAGGGTACTTATTCTTAATGGTTACCTTATTTAATTCTCTATAATCGATGCATATTCTCATCGATCCATCTTACTTCTTTACGAACAGCACTGGCGCTCCCCAAGGAGATGAACTTATATGAATAAGACCCTTCTCCAATAGTTCATGGAGTTGATTGTTCAACTCTTGAAGTTCTTTTGGTGCCATATGATACGAAACCTTTGACAGTGGTTGCGTTCCAGGAATTAGTGCTATGGCAAATTCTACTTTTCTCATTGGAGGAAGACCGGGTAGGTCTTCAGGGAACACATCAGGAAATTCTCAAACTATGTGGTTTTCAGAAATAGGTACCGCTTCTTTCTTTTCTCCTAATATTGTCACAAGATATGCGCTGCATCCCTTCCTGACTAGCCTTTCTGCCGCCATCGCATTGATCAACGACGATTGAGTGCTAAATCTCCCCACAAATGATTTTGTGTTACTTCCACTGCCCAATGTTATTTTCTTCTTTAGGCAATTTATGGAAGTATCATGCTGGCTTAGCCAATTCATGCCTAAGATTATATCAAAGTTGGTGATTGGCAATATAATTAACTTGGCTCCGTAGTTTTGTTCCCCAATAGGAATATTTAGTTTGTAGATTTTTTGAGATTGCATATGGGCTCCCGAGGGTAATTCAATACTCAATGAACTAGCTAATGGATAGGTTGGTAGCTTGAGACTTTTAGCCCAACTTTCCGATACGAAGGAATGGCTTGCTCCCGTATTGAAAATGACGTTACAAGATTTGTCATTTATTAATAAGGTGCCTATAATTACCACATCTTAATAAGAATGGTTGCTCAATAGTTAAGGTACTGCAATAGAATGGAATGATTATTAAAATAATGAAAAATTATGTTAAGGCATACTTGACACCACGTCATTATTCTCAGGAGCAGAGGCAAGAGTTAGCATATATACCCTAGCAGGTGTTGAGGGTTGTTTATTCTAGTGCCTTTGACCCTGATGATCATAGTTTGGCCTTTGTGCTGGTACAGTAGCTTTAGAGTTGGTAGCAGTGGCTGGCATGATTGCAGGAGCAAGCTCCCGGCTATTTGTTGGTTGGGCTCGAAATGCTTATTTGTGGCGGGAGTGGTTGATGAGCACACCGTCGATCGTGTTCTTCTCCCTACACTCGAGATAGCGGTAGCCCTTACGGCCACATGTGAAACATACACCACAGAAGTGGTAGCATTTTATGTATAGATGCAGTCGTTTGCATTCAGATTTCTGAGGCTGGGGTTGTGCTGGTTCCATGTTGTAGACCTTTGCCATCTTCTAATGGCCAAATCGTTCTCTCCTTGGCTGCATGACTGTCGCTTTTCGCTTCTGGTCCAGTTGACCTTGGAATCCTTCATGTAGATGAGCCACCTCAATTAATTCAGTCAGCGACTTGATCTGATGGGATACTAGATGCACTTTGATAGAGTCTCTCAGGCCGTTTAGGAAACGGTGGCATTTGGACGCCTCCGTTCTTACTAAATTAGGAATGAATCATGATATTCTCCTAAATTCTTGTTCGTAGTCGAACACAGAATTATTGCCTTGTGTGAGATGGAGGAGTTCATCCTCCAGAATTGCTTGGGCTGACGCTGGGATGAATGCTTCACGGATGCTTCCATGAACATGTCCCATGGAATGTCATCTACTTCATAATCCGCAAATTTGTTATTTCACTCATTTTCCCACTAATACTCTGCCTCTTCTTGAAATAAGTAAGTTACTAGGCAGATGGCCTCAGAGTTAGGGCATTTGATAGTGGCCAGGTTCTTCTCTACTAATTTAACCCATGTTACGGTGTCCATGGGATTTAGTGCCCAGTTGAACGTAGGAGTTCTGAGACGAAGGAAACTATGTAGGATTCCATCCCCCGCATAGTGTGAAGACGATGAGGATCCTGTTGGAGGAGCAGATTGCTGTTTAACTGAGAGGATAAGAGCACGGGTCTCTTGTGCTTGTTGCGCATTGCTGTCAATTAAGGCCCTTAACAGACTGGCCATAATGTTGGAGTCTTCTGGTCCGCTTGACGACACCACCGTGTTCTTAATTGGGGTAGGAGCAGACGGAGAACTAGGATTCATGACTGTAAATATAAGTATAAATTCAGAACATAGAGGCTTTACTATAATTCATTTATTTCTTTCTCAGAGGAGAAGATACATAGATCCATGAAATATATAACTGAAATAAGAAAGATGACATAATGAGACTTTCTAACATCCTAGTTACAATATTCTACCCAAAAGGCAGCACAGAAGTCATCATATGTGACTATATGGCTCCTCTGGGCCAATCTCCTATAAACCCAATACCACCAACGACTCGCTGATCACCTCAGTAGGATCTCCACAATCTCTAGACGGTGCTCCTCAGGACAGGTCGTCTCTCGTAGTGCAGTGGTAACACAATCCAGCCATTCTCTAGCGAGTACCGAAAGACTGGTGCCTTCAAACGATGAATGGGCAGGAATCTTGTCTAATACTTCAACTCCACGAGGTGACACTCCAGTCAAACCTCCTAAGATAGAACAGAAATGCTGACTGCGAGTAGTCCATTCCTAGAATACTTCAACCCATAAGTATTTTATTCGCAATTTTTATTATTTTCAAGAGTTTGTTCAAGCCCTAAGATGTCCATCTTATGAGTTGCAGTTTCAATCAATTTATTATGTGCGTTAAATTCCTAGGGTGTTAGTCTTTTAGACATAGTTTTTCCCTTTTTTATTTATGAGACAGTTTAATGAATTATTTTGGATGATTGCTTTGCAATACACTTAGTAACTTGTGATCTTGATCTGAGACAGAGAACAGAGCATAAAGTAGATAAGAATAAACTCCTTATCTGACACTTTATGGTATTTCTCTGATACCAATTGTAACGCCCCGCCCCATCGCCACACACAAAAGACAAGAGATATGTGTACATTTTGCGGCGGAGCGGTGCGCTACTCGGGAGGACGGGTATACAAGCAAAACCCATCTTCCCGAATAGGCGGGTCTAAGACTGAGCCATACTGAAGGCTGCTGACTCGATCCTAAGAGTAAGTGTGGGGCCCCCATACTAACAACAAGGAAGTATGGTACTTTAACTATGACAAATCCCCAGCTTAAGTAAAGTTAGATAAACCCAACCTGCCTTAAGTTAAGGACTTGTCACCAAGTACTCTAATATTTATTAATATATATATATATATATATATATATATATATATATATATATATATCAATGTGGCAGAAGCAATAGACGAGTAGTAACATCCACAAGCATATATAGTAGCAAGAGGGAAAAACAATATAATAACTCATCGAGCTGCAGAAATGAAACACATCCAAAATTAATTATTACAAACTGAATTTTTAAGAGAATGAAAATGTCTCTCAGTCTCACTGAAATAAAATGCAAGATCTATCTAAACAGCAGCGGCACGATCCTCCTCCTGAACCTGCTCTTCTGCGACATTGCCCACGAACACGTCTGAATCTGGCATTTGTCGTTATCACAAATGTCAGGGCCCCAGCCAACAAAACAAAAAGGTTACAGTTAGACAATTGTCTAAGTACATTTTAGGCTATTTTAATTAACTGAATAATTTAAAGATATCACATTTAAATTAGCTAAATATGCAAGCAGTAATAGGTGCAACAAGCTATGGAGAAACGGTAACTATAAACTATCCATTTATAGCCAGCAACTAGTATGAAAAATGACATACAACGCAAAATAAATAAGGTGAGGCTAAAAACTAAAAGAAACAGCAGCTACAATACAATTCTGAACCTAACATGCTTATGATTATATTAACACATGCTGGGTATACTAAAGAAATACAAGTACTAAAAACATGCAATTCTAGCATCCTAAACATGCCAATATATATAAGTAAACCATGTGAGTACACATACAACATGCTAATTAAGAAAATGAAAAGAAAATACCACTGAGACATATGGCAAAAGCAAAGCAATCTATGTAAAGCTACTGAGACATGTGGCAAAGCGAGCAGTACTGAAAATAAGGACACTGAAGCATGTGGAAAAGTAAAACAGAAAACAATATTTAATAATCCATCTAAAGTAGTAATAAGCCTAAGACATAGTACTGCCATACCAGCCAATAGGCCATACAGGGCCTCCAATATCAATCAATCAATCCCCAGCCTAGCCATCCAAATATGCTATGTCTAAGTCCAGTCTATACAATACTACTACTGAAGAGGCATACTAAGATAAGACATATTCTATAAACTGCAAACAAGGCAAAACTGAATAATATGCAATTCAAATACTAACTTAGGATGTACCATCCATATCCTAAGTTCTTCTATTATGCTTAAGGAATAAAGCTCAATATCCAAGGTATATAAAGAATCTAGTCAAAGTAAGCAAGAGACTCAATCTAGACTCATGTGATATCTATTATTATTTATTTATCCAATCTAACTATTCTGAGAAGGTACAAGTTTAGGATCTTCGATATCCAGCTATCTAGTAGAATCTCAGATTTACGTCCTTATAGTTAACATTAGAACTTAACAAGTTCTAATCCAAAATTATATGACAACTATATGGTTTAAGTAAATAAATCAATGACCTAATTTATTAATATTTTACTTTCTTACCCAAATCTTGTTTAAGTAATTCAAGATTTAAGGATTTAGGATTTAAACTCCACTTTGGTGTCCCAATCCTAAATCCAAGGTAAAAGTCCTATTAAAGGTCTAGGGTTCTCAATTACTACCCAAATTAAAGGTAAGGAATCCTATAAACTGAAAGATCCAAGAACTAAGAACTTGGTGAAAGGTTATTCTACTGATCATAAGATAAAATAATCAATTAAGAACTTGAGAATCTAAGATCTATATTCAATCTTTTAAGATGATTTTATTATCTCATAGATTGAATCACCTTATACCCACAAGGAAGGCTTCAAAGGGTTAAACAATCAATCATTTAAAGAATTTAAGTTGGAGATGGTTCAATTCAAATTGAAGATCTAAGTCTATGATCTAAGATCTAAGGATCTAATATTTGATCACTTTAGACTTTAAACTAGATTTTAACTTAGGAGTTTCCATTTGTATTTCTTTTAGAATTTAAGTTTATAATCTAACTATATTGAACTCATTAAGATGATAATTGACAATCTTAGATATTTGGGTTAAGCATTAAACTAGGTGACCTCTTTTAGGTTAGTTAAGATTTAAGTGTCTTAATTAGGGCTTAATTGAAGATTTCTTAAGTTAAGGATCACATTAGCATTAATATTGGTATGAGAATTCAGAGAACATTTCTAATCTATTTTAGGGTAGATTACTAAAATTTTCAAGGTTTATAGGGCATTTAAGCATATTTGATCAAATGACCAAAATGCCCCTCTTAAGGCCAAAAATTGGAATTTTATGATTTAGTTGTCCAAATTACTCCTAATCTATTTTAATGTGTCACATACTGATAAATAAGGTGGAAAATACATTTATCTTGGATTTTAACCACTTAATTAAGCTAATTAGCACTAATCACTTATTTAAGCTAATTTTGGGTATTAGTAAATTTAGGGCATCTTAGGGTAATCCAACCTTTCCAAATGGTTCTAATATACATAGGATAGCATTAAGAATAATCTCTATCAAGATCAGATGCTTAATTAAGTTTAATTTTACTAATCCTTAAGTAGGGTGATTAAGGAGTGATTAAGAAAAATTAATATCCAAAATTCGTTTTAAGGGTCTGAAATTATTCTCTAGGGTTCAGGGAGCAATCAGAGCCCTTAATCTCCTTTTTTGGATATTTGTTTAATTTAATATGATTTAAATAAGAACATCAAAGAGTTGGGCAAATATTTTTAAATCTAACTATTGGATCTATGGTTTTATTTTATATTTAGATTCATTGTATTTTTCTGATTCAAATGATATATTGGATCATACCATTTGGATCAGTATAGCCAAATATATTTAAATAATTTATTTTGTATTTTTATTTAAATTAAAACTATAGGGTTTGATTTATTTAAAAGCATAACCATTGAAAATGTCCTCCGATAATTATTTAATAGACGCGGCCCAAAATCAAAACCGTGCGGGTCACGGGTCGGCCCGACCCAGACTTCATCTTCAACCTCTCGACGGGTCCCGAACCAGCCGAGCTTCAGCGTTGAAATTCTCGGCGCTCCGACGATGACAGCGGCTCAACTCAATCCTTACACGTTCCTGGAGTTGAGATGCATTGATTGGACCAAGAACCCCTATCTGGATCCCTCTAGATCGATGGGGTGCTACTCATCCGAGGCGCCTTTGATAAGGGCGTCTCAGGCCAACTGTGAGGAGGCAAATTCTACTCACAGAGGCCTTGAATCGGCCGGGGTTCGATCCCTACACCTTCAGGGAAGTAAGGCGAGTCGAGCCCTCAGGTTTTCTTAACCCAGGGCGCAGCCGATCGCTGGGTCCTTACTAGGACTGAGCCATGGCTCAGCCGCTATCTCAGTCGATCGATATGATTGACCCGAGCTAGCTTATGTAACAACCCAGGTTGTTACTTTGCTCAATTAAGACTAATCTAAGTCTTAATTAAGGTTCTAAGTCACTAATTAAGTAATTTAGAACTCGCCTCTAAAACCTAGGTCAAACTAGAAGTCAACAAAGTCAAATCTAGAATTTTGGAAAATTTCAAACCCTAGAATTTGACTTTTTATTTAGACCTCAGATTGAAGATCTGACTTCGCCATTGCGTTCAGAACACCCAAATTAGCTAGGGGTGCAATTTTGGAGGCATTTGGAAGTCGTTGATTTTTCGTCAAATATTTAAATAATAATTAAATACCCTAAATAATCAAATAAATAAATACTCGTCGAAACAAAAATCTGAGTGCGCCGTTGCGTTCCTCACCCTTCAATTAGCTAAGGGTGATTTATTGAAAATTTTTGGGATGCATTTAATAGGGTAAATTTGATTAATAAAATATGTATAATTTAATTAAAATAATTATTTAATTTTTATAACTTATCGACGCCGTCAGCAATGAATTAATGCCATCTGCTATTTAGGTTAGAGTTAACGGTCCGTCATGACCATCCGATCTGAGATCGGACGGATCCGGGCTTGTCTTCTTCGGCGGGCCGCAGGCACGCAACGCGTGTAACCCTATTTCCACGTGCGCTCGTCGAGCGGCCTCCACGCGCCCATCCACCGCTCTCAACACTTCGATAAGACCATTAGAAACCTCTATGCACCATTTTGAATATTCAAAAATCGAAATCTAAGTTCTGCGTTCGGCAACTTTCCCTCGACAGGTACCTTCTACTCCTCTTCTGTCTTCATTTATGCCTTATATCAAAGCATCTATTATTGTTCGTGCATTACTTTCCTTTGATTGAGCGATCGATCTTCGATCGATCGAAATGCTTAAACCCTAAAAGCGCTGGACGGGGAGACGAGTCGAACGGAGGATCTGATCCATCCGTTAGATCTGAGGTGGATCTGGCCCTCGGATCTAAGCAATCGATATGGACTGTTCGATTCACTCGATTTCATTTTTGTCCGTTCGATTTCTAAAATTTATCCTAATGACGCTTAGATTAATCAAAATAGATTAACCTAATCTTAAGGAATGCCAATCGACGGATCTGATCCAGACATCATGAACCGTCTGATCAGACCCGTTTAATCCGGTTCTTTTGCTGTCGGACCGGTCCAGCCGGTCCGGTCCGTTGTGCTGGCGCAATTCCATTGGCTGGGCACCTAGCGTGGGACCCACCGCTGAGCAAATCTGTCAGCCCGTCTCGTTTGAGACAGGTGTGGGCCCCACTCCCTGTCCCGGAGACTCTCAGAGCGCCACGTGGCGCTGGTGGGATCCATCCCTACATAAATAAATAAGATTCATATTTTTAATTATATAACAGTTAGATATAATTGAATTAATTATATATATATATATATATAAATTATAATAACAGATTTAAATTAATTTAAATAAACAGTATTAATTAATTAATTAAATACTAAACTTTAAATCTTATTAACTCATAAAATATATATTCAAATTATGCAAATAAATATACCAAATTGATCAGAAAAATATAAGTAATTTATTGATGCCATTCAATTCTCTGTGGGATTAATATTTTACAAAATGATTATTTAGGATTTAATTTAATTAAATGATTCAAAACTTAATTAGCCTATAACTATGTACCCAATGATCCAAACATATTGAAAATGGGTCTTAAAGTGATCAGAAAACTCTAAGGATTTATTTGATAGTGTTTATTTTGCTGTTTGGGTTAGTTTTTGTCTAATCACATTTAAGACCTACCCTTAATTACCCTAATTAGACCTAGAACTTCAATTGACCATAACTTGGTCAATTGAGCTCCAAATTTGATAATCCAAAGGTCCATTTAGATCAGAAGAACTTAATTAACAGTAATATGTAAAAATATTTCAGATCCAATGGTTAGATTTGCTAATCATCCTTAATTACTCTAAATCTTGATTAGTGAATATTAGCAAATTTAGTAATCCAAATTGAGTGATTTAAGTTTCAGAGGACTCCTAGAGTCATTTAAAATCCATCTGTGAAGTTTGATTAGTGTTTGAGTGCTTAATTTTGCTAATCACTCACTAATCACCATAAACCCTAATTAGGTCTTAACTTAGTCAAATTAGGTCCAAATTGAGCCTACCACATGTCATTATGATCAGTGAGCTATTTGTAATTCATAGCCCCTAATTTTGCTTAATTTGGACACTAATTGGCAAAGTTAGGATTTTTGACCCATAATTAAGAATTCCTTAATTAACCTTAAACCCTAGATCTTGTATTGGCCATAACTTGACCAATACTCATCAAAATTTAGTAAATTTAGATTCTATGGAAAGCTTAGACAATAAAGAACATTAAAATGAAAGAAAAATTTAATGTTCACTTAGTTAAATTGCTAAATTGCCCTTATGAGTCAAATTCACTAAATTTGACCTCTTATGGCTTAATAATCATCCAAAATTAATTTAGTTGCTGTCTAATCTTATATTAGACAGTAAGAATCTCTTTCCAAAAGAAAATTTTAGAATTTAAGTCCTAGATCAAAATTTGATCTTTTGAACCCTTAAGGAGGGGCAAAATGGTCATTTTGCCCAAATTTAGGGTTTAGCCTTTAAAAGCCCTAAATTCAATTTCTAACCACTAAAATCAGTAAATAGAATGATTTAGAATTGAAATTAATCAAACTCAAGTCTAAATTAGATTTTGATTAAAATCTCAAAATTTGCTCCTTAAGAAAATTTCTAAGTCCTAAGTGAGTGTTCTCCTTCTTTAATCATTCTTAGACCCATCCTTAGATCTTATAACATTAGTTAGGATGTGTGTCTTGAGAGATACTCTTAGTAATTAAGAGCCTTATTTCCTAAGATTAGGAATAGATCTTAAGTTATAATTCATCTATTGAGTAAACTGGGTTACTCAATTAGGTGAAATCTTGAGTTTTCTAGTTTATAGATTTTCTTAGTTTATTAAAATGATTATTTGATCTTTAAACTTTAGAACTAAGAATAGAGATCTATCCTAATAAATTTGATTTATCATTAGGATTTGCCTTAATCTAATCCGTGAGTTATGGGTTCTAAACCTTAGACCCTTATATTATACCTTTAGATTAAGTGATTAGACCTCATCATCTAGAGTCTAATTCTTAATCTATTCATCTTGATTTGGCTAATCAAGATGAGGTTGGGATGAACTAAATTACAAAACTAGGTTGATGATTTATTTATTTTAACCAAATAGTCATCTTTTGATTAAGTTATAATTAGGACTTGGCCAGTCCTAATTATCTTCAACAAGTAGGATTTGTGATTCTAAGTTACAGAATATATAAGAATTGATAATTCTGAAACTTATGTAACTTAGAGTAGATAGAATGAATAAAGTAGATAATAACAGATATTACCTGTGTTTTAGATAGAGTTTCTTGCACTTTGATTTTGATGCTTCGCATTCCTTGATTTTGAGCCTTATACCTTGAACATATATTATGTACTTAAGATATTTGATAAATATCTTATATCAATTTTGAACATTCATAAATAGCATTGTGTTTTTATTTCACAAGTGGTTTGTAAGGTGTAGCTTGATTAGTATACCTCGTCGATCAACTCGTTCGGGGTCGGCTTCTTGTATGGGGTTTCAGTCCGATAGTCTATGCCATGCCTAGTCCATGGGATAGGATGGATAGACTCTTGCCCTACTGACTATATAGTCAGGATTTTGATATGGTTATACTAATTCAAGTACACTTACATTCAGTTCTATCTTAGCTCATCAGGCTAAGAGTTTCAGTGATAATCAGTTCAGAGTTTCTTAGCTCATCAGGCTAAGAATTACTGAGTTTGTGTTCAGTTCAGATGACTTATATAGTTACTGTAGTTTCAGTTTGCAGTTATTGTTTTACTAGCATATTTCTGCATTTCAGCACTGTTTTACTTACAGTTTTCCTGCACATGTTTTTATATAGGATGCTAATTTTACTTACTGTTTTCATATGCTCACATAGTATGTTAGTGTTTCAATTTTATACTGTTCAAATTATGTATGTCACCTAGCATATTTTGTTTGATCATAAGCATCTTTAGGTTGTACTTTTCTTATAGTTTTACTTTTCTTTTACTTAACTGTTTTTGTTGCAGTTGCTTGGAGGAGGTATGTATTACTTCCTAGTTGTTTTAGTTATAAACTGTTTGTTTATAACTATTATTGTTCTTTTGATACGCTTTTCTGCACCTATTTTGCTCAGTTCTGTTCTTAAGGTGATATCTATTTAATTTAATAAAATTGTTTGCCCTAAAATGTACTTAGACATATTGTCTAACCAGTTTTTCTTTTGTTGGCTGGGGCCCTACCATTATGAAACTGATAATGGTAGGTTCTGAGTTTGTTAGAGCAGTAGATCCAGTGGAGAGCTTATTATTAGAAGAGGAGCCTGTTCCTGAAGATCTGTAGCTTTAGTTTTTCTTTCAGTGAGATTGAGAGTTCATTTCAGTTCTTTTAAACTTATTAAATATTGTAATAATACAGGTTTATATTTCTCTTTCAGTACTTTACTTATTCTGTATTATTGTATTTATACTGTATTGGATTGATGTTATATCTTTTATGCTTCCGCACTCTGAATTCATGTATGATCATTTAGTGATAAATTCTGGAATGAATGACAAAGTCCTTAGTTAAACTGGATTAGAATGTGTGTCTAATCCAATCTTAAGTGGGGACCTTGTCATTTGGTAACCCCTCCACCGTAATCATGTTAACTTAAGAGTTAACAGGACCACGGCGGAGTAGGGCCACCACAGTTGGTATCATAGAATTCCATAAGGAGTCAGATTGGAATCTGCATTCCTTTCTACCTAATGGACTGTTCTTCTGATACTTGATCACTAAATGAATACTTGAATTGACATCCATCACATTATGAGTATAACTCAGAATAAGAAGAAGAGAATGAAAGAAACACTTCCATAATAAAACTTTAGTAAGGAGTAAACTCTAATGACATAAAAGCTTAGTAACAAATACTTGTAGATCTTCAAATTGAAATATTAAACCTTGGATTTTATACTAAGGGATCAAGTTATAATTAGAAATTCAAACTATTGTAATAAATCAAAGGCGTAGAAAATTCAAAACTTTTATGATAAATAAACCTCTTTAGTACAATATATTATAGAAGATTGGATCTTCCTTATTGATTTAAATAAAACCCAAAATCGTATAAAATCTATCTCCAATGAAATTAGGTATTCCAAGCATATCTTAGTTATACTTGTAATTTCTCTTATCCAATATGAAGTAAGAACTTAATAAAAAGTAAATCCTTCGAATGATAAATAAAATATTTTGGTATTATAAACATTAACTTTGATCTTGGCTAAACACCTGTGATAGAATCTTTATCAATTCAAAATATTGGAACACACTTAGTATCTTTTCTATTATATTAAATTTTTCGTTGAATATTAATAACCCAAGACGTATAGTAACTCTTCTTTTTAAAGACTAACATTAATCATAATTATTTCAGCATGAATCCTGAAACTTCTTCCCTCAACATGGATGATTCATCAAACAGCAATACCAATGAAGTGACTTCACTCAGGAACATGGTAACAATCATGCTAGAGAATCAATTGCAACAAGCAGTGATTATCTAGAAACTAGTATCTACTCTTAATACTGTAATTTTTGGTATCCTTTTTATATTCTTTATACTGCACAAACTGTTACTAATAAGTCATTCAGTGGCTTCTTAAGACTTAAGATATAGACTTCTAATCTTTAATGGGAACTTATTTCCCACAGATTCTAAAACTCAACATAGGATCACCAAAAAGAATCGAAAACGCAAAGCTCACCAAGATGGATCTAGCATATCAATGGAGTCAATCCAAGAGTGCACTAAACCACACTTTTATGGAATCATTTTGGTAGAGGCTGTTTTACATGTGGTCGTCAAGGCCACGGATATCGGAAATGCCGTGCTTCCAAAACAATCAATGGAGATATAATTCATCATTTTCATCAGAGCAAAACAGGCCATGACAACTCATCTAAGGATTTGGAATCTATGTCAATGCTAACATCACCGCTGCCTAAAACAGAATATCTAGCTGGCAGGGAGAAAATAGTTGCTCCTAAACTTCAAGAACACAATCATCTGGGAATAGAGGAATTTAATGATAATGTTATCCCAGGTATATACACTCAATTTTATTACTTCTTCATCCATAAAATTTACTTCACTTCATATAAGTTCAAATTGAAAATTTGAATTTTTTTATATAAGCCTAATCTTGTGTTCAATAGGTTTTACCCTTGACTTGATAATTTTCTTAGTTTAATTCAATTAAAACTTAGATTCTTTTAGCAAAATTAGGTGTGTATGACCTACAGAAATATATAAATTTAAGAAGTAACTTGCCAAGTTTGGGTAAATAACTTCTCATTTCTTAGATTAAATTAATTCAGAATTTTGAATCTATTATCGAATAAGTCACTAGTGTGACTTAAAACACTAAACTAAGCCATTCCTTAAGTTCTAAATATCTCATTCTATTAGGATGAGTATAGTCACATTAGTTAAATATACACTTATGACCATATGATAGGTTATTTAAATCAAAATTTTGATTCATAGTAGTGGCTTTATGATTGTATTTCATCAAAGTTAATGAGCAATCTATTATCTTGATTCAATATATTAAGCCACATGGTATAATTGAAATAATAAATTTCTCTCTCCCATTAAGTTAAGTAATCAGGTTGGGTAATCATCCTCTGCATTTAAAAATCATTCCTTAATTAAGGATGATTGATTGATTAATAACAGAAACCTTAGAGTGAACAAATCACAGATTACATAATGGTTAGCTTATTTTAACTTATATGCGTATACTCATAATGTTTAGCTATAATAAATATGTTGCTTTCTTAGTCCTAGCATAATAAGGATATTCTAAATAATTTTAAATTTATAACCTATTCTAAGTCAAAGAACTTTTTGTTCTTGAAAGGATAGATTTCCTTAAAGTTGCAAAATATTTTGAATTCTAAATTTTGAATTAAAATATATAAATATTCTATTGGAAATTCTTTTATTTAAATTACTTATGGTAACTTAATAACTTTAAATTTATACTTTCCCTTGTCCATTCTCGATTGAATAGAGATTCTATTCTTTCACTATGATCTTCATCAAGTAATAAATGCCACTTGAAGTGAATAGATTAATTGAGAAAAATCTTATTCCTATTAAATAAGAAAATCTCTTTTCCCAAATAATTTGATTTTAACTTTTGCCTAAGTCTCATGACTTGAACACTTATTGATCATTCTCTTAAAATGAGCTCTTATTCAAGATAAATTAAACCATTAAATTTCTAAGTGATCTAAGCCACATCATGTAGCCCAGATATTAACAATTGATTCCCGAAATTTTGGCATAAGTCATAGATTATGACCTGTGATCATAGCTTTAAATTTCTATTAAATTTCCTAGCACTTATCCATATGGATAAGTGAATTTCTTGCCATTTTCATATTAGCATTTATGACTTATATTTTGTAATCATCAAACTTTAAGTTATAATGTGAGACTTAAATTCTTAAACTTTCTCTTTAATTTTAAGCCATGTATCCTAAATGGACACTAATCTTATTTTGCCATAACAGAATAAGTTCTCATTCATCATAAGATAAATTAAATTATTAGATTGTTAATGATCTAAGCCATCTCTTGTGACTGATATATTAGCAGCTAGTTCTAGAAATTTTGTCTTATGTCATATAATATGATTTATGATCATAGAATTAGACTTTATTAAGTTTTTCCTGATACTTATCTATATAAATGACTGAGTTCCTTAACATAACCAAGTCAGAACTTATAATTTGTATTATTCAACTCTTATAATCACCAAAACTTGATGTTAAGTCATTAAGTGTGACTTAATATTTTTAAACTTAAAGCTAAGTATCGAGAAATTGCATGCTGAAGCTATTTGCCCTAGTAGGACATTTTAACAAGAGTTGAATGTCACTTTAATAGTTCAAATCTAATTTGGACTAATTCATATATGTAGTCCATCCTCAACTTATCTTTATAAGCCAAACCATTTGCATTCATTATTAGATTGTTATTTTAAAGATGAATCTCTTCCTACAATTCTCATAGAATAAGAAATCAAAGAATACTAGTTCTTTGATGCCAAATCCTTTAATTCCCCATTTGTTGAAGAAAAACCATTCTTATTCTTTAATCCCTATTAAATCTTGTAAAGGCTTAGCTAGTTGCCGAAGCCTTCTTAGATAGTAAATATAAAATTTGGAATATAAATTTTTCTATAAAAATGAATTATGATAATCTTTAAACCTTCAAAGTTCCTTTAAGCCTTGCTTATTTGTACAATGATATATTCTTAAACTCATGTCAATTTTGGTGTGCAAACACAAATCAAATATTTAATTCTTAGAGACACTTTATCTTCTACGGCATGCATTACTGTATTAGTAGTGATGTGTTGTATTTACAATTTATTTATCATAAGATCGTATATATCTATAAATATCTCATATCTCAAATGAAGATAACATAATACTTTCATGATTCCCATCTTTTTATCTTTTAGTGATAACTTCAAACTAAAACCATCACCCATTAAAAGACTTGTCAAAACCCTAAATAAAGATCAAATTGATTATTTGATCTAAGTTATAAAGATTAATTAAGAACCCTCATACTCTTCTATTTCCATCAAGCAATTCTATATTTATTTAAACTCATGCAAACAGAGATATTCGACTTCAGTAATTTCAATTTTTAAATAATCTGCTCTGTCTATTTTTCCACTTGAGTGATGTCGAGGACGACATCATTCTTAAGTGGGGGAGTTTGTAACAACCCAGGTTGTTACTTTGCTCAATTAAGACTAATCTAAGTCTTAATTAAGGTTCTAAGTCACTAATTAAGTAATTTAGAACTCACCTCTAAAACCTAGGTCAAACTAGAAGTCAACAAAGTCAAATCTGGAATTTTGGAAAATTTCAAACCCTAGAATTTGACTTTTTATTTAGACCTCAGATTGAAAATCTGACTTCGCTATTGCGTTCAGAACACCCAAATTAGCTAGGGGTGCAATTTTGGAGGCATTTGGAAGTCGTTGATTTTTCGTCAAATATTTAAATAATAATTAAATACCCTAAATAATCAAATAAATAAATACTCGTCAAAATGAAAATCTGAGTGCGCCGTTGCGTTCCTCACCCTTCAATTAGCTAAGGGTGATTTATTGAAAATTTTTGGGATGCATTTAATAGGGTAAATTTGATTAATAAAATCTATATAATTTAATTAAAATAATTATTTAATTTTTATAACTTATCGACGCCGTCAGCAATGAATTAATGCCATCTGCTATTTAGGTTAGAGTTAACGGTCCGTCATGACCGTTCGATCTGAGATCGGACGGATTCGGGCTTGTCTTCTTCGGCGGGCCGCAGGCACGCAACGCGTGTAACCCTATTTCCACGCGTGCTCGTCGAGCGGCCTCCACGCGCCCATCCACCACTCTCAACACTTCGATAAGACCATTAGAAACCTCTATGCACCATTTTGAATCTTCAAAAATCAAAATCTAAGTTCTGCATTCGGCAACTTTCCCTCGACAGGTACCTTCTACTCCTCTTATGTCTTCGTTTATGCCTTATATCAAAGCATCTATTATTGTTCGTGCATTACTTTCCTTTGATTGAGCGATCGATCTTCGATCGATCGAAATGCTTAAACCCTAAAAGTGCTGGACGGGGAGACGAGTCGAACGGAGGATCTGATCCATCCGTTAGATCTGAGGTGGATCTGGCCCTCGGATCTAAGCAATCGATATGGACTGTTCGATTCACTCGATTTCATTTTTGTCCATTCAATTTCTAAAATTTATCCTAATGACGCTTAGATTAATCAAAATAGATTAACCTAATCTTAAGGAATGCCAATCGACGGATCTGATCCAGACATCATGAACCGTCTGATCAGACCCGTTTAATCCGGTTCTTTTGCTGTCGGACCGGTCCAGCCGGTCCGGTCCGTTGTGCTGGCGCAATTCCATTGGCTGGGCACCTAGCGTGGGACCCACCGCTGAGCAAATCTATCAGCCCGTCTCGTTTGAGACAGGTGTGGGCCCCACTCCCTGTCCCGGCGACTCTCAGAGCGCCACGTGGCGCTGGTGGGATCCATCCCAGCATAAATAAATAAGATTCATATTTTTAATTATATAACAGTTAGATATAATTGAATTAATTATATATATATATATATATATATATATATGTATATAAATTATAATAACAGATTTAAATTAATTTAAATAAACAATATTAATTAATTAATTAAATACTAAACTTTAAACCTTATTAACTCCTAAAATATATATTCAAATTATGCAAATAAATATACCAAATTGATCAGAAAAATATAAGTAATTTATTGATGCCATTCAATTCTCTGTGGGATTAATATTTTGCAAAGTGATTATTTAGGATTTAATTTAATTAAATGATTCAAAACTTAATTAGCCTATAACTATGTACCCAATGATCCAAACATATTAAAAATGGGTCTTAAAGTGATCAGAAAACTCTAAGGATTTATTTGATAGTGTTCATTTTGCTGTTTGGGTTAGTTTTTGTCTAATCACATTTAAGACATACCCTTAATCACCATAATTAGACCTAGAACTTCAATTGACCATAACTTGGTCAATTGAGCTCCAAATTTGATAATCCAAAGGTCCATTTAGATCAGAAGAACTTAATTAACAGTAATATGTAAAAATATTTCAGATCCAATGGTTAGATTTGCTAATCATCCTTAATTACTCTAAATCTTGATTAGTGAATATTAGCAAATTTAGTAATCCAAATTGAGTGATTTAAGTTTCAGAGGACTCCTAGAGTCATTTAGAATCCATCTGTGAAGTTTGATTAGTGTTTGAGTGCTCAATTTTGCTAATCACTCACTAATCACCCTAAACCCTAATTAGGTCTTAACTTAGTCAAATTAGGTCCAAATTGAGCCTACCACATGTCATTATGATCAGTGAGCTATTTGTAATTCATAGCTCCTAATTTTGCTTAATTTGGATACTAATTGGCAAAGTTAGGATTTTTGACCCATAATTAAGAATTCCTTAATTAACCTTAAATCTTAGATCTTGTATTGGCCATAACTTGACCAATACTCATCAGAATTTAGTAAATTTAGATTCTATGGAAAGCTTAAACAGTAAAGAACATTAAAATGAAAGAAAAATTTAACTTTCACTTAGTCAAATTACTAAATTGCCCTTATGAGTCAAATTCACTAAATTTGACCTCTTATGGCTTAATAATCATCTAAAATTAATTTAGTTGCTGTCTAATCTTATATTAGACAGTAAGAATCTCTTTCCAAAATAAAATTTCAGAATTTAAGTTCTAGATCAAAATTTGATCTTTTGAACCCTTAAGGAGGGGCAAAATGGTCATTTTGCCCAAATTTAGGGTTTAGCCTTTAAAAGCCCTAAATTCAGTTTCTAACCACTAAAATCAGTAAATAGAATGATTTAGAATTGAAATTAATCAAACTCAAGTCTAAATTAGATTTTGATTAAAATCTCAAAATTTGCTCCTTAAGAAAATTTCTAAGTCCTAAGTGAGTGTTCTCCTTCTTTAATCATTCTTAGACCCATCCTTAGGTCTTATAACATTAGTTAGGATGTGTATCTTGAGAGATACTCTTAGTAATTAAGAGCCTTATTTCCTAAGATTAGGAATAGATCTTAAGTTAGAATTCATCTATTGAGTAAACTGGGTTACTCAATTAGGTGAAACCTTGAGTTTTCTAGTTTATAGATTTTCTTAGTTTATTAAAATGATTATTTGATCTTTAAACTTTAGAACTAAGAATAGAGATCTATCCTAATGAATTTGATTTATCATTAGGATTTGCCTTAATCTAATCCGTGAGTTATGGCTTCTAAACCTTAGACCCTTAAATTATACCTTTAGATTAAGTGATTAGACCCCATCATCTGGAGTCTAATTCTTAATCTATTCATCTTGATTTGGCTAATCAAGATGAGGTTGGGATGAATTAAATTACAAAACTAGGTCGATAATTTATTTATTTTAACCAAATAGTCATCTTTTGATTAAGTTATAATTAGGACTTCGCTAGTCCTAATTATCTTCAACAAGTAGGATTCGTGATTCTAAGTTACAGAATGTGTAAGAATTGATAATTCTGAAACTTATGTAACTTAGAGTAGATAGAACGAATAAAGTGGATAACAACAGATATCACATGTGTTTTAGATAGAGTTTCTTGCACTTTGATTTTGATGCTCCGCATTCCTTGATTTTGAGCCTTATACCTTGAACATATATTATGTACTTAAGATATTTGATAAATATCTTATGTCAATTTTGAACATTCATAAATAGCATTGTGTTTTTGTTTCACAAGTGGTTTGTAAGGTGTAGCTTGATTAGTATACCTCTTCGATCAACTCGTTCGGGGTCGTCTTCTTGTAGGGGGTTTCAGTCCGATAGTCTATGCCATGCCTAGTCCATGGGATAGGATGGATAGACTCTTGCCCTACTAACTATATAGTCAGGATTTTGATATGGTTATACTAATTCAAGTACACTTACATTTAGTTCTGTCTTAATTCATCAGGCTAAGAGTTTCAGTGATGATCAGTTCAGAGTTTCTTAGCTCATCAGGCTAAGGATTACTGAGTTCATGTTCAGTTCAGATGACTTATATAGTTACTGCAGTTTCAGTTTGCAGTTACTATTTTACTAGCATATTTCTGCATTTCAGCACTGTTTTACTTACAGTTTTCCTGCACTTATTTTTATATAGGATGCTAGTTTTACTTACTGTTTTCATATGCTCACATAGTATGTTAGTGTTTCAGTTTTATACTGTTCAAATTATGTATGTCACCTAGCATATTTTGTTTGATCATAAGCATCTTTAGGTTGTACTTTCCTTATAGTTTTACTTTTCTTTTACTTTTCTATTTTTGTTGCAGTTGCTTGGAGGAGGTATGTATTACTTCCTAGTTGTTTTAGTTATAAACTGTTTGTTTATAACTTATTACTGTTTTTTTGATATACTTTTATGCACCTATTTTGCTCAGTTCTGTTCTTAAGGTGATATCTATTTAATTTAATAAAATTGTTTGCCCTAAAATATACTTAGACATATTGTCTAACCAGTTTTTCTTTTGTTGGCTGGGGCCCTACCATTATGAAACTGATAATGGTAGGTTCTGAGTTTATTGGAGCAGTAGATCCAGTGGAGAGCTTATTATTAGAAGAGGAGCCTATTCCTGAAGATCTGTAGCTTTAGTTTTTCTTTCAGTGAGATTGAGAGTTCATTTCAGTTCTTTTAAACTTATTAAATGTTGTAATAATATAGGTTTATATTTTTCTTTCAGTACTTTACTTATTCTGTATTGTTGTATTTATACTGTATTGGATGGATGTTATATCTTTTATGCTTCCGCACTCTGAATTCATGTATGATCATTTAGTGATAAATTCTGGAATGAATGACAAAGTCCTTAGTTAAACTGGATTAGAATGTGTGTCTAATCCAATCTTAAGTTGGGACCTTGTCATTTGGTAACCCCTCCACCGTAATCATGTTAACTTAAGAGTTAACAGGACCACGGCGGAGCAGGGCCACCACAGCTTAGCCCCAGGCGAATATTACCACAGGTTCCTTAGGTGGCTACGGTTCTATAGGCGACATCCAGAGCTTATCTAGAAGACAAAAATGAAATTAAGCTGAAGAAATTTTAATGGGGAAAGGTTGTACCTGAAATCGGGGTTGCAGGCTCGGCCGAGAAGAATTGAGGGTAGCTGGAGCTTCCAGGGGATCTACACGAGCTAGCAGGGGGTCTGAATTCCAGACACACACCCTCTATCAGCGGTTTGCAGCTCTAAGAGTCCTGGAACTTGCCGGGAAGATGGAGACTCCAGCAAACCTTCAGCCAGATGATTGGGGATTCACAGTGAGCAAAGGGGCTCACTGTGAAATTCTGGAGGTATTTATAGGCCCCAGGAGGTCTTAGGAATGGAGGCCAGGGCTCAGGCTTGGAAATTAGCTCGGCCCGAGGCTTCTCCCCGATTTCCCTAAATTGGGGTGAACTGGGCCTCGACCTGGGCTGGGAGTGCTTATGAGACTAAGGCAGGATCCGCAACGGTCTTCCTGACGTGGCACGGGAGTGGCAGACAGGGTTACGTGGCTTGATACGGCGACATTTCTTCTGTCGGGGCGGGATCTCTCAGGGACGAAGATCCACAGTGGCGGGGGACTCCAGGACCGTCTGATGAATCCATGATTGGCACGGAACGGCTCTGATTCCCCGACATTTAACGTCGGCACGAGGGGTTGGTTCGACCGTTGGATCTGATCCACGGATCGAATGGGCGATCGGGGATACTTAAGACGATTACTTGGATGCTGTTGGATCAAATCTCAGAACCGCGGAACGGTCGAGATTGGACGGATTCGATCAAAGGCGTGGGCCGTTGGATCGAGTTCCGCGGAACGGAGGGCCCAAATGATGCTCGCAATTTGGAAGGGAGCCGACCATTGGAGGGGATAAATTTGTAAATATGATTTGTTTAAAGCCTTAATTTGCAATTAAACATATTTAAATCAAATCCAAAATATGACTAAATGACCTTCGAAAATTCCCAAAATTTCACCCTTAGCTAATTTGGGGATGGGGAATCCAAAAATGAAATCAGATTTTGAATTAGAGATCAAATTATTTTAGGTATTTTCTAGGGTACAAAAATAACCAAAAATACCAAAATTTTAGATTTAGCTCTGATTAGTTCCAAACTTCTATGGTTAGGTTTAAATGACCCACTAAGTTAAATGGAATTAAAATCAAAGGTTGGTTTGGCTTAAATAATCCCAATTTAGCTATGGTAACAACTAGGGTTGTTATAGACTCCCCCACTTAAGAACGTTGTCGTCCCCGACATCATCTAAGTGAAGAAAGATTCTACTGGGACAATACGAGTTTTAAATAAGATTAATAGAAAAGAGAAGAACAATATCTGAGTTTGCAAAGAGATGTGGATATTTATTGCGCATATCTGCCTCTTTCTCCCAGGTAGATTCCTCCAAGGATCGATTCTTCCACTGAATCTTGACCATAGGAATTGAACGATTCCTTAGCTGCTTCTGATCATGAGCTAAGATTCTGATAGGTTCTTCGACATACGAAAGATCAGGTTGAATCTCTAATGCTAGAAGTTGAATGAGATGAGAAGGGTCTCGAAGACATCTTCTCAATGATGATACATGAAATATATTGTGAACAGCTGCAAAGTCATCAGGAAGGCTTAACCGGTAGGTAGATGATCCTACTTTGGCCAAAAACTTTGAAAGGTCCAATATAGCGGGGTCTAAGTTTCCCAGCTATGCCAAATCTGAAGACACCTTTCATTGGATAGACCTTTAGATAAGCAGAATCTCCCACATTGAATTATAGGAGATGGTGGTGAGAATCATGATACCTGCTTTGACGATCTTGAGCTGAATGAATTCTCTGCTGAATTAATTTGATCTTATTACTGGTTTCTTTAACTAATTCTGAACCAAAGAGTTGAATGCTTTCTATTTCTGACCAAGCTAGTGGAGTACTGCATTTTCTACTATACAACGCTTCATAAGGGGCCATCTTAATACTGCTTGAAAACTATTATTATAGGCAAACTCCACTAATGGAATGTGATCTTCCCAGGAACCAGCAAAACCAAGAATATATAGCCTAAGCAAATCTTCCAAAACTTAGTTCACTCTTTCAGTTTGACCATTCGTTTGAGGATGAAAAGGTGTACTCATGGCTAGAGTCATACCCAAATCTTGATGCATAGCTTACCAAAACTTGGAAGTAAATCTGTTATCTCTATCAGATACGATTGACTTCAGAATCCCATGCAATCTGACACTTTCTTTGACGTAGAGTTTTGCTAACTTCTCTACAGAATCCATTTGACGGATGGGAAGAAAATGCACTGATTTAGTTAAACGGTCTACTATCACCCAGATGGCATCAGCACCTGATTTTGCACGAGGAAATCCCATGATAAAATCCATAGATATATCGAACCATTTCCATTCAGGGATATCTAATGGATGTAGAAGACCACCGGGTCTTTGGTGTTCGGCCTTTACTAAATTACAGGCATGACGTTTGGCCACAAAGTCAGCTATATCTTTCTTCATACCTGGCCACTAAAATTGTTGTTTTAGGTCCTGGTACATCTTAGTACTGCCTGGATGGATATGGTATCCAGAATTATGGCCCTCGACTAACACTTCTTGATGTATAGACTTAGGAATCCACAATTGATTACCTTGTTAAATTACACCATTCCACAATTGCAGATCATGACGAAGACCACCTTCGATATCGGCTTTAAGCTTCAGATACTCATCATCTTTGGTTTACGAGATAGAGACATCTCGGTGAAACGTGGATTCCACATTAATATTTGCTAATAGCGAGCTTAGCATATCGCCACTAACTGGAGAAATCTCGAGCTTACAAAATTCAGGTTCTAAAGAACTGGATGCAATCATAAAGGTTAAAGTAGCACGACGACTAAGAGCATTGACCACTACATTCACTTTTCTTGGATGATATTGGATACTGAGGTCATAATCGCTGATGAGCTCCAACCATCTTCTCTAGCGGCAGTTCAACTCTCTCTGGGTGAAGATATACTTCAAACTTTGGTGATCAGTGAAAATTGAACACTGCACTCCGTACAGATAGTGGTGCCATATTTTTAAGGCAAATACCACGGCTGCAAGTTCAAGAGCATGGACTGGATAATTTTGCTCATGGGGTTTTAACTGATGAGAGGCGTAGGCAATTACCTTACCCTCTTGCATTAAAACACAACCTAGACCGATTCTAGAGGCATCAGTATATACTTGATAGTTCAAACCTTCTTTAGGTAAAACAAGAACTGGAGCGGTAGAAAGTGCATCTTTAGAGTTTGAAATGCTTCCTCGCATTCTGGACTCCAGATGAATGGAATGGCCTTTTGAGTCAATTTAGTCAAGGGCGAAGCAATCTGGGAAAAGCCTTTAACAAACTTTTTGTAGTATCCTGCTAATCCTAGGAAACTTCTGATGTCGGTGACAGACTTAGGTTGAGCCCAGTCCTGAATAGCACTTACTTTACTCTGATCTACCCGAATACCTTGAGTAGTAACATCCACAAGCATACATAGTAGTAAGAGGGAAAAGTAATATAGTAACTCATCGAGTTGCAGAAATGAAACACATCCAAGATTAATTATTATAAACTGAATTTTAAAGAGAATGAAAATGTCTCTCAATCTCACTGAAATAAAATGCAAGATCTTTCTAAACAGCAGCGGCACGATCCTCCTCCTGAACCTGCTCCTCTTCTACGACACTGCCCATGAACATGTCTAAATCTGACATTTGTTGGTATCACAAATGTCAGGGCCCCAGCCAATAAAATAAAAAGATTACAGTTAGACAATTGTGTATGTACATTTTAGGCTATTTTAATAAATTGAATATTTTTAAATTAGCTAAACATGCAAGCAATAATAGGTGCAACAAGCTATGGAGAAACGGTAACTATGAACTATCCATTTATAGCTAGCAGCTAGTATGAAAAATGACATACAATGCAAAATAAATAAGGTGAGGCTAAAAGCTAAAAGAAACAGCAACTACAATACAATTCTGAACCTAACATGCTTATGATCATATTAACACATACTGGGTATACAAAAGAAACACAAGTACTAAAAACATACAATTCTAGCATCCTAAACATGCTAATATATATAAGTAAACTGTGTAAGTATACATACAACATGCTAATTAAGAAAAGGAAAAGAAAAGACCACTGAGACATGTGGCAAAAGCAAAGCAATTTATGTAAAGTCACTGAGACATGTGGCAAAGCGAGCAGTACTGAAAATAAGGCCACTGAAGTATGTGGCAAAGCAAAACAGAAAATAATACTGAACAATCTAGCTAAAGTAACAATAAGCCTAAGATATAGTACTGCCATACTAGCCAATAGGCCATACAGGGCCTCCAATATCAATCAATCAATCCCCAGCCTAGCCATCCAGATATGCTAGGTTTGAGTCCAGTCTATATAATACTACTACTGAAGAGGCAGACTAAGATAGGACATATTCTACCAACTGCAAACAAGACAAAACTGAATAATATGTAATTCAAATACTAACTTAGGATGTACCATCCATATCCTAAATTCTCCTATTATGCATAAGGAATAAAGCTCAATATCCAAGGTATGCAAAGCAATCTAGTCAAAGTAAGCAAGAGACTCAATCTAAACTCATGTGATATCTGTCGTTGTCTATTTATCCAATCTAACGATTCTGAGAAGGTATAAGTTTTAGGATCTTCGATATCCAGCTATCGAGTAGAATCTCAGATTTACGTCCTTATAGTTAACATTAGAACTTAACAAGTTCTAATCCAAAATCATATGACAACTATATGGTTTAAGTAAATAAATTAACAACCTAATTTATTAATATTTTACTTTCTTACCCAAATCTTGCTTAAGTATTTCAAGATTTAAGGATTTAGGACTTAAACTCCACTTTGGTGTCCCAATCCTAAATCCAAGGTAAAAGTCCTATTAAAGGTCTAGGGTTCTCAATTACTACCCAAATTAAAGGTAAGGACTCCTATAAGCTGAAAGATCCAAGAACTAAGAACTTGGTGAAAGGTTATTCTATTAATCATAAAATAAAATAATCAATTAAGAACTTGAGAATCTATGATCTATATTCAATCTTTTAAGATAATTTAATTATCTCATAGATTAAATCCCCCTATACCCACAAGGAAGGCTTCAAAGACTTAAACAATCAATCATTTAAAGAATTTCAGTTGGAGACAGTTCAATTCAAATTGAAGATCTAAGTCTAAGATATAAAATCTAAGGATCTGATGTTTGATCACTTTAGATTTTAAACTAGATTTTAACTTAGGAGTTTCCATTTGTATTTCTTTTAGAATTTAAGTTTATAATCTAAGTATATTGAACTCATTAAGGTGATAATTGACAATCTTAGATATTTGGGTTAAGCATTAAACTAGGTGACCTCTTTTAGGTTAGTTAAGATCTAAGTATCTTAATTAGGGCTTAATTGAAGATTTCTTAAGTTAAGGATCACATTAGCATTAATATTGGTATGAGAATTCAAAGAACATTTTTAACTGTTTTAGGGTAGATTACTGAAATTTTCAAGGTTTATAGGGCATTTAAGCATATTTGATCAAATGACCAAAATGTCCCTCTTAAGGCCAAAAATTGGAATTTTAGGGTTTAGTTGTCCAAATTATTGCTAATCTGTTTTAATGTGTCCCATACTGATAAATAAGGTGGGAAATACATTTATCTTGGATTTTGACCACTTAATTAAGCTAATTAGCACTAATCACTTATTTAAGCCAATTTTGGGGATTAGTAAATTTAGGGCATCTTAGGGCAATCCAACCTTTCCAAATGGTTTTAATATACTTAGGATAGCATTAGGAACAATCTCTATCAAGATCAAAGGCTTAATTAGGTTTAATTTTATTTGATTAAGGAGTTATTAAGAGAAATTAATATCCAAAATTGGTTTTAAGAGTCTGAAATTGTTCTATAGGGTTCAGGGAGGAATCAGAGCCCTTAATCTCCTCATTTTGATATTTATTTAGTTTAATATGATTTAAATAAGGATAGCAAAGAGTTGGGCAAATATTTTTAGATCCAATTATTAGATCTATGATTTTATTTTATATTTAGATTCATTGTATTTTTCTGATTCAAATGGTATATTGGATCATACCATTTAGATCAGTATAGCTAAAGATATTTAAATAATTTATTTTGTATTTTTATTTAAATTAAAACTATAGTGTTTGATTTATTTAAAAGCATAACCATTGAAAATGTCCTCCGATAATTATTTAATAGACGCGGTCCAAAATCAAAATCGCGCGGGTCACACGTCGGCCCGACCCGGACTTCATCTTCAACCTCTCGACGGGTCCCGAACCAGCCGAGCTTCAACGCTAAAATTCTCGGCACTCCGATGGCGGTGGTGGCTCAACTCAATCCCTACACGTTCCTGGAGTCGAGACACATTGATTGGACCAAGAACCCCCATCTGGATCCCTCTAGATCGATGGGGTGCTACTCATCTAAGGCGTCTCAGGCCAATTGTGAGGAGGCAAATTCTCCTCACAGAGGCCTTAAATTGGCTAAGGTTCGATCCCTACACCTTTAGGGAAGTAAGGCGAGTTGAACCCCCAAGTTTTCTTAACCTGGGGCGCAGCCGATCGCTGGGTCATTACTAGGACTCAGCCATGGCTCGGCCGCTAGCTCAGTCGATCGATACGATCGACCCGAGCTAGCTTAGCCCCAGGCGACAATTACCACAGGTTCCTTAGGTGGCTACGGTTCTCTAGGCGACATCCAGAAGACAGAAATGAAATTGAGCTGGAGAAATTTTAATGGGGAAAGGCTGTACCTGAAATCGGGGTTGTAGGCTCAGCCGAGAAGAACTGAGGGTAGCTGGAGCTTCCATGGGATCTACACGAGCTAGCAGGGCGTCTGAACTCCAGACACGCACCCTCTATCAGCGGTTCGCAGCTCCGAGAGCCATAGAACTTGCCGAGAAGATGGGGAGTCCAACAGACCTTCAGCCAGATGATTGGGGATTCACAGTGAGCAAAGGGGCTCACTGTGAAATCCTGGAGGTATTTATAGGCCCCAGGAGGTCTTAGGAATGGAGGCCAGGGCTCAGGCTTGGAAATTGGCTCAGCTCGAGGCTTCTCCCCGATTTCCTTAAATTGGGGTGGACCGGGCCTCGACCTTGGCTGGGAGTGCTAGTGAGACTAAGGCAGGATCCGCAACGGTCTTCCTGATGTGGCACGGGAGTGGCAGACAGGGTTACATGGCTTGATACATTGAAATTTCTTATGTCGGGGCGGGATCTCTAGGGGACGAAGATCCATAGTGGCGGGGACTCCAGGACCGTCTGATGAATCCACGGTTGGCGCGGAACAGCTCTGATTCCCTGATATCTAACGTCCGCGTGAGGGGTTGGTTCGACGGTCGGTTTTGATCCACGGATCGAACTGGCAATCGTGGATACTTAAGACGATTACTTGGATGCCGTTGGATCAAATCTTGGAACCGCGGAACGGTCAAGATTGGACGGATCCAATCGAAGGTGTGGGCCGTTAGATCGAGTTCCACGGAACGGACGGCCCAGATGATGCCCGCGGTTTGGAAGGGAGCCGACCGTTGGAGGGGATAGATTTGCAAATATGATTTGTTTAAAGCCCTAATTTGTAATTAAACCTATTTAAATCAAATCCAAAATGTGACTAAATAACCTCCGAAAATTCCCAAAATTTCACCCTTAGCTAATTTGGGGTGGGGAATCCAAAAATAAAATCAGATTTTGAATTGAAGATCAAATTAATTTAGGTATTTTCTAGGGTTCAAAATAGCCAAAAATACCAAAATTTCAGATTTAGCTCCGATTGGTTCTAAACTTCTATGGTTAGGTTTAAATGACACACTGAGTTCAATGGAATCAAAATTAAAGGTTGGTTTAGCTTAAATAATCCCAATTTTAGCTATGGTAACAATTAAGGTTATTACAGTAGGATCGAGAGAATACTTAATATAAGAGTATAATACTTACCTTATGTATTAGACTAACACATATATTGGATTTAAAGAATGAGTAAGTATCAAATATACATCATCAATATACCCATATTTTCAGTATGTTGGTCACATCACAATACTAAGTATAGTAGTATAATAGAGTGCGGAAGCTAA
Organism: Gastrodia elata; assembly: GCA_016760335.1. Taxonomy (NCBI): domain Eukaryota; kingdom Viridiplantae; phylum Streptophyta; class Magnoliopsida; order Asparagales; family Orchidaceae; genus Gastrodia; species Gastrodia elata. Next base: position 23,074,841 of record CM028670.1, on the reverse strand, counting down.
AAGCAATACATCCAGAATACATTCATCACAAGCAGTAGTAAACATTCATCTCAAAAAGAGACAGTAAAAGAAACATCCAGAGTTTATTACAAACTGATTTAAATGTAGAATTAAATAAGGTGTACTATAGTACTGAAATAGAGCTGAAAGTAAAGGTAGATGTCCGATCCACTAAGGCTCCATGTACTCCTCCTGAACCTCCTGTGTGTCCTCCTGACCTGTCTCCACAATCTGCTCGGGATCTAGAAAATTGCCGGATCCCAAAAGTACCCTGTGTTAGATAAGAAGTCTAACACAATGCAACTAACTATGCAGGACTAGAGCTAAATACAAGTAAAAAGTATAGTAAAGAAAAACTGTTGGAAAAACTGAGGAAAAGAACGAAGTAAAGAAAAACTCTAACAGCTAAGTAAGTAAGACGGTAAAGGCTAAGTAAGTAAGACTGTCACACAAATGAAAACTGAAAGTAAAGGAAGCATCGAACACTCAAAAATCAAGATGAAAGAAATACCGAATGTTGTACTATGTGTCACTAGAATGATGCACCCAAGTATGCCACACCACATATGCCACAGATATATCGCTGAACTATCATTGAAAGACTATGAGTAGTACGGTCCAATGTAAACATACACCCGGATGGGAATATAGTATGGTGACGCAGATGCACCCCGAAATTCCCCAGTATGTGTATATAACATTCCATAACTCATACTTCATCATTGATACTCATGCATTACTACTGAAATAATACTTCAAGTCCATGCTTATGCTTATGCCCATGCTTCTATTCTATATGAGTAAAAATCCAGAAAATCCATAAAAGATTGGAATGCTGATAATGAATTCTAAGTCTCCATTGTGCAGAATCCTGCTAAAAGGATTCTAACTCCTAACTTCTAGATCGGTAATTAGTTAAAGTTGCAGATTTAATTAAGGATTATTAGGTAGAATGATGGTATACACAAACTTGGTGTCTTTGCAAGGAAGGTGATTCTCATTGCTTAGTTTGATTAAGCCACCCTAACGAAGCGATCTTCGATAGGAGGCATCACTTGTTGGTGATTTGTATCTCAAGCTAAGTTATTAAGATGCCCTACTCATAATCACACTTAGTGTCTTAAAGAAGGTAACTTCAATTACTTAGTTTGGTTGAGCCAGACCTATTGAAGTGATCTTCTATAGGAGGCATTGCCCGTTGGCAATTTTTATTTCAATCAAACTAAGGAATGAATACTCGTTTAATACACTCTTAGGTTTGAATGATTTATTCTAACGTGACTGTATTCGTCTAATACCTCAGGTTAGCACCCGCTCATAAGTCCCTATTAGAGTGAATCAACCAATCCTGAATACTATTGGGAACCAGTAATATGGGTATACCGTACTACACCACCCAATGATCAAGTTTCAATTAAGTATACTTACTAAAGCAAGGAATTATCAAGACTATTAAGGTCTAAGCTAGTGGGTAAGTCCTATACAAGGTTTCACAAAATTGTGATCAAGGATCACTTAGCATGGATTCTACCACAATGAGAAGTAACATTCTAATGTCTTAAGGGATTCCTACCACGAGGGTTAAGATCAATTTCTAAGGTTATGGGATCTTCTAAGATTCTACCTCAATGAGTCATACAAGGTTCTCCTACCTCAAGTAGATTTAATTTAGATCTTTTAAATGTTTGAAGATGATCATATGAAGAAATACTTAAGATTCTCCCCCTTCTAGGTTTTGAGATTTATGTTTTAGGTCTTACTTCATAATGGATTCAGAATGATCAGATCAGATGATTAAGTCATCTGATCACAACTTGATCTATGATTATGGAATGTAAGTCAAAGGATATTATTAAGGCTTTAGATCAATTATTAAATCAAGATAATTTAATTAATCTTTCATGCCAATATTCTTATTTAGGAGAGAATCACGGATCTTAAGGTTTTGATTCAGCTTAAGAAATCACATAGAATTATTATCAACCTTAATGTGTCTAATTCAGTGTTTAGAATCAATATCATATCAGATGCATTATTGGAAAATGTCAGATTCATTGTCTTATAATCAAATCAATTAAGTTAATGGTTAAGGATTTGGATCTTACTTAAGTAAATAAGGTTTTGACCCCCTTCTCATATCTTAATTAAGATCAAGTATATATTTATAGATTAACGTCAAATCAGTGGATTAAACATGTATTATTGGTGGCAATCTCAGACCTAGATCAAGTCTTAAGAGCTTGATCCAAGACTTAAGATTTCTTAAGTTAATTAAGGAGGTTAAGATCTCCAATTTTTGGTTTATCCAATTTATACATTATGGATTAATATATAAGGTTTTTAATACATTTACCCTACTGTTATGAAGCATAAAAATAGAAAAATTCATAAAAATAAAAAGTAATTAGTGCTAATTAAACCCTAAATTCATTCAAATGGATTAGCACTTAATTACAAATCCAGCCATCAAAACTAGTTGCAATTTGGCACACAAGTTCTACTCAATAATATAATAAATCAGAGTCTAAGTTTGCTAAGATCCAATAAGTATAAATCCTAATTTTCACTAATCATGCTTTAACAATATTAAGACATAATTTGAAATACAGAACTCAGAAAAATAAATTACTTAGCACAAGCATTCTACTCATCATAAGTAAACTAAAGGCACCATAATCATGCAATTTAGTTATGTATATTTGCTAAACCATCCTACTTAAGTTCCACTGTAATTAGGCAATAATACAAAATCGAGCCATCAATTGTTAAATTTTATTTTATATAATATAATAGGATTTGGTCCAGCAAATTAAAAGTTATGCAATTAATACATTTTGTATTTTTATTTAATTAATTTCCTATGATTTGAATAATTGAATTATTTTCCTTAATGAAAATAATTCTAATTAATCGAATTTAATTATAACGGGCTTGGCCCATTAGCCGAACCGCGCGGGTCAACCAGGGCCCGAAGGCCCGGGACTGTCGCACCGCGCGGGTCATGGCTGCCCCGTCCCACACAGGCTTCGTCCCCGTGCCTTCGTCCTGACGGAGAGGGTCGGTTAAGGAAACCCTAATCGCCAAATTCCGGCGCAACCAGACCACGGTAGGCGTGGCAAAAGATTGCCACACCTTCACCATGACCAGGCGCACAGAACGAGACCCGAAACCCTCTATGAGAGGGTCTGGATCACCGGGTCCTTACTTGACTGAGGCGATCCTTATGGAACTTAGCCTGATTGATCGATTTGATGGATCATGGTTAACTTAGACCTTAATTTTGATATCGTTGGGTTCGAAACGACAATTCACATGCATACGAATCAAATGGGAGTAGGTCCAAGCCTCATTGGCTTGAAACCAGCAAACGGGGGTACCTAGTTTTTTCGAGGGATCGCAGACATCGAAGGGACAATGCCAAGCTTGCTGAGCTTCCTTTGAGAGTTTATGAACACTAGGAGCCTCTCCTATCAGTGGTACGCACACCGGGAACACCTAGAGATCGCCTACGTAAGCTCGGGAATTCAGAAATGGCGGAAGGGAAGATAGTGGGAATTCGGGGCAATTGAGCAGCAAAGGGATAGGGGAAGTTTGGCTGAGGCTATTTATAGCCTCAGACGAGCTTAGGGAAGCTTCTGGAGGGCTGGTTCGGGCTGGAGAGGACCTGAGAGGTCGAGCCTTGGCCGAGCTCTCGAATTTCCAATTCGAGCTCGGCCGGGTCACGAGGCCTGATCGGGGCTCCAATCCATTACGGGAGGGATCCTAACGGCATGCTGAGGTGGACGCGAGAGTGGGGGACAGGGCCTGGCGGCCTGGAATCCGCTAAATTTCTTCTGTCAGGCGCGGTGAAAGGAAGACAAAGGTCCATAGTCGTGGGACCTTCGGATGCCGTCTGATCTATCAATCAGATGGCAGAACGGCTCGGATCGCTCGGATCCTAACGGCCGATCACGGGAGTGATCCGGGCCATAGGATCTATCGGGTAGATCCAATGGTCGATCTGTGGTTCCACGGGATCGCATCTCGACCGTTGGATAAAAAGGCGGAACGGCTAGATGTGCGGGACTTCGCTGTCGCATGGCTCGGGCTCCGCAGCGGATTGCTCGTGGTCCGCACAGCGGATCCTGACCGATTAATCGGGTATAAGGGGTAGATTTGCAAAATCAATTTGTTAGAAACCCTTTTATGCAATTAGACCATTTTAATTAAATGTGAATTATGGCCTAAATGGTTTCCAAATTGCACCAAATTTTCACCCTTAGCTAATTTGGGGGTGAGGAATTCAAAAATATAATCAAAATTTAATTTTGAGATCAAAATATTTTGGGTCTAGGCTAGGGCATCTAGACTGATCAAACTATTATTTTGGATTTAGAGAAGTCCCGTGGACTTCAAATTTTTAGGATAACCTTTATTTGAAGTTCTAAAGCAATGAAGTAAAAAATAAGGGTTAGTTTAGGTTATGGTTTAGCAAGGTAACAACCTAGGGTTGTTACAATCTAACTCTAATATGGTCTTTGATCCCATAATTGTAGAATAGAAAAGGATCATATGAATTTTGAACATCTGATTTGATCACTTGAATGTTAACTTATGAAGTAAAAAAGTAACATCTTAAGGGTCTTGCTTTAAGATCATTCTTGAAATATTTAAAGGCCTTAATTATTGATACCTTGAGGTAGGAAGAGCTTTTGTAACTTTTTGAGGTAGAAACTTAGATGATCCTTCATAACTTTAGAAGTTGAACTTGATACCTTGTGGTAGGAATCACCTAAAGTACTTAAAATAGGACTTATTCCTTGTGGTAGCAACCTACATTGTGTGATCCATTGATCATATTCTTGGAGCCTTGTGTAGGACTCACATATATAGAGTAAGGATTAATAGCTTTGATAAATCCTAGTTGATTAATTAGAATTATCTAAACCCAGATTATTGGTTGGTGTAGTATTATATACCCATAGTACTGGATTCCTTCAGTAGTATTCAGGATTGGTTAATTCACTCTAATGTGGACTTATGATTAGGTGCTATCCCGAGGGATTAAATGAATACAATCTCATTGGAGTAAATCTTCCAAGACTAAGAGTGTTACAAATAGGGACTCATCCCTTAATTTGATTAAAATATAAATCACCATCAGGTGATGCCTTCTAGCGAAGATCGCTTCAATAGGTGTGGCTTAAATAAACTAAGTAATTCGAGTCATCTTATTTAGGAGACTAAGTGTGGTTGTGAGCTGGGCATCTTAATAACTTAGCTTGAGATACAAATTGCTATCGAGTGATGCCTCCTATCGAATATCGCTTTGTCAAGGTGGCTTAATCAAACTAAATATTAAGAACCACATTTCTTGTAAACATGCTAAATATATATATATATATATATATATATATATATATATATATAATCATCCCATCTAATGATTTTTAAGTAAATTCTTAACTTTAACCAATTATCAAATTTGAATTTAGGAGTCAGAATCATTTTAGCAGGATTCTGCATAATGGAGACCTTAAATTCATTATCAAATTTCTAAGCATATTTCTGGATTTACCTCATATAGATTAGAAGCATAAATATGAGCATAAGCATGATGTTGAGTATCGGTGATAATATATGAGTATCAGTGATGATTTATGGGTTATAGAATGTTGCATACGTTGGCTGGGGAATTTGAGGATGCATCGGCATTGCAGTTCCCAATTGATCGTACGACTCATAACAGTTCAGTGGCATACAGTGTTGTGGCATATTCAGATGCACATATTCAATATCATACAGCATAATTTTATAGATCATTACTCAGTTTCAGATCCATTACTATTTTTGATTTACTTTCAGTATTCAGTTTATAGTTCAATTTTACTTTACTTCACCTTACTTCAGTTTTGTACAGTTTTATATAATTTTATGCTTTCAATTGCCTTTATAGTATTTCTGAATATTTAATTACATTATGTAAAGGTTAAATAAATAACTAGAACTGCTTAGATTAGCTTCGATATGTTAGACTTATTGTCTAACACAGGGTACTTTTGGGATCCTGCAATTTGCTAGATCTTGAGCATTATATTGAGCCAGGTCAGGAGGCTACCTAGGAGATTCAGGAGGAGCCAGTGAAGCACTAGTGGACTCTCCTCCAGTTTCATTATTTTTCTGCTTAGTTTATTTTCAATTTAGTACTTAGCTCTATGTCTGTTATTCAGTAAACATTTATAATAATTCTGGGTGTATTTTCTTTTCTTTTCTGAGACGAATGTTTTTATACAGCTTCTGTGATGAATGTTTCTGGATGTTTTCCTTAAGCTTTCACACTCTATTATATACTGCTTATACTTAGTATTGTGATGTGATCAGTATACTAAAAATGCTGATATCTTATACATATGTTGGATTCCTATTGTATTTTAAATCCAATGTATGTATTTGTCTAATACTTAGGATAAGGATACTACTCTTATCTTAAGTATTAGCTCTCAACCCTCCTTTAGGTTGAGTCAGCAGCCCTTCAGATGGGTTTGGTGTATTTAGCTATTTGGGGAGACGAGTTATTCCTCCCAGAGTGGCGCGCTGTTATGCCGCCAAAATTGATTATAACTGTCTCTTTTGCGCTCGGCAACGGGGCGGGGCGCTATAGCTGAGGAGTCAAGCACATCTGCAAGACTGAACGGGTCCCAAGCTTAACACACTCTCCTCAATTAGTGATGTTAAGCATCCTGATCTCTCCTTGTCCCTGTCTATTAGAGTAATGTGCACCATAATCCATCATGTACTGAATTCAAATGCAAATGTTTTCATAATATTCTAAGTTTTCATTTTTTTTCATGTAATAATGTTTTTCTTATATGACATGTTCAAAGAAAAATAAACACAAAGTTCAAGAAATGCGTAGCACAAAATTAAGTAGTAAGCACGGAACTCTACTAAACATGATGATATCATTTATTATTTAATTTAAATATTTTAACTATTCCAAGTTACACAAGTTTAGGATCTCCAATTCCTACTATCGAGTGTAATTTAGAAGTACGTCATTATATGTTACAAAATATTATGACTAGCTAGGTCATAATATGATTAAATTAATGTCGACTATAAGAAATCATCATGACTTAGTTTATGAGCATAGACGTTCTAAACTAAAATCTTGTCCAAAATCTACCAAATTAGAGATTATGGATTAAAGACCACGAGATTGGGCTTAATCACATAACCCCAAGAGTAAGACTTAAGATTTAGGTTAAATCTAAATGTGAACTAATGATTGAGGTAAATTATATTAAGCAAATCAGACTTAATAGGATGAATCTCTTATCCTATATCTAATGTTGAAAGATAAAATAATCTAAATAAGTTGTAAAATCTAGAAACTAATAAAACTAAAGATTAATTTATTAAATAACCCCATTATTTAATGAATGAATCTAATATAATATTTAATCCTATTCTTAAGGAATGTATCCTAAAGTGAAGTGAGGATTCCTAATGATAATACTTAGAAAATTTCTAAAAATTGATTGAATTTCTTCACACTTGCTGATTTTATTTAATTAGGGAGGTTAAAGATGGATTTTAGCTAAGTAAGGCATATTAACCTTTCTTAGGTATTTTCAAACCTAAAATTAAGATGCTTCACAAATTAATCCAATTGAGGGATTTATGACTTAAATTGATCCTAAATCAGTTCTATTACTGATTTAATGATTTCAAAGGGTATTTTAAGGGTTAAGGATATTTAACTTAAAATTTGGGCAAAATAACCATTTTGCTCCTACTTCAGGGTTCAAAAAGCTACTTTTTGATTAAGAGCTCCAAATTAGGATTTCTTATTGTCAAATTATTCCTTACTGTCTAACATAAAGATAGATAGTAAGTGCACCAAATTTGATAAGAAATAAGTCATATAGGTCCAAACTAAGGTTTTTGACCTATGGGGCATTTTAGTAAATTACCCTTAATAAAATCTAAATTTTTATACAATTTACTATTGATTGATTGATTGCTGTTCAAGGATTCTATAGAGTCTAAGAACACTAAATTTTGAGATTTAATGAATTAGTTATAGTTATTTCAATTTCCAAGGGCAATTTGATAATTTTCTAAGCTACAGGGGGTCAAAAAACTAACTTTTTTATTTGATGTCTAAATTCAACAAACTCAGTGGCTATAACTTCCATATATCACACTGAGTACTTTAACTGAGAGTATACCCAAATTTGACTTCGGTTGGTCAAGTTATGACCTAATTAAGGTTAGGAGTATTTTAATTATTTTTAATTTTTTTAGGGTATAGAATCTAAATATTATCTTAGATTATTGTTGGTACTGAAATTATAAGCTCTCTAGCCCTTTAAATTTTTGGATTTAGAGTCTAAATGATTAAGATATGGTCAAATGAATTTTCTGGACGCTACGGCGCGCTGTAGCGCCCGACAGTGATTTTACCTGTGCGAAAACCGTGAATGATCACGTTTTGAGCTCAAATACTCTCAATCCAAGGCATTCTATGAGCGGTGCCATATATCAATGAAAAGGTTTTTTTGATACCTTTCCATTGACACCAAAATCGGTACAAATGAATCATCCTAGCTATATGAACAATGGTGATAAAGGTAGGGTGTGCAGAATGAATGAAAGATAGAGCATGAGGTATATTACTTTGAAGAACTATAATGACTTCCATACTTAATCATGGATATCTAAATATACAAATAAGCATAATTGAGGAATGAAATGACCAAGGAAGGAGAATAAATGGGTACCTTTGCCTTTAGAAGAGGAAGAAAGAACATTGGAAAGTTTGGAGGAGGAACTTCTTCTTCGTCTTCTTTAGCACAAAGCTCAATAATGGGAGGAAGGGTGGAAGCTTGAGAGCTTTATATTGGCAACCAAAAATGGAGAGAAAGAGCTGAGCTTCCATTTATAGGAGGAGAATGAAGGGGGAAAGCCATCATGAGCTAGGAGGGAGGAAAGGAAGAGGGATGGCCATAGCCATCAAACCTTGCCATTAAGGAGAGGGGAAGGAAGAGGGATGGCCAAAGCTATCAAAGCTTTCAATTAATGAGGGAAAAGGAGATGGGTCAGCCAAAAGTGGAGATAAGGGCCAACTGAATGGAATAGCCAACTAAGAGAGAGAAAGAAGGAAAATGAAAAAATATAATTATGAATAAATAACTATTTATTCCCTTAATTATATAAAAATTCTAATTTTAGAAATGCGTTCCGAAAATTCCCAAAAATTCACCCCAAGCTAATTTGGGGGTGGCGATCGCAACGGCAAAGCCGGATTTCAATTTCGACGATTATTTAATTATTCTATTTTCTGAGGTATTTAATTATATTAAAATATTCGTGAAAATTCGACAACATCCAAATGCGTCCAAAACATGACCCCTAGCTAATTTGTGGGTGATGATCACAACGGTGAAGTCAAATTTTGATTTTGAGGTCAAAATAAATACCTCAATTTTCTAATTAATTTAAATATATTAAAATATTTAAGAAAATTCAACGACTTTTGAAAAATCCTAAAATTTTATCCTTGCCTAATCCGAGGGTGAGGATCGCAACGGTAAAGTCAGATTTTAATTCCGATGAGTATTTAATTTTTCCAATTTTGGGGTATTAAATATTATTAAAATATTCGTCGAAATTTCGATTACTTCCGATTGACTCGAAAATATCACCCCTTGCTAATTAGGGGCAATGAGCGCAATGGCGAAGTCCAATTTTTGATATGAGGTCAATTTATATAGATCATTTTCTAGAGTTTCTGGGTTTTCCAAAAATCAAGACTTGATCTATTTGACTCCTAATTTAGACTAGGTTTTAGTGGAAGACTCCTAATAACTTGATTAACACTTTATGATCAAGATTAGGATGGAGATTAGTCTTAATTAACAATGGTAATAACTTGGGTTGTTACAGGGGCCCCTCAAGCGATGGCGAAGCCAACACCAGGTCGACACGTGTACACACGTAGAACCTAGAGTGGATTGAGCAGGATGCACGGTACATGCAAGGTTCACCCATACGAACGGCACGGTGTCGCGATTCGAGTGAATTGTGCACTATGCTTCTCCTTCCTCTGATGCAACTTGAGTATGGGAAAACTAGGGCTAGTCCTAGTTTCACGATTTGGAAATCTTACGGGACGAGCGACCCACCGATTTAAAGCCAATGACGAGATCTAGCCATTGGACCTAAAACCCCTATGTTTCGTACCTCATAAGGGCCATAAAATTAAGAGAGGAATGCGAAAGGGTCAGCTAGACAGAGGAGGTTAATTCGAACTCATTTGAGTTTGATTTAATCTCAACTCCATAAATATCAAACCCTAAACATGATACCTAATATATGACTAAAAAATAATGCAATAAAGGAAGGATTTAAGGTAATGTAATAGAGGGGTACCTTACACCTTGGAAAAAATGTGGCTTAGGGTTCGGCAGGAAAAAGGCAGCTAGACTTCTTTAGCAGGAGCTCAGGATGGCGTTGGCAGCTAGAGGAGGAAGGAAGGGAAATAACTGAAATGAGCCATCACCATGAGAGGTCTAAGGGCGCTGAGAAGAGGTGGTGGGTGCAGCAATAGCGCACAATCACCGCTTTTCGTAGAGACATACAGGGATAGAAGGAGGGTTGTTCGATCGATCTCCTGATCAAATGGCTCATGGTTCATCTCGCTTGAGATGGATCACATCAGTAGGATCAGATCTAAGTACGCGTGACGACTCAGATTCATGCATTGGCCTCACGCACGGTCTACCTGATCTAAAAAGATGTTGTTCAAAATATTAAATAATATATATATATATATATATATATATATATAATCTAATATCTTTATTTAATTAATTAAATACACTTAATTTATTACTCTAAATAATATAACCAAACAGACTCCGAAAAATTCAAAAAATTCACCATTTCCTAATTGAGGGGTGAAAAACTCAAAAATAAAATCGAATTTTTGATGAGAGGTTAATTAAATTATTCTAATTTTTGGAGTAATTAAATAATATTAAAATATTTGAGGAAATTTGACTACCAAACACTTCCAAAATACCACCTCTAACTAATTTGGGGGTGATGAGTCCAATGGCAGACTTCAATTTTGATTCTGAGGTCTAAATAAAAAAGGCATTCTCAGAATTATCAGAAAATTAGGAAATGCTGGAAATTGCCAAACGATCTTCAAATCGCACAAAACTTGAAATATAGACTCTTAACACTAATATAAGAGTAATAAAATAAGATTAGAGTCAATTAGGTCACTAATTGATGGGTAACAACACTAGGATTGTTATAGAATCCCCTCTTTAAAAAGAGTGTCACCCACGACACACAACAAATAAAAATAAGAAATTGAAAATGCACGAAGGAAGTCTAAAAAACAATAACGAAAATGAAAGAACTAAAACTACCTGATTAAGAAAAGAATTCTGAGAACTTCTTTCACAGATCCTCTTCTTTTTCCCACGTGGCTTCACCAGCTTGATGGTTTTGCTAGTGGATTTTGAGCATAGGAATGTCGCAGTTTCTTAACTGTTTAAGATCTCTTCCCATAATTGCAACAGGCTTAATGACGAAAGTCAGATTATGCTGCAGCTCGATTGTTAGAATTTGAACTTGCTGACTAGTATCTAGCAAACACCTTCTTAATGAAGAGACGTTAAACATATTGTGCACGGTTGAGAAGTATTTAGGCAACTCCAACCTATATACAGAGGTTCCAACTTTTTCAATCACTTCAAAGGGTCCTAGATACCTCAGACTCAACTTTCCAAAAACACCGAATCTCTGCACACTTCGCATCGGATTTAATTTCAAATACGCATAATCACTAACTTGAAACTCTTATGGATGATGACGAGCATCATAATACTTTTTGTCAATCCTGAGCTGTCATCATATTGCACTTAATTAGAAGAACTTTTATAGTAGTTTCCTCAATCAGATCAGAACTAAACTATAAAGCTGAGAGTCTCCTACTTCAGTCCAAGCAATAGGAGTCGCACATCTCCTACCATAAAAAGCTTTGTAAGGAGCCATACCGATGCTGGACTAGAAACTGTTGTTGTTAGCAAGCTCAACTAAGGTTAGATAATCTTCCCACGATCTGCCAAAATCAAGAACACAAACACGCACAAGAGCTTCTAAGATATGATTAATCCTCTCAGTTTAACCATCAGTCTTAGGATGAAAGCAGTATTCAAAGCTAAGTTCATACCCAAGTCTTGCTGAACAGCAAACTAGAATCTAAAAGTAAATCTACTATCGCTGTCTAAAACTATGCAATTTGATGCACCATACAAACAAACGTTTTCCTTAATATAAATCTTAGCTAACTTCTCCATTAGATCTGTCTGACAAATTGGAAGGAAGCGAGATGACATGGTGAGTATGTCGACTATCACCCAAATTGAGTCAGAACCAGTCCTACACTTAAGTAGACCCACAGTGAAGCCCATGGAAATGTCGAACTATTTTCATTCAAGAATGTCTAAGGGATTGAGAAGTTCACCATGCTTCTGATGTTTCACTTTAACTAACGAACAAGAATGGCACTTAGAAATAAAAATGACAATATCTCTCTTCATGCTAGACCACCAGAATGATTTCTTCACATCTTGGTACATCTTTCTCCTTTCGGGATTAATAGTGTAACCAGAGTTATGGGCTTCTAACAGTATTTGCAACTGTAAGCTTTTAGGAATCCACAACTTAGTCTTCCAAAATATCACACCTTCAGCATCAAAACGTAATTCAAACTTCTTTCCACTAATAATATCTAAAACTATAACAGAATAACTCGTATCTTCCTTCCAAGCTTTGACAATCTTAGACCTTAGAGAATCATCTGACTGAATAGCAAATAATAGAGTGCCCAAATTAGCACCTGATCGGCTCAAGATTTAGTCTGATAAAATCTTCAATCAAAGATTCATTGCAACAAAGGGTAGATAAAGTTGCTGTATGAATCAGGGCATCAGCTACTACATTAGCTTTACCCAGATGGTACTAGATTTCTAAATCGTAGTTAGAAAGTAACTCAAGTTACCTATGCTGATGGCAATTAAGTTCTTTTTGAGTGAAGATGTACTTCAAACTTTGATGATCAGTAAACATCTCACACTTAACTCCGTACAGGTAGTGTCTCTAGATTTTAAGAGCAAAAACTGCCCCTGCAAGTTCAAGGTCATTCACAAGATAATTTTTCTCATTGAGTTTAAGCTATCTAGAGGCTTAGATTTGACATGATGATCTTGCATCACAATACAACCAAGCCCTACCTTAGAAGCATCAGTATAAACCTGAAAATCTCTACCATCACAAGGTAGAACTAGAATAGGAGCAAAAGTTAATAACTACTTCAACTTTTGAAAAGATTCTTCATAGGTTGTGCTCCAGATGAATGGAACTTCTTTCCTACTTAACTGAGTTAATGACAAAGCGATTTGAGAAAATCCAGGAACAAACTTTCTATAATAACCAACAAGTCCCAGGAAACTGCGAATCTTGGTTATCGACTTAGGTTGGACCCACTGTTGAATAGCTTGGGTTTTCTTTTGGTTGACTCTAATACCTTCAACATCAGTCATGCGACCCAAAAATGCCATAGATTTGAGCCAAAACTTGCACTTAGAAAACTTAGCAAATAGTTTATACTTTCTTAACAACTCAAGAATGGTACGCATATGCTCTTCATGCTTAGCAGCTGACTTAGAATATATTAGGACGTCATCAATGAAAATGATGACAAACTCATCAATATGCGGCTTAAGAATACGCTGCATCAGGTCCATGAAAATGGAAGGAGCATTCGTTAGTCCGAAAGACATGACTAGAAACTCAAAATGCTTGTAACGGGTCTTGAATATAGTTTTAGGAATATCTTCATCCTTGACTCGAATCTGGTAGTAACCTGATCTCAAGTCAATCTTGGAGAAGACTTTCACTTGGCGAGCTGATCGAACAAATCATCGATCCTATGAAGAGGATACTTATTCTTCACGATCACTTTTCTAAGCTCGCAGTAGTCTATGCACATCCGCATTGATCCATCATTCATCTTGATGAATAGGATGGGAGCTCCCCAAGGTGACATACTAGGGCGAACAAATCCTTTCTCTAACAATTCTTATAATTTCTCTCTAAGATCTTGTAATTATTTCGGTGCCATTCTATACGTAGCCTTAGATTTAGGTTGAGTCCTAGGAATTAGCTCAATAGAAAACCCTACCTCACATAAAAAAGGTAGTCCAGGAAAGTCTTCAGGGAGCACATCCAGGAACTCTATAATAATGATAGTCTCTTCTGGACTTCTAACTTGCTTTTCCTCACCGTTCAAGGTTAGTAAAATTGCTTAACAACCTTTACTAATGAGGTGCTTGGCTTCAATTGCATTGATTAGTGTTGCAGTTAAGCTAAGCTTTCCTATGAAAAATTTTGGTTTTCTTCCAACCTTAAGCAAAACTCACTTTCTAAAGCAGTCTATAACAACATTAAATTTACTTGACCAATCCATACCTAAAATTATGTCGAAGTTTGTAATTGACATAACGATAAGTTTAGATTGAAAGAATTGGTTACTGATTGGGATGTCTACCAAACAGAACTCATTAGCACATATTTCAGCACCAGATGACATCTGCACTCTCAAGGCATTGCCTAGGTTGAAATATTGAAGATTAAGGAAAGAAGCACAACTCTCGAACATAAAGGAGTGTCTAGCACTCATGTCAAAAAGTGTGTCGTAGAATTGATTCTCAATAATCAGATTTCCTATAATAGGGAAAATTAAACTCTAATTACAGTTGATAAAAATTAAAGTAGAAAGTACTGAAAATAACATGCAGAAGAAATGAAAGACAAAAAATAGAAAAATAAAAGTAAAACGTACCGGTAACAATGTTGTTGTCTTCTTGAGCTATAGAAGGAGACAGAGCGTAGACTCGTGGTATTGTAGGAGATTAAGAAACAGACTTGCCTTTGACATTCTTACTAGCTTGACCTTGCTTTGGAGGAAACGGAGGTACACCTTTTGGATGCTGTGCACTTCCACTAGCAGGAGGAGGCATTAAGGCAAGAGCTGACGCTTGAGAATTAATAGGAGCAGGGTTTTTCATGGAAGGCTAGCGATTAATCCTCATCTTATCCACAATCCAATTTGCCAGACAGTCCCAATGACGATGATTGGTTCTGCCGCAGATGTAACATCGGCAGCCCGTGTGATAACACTTTCCGTAAGGATGTGGTATGTTACATCTAACATCAAGCCTTCCTTGCTAAAATTACTTCTAATTCTGATTCAAATTTTGACTTTGAGTATGCTGGAAGACCTTAGAACCTTGCGAATGATTCCTCTTAAATGATTCAAATCTAGAGGGATGGGGATAAGAACGCTTCTTTAACTTCATCTGAGCTTGGTGGTACTCAACCATGCGGGCACCCTCCAGAAGCTTAGGAGAACCATCATGATGTTGAGACATTAGATAACTTTTGATGGAGTCCTTCAGACCAGATAAGAATTTAATACACCTCACCACATCAGTGTGGACTAGATTGGGAGTGAAGTGAGAAAGCTTACGAAATTCCATCTCATAATCATGCACAGAATGGCTTCCTTGAGTAAGCTGCATGAAATCATTCTCGATTATGGTTTGGGCAGATGGTGGAATGAATTCTTCGTAGAAAACTTTCTCGAACTCATCCCATGGAATATCCTCCAATTGAACGCTTGAGAAATCCCACCAATATTCAGCCTCACCATGAAATAGATATGTGGCTAGACGAATGCATTCACTTTTAGAACATTTAATACTGGCCAAAGTTTTCTCTATTGCCTTGAACCAGTCAACAGCTTCAAAGTGAGAAACGGAGCCATTGAATGTCGGGGAATTCAGATGAAAAAAAGGTGAGGAGAAAGGTAACCAATACTGGGCCAGCAGTTGGCTGTGGAGCCATAAGAACTTTGGGAGGAATTGGAAAAGAAGGTTGGGGAAGAGTTGGAAACTATTGAGATGGGGTAGGAGAAGGTTGAGATGGGGTACAAGATGAGCCATCCTTTCTGTAGTTTGTGCTTCAATCATAACCCGCATCATCTATAAATGATTTTGCATTTCATCGATATGAGAAGCTGTGGTGGAAGTGGGTTATTCTGCTACAAGTGGAATATGATTACTTGAATTGAAAATCATTCTAAAGAAAAGAAAAGAAAGCACAATTTATAAGTTGAAGAAAATGGAAAAAAGGATTCTCATTAACTTAAAAGATTTAAGAGATACAATTTTGGAAGAAAAAAGAAAAAACATAAGTAAAATAGGAGCTATTTACAAGAAGCTACTGATGAATAAGAGACTAGTGCATAAATAAACTAGCACTACAAGTTACAAAAGTTTGCATAAAACATAAACTCGAAGTCTTCATAGGTAGGAGCACGATGGAGATGTCTATTTCCACAAATTAGCACTTCATAAGCGCGACACCACCGACCCATGGCAGAGTCATTGAAGAGTTTGTCCAAAATTTGGAAGCATATGTGATCGGGGCAAGCTATAGCTTCAAAAGTTGTAGAGACTCGTGAAAGACATTCTCTAGCTAACTGCAGAATGTAGTCACTACAAAACACACAATACTTCAAAATTTTGTCCAAAACCTTACCTCTAGCTTGAGATACACCAAAGAACTCATGATCATAAGTTGAGACAAACTAATGCTCATTCTCCCAATAAAGGAAGAACGATCTAGAAAAGAAGATTAGCTCACTTCCATAGTTTGCCATTTGAAAATTTGATTAAAGTTTAAGTTAGAAATTTAAATCAATTATTGGATTATCAATACATTTAATATCTTATGGTGTCATTTTAAATGTCCTTACTATTCTGTATTGTTTGCTTTTGGATAAATGGATGTCTTTATCTTAAGTTAATGTTCTCAACTTAACCCTGATACCAATTGTGATGACCCCAATATTGAATAAGAATTAAACCCAACATTAGAACGTCGAATTAGGAGGAAGCTAACCTAAATTACTATATGCTATGTGGGCCAAGGATTATGAAGAGGGTCTTAAGTTAATATGAGAAAGTGGAGGAAGAGAAACACATGATAAATATGATTTCAAATGCATGTAGTCAAAGTAGTTACAAATATACGTATGAAAATGATAATTGTATGCATGTACAAGGTGAGTAATCATGTAACAAAAGAAGTAATTGTAATTATTTGAAAGTAAAAGAAATGGGATATGTGAATAAAAGTACTTGCAAATTCCCATGTAGTAACCTAATAATTGTAATGAAGAATTAACAGTATTAATTTAACATGATTTTAAATATGCATATGCAAGTAATAATTGCAAGTAGTAGTAAAGGTGAACATTCACATGTAGCAATATAAGTTTATAAATATGAGATGCATGTATGATTATACTATAAGTAGGAATAAATGCAATTAATCACATATGACAATTAAACTTATGAGCATGAGATACTTAAGCAATTCAATCATTTATCTATTTATCCAAACCAAGCAATTTAAGTAAGAAAAGATCTAGATCCAACATAAAATAAGTAAAGACAAACTATTTTAATTAAGTTATTACAAGCCAATTAATTTAACGAGCATATAAAGGACTCTCTTTCACAAAAGTATAAGCAAGAAAATAACATTTTAAGCGGAAGCAATTATGAGACTTTAAGCACTTGGTCTAGCTCCACTTGCATCCAAATGCATCTGGTTTATCACATTTTGGAATTTAAATATGATAGGGCAAAGTCAAATAAAAAGAAAAACATAGTTAGACTAAACACTCTAAGCACATGTAACAACCCTAAGTTATTAGTTTAATCGTAGCCTAATTATCATTTTATTGAGTTCATCTAATCATTAGAACCAATCATTAAAATTTTGGAGTGATTCAGAGCTCAATCAGATAATTGGAATATCTTAATCTATTTAATTAACTAGAAAATTGAGGTATTCAAATTGACCACAAAATCAAAATTCAATTTTGCCATTACAATCGTCACCCCCAAATTAGCTAGGGGTGATGCTTTGGACACATTTGAAAATCGTCAGATTTTCGCGAATATTTTAATGTAATTAGATGCACCGAAAAATAAAATAATTAAATAATCATCGGAATCAAAATTCGACTTCACCGTTGAATTCCTCACTTCCAAATTAGCTAGGGGTGAATTTTTGGGATTTTCGGAGCGCGTTTATCAAATCTGATTTTTTTAAATTAAAAAGAAATAATTAATTATTTCTTTATTTTCCATTTTCCTTTCCCTCTCTCCTTGCTGGCAGACCTAGTTCAGTGCCTCCCTCTTCCTCTGGCGCACGCAAGGGGCCAAGGCCTCTTCTTCTCCTACATGCTGTGATGGGAGAGGAATTTCCATTTCCCATAGCATATCCTCTCTTCTTCTCCTCCTATAAATGGAGCTCAGTCCCCTCTCCTTCTTCTCCATTTACTAAAGCTCCCTTCTCCCTAAAATCCCTAGCCTTCCACCTCCTTTGCTAGTAGCAAAAAAAGGAGATGCTCCTCCTCCATCCTTCCTAGCTATGCTTGATGCTGCTAAATTTTCAAGTCTTTAAGCTCTCAAGGAAGAAGAAGTTCCTTCCTCCAATTCTTGAAAAAAGTAGAGTATTCTTCTTCCATTCCAAGGCTAAGGTACCCATTTGCTTCATTTTTCCTTAGCTCTCTTCATGATTTATCAAAGTATTGTGAATGCTATTTCAATTAGCTGTTATATAGAAGCTATGTATGATCATTGAGCCTCAATCGGACTCAACGAGTCTGATCAAAGCTCAAGTTCTCCATTAAAATTTCTATCAAAAATTGTAAAATTTTGTGTACCCATAGCAAGGGCTTTAATTTCTATTCGTTATATTGATCCGTTCATGCCAATTTTGGTATAATGGAAAGGTCTTGGAATAACCTTTCCATTGGTATATGACAGCATACGCAAGGAGACCCGTCACGGTTTTCACACAAGTGAAATCATCGTCGAGCGCTACAGTGCGCCGTAGCGCTACAGCGCGCCGTAGCGCCCAAGTATCGGGTAGAATCCGCTGTAGTGCATTGCTGCGTGTCACAGCGCGCCGCAACGGCATATAAATTTAATGAAATTAAATTTAAGTGCACCGAAGCACTGAAATCCTTTGCAGCGCCTAAAAGCGCTGCCGCGCCGTAGCATCCAGTTCTTGGGAACTCCAACGCCATAGCGTGTCGCAGAGCCTAAAAGCACTGCAGCATGCCACCACGTTGAAACCTGCCGCAGCGCCTGAAAGGCTGCGGCGTGTTGTAGCGCGCCACAATGCACCGAAGCGCTTAGCTTTCGGTTAGAAGGTGCTACGGCGCGCTGTAGCGTCCAGAAATGTTTATAAGTGCCTAGAACTGTCAGGAATTTCCCGAATTTATGATTTTTTGCATTCTAATGACCATCGGACCTTAATAGAACCAAAATATATCAAAATCAAACCTTAATTTAGTAAAATTAAGCATTGTGTGAAATTGTAGGTGAATTCCAATGTAAAATTTATCATTTATCCTAAATATCATGTTCTAAATCTCATAGAGAATTGCTTGAATATTTTGTGCAAAATGAAATGTTAGAATCTTTAATTGCTTGTGTGACCAAGTAGAACTTAATAATCAAATTGCATGGAATTTAATTACTTTAGATTTGTGATCAAGTGCTAATCCCTTTAGTTTGATTTAAGATTTAGTTAGC
Source organism: Gastrodia elata (assembly GCA_016760335.1). Classification (NCBI taxonomy): domain Eukaryota; kingdom Viridiplantae; phylum Streptophyta; class Magnoliopsida; order Asparagales; family Orchidaceae; genus Gastrodia; species Gastrodia elata. The sequence goes on along the minus strand of CM028670.1, from coordinate 23,055,099 downwards.
CTTAATTACTCATTATTTTTAATCAATGTAATGTTTATGTATGTTAGAGAACTTTAACATTGATTTGGACATCTTGATTTACTCAATTTGGTATTAACCTATATTTAAACATAAGAATCTTAAGAACTTGATTAAGTAAATGATACTTAATCTAAATCTGAAATTTGCCATCAATAATACACTAATAATGCATTGATTTGTCATTGATATATAAATTAGGTATTGGTCTTAATTTGGTAAAGCTAGGGGCTAAATCCTAACCTGTCTGATTAAGATCTAAATATTTAATCACTTAATCAATCAACTTGCATAATTCCAATAATACATCTAATTTGATATTGATTTTAAGAATATTGAATTAGAAGTACTAAGATCATTAAGGAACTTATGTGATTTATTATATGGATATGTACCTTAAGATCTTTGATTTTCTCTTATATAAGTCTCTTAGCATGAAGATAATTATAAGACTATATTGATTTATTACAAGATCAAATCTTAATAATACTCTCGATTATACCCCATAATTATAGTATGGATATTGATCATAAAAGGGTTTACCAATCTGATCTAATCAAAATAAGCTTAATAAATAAAATTTATGAATTTCAGCATAGATGTTGAATATGTAAGGTCTTAATGATCTTATAGTAGATTTCATATGATAATAATATTAGCCTTAACAAATGTTAACACATTGAGATAGGAATGACTTATTGTGACAAATTGAGGTAGGAACTTAGATGTTCCTCCTTAACCTTAGAAGATTGATCTTAGACCCTTGTGGTAGGATCACCAAAAGTACTTAAAATAAGAATTCTCCCATGTGGTAGAAACTTACATTGAGTGACCTTTTGGTCACACCCTTGGAACCTTGTGTAGGATTCACCCCAATGGAGTTTAAATTTCTAGCTTTGGTGATCCTTATTAATTAAATAGAATTGACTGAACCCAGATTATAAGTTGAGTATAGTAGTGTATACCCATAGTGCTGTACTGCTTCAATAGTATTCATGATTGGTTGATTCACTTTAAGGTAGGACTATGTTTGTGTTATATCATGTGAATTTAGTTGGATATAGTCCTACTTAGAATAAATAATCCAATCCTAAGAGTGTTATAATTAAATATTAGATCATTAGTTTATTTGAATAAAAATTGCCATCAAGAGATGCCTCCTATCGAAGATCACTTCCATATGTGTGACTTCAAATAAACTAGGTGATTCAAGTCACCCTCTTTAGAACACTAAGTATGCTTGTAATTAGGGTATTTAATAGCTTAGTTTGAGATACGAATCACCATTGGGTGATGCCTCCTATCGAAGATCTCTTCAATAGGAGTAGCTTAAATAAACTAAGTGTTAATTTCACCTTTCTTAGAAATATATTAAATATGTGTATACAACATTTCTAATTGATGATTTTAAGAAAAATCATAATTAAAACCAATTATTAGAATTTGGACTAAGAGTCAGAATCCATTTAAATGGATTCCGCACAATGGAGACTTTTGATTCATTATCTGATTTTAAAGTATTTTTTTAGATTTCTAGATTTTAAAGCATGCAGTTTCAGAAACATGAGCATGAACATAAGCATGATGTATGAGTATCAGTGATGATTTATGGGTTATGTAATATTGCATACATCAACCAACAAATTTTAGGATGCATCAGAATCACAATAAACTGTATTCCTAATCAGATGTATGTAGACATTGTACCGTATAACTCATAGAAGTTTAGTGATATTTTAGTTACATATCAGAGCTATACAGTATCATGGCATATACAAATGCATGACTTCAATAGCATATAACATAGTCTTACATGCTATTTACTCAGTTTTAGATCATATATTATCTTTATTCTTTTTAGTATTCAGTATACCGTCAGCTTTACTTTACTTCAGTTTTATATAGTTTCAGATATTCTGTTACTTTTATAGTTTTTCTACAGCTCTATTTTTACATTATTTAAATGTTAAGTATATAATTAGAACTGTTTAAACTAGTTTCGATGTGTTAGACTTATTATCTAACATGTGGTACTTTTTGGATCTGGTAATTTGCTAGATTATGAGCAATTTATTGAGCCTGGTCAGGAGGTAGTTCTGGAGGTTTAGGAGGAGTTCGTGGAGCCTTAGTGAATTTTCTCCTCCAGCTCTCACTATTTTTGATTAGTTATTTCAGTTCAGTAGTTAGACTTTATTTCAGTAAATAGTTTATAATAATTCTAGATGTATTTACTTTTTTATTCTGAGATGAATGTTCCTATTTAGTTCTGTGATGAATGTTGGAGATGTATGCTTAGCTTTTGCACTTTATTTATATATTACTTATACTTAGTATTATGATGTGATCAGCATACTAGAAATGCTTATATTTTATACATATATTAGATCCTTCATGTCGTATTTTAAAGCCTATGAATGTATTTGTCTAATACTTAGGATAATGATACTACTCTTATATAATAGCCCAAACTCTTAATACCAAGGTATTGTCCACTTTGGCCTGAAAGGCCTCATAGTTTTGCCCTCAGAAGATAACTTCACAATAGGTCACCCATCCTGAGAGTACTCTCACATGAGCACGCTTATCTTTGGAGTTCTTATCAAGAACTCCACCATTATCTAAAAAGGCACCTCGATGTTTAAGGGTTTCACTTATTACTACTTAAGTGAGTCTTCACAATCTCCCCAACTTAAGTAACAGACGTCCTCATCAGTATCCACACACATATCCAAGAACTATCCATTAGGTAGATAGAACTAGAGGTGACTACTACAAGCTCAAGAGGTACCCACAACCATGTAGCACCTTAACCATCATGGGTTCAAGAGGCTGTTCACATGAAGTGGTACTTTGCCTTATATGACACTTAGCTCCTATCTGACACCCTATGATTTTCTTTGATACCATTTTTAATAGCCCAAACATTTAACACTAAGGTATTGTCTGCTTTAGCCTAAAAGGCCTCACAGTTTTGCCCTCAGAAGATAACTTCCTAGCAGGTCACCCATACTGGGAGTGCTCCCACCTGAGCACGCTTAACTTTGGAGTTCTTATCAGGAACTCCACCGTTATCTGAAAAGGTGCCTCAATGTTTAGGAGTTTCACTTATTACTACTTAAGTGGGTCTTCACACCTTATCTTAAGTATTAGCTCTCGACCCTCCTTTGGAGCTGAGTCAGCAGCCTTCAGTATGGTTTAGTTTTAGCCTATTCGGGAAGATGGATTATGCTTTCCCGAGTGGCGCACCGCTCCACCGCCGAATTGATTATCCATATTGTGCACAGCGACGGGGTGGAAGCGCTACATCACATTTTAAGATTGGTTAGGCATTTTATAAGTTTGATTTGGATATCACTAGTTAGTTTACAATATAAAAGTAAGTAGTGGAGTAAATGAAAGCACTTAAATAATAAAAAGAAAATAAAGAAAATAACAAGAAGACAAATGAAAAGCAAAGTTAGTAAAAATATTATCAAGTTTAGACATTCTAATCTGCAAGTAAAGAAAGGGTAAACACATCCTAGATAGGCTAAAAAGTACTAATGTGCATATGAAAGTAAATAAAATGAAGCATGTATATGTTCAATGAACTTATGCTAAGTAAAGAAAAGAAGACAGTGAAGCATTTAAATGAAATTATAATAATATTCACTGTAATATAAATAAACTATAAACAAGTAAGGTATAGTACTAAAAATATGAAAGTGCAAAGCATAGTAAATGAAGGAAGATCTTAGACTATTAGTCTAAGATTTACATCGTCTAGAACTATAAAAGGTAAATATAACTTAAAAGCTATAATGAGATCTCAGAATCAATAAGATTGTGAAAGAACTCAGAAGTTTTTTAGTTGAAGTTATTTTATGAAAGTACTCATTCTGCAAGCAAATACAGGATGAAATGAGGAGTTAAGCACATTTGTCTAACATGTAAAGGAAAGCGGGGTTCAAAATAAATAACACTCACATTCACCCTCTGAGAATGTGAGGTATCTTTATTACTCATAATTAGCCTTCCTTGGCTTAACCAACATTGTAAGCCCCTATAATTCTAAATGTGAAAGTTTTATTTATGCACAATATCTTATATGAATGTGTCAAATGAAATAGGCTCAAAGCTATGCAAGCATTCAAGGAATTTAATAATTGCAAACTATGTGATATTCAAAGTTATCTAATTTTAATGATCTACTTAATGATTAGAGCTAATTGAGTTCCTAATTGATTTAGAGATATTGATCTCAAGTCAATTGTAAATAATATAAGTAGTTGAGGTTTTAAAAAATAGTAGTTTATTTTCATTCTATAAGATGACAAAATAATTTATAAGGATAATATTGCTAAATGAAATTAATCATAACCTTATCATAAACCATAAGATTGGAATAAGTTAACTAAGTCATGCATAGGAAACTAGTTAGAAAAGGGTGTGGTTATGGAATTACCATATTGGGATAATATGAAAGTTAAGGTCATATTCACTAAACTCCTCTAGTTAGGTTGTAGTTGAAAGGATTTAATCAATAGAAGCACTAATCTATCTAGGTTAAGGTAAAGGATATGTCTAAAAGTAAATGAGAGGGAGGATTGTAAGCTACAAGCTCTACAAATACTATAAATTGAAGGTTAATGAAATAAATAGAGCTCCTAAACTATACTAATAAATTTAGGACATTGATGATCCATAAATCATATCTAAAATAAAAAGAAATTTTATTCATTTTTGATCCTTAAGCTAGTCCTAAGTCAAATTTTATCTACCTTTTCAGGAAAATGGCTATCCAAAGGAGTCCTGAGACATTTTATGCAAAATTTCAACTTTTTCAAAGGAAACTGCTGCCGCATGCTGCAGCGCACTACAACGCACTGCAGCGAGTCTGTTTGCAAATTAAGGGCGCTATAGCGCCCTACAGCGGGTGCATTTACGAACCGCGAGCGCGATAGTGCGCTGCAGCGGGTCCGCTTGTGAACCACGGGCGTGGTAGCACGCTGCCGCGGGGCTTTTTGCAATTTGAACCACTATCGTGCATTGCAGTAGAGCATTATGCGAAATGCTCCCACTACATCACGCTGTAGTGGTATAATTTGCATAATGCTAGCGCTACAGCGCGCTGCAACGGATCCATTTGCAATCCATAGGCGCGGTAGTGCGCTGCAGCGGGGCTTTTCACAATTTGAACTGCTATCGTGCGCTGTAGCGGAGCATTATGCGAAATGCTCCCGCTACAGCGTGCTGCAGTGGTACGATTTGCATAATGCTAGCGCTACAGCGCACCGCAGCGGATAATTTTGCGAAATTTTGACGCGGTAGCGCGCTGCAGCGGAAGACTTAGCAAAATTTGCTGGCACCATTGTGCGCCGCAGCGCGCGGCAGCGCGCTGCGGCGGCCCGCCGCAAATTTTGCCAGTCAGGAGCATTTATTGTGGCTGGGACAAGACCCCCAACCTGCATCTTATCCCCAGCCATCATTCTCTGCAGCTGCTACATTTTTTATATGAAAAGGAAGATCTTGAGGTGATGTTTTGGCTAAACAAATGGAGATATTAGTCACTTCACCATCAATTGGGCTTTTTGCCATCATTGCTCAGAAATTTTCATTAAAAATGCTGGTTTGGATCCTAAGTTGGATGAAGGCAGCCAACTTAGGAGGGTTCACAATTTTGCTCAAATCACTAAGTAAGGAGGAGGGTTGCATAAGTGGAAGTGAGGAACTCCCCAAGGGTGGCAAAGCAAGTTCTTGCTAAGGAAGAGAAGAAGGAAGGCAGCACTAGCGACCTAAGAGAGGAGCTTGAAGAAGGAGAAGAAGCAATCCAGAGAACTTCCAAGGAACATTCCTAGTCTCTTCTAAATTTTATTTTTATAGTTTCTTTTCTTAGTTGATCATGAAAGAATCTTTATCCATGTATGTATTTTTTCTTCATTTCCTTTGTAATGAGTAGCTAATTCTCCCTTGGGGAGGGTTAGGAAAACCTCATGTGTATGAATTAATTTTAATGTATAAAGTTTTTCCTCAAGCACAAATAAAATGTAAGAACTCTATGCCTTGTTAAGAAATGCCTTTTATTATTTAGTCTTGAATGTGGATGAAAGGAAAATGAACTCATAATCTCAAGAACAAACTTGTCTTGTGCTCCATAGCTCACCTTAGGTTGGATGCTAAGTTTCTGAGTGCATGAAAGCTTAGAACTATGTGACAAAGTTCTTGAGCTTAATGCACCTTAATCTAAGCTCAACCAAAGTGTTGATGCATGTGATGTTAAGACCCACTAAATGAGCTCCTTAGCTCAACATAATTGAGGTAGAGGAAGAAATAGTTGAGTGCTCATGAACTAAGTGACATAGTCATTGAGCTCAACATATTAATCCCTCATCTCAACTATGTGGGATGCGAGTGATGCTCGTAGTGGAATCAATGCTTATAAGATCTTAAAGATTTAATAATCATAATCTCCTTGATCAAGAGATAAGATGAAAACTTAAAACTTAAAATCTTATAGTAATCTTGTGCCGAAATAGAACCGAATGTGTGTTCATTTTGTACATAAGATTTGAACTTGTGAGACTTTGAGATAAAAATCAAAGTGAACTAAGTGCACTTGATTTAAAAATAAATGAAAGACAAAACTTCAGAAATCAACATACATTAGTAATATATCATGATATGTGGGATAACCCCAACTCTCCTCTCTCTTTTATCTAACTTATCTTCATTTAGTAATTATTGTGCTAAATCTAGGACCAACTCATCCAATCAATCGTAGCTTAAACATTAGTGAGAATAGATAGACCTTAGTAACAAAATAACTAATTCTCTGTAGTTTGATAAATCCCAAAAATTAACACTTTCCACTTATTACTTCAGACCATGGACACTTGCATGTGAGCGCAGACGTGTATTTACAGTCTGTCAAGTTTTTGACACTGTTGCTGGGGAATTGGTACTTATTTCGTATTAAGGATAATCTATAAGTAGCTAGTGATTTAAGTAATTTATTGCATATATTTTTAGTTTTGATTTTTTATAAATTATAGAAACTAATATCTTATATTTCTGCTTATCTTATTTTTGCTAAACCTTTTGAACATTATTGCTAAAATTGTTCTCGATAGCCATATTATTATTTTGTATGAGTAAAAGAGTTTGCACTGAATATCTTTTTGATCTAAAAATTAAGAGAACATACTTACAAGCTAGGAGAGAACAAAACCTATCAAATTAATAAGCTGTTATGGACAACTATACTGAAATTTAGGAGAGCCGTTAGGAGAGCCTATGGGAAGAGCACTCAAAGACTATGCACTACCCACTCTTAGGGGAATCCCCCATACTATTGTTAGGCCAAATATTGAAGCCAATAATTTTAAAATCAAACCTTCCACACTGAGTATGGTGCAAAATAATCAGTTTGGGGGATTAACCACTGAAGATCCAAACTCACATATTTCGACTTTCCTTGAAATATGTGACACCTTCAGGTTTAACGATGTTTCTGAAGACGCGGTTAAAAACAACCAATTCTCTGTGGTTCGATAAATCCTGGAAATTAACACTTTCCACTTATTACTTCAGACCACGCACACTTACGTGTGAGCGCATATGTGTATGTATAGTCTGTCAGACATCTAATTAAATTCCAAAGGAATTTAAATACAAATTAAGAGCTAAGGGTGAAGTAAACTAGGATCCTATCTAGTTACTTAGAATTAGTCTTAGTTAATTCACAACCTCCAATTACATAAGTATTAAGTTAACTACACTTAATGAATATAATAACTAGCTCTAAATATGTAATAACCTAGGTTGTTACTTAGGTCAATTAGGAATAATCCAAGTTTTGATTTTAATTTTAGTGCGTTAATTAAACCATTAGAAGTTCACCATAAAGACCTCGTTCAAATCAGGAATCAAACGAATCAAATCATGATTTTGAAAATTTCTAGAAACCCTGGAATTTGTCCTATTTAATTTAATCTCAAATTGAAAATTTGACTTTGCCATTGCACTTATCACCCACAAATTAGTTAGGGGTGCTGTTTGGGAAGCATTTAGAAGTCGTATTTTTGATAAATATTTAATTTACTTTTAATACCCGGAAAATGAGAAAAATTAAATGCTCATCAAAATAAAAATTCGTATTCGCCGTTGCGTTCCTCACCCCTTAAATAGCTAATGGTGATTTATTAGGAATTTTTAGAATGTATTTAATTAAATAATTTTAATTAATAAAATTAATTAAATCATTTTAATTTTGATAATACATTTTAATTAAATAACGGTGACTTTCCCCCATTTAACGCCGTCCGTATCCTACGGTTAGATCAGACGGTCAATCTCGACCATCCGATCGAGAGATCGGGCGGTCTCCTCATCATCCTTGTCATCCTGCGCCATGCGCAGAGCGCGTGGCAGTCGATTGCTCGCACCGCGAGCTCCGCCCGCCAGGTGCCTCACCCACTGCGTTGCCACCGCTCTAGGCTTGAATTAAGTCATCTCCTGATCAACTATAATGCCTCACTTTTGGCTGAGATCCTATTTCAGTGAAGAATTGAATTGTCACTGAAAAACCCTAGCACCTGGACCGTCAAAATTGAGGTACCCTTTATCTCGCAATCCACATTCTTGATTGTCAAATTCTATTTTTGAAAAGTTATTTCATTATTTGGATTAAACTTTAATCGGGTTCGATCGCGTTCGATCGAACTCGATCTGGTCAATTTGGCTACGAGGCTACCATTATATACAGTAATCGGAGGTTATTGCCGAACCCCTAAACCTAGGGTTGCCATTTGGCAATTCCTCGTTCCACTTCAGCCTTCGTTCCACATATCATTATGTAGGCCACTTTAAGTGCTCCTCATCAGTATGCGGGCTGGATCGAGCCGCTGTCGGGAAGGACAGAGAAGCTCAAGACATAGCCCCTTGCATCGGTCCTTCCGCAGAAAATTCGACCCGACGCGGGTTGCATCGGGTCAGCCCGACCCATAATTCCTTCATGGGTCAGAGTCAGAGAGCGCTCGTGGGACCCACTGATTAGTTAGCATTCGTGGGTCATGCGTCTGACCGTGCAGGCTTAACGCCAACTCGGTCTGCGGGGCCCACTAGAAGGTACCGTTTTTTGCCACGTAGGCCTCCTGGTCTAGCTGTGCCAATTATTTGAAATAAATCTTGTTAAGTTTTTTAATTATGCTATTTGATTTGTTTAATTTAAATGAATTAAATCAAATATTCAAATACTCATAGATTTCAATCCATGCATCCAAATATATTAATATTATATATCATTTTAATCAATAAAAATCAAAGATCATTATGGCAGTGTTTATTTTTCAGTAGGATGTATATTTCATATAATGATATTTAAGACCCCATAATTTGCCATAAATGTCCTAAAAATCCAATCTATCATAACATTGCACACACTCACCCAAACACATCCAATATGAGTCTTATTTTAATCAGGAGATTCCCATAATTATTCTAGTAGTGTTAATTTTTTTGTTTGATGTGTATTTTGCCTAATCACTTTTAGGACCCTATCCCAATTAGGCCCTTTAACCTTAGAACTTAAATTGACTATAACCTGGTCAATTGAGCTCCAAATTAAGTCTTTCAATATACCATTTTGATCAAGAAGTCTTAATGAACAGTAGACTGCAAAAATATTTATGTTTTGGTGATTAGATTCCTTAATTAGCTCTAATCATCCCAAAATTTGATTAGTGAATATTAGCATAATTAGTAATTCATATTGAGTGATTTAAGTTCTTGATAGCTCAAAGAGTAGAGTAGAGCATATTAGTGGGTTAGTTTAGTGATTTTATGATTAAGTTCACTAGTCACTCACTAATCCCCATTAACTCTAATTATGTCATAACTTGATCAAATGAGGTCCAAATTGGGTTTATTCCCAGTTAAGGTAATCAATGTATTATAGGAAAGCTATAACCACTAAGTTTAATGAATTTGGACTTTAAATGAGAAAGTTAGGTTTTTGAACCCTTTTATAAAATCCTAAATTTATATAATTATACTTCAAAATTGATTTGATCATAACTTAACCATTAGACCTCAAAATTTATTGTTCTTGGGCTCTATGGAATTATTGAATAGTAAGCATTTATAAACTAGCTAAATTTTTAGACTTCATTAAGTAAAATTACTAAATTGCTCTTATGAGTCAAATTTCTTAATTTGATCTCACAAGGCATAATTCTTATCCAAATTGGATATACTTACTGTCTATCTTCATGTTAGATAGTAAGTAATCATTTCCCATTGATAAAATCAAATTTAGAGCTCTAAATTAAAAAGTAACTTTTACACTTTTAAGTAATGGCAAAATAGTCAATTTGCCCAAATTTAGGTTTAAGTGCTCTTAAGCTCTAGATTCATAATCTAATTATTAAAATTAGTAAATGAAGTGATTTAGAATTTAATTCATATGATTTAAGTTATAAATCAAGTTTCCGAATAAAACCTTAAACTTCATCTTAAGTAATGTTAAGTAATGTTATGTTCCATGATGTGAGGTTCATCTCACATCATGCCTTCCTAAAGTCTCCTATTATATTTTTTAAGTTTAATAAGATCAGTTAGCTTTAGTGCTTGAGTGTTCATCTTAGTTCCTTAAGATCTTCTTCCCTAGGAATTAGGAATAGAATTATGTTAGTCTTCAGTCATTAGGTAAATTGGGTTACTTAATGGATGAAACTTTGATTTTACTAATTTATAAATTTTCATAGTTTAATTATGATTATTTTATCTTTCAATCTTAGATCTAAGATTAGAGATCCCTCCTATTAAGTTTGACTTTATTTAATAGGATTTGCCTTAATCTTTAGTTTGTGAGAATAAGTATTAAGCCTTAGCCTTTAAGATCACTTTTGGATTAAGTAAATAAACCCCAATAATTAGAGTCTAATTACTAATTCATCCATCTTTATTTGTTTTAATCAAGATGGGTTTGGATTGCTTAAATCATTAAAATAGGTCGATTGATTTACTTATTTAAGTTATATAATCTTCATTGATTAATCCTATTAGAACCTGATCAGTTTTAATTATTTTGAACTTATAAGGTCATGAGTCTGAGTTACACTCGATAGTAGGAATTGGAGATCCTGAACTTGTGTAACTTGGAATAGTTAGAACAGATAAATTGGATAATAAAGGATATCACCTGTGTCTTAGTAGAGTCTTTTGCTAACCTTGAAATTTTGATGCTTTGCTTACCTTATATTTGAGCTTTATACCTTGGACATATGATATTGATAAATATCCCATGTTAAATTTGTATTGTATAGACATTATTTATATTGTTTTATTGATGCTTTCAGTTTTCCCTGATTTCTTTTTTTCAGTTAGTATGACCTAATTAGTATGCCTCTTCAGTTTGTTCATTTTGGGTCCGGCCTAGCACAGCGGCTGCTAGTAGTCGGAAAGTCTATCCATGCCTGGTTGAGCAATGGCTGCTTAAGGTGGTGTGTAATAGACTTTTTGCTCATATAACTTTATTAGCTAGGTTCTGATATAGCAGTACTAGTTTTAGGTGCATTTCTACATGATATTTCTGCCTTAGCCCACCAGGCTAAGTGAGTTTGTGCTTATTTAGTTCGGTATTTTTGCCTTAGCTCAACAGGCTAAGTGAGTTTGTGCATATTCTATTCAATATTTCTGCCTTAGGCCAGCATGCTAAGTGAGATGATGCATGTTTTCAGTTTGAATGGCTTGTTTAGCCAAAACAGTATTTAGTTCTGTATATACTATATTTCAGCTCGCTCTTATTTACTGTCTTATTAGATTACTAGCTTATTCATATGATAGGATGCTAGCCTTGTTTACTTGATTAAATATAGGATGTTAGATTTAATTTTGAGTTGTTATATGTTCTTTTATTTTATGTTAATCAGCATACGTTCACCTTAATCATAAGTATATTTTAGGATGAGTATCCTTTCAGTTATTAATATTTATCATTTCTTTTATTTACCTAACCTTGTTGCAACATTGATTTGGAGGTATGTGCTTACTTTCTCTTTTGCTTAAGTTATAAACTTATTGTTTATAGCTTTCTTTTTATTCCATATGCTTTCTTGCACATATATTGTTGCTTAGTTGTTAAGTAAGGGTGACATTTAGAAGAACTTAATAATTTATCAACCTAAAATATACTTAGGCAATATGTCTAATAACATTTTCTCTTTTTTTGGCTGGGGCCCTATCATTGTGAAACAGACAATGATAGATTCTGAGCTATTTTAGGTTGTGGAGCCATCTGGGGATCTGCATCAGGAGGAGGAGCGCGTTGTTGAAGATCCTTAGCCCTTTGCTTTGTTTATTTTATTAATGAGGATGAGTGCTTTCTTTTTATTTTTCAGCTAAACTATTCATTGTGTTATAATAATATTTGTTTATTTTGATATTTTCTTTTACTGCACTTACTCTAAGTTATATGTTCTTACTTCTATATTGTGATGGAATATATGTTCATATTTTGCTTTCGCACTTTGAATGTAATTCTTGTATTTATCATTTAGTGAAACATTCTTGTAAATGACAATTTTCTTATTTATATTGGATTATAATGAGTGTCTAATCTATCTATAAGTGAAGGACTTGTCATTTAGTGACCACTTCACCGTAATTATGTTAACTTAAGAGTTATTTGGACCATGGTGGGGCTGGGGTGCCGCAAAAGATCAACTACAATTCAAGTTATGAATCAATCCTACAGTTTCTCTCCTAAGGTTGAAAGATGAATCAAACAATTTGCTAAGTATACAAGCATCTAATTTAAGAGAATTAAGCTTAATTCAAGCAATTATAATAAACACAAGAAATAAATAATTTGATATATTTGTTGCCCTAAGTTTCAAATACCTAAAACATGCAATTTATGAAGCAAGAAAATTATCACAATAACACTAATTGAGGAGCCAAAAACCTTAAATCATCAATTGTTGTCCAATGGAAATAATATACATAAATATGGAATCATTATAGTATAATGAGAGAAATGACACTAAGTAGGTCAAAATTAGACAACGTTGGAAATTAGGATTATTGGGACTTCTAATTAGAGTTAAAAAGTGATTAAGAAAATTAGGATTCAATTCCTAAATTTGATTTCATATTAATGTCCACCATATTTTTGTGATTGAAATGAACTATTTAATCATTAAATTTGGACACCAAATATTCAAGTTATGTCACTCAAAAATAGAAATTAATTTATAATTAATTAATTAATCTTAATTAATGATTAAATAAAATAATCATCCAAATAGAAGTTAAATGCCATAATATTAATCCATGCATTTTTGTGATCAAAATAGTATAAAATATTGCATTATTTGGATGTGTATATTTAAAGTTATTAGTGAAATAAAAAAATGGCATTTAATTAATATTAATAAATCATTACTAAATATTGATTAGTAACAGTCGGCACTTAATTTTAGGGTTGTAGAAAAACACGTCGGCGTGGTCTTCGAGTCGGCACAGAAAAAGAGTGATGGCGCTGATTCATTACCAGAAGCGGGCCCCTCAAGCGATAGCGGAGCCAACGCCAGGTCGACACGTGTACGCATGTAGAACTGGAGCGGACCGAGCGGGATGCACGGTTCATGCACGATTCACCCATGCGAACTGCACAGTGTTGCAGTTTGAGTGAACTGTCCACTGTGCCTCTTCCTCTGACGGGACTCAAGGACAGGAAAACTAGGGTTAGTCCTAGTTTCACGATCTGGCAATCTTACGGGACGAGCGACCCACCGATTTAAAGCCAATGACAAGATCTAGCCATTGGACCTTAAACCACTATGCCTCATGCCTCATAAGGTCCATAAAATTAAAAGAGGAATGTGAGAGGATCAGCTAGACGGAGGAGGTTAATTCAAAATCAATCGAGTTTGATTTAATCTCAACTTCATAAATATCAAACTCTAAACATGATACCTAATATATGACTAAAAAATAATGCAATTAAGAAATGTATTAAGGTACTAGAGGGGGTACCTTACACCTTCAAAAAAATGTGGCTTAGGGTTCGATAAGAAGGAGGCAACTAGACTTCTTCAGCAGGAGCTCAGGATGGCGTCGGCAGCTAGAGGAGGGAGGAAGGAAAAGAAATGAAATGAGCCATCACCAGTAGAGGTCTAAGGAAGTTGAGAGGAGGTGGTGGGTACGACGATAGAGCACAACCGCCACTTTTCATAGATACGTACAGGGAAATAAGGTCGTTCGATCAATCAATTGATCGAACGACGCATGGTTCATCTCGCTCGTGATGGATCGCAGTCGTAGGATTAGATCTAAGTATGCACGATGGCTCAGATTCACGCGGATCACTGTCTCGTGCGCTAGCCTCACGCATGGTATCCACACGGTCTAAAAAGATGTCGTTGGAAATTTTAAATTATATATATATATATATATATATAATTTGATTTTTTTTATTTAATTAATTAAATACACTTAATTTATTACTCAAAATAAAATAATCAAATGGACTCTAAAAAATTCCAAAAATTCACCATTTTTTAATTGAGGGGTGAAAAACTCAAAAATAAAATTAGATTTTCGATCGAAGGTCAATTTAATATCATAATTTTTTGAGTAATTAAATAATATTAAAATAATCGGAAAAACTTCGATGACTTCGAAACACTTCCAAAATACCACCCATAGCTAATTTGGGGGTGATGAGTCTAATGGCGGACTTTGACTTTGATTCTGAGGTCTAAATAAAATAGGCATTCTCAGAATTATTAAAAAACTAAGAAATACTGGAAAATGCAAAATGACCTCCAAATTATACGAAACTATAGAGACTCTTAACACTAATATAAGAGTAATGAAAGAAGATTATAGTCAGTTAGGTTACTAATTGATGGATAACAACACTATGGTTATTATAGACTCTCCTTCTTAAAAAGAGTGACGCCCACAACACACAACAAATAAAAGCAAGAAATACTAATGAAAATGAAAGAACTAAAACTACCTGATTAAGAAAAAAATTTTGAGAACTTCTTTAATAGATCCTCTTCTTTTTCCCACGTGGCTTCTCCAGCTGGATGGTTTTGCCAGTGGAATTTGATCATAGGAATGCTGCAATCTTTTAACTATTTAAGATCTCTTCCTAGAATTGTAATAGGCTTAACGACGAAAGTCAGATTAGGCTACAGCTCGATTGCTGGAATCTAAACTTGCTAACTAGTATCTAGCAAACACCTTCTTAATGATGAGATGTGAAACAAATTGTGCATGGCTGAGAAGTATTTAGGCAACTCCAATCTATATGCAGAGGTTCCAACATTTTTAATCACTTCAAAGGGTCCTAGATACCTCAGTATTAGGGGTGAACCGAGCCTCATTCTTGGGTGAGAGTGCTAGAGAGGCGAGAGCAAGGTCGCAACGGCCTTCCTGACGTAGCGCAAAAGTGGCAGACCAGCATGGGGATGTGGAAGTATGGGAGGATGCGGCTACCGGGCGCGAGCGGAGGTAGAAGATGATCCATAGTTGCGGGGGACTCCAGAGCCATCTGATTGATCTTCAGTTGATGTGGAACGGCTCTTGACATTTAATGGCCGAGCGAGGATGCTAGATCAGCCATTGCATTAGATCGAGAGATCCTATGGCGATCGAGGTTTACTTAAGACGGATAGCTAGATGTCGTTGAATCAGATCTCAGAACCGTGGAACCACCGAGATGAGACGGATTCGAGCAACGGCGCAGCTGTTGGATCAGATCCATAGGATTAACGGTCTGGATGGCGCCCGCGGTTTGGAGACAGTTGACCATTAGAGGGAGGGTAGAATTGCAATCATGAATTGTTATAAACCATAATATGCAATTGAACTAATTTAAATTAAATCCAAAATAAGCCTAAATGACCTCTAAAATTTCCCAAAAATTTAACCTTACCTAATTTGGGGGTGTGGAATTCAAAAATAAACTCAGATTTTAATTTGAAGATCAAATTAATTTAGCTAATTTTTAGGTTCCAAAAATAGGCAAATACTAAAATACACAATTGAGCTCCGATTGATTTTAAACTTCTAGGGTTAGGTTTAAATGACCTATTGACTCTAATGGAATCCAAATTAAAGCTTGGTTTAGTTTAATTAATCTGAATTTAGCTATAGTAATAACTATGGTTGTTACACTTGCCCTTATCCTTTCTGTTATACTGACCTTGCTTAGAAGAAGATGGAGGTACACCTTTTTGATGCTGTGCACTTCCACTAGCAGGAGGATGCATCAAGGCAAGTGCTGGCACTTGGGAATTAAGAGGAGCAGGGTTTTGCACGGAAGGCTGGCGATTGAATCTCATCTTATCCACAGTCCAATTGGCTCAACAATCTCAATGATGATAATTGGTTCTGCCACATATGTAGCACTGACTACTAGTGTAGTAATACTTCCCATAAGGATGCAACCTGTTACATATAGCACCAGGTCTTTCTTACTCAATCTGCATTTGATTCTGATTATGATTTTGACTTGGAGTAAGCTGGAAGATCTTAGGACCATGAGGAAAATTCCTCTTAAAGGGTTCAGATTTTGAGGGTTGTGAGTGAGAACGCTTCTTCAACTCTATCTGAGCTTGGTGATACTCGACCATGCGGGCACCTTTCAGAAGCTTAGGGAAATCATCATGATGTTGATACATCAGATGACTCTTGATGGAATCCTTCAGATTAGATAAGAATCTAGTACATCTTGCCACATCAGTGTGAACTAGTTTGGGAGCAAAACGAGCATGTTTACATAATTCTATCTCATAATCATGAACAGAATGACTTTCCTGAGTAAGTTGCATGAAGTCATTCTCGATTATGGTATGGGAAGAAGGTGGAATAAATGCTTTGCGGAACACTTGCTCGAACTCGTCCCACGGGATATCTTCCAACTGAACATCAGAGAAATAAGTCTTCAACTCACCATCCCACCAATATTTAGCCTCGCCTTGAAAAATATAGGTGTCAAGATGAAGGCATTCACTTTCTGGGCCAATAAATACTGGCCAAGGTTTTCTCAATAGCCTTTAACCAATCAATAGCTTCAAAGTGAGAAATGGAACCATTAAATGTCGGTGGATTCAAATGAAGAAAGGTGAGGAGATAGGCATCCACAATTGGACCAGCAGTTGGCTGTGGAACCACAAAAATTTCAAGAGTAATTGGAAAAGAAGGTTGGAGAGGAGTTGGACACTATTGTGATAGGGTATGAGAAGGTTAGGAAGGGATACAGGATGAGGCCATCTTTTCTGTAGCATGAGTTTGAGCTTCAATCATAACCTGCATCATCTCTAACAGATTCTGCATTTGATCAGTATGGGAAGTTATGGTGGAAGTAGGTTCTTCCACTACAGATTGAACAGGGTTGTTTTAATTGGGATTCATTCTAAGAAAGAAAAGAAAGCATAATTATAGAACTAAAGAAAAAGGGAAAAGAGATTCTCATTAAACATAAAATATTTAAGAGATACAACTTTGGAGGAAAGAAGATAAAACATAAGTAAAATAAAAGCTAATTATAAGAAGCTATTAATGAAAAAGAAACTAGAGCATAAAAAAACTAGCATTGCTAGTTACAAAAATTTGCATAAAATGTAAACTCGAAGTCTTCATAGGTAAGAGCACAATGGAGACGTCTACTACCACGAACTACCACCTTGTGGCATCCCAATCCCGCCGTGGTCTTGTTAACTCTTAAGTTAACAAAATTACGGTGGAGGGGTCACCTAAATGATAAGGTCTTTACTTATAATTAGATTAGGTACTCATCCTAATCCATCATAATTAAAGACTTTACCATTTTCAATGTATATTTCCACTAAATGATAAGTATTAGAAAGCGGAGTGCAGAAGCAAAATAATAAATATCCATTCATTACAATATAAGGAACTAAACATCCATCCCAGAATAAGTAAAGTAACAAAAAGTAAAGTTAACCATGCATTATTACAACATGATTTTTAAGAGATAAGAGCTGAAATGAAATAAAGACAACACTCATCCTCACAATGCAGAAAAGAAAAACTAAGGGTTTTCAACAGCTTGAACTTCCTCCTAAATTCTATCTTCAGAAGGCTCCACAACCTCAAATAGCTCAGAGTCTACCATTGTTAGCTTCACAATGATAAGGCTCCAGCCGACAAAAAGAAAATCTAATTAGACAAAATGTGTAAGTATATTTTCGGCTGCAAATTTATTTTGTTTAAAACAAGCAGTAAAGGAGCATAATGCATGTGAAAGAGAAAAGCAATTATAAACAATAAGTTTATAACTTAACAAAATAGGAAGTAAGCTCATACCTCCAAGTATAGCTACAATAAGGTTAGTCATAAAATAAAGACTAAGTACTAATATAACTGAAAGAAAACTCAATCTAAACATACTGATGATCAATATAAACTCAAGCTAATTAATTTAAAGTAAGAGCACATATAAAATAATTAACATAATTAAAAGTAAAACTAACATCCTATAATTTAAAATAATAAATAAGACTAACATCCTATAGATATAAATAAAGCTAGTATATGCAATAAGATTTTAATAAAGAAAGTGCTGAAAATGTAAACTGAAATAGAAAGTATGAAACTGAAACTGCCATGACTCAAACAAGACAATCAAACTTAAAGTAGAAATGCACCTAAATTAGTATTGCCAACAAGGGGAAAAAAGATATAAAGTTTAACGAATACCATCCTAGCTGGTCATAGGTCTAGGCTTGGTTAGACTTACTTTAGACGGATGAATACCATCCTAGCTGGTCATAAGTCTAGGCTTGGCCTGTACTAAAGTATAGGGATGAAAAAGGCATACTAATTAGGCTACATCCTAAATAACTAAAAGTTCAACAAACCATAATATTGATAAGACATATGCCAATTCTATTATGCAAAATAAGTTTGACATGAGATAATTTTCAAATGTATTATGCCTAATACATGTGACCAAGGTATAAATCTCAATTTGGGATAGCAAAGCATCAAAAATCAAAGTGAGCAAGAGACTCTACTATGACACGGGTGATATCCATTGTTGTCTAATTTATTCTTTCTATCTACTCTAAGTTACATAAATTTAGGATCTCCAATTCCTTCTATCAAGTGTAACTCAGATTTACAACCTTATAGATTGAAAATAATTATGACTAGCTAGGTCCTAATTATAAATAAATTGAGTTAACTATATATGTTTAAATGATAAATCAATTGACCTATTTGATAATTTTAAGAATCCTAAGCCCATCTTGATTAAGCTAAATCAAGATGGAAGGATTAAGAATTAAACTCCAATTATTAGGGTTTAATTACTTAATCCAAATGGTGATCCTAAAAGATTAAGTTTTAATACCCAAACTCACAGATTAAGATTTAAAGCAAATCCTATTAAGTGAAGTCATACTTAATAGGATGGATCTCTATTCTTAAATATAAAGTTAAAAGATTGCATAATCAATAATAAACTATGAAAATCTATAAACTATTAAAATCAAGGCTTCACATATTGAGTAACCCATTTTACTCAATAGATGAACTCTAACTTAAGAGCTAGTCCTAATTCTTAAAGAATGAACTCTTAAGCACTAAGATGAACACTCAAACTCCAATCCTAACTATTATTATAATAAAGATTGAGGAAAAGAGATAAGAGGTTTAAAGAAGGGGTATGATGTGAGATTTATCTCACATAATACAGCTTCAATCTAATTAGAATTCTCTTATGGAAGAAATTAAGGATTTTGCTTAAAACTTAAATAATGGTTTAAATTAATGAAATTTCTATCTAAACCTCTCAATTTACTAATTTTAACAATTATAACATGAAATTAGTGCCTAAAAGCAATTAACCCTAAATTTGGTCAAAATGACCATTTTGCCCCTCCTTAAGGGTCTAAAATTTTACTTTTTGATTTAGGGATCTAAATTAGAAATTTTTAGTGGCAAATGATTACTTACTATCTAATATAAAGATAGACATTCATTATATCAATTTTGGACAATTAATAAGCCTTATGAGATCAAATTAAGGAATTTGACTCATAGGGGCAATTTGGTAATTTTATTTAATGGGGTTCCATTGAATATAAAATTACTAAATTCTGATAAGTATTGGCTAAGTTATAGCCAAAACAAGTTTAGGGTTAATTATGAAAATTAGGGTTTCATAAATGGGATCAAAAACCTAACTTTTCTATTTGAAGTCCAAATTCAATAAATTTAGTGGCTATAGCTTCCCTATAATCCACTAATTACTTTAACTAGGAGTAGACCCAAATTGGACCTCATTTGGTTAAGTCATGGCTTAATTAGGGTTTAGGTGATTAGTAAGTGATTAGTGAAATTAATCTCAGAATCACTAAACTAATTATACCACTAGGTTCTACTCTACTATATGAGTAATTAATAATTTAAATTATTCAATTTGGATCACTAATTATGCTAATATTGGCTAATCAAGTTTTAAGATGATTAGGGTTTATTAGTAGATCTAACCATTGGATCTAAAATATTTTTGCAGTTTACTATTAATTAGGTCTTCTTAATCAAAATAGTATATTAGTAGACCTAATTTGGAGCTCAATTGACCAAGTTATGATCAATTGCAGTTTTAGGGTTAATTAGGGTAATTATGGTTAGGTCCTTAAAGTGATTAAGCAAATACTAATCCAAATAGAGAAATGAATACTACTAAGTTATTCTAGAGGCTTCACTGATCACTTTAAGACCCATACTAGGTATGTTTGGGTAAGTGTGTGCAAAGATATGATTAAATGAAGTTTTGGGACATTTAGAGCAAATATGGGGATCCTAAATGTCACTATATGAAATAATGATCTTATGAAAAATTAGACAGCACCAAATGATTCCTCTATTTTTACTGAATAAAATGACATATAATTTTGTAGTATTTGGACTTGTAGATTAGGAGATATTAATGCTTTAATATTTAAGATTAATTGATTTAATTAATTAATTTGATTAATTTAATAATTAAGAATTGAATTAATTAATTTGGTATATTAATTCAATTATTGTCTTAATAAATCTAACCTTATTTTCAAATTACTTAAATTATTCTTTTTTTGTTTATTTAGATACATATATACATATATAAGTATACATAATTATATATGTTATATATGTGTTAAAGTATCTATGTAACATATATATATATATATATATATATATATATATATATATATATATATATATATATATATTTCTTGTAAAAGCCATCTCGGCACAATTTTGTTAGCTAAATTAAAAGATACAAATTACAGGGTTGCGAGGATACAAAGATTCCTAGCCAACTAAAAACCTGAAGACAGCCCCAAAAATCCAGACCCAGGGTGTAACCTAAAAGGTCCAGACAAGAAAGAAAAAAACCCTAACTAGAAAGCAAACTAAAACTAAACAGTAATAAAAACTCATAGAAAAGAGGAGCAGAACATGACATAAGCTGCCCAAGAGGACCGGTGAACCTTCAGAAACACAAGAAACATTAAACCCACTTTTAGATGAAAACGATTCACCTAGTCACCGCCGCGTCAGCGACCAAACCTCGATCAGCATTATAAAAATTCAACAACCACAAGTGAAAACAAAACAACACTAGCAACAGGAGCTAAACATAGCCACCAACCGCAGCATAGAATGGGGATGAAACATCCAAACCAACCAAACAGCACATCTAAACCAACCAAACAAGGATGAAACAACAGCACAGCCATCCATCAGCTAAACAAACTAAGACGAAGGCCAGAACCAGAACCAACCAACCAGCTAAACTAGCCAACAGCAACTAACAACATCACCGCCGCAATGGACCACAGGATTAATTAAGAAACTTAAAACATAAGAAGCACAAAATCAAACATATTAATCATCTAGATAGAAACTTCCAAAATAGTTGCAGATAAAAACAACCATATATAGATGCCAGGCAACCGAAAGCTAGCTGAAACAGATAAAGATACCCAGCCAAAGAATTACAGCCAACAAAACCAGATAACCACGAGCCAAAACTGAAAGCAAGCCACCAGCAGCCTCAACGAAAACCAGCCAAGCAACATCATACACAAAGCCAGTCAAAACCAGCCCGACACAAGTCACACCACCAAGACAGTATCAAAAACAAAGCAGCAGGCAACACTGATAATTAAAAGTTGGAGATTGCAAATTTACTTTTAAAATCGTGACTCTTGAGAGCTCCCCAAGAGAAGCATTTATCATCGTAAACTTTAAAAATGTTATTGATTTCATTGTGGACTGCAACAATTATTTTCTTTGCGTTCATGGGAATATTGTTGTATTTAGAATTGTTTCTACTATCCCATATATGTCAAAGCGCAAAAGCAGCAAATAAATTTCAAATTGGGAGTTTTTTTTTATTTAAAGAAGGGTCACTTTGAAAAAGAGAGCTAAGAGAGATGATAGTAGTAGACTCAAGCTCTTTAGCAATCCATCTCCAAACATAATTACTGTGATAATTCTCAATGAACACATGATTTAAATTTTCTTGCTTGTTGCAACATTGGCATTTAGAGGCAAGAGAGAAGCCTCTCTTCTTCATGATTTCATAAGTAGTTATAAAATTATTTACTATTCTCCAAAGAAAAATGTTGATTAATGAAGGAATGCATTTGTTCCATATCCAAATAGGAAAATAGGGCATCTTTATTATCCTGCACCAATTCCAAAGATTAGTTAAATTTAGTTTGCCTTTAAGACAAAGGTCAGAGTTTGATTTATTATCTTGACCGAGAGTAGGATAATGAGATATAATCCTAGGAATGATGTGAGGTCATATAAGTTTGTTTAGATTTTCCATATTCCAACCCAGCTCATTCGAATAAATTTCTCCTAACTTTAACTTAGGACTAGGGATGGTATCCATTAAGTTTGCAATCTACTCCAATTGATTCCATTTGTCAATCCAGAAGCTATTATTAGCATCAATTTCTTCCCAATAAAGAGTCTCTTCTGTAATGTCATGGTGATTTAGCATCCTTCTCCAAATTTTGGAGTCAGTAATTTTGTGCTTGATTTGAGCTGGATGCTTAGTTGCACAATATTTAGCCAACAGGAGCTGAACCCAAAGAGAGTTGGTAGTTCTGAACTTCCACCACAGTTTGTGAGAGAAAGCTGTATGAAGTGAGTCTAAAAAATGTAAACCTAGCCCTCTTCATTCAAAGAAAAAGTAAGTTTGTCCCTAGAACACCAGATAGTTTTGAACCTTTGTTGTGATGCCAAAGGAACTTGTTGAAAATCACCTTTATTTTGTTCATTATAAACTTTGTTGGAGAGGTCAATTCAAGCCAATAGAGAGGGATGGTGTTTAACACAAATTTAATTAAAGTAAGACGACCTCCTTGAGAGAGATACTTATTTTCCCAACCCCTCAGCTTTTTGAAAATAGACCCTAAAAGATCTTTATAAATAGAATTTTTGTTGTGGCCTAAGAAAATTGGGATGCCTAAGTAGGAAAAAGGGAGTTTACCTTGATTGAAATTTAACTTTTGTTTTATTTTTGATTTTATGGGGGGAGGCTTTCTTGATGATATAAAACTGAGATTTGGAGGAGTTGATTTTAAGTCCAGTGTCGTTTTCAATCATTGAAAGCAAATTTTTGACTTTGACATCATTATTAGCTTCTGCATTAGTGAAGATGATTAAATCATCTGCATAAGCCAAATGAGAAATAATAATTTTTCCTTTCACATTGAATTAGAGGCTAGGGTCTTTTGAAAATAAGGAGTTAATATGGTATGACCAATAGTTCATAGCCAGAATAAATAAGATAGGAGAGATTGAATCTCCTTGGTGAAGGCCTCTTGAAAATTTAAAAAAGCCATTGGCTTGACCATTTATGATGATAGAGAACCAGTTTCGTTGAGTTAAATTTTTAATTTTTTTGATGAAACTTCTGTTAAAACCATAGGCGTTTAGCATTTTGACTAGAAAAGACCAATCTAATTTATCGAAAGCTTTTTCAAGATCAAGTTTGATTATGAGATTATGACCTCTCCTCTTGCTTTTAATGCTTTGAAAAAGTTCTTGGGTAGTTAAAATATTATCTTGTATGGTGCGACCAGGGACAAAACCAGATTGGTTGAGATCAATGATATTAGGGATGAGTTTTTTTAGTCTATTTGCCAAAATTTTGGAAGCGATTTTGTTGAGCGTGGAAATAAGACTAATTGGTCGAAAGTTAGTCCACCAAGTAGCTTTCTCTCATTTTGGAATAAGGGCAATTGAAGTGTGGGTAAATTTTTTTGGTAACGAGACATCACAAAAGAATTCTCTTAACCCATTACAAATATCCTCCTTTATAATGCTCCAATACTTAATGTAAAATTCAGAAGGAAAACCATCAGGGCCCAAGCAAGTGTTAGCTTTCAAAGTTTTAATTACTTCCCAAATTTCTTCTTTAAAAGGCATTATATTAAGCATATTGTTATCTTCGGTAGTGATTTGAGGACCCACAAATTTAAAATGGGAGTGAAAAGTGTCTAGGGGGCGAGAAGTAAATTCCTTTTTAAAATAATTTATAGCAGACTCTTGAATTTCTATTTTATTGATCAAAACCATGTCTTCAGGAGTGTGAATTTCAGTGATTTTATTAATTTGTCTTCTTATGTTTACCCAGTTGTAATAGAAAGTAATGTTTTTTTCCCCCATCAATTTCCAATTTAGACTACATTTTTGCTTACAGAAAGTCTCAATATCATTATGGTGCTATATTAGAGTTGCTTTTGCTTTAGAAAGAGCAATTTTAGTTTTAGTTGTGGAGACAATTTCATAAATGTTTTCCAAGGAGAACACAAAATTTTCTTGTCTTTCAAGGTTAGTGAAAATATTTCCAATTCTATTTTTGTTCCATTCGTTTAGAGCCTTTCTTAAAATTTTGAATTTTTCAACAAGTCTAAAGAGACCGAAGGAATTGCAACGTTCATTCTAGCTATTTTTTATATATACATATGATTTAATTATCCTAACTGTCATTGCAGGAATTTAAATGATGGGCCCCACATCTAATCCATCACCTGCTGACTAGGAATTTAAACGCACGGCTTCACCCGCTCCTTCCTCACAGGAAACAAAAATAGGGCATGCAACAAATCGACAGATAGAGTTTCAAACCCCCCCCCCCCACCCCCGATTCGCATGCCGGAAGGAAGAACATTACCTTACCTATCTACTGAACCTAAGATCTCAGCCCCAACCTCATCCTAACATCAGATAACATGATGCCCTAGCAACTAGAGTTGCGCCAAAGATTCAGCAATTCAATCAGAGGAAAAATAATAATAACATTGCATTAAATTTGAACTCAAATGACTAACAAGAACACATAATAGATATGAATACATTGCAATGATAATAATAGGGATAGGTTTAAGAGTTGAGAGGAAATCGAAGTACCTCAATTAGGGATCTTGAATTGATCGGACGAAGGACTGCTGCGGAACTCCCTTTGATTAGCTCTACTCGCAACGAAGATCCTCGAAGGTAGAGTAGAAATGGGAAATTAATTGATCTCAGATGAGATTTTGGAGAAGTTGTGGAAGCTACACGCAGAGGAGAAGGTTTACCGCATGCAGGGGGATCGCCACGCGCAGCCCTTGCGCTTTTTCACGAGGACCATTCGATCCTTAATCGAATGGTCAAGATCTATTATTTGGGCTAGCTAAAATCATTGATGACATTTGAAGGAAAGTGGACAGCACGATTAAGAAGCAGATGGTGGCAGTTAATTGTATTTAAATATATTAATATTATATTAATTATACTAATTTAATTAATTAAACTTAATTAGTTAAATATGTTTCAAGAAAATTTCAATAAATCACCTCTAGCTAAATGAGGGGTGACTAACGCAATGATGAACTAGGATTTTGATTTCAACGAGTATTTAATTATTCGATTTTTCCAGAGCATTTAAATAATATTAAAATATTCAATGAAAATTCAACGACTTCCAAATGCATTCAAAACATCACCCCTAGCTAATTTAGGGATGATGAGCACAATGGCGAAGTCAGGTTTTCGATTTGAGGTCAAAATAAAAAGGTCAATTTCTAGGGTTTCTAGAAATTCCCCAAAAATTAGGATTTGATCCATTTGATTCCTGATTTGGACTAGGTCTTAGTGGTGAGTTTCTAATGACTTAATTAAGGCATAGAATCATAATTAGGACTTGGATTAGTCTTAATTGACCTAAGTAATAACCTGGGTTGTTACACATCTCATGGGTACGACACCACCAATCCATGGCATAGTCGCAGAAGAGTTCGTCCAAAATTTTAAAGCGTGTGTGATCGGGGCAAGCTATGGCTTCAAAAGTCATAGAGACTCGAGAAAGTCGTTCTCTAGCCAACTATGGGATGCAGTTTCCATGAAACACACAAAACTTCAAAATTTTGTCTAAAACTTCACATCCGGCTTGAGATACACCAAAGTACTCACGACCATAAGCTGAACAAAACCTATTATCATCCTCCCAAAGGAAGAATGATCTAGAAAATGATCTTAGTTCACTTTCATTATTTGCCATCTAAAAATTTGATTAAGGTTTAAGTCAGAAATTTAAATCAATTATTGAATTAGTAATGTATTTACTATCCTAGGATGTCATTTTAAATGTCTTTACTATTTTGTGGTATTTGTAAATGGATATCCTTATCTTAACTTAAAGTTCTCAACTTAGCTCTGATATCAATAGTGACGACCCCAATATTGAGTAATAACTAAACTCAATATTGGCGCGTCACCACAACATCTAATACTGGATTAGAAGGAAGCTAACCCAAATCACTAGATGTTGTGTTTGGCCAAGGATCATGAAGATGTCATAAGTTAAGATGGGAGAATAGGAGAAGAGGAAATACACATTATGAATATGATATGATAAATATGAATTTAAATGCATGTATGGGATCAAAGTAGTTACAATTTCATATATAAAAATATTAATTATATGCATGTACAAGAGTAAATAATCATGAATTTAAAGGAGAAATTGAAATCAAAATATGTACAAAGGTAAGAGTGACATGAATTGATAATATATGCAAGTAATAAGAATGCTTGAATAGAAATGATTACAATTATGACTAAAAAATCTAAAACATGTGAATATATATACTTATAATCACTTGAAGTAAATGATAGTTACAATCATAAGTAGCAATAAGAGTTTAAAGTGATTGCAACATATATTTGAAAATAACATTTGCAAGTAAGAGTAAAAGTAAATATTTACATATAACATTAAGAGATTTACAATTAGGAGATGCATATGCAAATATGCCACATGTAGGGATGAATGCAAATAATTACATATTGTAAATGGTTTTATGAGTATAATGAAATGCATGAACAATTATGCAATAATAAGGATGGATGACATGTTATGAAATACATTCAATTATCCACCTAAATTTCCATTTAAGTATCTATTTATCCAAACCAAGCATTTAAGTAAGAAAGAACTAATTCCAACATAAAATAAGTAAAGACAACAATTAAATTTAGTTATTACATGCCATTAATTTAAACAATAAGTAAGAAATAAATAAATATAAACTCTCTCCCACATTTAAATAAAAGTAGGAAACTAAATAAGGTAGAAGCAATTAAACTTTAAGCCCTTGGTCCAGCTCCACTAGCATCCAAGTGTACATGATCTATCATATTTTGGCATATAAATGTGATAGGACAGAGCTAATAAAAAGAAAAGCATAGTTAGACTAAACAGTCTAAGCACATTTTAAGATTATGATAAATATTTTGTTATTCAATTTGGATATCACAACTAGTTACAATTTAAGTATAAGCACCAGTGCAAAATACAAGCATACAAATATGGAAGGAAATTAGACAAGCGTAAAGAAAGGCAATTGAAATAGAAGAGTGAGTAAGAATACTCACAAGTATAGACATTCTAGCCTACAACTAAAATGAGGGTAAGAGCATCCTAGATAGGCTAGAAAAGTACTAATGTGCATATAAAAATAAATAAAAAAAGCATGTAAATATTCAATGAACTTATGCTAAGTAAGGAAAAGAAGACAGTGAAGCATTTAAATGAAATTATAGCAATATTCACTGCAATCTAAATGAACTGTAAATAAGTAAAGTACAATACTAATAAATAAAGAAAGTGCAAACCATAATAAATGAAGAAAATCTTAGACTATAAGTTTAAGATACACATATTCTAGGACTATGTAAAGTAAATATAGTTTGAAGCTATAATAAGGCCTCATAATCTACAAGATATTAAAGAACTCATATTTTATTAAATTAAAGTTATTTTATGAAAGTATTCATTCTGCGGGCAAATACAGAATGTAGCGAGGAGTTAAACACGTCTGTTTAACAAGTAAAGGAATGTACGGTCAAAATAAATAACACTCACATTCACCCTCTAAGAATGTGAAATCTCCTTATTACTCCTAATTAGCCTTGTGGTGCCCCACCCCTTAATCCATAAGATTAAGCTAAGGGGTGGAGTATCACTCTAACTAACCCTTCACTTATTATTGGATTAGGATGAAGTCCACAATCCACCTAATAAGGGAAGGAGTAAGAACAGAATCAAATATTCAGTAACGTTATAAGAAATTCATGCAGAGTGCAGAAGCAATTTAAATAAGAGATATCCAAGCATCACAATATGAATAACATGAAATATAACTCATAATAAATAGCATAGTAATCCAAAACACATAGTCATGGGTACCCATATTATTACATCATATTAAAGTTTAAGTAATTAAAGTAAATAAATACTCTCATCCTCACTTATAAGAAAACTTAACAGCTCCTTCTAAAGGCTCCTCTTCTAGATAAGGCACCTCCTCTGGCACCTGATCTTCCACCTGATATGAATCTACCATTGTCGGTTTCACAATGTAGGGCCCCAGCTAAAAAAGAGAAAATCTTGTGTTAGACAATTGTCTAAGTATATTTTAAGCTGATATGTTTTGTAATATCACTATTTAATAATTTCTAAGCAACATCTATATCAAATAAGGGAGCAACTAATATAACAAGGTAAGAGAAAAAGCTATAAACAATATTTATAACTTAAGCAAAAAGGAAGCTAAGACATGCCTCAAATGTCAGCTAAACAAGGCATGGCATATAAGTATAAGTAACTGCACAAGTAGTGAAATAAAAATATTACATCCTAAACATGCTGGTGATCATAAGAATTATGCAAGTTAAATAAATAAAACTCAACAATGATACATATAAATAGTAGTAATAAATCTAACATCCTATTACATATATAAGCAAAACAAGGAAATAGCTAACGGAATGAAAAAAAAAATAATGCACATAAAACATCAATACTATATATGAACATCCGTGTACTAACTGCCATATAGAAAAGAGCTAATCTAGCTCACTGAATATCAAAAGGATCTTAGAATCAATAAGGAGGCTAAGGCACAAAATTATATACTCCTAGCATCATCAAGCAGACTAGGCAGGATATAGGGTTTTCTCCTAGCATCATACAAGGAGGCATAGGCAGAAAACATATAACAAATCTTCTCTTAGCGTCATCAAGGAGACTAAGCAAAAGATATATAAACATAATCTTCTCCTAGCGTCAATAAGGAGACTAAGTAGAAGACATAACTGAGAAGCTGCTCTAACACATGCAATTATTATCTTTAATCATTTATCTTAATATTTTCATAAGGAATCTAAGGAGTCTCCATATTTTCCTAAAATTTTATTCATGCATCAAAGTCTTAAATGATATGCTCAAGAAAATATGGCACAAATATACAAGGAATGCGTAAGCAACAAACATCAATAGAAGTAAGGGACTCTACTAAACATGGTGATATTATTTGTATTCTAATTTAACCAATCTAATTATTCCAAGTTACACAAGTTCAGGATCTCTAATTCCTACTATCGAGTGTAACCGAAAAGCTCATTCTTATAAGTTAAAAGGATTAGAACTGATCAGGTTCTAATCTAATTTAATCAAATTACAACTACGAGTTACATCAATAAATCATACGTCCTAATTTTGTGAATTTAGATATTATATCTAAGCTCTGATCAAGATCTACTAAATAATAGATTATGGATTAAACACCTCGAGATTGGGCATAATCGTATAATCTAAAGGATAAGACTTATGATCTAGGTTTTATTCTAATAGTGATCTACCAATTAAGGAAAATCCTATTAGGCAAATCACACTTAATAGGATGAATCTCCTAGCTTAAATCTAGGGTTAAAATATAAAATAATCAAAATAAGTTATAAAAGAAAAGAAAAGTCTAAAAACTAATAAAACCAAGGTTTCACTTATTGGATAACCCATTTACCTTATGAATGAACTCTAGCCTATGATATAGTCCTAGTCTCAAGAATGGTCCTAATGTGATGTGTAATATCCTAAGGAAAATGACTTAGAAAGACTTTTAGAAAATTTGACGAATTGACCTAATAGTTGATTTTACTCACTTAATTGACTCTACTATAATTCTAATATTAGTTTTAGTGTTTTAAAAGGTAATTTAGAGGTTAAGGATGTTTATCCTAAATTTTGGACAAAATGACTATCTTGCCCTTACTTAAGGGTCCAAAAAGTCAACTTTCGATTTAAGGGTCCAAATTAAATTTTCTTAGTGTCAAATGATTTCTTACTATCTAACTTAAAGATAGATAGTAAGTACGCTCAATTTGGACAAGAAATAGGCCCTACAATTCCAACCTAAGGTTTCTGACCTAAAGGGAAAACTTGTAATTTATAACTGATCGAATTTATTTTTATGCACTTTACTATTGGTTATTGTTCAAGGATTCCATCGAGTCTAAGAACACTGAATTCTGAGGTCGGATGACTAAGTTATGGCTAATTTAATTCCTAAAGGCAATTCGGTAATTTTGGGTCGGTCAACGATGACAAAAATTGAACTTTTCTGTTTAAATTCCAATTTTAGCAAACTCGGTTACTATAACTCCCCTATAATATACTGAGCATGTTGATAGAGAGTGAACCCAATTTGGACCTCAAATGGCAAGTTATGGCCTAATTAAGGTTATGAGTATTTTAGTCATTTTCTAAATTTCTAGAGTTCATATCCTAAATTTTATTTCAGTTTATTGATGACAATGAAATTTTAAACTAGTTAGCACCTTGAATTTCTAAATTTATAGTTGAATTGAGCAAGTTATGGTCAATTGAATTCTAGGGGCAGTTTGGTCATTTTTCCCTTAAGTCAACTATGAGATCCAAGGTTGACCTTTTATTCTGATGTCCAAATAGAAAAACTAATACAGCCACAGTGATGGGGTTGTTCTCATGAGTATTTTAAGACCCATATTGCATATGTTTGGACAACTAAGTTAAAAGTTATGGGGTTTAAATAGGTCGTAAAATATCCCTACATTATACATACCTCAAAACTAATTTTTTCATAATGACATTTGATTCCTTTTATTTTTCTAAGTAAAATGAGACCTATATTAACTATGTTTGGATTATCCTACAAAAAGTTATTAAACTTTTAAGTTTTATTTAATTTTTAAATTAATTTAATTACTATTCAAAAATACAATTTGAATTAATTTACTGTTTATTCCTAAATTTAACAATATATTTTTCTGTATTAATTAATTAATTAATTAATTATATATTAATTTGTATTTAATTAATATAATTAATAATTAATATTAATTAATCTATTATTTAATTATTTTAAATATAATATTATTATTATTATTATTTGATTAGGGTTAAACTAATTACTATTTAAGTTAAATTAATTACTTAATTATCTATTAAGATTACTTTAATATTCATTTAATTAAGGTTAGGATTAACATTAATTAATCTTAATTAATTACTGTTACTTACAATTTACTATTTTAAATCAAGTCAATTAATACTAATTATTATTATTATTTAATTAGTATTAAAATAATTCTAATTATATATTAATTATTAATTAATTAATTAATTATTAATGTCACTATTTGAGTTTAATTAATCCTTAATTATACAGATTAATTAATTAATAATTATCTAATTACTTAATTAACATTTTAATATTCATAATTATTTAATTAATTATCTGCTTACTGTTTCAAAGTAATTAATTATTAATTATAATTAATTAACCTAATAAACTAACTATAACTATAATTAAAAGCTAATTAATTATAATTAACAAAAACTAATTAATTAACTAATTGTCGAACATGACAGTGGGCCCCACGACTGCCACGAGCATATTTAGGATGTAGTATTTTTCTTTCACTAGTTGTGCAGTTACTTATACTTATATGTCCTGCGTTGTTTAGCTTGCATTTGAGGCATGTCTTAGCTTCCTTTTTGCTTAAGCTATAAATATTGTTTATAGCTTTTTCCTTTACCTTATTATGCTAGTTGCTCCCTTATTTGATATAGATGTTGCTTAGAAATTGTTAAATGGTGATATTACAAAACATGTAAAACATATCAGCTTAAAATGTACTTAGACAATTGTCTAACACAAGATTTTCTCTTTTTGGCTGGAGCCCTACATTGTGAAACCGACAATGGCATATCCATATCAAGTGGAATATCAAGTGCCAGAGGAGGTGCCTTATCTAAAGGAGGAGCCTTTAGAAGGAGCTGCTTAGTTTTCTTATAAGTGAGGATGCGAATATTTATTTGCTTTAATTACTTAAACTTTAATATGATATAATAATACAGGTACCTATGACTATGTGTTTTGGATTACTATACTATATATTCTGAGTTATATTTCATGCTATTCATATTGTGATGCTTGGATGTCTCTTATATTCCGCACTCTA
This sequence comes from Gastrodia elata, assembly GCA_016760335.1. Lineage (NCBI taxonomy): Eukaryota > Viridiplantae > Streptophyta > Magnoliopsida > Asparagales > Orchidaceae > Gastrodia > Gastrodia elata. The sequence goes on along the minus strand of CM028670.1, from coordinate 23,022,219 downwards.
TATGAATTTCTTATAAAGTGATTGAATATTTGATTCTGTGCTTACTCTTTCCCTTATTAGGTAGATTGTAAATTTTATCCTAATCCAATAATAAGTGAAGTATTAGTCAGAGTGACACTCCGCCCCTTAGCTTAATCTTGTAGATTAAGGGGTGGGGAGCCACAAGCCTACACTTAGCTTAACCAACAATGTAAGCCCCTATAGTTTAATGTGAAAGTTTTATTTATGCACAATGTCTTATATGAATATATCAAATGAGATAGCCTCAAAGCTAAGCAAGCGTTCAAGGAAAAATTCAATAATTGCAAACTATGTGATATCCAAAGTTATCTAATTTTAATAATCTCCATAATAATTGGAGCTAATTGAGTTCCCAATTGACTTTGAGATATTAATCTCAAGTCAATTATAAATAATATAAGTAGTTGGGTTTTTTTTTTTTAAATAGTAATTTGATTTATTTTGTTTAAGATGACAAAATAGTATTTAAGTATAATAATACTAAAAGAAACTAGTTTTATTCTTATCTTAACCATAAGATTGAAATATGTTTACTAAACTAAGGATTGGGAAACTAGTTAAGAAAGGTAGGGTTAAGTAAACACTATAATTGAGAAAGTTAAGAGTTAAGGTTATATACACTAACTCATATAACTAGGTTGAATTAGAAGAATTTTATTTAAAATAAACTACTAATCTAGCTAGGTTAATATAAAATAAAAGATTTAAAGGAATAGAAAAGAAGGATTTGTAAATTATAAACTCTATGTTTTTTTATAAGTTAGAAATTAAGGAAATCAATAGGATTCCTAAACTATTCTACTGAATTTAGGACTCCTATTACAAGTCCATAAAGAACTTATATGAGAACTTATGAACTAAGGTGAAGTGAATTAGGATCCAATCTAATTATTTAAGGCTAGTCCTAATTGATTCATAAACTATAACTACATATGCATTAAGGTTAACTACACTTAATGGATGAATAAATAGCTCTAAGGATCGTCTATAATTCAAGTTATAAATCAATCATATAGCTTCTCTCCTAATATTGAAAGATGAATCAAACAATTTACTAAGTATTCAAGCATTTAATTAAAGAAAACTAAGCTCATAACATGCAATTTAAATTGACATGAAAAGTAATAAATGTGACATGTTTGCTATCCTAAAGGTTTAAATACATAAAACATGCAATTATGAAACTAAAAAAATTATCACAATAATACTAATTTAGGAGCCAAAAATCTAAAATCAACAATTGTTGTCCGATAGAAATAATATACATAAAAATAGAATTCTTATAGTATAAGGAGAAGAATGATACTAAGTATGTCAAAATTGGATAATATTAGAAGATTAGGATTTTTGGGACTCTTAATTAAGTTTAAAATGTGATTAAGAAAATAAATCTTCAAATCTTAAATTTTATTTTATATTAATGTCCTACACATTTTTGTAATTGAAATGGACTGTCAAAATATGAAATTTGGACTTCAATTTAATGAATTATGTCACATACAACATTGGAATTTAATTATAATTATTTAATTTATCTAAAATAATGATCAATTAAAATGATTAATTAAAATGATTAACAAAATAGAAATTAAATGGTAAATTATTAATATACACAGTTTCACAAGTGAAATGGATTATTTGTATGACTTAATTTGATAAGAATTGATCCTAAATTATCACATGCAATAATGGAGATTATTTGTAAATAAATAATTAAATTAAATTAATGGCTATTTAGAATATTCATCAAAACAAAAATTAAACAACATATTAATGATCTACATGTTTTTACAATCAAAATGGTATATAACTTTGTATTATTTGGTTGAGTATATTTAGAATTATGATTAAATGAAATTTAAATAAATTAAACATTAATTAACTGCAAACAATCATTAAAAACATTCAGTTATATCAATAACTAATAATTACTTAAGAATTAAATTCAGCATGGAAAGGCAGAGGAGCAAAAAATGAGGATGTGATCGGCTAACAGCAGCACCAAAAACTGGGCAGCACTGAAGTGTAGCGCCCCGCCCCGTCGTCGCGCGCAAAAGACAAGAGATATGTGTACATCCTGCGGCAGAGCGGTGCGCTACTCGGGAGGACGGGTACACAAGCAAAAACCCATCTTCCCGAATAGGCGGGTTTAAGACTGAACCATGCTGAAGGCTGCTGACTCGATCCTAAGAGTAGGATCGAGAGCCAATACTTAAGATAAGGGTAGAGTACTTACCTTAAGTATTAGACTAACATGTATATTAGATTTAAAGAACGAGTGAGGATCCAATATACATCATCAATGTATCAGCATTTCTAGTATGCTGGTCACATCATAATACTAAGTATAGTAGTATAACAGAGTGCGGAAACTAAAAGCAATACATCCAGAATACATTCATCGCATGTAGTAGTAAACATTCGTCTCAAAAAAGGAAAGTAAAAGATACATCCAGAATTTATTACAGACAGTTTTAAATGCAGAAATATATAAAGTCTACTGTAGTATTGAAATAAAGCTGAAAATAAAGGTAGATGTCCGATCCACTACTCCTCCTGGATCTCCGGTACGTCCTCCTGACCTGTCTCCACAAACTGCTCAGGATCTAGCAAATTGCCGGATCCCAAAAGCACCCCGTATTAGACAAGAAGTCTAACACATCGACACTAACTATGCATGACTAAACTAAACATAAACAAATAATAAAGTAAAGCAAAACTATAGGAAAAACTGAGGAAAAGCACTATGTAAGAAAAACGGTGAATGCTGAGTAAGTAAGGCAGTAAAGACTAAGTAAAGCAAAACTATTGCAGCAATGAAAACTAAAAGTAAGGGATACATAAATACTACGGAAATAAGGGAAAAGAGAATGCCACATGCTATACTATATGTCACTAGAATGATGCGCGCAAATATGTTACACCACGACACATCACAGAATTATCACTGAAAGTTTATGAGTAATACGGTCCAATATACACACACTATTTAGGAAGTCAGTATGGTGACGCAGATGCACCCTGCCCTTCCTCAGTCTATGTATGTAACATTTTGATACCCATGTGTCACAACAAAAGGGATGAGTCAGTTTCATGTTTTATGCTTATGCTCATGATGCTATGCTAAGTGAGTGAAACCTAGAAATCAATGAAGAATTTAGTAAGAAATAATAATGAATTCTAAGTCCTCACTGTGCAGAATCCTTCTAAAATGATTCTGACTCCTAACTTCTAGATCGATGATTAATTAAAGTTGCATATTTATTTAAAGATCATTAGATGGGGTGCTTGTATACACATATTCAGTACATTGCAAGAAAAGTAGCCTTTGTCACTTAGCTTGATTAAGCCACCCTAACAAAGCGGTTTTCATTAGGAGGCATCACCCTATGGTGATTTTGTATCTCAAGCTAAGTATTAAGTTGCTCTACTCACAATCATACTCAGTATTTTAAGGAAGGTAAGTCTCATTACTTAGTTTATTTGAGCCACACCTATTGAAGTGATCTTCACTAGGAGGCATTGCCCATTGGCAACTTGTATTTCAATCAAACTAAGGAATGGGTGCCCATTTAATACACTCTTAGGTTTGAATGATTTATTCTAATGGGACTGTATTCGTCTAATCCTGCAAGATAGAACCTGCTCATAAGTCTTTATTCAACCAATCCTGAATATTGCTGGAGAACCAGTACTATGGGTATACTATACTAAACCACCCAATGATCAAAGTTCTAGCAAGACTACTTAATAGATCAAGGAATTATCAGAACTAGTAATACTTATACTAAATGGGTGAGACCTATACAAGGTTTTACTAAATTGTGATCAAGGATCACCCAACATGGATTCTACCACAAGGAGAAGTGTCACTCTAAGGTCTTAGGTGAATTCTACCACAAGGGGTTAAGATTAATTTCCAAGATTTCAAAGGTCATTAAAACTTCTACCTCAATGAATCATACAAGGATCTCCTACCTCAAGGTAGATGTATTTTAGGTCTTTTAAATATTTCCAGGATGATCTTATGAAGAAATGCTTAAGACCTCCCATCCAAACTTCTAATATTAACATTTTTGCTTCTATTCTATACTTAGGTTTAGGATGATCAGATCAGATGATTAAGCCATCTGATCACACCTTGATTTAAGGCTAAGGGATTCAATCCAAGATATTAAAGTTTAAGATCACTTATTAAATCAGATGGTTTTATTAATCTTTTATGCTAATAGTCTTACTTAGGAGCAAATCAAGGATCTTAAGGTTTGATTCAGATTGAGAAGTCACATAGGACTATTGTTAACCTTAATTTGTCTAATTCAAATGTTTAGAATCAAAATCAAATTAGATGCATTATTGGAGAATGTCAAGTCCAAAGTCTTATAATCAAGTAAATTAAGTTAAGGTTCTTAAGGATTTGGACCTTAATTAAGTAGGTTATGGTTGGACCCATATTCTTCTTTAATTAAGATCATGAGTTTGATTAATGATCAATATCAAATCAATGAGTTGATTATGTATTATTGGTGGCAATCTTAGACCTAGATCAAGTCTTAAAAACTTGATCCAAGTCTTAAGATTTTTAAGTTAATTAAGGTATTTAAGGTTTTCAACTTTAGGTTTGTTCAATTTATACTTAATAATTTGATTGCATGATTTTAATACCTCAAGCTTACTGATATGAATCAAGTAAATAAGCAAATTACATAAAACAAGAAATACTTAGTGCTAATCAAACCCTAATTAAATCCAAAAAGGATTAACACACAAATATAAATCCAACCATCAAAATTTCATGCAACTTGGCACACAAGTTCTATTCATTAATACAATTAATTAGAGCCTAAGTTTATTAAGATCCAATAAGTATAAACCCTAATTTTTACTAATCATTAAAATACAAAACTCAAAAAAATAATTCCTCTAGCACATGCATTCTACTCATCATAAGAAAACTAATGGCACCATAAACATGTAATTTGGTTAAGTATAATTACTAAATCACCCTAATTAAGATCTACTGTAATTAGGCAAAAATGAAAAATCTAACCATTAGATGTGCAATTTTATTTTATATTCAGTCCCTGATGTTTTGCTGATCATTTTCATATATAATATCATAGGGTTTGGACCAGTAGATTAAAAGTTATTCAAATAATACATTCTGTATTTTTATTTAATCAAATTCCTATGATTGGAATATTGGAATTATTTTCCTTAAGGAAAATAATTCCAATTATTCAATATTAATTAAAATGGCTCGGCCCAAATTCCAAACTGCGCGGGTCGACCGGAGCCCGGGATACCCGGCACTATCGCACAGCGCGGGTTGTGGGTCGACCCAGCCCGCACAGAGCCTTCATCCCGCGCCTTCATCTCGACGGAGAGGGCTGATTAGGGAAACCCTAATCGCCAAATCCCGGTGCATCCAGATCACGGCACGGTAGAACTCGATCGTTACTCGATCACCGTGGTCAGACGCATCGTATGGGTCCTGAAGCCCCCTGTGAGGCGATCTGGATCGACCGAACCTTACTCACCTGATGGGCTCCTCCATTGGAGCTACTGTGGGGAGATAATTCTCCCCACAGAGGCCATGCCAGACCCCGAGCTCGATCCCTACACCATCATGGAGGTGAGACGGATCGAAGCCCTATAGTCTGAGGGTCTGGGATGGTCTGGATCGCCGGGTCCTTACTCGACCGAGGCGATCCTTAAGGAACTCAATTCGATCGATTGATTCGATGGATCAAAGCTAACCTAGATCTTAATCTCGATACCATTGGATTTGAGATGACAATACGAACTCATATGCATCAAAAGGAAGACGGTTCGAGCCTCATTGGCTTAAAACTAACAACGGGAGTACCTGGATTCTCGGGCGAGCTCGGGGTGACTGGCTGAGGAATTGGCTGGCCTTAGCTGAGCTTCCAATCACTGCAATGGTTCCTAAACACCAGGAGAGCCGACTATCAGTAGTTCGAAGCTGTTAGGATCACCTGGAGGAAGCTCGACAGACGGCAATGGCAGAGAAGGTAAGCAACTTCGATCGATAAGCAAGGATCAATCAGAGGAGTGCAGAGGCTATTTATAGCCTCAAGGGAGTGCAGGAAAGGTCCCAGAGATCTTGATTGGGCTGGGGAGGACCGGATGGTTCGGGCCATGGCCGAGCTCTCGAATTTCCAATTCGAGCTTGGCCGGGTCACGAGGCCCAATTGGGGTCCCTCGGCCATTAGAGGAAGACTAGCAACGACTTGTTGAGCTGGAGGCGCGAGTGGGGGACAAGGATGGTAGCTAGTAGTACGAGGGAATCCTCCTGTCGGGTGCGCGAGGGAGTGGGGATGACGATCCACAGTGCCGGGTGCTTCGGATGCCGTCTGATCTATCGATTAGATGGCGGAACGGCTCAGATCTCTCAGATCCTAATAGCCGATCGTGGGAGTGATCCGGGCTGTTAGATCGGTCAGGGAGATCCTACGGTTGATCCGTGGTTCTGCGGGATTTAATCTTAGCCGTCGATTATTTGCACGCGATGGCCAGATTTACGGGACCCCGCTGTCGCATAACTCGGGCTCCGCAGCGGATCGCCCGCGGTCCGCACAACAGATCCCGGCCGTTAATTTAGATTTAGGGGTAATTTTGCAATTTAGAAATATTATGGCCCCTTTTATGCAATTAAACCATTTTAATTTAAATTGAATTATGGCCTAAATGATCTCCAAATTGCACTAAATTTTCACCCTTAGCTAATTTGGGGGTGAGGAATTCAAAAATGCAATCAGATTTTAATTATGAGATCAAATATTTTAGGTCTAATCTAGGGTATCTAAACTAATCAAATTATCCTTTTGGACTTAGAGAAGTCCAATGGACTTCAAATTTTTCTAGATAGGCTTAGTTTGAGGTTCTATAAGCAATGGTATTTGAAACTTGATTAGGTTACCTCTATTTTTGCAAGATAACGACCTAGGGTTGTTACATGAAGTCAGCACTACACTGAAACCTCAGTGCTAATGCAGCAGCTCCAGAAATCGACACGCACCCTCCATTTAATTCGGTGGATGGCGCAATCAAACTGGGATGAACCTGTTCGGTCCAATAACTTAATCGAACCGAGTGCTTGAACCCTTCATCCCTGATATCTGAGGCGGAGATGTTAAACTAGGGTTAGAAAAATCACTCGACTCCGACGGTCTCAGGATGCGGCCCGCACCCCAGTGAGAAGGTCTCGCCGAAGCCATTCATCAGAGACTAAATCTGTGGGGTCCCACCCCTTAATCCACAAGATTAAGCCAAGGGGTAGATTGTCATTCTGACTAACCCGTCACTTATTATTAGATTAGGATGAAATCCATAATCCACCTAATAAGGGGAGGAGTAAGTACATAATCAAATATTAAGTCACTTTATAAAAAATTCATACAGAGTGCGGAAGATATTTAAATAAGAGACATCCAAGCATCACAATATGAATAGCTTAAAATATAACTCAGAATAAATAGCATAGTAATCCAAAATACACAGTCATGAGTACCTGTATTATTACATCATATTAAAGTTTAGGTGATTAAAGCTAATAAATCCTCTCATCCTCACTTATAAGAAACTAAGCAGTAGCTCCCTCTAAAGGCTCCTCCTTTAGATAAGGCACCTCCTATGGCACCTAATCTTCTATCTGATATGGATCTATCATTGTCGATTTCACAATATAGGGCCCCAGCTAAAAAAAAAGAGAAAAATCTTGTTAGATAATTTATCTAAGTACATTTTAAGCTAATAAATTTTATGTGCTTTGTAATAACACCATTTAACATATTCTAAGCAATAATCAAACTAAGTAAGGGAGCAACTAGCACAATATAATAGAGGAAAATATATAAACAACATTTATAACTTAAGTAAAAAGGAGGCTAAGACATGCCTCAAATGTAAGCTAAACAAAACAGGGAATATAAGCATAAATAACTGAACAAGTACTGAAAGAAACTTTTACATCCTAACATGCTGGTGATCATAAGAGTTATGCAAATTAAATAAATAAACTCAACAGTAATACATACATATAGCAGCAATAAATTTAACATCCTAAAGTATGTTTAAGCAAAATAAGGAAATAGCTGACTAAAAAGAAAATACTGAAGCGTATGCAAAACATCAATATTATATATAAACATACGTGTACTAACTGCCATACAGAAAAGAGCTAATCTAGCCCACTGAATATCAAAAAGATCTTAGCATCAACAAGGAGGCTAAGGCATAAAACTATATACTCCTAGCGTCATCAAGGAGACTAGGCAGGATATAGGGTTTTCTCCTAGCGTCATACAAGGAGGCATAGGCAGAAAACACATAATAAATTTTCTCCTAGCGTCATCAAGGAGACTAGGCAGAAAATATAAACATAGTCTTCTCCTAGTGTCAATAAGGAGACTAGGCAGAAGATATAATTGAGAGGCAACTCTAACACATGCAATTTTATCTTTAATCATTTATTTTAATGTTTTCATAAGGAATCTAAGGAGTCTCCATAATTTTCTAAAATTTTTATTCATGCATCAAAGTCTTAAATAATATGCTCAAGAAAATATGGCACAAATATCAAGGAATGCGTAGCACAAAATCAAATAAAAGTAAGGGACTCTACTAAGCATGATGATATCATTTGTTTTCTAATTAAACTATTCTAACTATTCCAAGTTACAAAAGTTCAGGATCTCAAATTCCTACTATTGAGTGTAACTTAGAAGCTCGGCCTTATAAGTTAAAAGGATTAGAACTGATCAGGTTCTAATATAATCCAATCAAATTATGACTATGAGTTAAATTAATAAATCATACGTTCTATTTTGATAAATATAGACGTTCTATCTAAGACATGATCAAGATTTTCTAAGCTAGAGGTTATGGATTAAATACCATGCGATTGGACTTAATCACATAACCCAAAGGATAATACCTAAGATCTAGTTTCATTCTAAAAGTGACCTACTAATTAAGGAAAATTCTATTAAGCAAATTAAACTTAATAGGATGAATCTCCTATCCTGAATCTAAGGTTGAAAGACAAAATAATCAAAATTAAATTATAAAAATCTAAAAACTATTAAAACTAAGATTTCATCTATTAAGTAACTCATTTACCTAATGAATGAAATTTAACTTATAATCTAGTCCTAGTATCAGAAATAGTCCTAATGTGATGTGTAATGTCCTAAGAGAGGATTTAGAGAAATTTCATGAAATTTGATGGATTGACCTAATAGTTGATTTTACTCACTTAAATGACCTTAATATAATTCTAATATTAGTTTTAGTGATTTTAAGGCTATTAGAGGTTAAGAATGTTTATCCTAAATTTTGGGCAAAATGACCATTTTGCCTCTATTTAAGGGTCCAAAAAGTCAACTTTTGATTTAAGGGTATAACTTGAAGTTTCTTAGTTTCAAAGGATTCCTTACTGTCTAACTTGAAGATAGACAGTAAGTACGCCCAGTTTGGATGAGAAATGGATCCTACAGGTCCAAACTAAGGTTTTTGACCTAAGGGCATTTCAGTAATTTTCATTCTACTAAAACATAAATTTTTATGCAGTTTATTGATGGTGACTATTCAAGGATTCCATAGAGTCTAAGAACACTGCATTCTGAGGTTGGATGACTAAGTTATGACTATTTCAAGTTCTAAGGGCAATTCGGTAATTTTGTCGTCAATAGGTGACAAAAATTGAACTTTTCTATTTGAAGTCCAATTTTAGCAAACTCAGTTACTATAGCTTCCCTATAATATACTAAGTGTGTCAATAGGGAGTAAACCCAATTTGAGCCTCAAATGGTCAAGTTATGATATAACTAAGGTTATGGGTATTTTAGTCATTTTCTAGTTTTCTAGGATTCAAATCCTAAATTTTATTTCAGTTTATTGATAACATTGAAATTCTAAGCTAGTTAGCATTTTGAATTTTGGAATTTGGAGTTGAATTGATTAAGTTATGGTCAATTGAATTCTAGGGGTATTTTAGTTATTTTCCCCAAAGTCAACTATAGGGTATAGGGTTGACTTTTTATGGGGCTGTTCTCCTGAGTGTTTTAAGATCCATATTGTTTATGTTTGGATGACTAGGTTAAAAATTATAGGGGTTTAATTAGATCATAAAATGTCATTACGTTATACGTACCCCAAAACTAATTTTTGCAATATGACATTTGATTCATTTTATTTTTTTGAGTAAAATGAGTCCTATATTGATTATGTTTGGATCATTGTACAAAAAATTATTAAACTTTTAAGAAATTTGAATTAAATAATTTAATTTAGATGATCTTAATATTCATTTATTCAATATGTATTAATTTACTATTCATTCTTAAAGTTAAAAAATGAATTCATTATATTTGTTAATTAAGTAATTATTCATAACCTATTTTTAATCATCATTAATATAATTTAATTATTTATTTATTAATTAATTTAATTATCTATTCAATTTAAATGTTACTGTTGAATTGAAATTAGTAACTAATCTTAATCTAAATTAATTAGTTATTGTCTTTTTACTGCTGAACTATTATTTGAAAGGTCCTAATCATAGTTAATTAATAATTATTGATTATCTTTAATATTAATTATTTATTTGTTATTTTAATTTATTACGTAACTATTAATTTACTTTTGTTTATAAATTATTTCTATTAATTAACTAATTATTTGTCAAATCTTACTGTTAACATTAATTAACCCTAGTTATTTGTCAATCTAAATAATCTGAATCATTTTACATAATTATATATAAATATATAAATATAAATATATATATATATATATATATATATATATATTTCAATTAATTAGATAAGATATTAAATAATACTATAAGTCTAATGTTTAGCATTTAATTGATCCTATTATAATTAATTAAGTCATGATATATTATTAGTTATTGTCATAATTAATTAGCTATTTGAATATTAAAATTTTAATCGAGATATTTGATTTAAATAATCTACTGGCGTGATCCAATAGGCGCGGGACGACATGCGGGGTCCACGGATCGCTGCATATCTGGCGCCGTGGGACCCACATGATACGCGGCACGATTGCGTTGGCTGCAGGGGGGAGGGGTCCCACCGCGATCAGAACTGCGCATGCGTGTCCCGCACGCAGCCGCGTCGGGTCGGAGGCCTGCCACGACGCGCACGTGGGTCCAGCTCCTCGGTTGGTGAGGCGGACGCGACACAGCGAGTCGGGCCCGGGTCAACCCGGCCCGACCCGAAATCCTTTCTTTCCCGTACGGGGGCTCGAGGCAGTGGACCAGGGTTTGACTTTTGATGGCCTTCGCACAGGGCATGGCTTCCACCCGCACCGGTCTGGAAAGAGCTCATTGAGGCCGTCCTAATAGTAGTCGATTCGTGACGAGAGGCGCACCACACCGGCTACAAGGTCACGCCCTAGGTTTAAGGTAACGGTGAGGCCGATGCATCGTATACGTCTAACCCTATCTCGATCGATCAGAGGTATTTATGCTTTATTAGATCGTTCAATCATATAATCAAGCTCAAGAGTTAGGTGTGTGAATCAATGGATCAATAACTAAGTCAAGGAATTGCTGGGTAGGGACGTACCTGAATTTTGATGGCTGCAAGGACTCGGCTCAGCGGGGGCTTGCTCGATTCCAGATGGTTTCGCTTACGCTATGTTACACCCCGAGGACTGGTCCGGGCCTTAAAGCCGCGACGATGGAGTAGCCGAGGGTGGAAGGCCCCCCCGGTTGGCCAGAGGCGCGGCGGGCGCGCGCCGCGTGGAGACGACGAAGTTGCCGAGGAAGAGGACTTCTGGACCATTCGATCAATCGGATCGAACGGTCCGATCCCGCCTTAACGGTAAATGCTGAACTAAACGGCGTCGTTAGGTTTAGGACTAAATAATATATATTTTTTAAAATTCAAAAATTTTCAAATATGTTTTTCCTAGCTATTTGAGGGGTGAGGAACGCAACGGTGATCTCAGATTTTTGATCCGACGAGTATTGTATTTTCTCGATTTGTGGGGTATTTAAATATTATTAAAATATTCATCAAAATTTTGACGATTTCCGATTGTCACGACAACTTCACCCCTAGCTAATTTGGGGCAATGAAAGTGTGGCGACCGGTGACCGAAGTTCGAGAGTCTCTAAAGAATGATTCATACAACTGGAAATATTCATTTATGAAAATAAAGAAAATAAAATACATGAATATCCATATTTACATTAAGAGCCATACACATATGAATTTACAACAGTTTAAATATTTACAATGAAAATTTATTCACTGTTCATATCTCACATCTCTCTTCTCTTCTTTTTTTTTATTACTTTGGCAGGTCTTCAAAGCTTTTTTAAAAAAACCTGAAAAAAATTTCAGTTTACCAGTCAGGTAGGAGTACGCAAATTGTTTTTATAAGAATAAATCTAGCATCCTATAATAAGTATGAATCAATTATGAAAATAACAGAAAGACTGCAAATAAAGTAAGCAATTTCCAAATGCAATTTATACCCAGCAAAATAGCTGTGAAAATCAACATATATGAAATAAATTTTATCAAAAGCATTTGTAACAATAAGTTGAGTCCGGGGACCCCTAAGCCCAAATGGGTAAACCCATAGGCATAATTTGTAGGAAGCTTTCTCGCCACCCGTCGGTAGCTTACTCAAATTAGGAACTGATGGTGTGTCTTTCCTCTAGATTTGCCTACTTTTTACAAGATGCTAAATCCTTCCATATAACTCCCAGGGGCTGCTAGTTGGCCCAATTTGTACAGATTCTTAGTGTTGCGTTCCACCCTCTAAAGACAAACACCACAAAATATATATAAATTCTTTTTGTTACATGCTTTTTGATATAATTTTTTTGCAGATTAAAATGCAGTAAGCAGTGCAAATAATACTCAAATGAAAAATGGCTCAAATAAGAATACTTAAATAAGACTTATAAGTAAATTTGTGTATCTGACTTGTTTTGATTCAAAAAATTAAACAATTCAATTTCTTTGATCTGCCAAAAGTAATTTAAGTTATTAATTTAATACTTCATAATTTGTAATAATATGTTTTTATGATATTTGATATTTGGATTTATTTAATTATTTTTATGACTAATATTTTCAAATGAAGCGACAATTTATATGAAACTTTTAGAAATATGTGAAAACATCTATATTTCCTATAAATTTTCTAAGTCCTAAAATTCTTAAAAATTTTGGCAGAGTCTTCTTTGTTTTTGTTTAAATTTTCCATTTTCACAATCAATCTCCAATTATAAATATAGAGTTCAGTTCTTTTTACAGGACTGCTCATTTCCAGTTCTACAATAAAATTTAATTCCAGTTCTAAAATAGAGTTTAATTATATAAAACTAAATTAAGCAATTTATAACTTAGCATGTTAAGAACAGTTATATTTGATTCTATTATAAATACATCAGCATTTGATAATATTCAATCACTTATAATCTTATAAAACTAAAGTTGACAGCATTTATTCACACGAATATAACTAATAGCATTTGATTAAATAAGAATTCAAAGACAGCATGCGATGTAAATGATAGCATATGTTTCCTTTTACAAGATATAACAGCAATTTAATCTTTAAATGGCAGCATTTATAGAATCAGCTAAGATAAACACATTATTAGATTTAAGAATAGCATACATATCCATTGGAACAACATAATTTATAATAGGTGCAATATAAAAGATATCATTTATTTTAAGAGATGATAACATATAATCTAATAGTTAACAACATCTAATCATTTAATCTCATAAGATTTGTTTTATAAAATGGCAGCTCATATCTCCCATTTCATTTGATAATAGTGGCAGCATTGATTTAAATAAAAATTTAATGACAACATTAGTTTTATTGAAATAAATAGCAGCATTTAATTACAATCGAACTAAATGGAAGCATTTGATCTCTTAAGTTCTCTATTAGAAAATGGTAGCATTTGATGTTAATAAAGTTATTACAACATTTATTCTATTAATCTTAATTTTATCTATTGATAGCATGTAATTCATACTTAAATAAATGACAACATCTATCTTACCTTTCAAGGAAATAAGATCACTTACTCCTTCTTAACATTGATAGCAACATATGATATTAAGAAAGAATAACAGCATTTGTTTTCGTATAACATAAGTGGCAGCAATTTGATTCATAATTTACATGGGAGCAATTTGAATCTTATAAAGTAGATAGCAGCACTTGTGTAACATGAATGGCAGCAATTTGTATAAATAAGTGATGGTATTCAAATCCCAATTCATGGCGGCATTACTTTAATTAAACTAATATCAATTGATTACATTGATTAAATTAATAACATTTGCTTCGCATAATTCATTTGACATTTCTTTATATAATAGATGGAAGCAATTCTATCGTTTTAGAATAAATGACAGCATTTAGATCTCAAGAATATATGTAGCATTGGATCTTATATGCTAGATGACAGCATTAGAATTAATGGCAATATTAAATATTATAAACTGATGGGCGGCACTTGCTTTATCTTAAAATAAAAGGCGACGCTTAACCTCAATAATGAGATCTCATAGAATAATAACATGGATGCTTTCGGTATCTTACACATAGATGATAGTAATTCATTAATTTATACAATTGATGGTAGCCATTGATTCATTTATACAATTGTTAATAGCATAAGCTCTTATTATCTTCAATTAATAGCAGCACATATTTTCTTACACAGTTGATTGCATCATATGACCTTTCACATGATAGATGGCAACAATTAATCTTGTGCTAAAGTAAGTGACAATTTTACTTACATTAAATGACAACAACTATAAAAATGGCAATGATATTCTACTATACACTTAAAGTATAGGATCATTCATTTTCAGCATTCAACATTAATATCTAAGATTGAAGCATATCATTTTTATCCAGTATTCAACGAATACCAAATTAATTTTTGCAATTCACTAGATACAGCCATAATAATTCAACAATTCTAAATATCACAATATGGATTCAGCATTTGAATTTACCTTGAAATAAAGAATAGGATTTGATCATATATAGGAGATGGAAATAATTGATTCTAACAAAAGAAATGATAATATTTATTCATATATAATCCATGTGCAGCATTTGGATCATATAATGTAATTGACAACATGTAGTTTTAAATAAAAAAAATAATAACATCCATCCTTAATGAATGTGAATAGAGGAAGGATCTTCTAGATGATAATGAAAAGAAATTTTTTACTTCTGCCTTTTTTTTTAAGAGTTTCCAGTAAAATACCATAGCAATTTATGTTATTGCTTGTTTAAGCATTAGACTATCAATCAACTAAGTGAAAAAAAAAACTATTAACACATCACTTGCTGTACATTTGCAGAATGAATAGATGGAATGACAAAATCAAAACAAAATAAATTGTTCACAAATATTGCTAACATGTTTATGCACAATATCATGTTAATTGCATGCAACACGCTCTATCAAGGTAATAAAATGAAACTTCAAATATGGGAAGAGCTGCTCAGAAAATAGAGAAAAAAGGAAAGTCTTATACATGGAGTCATAATTTATGGTATGATTTTTAACAACCCCAACATTGATCATTTATATACTATATAAAAAAAAACCACAGGAACGTCTTCGCATTATCATTCATATAATCGCCTTCAACATCATTATCACTTCAGTGTAAATCATGAAAAAGCGTTACATTGAACTCAAAAAAAAAAAATAGTTTGCCTAATAATTTTAAGCAAAGACAAGAATAGCATAGGTTGCTTGAGAAATTTTCAGGCCATCCGTTGTGCAAGCCATTGCTATATGAATTGTTAGACAAAGTAATTCATTCAAGCAAATTAAAAATGATAATGTGGTGTGCTTCCAATTTTATACTTAGCAAGTGCCAACAATGCTATAATCTTTATTGTTGGGCTTCTTTAAAATAAAATAATAAAAGATTCTCTTGTTAATTAGCATTTATATAATGAATGAGTAGAGGTAGAAATGAATTTATGAGGACATATCGAAACCCTTAAATTGACTTAAGAAAATCAGCAACACCAATCTAAGCAAAATAATGAAAGAATCAAGGAATTGTTTTTGAAGTATCCGAACACACACTCAAAGGGGGAAAATCATGGAAGTACCTTGATCCTTAATATGCGGCTAGAAGAGATTCTTGATGAGATGGAGAAGGTTCGGCCAAATGGAGAGGAAAGCGTCGGCGAGAGAGTTCGGCCCGTCCCGGGTCGGTGAGAGTTCGCTTCATAAGGATCGCTTGATACTTGCTTCTTCATTTGGCTAGGAAGGCTGCGCCGAATGGAGAAGCAAGATCGGCTTGAAGAGGTGGTTTGCCGTCCTCTTCGCTGCCTTACCTTCGGATGATCCTCGAACGAGAATGAGTTGATAAGGAGAGGGATCAGCATGGGTGCGAGTCTTCCCATTGGAGAGACGAGCGGCGCGATCCACGCGTAGGGATGAGGGGGCTCTGCTCTTATCACGTGAGGAGGAAGGATTTTCGGCTGTATAGAGAATTTGATAAGGATAAATTAGGTTAGATAAGATTATATAAGTAAATCTAGGATCTTATATTAGCCGTTGGATTAAAACAAATGGCTAGAATTTCTGAGCCAAGATCTGGAGTGATTTAAGCTTCAAAAATTACAAACTTAATATCGAAACGACCATCTCGACGAGACGAACACACGTATTTAAAAATTATTGAATTTGGACAAATATTTTATTTTATATTAATTTTTAAGTGAAAAACTTGGAAAATTAATTATGATAAATCGGAAATTTAAAAATTAACGAAACTTGAAACATAGCATCCTCATATGATGCTTAACTTAGATATATAAAAATTTCTAAATTCCAATTTATATTTTTAATATTATTAGCCATTAAAGTTTATACTTTATGAATTTATTCAAGACAATCCAGGATTCTAAATGCACTCAAATTTTTGCAGTAGGATCCTTTCAATAGGTATTATAAGAAGATATTTTTATTACATTTTTATTTGACTTAAATTGGATTCCTATTTTGACAAAAATTTCTAGAGTAACAGAAAATCCGGGAAAATCAACGATTTCTAAAAATTCCTAGAATAATACTCTTAGTTAATTTGGAGCTACTGAGTCCAATGGCGGACTCCATTTTTAAATTTTGAGGTCTAAACTTGAAAACACACTTTGGTATTTTATATTCTCTCCAATTTAAAAGAGATGTTGTCCTGACATCAATCTAAAATTTAAAGACACTTACCAGATATAGAATCACTTAGTGGAATATATGAGGATATGCTTTCTTCATGTTCAAGTGCATTAAATACAATATCATATGGATATGTATAGAAGCCAATACTTGAAATGCTTAGGCCTATTGATGCTAAATTATCTGATTAACTATTTGATTAAGATTTTTGTCATAATGAATCTTAATAAATTCATGTCTGATATCTTCTTGGCCGAAATTTTATTATATTTTACTTTAGGACATAACAGATTCATAACAGATCTAATTAATTCATCTTTCAATTAGAGTCTATTCATACTTTATATGTTTAGTAGTAATAGTATTTAATCACCAAGTTGTCTTGATTCACCCTTATTCCGATTGTCGTAACTTGATTTAAGAATGGCAAAATATCTGAAAGTTATAAAATAACAGATTGTTCTATTATTGTAGGTTGTCCTAAGATTGATACTGTATTATTTTCCAATAGAGGTTTTGTTAAATTTATGCACTATACTTAATAGTTCAGATGTCCTTTAATAGGTTCATTTAAAGAAATTTAAAGGACACTTAAATCCAAAACAGATTATGACAGCACTTGATTCCATTCATATGCAATGTATTTAGACAATTAGAACCTTCCTTACACAACTTACTATTTTATTTTACTGCTATATTAAAAGGAGTATAAATGATGTCTCTATAAGCAATGTACTTTAAGTATTAGACACTAGTCATAGGGTTTAATACTAACCTAGATGCTTTTGTCCCTAACGATCTTAATATGTCATTTAGCTTTTTAATGAATTTGCAAAGTTGCTACGGTATGGTTAATATAACATTAGTCGAATACTTATGGTTGATTGTGGAGGGCTCAACTTGTAATTAATATCTTGTCCTCCATCCAAAACTATCTTCAAACTACCAATGATGTGAAAACTTAAAATTTTTAATATATTTAGTAGAGTATGGGTGCGGACTAATATTCTTATATCAAATAAATCCTGTGTCTACTTTAAGGTTTCAAGAATTCACAGTTCTGCATTGAACATTTCTTCAGTAATTAATTGAAACTGAAGTTTCACTGAAATGATTATATTTAGAATAGATGAAGGAAATGCTAAACTCAGTAGGATGCATAAGTCTTGTTAAATAAGTAGTAGAACTGTTGCTTAAAGATTTCAGGAATTAAACTTTTTGAAATTTTAAGGAATAAAATACTGCATCCGTGAATTTCAAATTATTATAATATTGTCTAATAAGAGTGGTAAGTTCTTATTATAGATTTTTGGGTATTAAGATATTTAAACATTCTATGATATTAGGAACAAAGATTTAATAGACTCTGAAATAAATTTCAGCATAAATAAATTATACATTTGAATAAATTCTGAATGAATTTAACAATAATTAAGTTAGTTTATTCCAAACTACTTACTGTAGTATAAACTATTAATCAAACTTGTGGAGAAAGCTTTACTGATGGAAATTTATTAAATTATAGTTATGAGGATTATTTTATGGATCTAACAAAATACCATTTATGTTCTACAGCTTTTTTACCTTCATATGGCAATTAGGAATCAAAGTCACCAAAGTTCTGTAGTGACTTTAGTATCCATAAAATCTATAGATATTTCTAGAGAAATCTTAACATCTTGTTAAAACTATTAAATGACTTGTAATTCAACTCATGTAATCTTGGATTTAGAAATACATGAATTTTATTACTAATTTCTCTATCTACCCTCAATATTCTAACAAATAAACCTATATGATCTTTCATTTAATCCAAGGTTAGTTTAAAAGTGTTTAAAATCAAGATGAATAGGATTTTAATTAATTTTAGGAATGAAAATATTAGCTCTCCAACTTAAAATTCAACTACTAATAATCTAGTAATTTCAAAAATGTATTCATAATGTTGGCTCTTTAATGAATCATTCTTTAAATTGTCTCAAACTCTGCTCTGATACCAATTTTTGTGGCGACCGGGGATCGAAGTTCGAGAGTCTTTAAAGAACAATTCATTTTAATTGGAAATATATACTCATTTTTATAATTCAAAAAGGACATAAAATAAAATAATAAAATTCACAGTCCTTTTATATATAGAGCCAAAACATATATGAAAAGTTACAACAATTTGAATTTTTATAAAATAAGAAATAGAAATATCTATATTCTTCTGCTTCTTTTAATTCTTCTTCTTTTAATTTGATAGATCTTCTTAGCTTTTTAATTATCAGAACTTGAAAAATTCAGTTTACCTGTCTGGTAGGAGTATGCAAATTGTTCTTATAAGAATAAATCTAGCATCATATAATAGGTATGAATCAAATATGAAAATAATTAAAAATCTGCATATAAAGTAAAGCAATTGCCAAATTCAATTTCTGCCCTGCAAATTAGCTGTGAAAATTAACATATATGAAATAAATTTTATCAAAAGCATTTGTAACAATAAGTCGAGTCTGGAGACCCCTAACCCAAGTGGGTAAACCCATAGGCATAAATCTATAGGAAGCTTTCTCGTCACCTGTTGGTAGCTTACTCAAATTAGGAACTGATGGTGTGTCTTTCGTCTGGATTTGCCTACTTCCTACAAGAGGTTAAATCCCTCCATATAACTCCCAGGGGTTGCTAGCTTGCCCAATCTGTACAGATTCACAGTGTTGCGTTCCACCCTCCAAAGATATACACCACAATATATATATATTCTTTTTGTTACATGCTTTTTGATATAAATCTTTTGCAGATTAAAATGCGGTAAGTAGTGCAATTAATACTCAAATGGAAAATGGCTCAAATAAGAATACTGAAATAAGACTTATAAGTAAATTTGAGTACCTTATTGTTTTGATAAAATCAACCAGTTTTAATTTCTTTGATCTGCCAAAATAATGAAATTTATTAATTTAATATTTTTATTATGATTTGTAGCATTATGTTTATAAAATGACCATTTTGATTTTTTTGTATTTATTTTTATTAAGTTTTATAATTATTTATGCCTTATAATGTCAAATTATAAGAGCATTTTAGTAATTTTACCCTTAACAAAATATCAAATTTATGTTAGTTTA
This sequence comes from Gastrodia elata, assembly GCA_016760335.1. Classification (NCBI taxonomy): domain Eukaryota; kingdom Viridiplantae; phylum Streptophyta; class Magnoliopsida; order Asparagales; family Orchidaceae; genus Gastrodia; species Gastrodia elata. The sequence goes on along the minus strand of CM028670.1, from coordinate 23,001,831 downwards.
TTGTAGATTATGTCTTAAAGTTTCTATAGAGCCTGAAATTATTCAATTCTGATATGAATTGGCTAAGTTATATCTAATCTAATTTCTAGGTTTAATAATTGGGGTTAAATGTGATTAGTTAATTTTTTATCCAAATAGAAAAATTAATACTTCTAAATTATTCCTTAGGCTTTTCTGAGTATTTTAAGACCTATATTGGATATATTTGAGTAAGTGTATACAAAATTAGGGTTATTTGAATATTTGTAATATTCTTCCGATTTAATTAATATCCTAAAATGTCACTATATGAAATGTTGTTCTTACTGATATTTGGTTAGCACCATAATATTCCTTATATTTTTCTGGTTAATTTGGTATATTAAATTGTATAATTTGGCAAAGTATTTTATGAGTTATAAATTTTATAACATTTGGTTAATTAAATGAATTTATTATTCCAGTAATTAATATTTATTATTTCTGTTTAAGATTATTTCTGTTTATTTTTCTGATTTTTAAAACTGTATAAGTATTCTATGTATTTAAATTTGATTAATATTATTAAATATTTTATTTTATCTATTAAATATATTTATTTAAATCTAATATTTATCAAATAATATTATATGTTCTGTTTTTATTTTTATAAAAAAAAATTCTGATTTAAATTAATTCTGTATTCATATTTATTTATTTATTAAATATATATTATTGTATTTGTTTTTATTATTTTATTTAATCTATGTATTTAAATATTATTTTATCATATTTTATTTAAATTTTCTGTTATTATTATTATTGTATTTTTTTTTCTTTATATTTATTATAATTTTCTATTTATATATTATTTACTGTTATTTTGATTATTATTTTACTATTATTATTATTTATAATATTAATCAATATTATTTTTTTGTTTATTATACATATAAATATATATTTGTTTATCTATGTATTTATTTTATATTCTGTTTAATTATTATATTTAAATTAAATATATTATTTTATTTAATCTGTTTTATTTAATTATTAAATATATAATTATTAAATATTATTTTATCATATTTATTTAAATTTTATGTTTATATTTATCTTATTTAATTATTAATCTATTACTAACTATATATTTATATTTATATATATACTCTATTTTTCTGCAGGTGGGACCGGAGAGTACACGTGTCTAGCATTCATTGGAGGAGACAATGACAGCTGGTCTTAATGACCTGTCCAGACAGGACAGTCATCATGACTGTCGGACTGCGGGGCCCGCAGTCAATTGACCGCACGGTTTTACGAGCCCGGTGGGCCCCATAGTCCACGCGGCGCGTCCAGATGCGTGACAACGCATCTCTAAGGGTCTCGCAGCCGCATGTCGCACTCATAGGCCAGACCGGTCAGTACGTGAACCGGACCGGTTCAATAATCGATCCCGGTTCGAGGGATCGAACCTTCGCCTCCCTCGCAAACGGTTGGCTCTAGGTTTCTAGGGCATCACGAACGGCGACCCCTCAAGCAGTCTCGCCGACCAGCCCGCACGCTATCTTGAAGAGAAAGACGTGGACTTTCTTTAGGTATACTAAACTCGATTAGAGAAGGTCTTGATCAAAGTTGAAGTTAAACTCTAACTATGGATAGTTTTTCGAGCATAGAAGAAATTTTAACAGAAGGATTTTAGTGATGTAGATAAATTAAGCTTAATCAGGTTCAATCTTGACGATCGAACTCGATAGATAATTAATCCATTGCATTAAATTACTAAAATTGAAGATCGAAAGAGATTAAGCATACCTTGATCGACGGTTGAGGTTCAATCGAAGTAGATGAAATCTAGAAATTGAGAGTTTTGAATACAGGATTCGGTAGATACAAGGAAGAACGATTTTGATTTAAGTAAGAGAAAAGCTTATTCGCTCCTTTAGAAGCGATGCTCGATACCTGTCGAGGCAACTGGCTGCCGCACGTCTAACCCTTGACACTAGTAGAGGCGCGACAGAGGCGAACGGGGATCGTCCGATCCCCGATCGAACGGCTTAAGTGAGCGTTAGATTTAGACGGCTCTAATAGGAATGGTGATAATGAAATGGCGATGGCGTTACCTGAATGCGACGGCGCCATTTAAATTAATTAAATAATAATTATTTTAATCAATTTATTCAGGACAATCCAGGATCCCAAATGCGCTCAAATTTTTGCAGTAGGATCCTTTTAATATGTATTATAAGAGGATATTTTTATTACATTTTTATTTGACTTAAATTGGATTCCTATTTTGACGAAAATTTCTAGAGTAACAGAAAATCCGGGAAAATCAACGATTTCCAAAAATTCCCAGAATAATACTCTTAGTTAATTTGGAGCTACTGAGTCCAATGGCGGACTCCGTTTTTAAATTCTGAGGTCTAAACTTGAAAACACACTTTGGTATTTTACAGAAAGCAATGGCGAAGTCCGTTTTTCAATATGAGGTCTTTTTAGATAGGTCAAATTTTAGGGTTTTCTAGATTTTCCACAAATCAGGATTCGATCCATTTGACTCCTGATTTGGATTAGGTCTTAAAGAATGACTCCTAATGACTTGATTAACACTTATGATCAAAATTAGGACTGTGATTAATCATAATTGACTAAGGTAATAACTTGAGTTGTTACAAAATCGGACCCATACGATGCTATAGAGGAGACTGGATGATGCCCTAGATCTCTGATAGAACCTTAAAGACTACTATGGATGGTTGACCTATTGAGTTCTATCATAATCGATCGAGCTCAATCAGATCTCACCAGACGATTAAGCAAAGATTGAAATAGGGTCGTATACACAAAGAGGGGTGATTGCAAGTTTTTAACAGTGCAATTAGGGACGTACCTCATAGGGGTTCGCCAGCCAAGTTTTTAGAAAGGCAGGCTGGTTCTCTCGGTCGCAACTCCTCCACGCTTCCAGAAGTAGAGTAAGGAATGGGAATTATCAAAACGTCGAAGATGAGAGCTTGGAGAAGCCTAAAATAGAGCCATGAGTCCAACTAGAGCGGCCAGACATCCTTCACATGCCATCACAGAGATCGTGTGAAGGAGGGGTACAGCTCAATGACCTCGGCCGTCGGATTTCAACCTTGATCCGACGGCTAGATCGAAGGATTAAATAGTGGCTGATAGATCTGGATCTAAGATTTAGCGATGGATCAGATCAGTGGATCCCGCTGCACACTATTTAGCCAGACACAATGGTTCCGCGCAGTTTTTAAATTTCGGACGTTAGAATATTTAATTTATTAATTTAAATTATATTATTTAATTAATTAATTATTCACAATTTAATACTCAAAATTAAATAATAAAATGGGCTCCGAAAAATCACAAAAATTCACCATTATCTAATTGAGTGGTGAGGAACTCAAAAATGCAAACAGATTTTTGATCAGAGGTCAATTTAGTTATATTAATTTTCTGAGTATTAAATAATATTAAAATATTTAATGAAAATTCGACGATTTCCAAACACTTCCAAAATACCACTCATAGCTAATTTGGGTGTGGTGATGTAGCGCCCCGCCTCGTCGATGCGCGCAAAACAAACTAAATTCTGCGGTGAAGCGGCGCGCTACTCGGGAAGGCATAACCCATGTTCTCGGATAGGCTGAAACTAAGCCACACTAAATGCTACTGACTCAACCCAAGAGGAGGGTTGAGAGTCAATACTTAAGATAAGAGTAAGATACTTATCCTAAATATTAGTCTAATATATATATTAGATTATAGAAGCAAGTATGGAACTCAATATATGTTCTAAAATATCAACATTTCCAGTATGTTGATCCCATCATAATACTAAGTATAGTAATAGAATAACAGAGTGCAAAAGCTAAAATAAAATCTCCAGAATATATTTATCACAGAACAGTAGTAAACATTCATCTCAAAAAAGAAAAAGGAAATTCATTCAGAATTATTACAACTGATTACTGAATAATACAGAAGCAAAATTCAACTAAAGTACTAAAATAAAAGTAGGAAAGTGACTAGGTTGAAGAAATATCCACTAAGGCTCTACAAACTCCTCCTGGATCTTCTACGAGTTCTCCTATTCTAGCTCAATAAACTGCTCAGGATCTAGAAAATTGCAGGATCCCAAAAGTAACCCACATTAGACAAGAAGTCTAACATATTGAAATGAAACTAAACTGTTCTAAAATATTTATAAGGTAACAGTAAAGTAAATATAACTACAAAAAAGCTGTAAAGATAACTAAATAACTGTAACTATGTAAAACAAAGTAAAGTAAAATTGAACAATAAACGGAATGCTGAAAATAAATGAAAACAATGAATAATTTGAAACTGATGTAAAAATATCCAATGATGTACTATATGCCACTGGAATCATATATCCAAATATGCCACAACACTATATGTAACTAATATGCAACAGAACTATCACTGAACTGCTATAATGAGTCGTATGGTCCAATGTATACATACATCCAGATGGGAATACAATTTACTGTGATGTCGATGCATCTTGAAATTCTCCAATCAATGTATGCAATATTCTGTAACCCATAAATTATCACTAATACTTATACATCATCACTTATACTCATACATCGTGCTTATGCTCATACTCATGCATCTAAGCTACATTAGTTAAATCCAGAAAGCCAGAGATGCTTCAAAATCCAATAATAAATTCAAAGTCTCTATTGTGCAAAACCCTGCTAAAAGAATTCTGACTCCTAGATTCTAATTTTGTTAAATGGTTAAAGTTGAGATTTTTACATAAAAATTATTAGATTGGGAGGTTGTATACACATGTTTAGCATGCTTTTAAGAAGGGTGGTTTTTATCACTTAGTTTGATTAAGTCACACCTAACAAAATGATCTTCGATAGGAGGCATCACCCAATGGCAATTTGTATCTCATGCTAAGCCATTAAAATACCCAAATCATAAATACACTTAGTGTTCTAAAGAGGGTGACTTGAATCATATAGTTTGCTTGAAGCACACCTATGAAAATGATCTTCGATAGGAGGCATCACCCGATGATAACTTTTATTCAAATAAACAAATGGTCTAAGTCCATAATCATTATACTCTTAAGATTGAACGATTTATTCTAAGTGGGACTATATCTGACTAAACTCGCAGGATAGAACATAGACATAATCCTTGACTAAGATAAATCATCCAATCCTGAATACTACTTAAATAATTTAGCACCATGGGCATAATCTATTGTACCCAACCAATAAATTTAGGTTCAAATAATTCTATTTAATCAATAAAGATTTATTAAAATTATCAATCCTTACTATAATCAAGTGAGTCATACACAAGGCTCTAAGAATGTGATAAAAAGATCACTCAATATAGATTTTACCACAAGGGAGAAATTTCATTCTAAGTACTTTAGGTGATTCCTATCAAAAGGTGTTAAGGTCAACTTCTAAGGTTAGAACGGATCATCTGAGATTCTACCTCAATAAATTATAAAAGTTCTTCTTACCTCAATGTATCGTCAATTAAGGTCTCTTAAATATTTCAAGAACGATCCTATAGCAAGATCCTTGAGATCTCACACTTATATTACTTAAGCTAACTTTCAAGGGTTACTTATTAACCTGGATTAAAGTGATCAGATTAGATGATTAAATCCATCTGATTCTATTCTATTCTATAATTATGGGATAAAATCAAAGATATTATTAGAGTTAGATCCTTTGTTAAATCAATATAATTTTATTATCCATCTTATGTTAATAGTCTTATATAAGAGGAAATCAAAGATCTAAAGCTTAAATTCATATTTATTCAATCACATAGAATTATTATTAACCTTAACACTTCTAATTCAAAGATATAAGATCAATACTAAATCAGATGCATTATTAGAATAATGTCAATTAAATTATCTTACAATCAAGTCATTTGATTAATTAGTTTAAGGTTTAGATCTTAATCAAATAGGTAAGGGTTTAACCCTTACCCAATTAAGATCAATTGCTTACTTAAAAGGTCAGATATCAAATCCATACATTATTAATGTATTGATGGCAATCTCAGATTTGAATCAAGTATAATTGACTTGATCAACCTCTTATGATTTCTTAAGGTTAATTAAGGGATTCAGTTACTTAATTCAAGTTTGTTGAAATGATCAATTATTTATTAACATAAATGAGTTAATTATTACTACTTCACTATTATGAGGCATTTTAATAGAAAATTTTAGAGAAACAGAAAGTAATTAGTACTAATCAAACATTAATCCAACATAAAATGATTAGCACCTAATTAAAAATATAACCATCAGAATGTCATACAACTTTGCAAATATAATCCATACAATTATGTGAACAATCAGAGACTAAGATTACTAAGATTTAATGATTAGAAACCTTAATTTTGACTAATCAAGGTTTTACAATATTAGGGTAAAATTAAAGATGTAAAGCTCAAAAAATTCAACCACCCAGCACATGCATTTTATAAGATAAGAAAAATATAATGGCACCATAATCATGTAATTTGGCTAAGTATACATGTTAATCAATCTTAATTAACTTTTGCAATAGATAGGCTAAAATAGAAAATACAACCACTAAATGTTCAATATTATTTTATATTCTGATTATTTATGATTTTCTGGTCAATTTGGTATATAATATTATAGGATTTGGATTAGTGGATCAAAAGTTATCACATTAATTTAAATTGTATTTTTCCAATTAAATTTTCTTATGATTTGATTAATTGGATTATTTTCCTTAAGGAAAATAAATCCAATTTATCGGATTTAAATAAAATGGGATCGGCCCAATATCCAAACTGCGTGTCATCGTCCCAGACCCTTAGCCTGATTTGAGAAACCCTAATATGTTAATTCTCATGCACCTAGGCCATGGCACTACCAATCGATGGTCACTACACGTTCATCATAGCCAGACGCATCGATGGAGACCCGAAGCCCTCTGTGAGGTGGTCCGGATCGACCAGATTTTACTCACCCAAGAGCTCCCGCGAGGGAGCTACTGTGGGAAGACAATTCTTCCCATAGAGGCAATGACTTGCCCAGGGATCGATCCCTACACCTTCAAGGAGGTGAGGCGGATCGAAGCCCCCTGGTCTGAGGGTCTGAGGTAGGTTGGATCGCTGGGTCCATACTCGGACCCAACCCCTCTTTTGGGACTTAGCCCAATAGATCGATTTGATTGATTAAGGCCAGCTCAAGGCACAATTATGATCGCCTTAAGTTCGATTTGACAATTCATATCACTATGATTCAAAAGGAGATAAGACCGAGCCTCATTGGCTCTAAGCTTGCAAACAGGGGTACCTGGTTTGACGGCTGAGCTCGGGGTGGTCGACAGAGGATAAGATTGGTACTGATAAGCTTCCAAAGAATACAAAGGATCCTGAACCCTAGGAGAGCCTACTATAAGCAGTTTGCAAGGCCATAGATTTGCCTAGAAAAGCTCAGGAAGACGATAATGGTGAGGTGAGGAAGAAATGCAATTGATTTCAATTGAGCAGCAAAGGGGCACAGGGAGGAATACTGAAGCTATTTATAGCCTCAACTGAGATCAGAGAAACTTCCTATAATAACCCAAATTATTACTTAGGTCAATTAAGACTAATTTAAGTCTTAATTGAGGATCTAGTACACTAATTATGTCATTTAGAAATCATCTTTAAGATATAAGTCAAATCAAAAATCAACTTGATCAAATCTGGATTTCTTGAAAATCCCAAAATCCTAAAAATTGACTTTTTATTTAGACCTCGGACTGAAAATTTGACTTCTCCATTACATTCACCACCCCCAAATTAGCTATGAGTGAAGTTTTGGATGCATTTGGAAGTCGTTAGATTTTCCTCAAATATTTTAATATTATTTAAATACCCTGAAAAATCAAATAATTAAATACTCGTCGAAATCAAAATCTGACTTCGTCATTGCGTTCCTTACCTCTCAATTAGCTAGAGGTAAATATTTGATGATTTTTGAAAATCATTCAATCAATTAAAAATTAATTAATAAAACTAAGAAAATTGATTATTTAAATAAATTCTTATATATATATATATAATTACTTTATTCTCATTTTTTTTCTTTATCTCAAATCGCATGCCCTAATCCCCTTTCCTTCGGCCGATCCTCACCCCAACCGTGCGCCAAATGCAAAGAGATCGCTCGACACCTCCCTCCTTCCCATCTCACGTGGCACACCCTCCTCTATCTCACTCGACATGCGTCATCTCACCCCCTCACAACCTTCGCCTTCTATTACCTAAAGGATCGCAAGCATAACCTAAAAATCGGAAGCCCTAATCTCCTTCGGCCGGCTCACGCTCTTGCAAGCCAACTTTAAATCGGCGGACACTTCAATCTCATGCAAGCTTTGATCGGCCGAACCTCCAAATCACAGCAGCTTCTTCTATGGATGTCGCTGGCGAGGCACCCACTTCACCCAAATCTTTCACTCAAAGGTTAGGTATAACGAAGTATCTTTAGCAATTTTTAGTATAGCATTATTTTCTTTCTTGATTTAAAGTTGGGCCATATGAGAATATAGAAGAAGCTTGAATATGTTAGAAACAAGATTTAAACATTAACCTTCTGAAGTACTACATAAATCCAATTCTGTGTGTAATGAAACTGGAATATGTTAGAAATAAGATTTTAAAAATATGTGGAAGCCTTACTTGCCTATCTTTGTTTAAGAAGTTTTGTCCACTTGTTTTGATGTAAGTGCCTCTGTTCGAGCTTTCATCTGCTTTGTCTTATATTATTTTGTGAGGTTGAGAATTATTGGCTTTCACAAAATGATTAAGTTCTCTTGAAATTGCTAAGTTGATGCAGCTTTTATTTAACAATCATTAGATGAACCATTTGTTTCATTAGGCATCACTATTTTATGATTATTTTTATTTGTTATCCTATAATTGATTTATTGAAGACATAACATAAGCACTTTAGTTTATTATTCTTAATGTTTCTATTTTTTTTACACTTTTATTATCTAAGCTGTCAATAAATAATATTTAACTATATCCTTCTTTGCACTGTTTTGCCTAAATTGTCATTTGTTAATGATTGAACTTTGGCTTGATCATAACTTTCGATTCTTATCACCTATTTTAGAAAATTAGAAGGGAGAATTTTGTATATACAACTCTTCTATACATATCTAACACTCAATTTTTATGTTTAACAAAATCACCCATTCTCATCGTTGCACCAAAAATAAAAATACCACCTTGACCGACAATTTTGAATTGAGATTCTATGATTAGTTGTTAGTTTTCTGAATATTAAGATTGTGTGTTGAATGCATTAACACCCAAGATTTTGGTGCCATGCAAATAATTATTCCAAAATATATTATGGAACTTCATCTCTATAGTTTATCTAATTAAAATTTCAACCACTCTGATTTTGGCGTATTATATCTCACTTTTGTTATGAAAGCCTTCAGAGACCTACATGCCATACTCATATCTCAACCTATCATCTCAAGGTCTTACACAATTAAGTTTTAATCTGTTTTGTTTAGCGATAATGAACATGAATAATCTTACAATTTGTATTTTAAAGTTGATGAATACATAAATTATATCTAAAATAAAGAAAAATTTCATTCATTTCAGATCTTTATGATGCTCCTAAATCAATTTTTTTTATCTTTTTCAGGGAAAAGGCATCCACGGGAGTTCTGAGGCATTTCTGGAAACATTTAAAATTTATTAAAGCAAATCCGCTACAACGCGCTGCAGCGCTCTATAACGAGCGGTCACGCGCTGCAGCGGAAATATTTCCAACTTTATAAAACGGGGAAATCGATTACTTGCACAGTGTTTTTTGCAAAATGAGGCGCTGCAGCGCGCGAGGGAGGCGCTACAGGGCGCGGTCGCACGCTGCAGCGGTCTGCAGCAGAAATATTTCCAACTTTATAAAATGGGAAAATCGATTAATTGAACAGTGTTTTTTTTTGCAGAACGAGTTGCTACAGCGCGCAGTCGCGCGCTGCAGCGGTCTGCAGCAAAAATATTTTTACTTTAAAAAATGAAAAGTGAAGTAATATAACAGTATATTTGCAAAATGACTCGCTGCAGCACACTACAGCGGGACATCTTCCAAAGCTCAAATGCGGTAGCACATGGCAGCGGGGGACTTGGCGAATTTGTTAAGGATCATTGCACGCCGCAGCGCGCCTCAGCGCTCTGTCGCGCGCTGCCGCAGCCCGCCGTAATTTTTTTTCCAGACAACATTTAATGCGTCTAGGGATATGACCTCTATCCTGCACTTTGTCCCCAGCCATCATTCCCTGCAGCTGCTACATTTTATTTGAAAAAGAAAGTATTGAGGTGATATTTTGGGTAAACAAATAAAGATATTTATCACCTCACCATCAATGGAGGATTTTGCCATCATGAGTTCAGAATTTTAAATGGAAATGCTAATTTTGAAATGAAGAAGAAGAAGGCAGTCCCTCTCCTATAAATACCCCTCCTCTTGACTTAAGGTGGGTTCACAATTTTAGCCAAAAATCTACTAAGTAAGGAGGAGTGCCAAGGAAGAGAAGAACTCCCCAATGGTGACAAAGCAAGCTCTTGCTTTAGAGGAGAAGGAATAATGCAACACTAGTAATCTAAGAAGGGAACATTGAGAAGGAGAAGAAAGATTTCGGAGAACTTCCAAAGGAGCGTTCCTAGTATCTTCTAAACTTTTTTCTTGTATTTTCTTTTTAGTTGATCATGAAAAGGTCTTTATCCATGTATGTATTTTTCTTCTTTTCTTTTGTAATGAGTAGCTAAACTCTCTTGAGGGGGTTGGGGTGAAGTCCCATGTGCATGATGTAATATTCATGTATAAATATTTTTCCTCAAGCATAATTTATTTTGTGATCTTAATGTCTTGCTAAGAAATATTTTATCTAATTTAGTTTTGAATGTGAAATAAGAGTAAAGAATAAAAAAGGTTCAAGAACTAATCGTCTTGTGCTCCTTAGCTCACCTTAGGTTGGATGCTAGGTTTTGAGTGCATGAAAGCTTGGAACTATGTGAAACTTCTTGAGCTCAATGCACCTCAATCTAAGCTCAACCAAAGTGTTGACGCAAGTGATGCTAAGACCCACTAAATGAGCTCCTTAGCTCAACATAATTGAGGTAGAGGAAGGAAGTGTTGAGTGCTCATGAACTAAGTGATATAGTCATTGAGCCCTACATATGAGTCTCTCATCTCAATTATGTGAGATGCGAGTGATGCTCGTAGTGGCTCAATGCTTGTAAGATCCTAAGATTTAATAATCAAGCTCTCCTTGATCAAGAGAATAAGATTAAAATTTAAATCCAAAGAATCATACAAGAATCTTTGTGCCGAAGTAGAACCGAATGTGAGTTCATTTTGTGCACGAAATTTGAACTTGTAAGACCTTGAGTTAAACTCAAGAAAAATAATGTGCACTTGATTTTAAATAAAATGAATGATAAAGCTTGAAAAATAAATATATATAATTGTTATATCATAGCATGTCGGATGGTCCAAACTTTCCTCTTTCTCTCATCTTGGTCTTTTTGCTTAGTGATTATTGTGCTAATTTTTAGACCAACTCATCCAAATACATTGTAGCTTAAACATTAGTGAGAATAGATATACCTTAATGCCAAATCAACTAATTCTCTGAGGATTGATAAATTCCCGGAAATTAACACTTTCCACTTATTACTTCATACAACGTATACTTGCGTGTGAGCGCAGACGTGTATTTACAGTCTATCAAAATTCTACCTAAATTGGGCTGTAATTGAATTTGTTACCATACAATCTTTCGATAATTCACTCCAACTACATAATAGTATATGATGCAATCTCACCTCTCCATTTTTTTAAAGCCTATCATAGTCATCCATTACAAATATTTGACACTATATTTATCTCATTATAATTTGTAATGCTAAGCTCATAAGAGGAATAATCAACTATGTTGCCGTCATATAAGTACTTATGTAAATAATTCAAATCTCTCTTAAAGAATATCTATATTTATATCAAGCCCCACTTACACTTTAATGCAATTATACATAAATATTTCTATAATACCGTAATTACAATTTGGATGGCCTATGAGTAGGCAACCATTGTAATTGCGTCTCAAACATTCCTGCTATTTTACCATATCAAACCTAAAATAATTTAAATTAAATTTACTCATGTTAATTGTAAAAGTGGTGTCAAAAACTATAAATATTGATCAGCACCACGAAATAGATAATGAGGGTTGCAAGTTGAATAAGTAATAATGTTGTAATGAAATTAGTATCAAGTCAGTATACTCAATTATTGTCTTTCTTCTTTTGCAAGGTAATTAAGTTTAAGCTTCATGATATGAGATCGAATCTCATATCATGCCTTCATAAACTCTCTAATCCTTCTCTTAAGTTCTCTAATTCATTCTCAACCTTCTTAATAACATTAGTTATGCTAATCTTAGTGATTAAGAGCCATTTTCTTAGGATTAGGAATAGATCATATGTTAGAATTCAACTATTGAGTAAATTGGGTTATTCAATAGGTGAAGCCTTGGTTTTGATAGTTTTATAAATTTTCTTAGTTTGTTAATAATTATTTAATCTTTCAATCTTAGAACTAAGAATGGAAATCTATCCTATTGAGTATAATTTACTCATTATGATTTTCCTTTAATCTAATTTTGTGAGAATTGGGTTCTAAATCTTAGACCCTTAGATATACCTTTGGATTAAGTGATTTTAGCCTCATCATTTAGAGTTTAATCCTTAATCCTTTCATCTTGATTTGGCTAATCAAGATGGGTTTGGGGTTAATTAAAATATCAAACTAGGATGATAATTTGTTTATTTAGATCAAGTAGTCGTCATTTGATTTAAATATAGTTAGGACTTGGCCAGTCCTAATTTTCAACATATAAGACCGTGAGTCTAAGTTACATTTAGACTAAGAATTGATGATTTTGAATCTTATGTAACTTAGAGTAGATAGAACGAATTAAGTAGACAATAATGGATATCACCTGTGTCCTAGTTGAGTCTCTTACTCACTTTGATTTGATGCTTTGTTTACATTGTAATTGAGCTTTATACCTTGAACATATATTGTGTACATAGGATATTTGATGAGTATCCCATGTCAGCTTTGAGAATTTATAAGTAGCATTTGTTCTTTTTCTCGTATTTTAGTAGAGTGTAGCTTGATTAGTATACCTCTTCATTTCACCCCGTGGGGGTCGGCTTCAGGGTAGGGTTAGTCCGATAGTCTATGCCATGCCTAGTCCGTGGGATAGGATGGGTTAGACTCTTGCCCCAATTGACTGATTAGTCAGGATTTGATATGGTGATACTAAATTAAGTACAATTATACTTAGTTTTTCTATTATAGCCTATCAGGCTAAGTACGTTGATACTATCCGTTCAGAGCTTTAGTCTTAGCCTATCAGGCTAAGTGAGACTATGTTTTCTTATAGTTTGAGTGGCTTGAGTAGCCAATACAGCTTTCAGTGTTGGATTTACTATTTTACTTTACATTTTTCTACATTTCAGCACTACTTTACTTATAATCTTTTCTAGCTTTGTTTACTTGTAGGATGTTAGTTCTACTTATTGTTTTCACATGCATAGGATGCTAGTTTTGTTTTCAGTTTTATAATGTTTTATGCACATTTACTTTTATGTCAATTAGCATAATTTTATATTGATCATAAGCATGTCTAGGATGTATATTTTTTATAGTTAGTTGTTTTAATCTTTCTCTTACTTACCTGACCTTATTGCAGTTGATTTGGAGGAGGTATGTTCTTACTTCCTAGCTGTTTAAGTTATAAACAAATTGTTTATACTTTACTTGTTTTTTCTTACACGTTCTTCCTCCTATTAATATGCTTAATTATTTATGGTGATATCTAAAGAACATAATAAATTTGCAGCCTAAAATATACTTAGACATTTTGTCTAACTAGATTTTTCTTTAGTTGGTTGGAGCCCTATCATTGTGAAACTGACAATGGTAGATTCCGAGCTTTTTGAGGTGGTAGAGCCTTCTGAAGATCAAGTTCAGGAGGAAGTCCAGGCTATTGAAGACCATTAGTTTCTTTTTCTACAGTGTGAGGATGAGTGGTTTATTTCAATTCTCTTAAACTATTTAAATGTTGTAATTATTCAGGGTTAACTTTACTTTCACTACTTTACTTATTTTGAACTATGGTATTATATATGATGGATTGATGTTTGTATTTATGCTTCTGCACTCTATTCTACTTGTATTTACATTTAGTGATGATTCCTTTGAGAGAATGGTAAAGTCCTTAATTATGATAGATTAGGATGTGTGCCTAATCTAATTATAAGTAAGGACCTTATAATTTGGGTGACCCCTCCACCATAATCATGTTAACTTAAGAGTTAACAGGACCACGGCAGGGCAGGGCCGCCACAATTGGTATCAGAGAATTCCATAAGGTGTCAGATTGGAATCTGTATTCCTCTCTACCTAATGGATTGTTCTTCTGCCACGTAATCACTAAATGAATACTTGAGACAACATCCATATCATTATAAGTATAACTCTGAGTAAAGTAAGGAATGAGAAAATTGTAGTAAATACTAAAGTATAGTTTCTTTAGGATTAGTGAAACTAAAATATTAAACCTTAACCATTATACTAAGAGAATTGAGGCAATATTAGTAATCTAACTATCAATTAGATCAAAGATATAGATTTGTGTGCTAAATAAATCTCATCAATACACCATCCTTAGAAGGCCAAATTTTCCTCATTTGACTAATAGTGACTTAATACGCCTAGGATCTATCTTAAATATAATTGAGTATCCCGATCACATTCTTAATAGCTACTCTTTTAAAAGATGATGTGAAAACTTAAGGGAATACTACTTCTTAAAAAAAACCCCTGGAATTGTAGAAGAAAGCATTATAATGTTATATACATTAACTTTAGTCTCTATTTAGATACTAAATACCTATGATAGGATCTTTATCAATTTAAGCTGCTATGTTATACTTAGTATCTTTTATATTATATTAAATTATCCTTTGAATAATAAGAACCCAAGAAGTATAGTAGCTCTTCTTCTAAGACTAACAATAATCATATTAATTTTAGAATGAGTCCTGTAACTTCTTCCCTCAATATGGATGATTCATCGAATAGCAACACTGACGAAGTCACTTCACTCAGGAACATGGTAAATATCATGTTAAAGAACAAATTACAAAAAGTAGTGACTATCCAAAAACTAGTTCTACTCTTAGTATTATGAATATTGGTATCCTCTTCTGCATCCCTTACCCTTCATATTCTTTATACTTCTCATCTGTCTACTAATAAGTTATTTAGTAGCTTCTTAAGATTGAGACTTCTAATCTTTATTGGAAACTTATCTCCCACAGATACTAAGACTCAGCATAAGACAACCAAAAAGGAGCAAAAGCGTAAAACATATCAAAAGGAATCTAGCACATCAATAGGACCAAACCAAAGGTGTAAGAGACCACACCCCTATAGAGAGTGCTATCATTATGATCACCGCTGTTTTATATGTGGTCGTCATGGCCACAGATATCAGAAATACCAAGCTTTCAAAATAATCGAAGGAGTTATAATCAAGCATTCTCGTCAGAGCAAGGAATTCTATGACACCTCATCTAAAGATTTGGAATCAATGTCGATTCTAACATCACCACCGCCTACGAAAGAATGTCCAACTAGCAAGAAGCAAATAGTTGCTCCTAAACTTCAAGAAATCAATTATATGGGAATAGAGAGATCTAATAATAATATTGTTCCAGGTACATATATTCAATTTTATCATTTCTTTTAAGCTTTAAAGTTTATTTTTACTTCATACAAGTTCAAATTGTAATGACTTAATTATAGTCATCATTTAATTTGAATCTTGCATATAAGTCTAATCTTGCGATTTAATATGTTTTGTTCTTAATTTAACCATTAATTCTTTCTTAAACTTAGTTAATCAAACTTTAGATTCTCTTGGCAAAGTCACACTTTTGAGACTTATATAAATAATAATTCTTCGAGAAGAAGATTACCCAATTTGGATGAATAACTTTTATTTTCTTAGATTAGATTAATTAATTTGTGGTTAGATAAGTCACAATCATGACTTGAATAATTAGCCTAGTTTATCCTGAGGATTCTAAGTATCTCATTCCTTTGGGATGAGAATATCCATATCCTTTAAAATGGATAAGTATAACCTTATGGCTTTAGTTAACCAAGTATGATCACTGGGTTCATAATAGAAGCCTTAGGGTGTATCAATTATACGATTAGTTCATCATATATTCCTTAAGTGAGATTACATAATGGTTATATTATTTTAACCTATATGTGTATGCTCATAAGATTAGCTATAATGAATCAGGTTGCATTTTTAGTCTTAGCCTAGTAATGAAATACTATTTAGCTCTAAAATATAGGACCCATTCTAAATCAAATAATCTTTGTTCTTTGAAGGTCAAACCATCCTTGAGTTACAAATATTTTGAATTATAATTTGGGATTAGAATTTATAGTTAATCCATTGGAAACCCCTTGTTAGATTAAATTACTTATGGTAACTTATTAAAATTTCCTTATAATTTTCCTTGACCATTTTAAGTGGATAGAAGCCTTCTTTCCTTTACTATAATATCTTCACCAAGTGATGAAAACTACCTAAAGTAAATAGATTTATTGAGAAAATTCTTATTCCTAATGAGTAAGAAATTCTCCTTTCCTAAACAATTTGATTTCAACCTTTGCATGTTTGTATAGGTCATGATATGACTTAGGCAGTCATTAAATATTCATTTGGAATGAGTTTTCATTCAACATAAATCAAATTTAATTATTATATCTCTAATGATCTAAGCCACATCTTGTGACTTAGATATTAGCAGCCAGTTCTAGAAATTTTGGCATAAGTTATAAGACATGACTTATAATTGTAACCTTAGTTTCCTATTAAAATTCCTAATACTATTCATATGAATAAATAAGTTTCTTGCCATTATCAATCAAAATTTATGACTTGTGTTAATACATTTTGTAATCATTAAACTTTGGATATTAAGTCATAATGTGAGACTTAAATTCTTAAACTTTCTCCTTAACTTTGAAGCCAGGTATTCTAATTGGATATTAATCCTATTTGCCCTAACAGAATGTTTTAGTAAGAAATGAATGTCTCTTATTTAATTCGAACCTAGTATGGACTAATTCATACAATTAGTCCATCCTCTTCATATCCTTAGATAGAAATTTTAAGCCAAACCATTTCGATTCATTATTAGACTTAGATTCTAATCCTGGATCTTTTCGTAATAATTCTAATATAATAAGGGATCAAAGAATGCTAGTTCTTTGATACCAAAATTTTGGGTACCAATTCATTGAATTAGAATCATTCTTATTCTTTAATCCCTGTTGAACCCTATAATGGCTCAACTAGTTACCTAAGCTTTCTAGATAGTGAATATAACTTAAATATTAAATTTTTAAGATCTTGACTCATATATTCATTCTATGCTTAGCAAGTGGTGTCACCTGCTAAATTATAACTATCTTTGACTTAAGGGCTAAATATTTGATCCTTAAAGTTATATTTAGCCTAATAAATGTTAACTTCTTTTTTTTCTAATATTGAGATCCTTATTAAGTGATGGTTATCACTTAGTTAATTAGTTCCTTAAACATAAAATTTTGGGATAGAATTTTTTTATCATCAGTTAAAAGATGAAATTATGAGGATTGAATCTTAAAAGGAAAATTTTTAAGCCTTCAAGTTCCTTTAAGTCTTTACTCATTTGAACAATGACAGTTATAGTGTGTAATCACCAATTAAATCTTCAATCCCTAAAAGTAATTCATTTTACTAGGGCATAATTACTAATGATGTGCCATAATTACAATTCATGGTTGTAGGACTTTAAGTGCCTACAAATCTCTTCTATCTCTTAAATTCCAAAATGAGAGTAACTTAATACTTTCATGAATTTCATCTTCTTATCTTAACCAACACTATCACTTATTAAATGACCTGTCAAAAATCCTGGACAAAGATCAAATTAGTTATTTGATCTGAGTTCCAAAAGACTAGTTGAGAACCCTGATGCTCTTCCACATCCATTAAGCTATTCTATATTCACTTAAACTCTTGTAATCATACTTATTCAATTCTAGTATTTTCAACTCCAACATTCTGTTCTATTTTATTTTTCACTTGAGTGATGTCGAGGACGACATCATTCTTAAGTGGGGGAGTCTGTAACAACCTAGGTTGTTACTTAGGTCAATTAAGACTAATTTAAGTCTTAATTGAGGTTCTAGTACACTAACTATGTCATTTAAAATTCATTTCTAAGATCTAGGTCAAATCAGGAATCAACTTGATCAAATCTAGATTTCTAGAAAATCCTAAAACCCTATAAATTGACTTTTTATTTAGACCTTAGACTGAAAATCCGACTTCGTCATTACGTTAACCACCCCCAAATTAACTAGGGGTAAAGTTTTGGATGCATTTGGAAGTCGTTAGATTTTCATCGAATATTTTAATATTATTTAAATAACCTGAAAAATCAAATAATTAAATACTCGTCGGAATCAAAATCCGACTTTGTCGTTGAGTTCCTCACCTCTCAATTAGCTAGAGGTGA